>OX387715.1:8148476-10548476 GCA_947577245.1 Andrena bucephala
TGAAAAACCGAACTTGACCATCGTATCTTTTAAAATAATAATCGATAAAAAAATTCGTTCGCGGTAATTAATTGGCCCCCTCGAACCATGCAATTCCCTATTTTTTTTATATTTTTATCTCCTATAGTTTAGGAGAAAACCGGCTGTCTCGTCTTAGATGGGACACCCTGTATATAAATGTATGTTGAGATCTTATATGATTGTTGCGATCAATAACGTATGGTTATTGATGATCTCAGAATAACTTGCCTGGCCACGCCAAGTATTTGACTTCCAGGCCGCGGACATTTTTTTTTTGTCTTTTGTTGTGTTATATTATTTAATACATTGTTTTTCAGTACGCGTGAAGTTTACGGATACGGTGCGCGTGTGAATTAAGTGTGGAACAGGTCTGTTGGTTGATCTGGTGGAGAAGTGACATACGGTCGCGAATTACGGATATAGTGTTGTTAGATGCTACGAGTGAAGTGACTCGTATACGATTAAGTGCCTAAAGTTTCGGTTGATCGTGAATGATGAGTGCGCTAAAGCTTGCGGCCATGAAGGAATTATGTCAGGACAGGGAATTGGCAACGTCGGGAACGAAAGCCGAATTAGTGAATCGGTTACTAGACGATGGTGTCTCTGAATTAGCGTTGCAGCTAAACACAACGGGTCAGTCAAACACTCTGGAACTTAGGACGGAAAACGGTACGCAACAAGAACGACCGCCGACAGCTGACCAACAGCTGTATAACCCCCTTGTCGAGACTGGGGCAACGGGACAGGAAATGCCCGTGGACAGTAGGGTGGGCCGAAAAAAGGAAATGTTCGAAACTCGATACAGCCTAGTGCGGAAAAGTTGCGTCTGGGGAAGACAAATAGAGGCAAAATTTTTTTTTTGAAATCGGTTAATATTTGACCGGGCCCAAACGGGGTCAAAGTTTTTAGTTTTTGACCAAGTTTGGCGACTTCTGTATATTTTCATAAAATTTCATATTTCACTATTGAGCATTAGAAAATATTATTTAAACACATAAACACGTGAAATAGTGTTTTACAGATTGTGACGACGTGGAGTATCTGTGTTATTATTTTTGGATGTAACGCGATTGTAGTGAAAGAGGAACATATCTCATTGGTTCAAGAGCTGGTCCTACGGCCATTTGGTCCATCGGTTTTTCAAATGGAACTATTTTTTTTGAAGAGCTGAGTTGATAGTGCGTTCCAAGACAAATCCAATAAGTTATAATGTATACACTTTATTTCCACTGGTTTTTAAGATATTGCGCTTGCAAATTTACTGATTTTCACTGGAAGAAAACCTTCTGGAATAGCAAGGACCGGGGCGGTCTTACTGGCGCCACGGGTGGCACTGCCTGTTGAAATACACTGCATTCCACATTAGAGCATACCGATTTCGCGCAGGCACGACCCTCAGGAGGCGTTGCTACGCTCGACTCCTATGTTTTTCTCCGTCGCACGGCCCTGTACTTACTCTCTCTGTTAACTTTTCGCCCACTGTTTACGTTGACAACGGTCAGGTCCCGCGTTTGGAATGTACCAGTTATTCCTTGGAAATTACCACGACCAATCGCATGTGGTTCAAATTGTGGGTAGTAGTGGGAGTTGCGCAGATCGGTCGCAAATCGGGAGGGGCGTCGGTATGCTCTAATATGGAATGCAGTGTAGACAGCACGATCAACCGGACGCCGAATAAACCGAGCGTAGTACGCGAATGGCGCGAACCGGACGTTAATTATAATTGGTGCGCGAGGTAGCTTTAGTTAGCTCCTCAACTTCCTACCGAGGTAGCTTTAGTTAGCTCCTCAACTTCCTACCGAGGTAGCATTAGTTAGCTCCTCAACTTCCTACCGAGGTAGCTTTAGTTAGCTCCTCAACTTTCTATCGAGGTAGCTTTAATTAGCTCCTCAATTACACATCCAGGGCATAGGTACTCACCGTTCCCTACACCACATACTCCAAAGCGTGGGCCAGCTAATAGGCACCAGAAGTCATTACCAAATCCGAAGGAAGGAAGCCAAATTCAACTTCCATCTGTGGACGCCTTTACCGGCTACCTGGCTACCATCTGAGATCGCTTACACTAGCACTCAGCTACCATCCTAGAAAGCGTGAGCAAGCTGATAGGCAACTGGAAGCCACAACAATACAGAGAGAAGGAATCCTCTCGATATCTCACTCAACATTACTAAATCGACCTAGCGTCAATTGTTGTATTACACATTATACAGACTACGTGTCTAAGACTTTATGTTCAATTACGATTTAGAATCGTAGTTTTAGAATATTTAACGCGATATTCCGTATAACCGACTTAGCGTCTAAAAACCTATATAATACTCCTAATTACCGACTAAGCGTCGAAAACCCAAACCGAGCGATATTCTTTAATACCGACCGATACGTCGTTACTAGGTTACCATATAAGGAATTATATCAATTATCGACTGAGTGACCAAGGGTCAATAACCATTTATTTTTTAATAAACATTGTTATTTATTGCTAAAGAAGGACTCTCGTATCTTGAAATTCATTTCTTAATCGCACGCCACCCGAACCAGTCCCACAAATTCACGGGTAAACCGCTCTACTCGTGAATCTCCTGTAAGAACGGCAACGTCTCGTTCGAGAACGTTACACGGGACGTGACAAAGGATAGAACAAGAATTGCGTGAGGTAAATCGAACAACTATTTACATATTCGCGATGTCCAAAAATCGAATGAAATAGAAAATGGATGAAATTGATAATATTCTGGACATCACCAATTTGCATTACCCGACGTAGAAGGAAAATCCGCGAGGTCATCAACGGCATGTAAACGTAAACTATTCTTTTGCTTCTTCGCAAAAGTTGCATATAAATTCTCAGATGACATGAGAGATAGATGTTTGTCATCTACCTCATGCTCTGAGCTGTTTCCCCGTGCGCCTTTAATGCCGATTTCGTTACGCAAATGGCATTGACGATGGTCGAACAAAGTCGGTTTCGTTTCTTGTTCTTTATGTCGGGAAGCACGGAAAACGATCTTTCAGCATCGGCGTTTGAATTTGGAAGACTTCTAATGAAATTTAATAATTCCTGCAAACATGCATATTTATATGAGCCTTGATCGTTTCGCGTTAACAACACCGTTTTCCATACATCATCAAAAGCTAGTGTACAAAGCTTGACTGCATCTGCAAAATTCAGGTGCAATGTTGACCATTCTTTTTGCAGTTTTTGATGTGGCACTTGGAATCCGCGTGACGTTCGATTTGCGACATTCCGCAAGCAAATGATTTTTTACAAACCGAACAGGAACACGAAAAAGGATCATCGGCGACCTTATTCAACCATGGCTTGAAATCCTCAAGCCATTGAGGCATAAAAGTCTTTCTCGAGACCTTAGTACCATGTACAGCTATTCGCGGAATTTTTTTAGAAGACAAATATTTATGTCTCGCTGGTTCCGCATGCCTTTTAACGCTCCACGAGTGGCAAGAAAAAGTTTTCTCGCAAGAAGAACAGTAGAAAAGGCTTTTATCATTAGGTACTTCGCGAATCCACGATCGGAACATCTCATTCGTTTCCCACAACGACCGATAAACAGGAGTAGCCTTTTCACCTGTTTTCTCAAACGTTTCCATCGTACTTACCACGAAAAAATTGAAATATGCAGGAAAAATATTATATACAAAGCAACAAGCAAATGCTAGCGTATAGAAAAGGGGAGATATAGGGGGCTACTAATTACACATACACTTCCAACAAGCAGATCCGAATTCCCGAAAAACATGCAGACAGTGCGAAAGAAAGAGTACTCACCACCTGATCTCCAATTCTACTGAAATGACGGTTAAATGTCGCGAAGCGCAAGTTGCGCCGACTGCGCGACCCCCACGAAACGTATCGACACGTAAACATAAACAAAGCATACGCGACCACGGATCGCGGATCTGACCGTCAAATGTACTTGACGAAAACCAGAAAAGAATAGATAGGAAATCGTAAAATAGTAAGAAAAATTCAGAAAGGAGAAAAATCGAAGAAAAGGCTAAAAGAAATAACAGCAAGGTAATGGTGACAGTACCGAACTGCCACAGATGCATTTACCAGTTACCTTTCTCTCCTATTCTTGTACAATAATACCTTTATACCAATTTACATATTTTAATGTACAACATGTATCGCGATGTTAGCTTTGCATAACCAATTGTTTACATTTCCCTCCCGATGGAAGAGACCACCACTTTCCCGTAGTTTCCATCGAGCGGTAACGTGCACGCTGCGCGTAATTAATTTGTAAATAGTGCGTGATTCTTTGTCGCAACTTGATATAATTACGTTTGATGTGATTACGTTTAGATTTTAGATTTTAGATCATACTCTGAAAAAATATTTTTTATCGAAGGCTTCTACAGCGTGCATGGTACTGGCCAAGAGTGGATTCTAATTTTAAGAAAGTTCACCAATGTGCAGTATCAAAATATTCGTCTTTTAATAAAAAAATTCATTTTAAGGTTTGAAAAATAGAAATAGCTCAAATAAAAAGTACGGAAATTTAAAACGAACACAAGAAATTGAGGCATTTGATGGAAAAAGGGCACATAAACCACTTGTTTCAAACTTATAAATAGAAGATAACCATATAATATTTTAAAAATTATCTGGAGTCATTCCCTATGCAAATTATCTTTGTAAAAAGAAGTGAGATCTTCATAAAAAACTTCAAGGAAGTAAAAAAACTACGCCAAGTACATGAAATCGAGGACAAAAAAGAGTATTATCAAAAATCACAAGAAAAAAGAAAATAGTATACATGAAAAAGTCGAGGAAGAAAAAGAGTATCAAAAAATAAATATAAAAAAGGCAAAGAAACATGAAAAAGTAAAAAATGTTAATGTAATGTTAATTGACTTAGTCTTAATAATTTGCAATAACTCCCTTACAATCTAAAAAAAGATGTGAAATCAAAATGAGCTGCAAGTACATCACAAAAAAAAGAAAATAATATAATCACCCACAAAAACGAAAATAATATAATTACAATATAAAAAAAAATATGAAATCAAAATGAGCTGCAAGTACATAAAGGTGCTTTCCAACTGCGCTTAAGATGACACAACTACATATACACAGCTAAAATGTTGTGTTCATAAATTTCATTACGCATATCGTGGACATTTTTTAATTAACCCATCAAAAAGAATCCCATTTAAAAACATTGTCGTAAATTAATTAATAGCTTTACAAAATTAATGATATACAAAAATTGCGCCAATTATAACAATGACTATTTATACGAAGAAAAACAATGTATTAAATAATATAACACAACAAAAGACAAAAAAAAATGTCCGCGGCCTGGAAGTCAAATACTTGGCGTGGCCAGGCACGGTCAAGGTGTCGTTGAATAAGAATTATTTGAACATGCAAAATAATGAAAGTGTATTCATATTGTCAGAGTTTTAAATGGACAAATTATGTGAAAGCTTGTGAGAGGAAAGGTATGGGTGAAGATGAATGATCTTACAATTATTTTAAAACGCAATATAATGAAAATGTACTCATATTGTCTGAGTTTTAAATGCACAAATTGAAGGGTTGGTTGCAATAAGGGGACTAGCGCTTGGAAATTGGAAAAATGATTGTCCAAACGCAAAGAAAGATTGGTAAATTAAATGCTATTAAATTGAATTTCTAAAAATATAGTGTTATAAAGCTCGTCATAACACACATTTTTTCTATTTACAGTTTGGTTATCCAATCATTACTATTCGAGCTAAAAATTATACACTAAAAATTTTTCATCGCCCGAAATCATTATTTCTTTAAACATAAATTGCGATAACTTGAGTAAATATTAAGGGATCGTTATGAGACTTGAAACATAACTTCAGAAAACTCTAGCGAAGCCGTGAAATGTATGCACAAAAACCTTATGTTAAAAAATGTAATAATATTTAATTAAAAAGTAATACTGAACATAACCCACGTTTTTCTACGTTCGCCGTTAAAAAGTATCGAGGCAATTTTGAGGTACATACAACTTGCAGCGACAAAGTTTTTCCTTGATATACAAGGAAGATTTTCACCAATTTTCACACTGATTAATGAATAATTGTAGAAGATATGACGATATACAGGGTGTCCCACCTAAGACTGGACAGCCGGTTTTCTCCTAAACTATTGGAGATAAAAATATAAAAAATATAGGGAATTGCACAGTTCGAGGGGGCCAATTAATTAGCGCAAACGAATTTTTTTATCGATTATTATTTTAAAAGATACGATGGGCAAGTTCGGTTTTCCAAATGGAACTATTTTTTTTGAACACCTGAGTTGATAGTGCGTTCCAAGACAAATTCAATAAGCTTTAATGTATGCACTTTATTTTCACTGGTTTTTAAGATATTGCGCTTGCAAATTTACTGATTTTCACTGGAAGAAAACTGTCTGGTATAGCACGGACCGGTGACGGTTTTACTGGCTCCACGGGTGGCACTGCCTTTTGAAATAGATACCTACCTGCCAAAGGTCTACGCCAGGCCCAAAGGCTGGACAATTTTTTTCCGTCAGAAATGCTACTTAGGTAGGTACATCTGCGGTATCGAGAAGCGCACCGTTACTTTTATTTCGCACTTGCTTGCGTCTTTTTCTTCATCCTATCGAAAGGGAAGTGCCAATGGATTCCTTATGTTTTTCTGACGAAAATCATACCAAATGTCATGCAAATCCGACTACTTTGACACAAGCTATTTGTATTCCCTATGTAAAAGTTGTCCGATTTACACGACATTTGTAATGATTTTCATCGGAAAACCCCAAGGAATCCATCGGCGACACTTCCATATCCATACGATAAGGAATAACGAATTGTTTTATTTCTTAAAAAGGTAGGTACAGGCTGATTCTGGTGCTGCGCCCGTCACCCCGTGGCGAGGACAACACCCCGCAGTGCCCATCGAATTTTATGGCTTTTTCGGAAAAAGGTACGAATCCTGGACCGAACGTAGGGAATTGAGGTCGGCCCTCCGCAGTCGAGGGTGAATTATCCATTACAGCGTATTAAGAAACTCTTTTCTTCGTCGTATCGAAAGGGAAGTGACACCGATGGGTGCCTTATGTTTTTCCGATGACGATCGTACCAAATTTCATGTAAATCGGACTATTTTTAACCAACTCAAGTCAGCTTGAAATGATATAAATCGATATTCCATGGAATTTCCTTCATTATGGTCCGAATTACGTCGTTCTTAGTGTCAGCTTCATCGGCGAAACATAAGGAATCGATAGGTGTCGGTTTTGCAAAGATCTGATGAGAAATGCGCAAGTCGAAGATTTCTCACTTCTTATTAGGCACTCGAACCCCTTCGCGGGTGGAAAGCCATAAAATTCGGTCAGGCACTGCGAGGGGTTGTCCTCACCACGGGGTACCAGGCCGCCGCATCTCCTTGACGGGCGCTGCTCCTTAATTACCCTGTATCTGGTTAGGAAATAAAATAATTCTTTATTCTTTATCGTATGGATATGGAAGTGTCGCCGATGGATTCCTTGGGGATTTCCGATGAAAATCATGCCAAATATCGTGTAAATCGGACAAATTTTACATAAGGAATACAAATTGCTTGTGTCAAAGTAGTGCGATTTGTATGACATTTGGTATGATTTTCATCAGAAAAACATAAGGAATCCATTGGCGTCACTTCCCTTTCGATACGACGAAGAAAAGAGTTTCTTAATACGCTGTAATGGATAATTCACCCTCGACTGCGGAGGGCCGACCTCAATTCGCTACGTTCGGCCCAGGATTCGTACCTTTTTCCGGAAAAAAACCATAAAATTCGGGTGAGGCAATGCGAAGGTCAGTCCTCGCCACGGGGTACCAGCGCATCTCCTTGACGGGCGTTGCTCCAGAATTACACTGTATCATTTGGGCAGTGTGTGACCCGACTACCCTCCGTGTAATTGGTCTGCGCGAAGTGGGGCGCAAGTTCGATCATTATCAGTACTCCTGCCCGAGAGGAATACGATTTACTTTAATTATAGTACATGTGTGTTTTGTAATAAAATGTTTCTATCGTCTCCTGAATTCAATAACTGGCATCCAGATATCTACGCTCCTACAATCCACCGTCAACACGGCTCGTGGAGAGACACAGGAAGAAAAGGGGTAGCCCGCTGTCGACGCGTGGTCCTCTCGAGTATAAACACGAGCTTCAATATCAGAAGAAAAGCAAGCGTTAACGTATTCCGTGCGAGAGAAGGTGGGCATTGCTGTGAAGAGGGCCTCTTCAAGAGAGCAGCCGTTTGTGAGGAATGCAAACCGGATGGTTCTGATACAATCTGCTCCCTATGATTGAAATTTAGTCTAGCAACTTTCACTCCTCCTAACCTAACCAATCGAACTTGCATCCCTCCCAAAAGAACCGGCCATCCGAGCGTAGAAGCAAGTGCGAAATAAAAGTAACGGTGCGCTTCTCGATACCGCAGATGTACCTACCTAAGTAGCATTTCTGACGGAAAAAAATTGTCCAGCCTTTGGGCCTGGCGTAGACCTTTGGCAGTTAGGTATCTATTTCAAAAGGCAGTGCCACAAGTGCAGCCAGTAAAACCGTCCCCGGTCCGTGCTATACCAGACAGTTTTCTTCCAGTGAAAATCAGTAAATTTGCAAGCGCAATATCTTAAAAACCAGTGAAAATAAAGTGCATACATTAAAGCTTATTGAATTTGTCTTGGAACGCACTATCAACTCAGGTGTTCAAAAAAAATAGTTCCATTTGAAAAACCGAACTTGCCCATCGTATCTTTTAAAATAATAATCGATAAAAAAATTCGTTCGCGCTAATTAATTGGCCCCCTCGAACCATGCAATTCCCTATTTTTTTTATATTTTTATCGACAATACTTTAGGAGAAAACCGGCTGTCCAGTCTTAGGTGGGACACCCTGTATATAAATTCTCGCGCGCCACCAATAGTTGGTAGCCGCGTGTAATGCGCTATTTAGCAGTTTTAGCACTTCCGTTGACTGTTGGTGCCGCTCGGGATTTATACATATCGCCGTATCTTCTACAATTATTTATTAATCAGCGTGAAAATTGGTGAAAATCTTCCTTGTACATCAAGGGAAAACTTTGTCGCTGCAAGTTATATGTACCTAAAAATTGCCTCGATGCTCTTTAATGGCGAACGTTGAAAAACATGGGTTATGTCCAGTATTACTTTTTAATGAAATATTATTACATTTTTTAACATTAGGTTTTCGTGCACACCTTTTACGGCTTCGCTAGAGTTTTCTGGAGTTTTGTTTCAGGTCTTATGGCAATCCGTTAATATTTACTCACGTTATCGCAATTTTCGTCTAAAGAAATAATGATTTCGGATGATGAAAAATTTTTAGTTTATAATTTTTAGCTCGAATAGTAATGATTGCATAAACAAACTGTAAATAGACAAAATGTGTGTCGTGACGAGCTTTACAAAACTATATTTTTAATAATTCAATTTAACAACTTTTAATTTTCCAATCTTTCTTAGGGAATGGACAATAATTTTTCCTATTTCCAAGCGCTAGTCCCCTTATTGCATCCAACCCTTCAATTATCTGAAAGCCTGCGAGGGGGAAGGTATGGTTATTGATGATCTCAGAATACCTTGCCTGGCCACGCCAAGTATTTGACTTCCAGGCCGCGGACATTTTTTTTTTGTCTTTTGTTGTGTTATATTATTTAATACATTGTTTTTCTTTGTATAAATAGTCATTGTTATAATTGGCGCAATTTTTGTATATCATTAATTTTGTAAAGCTATTAATTAATTTACGACAATGTTTTTAATTGGGATTCTTTTTGATGGGTTAATTAAAAAATGTCCACGATATGCGTAATGAAATTTATGAACACAACATTTTAGCTGTGTATACGTAGTTGTGTCATCTTAAGCGCAGTTGGAAAGCACCTTTATGTACTTGCAGTTCATTTTGATTTCACAATTTTTTTTATATTGTAATTATATTATTTTCTTATTTTGGGTGATTATATTATTTTCTTCTTTTTGTGATGTACTTGCAGCTCATTTTGATTTCACATCTTTTTTTAGATTGTAAGGGAGTTATTGCAAATTATTAAGACTAAGTCAATTAACATTACATTAACATTTTTTACTATTTCATGTTTCTTTGTCTTTTTTTATATTTATTTTTTGATACTCTTTTTCTTCCTCGACTTTTTCATGTATACTATTTTCTTTTTTCTTGTGATTTTTGATAATACTCTTTTTTGTCCTCGATTTCATGTACTTGGCGTAATTTTTTTACATCCTTGAAATATTTTATGGGGATCTCACTTCTTTTTACAAAGATAATTTGCATAGGGAATGACTCCAGATAATTTTTAAAATATTATATTATTATCTTCTATTTTTTGTGATTTATTTGATAATACTCTTTTCGGTCCTCGACATTTTCATGTACTTGGCGTATTTTTTTTACTTTTTTGAAGTTTTTTATGGGGATTAATTACTTCTACGCTCTGCAGTATCAAAGAGGTTACAGATCAAACAATTTTATTCATTATTGCTTCAATATTGTGTCGAAATCGACTATAAATTTCTTTCATTCACAGTAACGAATGAAAATTATCCTTTTCTCTTTTTCACTTCGCTTCTTCGTCTTCTCCCCTTTTCTCTACGTGGGTATATGTATAAAATATTTCCGCTGACACCTTACCTTACCTCAGAGTTACTTTATCACTTACAATCGGGAATTAATGGATCAATTTCGATACAGTTTTTTTAACGAGCAGCACAATAATGGAAGGATTCGGGTGTGTGTGTGTGTGTGTGTGTGTGAGTGAGGGTGCATGGGAAATATAAGAGCGTGAATGCGATGAGGCGAGGAGTCGTTCCTGGACGAGTGACGGAGTCACTTGTGAATAAAGCCTATCTTACTATACAGCCTGTTCCATTATTTTCCCGCTGGCCCTCCTACAAGTCAGAAGTGGGATACGGGACGCGTGTGGAATTTATGGATTCCAGTGCGTGTGAAGTTTACGGATTACAGTACGCGTGAAGTTTACGGATACGGTGCGCGTGTGAATTAAGTGTGGAACAGGTCTGTTGGTTGATCTGGTGAAGAAGTGGCATACGGTCGCGAATTACGGATTTAGTGTTGTTAGATGCTACGAGTGAAGTGACTCGTATACGATTAAGTGCCTAAAGTTTCGGTTGATCGTGAAGGATGAGTGCGCTAAAGCTTGCGGCCCTGAAGGAATTATGTCAGGAAAGTGAATTGGCAACGTCGGGAACGAAAGCCGAATTAGTGAATCGGTTACTAGACGATGGTGTCTCTGAATCAGCGTTGCAGCTAAACAAATCAGTGGCGTACACGCGGGGATTCTTGACGGTCGAGGAGGTGGTCCTGGCGTACGCAAGGATGACGTTGCCGGAGGGAACGCGACGGCAGAAGACGGGACAGCGACGAGAGACGGATCCACCAGTGGCGAACTCGCCGACGGAGAATTCACCAGCCGTGAATGCACCAGCGACGAAGGGCAGCCAGGAGCATCGGGGTTCGAAGGAGTCGAAGAAGGTTCGATGCTGCAACTGCAGCAAGATAGGACATTTTGCAGCAGAGTGCAGGAAGCCAAAGAGGGAGCCAGGGTCCTGTTTCAAGTGCGGCGTCATGGGGCATAAGGCTGACCAGTGCCAAGCTGGGAAGGACAACGTCAGTTACGTGACCCTCCCGCAGAGCGAAGAGACATGACAGAGATATCGTAATATCGTCTCATGGATCTGTCGAAAACGGTAAGATTCTTCTTCTTCTTCTTCTTCTTCTCCTTGTTCTCCAAGAAATTTTTCGTCAACCATAATACGTATACACGCGTTACACGCACACCTTCAGCCAAAACGAAACTAACACATATTTCGTTCTTCGTTCGTCGACTCTCGGGATTATTCGACAGGGATCGTCGTCCGTCATTGTATAAAAACGAACTAATACATGTTTCGTTCGTCAATCGCTATCTTCACTATGCAATCTAGTCCAAATTTTGACAGCTTACACAGTCAGGTTATAACCTGACGAGTGTCAAATAAGGTAGGTTGTCAAACTTTGTGATGCCACGTGTTTTTACAAATATATATCGCTGTACCATTGAATTGCAACCAAAATGCAGTCTCAAACACAAGGTACGATGCGTCCTGTTTGTATATCATAAATATAACCCAGAACCACAAATTCAAACGACTTGAAACAGCCTGTAGCCCCAAATCAAATCAATTCAATCGATATGCAATCAGCATATAACCACAAACCAGTATTACTTTTTAATTAAATATTATTACATTTTTTAACATACACATTGCGGCTTTGCTAGTGTTTTGTGAAATTACATTTTTAGTCTCATAACGATCCGTGAATATTTCCTCAACTTATTGCAATTTATGTTTAAAGAAATATTGACTTTGGATGCTGAGAAATATTTTGTTTATAATTTTTAGCTCGAATATTAATGATTGGATAAACAAACTGTAAATAAGAATTCCATTTATAAACATTGTCGTAAATTAATTAATAGCTTTACAAAATTAATGATATACAAAAATTGCGCCAATTATAACAATGACTATTTATACAAAGAAAAACAATGTATTAAATAATATAACACAACAAAAGACAAAAAAAAAATGTCCGCGGTCTGGAAGTCAAATACTTGGCGTGGCCAGGCAAGGTATTCTGAGATCATCAATAACCATACCTTCCCCCTCGCAGGCTTTCAGATAATTGAACGGTTGGATGCAATAAGGGGACTAGCGCTTGGAAATAGGAAAAATTATTGTCCATTCCCTAAGAAAGATTGGAAAATTAAAAGTTGTTAAATTGAATGTTTAAAAATATAGTTTTGTAAAGCTCGTCACGACACACATTTTGTCTATTTACAGTTTGTTTATGCAATCATTACTATTCCAGCTAAAAATTATAAACTAAAAATTTTTCATCATCCGAAATCATTATTTCTTTAGACGAAAATTGCGATAACTTGAGTAAATATTAACGGATTGCCATAAGACTTGAAACATAACTCTAGAAAACCCTAGCGAAGCCGTAAAAGGTGTGCACGAAAACCTAATGTTAAAAAATGTAATAATATTTCACTAAAAAGTAATACTGGACATAACCCATGTTTTTCAACGTTCGCCATTAAAGAGCATCGAGGCAATTTTTAGGTACATATAACTTGCAGCGACAAAGTTTTCCCTTGATGTACAAGGAAGATTTTCACAAATTTTTACGCTGATTAATAAATAATTGTAGAAGATACGGCGATATGTATAAATCCCGAGCGGCACCAACAGTCAACGCAAGTGCTAAAACTGCTAAATAGCGCATTACACGCGGCTACCAACTATCGGTGGCGCGCGAGAATTTATATATATCGTCATACCTTCTACAATTATTCATTAATCAGTGTGAAAATTGGTGAAAATCTTCCTTGTATATCAAGGAAAATCTTTGTCGCTGCAAGTTGTATGTACCTCAAAATTGCCTCGATACTTTTTAACGGCGAACGTAGAAAAACATGGGTTGTGTTCAGTATTACTTTTTAATTAAATATTATTACATTTTTTAACATAAGGTTTTTGTGCATACATTTTACGGCTTCGCTAGAGTTTTCTGAAGTTATGTTTCAAGTCTCATAACGATCCCTTAATATTTACTCAAGTTATCGCAATTTATGTTTAAAGAAATAATGATTTCGGGCGATGAAAAATTTTTAGTGTATAATTTTTAGCTCGAATAGTAATGATTGGATAACCAAACTGTAAATAGAAAAAATGTGTGTTATGACGAGTTTTACAACACTATATTTTTAGAAATTCAATTTAATAGCATTTAATTTACCAATCTTTCTTTGCGTTTGGACAATCATTTTTCCAATTTCCAAGCGCTAGTCCCCTTATTGCAACCAACCCTTCAATTTGTGCATTTAAACCTCAGACAATATGAGTACATTTTCATTATATTGCGTTTTAAAATAATTGTAAGATCATTCATCTTCACCCATACCTTTCCTCTCACAAGCTTTCACATAATTTGTCCATTTAAAACTCTGACAATATGAATACTTGTAAAACAAGAAGATATTAGACACGTTGAAGCATATTCTAATAACTTATAACGCCAACGATTATAAATATCAAACATATCTGAGTTGAATGTAAACGAACATGTAAAGTACAACATTTTGAAAATCTTTGGTAGGCACTTTGCCTATGTTAACAATTAATGGAAGTAGACCGTAACTGTATAGCAAGTAAGTAATGCAACAAGAAGATATTAGACACGTTGAAGCATATTTTAACTTGTAACGCTAGCAATTAGAAAAATATGAAACAGATCTGAGTTAAAATATGCTTCTATGTATCTATGCCCACTGATACTTTACGGAGGCAATGTGGCTATCAAAAACTTTCATATGTTGTAGTTTACATGTTCATTTACATTCAACTCAGATATGTTTGATATTTTATTTATGATCGTTGATGTTATAAGTTATTAGAATATGCTTCAACGTGTCTAATATCTTCTTGTTTTACTATTTTACTACTAGTTATAAGTGCGAATCGTTCACATAATAAAGTTAGATTTACGTTCAACTCAGATATGTTTGATATTTATAATCGTTGATGTTATAAGTTATTAGAATATGCTTCAACGTGTCTAATATCTTCTTGTTTTACTACTAGTTATAAGTGCGAATCGTTCACAAAATAAAGTTATATAATACGTTACAGTTTTTGTATGATTAAATAATGGAAAGGCTCATGAAGTAATGGGAAGAAACATATTCCGTAATATAATGTAATTGTAATGTAATGTAATGTAATGTAATGTAATTTTTATTATACTTTCGCATTATACACTATTTCAATTTTCAAATTTTTATATTTCTTAATTTCCAATTTGCAACTGAACAATACGTATCCTTGCGCTACATGTATATCTTTCTTCTATCATACGCCGCTTTTATGAACTCTTGATGATTTTTTTTGCTAATTAATTGTTTATATTAATTGTAGAGAAACGCGGAGGATCTACTTTTATGTGGTAAGTTTTATTATTAACTTATAGAAAAGTTAAAAAAATAATAGAAATTTATGTACACACTTATTCAAATTTATTTTTCCAGATTCAGACGATGACGTGATAATGGAACGCATTCCGCCATACCAACAGCCACCGCCGCCGCCACCATCACGGCCACCACCATCCCCACCACTACCGCCACCACCACCACTACCACCACCACATCATACAGACAGGCCGGCCACGGCAAATACATAATATACATAAACATACACATTTTGAGGAGTTACATACATTTATAATGCTTGGAAATAGGTCTAAATGAACAATTTTTTTATTATGCATAACATTAGATAGTATATATTATTATTATTATTATATATTATCTTGTGCCGCAGTGTTTTAACAAAATTTCCGGACATTTTCTCGAGAAAAGATATTAATTCTGATTTTCAATTAGATATGTTTTTATCTTTAAACACTATAAAAATTCTTCATTTTAGCCTATATCTAAACGTTCGAAAGGTGTTTCAATTAAAAAACATTTTACTAATAAATTTTTTTGTTTATTACTAATTACAGGAGAGTATGTAACCCGCCGCCACCAGAGAAGCGGACGAAGCGTGAGGGCCAGTCAAGAGCACTGGGCCATCCTGCGGGCTGTCCGCGCGCAATCGACCAGCCTGCAGGCCCAGGCCGTAACAGTGATGCCAGAATGAGGACGGGAGCGCTCGAGAATTTCCCCCACCTCGCATGCACACTACGCCGGAGCTGCGTGTCCGTGAGCTCGGCGCTTCGGACAACGTCGGGAAGACGAGAGAGAACACGAACGTGTGTCTTTCTCTCTCGCTCTTGAAACGCTGCGATCCAAGGTTACGTGCAAGCGACACGCGGCCTTGCGCGATCTTCTTGAGTGCCTCGAGATACACTTTTCACGTTCTGACATATGTATAATACTCATGTAATGAAAAAAAATTTGGAAAAAATTTTGTTAGGGAAATCACGTTTTAAGACCTCCTGATCACGTTTTGACTATTTAGAAAAGAGTTTTTTTTTAAATATCTCATGTATTTGTTAACACGATTACGTTTAAACGGCAAAATGGATTTCAATGAAACTTTATATTAAAATTTTATATTCGTGTCTTAAGATCCATTAGATCACGAAAAATGATAATTACCCGTTATGATTCTTCGATTTTTCAGATATACGAACTAAATTCTACATAAAAAAAAGTTAAATAAAGTTCTCCTGTAACTTGTTTAACAAAGAGAAATGTACATTCATAATTGAGGCATTTGATGGAAAAAAGGCACATACGCCAAAATGCCATTTCAAGAAAATCGATTTCAAAGTTTTCATTATAGTATAACTTAATAAAAAGTAATGCAATTAAATCAAATTTTTTTAAGGATGTAGTTACCGTGTCGTTCAAGCGTTCTGAATACAGAAGTCATGATTTAAAAATGATATGTGTCTTTATTTATAAGTTTTAAACAAGTGGTTTATGTGCCCTTCTTTCATCAAATGCCTCAATTTCTTGTGTTCATTTTAAATTTCCGTACTTTTTATTTGAGCTATTTCTATTTTTCAAACCTTAAAATGAATTTTTTTATTAAAAGACGAATATTTTGATACTGTACATTGGTGAACTTTGTTAAAATTAGAATCCACTCTTGGCCAGTACCATGCACGCTGTAGAAGCCTTCGATAAAAAATATTTTTTCAGAGTATGATCTATAATCTAAAATCGTAATCACATCAAACGTAATTATATCAAGTTGCGACAAAGAATCACGCACTATTTACAAATTAATTACGCGCAGCATGCACGTTACCGCTCGATGGAAATATACGGGAAAGTGGTGGTCTCTTCCATCGAGAGGGAAATGTAAACAATTGGTTATGCAAAGCTAACATCGCGATACATGTTGTACATTAAAATGTGTAAATTGGTATAAAGGTATTATTGTACAAGAATAGGAGAGAAAGGTAACTGGTAAATGCATCTGTGGCAGTTCGGTACTGTCACCATTACCTTGCTGTTATTTCTTTTAGCCTTTTCTTCGATTTTTCTCCTTTCTGAATTTTTCTTACTATTTTACGATTTCCTATCTATTCTTTTCGTTTCCCGTTTCGAGGGTTCGCTCGGGCCTGGTTTTCGTCAAGTACATTTGACGGTCAGATCCGCGATCTGTGGTCGCGTATGCTTTGTTTATGTTTTGTTTATGCTTTGGTTATTCGTTTTGCTGCATTAGTTGCCGAGAAAAATATTTCGCATCAATCCGCAGAGGCGATTCTTCAACTTTTCCAAGACGTTGGGAAAGATCCTGATGTTTTGGAACGTATGACGTGTGGTCGAACAAAGTGTTCTAATATTATATCGAACGTTCTGTGTTCTCGGGAAACAGAGCGTCTTAGTCTGGTTTTACAGAATTCTAAGTTTTCATTATTTATTGATGAAACATCCGACATTACCAATGAGAAATGGATGTCGTTTATTGTTCGGTATGTCGCACCCGAGACGTTGGATGTTCGAACGGAATTAGTAGAATTAATTAATCTTGACGCGCGAGAATGTACTGCCGATAAAATATTTACCTCCTTTAAGAACTCCATGTGGAAAAAGCAAATTCCGTTCGGAAACATTCTTGCTTTGTCGTGTGATAACGCTTCTGTCATGACAGGGTGTCACTCGTCATTCAAGACCAAACTTGCAGAAATTCGCGGTGAAAATTTTTTCACCATGCCGTGTCCATGTCACTCCTCTGCATTGGTAGTGCATGCAGCATGCGCTACCATTCCCGAGGTCTGCGAGGAATTATTACGGAAAGTCGCAACATTCATTTATAGCAGTCCCAAACGCTCGGCCATTTTTCGCGAATTTCAGCAATGTTTTCAATCTACTGACCGCAAAATTTTAAAATTGTGTACTACGCGATGGTTATCGCGTTACTCATCCGTAGTTACACTTTTAGAAAATTGGGACAGTGTGTTGCACTTTCTGCAAGAATTGGTCGTAAGTGAGAAGACAAAGTCTGGGGATCATCTGCTTATCATCATGCAAAATCCAGATGCGAAAGCATATCTTCTGTTTTTGAAATACGTTCTAGAGTATTTTAATGACTTTAGTTTATTCTTTCAGTCGCAACAAACAAGGATCCATTTGCTTCAAAATACTGCCAAAACTCTTTTGTACGATATTTTACGTCATTTTTTGAAACCGCAGCTTTTGAAGCACATGGATTCAGTAAAATTAATAGATTTTTCAAGAGGCGATAATCAAATCGCATTAGATAGTATTCATTTAGGTCCGGATTGTGACACTTTTCTTTGTCAATTAGTTGCAGAAGGCAAACCCGATGTTGTCCAAACTGTTCGAGAAAATTGTATTAAGTTTTGCATAACGGCTGCAAACGAAATTCGTAATCGATTGCCAATCGATGACGAATTTCTGAGCAAGTTACGTGTTTTTGAGCCTCATTTGGCATTAGTAGATACTGACAGAGACACTTCCTTCAAAAGTGTTCTCTTTATTGCTCAGAAATTGGGCGGTTTCGACGAAGACGGTTTGCAAAAAGAATGGTCAACATTGCACCTGAATTTTGCAGATGCAGTCAAGCTTTGTACATTAGCTTTTGATGATGTATGGAAAACGGTGTTGTTAACGCGAAACGATCAAGGCTCGTATAAATATCCATGTTTGCAGGAATTATTAAATTCCATTAGAAGTCTTCCAAATTCAAACGCCGATGCTGAAAGATCGTTTTCCATGCTTCCCGACATAAAGAACAAGAAACGAAACCGACTTTGTTCGACCATCGTCTATGCCATTTGCGTAACGAAATCGGCATTAAAGGCGCACGGGGAAACAGCTCAGAGCATGGAGGTAGATGACAAACATCTATCTCTCATGTCATCTGAGAATTTATATGCAACTTTTGCGAAGAAGCAAAAGAATAGTTTACGTTTACATGCCGTTGATGACCTCGCGGATTTTCCTTCTACGTCGGGTAATGCAAATTGGTGATGTCCAGAATATTATCAATTTCATCCATTTTCTATTTCATTCGATTTTTGGACATCGCGAATATGTAAATAGTTGTTCGATTTACCTCACGCAATTCTTGTTCTATCCTTGCAATAAATTCGCTTGCTTGCTGTACATATGATTCATAGAGAGAACTTCGAGATAATTGTACAAATAAATGTATATTCTTAATTATATTCATTTTATATGTAACAATTATCTCGAAATTCTGTCGCATGTATTATAGTAACTTCCTTTGCTTGCTTTCTATCCTTTGGAAATGTAAACAATTGTAGCATTATTTCAGTCTTACATCTCGTCAATATATCGAACCCAATTGATATATTTACGTGTTGCCTTTCTTTTTTATTTTTGTAATATTTTTGTACATTTTAGTGTACAACATGTATCGCGATGTTAGCTTTGCATAACCAATTGTTTACATTTCCCTCCCGATGGAAGAGACCACCACTTTCCCGTAGTTTCCATCGAGCGGTAACGTGCACGCTGCGCGTAATTAATTTGTAAATAGTGCGTGATTCTTTGTCGCAACTTGATATAATTACGTTTGATGTGATTACGATTTTAGATTTTAGATCCTACTCTGAAAAAATATTTTTTATCGAAGGCTTCTACAGCGTGAATGGTACTGGCCAAGAGTGAATTCTAATTTTAACAAAGTTCACCAATGTACAGTATCAAAATATTCGTCTTTTAATAAAAAAATTCATTTTAAGGTTTGAAAAATAGAAATAGCTCAAATAAAAAGTACGGAAATTTAAAATGAACACAAGAAATTGAGGCATTTGATGAAAGAAGGGCACATAAACCACTTGTTTAAAACTTATAAATAAAGACACATATCATTTTTAAATCATGACTTCTGTATTCAGAACGCTTGAACGACACGGTAACTACATCCTTAAAAAAATTTGATTTAATTGCATTACTTTTTATTAAGCTATACTATAATGAAAACTTTGAAATCGATTTTCTTGAAATGACATTTTGGCGTATGTGCCCTTTTTCCATCAAATGCCTCAATTATGAATGTACATTTTTCTTTGTTAAACAAGTTACAGAAGAACTTTATTTAACTTTTCTTTATGTAGAATTTAGTTCGTATATCTGAAAAATCGAAGAACCATAACGGGTAATTATCATTTTTCGTGATCTAATCGGATCTTAAGACAAGAATATAAAATTTTATTATAAAGTTTCATTGAAATCCATTTTGCCGTTTAAACGTAATCGTGATAACAAATACATGAGATATTTAAAAAAAAAGCTCTTTTCTAAATAGTCAAAACGTGATCAGGAGGTCTTAAAACGTGATTTCCCTAACAAAATTTTTCCAAATTTTTTTTCATTACAAGAGTATTATACATATGTCAGAAAGTGAAAAGTGTATCTCGAGCCTCGAGGCACTCAGGAAGATCGCGCACGGCCGCGTGTCGCTTGCACCCCACCTTGGATCACAGCGTTTCAAGAACGAGAGAGAAAGACACACATTCGTTTTCTCTCTCGTCTTCCCGACGTTGTCCGAAGCGCCGAGCTCACGGACACGCAGCTCCGGCGTAGTGTGCATGCGAGGTGGGGGAAATTCTCGAGCGCTCCCGTCCTCATTCTGGCATCACTGGGCCGTAACTCTGCGCGATTTGGTGACGGCGCAGTACCGTGACCGTGGCCGTGAATATAGCCGCGGCGGCGATGGCCCGCAGTAATATCTTACTTATAACTACTATATTATATTATTATCAACTACTTATGTATACCAATCTACAAATAAACTTCGGATAATTGGGATTGGTGGAATTGGTTTATTTAAAAATTTGAATTTTCAGATATAAAGCAAGCATATGTATGAATAAACTCATTTAATTAATATAATAATAATAATAATAATGCTATGTTTCAATAAATTTTTTTCTCTGACGTAAATCGCACTGCATCATCTTCTGCTTCGATTATCTGTAAATAAAAATAAAAATATAAAAGTCACATTTCAGTTATATACAACTTAATGTAGAACTTACTTATAGAGTAGCCTTTTGCTCTAGTGAGTGTAGAGACTACATAATGTGTCCGAAGGAGGTGAGAACATATGGTAGAAAGTTTTGTTGGAGGATATTTAAAAAATGCTAATGGTAATTTAGCGAAAATGAATGAAGAGATTCAATATTTTTATTGGTGTTGATTTAGTATATTTATTGGTGAATTGAAATATTGTTAATGGAAAACTAGTAAAATTAATGAATAGCGTAGAAACTACTGTGGATTTTATTAATTAAAGTATTACGAATGTCTTTCACAAAAGATTGAAAAGCATCAACGGAGATGTGTTTTCAGTGTACTTTCTTCACTAATGTGACTTGCTTTACATCGCAAGCAGTCCACCATAATCTATTTTCTTAATAATTCTTAATGCTATGTCTTTAGACAAATTTTGTTGATTTACCTTATTTGACAAAGTTCCAGAAACGTGTGCGAAACAAGATACTCTGTCTATCTATCTAATCTTCTCCGGACAACCTCCACGCCTGTGCATTCCCTTTATTTCTATCCATCCAAGCCTGTGCGTCCCCTTCAATTTTACTATCCAAGTCTGTGCGTCCCCTTCATTTCTATCTATAATATAATAAGCTTTACATAAAATAAAAACTCTAAATTGCTGGTATACAAATACAAATATCTGGCAATTTAAATTCAATGCAATTTTTTACTAGAATACATTATTATTTTGTACAAGCATGGTACAAATTTCTAGAAACTTATGCGAAAGAAGGTGCTTCTCTGTCGAACCTTCTCCGGACAACTTCCAAATCTGTGACTCTACATAAAAAATCTATTAAATAAATTTGGCGACTTACCTTGTTAATTGAGACAATAATTCCGTCTCCTATTTAGTGTTTACACTAAACTCCTGACATCTCAAATTTGGACCACTTACATTATTTGACACTTGGAAGGTTAAGATTGGTAGGTTATAAAGTTAAATGTATTTGAATTATAGTTTGTACAATGATGGACGACGATCCCTGCCGAATAATCCCGAGAGTCGACGAACGAAGAACGAAACATGTGTTAGTTTCGTTTTGACTGAAGGTATGCGTGTAACGCGTAATTACGTATAGACGAAAATATATATACTTACGTAATGTTTGATGACGAAAAATTTCTAGGAGAATCAGAAGAAGAAGAAGAAGAATCTTACCGTTTTCGACAGATCCATGAGACGATATTACGATATCTCTGTCATGCGTGGACCGATTTTATTGAAATTGGTCTTATTCGAAAGCTTATATGCGGTTTACATGAGAAAAATGCCATTAAATATAGAAAATATTGCAGGCGTGATGAGATATTAATGAAATAAGTTTCAGGTTAGGTTGGAATAGCTGTGCTTCGAGTAAAGATACACGGCAGCGACAGGCATATAGATACAAGGTGTCTTTTCTTTCATGTACTCGGCGTCGAGACGCTACCGCGTCTCTAGATCAAGAAGGTCGTACGTATATTCCTGAAGAAGCTTCTTCGGTGGAAAAAGCTCGCATAGCTTCTTACGCTATTTCTCATTTAATAGCAAAGCAGGGTAAACCGTTCACTGAGGGCGATTTCGTAAAGAAATGTCTCATTGAAGCGGTTAAATCCTTCGGGACGTGTATCACTCTTGAAGAAGCTGAGAGCATCGCATTGGGTAGAAAAACTGTGAGCTCCCGAATTTTTGATATAGGCGCATCCACAGAGCAAAAGTTAATTGAACTTTTAACTAACTGTCGTTATTTCTCTTTGTGTTTGGATGAAAGCACCGATAACCGGCATACGAGTCAATTGAGCATTTTCGCTCGCATTGTACAAAATGATTTTTCGTATGTCGAGGAGCTTTTGTACTTCGTGCCTTTGCACAACACAACGACAGGACTGAATATTTTTAACGCAGTAGAGAACACTGTTAAAAAATTCCAGGTTGACTTTTCTAAATGCTCTGTAGTGGTAACCGATGGTGCACAAGCCATGACAGGTGCCAAAATAGGACTGAACGGGCAGTTTAAAAAACGCGGGTTTAAATTCCCAATGATGCACTGCATCATTCATCAGGAAGCGTTATGTGGGAGAGATATAAAATTATCTTCCGCCATGAAGAAGGTTACGCAACTAATCAATTCTATCAAGGGCGGAAATAAATTTCTATCTCACAGGAAATTCATAGAATTTCTTGAAACGCATAACGCTGCTTACACTGATGTCGCTTTGCATTGCGAAGTACGCTGGCTCAGTGCAGCGAAATGTCTAAGTCAATTCTTTGCTATAATAAATGAGATCTTCCATTTCTTGCAAGAATATCAAGAAAAAAAGGGAGCAAAATATTTCCCCTTATTAACAGATGCGAGTTTCCTTTGTGAACTCTCACTTATAGTAGATCTCTCTGACTAATCATTTAAATACATTAAATTTAAAACTGCAGAAACCCGGTCAAACTATTTCGCAGTTGTGCAGCCACATCGATTCTTTTCGTAGGAGGCTGGTAGTGTATCAAAATCATCTCCTGTTGGAAGAAAATTTTTTTTTCTTTTTTCCCTCGTGTAGGGTAATTTTCGAGGAATTCGGCAATGAGTGTGATTTTGATAATCATTTACACGTTCTTCAATCGGTGATAGATCAGTTCGATGAGCGATTCACTGACTTCGATTCGCTCAGAAATGATCTGATTCTCTTTGAGAATCCCCTCACCGTAAAAATTGAAGAACAGGCCCTCGAGTATCAAGAAGAACTGTGCGATCTTCAGCACGACATTTCTTTGAAAACGAGGGAAGAAAAAGGAGCCGAATTCTTTAAAACGCTGGAAGAATCGACATACCCTAAACATAGAAATTTCGCGCTCCGAATTTTTTCCATGTTCGGGTCAACATATTTGTGTGAATGTTCGTTCTCAAAAATGCGTGCCATTAAGATAGAACAGCGCACACGGCTAAGCGATTCCTCGCTTTCAACTTTAATACGTACAACGTCGACCAGCCTCCCCGTTGATATTTTAGTAGACAGCACGATCAACCGGACGCCGAATAAACCGAGCGTAGTACGCGAATGGCGCGAACCGGACGTTAATTATAATTGGTGCGCGAGGTAGCTTTAGTTAGCTCCTCAACTTCCTACCGAGGTAGCTTTAGTTAGCTCCTCAACTTCCTACCGAGGTAGCATTAGTTAGCTCCTCAACTTCCTACCGAGGTAGCTTTAGTTAGCTCCTCAACTTTCTATCGAGGTAGCTTTAATTAGCTCCTCAATTACACATCCAGGGCATAGGTACTCACCGTTCCCTACACCACATACTCCAAAGCGTGGGCCAGCTAATAGGCACCAGAAGTCATTACCAAATCCGAAGGAAGGAAGCCAAATTCAACTTCCATCTGGGGACGCCTTTACCGGCTACCTGGCTACCATCTGAGATCGCTTACACTAGCACTCAGCTACCATCCTAGAAAGCGTGGGCAAGCTGATAGGCAACTGGAAGCCACAACAATACAGAGAGAAGGAATCCTCTCGATATCTCACTCAACATTACTAAATCGACCTAGCGTCAATTGTTGTATTACACATTATACAGACTACGTGTCTAAGACTTTATGTTCAATTACGATTTAGAATCGTAGTTTTAGAATATTTAACGCGATATTCCGTATAACCGACTTAGCGTCTAAAAACCTATATAATACTCCTAATTACCGACTAAGCGTCGAAAATCCAAACCGAGCGATATTCTTTAATACCGACCGATACGTCGTTACTAGGTTACCATATAAGGAATTATATCAATTATCGACTGAGTGACCAAGGGTCAATAACCATTTATTTTTTAATAAACATCGTATCTTGAAATTCATTTCTTAATCGCACGCCACCCGAACCAGTCCCACAAATTCACGGGTAAACCGCTCTACTCGTGAATCTCCTGTAAGAACGGCAACGTCTCGTTCGAGAACGTTACACGGGACGTGACAAAGGATAGAACAAGAATTGCGTGAGGTAAATCGAACAACTATTTACATATTCGCGATGTCCAAAAATCGAATGAAATAGAAAATGGATGAAATTGATAATATTCTGGACATCACCAATTTGCATTACCCGACGTAGAAGGAAAATCCGCGAGGTCATCAACGGCATGTAAACGTAAACTATTCTTTTGCTTCTTCGCAAAAGTTGCATATAAATTCTCAGATGACATGAGAGATAGATGTTTGTCATCTACCTCATGCTCTGAGCTGTTTCCCCGTGCGCCTTTAATGCCGATTTCGTTACGCAAATGGCATTGACGATGGTCGAACAAAGTCGGTTTCGTTTCTTGTTCTTTATGTCGGGAAGCACGGAAAACGATCTTTCAGCATCGGCGTTTGAATTTGGAAGACTTCTAATGAAATTTAATAATTCCTGCAAACATGCATATTTATATGAGCCTTGATCGTTTCGCGTTAACAACACCGTTTTCCATACATCATCAAAAGCTAGTGTACAAAGCTTGACTGCATCTGCAAAATTCAGGTGCAATGTTGACCATTCTTTTTGCAGTTTTTGATGTGGCACTTGGAATCCGCGTGACGTTCGATTTGCGACATTCCGCAAGCAAATGATTTTTTACAAACCGAACAGGAACACGAAAAAGGATCATCGGCGACCTTATTCAACCATGGCTTGAAATCCTCAAGCCATTGAGGCATAAAAGTCTTTCTCGAGACCTTAGTACCATGTACAGCTATTCGCGGAATTTTTTTAGAAGACAAATATTTATGTCTCGCTGGTTCCGCATGCCTTTTAACGCTCCACGAGTGGCAAGAAAAAGTTTTCTCGCAAGAAGAACAGTAGAAAAGGCTTTTATCATTAGGTACTTCGCGAATCCACGATCGGAACATCTCATTCGTTTCCCACAACGACCGATAAACAGGAGTAGCCTTTTCACCTGTTTTCTCAAACGTTTCCATCGTACTTACCACGAAAAAATTGAAATATGCAGGAAAAATATTATATACAAAGCAACAAGCAAATGCTAGCGTATAGAAAAGGGGAGATATAGGGGGCTACTAATTACACATACACTTCCAACAAGCAGATCCGAATTCCCGAAAAACATGCAGACAGTGCGAAAGAAAGAGTACTCACCACCTGATCTCCAATTCTACTGAAATGACGGTTAAATGTCGCGAAGCGCAAGTTGCGCCGACTGCGCGACCCCCACGAAACGTATCGACACGTAAACATAAACAAAGCATACGCGACCACGGATCGCGGATCTGACCGTCAAATGTACTTGACGAAAACCAGAAAAGAATAGATAGGAAATCGTAAAATAGTAAGAAAAATTCAGAAAGGAGAAAAATCGAAGAAAAGGCTAAAAGAAATAACAGCAAGGTAATGGTGACAGTACCGAACTGCCACAGATGCATTTACCAGTTACCTTTCTCTCCTATTCTTGTACAATAATACCTTTATACCAATTTACATATTTTAATGTACAACATGTATCGCGATGTTAGCTTTGCATAACCACCAATTTACACATTTTAGTGTACAACATGTATCGCGATGTTAGCTTTGCATAACCAATTGTTTACATTTCCCTCCCGATGGAAGAGACCACCACTTTCCCGTAGTTTCCATCGAGCGGTAACGTGCACGCTGCGCGTAATTAATTTGTAAATAGTGCGTGATTCTTTGTCGCAACTTGATATAATTACGTTTGATGTGATTACGTTTAGATTTTAGATTTTAGATCATACTCTGAAAAAATATTTTTTATCGAAGGCTTCTACAGCGTGCATGGTACTGGCCAAGAGTGGATTCTAATTTTAAGAAAGTTCACCAATGTGCAGTATCAAAATATTCGTCTTTTAATAAAAAAATTCATTTTAAGGTTTGAAAAATAGAAATAGCTCAAATAAAAAGTACGGAAATTTAAAACGAACACAAGAAATTGAGGCATTTGATGGAAAAAGGGCACATAAACCACTTGTTTCAAACTTATAAATAAAGACACATCATTTTTAAATCATGACTTCTGTATTCAGAACGCTTGAACGACACGGTAACTACATCCTTAAAAAAATTTGATTTAATTGCATTACTTTTTTTTAAGTTATACTATAATGAAAACTTTGAAATCGATTTTCTTGAAATGGCATTTTGGCGTATGTGCCCCCTTTACATCAAATGCCTCAATTATGAATGTACATTTTTCTTTGTTAAACAAGTTACGGTAAAGTTGCCGATGTCCTGGGAGCAACACAAATGGAAAATTCGTGCCGATTTAAAAGTGGTCGGAGTATTGTTAGGTTTGCAAGGCGGATACACGAAGTATTGTTGTTTTCTTTGTATGTGGGATAGCCGTGCACGTGGTCAACACTACGTAAAAAAAAATGGCGACAAAGAGTGAATTTTAAATCGGGCGAAGCCAATATTAAATATATACCTCTCGTCGCCAAGAATTACATCATTCTTCCACCACTGCACATTAAATTGGGCCTTATAAAAAATTTCGTCAAAGCATTGGACAAAACAGGTGATGCATTCATATATTTGAAGACCATTTTCCCGAAACTTTCCGACGCCAAGATCAAGGAAGGCATTTTCGATGGGCCGCAGATCAAAAAGTTGCTGGAAAGTGACGAATTTGAATTGCATTTATCGCGAAATGAAGCTGCCGCGTTCAATTCGTTTCGATTGGTCGTCGGTGGCTTTCTTGGCAACAATAAAAGTCCAGATTTTGTGAAAATCATCCATGATTTGCTCAAGAACTATAAGAAAATCGGTATGTAGTGCGATTTGTAATAATTTCATTTGTATCGAGCTTCTGCTGTAACATGCGTTTTACTTCTTTATTCTCTCAACATAGGCGTTAACATGTCCTTGAAGATTCATTTCCTCCACTCACATTTGGATTTCTTCCCAGCAAATCTTGGCGTTGTAAGCGACGAACATGGCGAGAGATTTCATCAACAGATGAAAAGTACCTATTGAGAAACGCTACCAAGGATTCTGGGATGAATCAATGATGGGAGACTACAACTGGTTCCTTGTAAGAGAAACTGATCTCACTGCGGGCAAAAGAAACAAAAAGAGCCAGAATTGTTTTTAAAAAATAATATAAAATAGAATTAAATATATTTAAATTTGTTTTCATTGAAGACACATACGTAATTCGCCAAAAAACGGGAAGAAATGCAAAAATAGGGGAAAAGTTGAAAATAGGCACTCCCACTCTATCGCCCATAACTTCCTTATTTGTGCATGGATTTTGCTCAAATTGGGCTTATTTTCTTCGTAAAGGTGCACACACTACGTAAAAAGTATGAAACTGGACGTCACAGGATAATTTCTATGTCTTCTAGGCTATGTAGTGAATTTTCGATTTCAATTTCGGCCCCAAAACATTACATTTTTCTTAAGTTTCGCTCGTCATTCTGAACATTTCCGTTTAAACTTTTTGATGGTCGGCTTTGGTTTACGAGATATTCGCAAAAAACTTAACTTAACTTCGGAATTACCGAATTTAACACATACTCACATCAATTCGCCACCATGCTTTATGCGCCCGCGAGCGGGCGCGCGCCCCCCCCCCCCCTAATCTAGCCCCAACCAATACTAATACCGTCGGTTGTGAAACAGATTATTATAATAAAAGATTAAAAGTAACGTGTACTGTTAGTATCCTGTAATTCAGTTTAACTTGGACTACTTTTCTTGCTGCGACACCACGCGTGCACCCGTTAGAAACCTATGGTTTAGGTTGCTACGCAGTGTTTATACAAACAGAAGACAACCGCCGACAGCGTGGTGCTGCACACACTGTCGCGGGCGTGCACGTATACGTGGAGTACGATTGTACAATAGCGAATGTTTTCCTGCGAATATTTCGGAAAATAAGGCCGACCGCCAATTTTGTCAAAGGAAAAAGTTACTCAAAATGTCGAGTTTTGCAACATATTTTAAATTCATCGAAATCGGCGAGGTCCCAGTTCATCGGCAACTTTACCCAAGTTACAGAAGAACTTTATTTAACTTTTTTTTATGTAGAATTTAGTTCGTATATCTGAAAAATCGAAGAACCATAACGGGTAATTATCATTTTTCGTGATGTAATCGGATCTTAAGACAAGAATATACAATTTTAATATAAAGTTTCATTGAAATCTATTTTGCCGTTTAAACGTAATCGTGATAACAAATACATGATATTTAAAAAAAAAGCTCTTTTCTAAATAGTCAAAACGTGATCAGGAGATCTTAAGACGTGATTTCCCTAACAAAATTTTTTCCAAATTTTTTTTCATTACAAGAGTATTATATATATGTCAGAAAGTGAAAAGTGTATCTCGAGGCACTCAGGAAGATCGCGCACGGCCGCGTGTCGCTTGCATCCCACCTTGGATCACAGCTTTTCAAGAGCGAGAGAGAAAGACACACATTCGTTTTCTCTCTCCGGATCACAGCTCCGGCGTAGTGTGCATGCGTGGTGGGGGAAATTCTTGAGTGCTCCCGTCCCGAATCTGGCATCACTGCGAAGTTCGTTCTAGCATAAATACGTCGATGAAAAATTAACGCACGTTGCACCGTCCGTTGAAAGCAACGTCCGTTCCCAGTGTGCGGACTCTAATATTCTACAATGTATTTCTACAACGCAGCGTCGTGACGTCCGTCGCGACGGACGTAAAAAAAACGCTCGTGTGCCCCCAGCCTTAAAGTAACAATTACAGAAAATAATGTGTATATCTAGAGACGCGGCAGTGTCTCGACGCCAAGTACATGAAAGAAAAAACACCTTGTATATGCCTGTCGCTGCCGTGTATCTTTACTCGAAGCACAGCTATTCCAACCTAACCTGAAACTTATTTCATTAATATCTCATCACGCCTGCAATATTTTCTATATTTAATGGCATATTTCTCATGTAAATCGCATATAAGCTTTCGAATAAAACCAATTTCAATAAAATCGGTCTACGCATGACAGAGATATCGTAATATCGTCTCATGGATCTGTCGAAAACGGTAAGATTCTTCTTCTTCTTCTTCTTCTTCTCCTTGTTCTCCAAGAAATTTTTCGTCAACCATAATACGTATATACGCGTTACACGCACACCTTCAGCCAAAACGAAACTAACACATATTTCGTTCTTCGTTCGTCGACTCTCGGGATTATTCGACAGGGATCGTCGTCCGTCATTGTATAAAAACGAACTAATACATGTTTCGTTCGTCAATCGCTATCTTCACTATGCAATCTACTCCAAATTTTGACAGCTTACACAGTCAGGTTATAACCTGACGAGTGTCAAATAAGGTAGGTTGTCAAAATTTGTGATGCCACGTGTTTTTACAAATATATATCGCTGTACCATTGAATTGCAACCAAAATGCAGTCTCAAACACAAGGTACGATGCGTCCTGTTTGTATATCATAAATATAACCCAGAACCACAAATTCAAACGACTTGAAACAGCCTGTAGCCCCAAATCAAATCAATTCAATCGATATGCAATCAGCATATAACCACAAACCAGTATTACTTTTTAATTAAATATTATTACATTTTTTAACATACACATTGCGGCTTTGCTAGAGTTTTGTGAAATTACATTTTTAGTCTCATAACGATCCGTGAATATTTCCTCAACTTATTGCAATTTATGTTTAAAGAAATATTGACTTTGGATGCTGAGAAATATTTTGTTTATAATTTTTAGCTCGAATATTAATGATTGGATAAACAAACTGTAAATAAGAATTCCATTTATAAACATTGTCGTAAATTAATTAATAGCTTTACAAAATTAATGATATACAAAAATTGCGCCAATTATAACAATGACTATTTATACAAAGAAAAACAATGTATTAAATAATATAACACAACAAAAGACAAAAAAAAAATGTCCGCGGTCTGGAAGTCAAATACTTGGCGTGGCCAGGCAAGGTATTCTGAGATCATCAATAACCATACCTTCCCCCTCGCAGGCTTTCAGATAATTGAACGGTTGGATGCAATAAGGGGACTAGCGCTTGGAAATAGGAAAAATTATTGTCCAAACGCTAAGAAAGATTGGAAAATTAAAAGTTGTTAAATTGAATGTTTAAAAATATAGTTTTGTAAAGCTCGTCACGACACACATTTTGTCTATTTACAGTTTGTTTATGCAATCATTACTATTCCAGCTAAAAATTATAAACTAAAAATTTTTCATCATCCGAAATCATTATTTCTTTAGACGAAAATTGCGATAACTTGAGTAAATATTAACGGATTGCCATAAGACTTGAAACATAACTCTAGAAAACCCTAGCGAAGCCGTAAAAGGTGTGCACGAAAACCTAATGTTAAAAAATGTAATAATATTTCACTAAAAAGTAATACTGGACATAACCCATGTTTTTCAACGTTCGCCATTAAAGAGCATCGAGGCAATTTTTAGGTACATATAACTTGCAGCGACAAAGTTTTCCCTTGATGTACAAGGAAGATTTTCACAAATTTTTACGCTGATTAATAAATAATTGTAGAAGATACGGCGATATGTATAAATCCCGAGCGGCACCAACAGTCAACGCAAGTGCTAAAACTGCTAAATAGCGCATTACACGCGGCTACCAACTATCGGTGGCGCGCGAGAATTTATATATATCGTCATACCTTCTACAATTATTCATTAATCAGTGTGAAAATTGGTGAAAATCTTCCTTGTATATCAAGGAAAATCTTTGTCGCTGCAAGTTGTATGTACCTCAAAATTGCCTCGATACTTTTTAACGGCGAACGTAGAAAAACATGGGTTGTGTTCAGTATTACTTTTTAATTAAATATTATTACATTTTTTAACATAAGGTTTTTGTGCATACATTTTACGGCTTCGCTAGAGTTTTCTGAAGTTATGTTTCAAGTCTCATAACGATCCCTTAATATTTACTCAAGTTATCGCAATTTATGTTTAAAGAAATAATGATTTCGGGCGATGAAAAATTTTTAGTGTATAATTTTTAGCTCGAATAGTAATGATTGGATAACCAAACTGTAAATAGAAAAAATGTGTGTTATGACGAGTTTTACAACACTATATTTTTAGAAATTCAATTTAATAGCATTTAATTTACCAATCTTTCTTTGCGTTTGGACAATCATTTTTCCAATTTCCAAGCGCTAGTCCCCTTATTGCAACCAACCCTTCAATTTGTGCATTTAAACCTCAGACAATATGAGTACATTTTCATTATATTGCGTTTTAAAATAATTGTAAGATCATTCATCTTCACCCATACCTTTCCTCTCACAAGCTTTCACATAATTTGTCCATTTAAAACTCTGACAATATGAATACACTTTCATTATTTTGCATGTTTAAATAATTCTTATTCAACGACACCTTGACCGTGCCTGGCCACGCCAAGTATTTGACTTCCAGGCCGCGGACATTTTTTTTTGTCTTTTGTTGTGTTATATTATTTAATACATTGTTTTTCTTCGTATAAATAGTCATTGTTATAATTGGCGCAATTTTTGTATATCATTAATTTTGTAAAGCTATTAATTAATTTACGACAATGTTTTTAAATGGGATTCTTTTTGATGGGTTAATTAAAAAATGTCCACGATATGCGTAATGAAATTTATGAACACAACATTTTAGCTGTGTATATGTAGTTGTGTCATCTTAAGCGCAGTTGGAAAGCACCGTTATGTACTTGCAGCTCATTTTGATTTCACATTTTTTTTTATATTGTAATTATATTATTTTCTTTTTTGTGGGTGATTATATTATTTTCTTTTTTTGTGATGTACTTGCAGCTCATTTTGATTTCCCTTTTTAGATTGTAAGGGAGTTATTGCAAATTATTAAGACTAAGTCAATTAACATTACATTAACATTTTTTACTTTTTCATGTTTCTTTGTCTTTTTTTATATTTATTTTTTGATACTCTTTTTCTTCCTCGATTTTTTCATGTATACTATTTTCTTTTTTCTTGTGATTTTTGATAATACTTTTTTTTGTCCTCGATTTCATGTACTTGGCGTAATTTTTTTACTTCCTTTGTAACGTCCCACTATTTTTCCGCGCCGGTTTTATAACAATGTCTGTCTCCTAAATCACTCTACAACTCCAATGAAGCCTCAAATCATACCTTGTTCCCAACCCCTGATCGCCTTGGCGATGTACCTTAGCGGTCCCCATCTCAAGACGATCAGCCACTGAAATCCCCATCTCCCCTTCGCCCTACAGAGCATCATCTCCTCCCCCATATCGAATCTAAACAAGTCCCTCGTCCCAAATCACTCTTGATTCGAGACCACGTCTCACCCCCTCTCTAACACCCTCCAAGCCAAAACCACGCTCACCCCTTTCCAATTAAAACTCCCAAAATCCATCAAATCGGATGAGTGTTCTCTTCTCAAAAGCCCAAGCAAAAACCCCGGAAGTCCTTGCGGCTAATATTTCGTGCAAATGAAAAACCCCCAGAGGTCTTATTCTATTGTCCGCGCGTTCCAATTGTGGACACTTATTTCATACGACAAAGAAACCCGGAAATGATACCGCGGCGCGTGCCACGGTGCATACCGCGCACACCCTTCGCCCGTAACAATCTTCCGAAAATCATATAAATACCCGGGCCCAAGAGGCCGTGAACTCTCTTCTACTGGCACCAGTGGTCAATAACGTGTATTATCGAAAAGTATTCGGAAAATTTAAACAGTGTTACACTCTACGATCTACGACAACTACTGTAAGCGATTAATACTACTAAAATTACATTGTGTATCACCTTCATACCATTTACTAATTATAACAATAACGCCTATTGCGTTTCATATATTATTCACTTGTATTAACTCTTATTGCATTTCAAATTTCTTTCTTACTAAAGCTTATTGCTCGTATTATTGTACTTTCTTAACGCCTATTGCGTTTCATATATTATTTACTTGTATTAACTCTTATTGCATTTCAAATTTCTTTCTTTCGTTTGTTCGCATGTATTCATGTTCATCATCTTATATTATTATTATTGTTATTGCATAAAGCGCCATCGCGGTGCATATATACGTGCTTAAAGCTAATAAACCGCTTTGCTTTAAACCTCGCTTCATATTATTGTGTTTACCCTGTGGCCGCGGAGATTCCAAGCCATAACGGACTGCAGCAACAGCTGATCTCGGTTCGCGAACTCAAGTGTTCTTATAGTGTTTACCAACGTTCTTTTGCATGGGCCGCGTATAGCCAGGTGACTAGACAGATTTCGCGGAACCGTTACGTGTGATTTCTTATATGGATGCATCGGTAAATCCAATTACCAAACAGAAACAAAAACCAACAAGTGTTCTAACGGGTGTTCCCCCAGTATAATTTCGCCTTTAAACCTCCCTGGTCGCCGAGTGTGCAGGATTCAAGATCCTCGCCTCCAATCCCTCTACCCCGAGTGTGCAGGATTCAAGATCCTCGCCTCCAATCCCTCTACCCCGAGTGTGCAGGATTTAAGATCCTAGCCTCCAATCCCTCTACCTCGAGTGTGCAGGATTCAAGATCCTCGCCTCAACTCCATTAACCCCACAGTGTCATTGTCCCCATAGACCTCCACCCGGGACGTGACACCTTGAATTTTTTTATGGGGATCTCACTTCTTTTTACAAAGATAATTTGCATAGGGAATGACTCCAGATAATTTTTAAAATATTATATTATTATCTTCTATTTTTTGTGATTTATTTGATAATACTCTTTTCGGTCCTCGACATTTTCATGTACTTGGCGTATTTTTTTTTACTTTTTTGAAGTTTTTTATGGGGATTAATTACTTCTACGCTCTGCAGCATCAAAGAGGTTACAGGTCAAACAATTTTATTCATTATTGCTTCAATATTGTGTCGAAATCGAGTATAAATTTCTTTCATTCAAAGTAACGAATGAAAATTATCTTTTTCTCTTTTTCACTTCGCTTCTTCGTCTTCTCCCCTTTTCTCTACGTAGGTATATGTATAAAATATTTCCGCTGACACCTTACCTTACCTCAGAGTTACTTTATCACTTACAATCAGGAATTAATGGATCAATTTCGATACAGTTTTTTTAACGAGCAGCACAATAATGAAGGGTCGGATGCAATAAGGTGACTAGTGCTCGAAAATGTGAAAAATTATTGTACAAACGCTAAAAAGAATTGGAAAATTAAATGTTAATCTGTATTTTAAAAAATATAGTGTTGTAAAGCTCGTCACAACACACATTTTTTCTATTTACAGTTTGTTTATCCAATCATTAATATTCGAGCTAAAAATTATAAACAAAATATTTCTCATCGTCCACAGTCAATATTTCTTTAAACATAAATTGCAATAAGTTGAGGAAATATTCACGGATCGTTATGAGACTAAAAATGTAATTTCACAAAACTCTAGCAAAGCCGCAAAGTGTATGTTAAAAAATATAATAATATTTAATTAAAAAGTAATACTGGTTTGTGGTTATATGCTGATTGCATATCGATTGAATTGATTTGATTTGAGGTTACAGGCTGTTTCAAGTCGTTTGAATTAGTGGTTCTGGGTTATATTTATGATATACAAACAGGACGCAACGTACCTTTACGACGCTAACCTGGGAAATTCCCAGTTAATTGCAGTTTATGATAGCCCGGACCGGCCCGGATCGCCCGGACCGCCCCTCCGCAAGGAAAATCTATTTCGTCTCAACAAATCAATCGTAACTTCGGAAGTAATATTGCCATTAAGTGGTAAAAAATGAGCAAGATTGTCCCTCCGCATGTATAAATGATCCCTTACGTACAGGATGGTTGGCAGAAGGGAAAGGTGAATTGTTTGTCTATTTATGTTCACATTATTAGCCATAACTTCACTAATCTCCATATTACGTGGCTCGCTTATTTCAGAATCTACCGAGGTCTTTTTAACGAGGGACTCCCGTGCAGCTTTGATCGCAGAATAATTCGGTATGTCATCCTCAGACATTTCAGACTCTGGATTTCCACTTCCAGGCATAACAGTTTCCTTTCGTATCTCTTCATCCATAGTGCAACAATAACAACAACAAAGTGCCCCTCTACTTTAACGATCAACACTCTGGAGCCCCATGCAAGTCACCGCAGGGGTCGACGAGTCACAGGGTCTCTTAGGAGCACTGCGAGCCCCGGGCTCATATCGAACACAGGCCGCCGCCCTAGTCTCCTGAAGCGCGATCCAGAGGCTTGGAGTCAACGTTTGCCGACAGGAGGTTCGAAACGGCGACACCATGTCCGACTGGGAGAACCCTCCAGAATTCTCAAGTTTCCTTTCAAATGTAAGTGGTTCTAACACATCAGTTTGTAAATTCAATGCCTCAGAATTATCAGCTTCTATCTTCTCGCGCGCCAAGAAGACAGATGCCACCATTAATTCTATTTCATTACATGTATTTTTGACGTCTATTCCATCCACCATTGAATCTGGAAACGGTGTCATGTCTGTACAAACAAGCACCCTCTCCGGATCCGCAGAGTCAGAATGGATCGTATCGTCAGTCGGTGCGTTCGGTGATCGAGGGACGATGCTTTGGCAAGGATCAACAGGGTTTCGCGAGAGTGCATCCGAGTTAGAGTTGGCTTTCTCCGGTTTGTAAACTATGTTATAATCGTACTCATTTAGACGAATTCGCCATCTCATTAATTTGGATGTGGGATCTTTAGCGTTATGGAGCCACACTAGAGGGCGATGATCAGTAATCAAGGTGAATTGTTGGCCGTACAGGTAAGGTCGGAAATGCTCTACTCCAAATAACACAGCCAACAACTCCTTTTCGATTGTGGAATAATTCATTTCAGCGGCGTTCAGAGTTCGTGAAGCATAAGAAATTGGAAGATCACTACCGACTCTACCCTGACTCAACACAGCACCTACAAGTTTTGTGAAATCAGGGTATTGCAGCAGGGGCTCCAAACAAATTATATCCCTCAGCTCCCCAAAAGACCTTTGAACCTCTGAGGTCCAACGAAAAGGAATATCTCTCTTTAGTAAGCTAGTCAGGGGTTTGGCAATTTTGGCCATGTTGGGGATGAATCTCCTATAATAGCCCACGAGGCCCAAGAATTGCTTCACATTTTTCTTTGTTTTAGGTATGGGAAATTGCTTTACGGCTGAGACTTTTCCGGGATCCGGTTTCACCCCCGCGCTCGAAATTACATGACCCAGGTAAACTATCTCCTTTTGTAAAAATCGGCATTTTTGTGGCTGTAAAGTTAACCTGGAATTTTGTAGTCGCGCTAAAAGTACTTTTAATTTCCGATTATGTTCCTCAAGTGATATAGTGTTCCTCGCATAGATGACAATGTCGTCCATATAGACGAAAAGTTCGATACCTTGCAACCCGGTTAATATCAAATCCATAACTCTTTGAAAGGTAGCGGGCGCGTTTTTTAGCCCGAACGGCATCCTATTGAACTCAAAATGACCGTGTGGGGTTGAAAAGGCAGTTTTCGGTTTAGATAACGGGTCAACGGGAATCTGGTGGAACCCTGAGGCTAAATCTAAGGTGCTAAAATACTTAGCCCCTCCCAATTGATCTAAAATCTCAGTAATATTGGGTAATGGGTAGGCGTCAGAAACGGTTACTTCATTCAATTTCCGATAATCAATGACCATTCGCCACTTAGGTTTTCCCGACGAGTCAGACTTTTTCGGAACTATCCATACCGGTGAATTATACGGTGAACATGAGGGCTGTATTATTTTGCTGATTAATAAAGAATCTACTTGTTTATTTATCTCATCTTTGTGGACTAGAGGATATCTGTACTGTTTGGTCTTTATGGGAACTTCATCAGTAGTAATTATGGTATGCTATGTAACATTAGTAGAACCTAGATTATCGTCTATATTATATGTCTAGCTCGAGCAGCTTAATCAGCTGAGCTAATCTTTGAGCGCGATCTTTGGATTTGTCAACGTCGAAGTCGTAATTGATTGTTTGCGGTAAACCAGGAAAGGCCTTAGAATCAAATTCCTCCAACTCAATGGGAGTTTTACCGAGCCATTTCGCTGACTAGCCAGACACTCGCCAATTAAAACACCGGGTCCGGCGTCTAATCTCCGTACATAACCCGAGGGGTTATCACCTTTGGCAGGTACTGCGATTAAGGTCTTAGTTCGAGGGGGTAAATTGAGTGGGGAATTAACACCGTGGGAGGGTTCTCCTTTACCAAATTTCAACACCCCAGATAAATTTTCTTTGAATTCAATAGTTGCCTCTTGTTTTTGCAGAAATGAGATACCTAGCAGCCCGTCACTCTTAAGGGGGAAATCATCATTTACTATTTGAAAATGGATGGGGGTGTTATGGATTATAACAACAACCTCGCCCTGCGTTTTGATCATCCCTGCACCAATACCCGTGAGTTCAAAAACCCTTCCACCTTTAATTTGTAAGTCGGAGACTAATCCTGCGCGTTTTATTAGGTTCAATTGCGAATCGGTGTCCACCAGGAACTTAGCGGAGCCCTGAGAAAAATGATCGCTCCCGAGAGAGACAACAGGGGGTCGAGCGGCATCAACTACATCGAATCTGTGGCAGACACGATAGACACGGCGCGTGCAATGAGGGGTTTGGTCGGCACCGCGCCTTTTTGCTGACGCCCCTTCGAGTTTAAATTCTGGTGAGCTTTTAAAGATGTTAGGTGTCACGTCCCGCAACGTGGAGTCTACTATTATCTAACCTTTTAAATCAATAAACTTACTATTTCGTACTCTGAGGTATTGTAACCACCTCATATGAATATTATACAAATATTGTGCAACAAATAGCCGACACGGCATTATCACTACAAACAACGATAAGAAGAGATCGAGCGAAGAAAAGACGGACGGCAGCGAGCAGGACAGCCAGATCGAGGAGGTGGCGGACAGCCAGCTGTATACCAGGTAGCTGACCGCACAAACACCAAGAAGGCCCAGTGAACACCAGCTGATGTCCAGCGTGGTACACAGGCCCATATCAACCAGTGGAAACGACACCACCTTCGAGGAGCTGTGCCCCTGGTCCTCGCTAGAAGATTGCCCTCCCGTTATTTCCCGCAAACCAATCTCCAAAATAATATGTTTAACTTTAACCCCTAGTAAATAAGCTGTACGAAACCGATCGTATAGGAAATATTGTAAACGCATAACATATAAATCAAATGCGCAATTATGTAAGAATCTTGCTATCGTCGCTGCTGGGAATCAGTTAAATGGAACGTGCCTAAGAAGTAAACAAAACTCCCAGAATAGTGCGATGGGAAGATTCTTCCTGGAAGATTCCAGGTAAAGGGTGTGGGATGGGGTCTCCCACCTATGGTTTGTCATGTGACAAATCCTAGAGAAGGAGTGACCAATTGCCCTATAAAAAGGGATCGGACCACCCGCGGAGCTCATTACCATGTTATAAAAAGTTATCATGTTCAATTATAATATTAAATAAAGGTTGAAGTGTAGACATCGTAACGGTAAATAAAATTGATTTTTGTTATATTAAATCAATGAGTGAAGTGTTCTACCTCAAATTCCAATCCTCTTTGATTTGACGTTTGTAACGTGCTCGAACGAGACGTTGCCGTTTGTTACAGGAGATTCCACAAGTAGAGCGGTTTACCCGTGGAATTGTGGGATTTGGTTCGGGTGGCGTGCAATAAAGAAATGAATTTCACGAACTAGAGTCCTTCCTTTTAACAATGGGTAACAAAAGATAATTTATTCAAGAAAATAAATGCTTCTTGACCCTTGGTCACTCGGTCGGTAAATTAATATAATTGTGTATAACTTAATATCGTTATGACGTATCGGTCGGTACTAAAGAATAACCCTCGGTTTGGGTTTCGGCGCTGAGTCGGTAATATAGGAGTATTACTTCGGTTTTTGACGCTAAGTCGTTTATAATGAATATAGTGCTAATTACACTAGAGGTACGATTCTAACTCGTAACGAAAATAATGTCTTTTACACGTAGTCTGTAATAACGAATAATGAAGTATTGACGCTAGGTCGATTGGGTAACGTTAGTTGAGAGTGCGAGAGGATTCCTTCTCTCGGAATAGTGCTGGCTTCCAGTTGCCTATCAGCTTGCCCACGCTTTCTAGGATGGTAGCCGAGTGCTAATGAAAGCGATCTCAGATGGTAGCCAGGTAGCGGGTAAGGCGTCCCCAGATGGAAGTCGATAGTGGCTTCCTTCCTTCTGATTCGGTCGTGGCTTCTGGTGCCTATGAGCTGGCCCACGCTTGGTAGGACGAGGTTGAGGGGCTACTAAAGCGGCCTCGAAAGGAAGTTAAGGGGGCTACTCAAAGCGACCTTGTATGGTGTAGAGGGGCTACCCAAAGCGGCCTCGTAGGAAATAGTATGGTGTACGTAGATTTAAAGTAAACTTCCTTGGACTGTGCTAGACTGAGGGGCTGGTGAAAGCGGCCTCGATCCGGTAGGTTTATTAGGTTCAATTGCGAATCGGTGTCCACCAGGAACTTAGCGGAGCCCTGAGAAAAATGATCGCTCCCGAGAGAGACAACAGGGGGTCGAGCGGCATCAACTACATCGAATCTGTGGCAGACACGATAGACACGGCGCGTGCAATGAGGGGTTTGGTCGGCACCGCGCCTTTTTGCTGACGCCCCTTCGAGTTTAAATTCTGGTGAGCTTTTAAAGATGTTAGGTCACACTGGTCTGCCCCGGAGGAAGAGTCACTTTGATTTCGTCCTGAATCGAAATTTCGCCGGTCACCCCTAATAGGTGAATAGCGCCGGTTTCTTTTAGAATTAGAGTCCCGCCGTTCTCCACCGTGATTTGAGTTACGCCGATCCTCGGGTGTCGCGAATGCAAACGAGTTTTGTGAAGGTTGAGAACCCCGTTTATAGCATTGTGCCTCAAGGTGACCTGTTTTCCTACAGTAATTGCACCTTTTGAAATTACGAGTTGAGGGGGCATACTTGTTATTGCCTACTAGCTGGCAATCTGACCGATAATGGCCGAATTGGTTGCAATTAAAACATCTAACATTTTCATTTGAATTTACCGCGAACACCGTAGACCTATTTGCAGACAATCTGTGGCTCACACTGTTGTTCACATTCTTCTTCTGCCTAGCGCACCTAGTAGCTAGATAGCGTCTGCTAGCCCTTTCACCTCCTGGTTAATGATGGACATCATCATTGCGTCATCGCGTAGACCCCCTAAGAATCCTGATACTGCTTCCTCCTCGAGTACGGATTTTACACCCTTAAACTGGTCAGACTTCGACTTCTCCTGAGCTATTTCTACTCCATTATCTAGCATTTCATACACCCTAGTACCGAATTCTTCTATCGATTCCCCGTCCTTGCGCTCTATGTTTCTTAGATCGTCCAACGCGGCTTTGACGTTAAAACTGTCCTCATACGCGACTTTCATTAAGTTAACTAATTCCTCCACCGTATTCATCAACCGCATCCCCAACAATTCTATTATAGTCGCGAATTTGCATCTTGTTGCGCATAATTGCCAGTAAATAGTACTTATCTTCCTTTTTTACGAGAGAGTCAGCTAATCTACACTGATTTATGAACTTGCTTACAGATCCGGGTTTCCCGTCGAAGTAAGGAATAAAATCAGCGACCATTTTGAGTGGCATACGCGAAGCTCCGTCCGACGGCCCACGCGAAAGGTCCGGTGGATTAGCGTCAATGAAGCCAGTATCGTTACCCGAATCAGATACGCTACTTCCTAAAGCTGGCCGTTCCAATGAGCGGCTACAGCCGCCAGCGACCGCGGCTGGCGGCTACAGCCGCCAAGCGATTGCGACTGGCGTCGTCGGAAATGGTATTTCCTATACCTAAGCGTCAACGCCATGGCCCCACCAGTGCAACGACGCGCCGCACAGGACCTTTTCGAGCACTTGAAAAAAGGGTCTATTGTCGTATGAGGTCTCGAGGACCGTCGAAGACAGTGAAAGACTAGCCTTTTTTTTATATGTACATCGTGCTCTGTTTATCTGCCAGATTGAAGAAGGCAATGACATTTGGGTGTTTCTTTTCAGATATCGGAATGAAATTTGTGGCAAAAAATAGGATAAACCTATTCCTTTCTAGTGATGTATAATTTAATATTTTTTACATCTATTAATTTGTGTTTTTTATTTTTTAACTCAATCGTGATAAAAAATTGAAAACTGTTTTTTTGGTACTTTATTAGTGTTTTAAGTCGCACGTTGGGGAAACATTCAGTTTTCAAGTTATAAGGAAAAGTCGAATAGTAAGGGAAGTAGCCGAATATCGTTTTGTTTAAATTAATGATCAGTCATTTGCGATAAAAATCATCTTTTATTAGTAATTCATTAACCCTCGGAGACCACAGTGGGTTACGCTAATCCAGTTCGCCCGGAAAACACCTGACATTTCTGGACGGTAAAGTATGGGGAGTTAGGGCTTTCGGGGAAAAAAGTCTGATACCTTTGCTACAAATCCCCCCCGAGAATCACTAGTATTCCAGAAGCAGGAGAGTAAACTTATTGGAAAGGTAGTCTGTGGGTTACATTTACTCAGTGTGACTGTAACGTTAGAAATATATTTTTTTCTGTGTCAATTTATTATATGTACAGTATTTGTGAGTTACCAAAAGTGAAATACATTCTTTTTTAAAGATAGAAACGTAGATATAAATAAATAACTGCATACATTTCGTCAACTTTACTGCATTTATGGAATAAATTATTGTTTCAACCATGTCATCGTATTATTTTGGATTTTTGTACAAAATTTTCATTAGATACAGGGAATTTTTCGGAGATTTTTCATTTCAGCTGTTCGGGACCGCTATCTTCACAAGGCACAAAATTAGGTATGTAGTGTAGTGTCCAATGCTCGAAACGACATTCCAGTGGCCGAAAATCTAAAACATTATTTTAAATATGGAAAACTTAATTTAAAAAAAACGAAAAGTAACTTAGCAATTGAATAATTACAAATGGATATTTGAAAATTACTTTTCAATATAGAATTTTGTTGTGACGGTAACATACCCGCTGCGGTTGGCTATATTTTTTGCAGGTTCCTTGCTACTGGGGAAACATTCCAATCCCTGTCATTTGCATTCCGAATTTCGCCAGGGTACATCGGCAGAATTGTAAAAGATGCTCTTAAACATCTATGCCGAAGATTAGCACCAACATTTCTGCCGCAGCCCAGTGGATCAAATTCCAGAAAAATTGCTCAGCAATTCTCTGCCAAATGGAATTTTCCAAATTGCATCGGAGCAATCGATGGGAAGCACATTAGGGTAGTGTGTCCCAAAAATAGCGGATCGCTGTTTTTCAATTACAAGAATTATTTCTCGATCGTGCTATTAACATTAGTCGATGCCGACTACAAATTTATTGCAATTGACGTCGGCTCCTATGGAAAAGAAGGGGACAGTGGGATACTCGAAAAATCGGTGATGGGTCGACAGATTCGGACGGGAACATTCAATTTTCCCACGGAGAAGGCACTGCCAGGATCTGGTATAGTGTTGCCGCACGTCATCGTGGGTGACGAAGCCTTCCGACTCACGAAGCACATGATGAAGCCGTATCCCAAGAATCAAGCTGCGGAAGATGAGCCCAAAATATTTTTCAATTATCGTTTGTGCAGAGCACGAAGGGTCTCGGAGAATGCGTTCGGACTGTTGTCGCAGTTTTTCCGGATATTCTATTCCCCCATCGCGGTATTGCCGGACACGACGGATTCCATCGTCACAGTAACGTGCTGCCTGCACAATTTGTTGCGTGACGAATATATCCAAAATAATAGTGAAAATCACCGAAATTCAGAATCAGAATTGCCAACGGGCAGTATGATGCCGTTGGGTAGACCAGGAGGCTTTGGAAATATAGAAGGCTTTGACGGACGGACCAAATTTCGACAATACTTCAACGCACCAGAAGGGGCTGTAGCGTGGCAACAAAACTGTCTCGAAACCAGCGACTCAAGACTCAGCTGCACACTATTTCATGATGAAATATTTTCCGCATATATGCCATTGTTGTTGCTGTTATCTTCACAAAGCACAAAATTATGTAGTGTCCGATGCTCGAGAAGACATTCCAGCCGCCAAAAATCTAAAACATTGTTAAGGAAAAACTAAGTAACCATAAAAACGAATAGCAACTTAGCAATTGAATAATTACGAATGCAAATTCCAATATTACTTTTCAATATAGAATTTGGTTGTGACGTTAATATACCTGTTACGCTTGGGCTAGGTCATATACTTGGGATTAGCTGTGCACTACGCGTGTGCGTCAATGACTATGCTCGGTACAGTGATTCAGTGACACGGGTGTTCAAGCTGCAATTGCTACATCTTTTTCATTTGCTACTTTTCACAATTTCCTTCGATGCAGACAGACTTCCTTGTTCGTAGTACACGCCCAGCACGTAGGCCACTACCGCGGCAGATCGGCTGGCAGACTCGCACTCTGATTGGTTGGGGGTTAGGTCTTAATAGCTCGTTAACAAAGCCTCGGAGAACATTTTCGCTACGGGAAAAGTTGTTCCAAATCATCCCACGAGTCACACCTCTTAAGGGACTCTGGCATTTTTGAAAAACCCTGTATAAACAATTAAATGAATTCATTTACACAATGACACACAAACGATGGGTATGTAATATTAATTTAAAAATGAAAAATTACCTTAAGGTTGCTGCTAAACGTTCTCTAAATACAGCTTACAGCTGTGGGATTATATTCTTACGCCACTTTACAGACAGTTTTGCTGCCACGCTACAGACCCTTCTGGTGCGTTGAAGTATTGTCGAAATTTGGTCCGTACTTCGAAGCCTTCTATATTTCCAAAGCCTCCTGGTCTACCCAACGGCATCATATTGCCCGTTGGCAATTCTACCCTGACTCAACACAGCACCTACAAGTTTTGTGAAATCAGGGTATTGCAGCAGGGGCTCCAAACAAATTATATCCCTCAGCTCCCCAAAAGACCTTTGAACCTCTGAGGTCCAACGAAAAGGAATATCTCTCTTTAGTAAGCTAGTCAGGGGTTTGGCAATTTTGGCCATGTTGGGGATGAATCTCCTATAATAGCCCACGAGGCCCAAGAATTGCTTCACATTTTTCTTTGTTTTAGGTATGGGAAATTGCTTTACGGCTGAGACTTTTCCGGGATCCGGTTTCACCCCCGCGCTCGAAATTACATGACCCAGGTAAACTATCTCCTTTTGTAAAAATCGGCATTTTTGTGGCTGTAAAGTTAACCCGGAATTTTGTAGTCGCGCTAAAAGTACTTTTAATTTCCGATTATGTTCCTCAAGTGAATCCGCATAGATGACAATGTCGTCCATATAGACGAAAAGTTCGATACCTTGCAACCCGGTTAATATCAAATCCATAACTCTTTGAAAGGTAGCGGGCGCGTTTTTTAGCCCGAACGGCATCCTATTGAACTCAAAATGACCGTGTGGGGTTGAAAAGGCAGTTTTCGGTTTAGATAACGGGTCAACGGGTATCTGGTGGAACCCTGAGGCTAAGTCTAAGGTGCTAAAATACTTAGCCCCTCCCAATTGATCTAAAATCTCAGTAATATTGGGTAATGGGTAGGCGTCAGAAACGGTTACTTCATTCAATTTCCGATAATCAATGACCATTCGCCACTTAGGTTTTCCCGACGAGTCAGACTTTTTCGGAACTATCCATACCGGTGAATTATACGGTGAACATGAGGGCTGTATTATTTTGCTGCTTAATAAAGAATCTACTTGTTTATTTATCTCATCTTTGTGGACTAGAGGATATCTGTACTGTTTGGTCTTTATGGGAACTTCATCAGTAGTAATTATGGTATGCTATGTAACATTAGTAGAACCTAGATTATCCATCGGAAGATAAAACTGGTATGCGAATCTGTTTATGACTTCTAAAATACTACTCTTCTCAATCTCATTTAAGTGGTCTAGCTCGAGCAGCTTAATCAGCTGAGCTAATCTTTGAGCGCGATCTTTGGATTTGTCAACGTCGAAGTCGTAATTGATTGTTTGCGGTAAACCAGGAAAGGCCTTAGAATCAAATTCCTCCAACTCAATGGGAGTTTTACCGAGCCATTTCGCTGACTAGCCAGACACTCGCCAATTAAAACACCGGGTCCGGCGTCTAATCTCCGTACATAACCCGAGGGGTTATCACCTTTGGCAGGTACTGCGATTAAGGTCTTAGTTCGAGGGGGTAAATTGAGTGGGGAATTAACACCGTGGGAGGGTTCTCCTTTACCAAATTTCAACACCCCAGATAAATTTTCTTTGAATTCAATAGTTGCCTCTTGTTTTTGCAGAAATGAGATACCTAGCAGCCCGTCACTCTTAAGGGGGAAATCATCATTTACTATTTGAAAATGGATGGGGGTGTTATGGATTATAACAACAACCTCGCCCTGCGTTTTGATCATCCCTGCACCAATACCCGTGAGTTCAAAAACCCTTCCACCTTTAATTTGTAAGTCGGAGACTAATCCTGCGCGTTTTATTAGGTTCAATTGCGAATCGGTGTCCACCAGGAACTTAGCGGAGCCCTGAGAAAAATGATCGCTCCCGAGAGAGACAACAGGGGGTCGAGCGGCATCAACTACATCGAATCTGTGGCAGACACGATAGACACGGCGCGTGCAATGAGGGGTTTGGTCGGCACCGCGCCTTTTTGCTGACGCCCTTTCGAGTTTAAATTCTGGTGAGCTTTTAAAGATGTTAGGTGTCACGTCCCGCAACGTGGAGTCTACTATTATCTAACCTTTTAAATCAATAAACTTACTATTTCGTACTCTGAGGTATTGTAACCACCTCATATGAATATTATACAAATATTGTGCAACAAATAGCCGACACGGCATTATCACTACAAACAACGATAAGAAGAGATCGAGCGAAGAAAAGACGGACGGCAGCGAGCAGGACAGCCAGATCGAGGAGGTGGCGGACAGCCAGCTGTATACCAGGTAGCTGACCGCACAAACACCAAGAAGGCCCAGTGAACACCAGCTGATGTCCAGCGTGGTACACAGGCCCATATCAACCAGTGGAAACGACACCACCTTCGAGGAGCTGTGCCCCTGGTCCTCGCTAGAAGATTGCCCTCCCGTTATTTCCCGCAAACCAATCTCCAAAATAATATGTTTAACTTTAACCCCTAGTAAATAAGCTGTACGAAACCGATCGTATAGGAAATATTGTAAACGCATAACATATAAATCAAATGCGCAATTATGTAAGAATCTTGCTATCGTCGCTGCTGGGAATCAGTTAAATGGAACGTGCCTAAGAAGTAAACAAAACTCCCAGAATAGTGCGATGGGAAGATTCTTCCTGGAAGATTCCAGGTAAAGGGTGTGGGATGGGGTCTCCCACCTATGGTTTGTCATGTGACAAATCCTAGAGAAGGAGTGACCAATTGCCCTATAAAAAGGGATCGGACCACCCGCGGAGCTCATTACCATGTTATAAAAAGTTATCATGTTCAATTATAATATTAAATAAAGGTTGAAGTGTAGACATCGTAACGGTAAATAAAATTGATTTTTGTTATATTAAATCAATGAGTGAAGTGTTCTACCTCAAATTCCAATCCTCTTTGATTTGACGTTTGTAACGTGCTCGAACGAGACGTTGCCGTTTGTTACAGGAGATTCCACAAGTAGAGCGGTTTACCCGTGGAATTGTGGGATTTGGTTCGGGTGGCGTGCAATAAAGAAATGAATTTCACGAACTAGAGTCCTTCCTTTTAACAATGGGTAACAAAAGATAATTTATTCAAGAAAATAAATGCTTCTTGACCCTTGGTCACTCGGTCGGTAAATTAATATAATTGTGTATAACTTAATATCGTTATGACGTATCGGTCGGTACTAAAGAATAACCCTCGGTTTGGGTTTCGGCGCTGAGTCGGTAATATAGGAGTATTACTTCGGTTTTTGACGCTAAGTCGTTTATAATGAATATAGTGCTAATTACACTAGAGGTACGATTCTAACTCGTAACGAAAATAATGTCTTTTACACGTAGTCTGTAATAACGAATAATGAAGTATTGACGCTAGGTCGATTGGGTAACGTTAGTTGAGAGTGCGAGAGGATTCCTTCTCTCGGAATAGTGCTGGCTTCCAGTTGCCTATCAGCTTGCCCACGCTTTCTAGGATGGTAGCCGAGTGCTAATGAAAGCGATCTCAGATGGTAGCCAGGTAGCCGGTAAGGCGTCCCCAGATGGAAGTCGATAGTGGCTTCCTTCCTTCTGATTCGGTCGTGGCTTCTGGTGCCTATGAGCTGGCCCACGCTTGGTAGGACGAGGTTGAGGGGCTACTAAAGCGGCCTCGAAAGGAAGTTAAGGGGGCTACTCAAAGCGACCTTGTATGGTGTAGAGGGGCTACCCAAAGCGGCCTCGTAGGAAATAGTATGGTGTACGTAGATTTAAAGTAAACTTCCTTGGACTGTGCTAGACTGAGGGGCTGGTGAAAGCGGCCTCGATCCGGTAGGTTTATTAGGTTCAATTGCGAATCGGTGTCCACCAGGAACTTAGCGGAGCCCTGAGAAAAATGATCGCTCCCGAGAGAGACAACAGGGGGTCGAGCGGCATCAACTACATCGAATCTGTGGCAGACACGATAGACACGGCGCGTGCAATGAGGGGTTTGGTCGGCACCGCGCCTTTTTGCTGACGCCCCTTCGAGTTTAAATTCTGGTGAGCTTTTAAAGATGTTAGGTCACACTGGTCTGCCCCGGAGGAAGAGTCACTTTGATTTCGTCCTGAATCGAAATTTCGCCGGTCACCCCTAATAGGTGAATAGCGCCGGTTTCTTTTAGAATTAGAGTCCCGCCGTTCTCCACCGTGATTTGAGTTACGCCGATCCTCGGGTGTCGCGAATGCAAACGAGTTTTGTGAAGGTTGAGAACCCCGTTTATAGCATTGTGCCTCAAGGTGACCTGTTTTCCTACAGTAATTGCACCTTTTGAAATTACGAGTTGAGGGGGCATACTTGTTATTGCCTACTAGCTGGCAATCTGACCGATAATGGCCGAATTGGTTGCAATTAAAACATCTAACATTTTCATTTGAATTTACCGCGAACACCGTAGACCTATTTGCAGACAATCTGTGGCTCACACTGTTGTTCACATTCTTCTTCTGCCTAGCGCACCTAGTAGCTAGATAGCGTCTGCTAGCCCTTTCACCTCCTGGTTAATGATGGACATCATCATTGCGTCATCGCGTAGACCCCCTAAGAATCCTGATACTGCTTCCTCCTCGAGTACGGATTTTACACCCTTAAACTGGTCAGACTTCGACTTCTCCTGAGCTATTTCTACTCCATTATCTAGCATTTCATACACCCTAGTACCGAATTCTTCTATCGATTCCCCGTCCTTGCGCTCTATGTTTCTTAGATCGTCCAACGCGGCTTTGACGTTAAAACTGTCCTCATACGCGACTTTCATTAAGTTAACTAATTCCTCCACCGTATTCATCAACCGCATCCCCAACAATTCTATTATAGTCGCGAATTTGCATCTTGTTGCGCATAATTGCCAGTAAATAGTACTTATCTTCCTTTTTTACGAGAGAGTCAGCTAATCTACACTGATTTATGAACTTGCTTACAGATCCGGGTTTCCCGTCGAAGTAAGGAATAAAATCAGCGACCATTTTGAGTGGCATACGCGAAGCTCCGTCCGACGGCCCACGCGAAAGGTCCGGTGGATTAGCGTCAATGAAGCCAGTATCGTTACCCGAATCAGATACGCTACTTCCTAAAGCTGGCCGTTCCAATGAGCGGCTACAGCCGCCAGCGACCGCGGCTGGCGGCTACAGCCGCCAAGCGATTGCGACTGGCGTCGTCGGAAATGGTATTTCCTATACCTAAGCGTCAACGCCATGGCCCCACCAGTGCAACGACGCGCCGCACAGGACCTTTTCGAGCACTTGAAAAAAGGGTCTATTGTCGTATGAGGTCTCGAGGACCGTCGAAGACAGTGAAAGACTAGCCTTTTTTTTATATGTACATCGTGCTCTGTTTATCTGCCAGATTGAAGAAGGCAATGACATTTGGGTGTTTCTTTTCAGATATCGGAATGAAATTTGTGGCAAAAAATAGGATAAACCTATTCCTTTCTAGTGATGTATAATTTAATATTTTTTACATCTATTAATTTGTGTTTTTTATTTTTTAACTCAATCGTGATAAAAAATTGAAAACTGTTTTTTTGGTACTTTATTAGTGTTTTAAGTCGCACGTTGGGGAAACATTCAGTTTTCAAGTTATAAGGAAAAGTCGAATAGTAAGGGAAGTAGCCGAATATCGTTTTGTTTAAATTAATGATCAGTCATTTGCGATAAAAATCATCTTTTATTAGTAATTCATTAACCCTCGGAGACCACAGTGGGTTACGCTAATCCAGTTCGCCCGGAAAACACCTGACATTTCTGGACGGTAAAGTATGGGGAGTTAGGGCTTTCGGGGAAAAAAGTCTGATACCTTTGCTACAAATCCCCCCCGAGAATCACTAGTATTCCAGAAGCAGGAGAGTAAACTTATTGGAAAGGTAGTCTGTGGGTTACATTTACTCAGTGTGACTGTAACGTTAGAAATATATTTTTTTCTGTGTCAATTTATTATATGTACAGTATTTGTGAGTTACCAAAAGTGAAATACATTCTTTTTTAAAGATAGAAACGTAGATATAAATAAATAACTGCATACATTTCGTCAACTTTACTGCATTTATGGAATAAATTATTGTTTCAACCATGTCATCGTATTATTTTGGATTTTTGTACAAAATTTTCATTAGATACAGGGAATTTTTCGGAGATTTTTCATTTCAGCTGTTCGGGACCGCTATCTTCACAAGGCACAAAATTAGGTATGTAGTGTAGTGTCCAATGCTCGAAACGACATTCCAGTGGCCGAAAATCTAAAACATTATTTTAAATATGGAAAACTTAATTTAAAAAAAACGAAAAGTAACTTAGCAATTGAATAATTACAAATGGATATTTGAAAATTACTTTTCAATATAGAATTTTGTTGTGACGGTAACATACCCGCTGCGGTTGGCTATATTTTTTGCAGGTTCCTTGCTACTGGGGAAACATTCCAATCCCTGTCATTTGCATTCCGAATTTCGCCAGGGTACATCGGCAGAATTGTAAAAGATGCTCTTAAACATCTATGCCGAAGATTAGCACCAACATTTCTGCCGCAGCCCAGTGGATCAAATTCCAGAAAAATTGCTCAGCAATTCTCTGCCAAATGGAATTTTCCAAATTGCATCGGAGCAATCGATGGGAAGCACATTAGGGTAGTGTGTCCCAAAAATAGCGGATCGCTGTTTTTCAATTACAAGAATTATTTCTCGATCGTGCTATTAACATTAGTCGATGCCGACTACAAATTTATTGCAATTGACGTCGGCTCCTATGGAAAAGAAGGGGACAGTGGGATACTCGAAAAATCGGTGATGGGTCGACAGATTCGGACGGGAACATTCAATTTTCCCACGGAGAAGGCACTGCCAGGATCTGGTATAGTGTTGCCGCACGTCATCGTGGGTGACGAAGCCTTCCGACTCACGAAGCACATGATGAAGCCGTATCCCAAGAATCAAGCTGCGGAAGATGAGCCCAAAATATTTTTCAATTATCGTTTGTGCAGAGCACGAAGGGTCTCGGAGAATGCGTTCGGACTGTTGTCGCAGTTTTTCCGGATATTCTATTCCCCCATCGCGGTATTGCCGGACACGACGGATTCCATCGTCACAGTAACGTGCTGCCTGCACAATTTGTTGCGTGACGAATATATCCAAAATAATAGTGAAAATCACCGAAATTCAGAATCAGAATTGCCAACGGGCAGTATGATGCCGTTGGGTAGACCAGGAGGCTTTGGAAATATAGAAGGCTTTGACGGACGGACCAAATTTCGACAATACTTCAACGCACCAGAAGGGGCTGTAGCGTGGCAACAAAACTGTCTCGAAACCAGCGACTCAAGACTCAGCTGCACACTATTTCATGATGAAATATTTTCCGCATATATGCCATTGTTGTTGCTGTTATCTTCACAAAGCACAAAATTATGTAGTGTCCGATGCTCGAGAAGACATTCCAGCCGCCAAAAATCTAAAACATTGTTAAGGAAAAACTAAGTAACCATAAAAACGAATAGCAACTTAGCAATTGAATAATTACGAATGCAAATTCCAATATTACTTTTCAATATAGAATTTGGTTGTGACGTTAATATACCTGTTACGCTTGGGCTAGGTCATATACTTGGGATTAGCTGTGCACTACGCGTGTGCGTCAATGACTATGCTCGGTACAGTGATTCAGTGACACGGGTGTTCAAGCTGCAATTGCTACATCTTTTTCATTTGCTACTTTTCACAATTTCCTTCGATGCAGACAGACTTCCTTGTTCGTAGTACACGCCCAGCACGTAGGCCACTACCGCGGCAGATCGGCTGGCAGACTCGCACTCTGATTGGTTGGGGGTTAGGTCTTAATAGCTCGTTAACAAAGCCTCGGAGAACATTTTCGCTACGGGAAAAGTTGTTCCAAATCATCCCACGAGTCACACCTCTTAAGGGACTCTGGCATTTTTGGAAAACCCTGTATAAACAATTAAATGAATTCATTTACACAATGACACACAAACGATGGGTATGTAATATTAATTTAAAAATGAAAAATTACCTTAAGGTTGCTGCTAAACGTTCTCTAAATACAGCTTACAGCTGTGGGATTATATTCTTACGCCACTTTACAGACAGTTTTGCTGCCACGCTACAGACCCTTCTGGTGCGTTGAAGTATTGTCGAAATTTGGTCCGTACTTCGAAGCCTTCTATATTTCCAAAGCCTCCTGGTCTACCCAACGGCATCATATTGCCCGTTGGCAATTCTACCCTGACTCAACACAGCACCTACAAGTTTTGTGAAATCAGGGTATTGCAGCAGGGGCTCCAAACAAATTATATCCCTCAGCTCCCCAAAAGACCTTTGAACCTCTGAGGTCCAACGAAAAGGAATATCTCTCTTTAGTAAGCTAGTCAGGGGTTTGGCAATTTTGGCCATGTTGGGGATGAATCTCCTATAATAGCCCACGAGGCCCAAGAATTGCTTCACATTTTTCTTTGTTTTAGGTATGGGAAATTGCTTTACGGCTGAGACTTTTCCGGGATCCGGTTTCACCCCCGCGCTCGAAATTACATGACCCAGGTAAACTATCTCCTTTTGTAAAAATCGGCATTTTTGTGGCTGTAAAGTTAACCCGGAATTTTGTAGTCGCGCTAAAAGTACTTTTAATTTCCGATTATGTTCCTCAAGTGAATCCGCATAGATGACAATGTCGTCCATATAGACGAAAAGTTCGATACCTTGCAACCCGGTTAATATCAAATCCATAACTCTTTGAAAGGTAGCGGGCGCGTTTTTTAGCCCGAACGGCATCCTATTGAACTCAAAATGACCGTGTGGGGTTGAAAAGGCAGTTTTCGGTTTAGATAACGGGTCAACGGGTATCTGGTGGAACCCTGAGGCTAAGTCTAAGGTGCTAAAATACTTAGCCCCTCCCAATTGATCTAAAATCTCAGTAATATTGGGTAATGGGTAGGCGTCAGAAACGGTTACTTCATTCAATTTCCGATAATCAATGACCATTCGCCACTTAGGTTTTCCCGACGAGTCAGACTTTTTCGGAACTATCCATACCGGTGAATTATACGGTGAACATGAGGGCTGTATTATTTTGCTGCTTAATAAAGAATCTACTTGTTTATTTATCTCATCTTTGTGGACTAGAGGATATCTGTACTGTTTGGTCTTTATGGGAACTTCATCAGTAGTAATTATGGTATGCTATGTAACATTAGTAGAACCTAGATTATCCATCGGAAGATAAAACTGGTATGCGAATCTGTTTATGACTTCTAAAATACTACTCTTCTCAATCTCATTTAAGTGGTCTAGCTCGAGCAGCTTAATCAGCTGAGCTAATCTTTGAGCGCGATCTTTGGATTTGTCAACGTCGAAGTCGTAATTGATTGTTTGCGGTAAACCAGGAAAGGCCTTAGAATCAAATTCCTCCAACTCAATGGGAGTTTTACCGAGCCATTTCGCTGACTAGCCAGACACTCGCCAATTAAAACACCGGGTCCGGCGTCTAATCTCCGTACATAACCCGAGGGGTTATCACCTTTGGCAGGTACTGCGATTAAGGTCTTAGTTCGAGGGGGTAAATTGAGTGGGGAATTAACACCGTGGGAGGGTTCTCCTTTACCAAATTTCAACACCCCAGATAAATTTTCTTTGAATTCAATAGTTGCCTCTTGTTTTTGCAGAAATGAGATACCTAGCAGCCCGTCACTCTTAAGGGGGAAATCATCATTTACTATTTGAAAATGGATGGGGGTGTTATGGATTATAACAACAACCTCGCCCTGCGTTTTGATCATCCCTGCACCAATACCCGTGAGTTCAAAAACCCTTCCACCTTTAATTTGTAAGTCGGAGACTAATCCTGCGCGTTTTATTAGGTTCAATTGCGAATCGGTGTCCACCAGGAACTTAGCGGAGCCCTGAGAAAAATGATCGCTCCCGAGAGAGACAACAGGGGGTCGAGCGGCATCAACTACATCGAATCTGTGGCAGACACGATAGACACGGCGCGTGCAATGAGGGGTTTGGTCGGCACCGCGCCTTTTTGCTGACGCCCTTTCGAGTTTAAATTCTGGTGAGCTTTTAAAGATGTTAGGTGTCACGTCCCGCAACGTGGAGTCTACTATTATCTAACCTTTTAAATCAATAAACTTACTATTTCGTACTCTGAGGTATTGTAACCACCTCATATGAATATTATACAAATATTGTGCAACAAATAGCCGACACGGCATTATCACTACAAACAACGATAAGAAGAGATCGAGCGAAGAAAAGACGGACGGCAGCGAGCAGGACAGCCAGATCGAGGAGGTGGCGGACAGCCAGCTGTATACCAGGTAGCTGACCGCACAAACACCAAGAAGGCCCAGTGAACACCAGCTGATGTCCAGCGTGGTACACAGGCCCATATCAACCAGTGGAAACGACACCACCTTCGAGGAGCTGTGCCCCTGGTCCTCGCTAGAAGATTGCCCTCCCGTTATTTCCCGCAAACCAATCTCCAAAATAATATGTTTAACTTTAACCCCTAGTAAATAAGCTGTACGAAACCGATCGTATAGGAAATATTGTAAACGCATAACATATAAATCAAATGCGCAATTATGTAAGAATCTTGCTATCGTCGCTGCTGGGAATCAGTTAAATGGAACGTGCCTAAGAAGTAAACAAAACTCCCAGAATAGTGCGATGGGAAGATTCTTCCTGGAAGATTCCAGGTAAAGGGTGTGGGATGGGGTCTCCCACCTATGGTTTGTCATGTGACAAATCCTAGAGAAGGAGTGACCAATTGCCCTATAAAAAGGGATCGGACCACCCGCGGAGCTCATTACCATGTTATAAAAAGTTATCATGTTCAATTATAATATTAAATAAAGGTTGAAGTGTAGACATCGTAACGGTAAATAAAATTGATTTTTGTTATATTAAATCAATGAGTGAAGTGTTCTACCTCAAATTCCAATCCTCTTTGATTTGACGTTTGTAACGTGCTCGAACGAGACGTTGCCGTTTGTTACAGGAGATTCCACAAGTAGAGCGGTTTACCCGTGGAATTGTGGGATTTGGTTCGGGTGGCGTGCAATAAAGAAATGAATTTCACGAACTAGAGTCCTTCCTTTTAACAATGGGTAACAAAAGATAATTTATTCAAGAAAATAAATGCTTCTTGACCCTTGGTCACTCGGTCGGTAAATTAATATAATTGTGTATAACTTAATATCGTTATGACGTATCGGTCGGTACTAAAGAATAACCCTCGGTTTGGGTTTCGGCGCTGAGTCGGTAATATAGGAGTATTACTTCGGTTTTTGACGCTAAGTCGTTTATAATGAATATAGTGCTAATTACACTAGAGGTACGATTCTAACTCGTAACGAAAATAATGTCTTTTACACGTAGTCTGTAATAACGAATAATGAAGTATTGACGCTAGGTCGATTGGGTAACGTTAGTTGAGAGTGCGAGAGGATTCCTTCTCTCGGAATAGTGCTGGCTTCCAGTTGCCTATCAGCTTGCCCACGCTTTCTAGGATGGTAGCCGAGTGCTAATGAAAGCGATCTCAGATGGTAGCCAGGTAGCGGGTAAGGCGTCCCCAGATGGAAGTCGATAGTGGCTTCCTTCCTTCTGATTCGGTCGTGGCTTCTGGTGCCTATGAGCTGGCCCACGCTTGGTAGGACGAGGTTGAGGGGCTACTAAAGCGGCCTCGAAAGGAAGTTAAGGGGGCTACTCAAAGCGACCTTGTATGGTGTAGAGGGGCTACCCAAAGCGGCCTCGTAGGAAATAGTATGGTGTACGTAGATTTAAAGTAAACTTCCTTGGACTGTGCTAGACTGAGGGGCTGGTGAAAGCGGCCTCGATCCGGTAGGTTTATTAGGTTCAATTGCGAATCGGTGTCCACCAGGAACTTAGCGGAGCCCTGAGAAAAATGATCGCTCCCGAGAGAGACAACAGGGGGTCGAGCGGCATCAACTACATCGAATCTGTGGCAGACACGATAGACACGGCGCGTGCAATGAGGGGTTTGGTCGGCACCGCGCCTTTTTGCTGACGCCCCTTCGAGTTTAAATTCTGGTGAGCTTTTAAAGATGTTAGGTCACACTGGTCTGCCCCGGAGGAAGAGTCACTTTGATTTCGTCCTGAATCGAAATTTCGCCGGTCACCCCTAATAGGTGAATAGCGCCGGTTTCTTTTAGAATTAGAGTCCCGCCGTTCTCCACCGTGATTTGAGTTACGCCGATCCTCGGGTGTCGCGAATGCAAACGAGTTTTGTGAAGGTTGAGAACCCCGTTTATAGCATTGTGCCTCAAGGTGACCTGTTTTCCTACAGTAATTGCACCTTTTGAAATTACGAGTTGAGGGGGCATACTTGTTATTGCCTACTAGCTGGCAATCTGACCGATAATGGCCGAATTGGTTGCAATTAAAACATCTAACATTTTCATTTGAATTTACCGCGAACACCGTAGACCTATTTGCAGACAAGCTGTGGCTCACACTGTTCACATTCTTCTTCTGCCTAGCGCACCAAACAGCGACAGATGGATGTTAAATGGCGGCTCCGTTGCACAGTGGGGCATTACGGGTCGAAACGCGGCACAAAACATTTTCTGACTGAAATCATATATTTATCGTTAATTTTGTTATTTCATTCAGTTAGGGCGTATATTTGTGGTCCTATTGATACAGAAAAATTAATGAAATTTGTTTATTTAAGGGGGCATAGTACTTTTTTGGCCTGAAAATTGAGCAGTCCTTATGATTTTTTTTCTATCTGAAACTGAAAAGCTAGAAACATGGGGTTTGTTGCAAATGAAAGATCGCTGTTTGAAAGTATTAAAAGAATTTTTATTTAAAAAAGGCACCCTGTCACCCTTCCCTATAATCGCTCAAAGTTGGTCCCTTGCGGTGCCATAAATTCCGCCTTCTATGCTTATCTGAAACATAAAAACAAATCAAGACATTAAAGTGTATTACATTTTCTTTTGTTGACCGAGCCGATTTTTAAATTTCGCATTTAAAACAAAATGGCGGACTGTCACAACTGTAGGTATCGATTTTCGACACTGAAAGTAGGGTGAAGCCACTAGTAATCGACTATGTATTAGTAGTCGACCACTTTCAGAAAACATGAAAAATAAGGTTTTTAGAAGTGACAATCTTTTGAACAGAGTGTAGATAGAGTGCAGTTAGAGAACTGCACTTTGTTCAATAGGTCGTTACTTCTAAAAAACTTATTTTTCCTGTTTTTTTCTGGAAGTGGTCGACTACTGATACATGGTCGACTACTGGTGGCTTCACCCTATAGGTTTGACAGTTCGCAATGGCGCGCCATTTTATTTGAAATGCGAAATTTAAGAATCGACTCGATCAACAAAACAAAATGTAATAAAGTTTAATGTCTTGATTTGTTTTTATGTTTCAGGTAAGCATAGAAGGCGGAATTTATGGCACCGCAATTTTACTTATTCCGCGAGCACCCTATGAGAGCTTATAGCGAGGGGAGGGATGGTGTCTTTTTTTAATACTTTCAATCAGTGATCTTTCATTTGCAACAAACACTATCTTTCTAGCTTTTCAATTTCATATAGAAACAAATTCACAAAGATTGGTTAATTTTCGGGCAAAAAAGTACTATGCCCCCTTAACTGTATTTGTAAATAAACTTTTGGGGAACATTTAAATCATATAATATTTAATAGTTATAAAATCTTTATTTACGTAACTTCAAAACTATTTAACAAACATATTTTATTAATGTAAACAGTGAAAGATATTTATCACAGATTTAGGGTATAAGCGGGAAGTCGGTCTTGCTCGGTAATGAACTGCTTATCTCACTTTGCTGAATTACTTCAGCATTCTTCATCTTCCTCTTCGTCCTCGTCTTCCTCTTCGTCCTCGTCTTCCTCTTCGTCCTCGTCTTCCTCTTCGTCCTCGTCTTCCTCTTCGTCCTCGTCTTCCTCTTCGTCCTCGTCTTCCTCTTCGTCCTCGTCTTCCTCTTCGTCCTCGTCTTCCTCTTCGTCCTCGTCTTCATCTTCGTCCTCATCTTCATCTTCGCTCTCATTTCCATCTTGGTCTTCATCATCAGAAGATTCTGTCGCAACAAATAATTTCCTCGTTTCTCTTAAGAACGGTTCCGATTTTTTATTTGACCTCTTCCGCATACTGGAGATCAGTGGGTCAGAAGTGAGTAAAAGCCTATTTATAATTCAAGTAAATGAGTAATCGTCAATTGTTAAAATCAGTTGTAACACGCGCCATGCCATAAGCCAGGGTATCGATATGTAATCGTACCTGTTTAAAACATCCCTATTGCATTGTTCCCGTGAAAATTTCCTGGCATGATGTAACAAACCCCAAAACTGCCCTTTCTTTTTCTTAATAAACTTAGTTAATAATCATTTAAATACTTATATTCTTATTATATTCCTATTATTCTTACTTTTGTAGGAGTGTTTAGCATTAGTATTAATATTAGTTCAGGATACCGCGAGACGCGAGTATGACGAAAGAGAGAATTGAGTGTAAAGGAGTGGGAGAATCAAACGCATACGCGATCCTCAGTCGATCAGCGGATCGACGAGAGCAAGGATCAGAAGCAGTAATTGTGATTCGTGCATGACAAATGAGAGAGGGAACCGAGCGTTCCATGCGTGCGCCTGCGCATTAACCAGTCGCTTAGTAGACCGACTAGAGAACGGATCGAGCAATACGAGAATGATTGACGCGTAATAGTCGAACTCCATTCCTATTGGTGCGCTCCCAATACTCCGAATGTGTATAAATACGGGCAGGAAAGCCCAGAGAAATTCATTCAGACTTATGAAACCAATCAAGAATCATTTAAGGCTACAAGCTGATTCCAACGTAAATTTAATGCTCCAACTTTGGAGGCCGCCTTGCAGGACACTCGGCTATACTGATCGTTTAAACTAAGGCCATAGTCGCCAGGTTTAGCGAAAGGTTTCTGCCTTGGAGGCCGCTTTGTAGGCCACTTAGTTGATGAAGCTAAGATATTATTATTATTATTCTCAGGTTAGTAATATTACTCCTGAGCAACGAGGGAACAATACTATTCCAGGTGGCAGTATCGCCCCTGATGAAACACTGAAACAATTCAACTGTTCTCAGCTTAACATATTCAATTCCTAAATTATAAGCTAATTCCTATATCGACCGAGAGTCCTAATCAATTAACGAATTCCTATCATTCGACTAAACGCCATTATACTACTCCAAATCGATCGTTCAAACGGGCATTTCTTTTGTAACGACCTAGTGTCGCAACCCAAGACGATCAGCTTTACTTTTTGTAACGACCTAGTGTCGCAACCTAATTTAATTTCGTTAATTTCTTTAGTATTAAGGCGCTAAATCATATTTTCATGTATCATTTAGAAGTGTTTTCCTTGAATAAACACTGTTTAAGTTAAATTCTTGTTCTTGAATTTTAATTCTTTATCGCACGCCACTCGAACCAATCCCGAAATCCTGTAAGGAGCGTTACGCCACGCTCGAAACCGTTACAATGATGTAAACGAAACGAACGAATGTGTTTGTTTCGTGCTTCTGCCGCTTCCTCGGATAATTGTCCGATTGGTACTAATGCGTTTGCCACTACTAATGGCCCATGCATTAGTATTTTGTGTACTGTTGGGGTCATTGGGTGCCATGAATATAAACGAATATATAGCTTGGCTGTACCTCTGCAATAAACTTCAAATTTATTTACGTCAATCTCGCGGCCGCTTGATATGGCCTCTAAGATGACTTTAAACCTTTGAAAAATAGAAAGAATTGTGTTAAAAATATGAAACAAGGATAAAATTTTATAAAATTGGAATGTGGATAAGCAATACAGAGAAAATATTGATGGTCAGGACTCTGTACCTTCTTATTAACCGCATATCTACACCAGTTATCTCAGCCGACAGTCCAGGATCCATAAAAAATCTACGGCTTGTATTCCCATCATTAGTATTTCCTAAAACATTATATTACAAGTCATGTTTTGCAACTTCATTTTTATAAAAAATATTCTTATTTTAATACAGATAAATAAATCTTTTCCAAAGTATTACCGTATCCTTGTTTTGGTACATCAACTAACAAGCCCAATTGGATTCTAAATTGGTCCTGAATTTCTTTCTTCTTCGCTTTCATGACATTCTTGTCGGCTTCAGTTTTGACTTGCCATTTTCTCAGAGGCAATTTGTGCGCCAAGTACAATAAACTTTCAAAAAAGCGTATTCTGGCGTGTAAAATCGACAGACCGAATTTTAATGTATTTAGATCAACTTCAGGTGTTCTTGATAATTTGTTAAAATGCTTTGACGTGGCCCCGAAAATATAGCATCTCATTGTCGATGCCGTATTAGTGAGGGCATTGCACACTTTTCCATCAACCATGGCCAATATCATTGTATGCTTCACCGACAATAAACTTCCTTCAACTTGAAGCAATTAAGTTAAATTTAATTATCACTTTTTCATCATTTAAAAGTTGCTCAAATTATTCTTTCATTACCTTCAATTTTAGTATATTTTAAGTTTGTAATTTGTGTTTTTATATATTCGGTTTCCTCCCGAATAATGTCGGTCGTTTCTTTTCTCAATCGGAGGCGTATTGGTCGGCAGTAACGAGGTGAGGACGGTTGTTTGTTGATCAAGAATTTAAGTTTTTTTTATCCGTTAGCGTAATAGATTTAAGTAGGAATAAGTATGCTTAGGATTTAGTTGTAATGGATGTATTTAAGAAACAGGATGAGCGTTCCTCCCAGTAGTGGAAATTGTAATAAAGAGTTTCCAGGTGTAGGGGATGTGCTGAACACTAGCACTGAACGCGCGCTTCGAATATAAAGAAGTATCGAACACAAGCACTGAGCACGCGATTTGGTCAAGTACGTTACTTCGCTTTTGGTGCTTCTTTCTCTCTCTATCTCTCTCTTTCGGAACTTTCGAGTATACTTATTGCCAGAATGAGGGCTTGGAACCGACTGACTCGAGCGCGATTATCGCGACGAACCGCGGCGATTCTATAGGAGGGGGGAGAGAGAAGCACCTGAATTTCACCTGCCTCTCCAGATGGAGACACCATGATTAAAATCCGCTTATCTAATATAAATTTCTTACATCTAGGAATAAACGATATTTACAATATATATACAGGGTGTCCCACCTAAGACTGGACAGCCGGTTTTCTCCTAAACTATAGGAGATAAAAATATAAAAAATATAGGGAATTGCATGGTTCGAGGGGGCCAATTAATTAGCGCGAACGAATTTTTTTATCGATTATTATTTTAAAAGATACGATGGTCAAGTTCGGTTTTTCAAATGGAACTATTTTTTTTGAACACCTGAGTTGATAGTGCGTTCCAAGACAAATTCAATAAGCTTTAATGTATAAACTTTATTTTCACTGGTTTTTAAGATATTGCGCTTGCAAATTTACTGATTTTCACTGGAAGAAAACTGTCTGGTATAGCACAGACCGTGGACGGTTTTACTGGCTGCACTTGTGGCACTGCCTTTTGAAATAGATACCTACCTGCCAAAGGTCTACGCCAGGCCCAAAGGCTGGACAATTTTTTTCCGTCAGAAATGCTACTTAGGTAGGTACATCTGCGGTATCGAGAAGCGCACCGTTACTTTTATTTCGCACTTGAACCCCCTATAACCCCCGAAACCTTCAAACTCCAATCATATTATATATTTCAGGCAATTCTATAATCAGATATAGTGTTATAAAGTGTAAATCATGAAATTTTAAGTGAAACTAATTGTTGTAATTACTCATTATAGAACAATAAAATATGGGTTTGTATTACACCAGTATGTAGGTAAGTAAATATATTTTAGTTATTTATATGTGTTATAAGCATTTCTTAATGCGTGTATAAACAATGTAAAATTTATAACTATTTACACTTTGAGAAGGCTTATAAAAAAATGATTAGAAGTGATACACATCGGACCTATTTTATATGAAAGCTTAGACAATTGCTGTTCAGATCATGTAAATTTTAAGTGCAACTTCCTGCAACCTTTGGCTCTATAGGGATTTTAAAATCCGTCGCGCGAGGAGTTTTGGCGTTCTGAACGCGTGTCCCTATGCAACCACTTGAAAGGCGCCTGAGGAGGTTGAGGGAAATCTGAAACGCTTTCATTGCATGGACCTTATCTTCTGTTAGTATTAATTCGTATAAACACTGGATATTGGCTCGTTCGAAGTGTCTTTCTGCCTCCTCGGATTAGTCTTTTACCGAATGCGCACAGTGAATCTCTTGCAGTTTGAAGTTTTCATTTAATTTTATATATTACAGTATAAATTCTCTAAATAAAAATTTAGTTATATATGTATATTATAGTTATATTTTACATGTATTATAGTTTTATTCATAAGTTTCATAGTTTAGAGTAAAACAGTGTATAGTGTACAGTGTTGTAGTGTATATTGTGGACTTTTGTTATCATTATATCAAAGACTTTATACGTATAATAATGTCGCAAAATTCTTCAGGTATGTTTCACTTCTATATTGCATCGAACATTTTTTTTCGTACAAAGGGCACACAAAAGTTCTTATTTTTGTAGACCAGTACTACTTCAAGAATGAAGACCTTTTCAACGCATGGCACAATGAAAGTAATTTAAATAAAAAGATAACTGCCGTTTCCGCCTTTATTTTCGACGGAATAAAACAGACTGATATTTCTGACAGTTACAAAAAATCAGTTGAAGATAAAGTGCGCGTGTTCTGCAGTAATTTGTCTAATAAATGGAAACGTTCTCACCGAATATTATACAAATTTAAATCGAAGCATCAGGAATGGTTAGAGGGGCATTTCACTTTTGAAAAATATAGTAACATTAATTCAGAAGCTTCAACATCTGTAGGACGGCCTCGTTTATCATATGAAGAAAAATCGTCGCGATCACAAAGACGGGAAGCAGCAGAACTTTCGGAAGAAATGAATGAAGAATTGGGTTTAATCGTACATGCAACAAGTATGGCAGCACGTAAAAGAGGAAACGAAAATTTAGCTGTAGTTCTAAATGAAACAGTGAGAAGTCCTAACCGCGCCAAAAAAATGAGGAAATTGCTTTTTTACAATAAACAAGAGCCAATACCATTTTCCATTGAGGAAGCTGTAGCTTTTCTTTACGATAATAATCCAAGTAAACGACAATATGTCAATATTAGATTAGAAAGTAAACAGCGACATTGCGACATATATCCTAAATATGACGCTATATTGGAATCAAAGAAAAATTGTAGACCACCCGGAATTATCGTCACGGAAAGAACTGCACAAGTTCAATTGCAAAATCTTGTAGAGCATACTGTAGAAAGAATTGTGTTGTTACAAACAGAAGTAATCGACAGTATTGTTTCAAATAGCAGTGATGATGTGATTCAATGTGAAATTATTTTCAGCTATGGTTTTGATGGACTACGCTAATACCGCTAAAATTTGTAACAAGCAATAATATTATTTTATGGAACAATGACACTCCGCACTCTATAAGATTTTGTAGGCCAGTGAAACTTGAGTACATTAAAGAAACCGCAGAACATATTCTTAAAGAAAAACAAAATATTGATCATGAAATCAGTAATTTATCAGATTTAAATTTGTCACACAAAGACAAGATTTTGAAGATAAAATTCAAATTAATTATGGAGTTAATTGACGGCAAGGTGTTGAATATATTAACAAAAACGAAATCGTTTCAACGCTGTCCTATTTGTGGTGCAAGGCCTAAACAAATTTTGGAAATTGTGGATCTTCGCGCAATAGAGTTTGCACCGAAAGAAGAGGAAACGTTATATTATGGAATCAGCCCTCTACATGCCTGGATTCGGTTTTTCGAATGCGTTATACACATATCCTACAGAATTAAAATAAAAAAATGGCGGATAAAACGAAAGGAAGATAAAGAAATATTTGCATCACGGAAAATAGAAGTTCAAAATTTATTTTGGGAACGTTTAGCATTGAAACCTAAACCAGGAGGAAGTGGCAATACAAACGACGGCAACACAGCTCGTCGAGCTTTCCAAAAAACGGAAATATTAAGCGAGATAACAAGATTAGATAATTCCCTTCTTCAAAATTTCAAAATAATTTTAATCACAATATCGTGTCAATATGCGCCATTAATTTAGAGAAATTTGAAGCATTTTGTTTTCAAACTGCACGCATATTTAAAGAAAGGTACCCATGGTATCCAATGCCGCCAACAGTCCATAAAGTTTTAGTACATGGGAAACAAATTTTAGAAAAATGTATTTTACCTCCAGGATATTTATCGGAAGAAGCCGCGGAATCCAAAAATAAATGTTACAAACACGATAGACAGTTCCATGCTCGGAAATCTAGCCGAAAAAGTAATTTAGAAGATATATTTAAACAGGGCTATGGAAACCTCTGATCCATTTATATCTAATACTAGTTTAAAGAGCAGGATTAGTTTAAACAGCAGCTCAAAAAACTCAAATTGCCTCCTGAAGTTTTATTGTTGCTGCGTTCTCCATCTATCGAAGAAAAAGCATCGACATCTAGTTCTTCAACTTCATCTTTCGAGGAAACGACTGACGATGATGAGGATTCAGATGAAGATAATGAAGAAACATTGCCCATACTTAGGCATTTAAATAATTTAGAATTGGATTCAGAAGACGTATAATAATCAGGCATTTACATGTATATTTCAGCTATATTTATCAATCAGTTTTCGTCTTACTTCTTTACTCGTACTTTAGTTTTACGTTCTTTTTTTATCTTTTTAATATTGTCTACTTATCCAAAAATGCTAACTGACTTACAAAATAGCCATAAACATGTCTAGAATTTTGCCGTGATATTTCATTCTTTTGTGCACAGTAACAATTACTATTCTTTTAATAATTCACTGTAAATAATCGTATTACATCACAATTAGTATAAATAGTCGTAATAGATCAAAATATGTGTGGAAAGAAATCGATATAAGTATTATTTGAATTTTGGCCACGAAACGCCGCTCTCCAGACCACTGTGCGCTGTCACCAAAACTGTTACGTGTTGTAGCAGGAATTTTCAGGATAAGGATGCGGATGCGGATGCGGATGGAGATGGGTTCGCTGCCCGTGGAGCGCTGATCCGCTCTGCTCGCGTTCGCCTCTAGGTGTCAGCCTCCAGCTTCTTCCAGTGATAATTAGGTTCAATAAATTGACTCAGACTTGTTCGTGTTGTAACTCGGTTTTGGTTTTTATTTTAAGGACAAATTAAACATACGTCTATTAGCTTTGATCGTTGATCAACGAATGCCGATGTACCAAGAAGCCGTCGTTCAGAATTGAAATGTACATGTTTTGTTAATAGTTATCCAATTACACAAATGGTTTTTTAATTAATTATTTAACAAATTATCTGATTGGTTCTTCGTTTACTAAGAACGAGCGTTTCACGTGGTATCGGTGATTTTCGAAGCAAAGCAACCGAAACCAATATTTAATCAATATTATTTAGCGAGCGTCTCCAAGCAGTATTCGCTGGAATGATTTGTTCATAGTTTCAGTTGCTTCGTTTAACAATTTGAATTTGGCGCGTCTAAACTTGGCTATGTAAAGCCTTCCAACATTAAGCGCCTTCCACATGTTACCACGCAGTACCGTAACACGTGCACTAAACAGCACCACCTGGTGTCAACATATATAAATTAACATCTCGTTGTCTCCAACAATAACTAGTAGTAAAACAAGAAGATATTAGACACGTTGAAGCATATTCTAATAACTTATAACGCCAACGATTATAAATATCAAACATATCTGAGTTGAATGTAAACGAACATGTAAAGTACAACATTTTGAAAATCTTTGGTAGGCACTTTGCCTATGTTAACAATTAATGGAAGTAGACCGTAACTGTATAGCAAGTAAGTAATGCAACAAGAAGATATTAGACACGTTGAAGCATATTTTAACTTGTAACGCTAGCAATTAGAAAAATATGAAACAGATCTGAGTTAAAATATGCTTCTATGTATCTATGCCCACTGATACTTTACGGAGGCAATGTGGCTATCAAAAACTTTCATATGTTGTAGTTTACATGTTCATTTACATTCAACTCAGATATGTTTGATATTTTATTTATGATCGTTGATGTTATAAGTTATTAGAATATGCTTCAACGTGTCTAATATCTTCTTGTTTTACTATTTTACTACTAGTTATAAGTGCGAATCGTTCACATAATAAAGTTAGATTTACGTTCAACTCAGATATGTTTGATATTTATAATCGTTGATGTTATAAGTTATTAGAATATGCTTCAACGTGTCTAATATCTTCTTGTTTTACTACTAGTTATAAGTGCGAATCGTTCACAAAATAAAGTTATATAATACGTTACAGTTTTTGTATGATTAAATAATGGAAAGGCTCATGAAGTAATGGGAAGAAACATATTCCGTAATATAATGTAATTGTAATGTAATGTAATGTAATGTAATGTAATTTTTATTATACTTTCGCATTATACACTATTTCAATTTTCAAATTTTTATATTTCCTAATTTCCAATTTGCAACTGAACAATACGTATCCTTGCGCTACATGTATATCTTTCTTCTATCATACGCCGCTTTTATGAACTCTTGATGATTTTTTTTGCTAATTAATTGTTTATATTAATTGTAGAGAAACGCGGAGGATCTACTTTTATGTGGTAAGTTTTATTATTAACTTATAGAAAAGTTAAAAAAATAATAGAAATTTATGTACACACTTATTCAAATTTATTTTTCCAGATTCAGACGATGACGTGATAATGGAACGCATTCCGCCATACCAACAGCCACCGCCGCCGCCACCATCACGGCCACCACCATCCCCACCACTACCGCCACCACCACCACTACCACCACCACATCATACAGACAGGCCGGCCACGGCAAATACATAATACAGTAAAGTCTCCCTATGGGCTCGCTGGTCGGGACCGGCGATGAGTCCTCATGGAGACCCGAGTCCTAATTCCGAGTGTTCGGTTCTCGCTTCTTTCTGGTCGAAGGGGGAGCGAGATGGAATGCTTTGCGTGCGCGGCAGGCGTGCGCGACGGGTGCGAGCGCTCAGATGGAATCGTGACTGCTCGACGCATGCGGGCGACGGTCAGATAGCCAGGCACGGCACGAGTCTTTTTTGGGCCCTAGGCGAACTTGCCAAATTCCGCCATTTATTATAATATATTTATTTGAGTTTATTGATGACCTTACTCTGAATTTTTATTCGTAGTATTAAACCACTTATAGTACAACTTGTAATATTTAATTTTAAAGTTTATTTTGAACAATACCAGCAATGAAAATACCATTTTGCACCTATTGTCGACTTTCCGCCCAGGGCCAAAAAAGACTTGAGCCGGGCCTGCGTCAAGATTTAGCGACCATCGCGCACGCCCGCCGCGCATGCAAAGGACGGAGTATCAGGCCTCCGAAAGACGGAGCGAGACAAAACATCAACGCGTCGTCTGTCTCGTACCGTCCTCGCTCGCTTTCAGCGCCTTTCGCTCGCTCTCGTTCCATCTCGCTCTCGCCTTCGCCGGACAAGAGTGAGACAGAAGTGGTGGGGATAGGTGACAAGCCCTCATCGTGTGCACAAAACCGAGCCCATAGAGAGACTTTACTGTATACATAAACATACACATTTTGAGGAGTTACATACATTTATAATGCTTGGAAATAGGTCTAAATGAACAATTTTTTTATTATGCATAACATTAGATAGTATATTATTATTATTATTATTATATATTATCTTGTGCCGCAGTGTTTTAACAAAATTTCCGGACATTTTCTCGAGAAAAGATATTAATTCTGATTTTCAATTAGATATGTTTTTATCTTTAAACACTATAAAAATTCTTCATTTTAGCCTATATCTAAACGTTCGAAAGGTGTTTCAATTAAAAAACATTTTACTAATAAATTTTTTTGTTTATTACTAATTACAGGAGAGTATGTAACCCGCCGCCACCAGAGAAGCGGACGAAGCGTGAGGGCCAGTCAAGAGCACTGGGCCATCCTGCGGGCTGTCCGCGCGCAATCGACCAGCCTGCAGGCCCAGGCCGTAACTCTGCGCGATTTGGTGACGGCGCAGTACCGTGGCCGTGGCCGTGAATATAGCCGCGGCGGCGATGGCCCGCAGTAATATCTTACTTATAACTACTATATTATATTATTATCAACTACTTATGTATACCAATCTACAAATAAACTTCGGATAATTGGGATTGGTGGAATTGGTTTATTTAAAAATTTGAATTTTCAGATATAAAGCAAGCATATGTATGAATAAACTCATTTAATTAATATAATAATAATAATAATGCTATGTTTCAATAAATTTTTTTCTCTGACGTAAATCGCACTGCATCATCTTCTGCTTCGATTATCTGTAAATAAAAATAAAAATATAAAAGTCACATTTCAGTTATATACAACTTAATGTAGAACTTACTTATAGAGTAGCCTTTTGCTCTAGTGAGTGTAGAGACTACATAATGTGTCCGAAGGAGGTGAGAACATATGGTAGAAAGTTTTGTTGGAGGATATTTAAAAAATGCTAATGGTAATTTAGCGAAAATGAATGAAGAGATTCAATATTTTTATTGGTGTTGATTTAGTATATTTATTGGTGAATTGAAATATTGTTAATGGAAAACTAGTAAAATTAATGAATAGCGTAGAAACTACTGTGGATTTTATTAATTAAAGTATTACGAATGTCTTTCACAAAAGATTGAAAAGCATCAACGGAGATGTGTTTTCAGTGTACTTTCTTCACTAATGTGACTTGCTTTACATCGCAAGCAGTCCACCATAATCTATTTTCTTAATAATTCTTAATGCTATGTCTTTAGACAAATTTTGTTGATTTACCTTATTTGACAAAGTTCCAGAAACGTGTGCGAAACAAGATACTCTGTCTATCTATCTAATCTTCTCCGGACAACCTCCACGCCTGTGCATTCCCTTTATTTCTATCCATCCAAGCCTGTGCGTCCCCTTCAATTTTACTATCCAAGTCTGTGCGTCCCCTTCATTTCTATCTATAATATAATAAGCTTTACATAAAATAAAAACTCTAAATTGCTGGTATACAAATACAAATATCTGGCAATTTAAATTCAATGCAATTTTTTACTAGAATACATTATTATTTTGTACAAGCATGGTACAAATTTCTAGAAACTTATGCGAAAGAAGGTGCTTCTCTGTCGAACCTTCTCCGGACAACTTCCAAATCTGTGACTCTACATAAAAAATCTATTAAATAAATTTGGCGACTTACCTTGTTAATTGAGACAATAATTCCGTCTCCTATTTAGTGTTTACACTAAACTCCTGACATCTCAAATTTGGACCACTTACATTATTTGACACTTGGAAGGTTAAGATTGGTAGGTTATAAAGTTAAATGTATTTGAATTATAGTTTGTACAATGATGGACGACGATCCCTGCCGAATAATCCCGAGAGTCGACGAACGAAGAACGAAACATGTGTTAGTTTCGTTTTGACTGAAGGTATGCGTGTAACGCGTAATTACGTATAGACGAAAATATATATACTTACGTAATGTTTGATGACGAAAAATTTCTAGGAGAATCAGAAGAAGAAGAAGAAGAATCTTACCGTTTTCGACAGATCCATGAGACGATATTACGATATCTCTGTCATGCGTGGACCGATTTTATTGAAATTGGTCTTATTCGAAAGCTTATATGCGGTTTACATGAGAAAAATGCCATTAAATATAGAAAATATTGCAGGCGTGATGAGATATTAATGAAATAAGTTTCAGGTTAGGTTGGAATAGCTGTGCTTCGAGTAAAGATACACGGCAGCGACAGGCATATAGATACAAGGTGTCTTTTCTTTCATGTACTCGGCGTCGAGACGCTACCGCGTCTCTAGATCAAGAAGGTCGTACGTATATTCCTGAAGAAGCTTCTTCGGTGGAAAAAGCTCGCATAGCTTCTTACGCTATTTCTCATTTAATAGCAAAGCAGGGTAAACCGTTCACTGAGGGCGATTTCGTAAAGAAATGTCTCATTGAAGCGGTTAAATCCTTCGGGACGTGTATCACTCTTGAAGAAGCTGAGAGCATCGCATTGGGTAGAAAAACTGTGAGCTCCCGAATTTTTGATATAGGCGCATCCACAGAGCAAAAGTTAATTGAACTTTTAACTAACTGTCGTTATTTCTCTTTGTGTTTGGATGAAAGCACCGATAACCGGCATACGAGTCAATTGAGCATTTTCGCTCGCATTGTACAAAATGATTTTTCGTATGTCGAGGAGCTTTTGTACTTCGTGCCTTTGCACAACACAACGACAGGACTGAATATTTTTAACGCAGTAGAGAACACTGTTAAAAAATTCCAGGTTGACTTTTCTAAATGCTCTGTAGTGGTAACCGATGGTGCACAAGCCATGACAGGTGCCAAAATAGGACTGAACGGGCAGTTTAAAAAACGCGGGTTTAAATTCCCAATGATGCACTGCATCATTCATCAGGAAGCGTTATGTGGGAGAGATATAAAATTATCTTCCGCCATGAAGAAGGTTACGCAACTAATCAATTCTATCAAGGGCGGAAATAAATTTCTATCTCACAGGAAATTCATAGAATTTCTTGAAACGCATAACGCTGCTTACACTGATGTCGCTTTGCATTGCGAAGTACGCTGGCTCAGTGCAGCGAAATGTCTAAGTCAATTCTTTGCTATAATAAATGAGATCTTCCATTTCTTGCAAGAATATCAAGAAAAAAAGGGAGCAAAATATTTCCCCTTATTAACAGATGCGAGTTTCCTTTGTGAACTCTCACTTATAGTAGATCTCTCTGACTAATCATTTAAATACATTAAATTTAAAACTGCAGAAACCCGGTCAAACTATTTCGCAGTTGTGCAGCCACATCGATTCTTTTCGTAGGAGGCTGGTAGTGTATCAAAATCATCTCCTGTTGGAAGAAAATTTTTTTTTCTTTTTTCCCTCGTGTAGGGTAATTTTCGAGGAATTCGGCAATGAGTGTGATTTTGATAATCATTTACACGTTCTTCAATCGGTGATAGATCAGTTCGATGAGCGATTCACTGACTTCGATTCGCTCAGAAATGATCTGATTCTCTTTGAGAATCCCCTCACCGTAAAAATTGAAGAACAGGCCCTCGAGTATCAAGAAGAACTGTGCGATCTTCAGCACGACATTTCTTTGAAAACGAGGGAAGAAAAAGGAGCCGAATTCTTTAAAACGCTGGAAGAATCGACATACCCTAAAAATAGAAATTTCGCGCTCCGAATTTTTTCCATGTTCGGGTCAACATATTTGTGCCCAATGTTCGTTCTCAAAAATGCGTGCCATTAAGATAGAACAGCGCACACGGCTAAGCGATTCCTCGCTTTCAACTTTAATACGTACAACGTCGACCAGCCTCCCCGTTGATATTTTACACTGCATTCCACATTAGAGCATACCGATTTCGCGCAGGCACGACCCTCAGGAGGCGTTGCTACGCTCGACTCCTATGTTTTTCTCCGTCGCACGGCCCTGTACTTACTCTCTCTGTTAACTTTTCGTCCACTGTTTACGTTGACAACGGTCAGGTCCCGCGTTTGGGATGTACCAGTTATTCCTTGGAAATTACCACGACCAATCGCATGTGGTTCAAATTGTGGGTAGTAGTGGGAGTTGCGCAGATCGGTCGCAAATCGGTAGGGGCGTCGGTATGCTCTAATATGGAATGCAGTGTAGACAGCACGATCAACCGGACGCCGAATAAACCGAGCGTAGTACGCGAATGGCGCGAACCGGACGTTAATTATAATTGGTGCGCGAGGTAGCTTTAGTTAGCTCCTCAACTTCCTACCGAGGTAGCTTTAGTTAGCTCCTCAACTTCCTACCGAGGTAGCATTAGTTAGCTCCTCAACTTCCTACCGAGGTAGCTTTAGTTAGCTCCTCAACTTTCTATCGAGGTAGCTTTAATTAGCTCCTCAATTACACATCCAGGGCATAGGTACTCACCGTTCCCTACACCACATACTCCAAAGCGTGGGCCAGCTAATAGGCACCAGAAGTCATTACCAAATCCGAAGGAAGGAAGCCAAATTCAACTTCCATCTGTGGACGCCTTTACCGGCTACCTGGCTACCATCTGAGATCGCTTACACTAGCACTCAGCTACCATCCTAGAAAGCGTGGGCAAGCTGATAGGCAACTGGAAGCCACAACAATACAGAGAGAAGGAATCCTCTCGATATCTCACTCAACATTACTAAATCGACCTAGCGTCAATTGTTGTATTACACATTATACAGACTACGTGTCTAAGACTTTATGTTCAATTACGATTTAGAATCGTAGTTTTAGAATATTTAACGCGATATTCCGTATAACCGACTTAGCGTCTAAAAACCTATATAATACTCCTAATTACCGACTAAGCGTCGAAAACCCAAACCGAGCGATATTCTTTAATACCGACCGATACGTCGTTACTAGATTACCATATAAGGAATTATATCAATTATCGACTGAGTGACCAAGGGTCAATAACCATTTATTTTTTAATAAACATTGTTATTTATTGCTAAAGAAGGACTCTCGTATCTTGAAATTCATTTCTTAATCGCACGCCACCCGATCCAGTCCCACAAATTCACGGGTAAACCGCTCTACTCGTGAATCTCCTGTAAGAACGGCAACGTCTCGTTCGAGAACGTTACACGGGACGTGACAAAGGATAGAACAAGAATTGCGTGAGGTAAATCGAACAACTATTTACATATTCGCGATGTCCAAAAATCGAATGAAATAGAAAATGGATGAAATTGATAATATTCTGGACATCACCAATTTGCATTACCCGACGTAGAAGGAAAATCCGCGAGGTCATCAACGGCATGTAAACGTAAACTATTCTTTTGCTTCTTCGCAAAAGTTGCATATAAATTCTCAGATGACATGAGAGATAGATGTTTGTCATCTACCTCATGCTCTGAGCTGTTTCCCCGTGCGCCTTTAAGGGGGTAGACACGTCACGTGACCTGGCCGATTCGGCAGGTCGGTATTACAGCAGGTTTTTTCTGCACAGAAATGGTAATACCGATAGATCGCCGATTGCCCGGTAAACGCGAGAGGGAGCTGTTTGCTATTTCCGTATTTTATTCTGAATAAGGAAAGAAATTCTCAGCTGTTGCGTTGTACTTATAAAAATTTAAACGGAAGTCGGCTGGTACTGCAAACATAGAAAATTCATTGTACATTTTAATTACTTGAAATGTGCTTATGCTACAATATTCTACGTTAGCAGTAAGGAATTATAAGTGAAAAGGGAAAATAGATGAGGGGATGTCCCCAGAAAATGAAGTTTGTTAGGTTAGACATTTTTTTACTTGCAAAGCACCGAAACAGAACATGAAATACACTTATTACACGTCCTATGCAGAAAGAAGCAGTTATGAACAAACATTATATATAAAATTGTAAGGAATCGATTGACGTCACTGTTGCAAAGATCTGATTAGAAATTGCAGAACATCAGATTCGTCACTGCTTAGCGTGCAACATTGTATAGTCCCGCTGGTTTCGAGCGTCGAAGCCCACGAAACTCAGCGAGACACATGATTGTTGGCGAGCATCGCGTTTGACGATTCTAGCTACAGAATCACCCCGTATAAATGCTAAGAAACGATAGTGTGAAGCGGCGTGCGTTTCAACTGCACATTGACAATATCGTAGATTCTAGGGCCTAGAATATTAGCTCCGTATTACGATGTTCTTCACCAGAGCACTGCATTACTGATGAAAATGATGCCAAACATGGAGCAATTCGGTCTATTTTTAGTGAACGTAGTGTGTGTGTCCTAATCATGTATTCATAAGAAAAAATAGACCGAATTGCTTCGCGTCTCGACTCATTTTCGTGGACATAAACTCACGAATCCATCGGTGGTAACACTCTTATCAAGGTGTAGTGAGAAATATGAACAATTTCATATTCAGTACTGGATGACTCAAGTCGCCGTCGACCGAGGGCCCTAATAAATGTGCATTTATTTGAGAAACCAAAGCCGTGTCACTCGTGACACCTACTCGCGAACAGATACATATATGTATGTACGAGAAGAAGTAATGCAATTTCCCGATGACTTGAAGCAACATTTCAATAGGTAAATGCATGAAACTCTGGGATCAGGAATTCCCAACCAAGTGATGCATATGTAAGAACTGGCGAAATTCAACAATAGTTTGTCGTCTAAATTTTACAATTAAAGTATTTATTTGACGCGAATATACATATGTAAAGTTTGTCAGCAAAGTCTTTCTCGATTTGAGTTCTATAGAAGGCTGACTTTCCTTCGCCATGCAAAGTCCTCTCTTGTCCTTCACGCTAGCAATCATGCAACTCGCTGAATTTCGTGGGTTTCGACGCTCGAATCCAGCGGGGCCATACAATGTTACGCACTAAGCAGTGACAAATCTTCAGTTCTGCATTTCTAATCAGATCTTTGCGAAAGTGACGTGAATCGATTCGTCATGTTTTCTCGATCAAATTGGCCCCAAAAATGATATTATTCGGACCATAATTAAGGAAATTACGTGAAAATTTGTTTGCAGAATTGGAAGCCCGTTTCGTTAAAAATAGTCTGATTTAAATTATTTTCTGTCAATTTAATCGGGAGAATGCCAGGAATCCATTTGTGTCACTTTCATATTGATACGATGAAAAAAAAAACAAATTCTGTTTCTATATAATCGATGACATCGCTGAGCAACGGCGATCTCGTGCGGCTCGGGCCACAAAGGTTCTCGTCAGTTATTCGAGCATCTAAGATCGTTACGGGCTCTGTTTGGTGTACAGTGTACACGGTACGGACTTTTCGCTATCCCCACCACTTCTGTCTCACTCTTGTCCGGCGAAGGCGAGAGCGAGATGGAAAGAGAGCGAGCGAAGGCACTGAAAGCGAGCGAGGACAGTACGAGACAGACGACGCGTTGATATTTTGTCTCGCTCCGTCTTTCGGACGCCTGACACTCCGTCCTTTGTATGCGCGACAGGCGTGCACGATGGTCGCAAGTGCATACGGTGAGCACGGGAACCGCTTCGCAAAAACTTGACGCAGGCCCGGCATAAGTCTTTTTTGCGCCCTAAGCGAACTTGTCAAATTGCGCCCTTTATTATATTACATTTATTTGAGATTATTTATGACTTTACTCTGCAAAATTAGGCAACTGCTAGGGCGTAAGGTTGACAAAAAATGCAAAATGGCCTTTTCATTGTTGGCATTGTTGAAAATAAATTTTTAAATGAAATACTACAAATTATACTACAACGGTTTTAAACTACGAGTAGAGTAAGGTCATGAAGAAGCTCAATTAAATGTATTATAATAAATGGCGGAATTTGTCAAGCTCGCTTATGGCGCAAAAAAGACTCGTGCCGTGCCTGGCTATCTGACCGTGGCGCGGATGCATCGAACAGTCACGATTCCATCTGAGCACTCGCGCCCGTCGCGTACGCCCGCCGTGCACGCAAAGCGTTCCATCCTGCTCCCCCCTTCGGCCAGAAAGAAGCGAGAAACTCAGCCTCGGAATTAGGGCTCCGTTCATGATACGGGCTCACGCCGGTCCGGACCAGCGAGCGCAGGGTTGCCAGATCAAGCCTGATCTTTTGCCGGAGATTTCAATTTCGTGGAGAATTGGAGTGGGGAAAGTGAGAAAAAAAGGGGCGAAGAAAAAAATAGGCATCTAAAATTCATTATAATAATGACTTCTTATAAACGAGTAATAATAATAATAATAATAATAATAATAATAATAATAATAATAATAATAAAAGTATTATGAATAGTTATTAGAATTTGTTACAGATTTTAATAGATTTCTATTTTGTTTATGGCACGCTGCAACATACTCTCTATTCTGCCGGAGATTTTTATTGTGCCTGCCTGAGACCGGAGACAACGGTTCAAAACCCGAAACTCCGGCTGAATGCCGAAGATCTGGCAACCCTAAGCGAGCGGCTAACGAGACTTTACATTCAGATATATTGGCCGGTGAGTTTCGTAACGCGTATACTCCCACCATAGGTACCGCTTAGCTGCCTCGGTGCTCCTGTTCGCAACGTTTTCTGACTCGCTCTCGTTCCATCTCACTCTCGCCTTCGCAGAACAAGAGTGAGCCAGAAGTGGTGGGGATAGCACCAAGCTTCTGTTGTGTATAGGCCAAACCGAGCTGCAGCGTAGAAATACACACATCAGAATAGGTGTGCCTTAGCTCCGAAAAAATTCAGGAGCTTTATTGGTCAGAACATTGATTCTTTCTCGATAGCTTCATCTCGTATTTGGTCATAACAGTCACACGGCTACGTTCAGACGGAGCCGCGCAGCATTCCCGTTACCCCACCATACCCTTGGGTGGCCACGTAACTCCAACAGACAAATCCACGATCGTCAGATGGTGGTGGCTGATTTCTCCTCGATCGCTGTTCGCGAAAACGAATCGACCGGCCAATATATCTGAATACGACCTTAGGATAAAGATATAATGAAAGATGAAAAATTATTCGAAGCCCAAGATGAAACGCCTTCGAATAAACAAAGGAAACTAATAAATACCCGAAGCTAAATCAAATTTTAGATTTAGGGTACACACACCCTACCCCAAACATCGTGTCGATCGGCCACTGGGGCCTTTCGGAAGTATATTCTTTTATTTAAATAATGCCCATCTCTGCATAGGACCGTAAAGAATTACAAAAAAAATCAGGGAGTCAACTGTTGACTGATTTAGAGACTTTTCCTTGTTGTATGTTATATACAATAGTCGGAAGAATAATAATAAGAGCAATAATTGCAAATAATTGCTGTAACTTCCACATTCTGAAAATATGATATCAGTAAATCAATATTTCCAGTATTAGTAAAAAAGTTCCAATCTCTTTTTTTATTTTAAATAATGTGGCCATATAATTATAACAAATTCGACAGCGATTTCAAGTGTATGTGTTACAATAAAAGCGTTAATTTAGTAAATGTACACAGTTCCTAGCAGTTATATGCCTAAAATGCATATAACCGAACCTACAATCGTCCGAAAATTCATACATTGATTGCCAGTACGCTTTTACTGTGGCACATGTATCCAGCTAACGCTTCAGTTTTGCTATGACTCCACGTTGGCAGTCCTCCCGAGTAGGCGCCATCTCGTGTCTACTAGCTCAACTAAATTTGTCATGTGACTTGCTCTGTATTATCGCCAATATGGCGGAACTCGTAATTGGGAATGCAATTACGGGAATACGCTTTTCGTCCTTATATGAGCAGATTTTGAGCTGGGTGAGGTCTCATTCGAAAGAGGAAAGTTCAGTGCAGCGCGCTCTGGTCATCGTTTGAGTCACAAGACTCTTTTAGTGACCTAAAAATACGTTGGTTCATGCGGGTGTATTTTGTCGATTTTTGCTCTACTTTGAACACTCATATTATTAGATATCAACACAATCTCGTCGAACCATGACCAGAGCGCGCTGCACTGAACCTTTCTCTTTCGAATGAGACCTCGCCCAGCCCAAAATTCGCTCATATAAGGACGAAAAGCGTATTCTACTAAACCCATGTTTCGGGCCAGATTGTGTCGGTATACAGCGCGCTGCATTACCCGTGTCTACCCCCTTAATGCCGATTTCGTTACGCAAATGGCATTGACGATGGTCGAACAAAGTCGGTTTCGTTTCTTGTTCTTTATGTCGGGAAGCATGGAAAACGATCTTTCAGCATCGGCGTTTGAATTTGGAAGACTTCTAATGAAATTTAATAATTCCTGCAAACATGCATATTTATATGAGCCTTGATCGTTTCGCGTTAACAACACCGTTTTCCATACATCATCAAAAGCTAGTGTACAAAGCTTGACTGCATCTGCAAAATTCAGGTGCAATGTTGACCATTCTTTTTGCAGTTTTTGATGTGGCACTTGGAATCCGCGTGACGTTCGATTTGCGACATTCCGCAAGCAAATGATTTTTTACAAACCGAACAGGAACACGAAAAAGGATCATCGGCGACCTTATTCAACCATGGCTTGAAATCCTCAAGCCATTGAGGCATAAAAGTCTTTCTCGAGACCTTAGTACCATGTACAGCTATTCGCGGAATTTTTTTAGAAGACAAATATTTATGTCTCGCTGGTTCCGCATGCCTTTTAACGCTCCACGAGTGGCAAGAAAAAGTTTTCTCGCAAGAAGAACAGTAGAAAAGGCTTTTATCATTAGGTACTTCGCGAATCCACGATCGGAACATCTCATTCGTTTCCCACAACGACCGATAAACAGGAGTAGCCTTTTCACCTGTTTTCTCAAACGTTTCCATCGTACTTACCACGAAAAAATTGAAATATGCAGGAAAAATATTATATACAAAGCAACAAGCAAATGCTAGCGTATAGAAAAGGGGAGATATAGGGGGCTACTAATTACACATACACTTCCAACAAGCAGATCCGAATTCCCGAAAAACATGCAGACAGTGCGAAAGAAAGAGTACTCACCACCTGATCTCCAATTCTACTGAAATGACGGTTAAATGTCGCGAAGCGCAAGTTGCGCCGACTGCGCGACCCCCACGAAACGTATCGACACGTAAACATAAACAAAGCATACGCGACCACGGATCGCGGATCTGACCGTCAAATGTACTTGACGAAAACCAGAAAAGAATAGATAGGAAATCGTAAAATAGTAAGAAAAATTTAGAAAGGAGAAAAATCGAAGAAAAGGCTAAAAGAAATAACAGCAAGGTAATGGTGACAGTACCGAACTGCCACAGATGCATTTACCAGTTACCTTTCTCTCCTATTCTTGTACAATAATACCTTTATGCCAATTTACATATTTTAATGTACAACATGTATCGCGATGTTAGCTTTGCATAACCAATTGTTTACATTTCCCTCCCGATGGAAGAGACCACCACTTTCCCGTAGTTTCCATCGAGCGGTAACGTGCACGCTGCGCGTAATTAATTTGTAAATAGTGCGTGATTCTTTGTCGCAACTTGATATAATTACGTTTGATGTGATTACGTTTAGATTTTAGATTTTAGATCATACTCTGAAAAAATATTTTTTATCGAAGGCTTCTACAGCGTGCATGGTACTGGCCAAGAGTGGATTCTAATTTTAAGAAAGTTCACCAATGTGCAGTATCAAAATATTCGTCTTTTAATAAAAAAATTCATTTTAAGGTTTGAAAAATAGAAATAGCTCAAATAAAAAGTACGGAAATTTAAAACGAACACAAGAAATTGAGGCATTTGATGGAAAAAGGGCACATAAACCACTTGTTTCAAACTTATAAATAAAGACACATCATTTTTAAATCATGACTTCTGTATTCAGAACGCTTGAACGACACGGTAACTACATCCTTAAAAAAATTTGATTTAATTGCATTACTTTTTTTTAAGTTATACTATAATGAAAACTTTGAAATCGATTTTCTTGAAATGGCATTTTGGCGTATGTGCCCCTTTTACATCAAATGCCTCAATTATGAATGTACATTTTTCTTTGTTAAACAAGTTACGGTAAAGTTGCCGATGTCCTGGGAGCAACACAAATGGAAAATTCGTGCCGATTTAAAAGTGGTCGGAGTATTGTTAGGTTTGCAAGGCGGATACACGAAGTATTGTTGTTTTCTTTGTATGTGGGATAGCCGTGCACGTGGTCAACACTACGTAAAAAAAAATGGCGACAAAGAGTGAATTTTAAATCGGGCGAAGCCAATATTAAGTATATACCTCTCGTCGCCAAGAATTACATCATTCTTCCACCACTGCACATTAAATTGGGCCTTATAAAAAATTTCGTCAAAGCATTGGACAAAACAGGTGATGCATTCATATATTTGAAGACCATTTTCCCGAAACTTTCCGACGCTAAGATCAAGGAAGGCATTTTCGATGGGCCGCAGATCAAAAAGTTGCTGGAAAGTGACGAATTTGAATTGCATTTATCGCGAAATGAAGCTGCCGCGTTCAATTCGTTTCGATTGGTCGTCGGTGGCTTTCTTGGCAACAATAAAAGTCCAGATTTTGTGAAAATCATCCATGATTTGCTCAAGAACTATAAGAAAATCGGTATGTAGTGCGATTTGTAATAATTTCATTTGTATCGAGCTTCTGCTGTAACATGCGTTTTACTTCTTTATTCTCTCAACATAGGCGTTAACATGTCCTTGAAGATTCATTTCCTCCACTCACATTTGGATTTCTTCCCACCAAATCTTGGCGTTGTAAGCGACGAACATGGCGAGAGATTTCATCAACAGATGAAAAGTACCTATTGAGAAACGCTACCAAGGATTCTGGGATGAATCAATGATGGGAGACTACAACTGGTTCCTTGTAAGAGAAACTGATCTCACTGCGGGCAAAAGAAACAAAAAGAGCCAGAATTGTTTTTAAAAAATAATATAAAATAGAATTAAATATATTTAAATTTGTTTTCATTGAAGACACATACGTAATTCGCCAAAAAACGGGAAGAAATGCAAAAATAGGGGAAAAGTTGAAAATAGGCACTCCCACTCTATCGCCCATAACTTCCTTATTTGTGCATGGATTTTGCTCAAATTGGGCTTATTTTCTTCGTAAAGGTGCACACACTACGTAAAAAGTATGAAACTGGACGTCACAGGATAATTTCTATGTCTTCTAGGCTATGTAGTGAATTTTCGATTTCAATTTCGGCCCCAAAACATTACATTTTTCTTAAGTTTCGCTCGTCATTCTGAACATTTCCGTTTAAACTTTTTGATGGTCGGCTTTGGTTTACGAGATATTCGCAAAAAACTTAACTTAACTTCGGAATTACCGAATTTAACACATACTCACATCAATTCGCCACCATGCTTTATGCGCCCGCGAGCGGGCGCCCCCCCCCCTAATCTAGCCCCAACCAATACTAATACCGTCGGTTGTGAAACAGATTATTATAATAAAAGATTAAAAGTAACGTGTACTGTTAGTATCCTGTAATTCAGTTTAACTTGGACTACTTTTCTTGCTGCGACACCACGCGTGCACCCGTTAGAAACCTATGGTTTAGGTTGCTACGCAGTGTTTATACAAACAGAAGACAACCGCCGACAGCGTGGTGCTGCACACACTGTCGCGGGCGTGCACGTATACGTGGAGTACGATTGTACAATAGCGAATGTTTTCCTGCGAATATTTCGGAAAATAAGGCCGACCGCCAATTTTGTCAAAGGAAAAAGTTACTCAAAATGTCGAGTTTTGCAACATATTTGAAATTCATCGAAATCGGCGAGGTCCCAGTTCATCGGCAACTTTACCCAAGTTACAGAAGAACTTTATTTAACTTTTTTTTATGTAGAATTTAGTTCGTATATCTGAAAAATCGAAGAACCATAACGGGTAATTATCATTTTTCGTGATGTAATCGGATCTTAAGACAAGAATATAAAATTTTAATATAAAGTTTCATTGAAATCTATTTTGACGTTTAAACGTAATCGTGATAACAAATACATGATATTTAAAAAAAAAAGCTCTTTTCTAAATAGTCAAAACGTGATCAGGAGATCTTAAGACGTGATTTCCCTAACAAAATTTTTTCCAAATTTTTTTTCATTACAAGAGTATTATATATATGTCAGAAAGTGAAAAGTGTATCTCGAGGCACTCAGGAAGATCGCGCACGGCCGCGTGTCGCTTGCATCCCACCTTGGATCACAGCTTTTCAAGAGCGAGAGAGAAAGACACACATTCGTTTTCTCTCTCGTCTTCCCGACGTTGTCCGAAGCGCCGAGCTCACGGACACGCAGCTCCGGCGTAGTGTGCATGCGTGGTGGGGGAAATTCTCGAGCGCTCCCGTCCTCATTCTGGCATCACTGCCCGAGAACGCAGAACGATTTTGACGCTTGAATGTACAAGTCCTGTTCTCTCTTAGAAAGCAATCGCTTAAATTTATTAAGAATATATATATATACAAGTTTTACCAGACAAATAGTTTCATTTTAGTGTATCTTTACTCGAAGCACAGCTATTCCAACCTAACCTGAAACTTATTTCATTAATATCTCATCACGCCTGCAATATTTTCTATATTTAATGGCATATTTCTCATGTAAATCGCATATAAGCTTTCGAATAAAACCAATTTCAATAAAATCGGTCCACGCATGACAGAGATATCGTAATATCGTCTCATGGATCTGTCGAAAACGGTAAGATTCTTCTTCTTCTTCTTCTTCTTCTTCTTCTTCTTCTCCTTGTTCTCCAAGAAATTTTTCGTCAACCATAATACGTATATACGCGTTACACGCACACCTTCAGCCAAAACGAAACTAACACATATTTCGTTCTTCGTTCGTCGACTCTCGGGATTATTCGACAGGGATCGTCGTCCGTCATTGTATAAAAACGAACTAATACATGTTTCGTTCGTCAATCGCTATCTTCACTATGCAATCTACTCCAAATTTTGACAGCTTACACAGTCAGGTTATAACCTGACGAGTGTCAAATAAGGTAGGTTGTCAAAATTTGTGATGCCACGTGTTTTTACAAATATATATCGCTGTACCATTGAATTGCAACCAAAATGCAGTCTCAAACACAAGGTACGATGCGTCCTGTTTGTATATCATAAATATAACCCAGAACCACAAATTCAAACGACTTGAAACAGCCTGTAGCCCCAAATCAAATCAATTCAATCGATATGCAATCAGCATATAACCACAAACCAGTATTACTTTTTAATTAAATATTATTACATTTTTTAACATACACATTGCGGCTTTGCTAGAGTTTTGTGAAATTACATTTTTAGTCTCATAACGATCCGTGAATATTTCCTCAACTTATTGCAATTTATGTTTAAAGAAATATTGACTTTGGATGCTGAGAAATATTTTGTTTATAATTTTTAGCTCGAATATTAATGATTGGATAAACAAACTGTAAATAAGAATTCCATTTATAAACATTGTCGTAAATTAATTAATAGCTTTACAAAATTAATGATATACAAAAATTGCGCCAATTATAACAATGACTATTTATACAAAGAAAAACAATGTATTAAATAATATAACACAACAAAAGACAAAAAAAAAATGTCCGCGGCCTGGAAGTCAAATACTTGGCGTGGCCAGGCAAGGTATTCTGAGATCATCAATAACCATACCTTCCCCCTCGCAGGCTTTCAGATAATTGAACGGTTGGATGCAATAAGGGGACTAGCGCTTGGAAATAGGAAAAATTATTGTCCAAACGCTAAGAAAGATTGGAAAATTAAAAGTTGTTAAATTGAATGTTTAAAAATATAGTTTTGTAAAGCTCGTCACGACACACATTTTGTCTATTTACAGTTTGTTTATGCAATCATTACTATTCCAGCTAAAAATTATAAACTAAAAATTTTTCATCATCCGAAATCATTATTTCTTTAGACGAAAATTGCGATAACTTGAGTAAATATTAACGGATTGCCATAAGACTTGAAACATAACTCTAGAAAACCCTAGCGAAGCCGTAAAAGGTGTGCACGAAAACCTAATGTTAAAAAATGTAATAATATTTCACTAAAAAGTAATACTGGACATAGGGGGAGTTCCCTTAACGCCGGACGGCACCTAATACCGGACATTAGCTATATCTGTGACATCTCAAAGGCTATGGAGCTGTTCTTTCGCGTAAACCGTAGAAAGGATAAAACAAACGACGATCATGTGTTGTCATGGTCCCGTCGCGTGAGTCTTGCTAAAGAAATGGATTGATTGTTTGGTGTGACGGGAATCCGGTGAATCGTATAAAATTTAGATTGTTATATATACCAATTTTCTTGGCTAAAAGACGTGTGAGTTGCGTTATTGTATCGTTTGGTAAGTATTTTTTTAATTACCTTTGTGTTTTGTGTAAACAGTGCACTAGTTTGCACAAAAAAAAAATTTTTTAATCCGTTCACTGTCCCCTGGTTCCGGACAGAACGTTGTCCCCTATTACCGGACAGTACAAATCTGAATCTTGTGTGTTCCTATTTGTATTACTGTTTATTATTTCGGTTTCAGTGTTTAAAAGATACACGTAACCATCATGAATAGCAAGAAAAAAGGTTCGTGGGATGAAAATAATTTGAAACCTGCGCTTCAGAAAATTCTGGCAAAAGAAATGAGCTTAAGAGAGGCATGTTCAAGATATGGCATTCCAAGAAGTACTTTGTTTGATAAAATAAAATGTATACAATCTGGCAAAGAAATTACATTACAGTGTAAATTAGGTAGATTTTCCAAAACGTTCCCGCCAGAATATGAACAGGAATTAATAAATCATGTGAAGGACCTGTCTAATCGTTGTTTGCCACTAATGAAAAAAGAATTTTTAAAGCTAGCTTATGATTTAGCAGTAAAATTAAAACTTCCTCATCGTTTTAACACAGCAAAAGGAATGGCTGGCAAACATTTTTATTATGATTTTATGGCCAGACACACTGATCTTTCACTTAGGACACCTCAGTCTACAAGCTTAATGCGAGCTGTGGGTTTTAATAAGCCGCAAGTTCAACATTTTTTTGATAATGTTGAAAAACTTACGAAGCAGTATAAGTTTTCTGCTTCTAATATTTATAATTGCGACGAAACGGGAGTCAGCTGCGTGCAAAAACACCAGAAAGTCTTGGCTGCAAAGTCGATACGCCAAGTTGGTAAACTAACATCAGCTGAAAGGGGCAAGAATATTACCGTCCTCTTTTGCATGAGTGCCAATGGGCAGTTTGTACCCCCGTTTTTTATTTTCCCAAGGCAGAGAATGAATCAACGTCTAATGATGAATGCTCCTGCAGAGAGTGAAGGTGTTGCTCAACCAAAGGGTTGGATAAATTCCGAGTTCTTCCTACAGTGGTTGCAGCACTTTGCAAAATTTGCCCGTCCGTCAAAAGAGACTCCAGTGCTTCTCCTTCTAGATGGCCACAGTAGCCATAAAACTTTGGATGCTATCAATTTTTGTAGGAATCATAATATTCATTTAATAAGTTCTCCACCACACACTACTCACAAGCTCCAACCATTAGACAGAACATTTATGAGGCCTTTTAAAACTGCTTATTACGAACGATGTGATATGTGGATGAGAGCGAACGCAGGAGCTAGAATAACCGATTACGACATTGCGGGCCTTGTTGGACATGCATTCACAAAAGTTGCTCGATTAGAAATAGCAGTATCTGGCTTCAAATGCACTGGAATTTATCCTTTTGATAGAAATATATTTCCAGATGATGATTATTTAGGTTCTGATATGACAGATATTCCACTGGAAGAGATAAGGGATCAACAAGGTTTGACTTCTACGACGGAGACGTCTCGAGCACCTAATGTTCTTAAAGAGATAGATGAAGAGACATTAGATGCGCAGCCATCTACTAGTTCTACCGTTAATATTTGCAAAACCATTCTGCAAGTGTCCCCATTGCCCGATGCTAAAAAGAAGCGAACTGAAGCAAGGACAAGAAGATCGGAGAAAAGTGAAGTTCTCACTTCATCGCTCCATAAACTATTGACTGAAGAAAAAGAGAATAAAAAAAGACTTAAAGAACAAAAGAAAAACGTAAAAAATAAGCTTAAGAAGACCGGAACACTAAAACCGAGAGAGACAAACCAGGAGACTATTTGCGTAGTTTGTCTTGAAACGAACGAAGAAGACTGGATTCAGTGTTCAAGCTGTCAAAAATGGGCACACGAGGCTTGTGCTGATATTTCCGAATGTTCGGAGGATTATATTTGTGATCGCTGCAAATTATATTGAGACTGTGATGAGTTGCGTCAGTAATTTTTACTGTGTCCGGTACTAGGTGCCACTTAATGATTTCTCCAAATCGCATATTCAAGTTGAAAAGTAATTTAAGATAACTATAATTATAATATTGAATGTTTTGTTGGATAATTTTGACTTTTCATATTGTTATCTTATAAATAGCGCAGAATAAAAAGATTAAAATATTATTTTTTTCTTCTTATTTAAAAAAAACCTTAAGCGTCCGGCACTAGGGGAACTCCCCCTAACCCATGTTTTTCAACGTTCGCCATTAAAGAGCATCGAGGCAATTTTTAGGTACATATAACTTGCAGCGACAAAGTTTTCCCTTGATGTACAAGGAAGATTTTCACAAATTTTTACGCTGATTAATAAATAATTGTAGAAGATACGGCGATATGTATAAATCCCGAGCGGCACCAACAGTCAACGCAAGTGCTAAAACTGCTAAATAGCGCATTACACGCGGCTACCAACTATCGGTGGCGCGCGAGAATTTATATATATCGTCATACCTTCTACAATTATTCATTAATCAGTGTGAAAATTCGTGAAAATCTTCCTTGTATATCAAGGAAAAACTTTGTCGCTGCAAGTTGTATGTACCTCAAAATTGCCTCGATACTTTTTAACGGCGAACGTAGAAAAACATGGGTTGTGTTCAGTATTACTTTTTAATTAAATATTATTACATTTTTTAACATAAGGTTTTTGTGCATACATTTTACGGCTTCGCTAGAGTTTTCTGAAGTTATGTTTCAAGTCTCATAACGATCCCTTAATATTTACTCAAGTTATCGCAATTTATGTTTAAAGAAATAATGATTTCGGGCGATGAAAAATTTTTAGTGTATAATTTTTAGCTCGAATAGTAATGATTGGATAACCAAACTGTAAATAGAAAAAATGTGTGTTATGACGAGTTTTACAACACTATATTTTTAGAAATTCAATTTAATAGCATTTAATTTACCAATCTTTCTTTGCGTTTGGACAATCATTTTTCCAATTTCCAAGCGCTAGTCCCCTTATTGCAACCAACCCTTCAATTTGTGCATTTAAACCTCAGACAATATGAGTACATTTTCATTATATTGCGTTTTAAAATAATTGTAAGATCATTCATCTTCACCCATACCTTTCCTCTCACAAGCTTTCACATAATTTGTCCATTTAAAACTCTGACAATATGAATACACTTTCATTATTTTGCATGTTTAAATAATTCTTATTCAACGACACCTTGACCGTGCCTGGCCACGCCAAGTATTTGACTTCCAGGCCGCGGACATTTTTTTTTGTCTTTTGTTGTGTTATATTATTTAATACATTGTTTTTCTTCGTATAAATAGTCATTGTTATAATTGGCGCAATTTTTGTATATCATTAATTTTGTAAAGCTATTAATTAATTTACGACAATGTTTTTAAATGGGATTCTTTTTGATGGGTTAATTAAAAAATGTCCACGATATGCGTAATGAAATTTATGAACACAACATTTTAGCTGTGTATATGTAGTTGTGTCATCTTAAGCGCAGTTGGAAAGCACCGTTATGTACTTGCAGCTCATTTTGATTTCACATTTTTTTTTATATTGTAATTATATTATTTTCTTTTTTGTGGGTGATTATATTATTTTCTTTTTTTGTGATGTACTTGCAGCTCATTTTGATTTCCCTTTTTAGCTTGTAAGGGAGTTATTGCAAATTATTAAGACTAAGTCAATTAACATTACATTAACATTTTTTACTTTTTCATGTTTCTTTGTCTTTTTTTATATTTATTTTTTGATACTCTTTTTCTTCCTCGATTTTTTCATGTATACTATTTTCTTTTTTCTTGTGATTTTTGATAATACTTTTTTTTGTCCTCGATTTCATGTACTTGGCGTAATTTTTTTACTTCCTTTGTAACGTCCCACTATTTTTCCGCGCCGGTTTTATAACAATGTCTGTCTCCTAAATCACTCTACAACTCCAATGAAGCCTCAAATCATACCTTGTTCCCAACCCCTGATCGCCTTGGCGATGTACCTTAGCGGTCCCCATCTCAAGACGATCAGCCACTGAAATCCCCATCTCCCCTTCGCCCTACAGAGCATCATCTCCTCCCCCATATCGAATCTAAACAAGTCCCTCGTCCCAAATCACTCTTGATTCGAGACCACGTCTCACCCCCTCTCTAACACCCTCCAAGCCAAAACCACGCTCACCCCTTTCCAATTAAAACTCCCAAAATCCATCAAATCGGATGAGTGTTCTCTTCTCAAAAGCCCAAGCAAAAACCCCGGAAGTCCTTGCGGCTAATATTTCGTGCAAATGAAAAACCCCCAGAGGTCTTATTCTATTGTCCGCGCGTTCCAATTGTGGACACTTATTTCATACGACAAAGAAACCCGGAAATGATACCGCGGCGCGTGCCACGGTGCATACCGCGCACACCCTTCGCCCGTAACAATCTTCCGAAAATCATATAAATACCCGGGCCCAAGAGGCCGTGAACTCTCTTCTACTGGCACCAGTGGTCAATAACGTGTATTATCGAAAAGTATTCGGAAAATTTAAACAGTGTTACACTCTACGATCTACGACAACTACTGTAAGCGATTAATACTACTAAAATTACATTGTGTATCACCTTCATACCATTTACTAATTATAACAATAACGCCTATTGCGTTTCATATATTATTCACTTGTATTAACTCTTATTGCATTTCAAATTTCTTTCTTACTAAAGCTTATTGCTCGTATTATTGTACTTTCTTAACGCCTATTGCGTTTCATATATTATTTACTTGTATTAACTCTTATTGCATTTCAAATTTCTTTCTTTCGTTTGTTCGCATGTATTCATGTTCATCATCTTATATTATTATTATTGTTATTGCATAAAGCGCCATCGCGGTGCATATATACGTGCTTAAAGCTAATAAACCGCTTTGCTTTAAACCTCGCTTCATATTATTGTGTTTACCCTGTGGCCGCGGAGATTCCAAGCCATAACGGACTGCAGCAACAGCTGATCTCGGTTCGCGAACTCAAGTGTTCTTATAGTGTTTACCAACGTTCTTTTGCATGGGCCGCGTATAGCCAGGTGACTAGACAGATTTCGCGGAACCGTTACGTGTGATTTCTTATATGGATGCATCGGTAAATCCAATTACCAAACAGAAACAAAAACCAACAAGTGTTCTAACGGGTGTTCCCCCAGTATAATTTCGCCTTTAAACCTCCCTGGTCGCCGAGTGTGCAGGATTCAAGATCCTCGCCTCCAATCCCTCTACCCCGAGTGTGCAGGATTCAAGATCCTCGCCTCCAATCCCTCTACCCCGAGTGTGCAGGATTTAAGATCCTAGCCTCCAATCCCTCTACCTCGAGTGTGCAGGATTCAAGATCCTCGCCTCAACTCCATTAACCCCACAGTGTCATTGTCCCCATAGACCTCCACCCGGGACGTGACACCTTGAATTTTTTTATGGGGATCTCACTTCTTTTTACAAAGATAATTTGCATAGGGAATGACTCCAGATAATTTTTAAAATATTATATTATTATCTTCTATTTTTTGTGATTTATTTGATAATACTCTTTTCGGTCCTCGACATTTTCATGTACTTGGCGTATTTTTTTTTACTTTTTTGAAGTTTTTTATGGGGATTAATTACTTCTACGCTCTGCAGCATCAAAGAGGTTACAGGTCAAACAATTTTATTCATTATTGCTTCAATATTGTGTCGAAATCGAGTATAAATTTCTTTCATTCAAAGTAACGAATGAAAATTATCTTTTTCTCTTTTTCACTTCGCTTCTTCGTCTTCTCCCCTTTTCTCTACGTAGGTATATGTATAAAATATTTCCGCTGACACCTTACCTTACCTCAGAGTTACTTTATCACTTACAATCAGGAATTAATGGATCAATTTCGATACAGTTTTTTTAACGAGCAGCACAATAATGAAGGGTCGGATGCAATAAGGTGCTCGAAAATGTGAAAAATTATTGTACAAACGCTAAAAAGAATTGGAAAATTAAATGTTAATCTGTATTTTAAAAAATATAGTGTTGTAAAGCTCGTCACAACACACATTTTTTCTATTTACAGTTTGTTTATCCAATCATTAATATTCGAGCTAAAAATTATAAACAAAATATTTCTCATCGTCCACAGTCAATATTTCTTTAAACATAAATTGCAATAAGTTGAGGAAATATTCACGGATCGTTATGAGACTAAAAATGTAATTTCACAAAACTCTAGCAAAGCCGCAAAGTGTATGTTAAAAAATATAATAATATTGAATTAAAAAGTAATACTGGTTTGTGGTTATATGCTGATTGCATATCGATTGAATTGATTTGATTTGAGGTTACAGGCTGTTTCAAGTCGTTTGAATTAGTGGTTCTGGGTTATATTTATGATATACAAACAGGACGCAACGTACCTTTACGACGCTAACCTGGGAAATTCCCAGTTAATTGCAGTTTATGATAGCCCGGACCGGCCCGGATCGCCCGGACCGCGCCTCCGCAAGGAAAATCTATTTCGTCTCAACAAATCAATCGTAACTTCGGAAGTAATATTGCCATTAAGTGGTAAAAAATGAGCAAGATTGTCCCTCCGCATGTATAAATGATCCCTTACGTACAGGATGGTTGGCAGAAGGGAAAGGTGAATTGTTTGTCTATTTATGTTCACATTATTAGCCATAACTTCACTAATCTCCATATTACGTGGCTCGCTTATTTCAGAATCTACCGAGGTCTTTTTAACGAGGGACTCCCGTGCAGCTTTGATCGCAGAATAATTCGGTATGTCATCCTCAGACATTTCAGACTCTGGATTTCCACTTCCAGGCATAACAGTTTCCTTTCGTATCTCTTCATCCATAGTGCAACAATAACAACAACAAAGTGCCCCTCTACTTTAACGATCAACACTCTGGAGCCCCATGCAAGTCACCGCAGGGGTCGACGAGTCACAGGGTCTCTTAGGAGCACTGCGAGCCCCGGGCTCATATCGAACACAGGCCGCCGCCCTAGTCTCCTGAAGCGCGATCCAGAGGCTTGGAGTCAACGTTTGCCGACAGGAGGTTCGAAACGGCGACACCATGTCCGACTGGGAGAACCCTCCAGAATTCTCAAGTTTCCTTTCAAATGTAAGTGGTTCTAACACATCAGTTTGTAAATTCAATGCCTCAGAATTATCAGCTTCTATCTTCTCGCGCGCCAAGAAGACAGATGCCACCATTAATTCTATTTCATTACATGTATTTTTGACGTCTATTCCATCCACCATTGAATCTGGAAACGGTGTCATGTCTGTACAAACAAGCACCCTCTCCGGATCCGCAGAGTCAGAATGGATCGTATCGTCAGTCGGTGCGTTCGGTGATCGAGGGACGATGCTTTGGCAAGGATCAACAGGGTTTCGCGAGAGTGCATCCGAGTTAGAGTTGGCTTTCTCCGGTTTGTAAACTATGTTATAATCGTACTCATTTAGACGAATTCGCCATCTCATTAATTTGGATGTGGGATCTTTAGCGTTATGGAGCCACACTAGAGGGCGATGATCAGTAATCAAGGTGAATTGTTGGCCGTACAGGTAAGGTCGGAAATGCTCTACTCCAAATAACACAGCCAACAACTCCTTTTCGATTGTGGAATAATTCATTTCAGCGGCGTTCAGAGTTCGTGAAGCATAAGAAATTGGAAGATCACTACCGACTCTACCCTGACTCAACACAGCACCTACAAGTTTTGTGAAATCAGGGTATTGCAGCAGGGGCTCCAAACAAATTATATCCCTCAGCTCCCCAAAAGACCTTTGAACCTCTGAGGTCCAACGAAAAGGAATATCTCTCTTTAGTAAGCTAGTCAGGGGTTTGGCAATTTTGGCCATGTTGGGGATGAATCTCCTATAATAGCCCACGAGGCCCAAGAATTGCTTCACATTTTTCTTTGTTTTAGGTATGGGAAATTGCTTTACGGCTGAGACTTTTCCGGGATCCGGTTTCACCCCCGCGCTCGAAATTACATGACCCAGGTAAACTATCTCCTTTTGTAAAAATCGGCATTTTTGTGGCTGTAAAGTTAACCTGGAATTTTGTAGTCGCGCTAAAAGTACTTTTAATTTCCGATTATGTTCCTCAAGTGATATAGTGTTCCTCGCATAGATGACAATGTCGTCCATATAGACGAAAAGTTCGATACCTTGCAACCCGGTTAATATCAAATCCATAACTCTTTGAAAGGTAGCGGGCGCGTTTTTTAGCCCGAACGGCATCCTATTGAACTCAAAATGACCGTGTGGGGTTGAAAAGGCAGTTTTCGGTTTAGATAACGGGTCAACGGGTATCTGGTGGAACCCTGAGGCTAAGTCTAAGGTGCTAAAATACTTAGCCCCTCCCAATTGATCTAAAATCTCAGTAATATTGGGTAATGGGTAGGCGTCAGAAACGGTTACTTCATTCAATTTCCGATAATCAATGACCATTCGCCACTTAGGTTTTCCCGACGAGTCAGACTTTTTCGGAACTATCCATACCGGTGAATTATACGGTGAACATGAGGGCTGTATTATTTTGCTGCTTAATAAAGAATCTACTTGTTTATTTATCTCATCTTTGTGGACTAGAGGATATCTGTACTGTTTGGTCTTTATGGGAACTTCATCAGTAGTAATTATGGTATGCTATGTAACATTAGTAGAACCTAGATTATCCATCGGAAGATAAAACTGGTATGCGAATCTGTTTATGACTTCTAAAATACTACTCTTCTCAATCTCATTTAAGTGGTCTAGCTCGAGCAGCTTAATCAGCTGAGCTAATCTTTGAGCGCGATCTTTGGATTTGTCAACGTCGAAGTCGTAATTGATTGTTTGCGGTAAACCAGGAAAGGCCTTAGAATCAAATTCCTCCAACTCAATGGGAGTTTTACCGAGCCATTTCGCTGACTAGCCAGACACTCGCCAATTAAAACACCGGGTCCGGCGTCTAATCTCCGTACATAACCCGAGGGGTTATCACCTTTGGCAGGTACTGCGATTAAGGTCTTAGTTCGAGGGGGTAAATTGAGTGGGGAATTAACACCGTGGGAGGGTTCTCCTTTACCAAATTTCAACACCCCAGATAAATTTTCTTTGAATTCAATAGTTGCCTCTTGTTTTTGCAGAAATGAGATACCTAGCAGCCCGTCACTCTTAAGGGGGAAATCATCATTTACTATTTGAAAATGGATGGGGGTGTTATGGATTATAACAACAACCTCGCCCTGCGTTTTGATCATCCCTGCACCAATACCCGTGAGTTCAAAAACCCTTCCACCTTTAATTTGTAAGTCGGAGACTAATCCTGCGCGTTTTATTAGGTTCAATTGCGAATCGGTGTCCACCAGGAACTTAGCGGAGCCCTGAGAAAAATGATCGCTCCCGAGAGAGACAACAGGGGGTCGAGCGGCATCAACTACATCGAATCTGTGGCAGACACGATAGACACGGCGCGTGCAATGAGGGGTTTGGTCGGCACCGCGCCTTTTTGCTGACGCCCTTTCGAGTTTAAATTCTGGTGAGCTTTTAAAGATGTTAGGTGTCACGTCCCGCAACGTGGAGTCTACTATTATCTAACCTTTTAAATCAATAAACTTACTATTTCGTACTCTGAGGTATTGTAACCACCTCATATGAATATTATACAAATATTGTGCAACAAATAGCCGACACGGCATTATCACTACAAACAACGATAAGAAGAGATCGAGCGAAGAAAAGACGGACGGCAGCGAGCAGGACAGCCAGATCGAGGAGGTGGCGGACAGCCAGCTGTATACCAGGTAGCTGACCGCACAAACACCAAGAAGGCCCAGTGAACACCAGCTGATGTCCAGCGTGGTACACAGGCCCATATCAACCAGTGGAAACGACACCACCTTCGAGGAGCTGTGCCCCTGGTCCTCGCTAGAAGATTGCCCTCCCGTTATTTCCCGCAAACCAATCTCCAAAATAATATGTTTAACTTTAACCCCTAGTAAATAAGCTGTACGAAACCGATCGTATAGGAAATATTGTAAACGCATAACATATAAATCAAATGCGCAATTATGTAAGAATCTTGCTATCGTCGCTGCTGGGAATCAGTTAAATGGAACGTGCCTAAGAAGTAAACAAAACTCCCAGAATAGTGCGATGGGAAGATTCTTCCTGGAAGATTCCAGGTAAAGGGTGTGGGATGGGGTCTCCCACCTATGGTTTGTCATGTGACAAATCCTAGAGAAGGAGTGACCAATTGCCCTATAAAAAGGGATCGGACCACCCGCGGAGCTCATTACCATGTTATAAAAAGTTATCATGTTCAATTATAATATTAAATAAAGGTTGAAGTGTAGACATCGTAACGGTAAATAAAATTGATTTTTGTTATATTAAATCAATGAGTGAAGTGTTCTACCTCAAATTCCAATCCTCTTTGATTTGACGTTTGTAACGTGCTCGAACGAGACGTTGCCGTTTGTTACAGGAGATTCCACAAGTAGAGCGGTTTACCCGTGGAATTGTGGGATTTGGTTCGGGTGGCGTGCAATAAAGAAATGAATTTCACGAACTAGAGTCCTTCCTTTTAACAATGGGTAACAAAAGATAATTTATTCAAGAAAATAAATGCTTCTTGACCCTTGGTCACTCGGTCGGTAAATTAATATAATTGTGTATAACTTAATATCGTTATGACGTATCGGTCGGTACTAAAGAATAACCCTCGGTTTGGGTTTCGGCGCTGAGTCGGTAATATAGGAGTATTACTTCGGTTTTTGACGCTAAGTCGTTTATAATGAATATAGTGCTAATTACACTAGAGGTACGATTCTAACTCGTAACGAAAATAATGTCTTTTACACGTAGTCTGTAATAACGAATAATGAAGTATTGACGCTAGGTCGATTGGGTAACGTTAGTTGAGAGTGCGAGAGGATTCCTTCTCTCGGAATAGTGCTGGCTTCCAGTTGCCTATCAGCTTGCCCACGCTTTCTAGGATGGTAGCCGAGTGCTAATGAAAGCGATCTCAGATGGTAGCCAGGTAGCCGGTAAGGCGTCCCCAGATGGAAGTCGATAGTGGCTTCCTTCCTTCTGATTCGGTCGTGGCTTCTGGTGCCTATGAGCTGGCCCACGCTTGGTAGGACGAGGTTGAGGGGCTACTAAAGCGGCCTCGAAAGGAAGTTAAGGGGGCTACTCAAAGCGACCTTGTATGGTGTAGAGGGGCTACCCAAAGCGGCCTCGTAGGAAATAGTATGGTGTACGTAGATTTAAAGTAAACTTCCTTGGACTGTGCTAGACTGAGGGGCTGGTGAAAGCGGCCTCGATCCGGTAGGTTTATTAGGTTCAATTGCGAATCGGTGTCCACCAGGAACTTAGCGGAGCCCTGAGAAAAATGATCGCTCCCGAGAGAGACAACAGGGGGTCGAGCGGCATCAACTACATCGAATCTGTGGCAGACACGATAGACACGGCGCGTGCAATGAGGGGTTTGGTCGGCACCGCGCCTTTTTGCTGACGCCCCTTCGAGTTTAAATTCTGGTGAGCTTTTAAAGATGTTAGGTCACACTGGTCTGCCCCGGAGGAAGAGTCACTTTGATTTCGTCCTGAATCGAAATTTCGCCGGTCACCCCTAATAGGTGAATAGCGCCGGTTTCTTTTAGAATTAGAGTCCCGCCGTTCTCCACCGTGATTTGAGTTACGCCGATCCTCGGGTGTCGCGAATGCAAACGAGTTTTGTGAAGGTTGAGAACCCCGTTTATAGCATTGTGCCTCAAGGTGACCTGTTTTCCTACAGTAATTGCACCTTTTGAAATTACGAGTTGAGGGGGCATACTTGTTATTGCCTACTAGCTGGCAATCTGACCGATAATGGCCGAATTGGTTGCAATTAAAACATCTAACATTTTCATTTGAATTTACCGCGAACACCGTAGACCTATTTGCAGACAATCTGTGGCTCACACTGTTGTTCACATTCTTCTTCTGCCTAGCGCACCTAGTAGCTAGATAGCGTCTGCTAGCCCTTTCACCTCCTGGTTAATGATGGACATCATCATTGCGTCATCGCGTAGACCCCCTAAGAATCCTGATACTGCTTCCTCCTCGAGTACGGATTTTACACCCTTAAACTGGTCAGACTTCGACTTCTCCTGAGCTATTTCTACTCCATTATCTAGCATTTCATACACCCTAGTACCGAATTCTTCTATCGATTCCCCGTCCTTGCGCTCTATGTTTCTTAGATCGTCCAACGCGGCTTTGACGTTAAAACTGTCCTCATACGCGACTTTCATTAAGTTAACTAATTCCTCCACCGTATTCATCAACCGCATCCCCAACAATTCTATTATAGTCGCGAATTTGCATCTTGTTGCGCATAATTGCCAGTAAATAGTACTTATCTTCCTTTTTTACGAGAGAGTCAGCTAATCTACACTGATTTATGAACTTGCTTACAGATCCGGGTTTCCCGTCGAAGTAAGGAATAAAATCAGCGACCATTTTGAGTGGCATACGCGAAGCTCCGTCCGACGGCCCACGCGAAAGGTCCGGTGGATTAGCGTCAATGAAGCCAGTATCGTTACCCGAATCAGATACGCTACTTCCTAAAGCTGGCCGTTCCAATGAGCGGCTACAGCCGCCAGCGACCGCGGCTGGCGGCTACAGCCGCCAAGCGATTGCGACTGGCGTCGTCGGAAATGGTATTTCCTATACCTAAGCGTCAACGCCATGGCCCCACCAGTGCAACGACGCGCCGCACAGGACCTTTTCGAGCACTTGAAAAAAGGGTCTATTGTCGTATGAGGTCTCGAGGACCGTCGAAGACAGTGAAAGACTAGCCTTTTTTTTATATGTACATCGTGCTCTGTTTATCTGCCAGATTGAAGAAGGCAATGACATTTGGGTGTTTCTTTTCAGATATCGGAATGAAATTTGTGGCAAAAAATAGGATAAACCTATTCCTTTCTAGTGATGTATAATTTAATATTTTTTACATCTATTAATTTGTGTTTTTTATTTTTTAACTCAATCGTGATAAAAAATTGAAAACTGTTTTTTTGGTACTTTATTAGTGTTTTAAGTCGCACGTTGGGGAAACATTCAGTTTTCAAGTTATAAGGAAAAGTCGAATAGTAAGGGAAGTAGCCGAATATCGTTTTGTTTAAATTAATGATCAGTCATTTGCGATAAAAATCATCTTTTATTAGTAATTCATTAACCCTCGGAGACCACAGTGGGTTACGCTAATCCAGTTCGCCCGGAAAACACCTGACATTTCTGGACGGTAAAGTATGGGGAGTTAGGGCTTTCGGGGAAAAAAGTCTGATACCTTTGCTACAAATCCCCCCCGAGAATCACTAGTATTCCAGAAGCAGGAGAGTAAACTTATTGGAAAGGTAGTCTGTGGGTTACATTTACTCAGTGTGACTGTAACGTTAGAAATATATTTTTTTCTGTGTCAATTTATTATATGTACAGTATTTGTGAGTTACCAAAAGTGAAATACATTCTTTTTTAAAGATAGAAACGTAGATATAAATAAATAACTGCATACATTTCGTCAACTTTACTGCATTTATGGAATAAATTATTGTTTCAACCATGTCATCGTATTATTTTGGATTTTTGTACAAAATTTTCATTAGATACAGGGAATTTTTCGGAGATTTTTCATTTCAGCTGTTCGGGACCGCTATCTTCACAAGGCACAAAATTAGGTATGTAGTGTAGTGTCCAATGCTCGAAACGACATTCCAGTGGCCGAAAATCTAAAACATTATTTTAAATATGGAAAACTTAATTTAAAAAAAACGAAAAGTAACTTAGCAATTGAATAATTACAAATGGATATTTGAAAATTACTTTTCAATATAGAATTTTGTTGTGACGGTAACATACCCGCTGCGGTTGGCTATATTTTTTGCAGGTTCCTTGCTACTGGGGAAACATTCCAATCCCTGTCATTTGCATTCCGAATTTCGCCAGGGTACATCGGCAGAATTGTAAAAGATGCTCTTAAACATCTATGCCGAAGATTAGCACCAACATTTCTGCCGCAGCCCAGTGGATCAAATTCCAGAAAAATTGCTCAGCAATTCTCTGCCAAATGGAATTTTCCAAATTGCATCGGAGCAATCGATGGGAAGCACATTAGGGTAGTGTGTCCCAAAAATAGCGGATCGCTGTTTTTCAATTACAAGAATTATTTCTCGATCGTGCTATTAACATTAGTCGATGCCGACTACAAATTTATTGCAATTGACGTCGGCTCCTATGGAAAAGAAGGGGACAGTGGGATACTCGAAAAATCGGTGATGGGTCGACAGATTCGGACGGGAACATTCAATTTTCCCACGGAGAAGGCACTGCCAGGATCTGGTATAGTGTTGCCGCACGTCATCGTGGGTGACGAAGCCTTCCGACTCACGAAGCACATGATGAAGCCGTATCCCAAGAATCAAGCTGCGGAAGATGAGCCCAAAATATTTTTCAATTATCGTTTGTGCAGAGCACGAAGGGTCTCGGAGAATGCGTTCGGACTGTTGTCGCAGTTTTTCCGGATATTCTATTCCCCCATCGCGGTATTGCCGGACACGACGGATTCCATCGTCACAGTAACGTGCTGCCTGCACAATTTGTTGCGTGACGAATATATCCAAAATAATAGTGAAAATCACCGAAATTCAGAATCAGAATTGCCAACGGGCAGTATGATGCCGTTGGGTAGACCAGGAGGCTTTGGAAATATAGAAGGCTTTGACGGACGGACCAAATTTCGACAATACTTCAACGCACCAGAAGGGGCTGTAGCGTGGCAACAAAACTGTCTCGAAACCAGCGACTCAAGACTCAGCTGCACACTATTTCATGATGAAATATTTTCCGCATATATGCCATTGTTGTTGCTGTTATCTTCACAAAGCACAAAATTATGTAGTGTCCGATGCTCGAGAAGACATTCCAGCCGCCAAAAATCTAAAACATTGTTAAGGAAAAACTAAGTAACCATAAAAACGAATAGCAACTTAGCAATTGAATAATTACGAATGCAAATTCCAATATTACTTTTCAATATAGAATTTGGTTGTGACGTTAATATACCTGTTACGCTTGGGCTAGGTCATATACTTGGGATTAGCTGTGCACTACGCGTGTGCGTCAATGACTATGCTCGGTACAGTGATTCAGTGACACGGGTGTTCAAGCTGCAATTGCTACATCTTTTTCATTTGCTACTTTTCACAATTTCCTTCGATGCAGACAGACTTCCTTGTTCGTAGTACACGCCCAGCACGTAGGCCACTACCGCGGCAGATCGGCTGGCAGACTCGCACTCTGATTGGTTGGGGGTTAGGTCTTAATAGCTCGTTAACAAAGCCTCGGAGAACATTTTCGCTACGGGAAAAGTTGTTCCAAATCATCCCACGAGTCACACCTCTTAAGGGACTCTGGCATTTTTGGAAAACCCTGTATAAACAATTAAATGAATTCATTTACACAATGACACACAAACGATGGGTATGTAATATTAATTTAAAAATGAAAAATTACCTTAAGGTTGCTGCTAAACGTTCTCTAAATACAGCTTACAGCTGTGGGATTATATTCTTACGCCACTTTACAGACAGTTTTGCTGCCACGCTACAGACCCTTCTGGTGCGTTGAAGTATTGTCGAAATTTGGTCCGTACTTCGAAGCCTTCTATATTTCCAAAGCCTCCTGGTCTACCCAACGGCATCATATTGCCCGTTGGCAATTCTACCCTGACTCAACACAGCACCTACAAGTTTTGTGAAATCAGGGTATTGCAGCAGGGGCTCCAAACAAATTATATCCCTCAGCTCCCCAAAAGACCTTTGAACCTCTGAGGTCCAACGAAAAGGAATATCTCTCTTTAGTAAGCTAGTCAGGGGTTTGGCAATTTTGGCCATGTTGGGGATGAATCTCCTATAATAGCCCACGAGGCCCAAGAATTGCTTCACATTTTTCTTTGTTTTAGGTATGGGAAATTGCTTTACGGCTGAGACTTTTCCGGGATCCGGTTTCACCCCCGCGCTCGAAATTACATGACCCAGGTAAACTATCTCCTTTTGTAAAAATCGGCATTTTTGTGGCTGTAAAGTTAACCCGGAATTTTGTAGTCGCGCTAAAAGTACTTTTAATTTCCGATTATGTTCCTCAAGTGAATCCGCATAGATGACAATGTCGTCCATATAGACGAAAAGTTCGATACCTTGCAACCCGGTTAATATCAAATCCATAACTCTTTGAAAGGTAGCGGGCGCGTTTTTTAGCCCGAACGGCATCCTATTGAACTCAAAATGACCGTGTGGGGTTGAAAAGGCAGTTTTCGGTTTAGATAACGGGTCAACGGGTATCTGGTGGAACCCTGAGGCTAAGTCTAAGGTGCTAAAATACTTAGCCCCTCCCAATTGATCTAAAATCTCAGTAATATTGGGTAATGGGTAGGCGTCAGAAACGGTTACTTCATTCAATTTCCGATAATCAATGACCATTCGCCACTTAGGTTTTCCCGACGAGTCAGACTTTTTCGGAACTATCCATACCGGTGAATTATACGGTGAACATGAGGGCTGTATTATTTTGCTGCTTAATAAAGAATCTACTTGTTTATTTATCTCATCTTTGTGGACTAGAGGATATCTGTACTGTTTGGTCTTTATGGGAACTTCATCAGTAGTAATTATGGTATGCTATGTAACATTAGTAGAACCTAGATTATCCATCGGAAGATAAAACTGGTATGCGAATCTGTTTATGACTTCTAAAATACTACTCTTCTCAATCTCATTTAAGTGGTCTAGCTCGAGCAGCTTAATCAGCTGAGCTAATCTTTGAGCGCGATCTTTGGATTTGTCAACGTCGAAGTCGTAATTGATTGTTTGCGGTAAACCAGGAAAGGCCTTAGAATCAAATTCCTCCAACTCAATGGGAGTTTTACCGAGCCATTTCGCTGACTAGCCAGACACTCGCCAATTAAAACACCGGGTCCGGCGTCTAATCTCCGTACATAACCCGAGGGGTTATCACCTTTGGCAGGTACTGCGATTAAGGTCTTAGTTCGAGGGGGTAAATTGAGTGGGGAATTAACACCGTGGGAGGGTTCTCCTTTACCAAATTTCAACACCCCAGATAAATTTTCTTTGAATTCAATAGTTGCCTCTTGTTTTTGCAGAAATGAGATACCTAGCAGCCCGTCACTCTTAAGGGGGAAATCATCATTTACTATTTGAAAATGGATGGGGGTGTTATGGATTATAACAACAACCTCGCCCTGCGTTTTGATCATCCCTGCACCAATACCCGTGAGTTCAAAAACCCTTCCACCTTTAATTTGTAAGTCGGAGACTAATCCTGCGCGTTTTATTAGGTTCAATTGCGAATCGGTGTCCACCAGGAACTTAGCGGAGCCCTGAGAAAAATGATCGCTCCCGAGAGAGACAACAGGGGGTCGAGCGGCATCAACTACATCGAATCTGTGGCAGACACGATAGACACGGCGCGTGCAATGAGGGGTTTGGTCGGCACCGCGCCTTTTTGCTGACGCCCTTTCGAGTTTAAATTCTGGTGAGCTTTTAAAGATGTTAGGTGTCACGTCCCGCAACGTGGAGTCTACTATTATCTAACCTTTTAAATCAATAAACTTACTATTTCGTACTCTGAGGTATTGTAACCACCTCATATGAATATTATACAAATATTGTGCAACAAATAGCCGACACGGCATTATCACTACAAACAACGATAAGAAGAGATCGAGCGAAGAAAAGACGGACGGCAGCGAGCAGGACAGCCAGATCGAGGAGGTGGCGGACAGCCAGCTGTATACCAGGTAGCTGACCGCACAAACACCAAGAAGGCCCAGTGAACACCAGCTGATGTCCAGCGTGGTACACAGGCCCATATCAACCAGTGGAAACGACACCACCTTCGAGGAGCTGTGCCCCTGGTCCTCGCTAGAAGATTGCCCTCCCGTTATTTCCCGCAAACCAATCTCCAAAATAATATGTTTAACTTTAACCCCTAGTAAATAAGCTGTACGAAACCGATCGTATAGGAAATATTGTAAACGCATAACATATAAATCAAATGCGCAATTATGTAAGAATCTTGCTATCGTCGCTGCTGGGAATCAGTTAAATGGAACGTGCCTAAGAAGTAAACAAAACTCCCAGAATAGTGCGATGGGAAGATTCTTCCTGGAAGATTCCAGGTAAAGGGTGTGGGATGGGGTCTCCCACCTATGGTTTGTCATGTGACAAATCCTAGAGAAGGAGTGACCAATTGCCCTATAAAAAGGGATCGGACCACCCGCGGAGCTCATTACCATGTTATAAAAAGTTATCATGTTCAATTATAATATTAAATAAAGGTTGAAGTGTAGACATCGTAACGGTAAATAAAATTGATTTTTGTTATATTAAATCAATGAGTGAAGTGTTCTACCTCAAATTCCAATCCTCTTTGATTTGACGTTTGTAACGTGCTCGAACGAGACGTTGCCGTTTGTTACAGGAGATTCCACAAGTAGAGCGGTTTACCCGTGGAATTGTGGGATTTGGTTCGGGTGGCGTGCAATAAAGAAATGAATTTCACGAACTAGAGTCCTTCCTTTTAACAATGGGTAACAAAAGATAATTTATTCAAGAAAATAAATGCTTCTTGACCCTTGGTCACTCGGTCGGTAAATTAATATAATTGTGTATAACTTAATATCGTTATGACGTATCGGTCGGTACTAAAGAATAACCCTCGGTTTGGGTTTCGGCGCTGAGTCGGTAATATAGGAGTATTACTTCGGTTTTTGACGCTAAGTCGTTTATAATGAATATAGTGCTAATTACACTAGAGGTACGATTCTAACTCGTAACGAAAATAATGTCTTTTACACGTAGTCTGTAATAACGAATAATGAAGTATTGACGCTAGGTCGATTGGGTAACGTTAGTTGAGAGTGCGAGAGGATTCCTTCTCTCGGAATAGTGCTGGCTTCCAGTTGCCTATCAGCTTGCCCACGCTTTCTAGGATGGTAGCCGAGTGCTAATGAAAGCGATCTCAGATGGTAGCCAGGTAGCCGGTAAGGCGTCCCCAGATGGAAGTCGATAGTGGCTTCCTTCCTTCTGATTCGGTCGTGGCTTCTGGTGCCTATGAGCTGGCCCACGCTTGGTAGGACGAGGTTGAGGGGCTACTAAAGCGGCCTCGAAAGGAAGTTAAGGGGGCTACTCAAAGCGACCTTGTATGGTGTAGAGGGGCTACCCAAAGCGGCCTCGTAGGAAATAGTATGGTGTACGTAGATTTAAAGTAAACTTCCTTGGACTGTGCTAGACTGAGGGGCTGGTGAAAGCGGCCTCGATCCGGTAGGTTTATTAGGTTCAATTGCGAATCGGTGTCCACCAGGAACTTAGCGGAGCCCTGAGAAAAATGATCGCTCCCGAGAGAGACAACAGGGGGTCGAGCGGCATCAACTACATCGAATCTGTGGCAGACACGATAGACACGGCGCGTGCAATGAGGGGTTTGGTCGGCACCGCGCCTTTTTGCTGACGCCCCTTCGAGTTTAAATTCTGGTGAGCTTTTAAAGATGTTAGGTCACACTGGTCTGCCCCGGAGGAAGAGTCACTTTGATTTCGTCCTGAATCGAAATTTCGCCGGTCACCCCTAATAGGTGAATAGCGCCGGTTTCTTTTAGAATTAGAGTCCCGCCGTTCTCCACCGTGATTTGAGTTACGCCGATCCTCGGGTGTCGCGAATGCAAACGAGTTTTGTGAAGGTTGAGAACCCCGTTTATAGCATTGTGCCTCAAGGTGACCTGTTTTCCTACAGTAATTGCACCTTTTGAAATTACGAGTTGAGGGGGCATACTTGTTATTGCCTACTAGCTGGCAATCTGACCGATAATGGCCGAATTGGTTGCAATTAAAACATCTAACATTTTCATTTGAATTTACCGCGAACACCGTAGACCTATTTGCAGACAATCTGTGGCTCACACTGTTGTTCACATTCTTCTTCTGCCTAGCGCACCTAGTAGCTAGATAGCGTCTGCTAGCCCTTTCACCTCCTGGTTAATGATGGACATCATCATTGCGTCATCGCGTAGACCCCCTAAGAATCCTGATACTGCTTCCTCCTCGAGTACGGATTTTACACCCTTAAACTGGTCAGACTTCGACTTCTCCTGAGCTATTTCTACTCCATTATCTAGCATTTCATACACCCTAGTACCGAATTCTTCTATCGATTCCCCGTCCTTGCGCTCTATGTTTCTTAGATCGTCCAACGCGGCTTTGACGTTAAAACTGTCCTCATACGCGACTTTCATTAAGTTAACTAATTCCTCCACCGTATTCATCAACCGCATCCCCAACAATTCTATTATAGTCGCGAATTTGCATCTTGTTGCGCATAATTGCCAGTAAATAGTACTTATCTTCCTTTTTTACGAGAGAGTCAGCTAATCTACACTGATTTATGAACTTGCTTACAGATCCGGGTTTCCCGTCGAAGTAAGGAATAAAATCAGCGACCATTTTGAGTGGCATACGCGAAGCTCCGTCCGACGGCCCACGCGAAAGGTCCGGTGGATTAGCGTCAATGAAGCCAGTATCGTTACCCGAATCAGATACGCTACTTCCTAAAGCTGGCCGTTCCAATGAGCGGCTACAGCCGCCAGCGACCGCGGCTGGCGGCTACAGCCGCCAAGCGATTGCGACTGGCGTCGTCGGAAATGGTATTTCCTATACCTAAGCGTCAACGCCATGGCCCCACCAGTGCAACGACGCGCCGCACAGGACCTTTTCGAGCACTTGAAAAAAGGGTCTATTGTCGTATGAGGTCTCGAGGACCGTCGAAGACAGTGAAAGACTAGCCTTTTTTTTATATGTACATCGTGCTCTGTTTATCTGCCAGATTGAAGAAGGCAATGACATTTGGGTGTTTCTTTTCAGATATCGGAATGAAATTTGTGGCAAAAAATAGGATAAACCTATTCCTTTCTAGTGATGTATAATTTAATATTTTTTACATCTATTAATTTGTGTTTTTTATTTTTTAACTCAATCGTGATAAAAAATTGAAAACTGTTTTTTTGGTACTTTATTAGTGTTTTAAGTCGCACGTTGGGGAAACATTCAGTTTTCAAGTTATAAGGAAAAGTCGAATAGTAAGGGAAGTAGCCGAATATCGTTTTGTTTAAATTAATGATCAGTCATTTGCGATAAAAATCATCTTTTATTAGTAATTCATTAACCCTCGGAGACCACAGTGGGTTACGCTAATCCAGTTCGCCCGGAAAACACCTGACATTTCTGGACGGTAAAGTATGGGGAGTTAGGGCTTTCGGGGAAAAAAGTCTGATACCTTTGCTACAAATCCCCCCCGAGAATCACTAGTATTCCAGAAGCAGGAGAGTAAACTTATTGGAAAGGTAGTCTGTGGGTTACATTTACTCAGTGTGACTGTAACGTTAGAAATATATTTTTTTCTGTGTCAATTTATTATATGTACAGTATTTGTGAGTTACCAAAAGTGAAATACATTCTTTTTTAAAGATAGAAACGTAGATATAAATAAATAACTGCATACATTTCGTCAACTTTACTGCATTTATGGAATAAATTATTGTTTCAACCATGTCATCGTATTATTTTGGATTTTTGTACAAAATTTTCATTAGATACAGGGAATTTTTCGGAGATTTTTCATTTCAGCTGTTCGGGACCGCTATCTTCACAAGGCACAAAATTAGGTATGTAGTGTAGTGTCCAATGCTCGAAACGACATTCCAGTGGCCGAAAATCTAAAACATTATTTTAAATATGGAAAACTTAATTTAAAAAAAACGAAAAGTAACTTAGCAATTGAATAATTACAAATGGATATTTGAAAATTACTTTTCAATATAGAATTTTGTTGTGACGGTAACATACCCGCTGCGGTTGGCTATATTTTTTGCAGGTTCCTTGCTACTGGGGAAACATTCCAATCCCTGTCATTTGCATTCCGAATTTCGCCAGGGTACATCGGCAGAATTGTAAAAGATGCTCTTAAACATCTATGCCGAAGATTAGCACCAACATTTCTGCCGCAGCCCAGTGGATCAAATTCCAGAAAAATTGCTCAGCAATTCTCTGCCAAATGGAATTTTCCAAATTGCATCGGAGCAATCGATGGGAAGCACATTAGGGTAGTGTGTCCCAAAAATAGCGGATCGCTGTTTTTCAATTACAAGAATTATTTCTCGATCGTGCTATTAACATTAGTCGATGCCGACTACAAATTTATTGCAATTGACGTCGGCTCCTATGGAAAAGAAGGGGACAGTGGGATACTCGAAAAATCGGTGATGGGTCGACAGATTCGGACGGGAACATTCAATTTTCCCACGGAGAAGGCACTGCCAGGATCTGGTATAGTGTTGCCGCACGTCATCGTGGGTGACGAAGCCTTCCGACTCACGAAGCACATGATGAAGCCGTATCCCAAGAATCAAGCTGCGGAAGATGAGCCCAAAATATTTTTCAATTATCGTTTGTGCAGAGCACGAAGGGTCTCGGAGAATGCGTTCGGACTGTTGTCGCAGTTTTTCCGGATATTCTATTCCCCCATCGCGGTATTGCCGGACACGACGGATTCCATCGTCACAGTAACGTGCTGCCTGCACAATTTGTTGCGTGACGAATATATCCAAAATAATAGTGAAAATCACCGAAATTCAGAATCAGAATTGCCAACGGGCAGTATGATGCCGTTGGGTAGACCAGGAGGCTTTGGAAATATAGAAGGCTTTGACGGACGGACCAAATTTCGACAATACTTCAACGCACCAGAAGGGGCTGTAGCGTGGCAACAAAACTGTCTCGAAACCAGCGACTCAAGACTCAGCTGCACACTATTTCATGATGAAATATTTTCCGCATATATGCCATTGTTGTTGCTGTTATCTTCACAAAGCACAAAATTATGTAGTGTCCGATGCTCGAGAAGACATTCCAGCCGCCAAAAATCTAAAACATTGTTAAGGAAAAACTAAGTAACCATAAAAACGAATAGCAACTTAGCAATTGAATAATTACGAATGCAAATTCCAATATTACTTTTCAATATAGAATTTGGTTGTGACGTTAATATACCTGTTACGCTTGGGCTAGGTCATATACTTGGGATTAGCTGTGCACTACGCGTGTGCGTCAATGACTATGCTCGGTACAGTGATTCAGTGACACGGGTGTTCAAGCTGCAATTGCTACATCTTTTTCATTTGCTACTTTTCACAATTTCCTTCGATGCAGACAGACTTCCTTGTTCGTAGTACACGCCCAGCACGTAGGCCACTACCGCGGCAGATCGGCTGGCAGACTCGCACTCTGATTGGTTGGGGGTTAGGTCTTAATAGCTCGTTAACAAAGCCTCGGAGAACATTTTCGCTACGGGAAAAGTTGTTCCAAATCATCCCACGAGTCACACCTCTTAAGGGACTCTGGCATTTTTGGAAAACCCTGTATAAACAATTAAATGAATTCATTTACACAATGACACACAAACGATGGGTATGTAATATTAATTTAAAAATGAAAAATTACCTTAAGGTTGCTGCTAAACGTTCTCTAAATACAGCTTACAGCTGTGGGATTATATTCTTACGCCACTTTACAGACAGTTTTGCTGCCACGCTACAGACCCTTCTGGTGCGTTGAAGTATTGTCGAAATTTGGTCCGTACTTCGAAGCCTTCTATATTTCCAAAGCCTCCTGGTCTACCCAACGGCATCATATTGCCCGTTGGCAATTCTACCCTGACTCAACACAGCACCTACAAGTTTTGTGAAATCAGGGTATTGCAGCAGGGGCTCCAAACAAATTATATCCCTCAGCTCCCCAAAAGACCTTTGAACCTCTGAGGTCCAACGAAAAGGAATATCTCTCTTTAGTAAGCTAGTCAGGGGTTTGGCAATTTTGGCCATGTTGGGGATGAATCTCCTATAATAGCCCACGAGGCCCAAGAATTGCTTCACATTTTTCTTTGTTTTAGGTATGGGAAATTGCTTTACGGCTGAGACTTTTCCGGGATCCGGTTTCACCCCCGCGCTCGAAATTACATGACCCAGGTAAACTATCTCCTTTTGTAAAAATCGGCATTTTTGTGGCTGTAAAGTTAACCCGGAATTTTGTAGTCGCGCTAAAAGTACTTTTAATTTCCGATTATGTTCCTCAAGTGAATCCGCATAGATGACAATGTCGTCCATATAGACGAAAAGTTCGATACCTTGCAACCCGGTTAATATCAAATCCATAACTCTTTGAAAGGTAGCGGGCGCGTTTTTTAGCCCGAACGGCATCCTATTGAACTCAAAATGACCGTGTGGGGTTGAAAAGGCAGTTTTCGGTTTAGATAACGGGTCAACGGGTATCTGGTGGAACCCTGAGGCTAAGTCTAAGGTGCTAAAATACTTAGCCCCTCCCAATTGATCTAAAATCTCAGTAATATTGGGTAATGGGTAGGCGTCAGAAACGGTTACTTCATTCAATTTCCGATAATCAATGACCATTCGCCACTTAGGTTTTCCCGACGAGTCAGACTTTTTCGGAACTATCCATACCGGTGAATTATACGGTGAACATGAGGGCTGTATTATTTTGCTGCTTAATAAAGAATCTACTTGTTTATTTATCTCATCTTTGTGGACTAGAGGATATCTGTACTGTTTGGTCTTTATGGGAACTTCATCAGTAGTAATTATGGTATGCTATGTAACATTAGTAGAACCTAGATTATCCATCGGAAGATAAAACTGGTATGCGAATCTGTTTATGACTTCTAAAATACTACTCTTCTCAATCTCATTTAAGTGGTCTAGCTCGAGCAGCTTAATCAGCTGAGCTAATCTTTGAGCGCGATCTTTGGATTTGTCAACGTCGAAGTCGTAATTGATTGTTTGCGGTAAACCAGGAAAGGCCTTAGAATCAAATTCCTCCAACTCAATGGGAGTTTTACCGAGCCATTTCGCTGACTAGCCAGACACTCGCCAATTAAAACACCGGGTCCGGCGTCTAATCTCCGTACATAACCCGAGGGGTTATCACCTTTGGCAGGTACTGCGATTAAGGTCTTAGTTCGAGGGGGTAAATTGAGTGGGGAATTAACACCGTGGGAGGGTTCTCCTTTACCAAATTTCAACACCCCAGATAAATTTTCTTTGAATTCAATAGTTGCCTCTTGTTTTTGCAGAAATGAGATACCTAGCAGCCCGTCACTCTTAAGGGGGAAATCATCATTTACTATTTGAAAATGGATGGGGGTGTTATGGATTATAACAACAACCTCGCCCTGCGTTTTGATCATCCCTGCACCAATACCCGTGAGTTCAAAAACCCTTCCACCTTTAATTTGTAAGTCGGAGACTAATCCTGCGCGTTTTATTAGGTTCAATTGCGAATCGGTGTCCACCAGGAACTTAGCGGAGCCCTGAGAAAAATGATCGCTCCCGAGAGAGACAACAGGGGGTCGAGCGGCATCAACTACATCGAATCTGTGGCAGACACGATAGACACGGCGCGTGCAATGAGGGGTTTGGTCGGCACCGCGCCTTTTTGCTGACGCCCTTTCGAGTTTAAATTCTGGTGAGCTTTTAAAGATGTTAGGTGTCACGTCCCGCAACGTGGAGTCTACTATTATCTAACCTTTTAAATCAATAAACTTACTATTTCGTACTCTGAGGTATTGTAACCACCTCATATGAATATTATACAAATATTGTGCAACAAATAGCCGACACGGCATTATCACTACAAACAACGATAAGAAGAGATCGAGCGAAGAAAAGACGGACGGCAGCGAGCAGGACAGCCAGATCGAGGAGGTGGCGGACAGCCAGCTGTATACCAGGTAGCTGACCGCACAAACACCAAGAAGGCCCAGTGAACACCAGCTGATGTCCAGCGTGGTACACAGGCCCATATCAACCAGTGGAAACGACACCACCTTCGAGGAGCTGTGCCCCTGGTCCTCGCTAGAAGATTGCCCTCCCGTTATTTCCCGCAAACCAATCTCCAAAATAATATGTTTAACTTTAACCCCTAGTAAATAAGCTGTACGAAACCGATCGTATAGGAAATATTGTAAACGCATAACATATAAATCAAATGCGCAATTATGTAAGAATCTTGCTATCGTCGCTGCTGGGAATCAGTTAAATGGAACGTGCCTAAGAAGTAAACAAAACTCCCAGAATAGTGCGATGGGAAGATTCTTCCTGGAAGATTCCAGGTAAAGGGTGTGGGATGGGGTCTCCCACCTATGGTTTGTCATGTGACAAATCCTAGAGAAGGAGTGACCAATTGCCCTATAAAAAGGGATCGGACCACCCGCGGAGCTCATTACCATGTTATAAAAAGTTATCATGTTCAATTATAATATTAAATAAAGGTTGAAGTGTAGACATCGTAACGGTAAATAAAATTGATTTTTGTTATATTAAATCAATGAGTGAAGTGTTCTACCTCAAATTCCAATCCTCTTTGATTTGACGTTTGTAACGTGCTCGAACGAGACGTTGCCGTTTGTTACAGGAGATTCCACAAGTAGAGCGGTTTACCCGTGGAATTGTGGGATTTGGTTCGGGTGGCGTGCAATAAAGAAATGAATTTCACGAACTAGAGTCCTTCCTTTTAACAATGGGTAACAAAAGATAATTTATTCAAGAAAATAAATGCTTCTTGACCCTTGGTCACTCGGTCGGTAAATTAATATAATTGTGTATAACTTAATATCGTTATGACGTATCGGTCGGTACTAAAGAATAACCCTCGGTTTGGGTTTCGGCGCTGAGTCGGTAATATAGGAGTATTACTTCGGTTTTTGACGCTAAGTCGTTTATAATGAATATAGTGCTAATTACACTAGAGGTACGATTCTAACTCGTAACGAAAATAATGTCTTTTACACGTAGTCTGTAATAACGAATAATGAAGTATTGACGCTAGGTCGATTGGGTAACGTTAGTTGAGAGTGCGAGAGGATTCCTTCTCTCGGAATAGTGCTGGCTTCCAGTTGCCTATCAGCTTGCCCACGCTTTCTAGGATGGTAGCCGAGTGCTAATGAAAGCGATCTCAGATGGTAGCCAGGTAGCGGGTAAGGCGTCCCCAGATGGAAGTCGATAGTGGCTTCCTTCCTTCTGATTCGGTCGTGGCTTCTGGTGCCTATGAGCTGGCCCACGCTTGGTAGGACGAGGTTGAGGGGCTACTAAAGCGGCCTCGAAAGGAAGTTAAGGGGGCTACTCAAAGCGACCTTGTATGGTGTAGAGGGGCTACCCAAAGCGGCCTCGTAGGAAATAGTATGGTGTACGTAGATTTAAAGTAAACTTCCTTGGACTGTGCTAGACTGAGGGGCTGGTGAAAGCGGCCTCGATCCGGTAGGTTTATTAGGTTCAATTGCGAATCGGTGTCCACCAGGAACTTAGCGGAGCCCTGAGAAAAATGATCGCTCCCGAGAGAGACAACAGGGGGTCGAGCGGCATCAACTACATCGAATCTGTGGCAGACACGATAGACACGGCGCGTGCAATGAGGGGTTTGGTCGGCACCGCGCCTTTTTGCTGACGCCCCTTCGAGTTTAAATTCTGGTGAGCTTTTAAAGATGTTAGGTCACACTGGTCTGCCCCGGAGGAAGAGTCACTTTGATTTCGTCCTGAATCGAAATTTCGCCGGTCACCCCTAATAGGTGAATAGCGCCGGTTTCTTTTAGAATTAGAGTCCCGCCGTTCTCCACCGTGATTTGAGTTACGCCGATCCTCGGGTGTCGCGAATGCAAACGAGTTTTGTGAAGGTTGAGAACCCCGTTTATAGCATTGTGCCTCAAGGTGACCTGTTTTCCTACAGTAATTGCACCTTTTGAAATTACGAGTTGAGGGGGCATACTTGTTATTGCCTACTAGCTGGCAATCTGACCGATAATGGCCGAATTGGTTGCAATTAAAACATCTAACATTTTCATTTGAATTTACCGCGAACACCGTAGACCTATTTGCAGACAAGCTGTGGCTCACACTGTTCACATTCTTCTTCTGCCTAGCGCACCAAACAGCGACAGATGGATGTTAAATGGCGGCTCCGTTGCACAGTGGGGCATTACGGGTCGAAACGCGGCACAAAACATTTTCTGACTGAAATCATATATTTATCGTTAATTTTGTTATTTCATTCAGTTAGGGCGTATATTTGTGGTCCTATTGATACAGAAAAATTAATGAAATTTGTTTATTTAAGGGGGCATAGTACTTTTTTGGCCTGAAAATTGAGCAGTCCTTATGATTTTTTTTCTATCTGAAACTGAAAAGCTAGAAACATGGGGTTTGTTGCAAATGAAAGATCGCTGTTTGAAAGTATTAAAAGAATTTTTATTTAAAAAAGGCACCCTGTCACCCTTCCCTATAATCGCTCAAAGTTGGTCCCTTGCGGTGCCATAAATTCCGCCTTCTATGCTTATCTGAAACATAAAAACAAATCAAGACATTAAAGTGTATTACATTTTCTTTTGTTGACCGAGCCGATTTTTAAATTTCGCATTTAAAACAAAATGGCGGACTGTCACAACTGTAGGTATCGATTTTCGACACTGAAAGTAGGGTGAAGCCACTAGTAATCGACTATGTATTAGTAGTCGACCACTTTCAGAAAACATGAAAAATAAGGTTTTTAGAAGTGACAATCTTTTGAACAGAGTGTAGATAGAGTGCAGTTAGAGAACTGCACTTTGTTCAATAGGTCGTTACTTCTAAAAAACTTATTTTTCCTGTTTTTTTCTGGAAGTGGTCGACTACTGATACATGGTCGACTACTGGTGGCTTCACCCTATAGGTTTGACAGTTCGCAATGGCGCGCCATTTTATTTGAAATGCGAAATTTAAGAATCGACTCGATCAACAAAACAAAATGTAATAAAGTTTAATGTCTTGATTTGTTTTTATGTTTCAGGTAAGCATAGAAGGCGGAATTTATGGCACCGCAATTTTACTTATTCCGCGAGCACCCTATGAGAGCTTATAGCGAGGGGAGGGATGGTGTCTTTTTTTAATACTTTCAATCAGTGATCTTTCATTTGCAACAAACACTATCTTTCTAGCTTTTCAATTTCATATAGAAACAAATTCACAAAGATTGGTTAATTTTCGGGCAAAAAAGTACTATGCCCCCTTAACTGTATTTGTAAATAAACTTTTGGGGAACATTTAAATCATATAATATTTAATAGTTATAAAATCTTTATTTACGTAACTTCAAAACTATTTAACAAACATATTTTATTAATGTAAACAGTGAAAGATATTTATCACAGATTTAGGGTATAAGCGGGAAGTCGGTCTTGCTCGGTAATGAACTGCTTATCTCACTTTGCTGAATTACTTCAGCATTCTTCATCTTCCTCTTCGTCCTCGTCTTCCTCTTCGTCCTCGTCTTCCTCTTCGTCCTCGTCTTCCTCTTCGTCCTCGTCTTCCTCTTCGTCCTCGTCTTCCTCTTCGTCCTCGTCTTCCTCTTCGTCCTCGTCTTCCTCTTCGTCCTCGTCTTCCTCTTCGTCCTCGTCTTCATCTTCGTCCTCATCTTCATCTTCGCTCTCATTTCCATCTTGGTCTTCATCATCAGAAGATTCTGTCGCAACAAATAATTTCCTCGTTTCTCTTAAGAACGGTTCCGATTTTTTATTTGACCTCTTCCGCATACTGGAGATCAGTGGGTCAGAAGTGAGTAAAAGCCTATTTATAATTCAAGTAAATGAGTAATCGTCAATTGTTAAAATCAGTTGTAACACGCGCCATGCCATAAGCCAGGGTATCGATATGTAATCGTACCTGTTTAAAACATCCCTATTGCATTGTTCCCGTGAAAATTTCCTGGCATGATGTAACAAACCCCAAAACTGCCCTTTCTTTTTCTTAATAAACTTAGTTAATAATCATTTAAATACTTATATTCTTATTATATTCCTATTATTCTTACTTTTGTAGGAGTGTTTAGCATTAGTATTAATATTAGTTCAGGATACCGCGAGACGCGAGTATGACGAAAGAGAGAATTGAGTGTAAAGGAGTGGGAGAATCAAACGCATACGCGATCCTCAGTCGATCAGCGGATCGACGAGAGCAAGGATCAGAAGCAGTAATTGTGATTCGTGCATGACAAATGAGAGAGGGAACCGAGCGTTCCATGCGTGCGCCTGCGCATTAACCAGTCGCTTAGTAGACCGACTAGAGAACGGATCGAGCAATACGAGAATGATTGACGCGTAATAGTCGAACTCCATTCCTATTGGTGCGCTCCCAATACTCCGAATGTGTATAAATACGGGCAGGAAAGCCCAGAGAAATTCATTCAGACTTATGAAACCAATCAAGAATCATTTAAGGCTACAAGCTGATTCCAACGTAAATTTAATGCTCCAACTTTGGAGGCCGCCTTGCAGGACACTCGGCTATACTGATCGTTTAAACTAAGGCCATAGTCGCCAGGTTTAGCGAAAGGTTTCTGCCTTGGAGGCCGCTTTGTAGGCCACTTAGTTGATGAAGCTAAGATATTATTATTATTATTCTCAGGTTAGTAATATTACTCCTGAGCAACGAGGGAACAATACTATTCCAGGTGGCAGTATCGCCCCTGATGAAACACTGAAACAATTCAACTGTTCTCAGCTTAACATATTCAATTCCTAAATTATAAGCTAATTCCTATATCGACCGAGAGTCCTAATCAATTAACGAATTCCTATCATTCGACTAAACGCCATTATACTACTCCAAATCGATCGTTCAAACGGGCATTTCTTTTGTAACGACCTAGTGTCGCAACCCAAGACGATCAGCTTTACTTTTTGTAACGACCTAGTGTCGCAACCTAATTTAATTTCGTTAATTTCTTTAGTATTAAGGCGCTAAATCATATTTTCATGTATCATTTAGAAGTGTTTTCCTTGAATAAACACTGTTTAAGTTAAATTCTTGTTCTTGAATTTTAATTCTTTATCGCACGCCACTCGAACCAATCCCGAAATCCTGTAAGGAGCGTTACGCCACGCTCGAAACCGTTACAATGATGTAAACGAAACGAACGAATGTGTTTGTTTCGTGCTTCTGCCGCTTCCTCGGATAATTGTCCGATTGGTACTAATGCGTTTGCCACTACTAATGGCCCATGCATTAGTATTTTGTGTACTGTTGGGGTCATTGGGTGCCATGAATATAAACGAATATATAGCTTGGCTGTACCTCTGCAATAAACTTCAAATTTATTTACGTCAATCTCGCGGCCGCTTGATATGGCCTCTAAGATGACTTTAAACCTTTGAAAAATAGAAAGAATTGTGTTAAAAATATGAAACAAGGATAAAATTTTATAAAATTGGAATGTGGATAAGCAATACAGAGAAAATATTGATGGTCAGGACTCTGTACCTTCTTATTAACCGCATATCTACACCAGTTATCTCAGCCGACAGTCCAGTATCCATAAAAAATCTACGGCTTGTATTCCCATCATTAGTATTTCCTAAAACATTATATTACAAGTCATGTTTTGCAACTTCATTTTTATAAAAAATATTCTTATTTTAATACAGATAAATAAATCTTTTCCAAAGTATTACCGTATCCTTGTTTTGGTACATCAACTAACAAGCCCAATTGGATTCTAAATTGGTCCTGAATTTCTTTCTTCTTCGCTTTCATGACATTCTTGTCGGCTTCAGTTTTGACTTGCCATTTTCTCAGAGGCAATTTGTGCGCCAAGTACAATAAACTTTCAAAAAAGCGTATTCTGGCGTGTAAAATCGACAGACCGAATTTTAATGTATTTAGATCAACTTCAGGTGTTCTTGATAATTTGTTAAAATGCTTTGACGTGGCCCCGAAAATATAGCATCTCATTGTCGATGCCGTATTAGTGAGGGCATTGCACACTTTTCCATCAACCATGGCCAATATCATTGTATGCTTCACCGACAATAAACTTCCTTCAACTTGAAGCAATTAAGTTAAATTTAATTATCACTTTTTCATCATTTAAAAGTTGCTCAAATTATTCTTTCATTACTTTCAATTTTAGTATATTTTAAGTTTGTAATTTGTGTTTTTATATATTCGGTTTCCTCCCGAATAATGTCGGTCGTTTCTTTTCTCAATCGGAGGCGTATTGGTCGGCAGTAACGAGGTGAGGACGGTTGTTTGTTGATCAAGAATTTAAGTTTTTTTTATCCGTTAGCGTAATAGATTTAAGTAGGAATAAGTATGCTTAGGATTTAGTTGTAATGGATGTATTTAAGAAACAGGATGAGCGTTCCTCCCAGTAGTGGAAATTGTAATAAAGAGTTTCCAGGTGTAGGGGATGTGCCGAACACTAGCACTGAACGCATGCTTCGAATATAAAGAAGTATCGAACACAAGCACTGAGCACGCGATTTGGTCAAGTACGTTACTTCGCTTTTGGTGCTTCTTTCTCTCTCTATCTCTCTCTTTCGGAACTTTCGAGTATACTTATTGCCAGAATGAGGGCTTGGAACCGACTGACTCGAGCGCGATTATCGCGACGAACCGCGGCGATTCTATAGGAGGGGGGAGAGAGAAGCACCTGAATTTCACCTGACTCTCCAGATGGAGACACCATGATTAAAATCCGCTTATCTTCTAGGAATAAACGATATTTACAATATATATATACACGAAACAACGGTGACGGATTTTGCCAAATAATATCTGTTCCTAAAAATTAAAACCACGTTTTAAGAAAATGTTCGTATAAAGTACAAATATTTTGAAACCTTAAAAACGTTCTACATTCGCATGGTTGCTATTACTTACCATAAATCAATCGCAACGGTAACATCGAACTTTGGATAATCTGACTATCAGAATCTTCCTCATTATCAAATTTTTGTTTATACTGCATTTGTTGAGAACCATCGCATCCCCATTTGCTGATTAATTCAAAAGGAGCACGCTGACTTTTGTCCAAGTTTGCAACTACTTCGTTTAAATATGTAAATAATCTGATTGCCGTATGATCTAACAAGTGTTGCAAAAGTACTTCGGCACAAGTAGCTGTCACACGAAATGCTTCTTCTACTGGATAGCAATCTCGTTTTGCTGCTTGAATTCTTTTATAACAGGGAAAAAGCTTCTTATCACTTGTGCGGATTATGTCGTATTGTGCTCGTGACAAGTCAGCATCTACATATATCGCTATAATTGCATCATGGTCATAATTTTCGCTCCCGATGGACCTAACAAAATTTACAAACCTATTTTTTAATTTAAATCTTGAAATAAGGAAAGCAACACAAGAAAATGCAACACATTCAAGAAGGTGTAACACCCAAAAGTTCAGTGCTACCATAGTGTGATTTTATAAAATTTAATTACATACCTGGTGGGCTTAATTCCATTACTGATCACTGAATTTCACGGTATTGATAAAGATACAAAACACTTTTATTGTCTTATTATACAAAATCGTATAATAAGATAACACAAGGTATCTCTTGTAAAAAGATATCACTTCCGACACATGTGTTACCACAAATGAAACAACGCTTCAATAATTTGACGTGTCACTTGTCCTAAATGCTAAATCTTAAGAGTCCTCTTGAGAGTATTCCTCGCGAGTGGACACTGCGTTTGAGTGACTCTTCGAGAGCGAAAACGCACGATCTTCGCTTGTTTTCAAATGGATACATTGTAATGCGACTATCGGAGAACTACCTTTGCAAATCGAAACGGTTTCGTATTCTGAGAGTTGCTACACCCAGGGGCCAGGTATTTTTGTGCTTCGTATAGTTACAATAATAATGAAAATATGAGAATTCTGATGATCCGTTCGCAATGTGTTACTTGTTACAACCAGTAGACACTGCAATCACGTTCGAGACGCTTCAATTCGAAACGGTCCAGTCAAAAAGAATTTTGCAAGGGCGTCATAAATCAACGAACAAAAATTCTCCCACATACTGCTATAATGGAACATTTAAAAACACTATTTCCTTTTGCCATATTATGTTTATGGCCATGTATCTGAAAGAAAACGGAGCAATGGTTGCGACTGATCCTTCCGATTTACGACACGTGCCAGCTTCACCCTGAGGACTTCTCCACTGGCTATGTACAAATTACCGACAATATCGTGCACACTGTACATAGGAAAAAGCTCCGCATCTTTCACATGTAAAAATATTTCATTTACTTTGAATTTCAATGGTAGGAAAGGCATTTTTGTAAAAAAGAACGCGTCATAGACACCTCGCCCCTCTCACTACCCCAGTAGCAGCTAGTAGCAGCCAATTTTTTCTGTGCGATAAAGGTAAGGCTTCGCCCTTTCCAATGTGACCAGTAAGAACACTGAACTCCACTGAACTCCCATTCAAAATAAACAATGAAAATTGAAAAATTCAGTAAGGCATAATTCCAAAAATATCAGAGATATCAAAATAAAATTTGGCACACTTCAAATACATATCCCAACACTTAATCCCACCAACAATTAGTTGAATTAAACAAACAACAAAACTATAAATAACAATAAAAGTTCTGAAGAGTTTCGTGGTTGTCCTTTTCAAAACCGTGTAGTCGCGTTAAAAATTAATGAATGTGAAAAACAATCATGCTACATTATCACCCAAATACACAATCAACTACCTGTAAAAAAAAATTTGCAGTTTGGCAATATTTTTGTAAAAGGACTTAGTGCCGCGTTTCGACCCGAAATGCCCCACTGTGCGGCGAACGTTCAAAAACATAGGTTATGTTTTACATAGGTATTACTTTTTAATTAAAACTTATTACATTTTCTAACATAAATTTTTTGTGCATACGTATTACGGCTCCGCTAGAGTTTTCTGAAGTTATGTTTCAAGTCTCATAACGATCCCTAAATATTTACTCAAGTTATCGCAATTTATGTTTAAAGAAATAATGATTTCGGGCGATGAAAATTTTTTTGTTTATAATTTTTAGCTCGAATAGTAATGATTGGATAAACAAACTGTAAATAGAAAAAATGTGTGTCGTGAAGAGCTTTACAACACTATATTTTTAGAAATTCAATTTAATAACATTTAATTTTCCAATCTTTCTTTGCGTTTGGACAATAATTTTTCCAATTTCCAAGCGCTAGTCCCCTTATTGCATCCAACCCTTCAATTGTTACTTTAAGTAGTTGACCACAATTTTGTCGACTACTTAAATTAACGATTACAGAAAATAATGTAATTAAATTACATTTTGCCCAACTCTGCTTTGAACCCACTCAAGGCCGGGCGACATTAAAGTTCGCTCACAATCGTGTAACGTGTAAGGTAGTTGACCCGATTCTCGATCGGAACCCAATTGTTGATCACTGAAGTAAAAAATACTATTTTAAAATATTTTGTGTGTCGTAAGTACAAGAAATAAAATGTCATTATATTTATAAACTAATTAAAAAATAGTTTTAAAAAATTTAGACGTATAAACAGTGCCATCTGTGAGAAAATAATAATAATACTCGAGTAGTATCAGAGTTTCAGCTTTTCTCATACTTTCTAGTCCTTACTGCTTAACGAACTGCGCAAAAGTTTTCATCGTTAAACTTTGTTTCGGAAGTCGGAAGAAAGGTTTGAGTTATTTTAATAGTATACTTGAGTAAATATGGCTAAGAAAAAAAAGGTAAGTTGTAATGTATTTACTTTTAATATTATTAATTAGATGATCAACAATACCGTCCGATTTTATGGACCTAACCTTATTTTCGATCATTGAATTAAATTATACATAATGTTTTTTAACTACAACATTTCAAATTTTTTATTTACAGAATGACAATGCAAGAAGAAGGAAGAACTTTTATACGCGTTCGGATATGGAAAAATCGTTAAAACATGTTAAAAGAGGTATGAGCATACGTGCTGCGAGTAAAGCATTTAACGTGCCTTATGCCACCCTTCATTCAAGGGTTAAGGGAAAATATTCCACTAATGAAAAACCAGGCCCTAAAAGTATCTTCAGCAAAGAAGAAGGATCCGAATTAATAAAATGGATTTTCCATGCGAGTCAATGTGGATTTCCATTGACGAAAGAAAATTTATTAGAGAGTGTTCAGAATATTGTTCTGAAAACAAACAGGACCACACCTTTCACAAATGGAAAACCATCTAAACATTGGTACAATGCTTTTTTGAAAAGGAATCCTGAGTTGTCTGAAAAAATGTACCAAAACTTAACAAGAAGAAGAGCAAATGTCACAGAACAATCTTTAAGAAAGTGGTTTGCTGAGATACAGGTGTATCTTGAGTCCTGCGGCCTCCGTCATGGGGGCCCGCCAAGCAGCGGAGGCAGAGGCCGACCGCCTCTTGCGAGCTGAGCGAGCGCGTCGGGCCCAAGAGGCTGCGGCCAATAGGGCCCGTACGCGACTCCGTCTCGCCAAAAAAAGAAAGAGGGTCGGCCCCCGCTGATAGCGAGGGAGGGGAGTAGACCCCTACCCGCGGTTCCCCCATGAGAAAGCCGCTCGCGTGTTTTTAGTCGGTTTTTAGTCTAGTTTATAAGGTCTAGCAGTAAGTTTTTTAGCGCGGGACGCTGCACCACCGGTAGACGCGGGGTGCAACGTTGGATGACGGGGGTGTCCACCCTGACAACGCCAGGGTGGCTACCCAGTCGGTGGTTTCCCCCCTCACAAAAGCACATTTTGGGAGTGGGGGGGTTTTAGCGGGGCCTCATCAGCCATGATAGCGGCGCCCGACGGACTACACCAGAAGTTCCGGGCGCCGCCATGAGGCCCCTGGTGGAGACCACCAGAGGGGGTTTTTAGTGGGTATCCCGCCTATTTATAGGCGGGGAGTCCCACATAACCCCGACAATAATGTCGGGGTATGCGTAATGCATTTTCCCCCTCTACAAAAAAAAAAAAAAGTATCATTGGTGGGGTGCTGCTGCCCGTACGCGCGGCCCTGGCGGGGCCATAGATATATAGAAGCGAGGAGCGAAACACGCGGTCGTCGCAGTATAGACTAAGTACCAGTTACCAGTATTCTATTTATATTTTCATTTATAGAAGCATATGTACAGGGTAGTAACCCTTTATAGTAATAAACTATTTCTAAGTGCATTCAGTCAGAGAGATAGTGATTTACTCATAGAATCCCATCAGATAGTATAGGTGAATATTATAAACTAGAATATGTAGAAAATAATATCATCTATCCAAGGACTGTACAGCAAGACTGTACAACTTGTGGTGATGAAAACATCGCACCTAATGTTAGTGGTAAAAAGAATTTTACTATTGTTTATTGTGTAAATGTAAATAACTAATTAATTAAAATGTTCTAGCTTCCTTTAATAAGCTACAGGCACATTCTGCTCTTAATGCCAACAGTATGTTAACTTGTTCAAGTGTAAAATTATTAAAAATGTTAATGCACATTTACAGTAACTGAACAATATTATTTGATTAACAGGTTCTTCTGCACATTCAGTTTTTGAAGACTGTCTTTTTATGCCGAAAAAGAAAACACAGGAGAAAAAAAGAGAAAGTGTAAAGAAAGACTTCCGTTTGTTGCAACTGGTGCTGAATGGAGAGCATGGCACACAAAAAATTTAGAAGAGAAAGAAAAGAAGGAGATAAAAAATGTAGCACTACAGAAGTAAAGAACGGTGAATGCGAAAGTTAAACAAGAAACTGAAGAGAATTGTAAGAAAATAAGAACCGAAAAAAACAAGATCACATTACAATTTAAGGAATTAGGATTGAGGCTGAAAGAAAATAAAGCTAAAGAAAAATTGTTGGCAATTCAATCCAAAAAAGGAACGCCTGAGGACAAAGAAACATCAGCTGAACAAATAAAAAACTTAAAACAAAAAATTCAAGATTTGCAGTTGAAAGAAAACTTGGGACAAATAAAACAAAATTTGATTGCAGAAGAAAAAGCCATAAAAGGTGTTAAAATGAATATTAAACAACCTTTAACAAAGAATACACAAAAAGATGTAAATTAAGTGTAGCTTATTATTACTATTTATTATTATTATTTATTCTTAAAGAAATTATTATCTTACAATGCACGATTTCAAATATAGCGTGCAAATTAATTGTATGATCTCTCTCTTGTCTTTGTCATATATAGTATGTGTATAATGTATACGAAGAACGTCTCGTGTCTTAAGTAAGATTGAAATAAATAAAAATACATTCATCAGTTGAATGTGCAAGCTCTGTTTATTTTCCATGTACAATCGTCTGTAATTGTGCTCTGTATATATTCAACATTTATTATATAAAATATTATATTTATGTTATACTTAAATAATTAATAAATATTGATTCATTAAAGTTTATAAGATAATTTAATGAGATATATTATTTATAAATGTTTCGGATGAATTTTTTCCCCGTTTCCGTACTTTAAGTATTCTTTATAACCTCTCTTTTCGTGATCGACCACTAGGGCAACTACTGATCGACAACTGGTTCCGACCGTAATTTAGTGATCGACATCTGAGGCATCAACATTTTTATTCTCAATTATAATTTCCACATTTAAATATATATGGATTCTAATTTTTTACTTTGCTATTATCTCTCTTAATGTTAAAATTAACTGTTAAAAGAAAAAAAATTAATTTTTGTCCATTTACATCAGTTTTTTCATTAAAAACATTTCGACATCCTACTAACTGATCGACAACTGGGACAATTACCTTACGATCAAACGAACTTACTTGTACGTGAAGTTCGATCGTAATTATATTGAGCGCCTCGTTCGAAGATGATTACATCCCACCCGATTTATACAAAAAAAAAAAAGAAGCGTGTGTGATGCCTAAAAATATGACGATTGCGGCGAGTGGTCACTAGGAGAAAGTGCGAACGCGCGATATATGAACATTTTTAAATAACTCTAAATGTTGTGAGGTTCCCGGCAACTGACAGTACTACGTGTAATCATCTTCGAACGAGGCGCTCAATATAATTACGATCGAACTTCACGTACAAGTAAGTTCGTTTGATCATATAATTATCTTAGATAATATTGAAAGTTTCGAGATTGCTAATGAAGAAGCACCTATTGATTTACCAATAAATACTTGGAATATTAATAGCGGCAACGCAGGTATATAAAATAATTTTTCAAATTTTGTACCACTATTATAATTTAATAATTTTCATATGTAAGTTTGTACTTACGCGCCAAACTTGGTCGCCGGACTCTGACGGCCCCAGGACAAGGGACAACGCTCGCGAGGCGACGGGGTGAGGTTAGAACGAATGGAGGATAAAGACAGAACTGCTTCAGTTATAAAGCTATTGATTAATGATTATTAAGGACAATTGTATTGATTCAGGTACGTTGGTAATTACCTCTTGGTTAATATGTTATTAGCCGTGAGCTAATCTGTAAATATGTTTATTCTTAATACAGTTGTTTTTCTGCATCAACGAGGGTCAACTTAATAACCTACAAATCCGAATCCCTAATCTGCGAAGTCTTGAATACAGACTTACAAATCAATACAATGGATTTAATCAAAGTGAAATTGCACTTTGCATCTGAAGCATGCAGACTCCAAGAGCACCGTGGTGAAAGTGAAAACCATTCAGAGGTTGGATCAACAGGAAATTTTTGCTTTTCCCAGAGATAAACAAACCGAGGGACACCACGCGCAGTTATTTAAAAATGAGATTGTAAAAGGCGTGGTGAAAAGTTTAAAAACACGTAATAAGTTTAGAAAGGTAGTAGTGACTTTATCTGAGGAGCTCGAATCTATTTATTTGGATGAAGAAAGAAATATGATTTTCCATGATGAGTATTTAGAGGAGGCTCCAACAATATCTACCAACGCACAAGCTAATTCAACAGAAAAATCTAGTCGGTCAAAAGCTAAGGATATCATTTTAGAGAAGTTTAATGGTGAGAACTTCAAGGCAAACACATGGCTAAAATTATTTATACAAGAATGTAAAAGAGTGAGCCTCACACAAGATCAATATGCGGTGACCCTAAGACTATTTTTAGAAAAATCTGCTCTAGAATGGTTTAATAGTGGGATGAAGGAGCAGGCCTTGGGGAATTGGGAATTTTGGAATAATTCATTTCTAGAAACCTTTTCTGCACAATCTTGGGCTGAAATAGCTTATGCATATAATTTTAAATTTTTAAATGGCTCTTTATTGGAATACGCATTGAAGAAAAGAAATTTACTATTGGAGGCAGACGAAGATATTTCCGTAAACACCCAGATTAATCTGATTGTTATTAATCTGCCAAGAATGATTCAAAATAAATTAGAAAAAAAAAGTTTAGGGAATATTGAAGAGGTAATGTCTAAGTTAAAACAAATAGGTCAGTTCAATGAAAAAAAGGGTGAGACTCAAAAACTCCAAACTACAAAAACACCATGTGCATTCTGTGAAAAATTAGGCTACGCAAACAGGTTTCATCCTGAAAGTCTATGCAGATTGAAAACTCAAAAAGGGAATAAACAAAAAAATGAAAGCATAAAAATGGTGAACAACACAGAAATTCAAGAAATTATAGCTAACTCGGCAGAAGCAAAAAACGCATAGTCACCCCACTTATCAAGCTTAAAGTACTAATAAATAAAAATCCTGCGATTGGTCTTTATGATTCAGGATCTAATATATCTCTAATAAACTACGAGTTTTGGGAAAAAATTAATGTGAGTAAGAAAACGATAAGTGAGGGTGAGAACATAAAAGGATTAACAGGAATAACAAAGACGGAAGGCACTGTAACTTTATTAGTGGAAATTGGCAATATAAGAGAAAATTTTCCCTTTTTCATTATAAAAAGTAATACTTTTAAAGAAGATCTGTTGTTAGGTCTAGATTTGATAAAAAAATTTAAACTGTGTCAGGATGAAAAGTTGCGAATATCACAAAAAAGTGAAATAGATAATAATGAAAATTCAACATCCGCGAATATGAAAAAGGAGGACATTTTGACTATAAATAAGACACAGGCAGGAATAGATAAAATACTGAAAGAAAATGAACAGATATTCGCAAAATCGAAATTCGACATAGGAATTACAAAAGGCTATGAAGCATCAATTAAAGTGACGCAAGTTAAATATATTGCGAAGAAACCCTACAGAACGTCATTCCAAGACAAAATGGAAATTGAAAAACAAATTGGTGAGTTATTCAAAGCATATTTGATAGAAGAATCATGCAGCCCTTATGCAGCACCGGTCATACTGGTATATAAAAAAGAAGAAGGAAAAAAATCACGTTTATGCATGGACTATACAGAATTTAATAAATCACTTGTACCAGAGAGTCAACCGTTTCCCAGGATTGATGACTTAACGGTACACGCCCGAGATTGTAAATTCTTTACAAAAATAGATGTAAATTCGGCGTTCTGGTCGATACCAGTGCGCGAAAAAGACAGATATAAAACAGCATTCGTGACACATAATGGTCATTGGCAATGGAAGCGCCTACCATTTGGCCTAAAATCCTCACCAGCGATTTTCCAAAGAGTTTTATCTAGTATTTTAAGAAAATATGGTCTGGGAGATTTTGCTGTAAATTACATCGATGATGTGTTAATATATTCAAAAACATATGCGGAGCATCAAAAACACGTTCAACTAACATTGAAAGAAGCGGGTTTCAAATTGAATAGAGAAAAATGTAAATTTGCACAGAAAAAAATTAGCTATCTGGGTCACGAAATAGGTGAAAATAACGTAAGACCATTAAGTGATAATCTGGTGGCAATAAAAAAATTTCCTATACCGGAAACAAGAAAACATATAAGGCAATTTCTGGGCAAAGTAAATTTCTATCTACAATATATTCCCAAGCATACTATACTGTTAGAGCCACTACACAATTTATTGAGGAAAAATGTGGAGTTTTGCTGGTCAAATAAATGTCAAGTTCACTTTGAAAAAATAAAAGAGCACTTATGCTCAGCTCCAGTGTTAGCAATTTTCGATCCAGAAGGACAGATATACATTTTTACAGATGCAAGTTTGGATGGGGTTGGAGCGATTTTAAAACAGCCACAAGAGAATAAAGAGCTAAAGCCAGTATTTTATTTCTCCAGAAAACTGACGAAAACTCAGAAAACAAAAAGAGCTACATTTATCGAATGCTTAGCTATAAAAGAAGCCATTTTATACTGGCAGTATTATCTAATAGGAAAAAAATTTATTGTATTTACAGATCACAAACCAATAGAAAATTTTAATATAAAAAAAAGTGAGGATCCAGAGTTGCTACAAATTTTGAACTATATATCACAATTCGAGTTTGAAATAGTATGTAACTCAGGAAAAGATAACCTGGAAGCGGACTGCCTATCTCGAAATCCGGTATTAGAACCAATCGAACAAGAAGAGGAAAATTCGAAAATAAAAACAACAAACGTAGTAAGAATAGAAGATATACAAAGGAACCAAAAGTTATTACCATCAGAGAATAAATATGAGACTGAAAATAACGTTATATATAAAACACTAAATAATAGGAAAAAAATTTGGATTACAGAAGAATTTGGAATAACACTTATTAAAGAGGTCCACAAAAAACAGGGTCACATTGGGACCAAACAATTAAATGTAACAATTGGACATAAATTCTATTTTAAAAATATGTACAAACATATTAAAAATATCTGCCGCGCTTGTGAAACCTGTATAAAAAACAAGTCAAGAATTGGTTGTTTCAAAGCGCCTCTATCACAGTTAGGTCCAGCGAAAAGACCATTTGAAATTATGTCTTTGAATACTATAGGAGGTTTTAAAGCTAACAAGAATACTAAGAAATACCTACATTTAATCATTGATCACTTCACAAGATACGCCTTTATAAGCACATCAAAAACACAAGTAGCCAAAGACTTTATTAAATTGATGAAAAAAGTAGAGAAAGAAAAAGAGGAAAAAATTGAAATATTATTAGCTGACCAATACGCTGGCATAAATTCTAGTGAATTTAAACAATATTTAAAAAAAACAAGAGATAACGTTAATCTTCACAGCAGTTGATTGCGCGTTTTCGAATGGCTTAAATAAAAGGACAAATCAAACAATAGTTAACAGAATAAGATGTAAAATATATGAGAATAGAAACAAACCATGGCCAGTGGTGGCAGAAGAATGTATCAAAGAATATAATAACACCATACATAGTTCCACAGGTTTTACTCCAAATTATCTGCTAACTGGAATAGACAACTCTATCTTACCCGAACAGCTGGAGAAAAATAACAAGTTAAATTTAAAAAAGAACAGAGAAATAACCGACGCAAATTCCAGGAAAGTACACGATAAGAACAAGATTTATTATGATAAAAAGGAAAAGAAGTTAGAATATAACATAGGAGATCTAGTCTATGTCCAAAACAGCAATAAATTGAACAGAGGAAAATTGGATATGGTCAGAACAGGACCATTCAAAATAAAGGAAAAAATATCGGATTTAATATATGTTATTAATAGCGGGTTGAAGAAGAATGAGTCAAACTTATTTCACGCAAATTAGTTCCATATTCGGTAACGAATTAGCCACCGGTCAGAAGGGGGGGGGGATGTAAGTTTGTACTTACGCGCCAAACTTGGTCGCCGGACTCTGACGGCCCCAGGACAAGGGACAACGCTCGCGAGGCGACGGGGTGAGGTTAGAACGAATGGAGGATAAAGACAGAACTGCTTCAGTTATAAAGCTATTGATTAATGATTATTAAGGACAATTGTATTGATTCAGGTACGTTGGTAATTACCTCTTGGTTAATATGTTATTAGCCGTGAGCTAATCTGTAAATATGTTTATTCTTAATACAGTTGTTTTTCTGCATCAACGAGGGTCAACTTAATAACCTACAAATCCGAATCCCTAATCTGCGAAGTCTTGAATACAGACTTACACATATAATTCTCTTTTTAAGAAAATACAATGAGTGCCATTGTCAAAGGGACCAATAATAAACCAAATAACAATTACGAAGTGTTAAGGGAAAATGTTTTGCAAAAACATACTAGCAAAACAAATAATGAAAAACATATTAATCAAGAATTAAATGTGTATTACAATGTCATGCAAATAATAACATGTAATATTCTTTTAACAGTTAATGAAAACCTTCTACAAACTTCTGCAAGTTTTGCAAAGGCTTTTACCTTGCCTGTTAAATATTTGCCACCGAGAAAAATATATAAAAAAAAAACTTTTATGTTAAGCGATTTTATTAAAAATGCACTAAAAACTTATTCTTTTCTTGTACTGCAATTTCGATGGTGTTTTTTCACTTTAAATAAAATCATTTCGACGTTTGATGCTGTATTAAATTGATTCATATTCTGTTATGACAAATCCTGCTCCACCATTTTATTTAAAGTGAAAAAACACTATCGAAATTGCAATACATAAAAAAATTATTTTTTAGTTTTTAGTGCATTTTTAATAAAATCGTTTAACATACAATTTTTTTTTTATATATTTTTTTTTCTAATTTTTAGTGTTTATGGATTTACATTTCGCAGCTCAGACTCAATTAGAAATATCGTTTATTTAATTTCAAATCGCGATGCGACTAGCGACCCGAACGCAGCGGCTGTTTGTCGTTTTCGTAAAGAACGCGAGTGGCTGATTTCAAGTCGTTTGGATTTGTGGTTATGGGTTATATTTATTGATGACTGGGTAATTTTTTCACCCGCTCCGGGTGTAATTTTTTTTTAAATATTGTATTCTCATCCAAACTACGCACGCCTGCAAAGTTTCAAGACAATTGGATAGTTGGAAGTGGGTTAAATTTGAGTTGCCAGATTTGAACCATAAATACAAACAAACAAAAGATCGAAGCTGAATAAAATCGTTTAAAAAGAGTCACGTTAGAAGCTAAAAGCAAACCAAAACTGCCATCAGTGGGAACTTCAGAGAAATGGTGGCAAGCTCAGCTTGAAAGATAAAGCTTTAAGGAAAAGAAAGTTACATGAAGAAAAAAACAATTAGCAGGAGAGAAAAGAAAGCTTCAAGAATAGTTTAATGCAATTAAAAAAAAAATAAAATCAGAAGTAGCATAATTTTTCAATACGACTATTTCAGTTCCCTATTTTAGTTAAAATAAATAATTGTTTAGTACTGTTCAGTACTGTTTGATTAATATTGTTTATTAAATAGGGAAGACCTGGGACAGGATAACATTGGGCACTTTTGCAATTGCCTCTATAGTGTCTTGATTATTGCACCTGTTTGTTTAGTCTGTGCCTATTTTTTTTTATTCAGTGTGAAAGTAGGGAAAATAGGCACAAACTAAACAAACAGTTGCAATAATCATGACACGATGGGGGCAATTGTAAAAGTGTCCAGTGTTACATCGTGCCTAAACTATCCCCCGTCTCCCAGTCTACTGTACTTACTTTCTCCCGTCTCCCATTCTACTGTAGTTTCCCCAGTATGTATATTAAGCCATTATTATCAAATGGTAAAATTATTAAATGGTATTTTTCTATTTGTTTAATTCCTACCTAAAATAATTTTTAAAAGTTTATTTAAAATTCAAATAATTGTCATAAAATACGTCATTTTTGAATTATTTGGTGCATGTTATGAATTAATTTCTCGTTGTTCTTTTCATCTTTATGTAATTAAAAACCTTAAAAACTAGAATCAAATAACAAAATCAATTTAAAGCAGTAAATTTACGTTTTTTCCCCTGTTTCATAATGACATAATTTATGGAACAGCGGTACAGGTGTGGAAATACCATTTCATAATAGGTACATACGAGTCCTATTAGTATTTTGTTAATAAAATTAATTGGTAAAGTTGCCGATGAACTGGGACCTCGCCGATTTCGATGAGATTCAGATATGTTGTCAAGGTCGTTATTCTGAACAACATTTCCCTTTAAACTTTTTGGCGGTCGGCCTTAGATTCGGAGATTTTAAAAAAAAACTTTCGGCATAATATATTGAAAGCTACCGCCTCACCGATTTCAATGATATTGACCTATGTTGTCAAAAACATATGAAAAACATTCGGCATAATACATTGAAATCTGTTTCACAGCCGACGGTATTAGTATTGGTTGGGGCTAGATTAGGGTGAGGGGCGCGCGCTCGCTCGCGGGCGCGTAAATAAAGCATGGAAGCGAACCAATGTGACCTTTGGGATGTTCAAAATGAAACTGCGGTTACAAATATCGCGCGATGGGGTCAATATCGCTATTGTTGTCAAGGTCATCAATCTGAACATTTCCGTTTAAACTTTTTGGTGGTCGGCTTTGGTTTACGAGATATTGGCAAAAAACTTAACTTAACATTGGAATTACCGAATTTAACACATACATCGGTTCGCCACCATGCTTTACGCGCCCGCGAGCGGGCGCGCGCCCCCCGCCCTAATCTAGCCCCAACCAATACTAATACCGTAGGTTGTGAAACAGATTATTATAATAAAAGATTAAAAGTAGCGTGTACTGTTAGTATCCTGTAACCCACTGGCAGACAAGTTCAGACCTGTTCTGCGCATGTTGGCGCTCATTGGAGCCAAAACATGCTACTATTGGCTATACCCCAAACAAACGCTCCCTCGGAGCCAATGAGCTCATTCTACATGCGCGAAATGGGTTCCTTCTAAAATGAGCTCAAGATTATGCTGTAGGTTGCTACGCAGTGTTTATACAAACAGAAGACAACCGCCGACAGCGTGGTGCCGCACACACTGTCGCGGGCGTGCACGTATACGTAGGGTACGATTGTACAATAGCGAAAGTTTTCCTGCGAATATTTCAGAAAATAAGGCCGACCGCCAATTTTGTCAAAGAAAAAAGTTACTCAAAATGTAGATTTTTGCAACATATTTGAAGCTCATCGAAATTGGCGAGGTCCCAGTTCATCGGCAACTTTACCAAAGCATTTCCTGCAGGCATGTCAATTTTATTAACATTGCAGACGTTAAAAGATTTTTACGCCACAAGCGCATGAATAAAACAGTGCCCAGTTCCTACGATTGCTTTTATATTACTGGTCTCGTGGAAACGTATGCAAGACGAAAATCCATTTAATCGATAACGATATAAAAGTTCAAATCGCTATTAAAAATTGTAAATTAATTAAGGTCACATTATCATAACAGTGTTAAATCACGAATTATTAGCACAAGTGTTTATGTTAAGTATTCTAAATGAAGTTAACAAACAGTAAAAACGAAGATACGATTTTGAAACGTTCACGCTGAACGCAGCACGTGTACGTTAAAACAATGGGTGTGAACTACGTACGTAGTTATAAGACGGACAGGACGGTAGTCTCAGTCGTTGCTTATTCTTAAGATCGTCTTAAGCATGCAGCATCCTCAACTAACCTCGTAGACTAATAGAGGATGCCGCATGCTTAAGACGATCTTAAGAATAAGCAACGACTGAGAATACTTACCGCCCACAGTTAATCTTACCGACTTTTCGCCTTTTTCCACTGGAAGACAAGAGAACCACGGAGTTTGGTTGAACACTGATGTTAGTCCCGAAAGAAGATGTTTCGCAGCACAGCGTATACGATCCTATTCTCGCGGAAAAACTCACGAATGCACGTGATTTAATTTACTGCCTCTCACCGCGAAAATATTCAAGCGAGCACGGAAGCATACGGAAGAAGGTCTGCCAGGTCTGCACCGTTGGGAACGGTGCCCAGCACCGTAAAGCCTCGTTCACATTAGTCATGTTTACTGGCTTCAAGTCGCTTCGTGACTTTATGTTCACACTTGTGCGTACGTTCACACTATTCAAGTTGTATTATTTCCATAGAGCTCTAAGATTATTTCAAGGCAAGAAAATTTGATACACTCTCTACTTCGCTTGAAACTTGAAAGGATATTTCAAGTGAAGTGAATAACAAGTTAGTTTACTGATTTCAAGCGACTTGAAGCCAGTAAAGTTGACTAATGTGAATGAGGCTTAAGGAACGATGTAAGGCCAGCATAAGGGGCCGTCTCACCGGGCCTTGAATGTGTGCGTACGCTCACACCAGCTAAGTTAAGCGTGTACGTATACGCGTGTAGCAAACAATCCGTAAATTACAACTTTCGTCCTGGAATCGGCACGGTGGACGTTTTTGCGGGTTTAGTTGCCTTCAGTAGACATTCGTGCAGGGTGGTCTGGTGCGTTTGAACGCTAATAAGCACCGTACGTTGAAATAATAATGAATTTATGAATCGTGTACTCAGGACAGCCCGAAAAATGACAGAATGAAGCTTCAAGGCTTCTCCGTCACCGGCGCTGATGGTATATTCGTGCATTGTACCATCAAAACCGGTGGAAGTCCAATCTAGCCGATAAATGTAGGAAAGACATAGTTGCCGAGATGTATCGAGAGTCGAATTGCGCTGTTGCCGCATTTCCCCTATTACTATTTTGTCGTCAGGGAGGCTTGAATAAATTACGGCGAAGCGGTTGGAGAACAGAGGTGGGCAAAGATAATATCTGGATAAACTCAAATAAAATATACTACAGTATTGTCTCATTACGGGCTCGATTTGATGTACACGATGTGGACTTTTCGCTATCTCCACCACTTCTGTCTCACTCTTGTCCGGCGAAGGCGAGAGCGAGCGAGAGGCACTGAAAGCGAGCGAGGGCGGTACGAGATAGACGACGGGATGATGTTTTGTCTCGTTCCGTCTTTCGGACGCCTGACACTCCGTCCTTTGCGTTCGCGGCCGTCGCGCAGGCAAAACGTTCCATCTCGCTCCCCCTTCGGCCAGAAAGAAGCGAGAAACGAACACTGGGAATTAGGGCTCTGTTCGCGATACGGGCTCAACGCCGCGCCGCACAGTGGGGCAAAGTGACGAAGTTTGTTTCATAATCAAAGAACTTTTGATAGAAATGAGATAGAGCGATGATTTTTTTTTTTAAATTAAAGTTGAAAGATTGCAGAATAAGGGAAAATTAATGAAATTATGATACGAACGTTTTTTACCTTTGAAAATCTGTTTTAAACTTTAAATCGATTTTTTTTTCAAAATCCTGAGGTAGTAGACAAATTTTGCGAACGGATTTGAAATCAGCGCGACAAAATGTATAGGAAATGATGTACAACATGTCAAGAAAAAATTCTAACCGAACATGGTATTGGACAAAACATATTTTTGTTGTAAAATGGAGAAGAGGAATTACATAGAATGAGAGAAGATAATATTAAGGCTCCCCCAAACCAACGCGAATATTGCCGCGCGGAGCGAATCCGCCGCGGATCAGAGTTTTTTAAGGCTCCCCCAAACCAACGCGAATATCGCGGAGCGGATCCGCCGCGGTTCGGCAGTTTTTTATACGTGGCGGCTTATGGGCAGCCTTATCTGATCCGCGGCGGATCCGCTTCGCGCCGCGATATTCGCGTTGGTTTGGGGGAGCCTTTATACGTGTCGGCTTATGGGCGCCTTATCTGATCCGCGGCGAATCCGCTCCGCGACGCGAATATTCGCGTTGGTTTGGGGGAGCCTTTACAGTATTGTCTCGTTAGCGGATCGCTGATCGGGACCGGCGCGGGCGTTGAGCCCGTATCGTGAACAGAGCCCGAATTGGGAATTTGCATGATTCTCAAAGAAAATATATTTGGGAGCTCTTATATAAGTTTTATTGTAATTTTTTTTTTCATAATTTTTTATTGCTTGTTAAGCGAGAAAAAAATAATTAAATATTACAATATTTAAAATTACCGAAAACGATCCGGAAATTCCCGAGCGTGGCCGAAGAAGCCTGTGACGTCACATAGTAGCATTTTCACACGTTTAGCATTGAAAAATACATTTTCTTTCAAAAAATGAATAAAAACACTGCATATAAGTGGTGTTTCGTGCCTCAGTGTAAAAGCACAACGATTAAGACTCCGGATAAAGTGTTTTTTTTTATGCCTCAAGATGTAAAACTACGAAAAATGTGGTTTACAAGTGCTAGACGTGCCGATGAACCAGGGAAGTCGAATTATTATTGTTGTCAGGATCATTTTGATTTAAAAATCGACATGGATAATTACGTGAGATATTCTCTCATGGGAGCTCCAAGAAAATTGAAGAGTGGTGTGATTCCTCAATATTTGATTGCCAACCAGGGAGGTTAAAGACGTCAGTGAATTTATCTCGGCCAACCTTTGTAAAATTAAATAGGAAAAGGACTGTCGCTGAAATGCTGTCTAATACAGACAGTGAAAAAGAAAATATCTGTCAAAATACACATACGTCTAAGAAACAAGCAATCAAGGACAACGCAACTTTGAATAATCCTGCAAAAAAAATGTGTACCGATCTTAATAACAGAGCAAGTACTTCCTATGAAGTATTTGTAAATAAAAGTTCCAGGAGTAAAGAAGAAAGCAATTCAGAGGAAGATATTCTTGAAGCCACAGCAAACTTTTCTTATACACAGAATTTAGCATCAAGTTCTTCGCATACAGTAACCACAAATACCGACACAAACTGTAAAAAAAACTTCAGTTCTAAGTTTTGGTGAATCTTCAGGCTGCCTATTACCTAAAAGTATTGGCAAGAAAACGGTTTTGCAAAAAAGTATTGGAGTGCAAGTATACCAGAAACTTGTAAAACCTCATGTTCGTTCCAAGGCCACTATGTGTGTTCCTTCTACATCCGATGCATCATGTCAATGTAAAATAGAAGATAAAACAACTAATTCTGTTCAGTCTACTTCTTTAGTCTCTCATTCGACAAGTGATTATAAAATTTCATCTGAACCAAGTGAATATCAGCAGTCAACAAGTTGTAGCGAGGAAGAAAAAGAAAAAAATAAACAAATGAAAATCAACGTACTGAACATGACCAGATATTTTATAAGTATTGATTCTAAAAAATATATTGGGATTGGCATTGAATGGCTTTGGATTATTGATTTAATACATTCGTATATTAAGTGCAGTATTGATGACATCAAGCTAACTTTGATGAAAATAAAAACAGATGATTCATTTAGTCGGTTAGGAAATGAATTTGGTCTGTCAACATCGCAGGCTAGCAGAGTATTCAATAAAACAGTGAATTTAATAAGTCAGTGTTTAAAAAAACTTGTGTACTGCCCATCTCCAGAACATATAAAAAAAAAACTTACCCATTGCTTTTCGTGCGTACTACAGTAACGTCTGTGCAATTACAGATGCTTTCGAAATAGAAATCGAAAAGCCTTCTAACTCAGTGCAACAAGCTCTGACTTGGTCAGACTATAAAAAGTGCAATACTTCAAAGTATTTGATTGCTTGCACTCCTGATGGATTTATTCTGTTTGTATCTTCTGGGTATGGAGGCAGAATAAGTGATACAACATTATTTGAAGAAAGTAATATAATGAATATTTTACCAAGAAAATGCGGTGTTATGGCAGACAGAGGATTTAAGCTAATACAGACAATTTTAAATCAAAAACAGTGTGAGTTACTTCGTCCACCATCTGTTTCAACTCGAACTAAACCAACGAAAGAAGAAGTATTAAAAAGAAGTACTAAAAGGATCGCAAGTTTAAGAATTCACGTTGAAAGGGTGATAAGAAGAGTTCGAGAATATAAAATTTTGGAGCCTCATTCTTGTCTCGATTTGAATATTATGTCTTATATAGACGATATTGTAACAATAGTGGCAGGTTTAATAAATTTACAGACACCAATTATAAAAACATAAAGTTTAGGTTTAGGTATATCTCTTTAAAATTTGAAAAACAACATACAAAAATATTGCGACACATTATTTTCTAAACGATTGTAGTAATATAGGAAAGATATTTTGCTTCCAAAAATTAAGAGCTCTTTCAATCATGGTATTTGTAAAATCTGCATCATAATCAAGCCATAAATATTTGAATTTCTTGTTAGTTTCAAATTCTGGATCCGCAACAACAAACAATCCTTTACTTTTTCCTGCAGCCAGCATTTGTAAATTTATTTGTCCTTTGCACTTTTTACTTATATTCCCATTGGGTAAATAATCAGCAACAGTTTTCTCAGAGCTAGGACATTTGATTTCTAAAATGAAGTCAGATCCAATACCATCTGGCGAAGCTCCAAGCACAGGTATTGACGGCTTCAGAATAATGCCACTTTTTTTAATTTGTAATTTTAATGTTTCCTGGATTTCCGCAATAACTGCATCTTCTAATTTTCTTCCGCGTTCCATGTGTTTGTTGTCATACACTTTGGCAACTCCAATGATACGATGGACTAAATTTCCATCTACTGTCTGGCACCGACTACTTTCATATATATTTGAAGCAGTAATTCTCCCAAATTTCAATTCATGCCATAACACATTACGACTCTGATCCCGAGTATTCCTTTCTCCTTCCTTGCAAAGATCCTCGCTCATATTTTCTTCTGTGTGCTTTAGAAAATCTTCAGCTGAATCTTTGATATCAGGAAAACTGAACATCAACTGATGTATCGATAACAACTGAGCCTTTCGTTCTAACAAGTCGAAAGAATACCTTGTTAATTGGCAATCTAGTTGTTTTTCTTGCGCACGTTCAAGCACTTTGTCTAAGAATGTGGAGCTGTCCATGTCACATACACTTGTTTCTTTGTCTTTCTTTGCCATCTCTGCCGTTGTTATAAACTTTTTGGATGTCCCTGCTTGAGACAATTTTGATTTCTTCCAATAACACTCAACTTCAGTTGGAGATGCGGATTCATATCGTCTATTACACCACATTAAAAATGCGATGCCATGTATACAGCCACCTGAAAGTTAAAAAATTTCATTTATTTGTCAATAATTGATCGTTTATATAGTCAGAATACACTTTAAGACTCTGTATTTACTTATATTTATTTTTTATTGTAACAATAACAATTTTTGTAAAAAACACTTTATAGAAACTTATTTATTATCTAACCTTCCGATGCTGCACAATCAAGACACTCCACATTTTGAATTTTTCCTTCTGTTTCATCAACAGTCAAGAATACTGTATAATCCTTAGATCGCACACGATCTTCAGGACAAATCCTTCCTTTCACAACACATGTTATCTGTTCGTTTAACGCACACATAACCTATAGCGGAGTCACCATAGTTTTCTCTCGAATATCTATAAAAAAGGATTCATTTACAAATTAATAAAAATTAAAACAATCTCCAAAAAGTTCGCTATTTTTCTTGTAATTACAATGTTGCTTTTACTCCTCGAGCTTCAGGAAGATTGTAGCGCTCATTCGTTGCGATATATTCCCACGTCATAAAGATACTAATTTTCGGTAAATTAGTAGAGTCGGCTTTACTAAACCCTGGCTCCAATGTATTTGGCATTTTAATATATTCAATATCAACGATTAATAAAGTCGTTTAAAAATGATTCAAAACCGGTGTTATGAGGTGAAGTGAAGTAGAAGCCCTCGGGTTCACTAATTACACTTTTAATACACTGCACATAGAAGAATAATGACTGCTCGCTAAGTATCACGTTCTGAAACTGACCGCTCTTGTTTTTGGGGTCCTATTATATGTACCCTTTTTGGGTGATAGTATCACAGGATGATGCGTCCATGGTGGCGCATCCACGGTGACGTGTCTGCCGTGACACAAACCTTGTACTCTTTTGTTAAGGCGTCGGAGTCATGAACGAGCCCCAGTAAATTCGTCATCGAGCAACTAATAGTAAATACATTTGTGTTTACTATTAGACGGCTGTTTTGATATACGTATTTTTAGGCAACTCATAACACCAGTTTCACGACGCAATCATAAACACATAGCAGCCATTTAAAACTACTACTATGTGACGTCACGAACCTTTACGACCAATCAAAATCGTTTCTTCGCAATACGGAACGTTTCAAACATTACCAATTTTTAATTTCATTTTTTAATAATTAACGATTTATAACAATTAAAAATTTTATTGTACATTTATTGCTTATGATGTATATTCAGGTTATAAATAATAAATTATGCAATTCCTTTTAAATGCAAATTCCCTATTCCCAGTGTTCGTTTCTCGCTTCTTTCTGACCGAAGGGGGGAGCGAGATGGAACGCTTTGCCTGCGCGACGGGCGCGGACGCAAAGGACGGAGTATCAGGCGTCTGAAAGACGGAGCGAGACAAAACATCATCCCGTCGTCTGTCTCGTACCGTTCTCGCTCGCTTTCGGTGCCTCTCGCTCGCTCTCGCCTTCGCCGGACAAGAATGAGACAGAAGTGGTGGGGATAGCGAAAAGTCCACATAGTGTACACCAAACCGAGCCGCTAACGAGACAATACTGTATTCTTCGAAAAATATACACTTTTTTATCTGTAATTGTCCATTTCAAAAGAAAGCGTCATATGTTTTTAGAAGAATTATAACATTCACAAATTTCATTACGATCGGCGTGTTATACTTCGGTGATGTACCTTATTGAAACTGTATGCTTTGAATTTGCACACTGATTATACAAAATATTACATCCTTCAATGTGCAAATTAGTATTGTTTCATTGACATGTTTCCTAACTTCACTACTCAACCTCTCTATCTTTCATTATTGCTATCCTCCTTTACGTTCAGCGAGGCTCTGATGCTAGACGCAGCAATCGGACGCGCTACATCTACAGCTGATGCAGAGGGAAACACCTACAGGAGCGGTGGTTATGTGTGCGTGACTGACGCTCGCAGTTCCGCAAACATAACCACCGCTCCTGTAGGTGTTCCCCCCTCCATCAGCGGTATTGAAGCCTGTTGATCCCTGCCTAGACGCAGCTCTCGTGCCGTATTCCTCCAAGACTTCTCAGTAGAAGGAGCTGTGGCAACAGCGCGGCGGAGACAGAGAGAACAGAAAATGTGGCAACTATGCGTCAAAAATTAGTCTACATAGAGTACCTGGAGATGTCACCTCTGTAGAAGTTCTTTTTATCGACCGCAGTAGTTTCATTAGGGTCCGTCTGTTTACTGGGGACGCTTCGATCGATTCGGACCAAAACAAAAAGGAGACGGCCCCCATAAGGCCAGTGTTGCGACTCCCGTCTAGCGGCGTGTAGTATGAACTTTAGAAGCGCGAAGTTCGAATCGGATCACACGAATATAATAGCTTAGAGCTATTGCGTGGTCCTGCAGCCCGGCGATGGTCCTAGGGGCTGGGTAGATGCCCGTGAAGCGCAGAACCGCTCTGCTCGGAGTTGCGCGTTCGGGTTTCAATAAATTCAACTTCAATTGTACATATAGTCGGTGTTCTTTGTAGTTTTAACTGCTTTATTATTATTCACAACTTAAAAATGGAAATATGAATTGTAACTGAGCTCAGATATAAACGTGCTATCGTTAATACACACAGGATTGGAATGGCCGTCTTTTAGAGTCGTTATTTTGCGTTTCTACGGTGAAAGTGATAAAAGCTAGTACAACATCGAGTGGTTTCCATACATGCTATGCAAAAGTCAAAGATCAAACAGTTTGCTGGCTTAGCTATGATTAAATACACGACGCGTACATACAACTATTATTAATGATAATATAATAACCTAACGCATCTTAATAAGCATAAGATGAACATAATTATAATGTCTTCCTACTGTATTTATACAATTTACATTCCTATTAGGAAAAGAGTCGAATTTAAGGTAAAGGTACCAGTAGTTGACCAGTTAAGAGAAATCCTTCGCGTAAACAATAGCAACTACTTGCTCTGTCATCAAATAGCGAGAGTCGATGCCTGAAGGCACTCTTTAACTCTTCTAGATTATGTAACAAGGCCACTTTTTAAAGAAAAGTTTACTTATACAAATTTAAAAAACATTTAAAAATTCAGTAATTGCTTCAGTAGTTAAAAATGAAAAATCTAGTAATTGACCTTCTGTTCGTTAGTAGTTGACCACTTATACTAGAAAGAGGGTTAAAGCAATAATTTCTAAAGGAGCCCTTGATAGAAGGCATCTCTCGATTAGTAATGAAATAATTTCTGAAATAAATATTTAAATAAATGCATTTTAATTTTCCGTTGGTATTTATGATGTCACGCACATGGCTGTTTTAAAAAAGTGGACACTGGTCAATAGTTGACCATGTGGTCATCCTCTAAAACGCAGCATGCTACAAAATTTAGAATTATATTTTGTACTCCTAACAATCTTAGATGTAAAATGGATACATTACAAATCATCAACAAATTTAAATGAGTCACGTCAGTAATTGACCGCGCCTGTCAACTTCTGAAAATTGTTCAAAAACAATATTCAGTATTTGACCACCCCACAAACTATGTGTTTTTGAGGTTAGTACAACAAAAACGGTGACTTTATCAAATATAGAACACTATGCGAGTTTAACAAGTAAAGAGTTCAGTCATAAAGAGTTAATAACCTACGAATTTTTTTACCTGAACCATACACCTGTTCTTAACAAAATCATTAAGGAAATAACGATATAGGAACACACTACTCACCTTGGTGTAAATAAACGTTCGCCAACACTATTCATAGTGTACTTCAAACTTCAGTGTTATAGATTTTAGTTGGTAGATGTCTCGGTACGTCAACTGCACTTTCTTCAAAAGATCGTCACTTCTAAAAACCTTATTTTTCATGTTTTTCTGAAAAGTGGTCAACTACTGATACATGGTCAACTACTGGTGCCTAGCTAATTATCATGGCAGACAACCCTTGCTGCGATGCTCGCTGGTGTGTTGCATGATCACGTGAATGTAGCTACTGAAATGTATAAATCGATATGTAAATCAAGAGCGAAATTTGAAAGGCAATGTTTGCGTATGATTAAGGAGAGTATTTTTAAGGATGCGCGATGCGGGTGGCATACGTGGGAAAGATCTTAGGCAGAGTCTCAATTAGTAAACCCCGGAACTAATCGCGAGTTTCTTCCAAGTCACGTAATCTTTTGAGAAGGCATTGTCTTTTGTTAGTCTGTAGGAGAGTCGATTGACTCCAGAAGTGTTGGCGACACGAAGGAAGTCATAAATTTCTTTCAAGGGTTTTCGCTCGATCCTCGGAGCAGAGCCTACTTTCTCTTCCCACGTGGGCACCCCGTCGTGTAACGGAAAAGCGCGCTTCCACAGCGTTTCCACCACCACCCGAAATTAGAAGAAAAGATGGACGTCGATTCGCGGGGGCGGACGGACATCCGTGGGACAACCTACCGGTTGAAGCTGGCGCATCCTTCATCCTGATTGGCCAGAGGACTAGGAGGACGCGCAAGGATGGAAGGGGCACCACGTTCGAGGAGGCAAGGATCAACGACGGAGGACCCCGAGAACAGTGATGCCAGAATGAGGACGGGAGCGCTCGAGAATTTCCCCCACCTCGCATGCACACTACGCCGGAGCTGCGTGTCCGTGAGCTCGGCGCTTCGGACTCTTGAAACGCTGTGATCCAAGGTGGGGTGGAAGCGAAACGCGGCCGTGCGCGATCTTCCTGAGTGCCTTGAGGCTCGAGATACACTTTTCACTTTCTGACATATGTATAATACTCTTGTAATGAAAAAAAATTTGGAAAAAATTTTGTTAGGGAAATCACGTTTTAAGACCTCCTGATCACGTTTTGACTATTTAGAAAGGAGCTTTTTTTTTAAATATCTCATGTATTTGTTATCACGATTACGTTTAAACGGCAAAATGGATTTCAATGAAACTTTATATTAAAATTTTATATTCTTGTCTTAAGATCCGATTAGATCACGAAAAATGATAATTACCCGTTATGGTTCTTCGATTTTTCAGATATACGAACTAAATTCTACATAAAAAAAAGTTAAATAAAGTTCTTCTGTAACTTGTTTAACAAAGAAAAATGTACATTCATAATTGAGGCATTTGATGGAAAAAGGGCACATACGCCAAAATGCCATTTCAAGAAAATCGATTTCAAAGTTTTCATTATAGTATAACTTAACAAAAAGTAATGCAATTAAATTAAATTTTTTAAAGGATGTAGTTACCGTGTCGTTCAAGCGTTCTGAATACAGAAGTCATGATTTAAAAATGATATGTGTCTTTATTTATAAGTTTTAAACAAGTGGTTTATGTGCCCTTTTTTCATCAAATGCCTCAATTTCTTGTGTTCGTTTTAAATTTCCGTACTTTTTATTTGAGCTATTTCTATTTTTCAAACCTTAAAATGAATTTTTTTATTAAAAGACGAATATTTTGATACTGTACATTGGTGAACTTTGTTAAAATTAGAATTCCCTCTTGGCCAGTACCATGCACGCTGTAGAAGCCTTCGATAAAAAATATTTTTTCAGAGTATGATCTGAAATCTAAAATCTAAACGTGATCACATCAAACGTAATTATATCAAGTTGCGACAAAGAATCACGCACTATTTACAAATTAATTACGCGCAGCGTGCACGTTACCGCTCGATGGAAACTACGGGAAAGTGGTGGTCTCTTCCATCGGGAGGGAAATGTAAACAATTGGTTATGCAAAGCTAACATCGCGATACATGTTGTACACTAAAATGTACAAAAACATTACAAAAATAGAAAAGAAAGGCAGCACGTAAATATATCAATTGGGTTCGATATATTGACGAGATGTAAGACTGAAATAATGCTACAATTGTTTACATTTCCAAAGGATAGAAAGCAAGCAAAGGAATTTACTATAATACATGCGACAGAATTTCGAGATAATTGTTACATATAAAATGAATATAATTAAGAATATACATTTATTTGTACAATTATCTCGAAGTTCTCTCTATGAATCATATGTACAGCAAGCAAGCGAATTTATTGCAAGGATAGAACAAGAATTGCGTGAGGTAGGTAAATCGAACAACTATTTACATATTCGCGATGTCCAAAAATCGAATGAAATAGAAAATGGATGAAATTGATAATATTCTGGACATCACCAATTTGCATTACCCGACGTAGAAGGAAAATCCGCGAGGTCATCAACGGCATGTAAACGTAAACTATTCTTTTGCTTCTTCGCAAAAGTTGCATATAAATTCTCAGATGACATGAGAGATAGATGTTTGTCATCTACCTCCATGCTCTGAGCTGTTTCCCCGTGCGCCTTTAATGCCGATTTCGTTACGCAATTGGCATTGACGATGGTCGAACAAAGTCGGTTTCGTTTCTTGTTCTTTATGTCGGGAAGCACGGAAAACGATCTTTCAGCATCGGCGTTTGAATTTGGAAGACTTCTAATGGAATTTAATAATTCCTGCAAACATGTGATATTTATACGAGCCTTGACAACACCGTTTTCCATACATCATCAAAAACTAATGTACAAAGCTTGACTGCATCTGCAAAATTCAGGTGCAATGTTGACTATTCTTTTTGCAAACCGTCTTCGTCGAAACCGCCCAATTTCTGAGCAATAAAGAGAACACTTTTGAAGGAAGTGTCTCTGTCAGTATCTACTAATGCCAAATGAGGCTCAAACACACGTAACTTGCTCAGAAATTCGTCATCGATTGGCAATCGATTACGAATTTCGTTTGCAGCCGTTATGTAAAACTTAATACAATTTTCTCGAACGGTTTGGACAACATCGGGTTTGCCTTCTGCAACTAATTGACAAAGAAAAGTGTCACAATCCGGACCTAAATGAATACTATCTAATGCGATTTGATTATCGCCTCTTGAAAAATCTATTAATTTTACTGAATCCATGTGCTTCAAAAGCTGCGGTTTCAAAAAATGACGTAAAATATCGTACAAAAGAGTTTTGGCAGTATTTTGAAGCAAATGGATCCTTGTTTGTTGCGACTGAAAGAATAAACTAAAGTCATTAAAATACTCTAGAACGTATTTCAAAAACAGAAGATATGCTTTCGCTTCTGGATTTTGCATGATGATAAGCAGATGATCCCCAGACTTTGTCTTCTTACTTACGACCAATTCTTGCAGAAAGTGCAACACACTGTCCCAATTTTCTAAAAGTGTAACTACGGATGAGTAACGCGATAACCATCGCGTAGTACACAATTTTAAAATTTTGCGATCAGTAGATTGAAAACATTGTTGAAATTCGCGAAAAATGGCCGAGCGTTTGGGACTGCTATAAATGAATGTTGCGACTTTCCGTAATAATTCCTCGCAGACCTCGGGAATGGTAGCGCATGCTGCATGCACTACCAATGCAGAGGAGTGACATGGACACGGCATGGTGAAAAAATTTTCACCGCGAATTTCTGCATGTTTGGTCTTGAATGACGAGTGACACCCTGTCATGACAGAAGCGTTATCACACGACAAAGCAAGAATGTTTCCGAACGGAATTTGCTTTTTCCACACGGAGTTCTTAAAGGAGGTAAATATTTTATCGGCAGTACATTCTCGCGCGTCAAGATTAATTAATTCTACTAATTCCGTTCGAACATCCAAAGTCTCGGGTGCGACATACCGAACAATAAACGACATCCATTTCTCATTGGTAATGTCGGATGTTTCATCAATAAATACTGAAAACTTAGAATTCTGTAAAACCAGACTAAGACGCTCTGTTTCCCGAGGACACAGAACGTTCGATATAATATTAGAACACTTTGTTCGACCACACGTCATACGTTCCAAAACATCAGGATCTTTCCCAACGTCTTGGAAAAGTTGAAGAATCGCCTCTGCGGATTGATGCGAAATATTTTTCTCGGCAACTAATGCAGCAAAACGAATAACCAAAGCATAAACAAAACATAAACAAAGCATACGCGACCACAGATCGCGGATCTGACCGTCAAATGTACTTGACGAAAACCAGGCCCGAGCGAACCCTCGAAACGGGAAACGAAAAGAATAGATAGGAAATCGTAAAATAGTAAGAAAAATTCAGAAAGGAGAAAAATCGAAGAAAAGGTTAAAAGAAATAACAGCAAGGTAATGGTGACAGTACCGAACTGCCACAGATGCATTTACCAGTTACCTTTCTCTCCTATTCTTGTACAATAATACCTTTATACCAATTTACACATTTTAGTGTACAACATGTATCGCGATGTTAGCTTTGCATAACCAATTGTTTACATTTCCCTCTCGATGGAAGAGACCACCACTTTCCCGTAGTTTCCATCGAGCGGTAACGTGCACGCTGCGCGTAATTAATTTGTAAATAGTGCGTGATTCTTTGTCGCAACTTGATATAATTACGTTTGATGTGATTGCGTTTAGATTTTAGATTTTAGATCATACTCTGAAAGAATATTTTTTATCGAAGGCTTCTACAGCGTGCATGGTACTGGCCAAGAGTGGATTCTAATTTTAACAAAGTTCACCAATGTACAGTATCAAAATATTCGTCTTTTAATAAAAAAATTCATTTTAAGGTTTGAAAAATAGAAATAGCTCAAATAAACAGTACGGAAATTTAAAACGAACACAAGAAATTGAGGCATTTGATGGAAAAAGGGCACATAAACCACTTGTTTAAAACTTATAAATAAAGACACATATCATTTTTAAATCATGACTTCTGTATTCAGAACGCTTGAACGACACGGTAACTACATCCTTAAAAAAATTTGATTTAATTGCATTACTTTTTATTAAGTTATACTATAATGAAAACTTTGAAATCGATTTTCTTGAAATGGCATTTTAGTGTATGTGCCCTTTTTCCATCAAATGCCTCAATTATGAATGTACATTTTTCTTTGTTAAACAAGTTACAGAAGAACTTTATTTAACTTTTTTTTATGTAGAATTTAGTTCGTATATCTGAAAAATCGAAGAATCATAACGGGTAATTATCATTTTTCGTGATCTAATGGATCTTAAGACACGAATATAAAATTTTAATATAAAGTTTCATTGAAATCCATTTTGCCGTTTAAACGTAATCGTGTTAACAAATACATGAGATATTTAAAAAAAAAGCTCTTTTCTAAATAGTCAAAACGTGATCAGGAGGTCTTAAAACGTGATTTCCCTAACAAAATTTTTTCCAAATTTTTTTTCATAACAAGATTATTATACATATGTCAGAAAGTGAAAAGTGTATCTCGAGGCACTCAAGAAGATCGCGCACGGCCGCGGGTCGCTTGCACGTAACCTTGGATCGCAGCGTTTCAAGAGCGAGAGGGAAAGACACACGTTCGTTTTCTCTCTCGTCTTCCCGACGTTGTCCGAAGCGCCGAGCTCACGGACACGCAGCTCCGGCGTAGTGTGCATGCGTGGTGGGGGAAATTCTCGAGCGCTCCCGTCCTCATTCTGGCATCACTGCCCGAGAACGCAGAACGATTTTGACGCTTGAATGTACAAGTCCTGTTCTCTCTTAGAAAGCAATCGCTTAAATTTATTAAGAATATATATATATACAAGTTTTACCAGACAAATAGTTTCATTTTATTCATAACACCCGCGCACTCTGACGAGCAGAGCGGTTCAGCGCTCCACGGGCACCAACCCGCGTTCCGTTCTTAAAATCACCGCCAAAATATGCAACAGCATCATGAATCAGTACGCCGCCATTTAATCAGTGCGTATGGCATCGCTGCACGTCCCACGATTCTGACAACACTGTGCACATGACAGCTTGTCAAACGTAGTATTCGATACTGTTGATATCCCAGATCCGTTAAACTTTTACAGATTTATCAGTAGCCATTTAACCTTTATTACTGGGAATATTGAAAATGACGGTGGTAAGTTGCGAAATTATACTGTATCAGTCTTTAAAAGAACGTACGCAGCAGATATTTTAAGGTTATGTACAAATTCTTCATGCAATTGTTGGGAGAATATCCTTCCCTGTATATAAATATATCTCTATTTTACCCAGAAAGGAATGTAAACAAACATGATGGAAGTATTGCTATTTGTGCTAATTACTCACATGTTTCTTTCTTATTAATTCAGGAATTAAAGAAGTTTCTTTACGGGCTTCTAAGTAGCATAGAGGGACTTCACAGTATATTAATCACAGATAGGGATGGCGTGCCCGTTGTGTCTGTGGCTGATGAAAAAGCCCCGGAATTGGCGATGAGAGCGAGTTTCTTATCTACGTTCGGAATGGCAACAGATCAAGGAAGTAAATTAGGGCTGGGAAAGAATAAAACCATCATATGCATGTACAGCAGTTATCAGGTACATTCTGATAGAATATTACTTTTTATTTGATTATATTTCATCTATTTATATCCGTATTATTTATCCTCAAACATATCTTGCCAATGTTTGAACATTACTTTATTGGAACATATCGAAAAATATTTGTACATTTCATTTATTTTGCAGGTAGTCCAAATGAACAAGTTGCCGTTAGTTATTAGTTTCATCGCTAGTCATAATTGTAACACGGGTCACATTCTATCGTTGGAAAATAAGATCGACCCAATCTTAAGTAATTTAAAGAACGCAGTAGTGGAAGCTTGATGGTTACCCGTAGTGCATTACGGGTGATAAATGCCAAAAGTTCGCAATTAAATTTGGTAAGCACTCCTAACGAACTGGTGTTACGAATAACAGAAGACATTATTGTATACTCTTTTCCACTATCCCGATTTACGAGAAATTCAAGTTACATTCTCTTATATCTATATACTTTTGTTAGCAGTTTTATATATTTTAAATATCTATTCGAAGGGGAGAAAGTATCTCTAAACTTTTTATAGAAAGCGATATACATTACCAATTTTTATGACGAATGAAAAACTAATTCTGTCACACGGCATCAGCGAGGCATTTCGATACTCGCGATATGAACGGTCTATGTTTGAAATTCAATTAAGGTATGAAGTATTTAAGAAGAAGCTATTCGAGTTTTACATTTGTAAATAATATAAAATGTATGTAAAAACAGTGATATTAAAGTACATACTATATGTGAATGTGTCGGTTAATATTCTCGATTATATACAAAGTATACATCAGTGTCGCTGTATTACGAGGAATAAGACTGTGCTATTTAATTACGTAACACAGGTCCGTATGTTACGCGTGCAGAAAGCATGGTTACAACCAGGGCCGCCTTTATCAATGGGCTAAATGGGCTATAGGGCGCTCCAAGGGCGCTTAAGAATCAAATACGTTGAAATGCTTTTTTCTCTTCAATTTTGAAGACAAAAATTTCTGTCTGGAGCGGGTGGGCGGGGCGTTCGCGCCATTGTTTTTGTTCGTGTTTGCCTTGGTGGAGACCCCGGGTTGTGATGTACTGCCTTGCATCGATTGCGAAGAAATTGCACCCTTGGGGGCTGGGGCGCCAAAATTTTTTAGCCAAGGGCGCTTAAATTTGTTAAGACGGCCCTAGTTACAGTTCGTATACCAATGGCTTGCCCTCTAATCCATTGAGAATATTTTGTGCCGCAGTAGTGGACATATCACGTCGAGTCTTCACAGTAGCACTGCCCAAATGAGGTATGATCACTGCGGTACATATATATTATTGTACCTATATACAATTTTGCTATAGATTTTTATTATTAACCGATATGTGTGTGTTATATAAAATTGTAAATTATAATTTCTGGCAATGAAATATATGGGAAAGTATTAAAATGACAATTTACAAGTTTTCTACTTATATTCGTAACGTAAAATATTTTCACCAAAATTATTGTAAGTAATGGTACGAACCAGCGTTAGGAAGTGTGAGAAGTTCATGGTCGGGGTCCAGTGGCTCAGGATCCGTAACATCGAGGCCGGCCGCGAAAATTGTTTTATTACGTAGCGCTTTAACAAGTGCGTCTGTTTTTACAACTTTCCCGCGACCAATGTTCACGAACACTGCTGTCTTCTTCATTTTGCCAAAAGTATCGTCGTTGAACAATCCCAATGTCTCGTTACTTAATGGGACGGCAACGATTACGAAGTCACTTTGCTCGAGAAGTTCGTCAAGAGACACAAAGTGAGCACCAAGCTCATCGCCTGTGTGTAATTCAAGTAAAAGAAGTACTTAATGACAAGGGCGTCCGTAGACTTTTTTCCATGAGGGGGCAACTTTGGGGTGACGGTGATGAAAAATATAGTAATGAAAAAACGAATACCCCGCTTGCTTTTTTGAATTCATTTTGCAGTGCCAAATTAATTAAAAATTTAAATCCGAAATTTAGAATTATTCACTTTTTTAGTATAAACTTAATAAAGACCAGTTTTTAAAAATAAGCGATTTTTTCCAAAAGCCAGGGGGGGGCAACTGCCCCTTTTGCACCCCCCTCCCTCCGGACGCCCATGCTTAATGAAAATATACGCGTTTTGGTTTTGTATATTTATAAGTACCTGCTTTTTTACGAGAATGACCCGTATAGATGAAACGATCCACGTCGAATCCTTTCAGTCTTTTAACAATAGCTTGTCCAATGCTGCCCAAGCCGACTATACCAACCGTGGATCCTTGTAAATCTTGGCCGAGTAACCACTGACCACCACGTTCTACGGCTGCCCTGAGTTGATGATAATTTTATAGGCAAACAGGTTTAATTGAACGTTATTATTGTTCGGACTGTTGAAAAGTATTCTTTGAGAAATATTAATTGCACCGAAAGTTTGATCTCAATATTCTCATTTACAGACTATAAATAAAAATATCTTCCTTATAAAAACATTTAGAAGAAATATAAAGGAATTCGTTCTTAATTATTACTGTTCGAGTTTCAAACGCCCCTCGTGAACGCGCCTTGCAGCGTTCAACGTTAGAAGCACTGCAATTTCTGCAACAGCGCCGGATAATACCATAGGCGTATGACCAACTTTGATTCCTCTTCTTTTAATTTCGGGAACATCCAGGTGATCGTAACCAGCCGACATCGTAGAAACAACCTTCAGCGTCGGTCCTATTTATTAAACATTTCAATTGTGTAGACAAATAACAATATTTTGACTGAATCCACTATATTTCAAAATTATTTTCTTTTAATGAAAATCGAAATTAAAATCATTTTCTTATAATGAAAATCGAAATTAAAAATATTTTTTTATAATGGAAATGAAAATTAATATAATTTTTTTATAATGAAAATCGAAATTAAAATTATTTTCTTATAATGGAAATCGGAATTAAAATTATTTTTAATAATGAAAATTAAAATATTTTTTTATATTGAAAATTAAAATAATTTTTTTTATAATGAAAATCACAATTAAAATTATTTTCTTATTACACTGTGAAAGTTTCATTATTAGCCCCATTTTTTACAAACATTTTTGTTTCATAATTTGAACCAATTTCCGCCATATTTGGTTACTTTTTCAATCCAATAATAATTAATTCAATGTATACTATAAAAATACGTACTTATATCCATAAGATCATTTAAAGAATTGGTGCGATTTTTCACTTACCCGCGACGTTAAGAAATTCACTGTTTACATTGTGATGAGAAGCGAGAAAAACGGCATCGTGACCGGGAAGGACTTGTAACACGTCATCGCGTGTACTCACTTTAGCCTGAATTATTGTAACATCGCATCTAAACAGAAGAAACAAAACCAAGTATTAATTGAAACATGATTTTAATTATGGCATACTACATTTAGGAAAGTGTTTGTACAATTTTCAAGAAAAGTAAAAAATACTCACTTCGTACGAAGTAGGTCGATGCCAGCAGATGGTACATCGTTACTAGTGACCAACACGCGCGGTTTCATCGTTTCTTGTGGTTGCTTGGACGCGTGTGCTAACTACAATGTTAAACGCTTGTTACTGGCAGGCCGGCGAGATATCATGCGTTATATAACAGCCAAATCTGATCGTACGCGCAGGTGCGTTCCAACGCCAATATAACAAAAGATATTTAAAAATTATGTGTTTCTTACAGATTACTTATGTTTACGTGCGTATAACGTCCATTAATGTTGTATATAAAACATATAAGGAGATAAGTAACATAAAGAAACACTTTTAAAACACTAAAAGAATGAATGAAATCTCTCTATTATATAAAGATATGCATTAAATTTATTTAAAGTGTGCGGCAAAATTGGTAGAAAGAGAAAGTTTAGACGTGCCAAATTTAAATTGTTAAACGAAGCAACTGAAACTATAAACAAAGCATTCCAAGGAATACTACTTGGAGACGCTCGTTAAATAGTATTGATTAAATATTGGTTTCGGTTGCTTTGCTATTAAATCACAGATATCATGTAAAAACGCTCGTTCTTAATGAACGAAGAACCAATCAAACGATTCGTTAGACAATCAATTAAGAAACTGTCATTATAATTGGATAACTTTATTAACAAAACATGTACATTTCGATTCTGAACGACGACTTCTTTGTACATCGGCATTCGTTGATGAACGTCCAAGTCAATTAGACGTGTTCTTTAATTTGTCCTTCTTCAAAATATAAACCTAAACCAAGTTACAACACAAATAAGTTTGAGTCTATTTATTCAATCCTTCGCTAATAATCACCTGAAGAAACTGGAGGCTGATACCAAGGGCGAACGCGAGCAGAGCGGATCGGCGCTCCACGGGCAGCGAACCCATCCGCACCCAACGTAACACGTGCATTGGTTGCGTTGGTGGCGCATAGGATTCTCTAGAATTCTCCCACTTCTAGCGCATGAAGCGTGCAGTTCATGCGCGCATGCGTATTTGTCTCTATACGTACGCCTTGAAAAACTTTGAAAAAAATGAAACGTGCTACTCTTCGTAACGCGCGTTGGAATTATGTGGTCCCCTTCTCAAAAGGACAGAAAATATAACCTATAAATATGCTACATGACAATAAATGTTTATTGGATATTTCGTTCTTTTACGCTACATTTGTCAATTTTTTATAACTTAACATCATTCCAAAATATTATTTTTACACCGGAACGGTATCTTTATGAAATCGAGAAATGTAATTATGCGTGGTTAGGAAATCAAAATTTCCATTGGGACGAGAACTGGTGATTTACAAACGCTTGTTTATTTCTTTGTAGGCTGTTTATTTGGGGCACGTGTCCTTACAATTTTAACAAATAAACAATTAATCTGTTTAACGAGTTTGTGTAAACTTATTTTGTCCAGCCATAACCTTATGAGGTGCATAGATCTGTAAACCTGAAAAATGAAGACAAAATGATTTAGAATCTGATAAAGTGCACAGACATTTGAATTTGAGAATAGATAAAATCAATTAGAATGTAATAAAACGCACGAATTTGGTAAACATAAACAAATTAAGCTAAAACTTACTATTTCGATGAAATGTACTCAGAAAATGACGTTATGACTGGAAATTTTGATTTCTTAATCACGAATAATTACACTCCACAACTTCGTAATCCGCTCCCCGAAGTGTCAGAAAATATAACCTATATGCTATACCCGATTTCATAAAGATACCGTTGCGGCGAACAATAATATTTTGGAAGGATGTTAAGTCATAAAAAGTTGACAAATGTAGCGTAAAAGAACGAAATGTCCAATAAACATTTATTGTCATGTAATTAGCATATATGTAGGTTATATTTTCTTGCTTATATAGTCAGAATTACCCTGCTTTCCCCTGTTTGCAGTAATCGAATTCGAAATACAGAAGCACACGTAAAGCGACAAATACGCATGCGCGTAATATGCGCATTGACTGCCCATGCTTTTATTTTCTGCACTTGCTGCACGCATTATGCGCTAGAAGTTGGAGGATTCTAGGGAATTCTACGAAATTGGTACTGCCATCTCTGCACTCGCTGTATGAATTGCAACCAACACAACGGACTCAATTTCGAAGCTAACAACACATCCCTAGAAGGTTTTAGGCAGGGTCGAAACGAAAGATGAGGAAGGAAGCAAATACGTAGCGCGCATTGTTATTTCTTAAAGGCTTTTACTGCTAAGTTTTTCGAACGTGCTCTTATAATGCTAACTTTACAGCTATACTCTAATCCAGAAGACGTAAGAAAGCCTGCGGTTCTATTCAATAGCCTTCAAAACCTTGAATTTACCCTGGACGCGGATAATAAATAACTTCATTTTTCCTTTACACATCTGCTTACCAAATTACGCTGGGTAAGCAGCATTTCGTCCTGTAAAACTCATAAAATATAGTCTTCGCTTTCAATAATTATCGCTGTTCAAGAAGAATAGAAAAACTCGGGTTGAGAAAATCCAGGAACCAATAAAGCCATCAAATTTCGTTAGGAGTCGATCCCCGATCCTTAGGACAAAGTAACCGATGTAGTTAGGAAGCGTGCTTCGACCACCGTCCAAAAGTCTCGAATTAAATTAACCGTAATCCATCCAACTGCATAGCTATTTGTAACCCAGTAAACAAACTGACTGCAGTATGCCAGCAGATTGGTGTCAGATTCGGGTCCTACTATGTCCGCATTTAACTATGGTTTTGTGGTCAGAGCCTGAGATCAGGATCTGACCGCAGATTGATATCAGATTTCGATCAGATCTTGCAGTCTATCTGCCGTCAGATCGCGCTGCGCAGGGTCTGCTTGATTTCTGACATTAAATTGTATCAGCAGACCCTGCCGCCAATCTGCTCGCAGGTTAAGGCAGCACAATCGGTCAGCTTTCTGCTGTCAGTCTGCTTTCATCATTGAATATAACAAATCCTGTATCCAATCTGTAGTCTTTCTGTCACAAACATTTGTATTCAGGCAGTGAGCAAAATCTGCAAAAACGGACGTGGTTGACTGGGTAAGTAAGTTTGAACATTCCCTCGTAACCTCACGAGCATCAGACGCATCGAAACCCGTTCCGTTTTGTTACTGCGTTTCATGCGCTGCTGGAAACGGAACGCTATTCGTGCGCGCAGCGTCTGCGCTGCGGTCTATGCGCATAATGCATGAATTGCCTAAATAATGTTTTGCCTGAAAATTTGCGGACAAAAAACTTACGACAATTTGCCAACGAATATTCAATGTTGGGCCAACAATTATTATGGTTGGTTAATTAACAAAAAATTTACAACGATAGATGTCGGGTATCACATGTATTCGTTAGAGACACTATAATACAGGGATCGGTGGACTCGGGCTGTCCCTAGGCACCTACAGGAGCGGTGGTAATGTGTGCGTGAATTGACGCCAGCGCGAAGCCGCTGCGATGGACTCCGGCTACGCGTAGCTCGAGTCTGACGAAGCTACGCTAGCACCGAGTCCACGCTGTAGTGACGTAAAATCATGTGACGTCACATTCGCCTCGCGTGGTCGCCACTTGGCTGGCTTCGCGCTGGCGTCAATTCACGCACACATTACCACCGCTCCTGTAGGTGTCTAGGGACAGCCCGAGTCCACCGATCCCTGCTATAATAAGAGCTGGACACGAGCCACTGTCCGCCATGTTTGATCGAAATCCCACGAGAGAGAAAGAGATATACACCATTTCACTCTTAACCACTCTTAACAACTCTTACGTTTATGGCGGTATTTTTAAATTTATTTTAAAATGTATTTGTAAGTATAATAAAATAACATATATCAAATTGAACACAAGATTTGATTTTTTACTTTATATCTTCATTATCTTGGTATAATTGACAGATTTAAAAATCAGCGGGAATAGATGAAAAATGACGGGCCAATCAAAAACCCAAATGCACATTTTCAGATTAATAAATAGTAAAATACCGCCATAAACGTAAGAGTTGTTAGGAGTGGTTAAGAGTGAAATGGTGTATATCTCTTTCTCTCTTGCAGAAACATGAAGGGCAGAAACAGCGTGCGGACCAATTATGCTCAACAATGAAGGGGGGAAAAACACCTTCAGAGTGGTGGTAATGGTGTGCGTGAACTGACGCTAGAGCACTAAAGAGGTGAGTATGCGCATCCGCCATATTGGGTCCTCTGGAGAGAGAAAATTATTGTGTATCCGCCTTTTTGAGTATGCTCAGATTCACTTTATAAACAAAAATATGCGTTGCTGATATTGATATATTGTAGCACGACACATTATTAGAGTATTTTATTACATTTAAGCTTATATTTGGTTTATAAAGCAAATTTGACAATACTGAAAAAGGCGGGTTTTCAATAATCATCTCTCTCCAGAGGACCCAATATGGCGGATGCGCATACTCACCTCTTTAGTGCTCTACTGACGCTGTTCAGTCACGCACACCATTACCACCACTCTGAAGGTGTTTTTCCCCCCTTCATTGTTGAGCATAATTGGTCCGCACTAGGGATGTTCGATTCAGCTCAAAGAATCGATTCTTGAATCGATTCAAAATCGGATTGTGAGAATCGATCCTTCTAAAAAATCGGAACCAAAGAATCGATTCTAGAAGAATCGAGATGAAAAGAATCGCCAAAATCATAAAACTTTATTTTCAAAATTAGTACACATGGAAGTCGGTTTTGAATAATTTTGAAAGAATCGATATAAAATTACTTTTGCAAGGAACAATTGGGATGGAAACAAGCAAGATATATAACTAAAATTATGAAAAAGCACAATATTAAAATCCACACCAAAAAATAAATATTTATACAATATTTAATTATAATTCAATACGTACCAACTTCTGCATTAATTTATTGCATTCCGTAAAGCTTCTAATAAAACTTCTAGTAATCACTCAAACAACTCACTCACTGCTGTGCACTGTGCAGTGTGCAGTGCTACAAGGAAGAATGGTAAAGAAAGATCCAGAACTGTCCAGAATCATGCAGAACATAAGAATCGTATATAAATTTGGCGCGAATCCTGTATAAATTTGAGCAAGCAGTTTGATTGATCCTTTCACTAGTGGCAATTAATTCCCCCAGAGGGCAAAAAATCGATTGTCAATTCTTACATCAAAGAATCGATTCTGGGGAAAATCGGATACCAGAGAATCGATTCAAAAGATCGATCTTTTAACCGGAAGAATCGATTTTCTGAAGAATCGAATCGGAATCGAACACCCCTAGTCCGCGCGCTGGGCAGAAACACCGTCCTAAGTAGAAAATTACAATATAAAATGAAGTGGGTGACGCGATATTTTACATTGCCAATCTTACTTGGCGTCTCTCTAACAGGTGCTGGCATCGCTTTAATATATTTATTATACAAAGAGGTAAGATCGAAATAATGAAAAGAAATTCGTATTAATCGACGCTTCGATTCAATCGTCCCTGTGATTAAATAGGATGAAGAGGATATAGAAGTCTCGATAAAAGTACCCAGGAAATTTGTGCATGAGGTTATCGGAAGAGGTGGTGTACAAGACGAGACAGGCACACAAATAGTTTTTAAGGAAGCCAACAACGTATACCCTGATCTTCTCTGTGTGATAAGAGGGAGAGATGCGAGTGTATTTTTGGCCGAAGAAATGATAAACTATATAATCGCGAAACAGCCTCAATTCGCGAATCAGCCTCAATTCGCGAATCAGCCTCAATTCGCGAATCACCTTCTAATCGTAACGCACCAGATATTCGTACCTCAAGAGGCATGTGCGTCCGTGCAACAAATTCAGATGATTGCTAAGGCTGAAATCATTATCGAAGGCAGCCATAATCCGTACGATCCAAGTATGTTAATTTTGTACATAAGTGCGATGCACTCTGTTCGCCCTTGTGTTTGTAAAAGTTTAATAACTGGTACTAGCGTCTTACAGATGGCGAAAGGAGGATTATCGTAAAAGGGACGGTCGAACATGTCGCTGTGGCTTTGGTGCAAATAGAAGACAAAATTCGCGAAGACAAAGAAGCTCACGCAAACTGGGAAGCCTCTTCTGCGGCCAGGTTGCCTAGGGGTAAATTGTCTCCTTGTAACACCGCAGTTAAGGCGACTAAAAACACTCGCAACCAGCAGAACCTCTGGTGTTGAAAAGTATATAACCCAATAACTGGAATAATATTTCTATCCATTGAATTTGTTTACTTTAAAATGCTTGTGTGCTTTCATTTCCAGTTACATTCGAGTTTTACATTTGTAAATAATATAAAATGTATGTAAAAACAGTGATATTAAAGTACATACTATATGTGAATGTGTCGGATAATATTCTCGATTATATACAAAGTATACATCAGTGTTGCTGTATTACGAGGAATAAGACTGTGCTATTTAATTACGTAACACAGGTCCGTATGTTACGCGTGCAGAAAGCATGGTTACAACCAGGGCCGCCTTTATCAATGGGCTAATTGGGCTATAGGGCGCTTAAGAATCAAATACGTTGAAATGCTTTTTTCTCTTCAATTTTGAAGACAAAAATTTCTGTCTGGAGCGGGTGGGCGGGGCGTTCGCGCCATTGTTTTTGTTCGTGTTTGCCTTGGTGGAGACCCCGGGTTGTGATGTACTGCCTTGCATCGATTGCGAAGAAATTGCACCCTTGGGGGCTGGGGCGCCAAAATTTTTTAGCCAAGGGCGCTTAAATTTGTTAAGACGGCCCTAGTTACAGTTCGTATACCAATGGCTTGCCCTCTAATCCATTGAGAATATTTTGTGCCGCAGTAGTGGACATATCACGTCGAGTCTTCACAGTAGCACTGCCCAAATGAGGTATGATCACTGCGGTACATATATATTATTGTAGGGGAGACTGGGGCTAAACCGCCACTTTTTTGGCGGTGCCAATTTTCGGCAATAAAATAAATAATTTTACCGTACATATTTATACTGTTGGAAAGAGTAAAGCCTGAGCTACAAAATTACTATACGATATAATGTTTATCTGGCATAGTGTAATGAAGAAATCGAAAAATTGACGTTGGTGTATTTTCTGAAATGTCAAAATCGCCGGGGCTAAGGCGCCACCCCCCTGGGGCTAAGTCGCCACTTTTTTTTCGTACCAAAGTGTTAGTAGAAAATGAAAATTGTTTGAGGGAAAACACTCAAAGATGTTATTTTTTTTATTATTTTATTTTATTATTTTATTTGTTATTTTATCGTTCAGTCTCAGCATTTTTCCTAGGCCGCCCTCTTTTCCGTGGAACATTTTTCTCGAGAGATTTTCGGCATGAGGCGAAACAATTAACTGAGGCGTTTACAATTAAAGATAGAGTGAATTCGACTAAGTGACAATTAAGAATGTGGCGACATAATCCCAATGGCTTTGTGGCGACTTAGCCCCGAGCGCCAGTCACAACTTCGGTCGCTCAGAAAATATTTTAGATAAAAGAAAATGAAAGGTTTCATATCAAAATCGTGTTTGGCATGCTTAATTCTCTAAGAATCGCCTTCAGATTTTCCGCGATGAGTGCGAAGGTGCAAATCGGTATTTTTCGTTGCGAAAACAAATTCTCTTTCGGCCACTTTTCATAGCAACCAACACGTTTAACGAAATAAAAATTACAATTTAGTACCTAAATTCACCATACTCTGTCGGTCGCATTGAAATCTGATTGAAGATCTAGATTAACGACCGCGAGATCATACGATGTATAGATTCGGAGATATTTAAAAGTGGCGACTTAGCCCCGGTGGCGGCTTAGCCCCGGTCTCCCCTATATACAATTTTGCTATAGATTTTTATTATTAACCGATATGTGTGTGATATAAAATTGTAAATTATAATTTCTGGCAATGAAATATATGGGAAAGAATTAAAATGACAATTTACAAGTTTTCTACTTATATTCGTAACGTAAAATATTTTCACCAAAATTATTGTAAGTAATGGTACGAACCAGCGTTAGGAAGTTTGAGAAGTTCATGGTCGGGGTCCAGTGGCTCAGGATCCGTAACATCGAGGCCGGCCGCGAAAATTGTTTTATTACGTAGCGCTTTAACAAGTGCGTCTGTTTTTACAACTTTCCCGCGACCAATGTTCACGAACACTGCTGTCTTCTTCATTTTGCCAAAAGTATCGTCGTTGAACAATCCCAATGTCTCGTTACTTAAGGGGACGGCAACGATTACGAAGTCACTTTGCTCGAGAAGTTCGTCAAGAGACACAAAGTGAGCACCAAGCTCATCGCCTGTGTGTAATTCAAGTAAAAGAAGTACTTAATGACAAGGGCGTCCGTAGACTTTTTTCCATGAGGGGGCAACTTTGGGGTGACGGTGATGAAAAATATAGTAATGAAAAAACGAATACCCCGCTTGCTTTTTTTAATTCATTTTGCAGTGCCAAATTAATTAAAAATTTAAATCCGAAATTTAGAATTATTCACTTTTTTAGTATAAACTTAATAAAGACCAGTTTTTAAAAATAAGCGATTTTTTCTCAAAAGCCAGGGGGGGGGGCAACTGCCCCTTTTGCACCCCCCTCCCTCCGGACGCCCATGCTTAATGAAAATATACGCGTTTTGGTTTTGTATATTTATAAGTACCTGCTTTTTTACGAGAATGACCCGTATAGATGAAACGATCCACGTCGAATCCTTTCAGTCTTTTAACAATAGCTTGTCCAATGCTGCCCAAGCCGACTATACCAACCGTGGATCCTTGTAAATCTTGGCCGAGTAACCACTGACCACCACGTTCCACGGCTGCCCTGAGTTGATGATAATTTTATAGGCAAACAGGTTTAATTGAACGTTATTATTGTTCGGACTGTTGAAAAGTATTCTTTGAGAAATATTAATTGCACCGGAAGTTTGATCTCAATATTCTCATTTACAGACTATAAATAAAAATATCTTCCTTATAAAAACATTTAGAAGAAATATAAAGGAAATCGTTCTTAATTATTACTGTTCGAGTTTCAAACGCCCCTCGTGAACGCGCCTTGCAGCATTCAACGTTAGAAGCACTGCAATTTCTGCAACAGCGCCGGATAATACCATAGGCGTATGACCCACTTTGATTCCTCTTCTTTTAATTTCGGGAACGTCCAGGTGATCGTAACCAGCCGACATCGTAGAAACAACCTTCAGCGTCGGTCCTATTTATTAAACATTTCAATTGTGTAGACAAATAACAATATTTTGACTGAATCCACTGTATTTCAAAATTATTTTCTTCTAATGAAAATCGAAATTAAAATCATTTTTTTATAATGGAAATGAAAATTAATATAATTTTTTTATAATGAAAATCGAAATTAAAATTATTTTCTTATAATGGAAATTGGAATTAAAATTATTTTTAATAATGAAAATTAAAATATTTTTTTATATTGAAAATTAAAATAATTTTTTTTATAATGAAAATCACAATTAAAATTATTTTCTTATTACACTGTGAAAGTTTCATTATTAGCCCCATTTTTTACAAACACTTTCGTTTCATAATTTGAACCAATTTCCGCCATATTTGGTTACTTTTTCAATCCAATAATAATTAATTCAATGTATACTATAAAAATACGTACTTATATCCATAAGATCATTTAAAGAATTGGTGCGATTTTTCACTTACCCGCGACGTTAAGAAATTCACTGTTTACATTGTGATGAGAAGCGAGAAAAACGGCATCGTGACCGGGAAGGACTTGTAACACGTCATCGCGTGTACTCACTTTAGCCTGAATTATTGTAACATCGCATCTAAACAGAAGAAACAAAACCAAGTATTAATTGAAACATGATTTTAATTATGGCATACTACATTTTGGAAAGTGTTTGTACAATTTTCAAGAAAAGTAAAAAATACTCACTTCGTACGAAGTAGGTCGATGCCAGCAGATGGTACATCGTTACTAGTGACCAACACGCGCGGTTTCATCGTTTCTTGTGGTTGCTTGGACGCGTGTGCTAACTACAATGGGAAACGCTTGTTACTGGCAGGCCGGCGAGATATCATGCGTTATATAACAGCAAAATCTGATCGTACGCGCAGGTGCGTTCCAACGCGAAGATAACAAAAGATATTTAAAAATTATGTGTTTCTTACAGATTACTTATGTTTACGTGCGTATAACGTCCATTAATGTTGTATATAAAACATATAAGGAGATAAGTAACATAAAGAAACACTTTTAAAACACTAAAAGAATGAATGAAATCTCTCTATTATATAAAGATATGCATTAAATTTATTTAAAGTGTGCGGCAAAATTGGTAGAAAGAGAAAATTAAAATCAATAAAAACCAATAAAGAAGTAAAACTTTTTGAAAAAACGGTAAAAAAGTAGTTAACACATATTTGAATTTAAATAGTTTCAAACTCATAAATTGTTTTGAAATTACCTATATAATTACTAAATTTTTATAAAACAAAAAGCTTTTGTTATTCAACAAGCACCTACGAAAAATTTAACTCACTGTCAAAAATTATATTTTAAAATAATTAAGGGCAACAAAAATCATTTTTGCCCAGAGCGGCGGAAGAGCTATTATATCGGGCCCTGAATAAACCCCTACGAGTGTGTATTTTTATGGCTAACACTGACACAGCTGGGAGTAGTGTGTATCAAAATATGGCGCGAACGTTTTCTAGATACTGCTACTTCCCTCGTCGCATGTTTCCCTGTTCGGCAGAGACGCCACTTTCTGCGAATGATAGACAAGTTAACACGTGTCTATCAATTATGAAACTCGTGTTCTTCTCTAGCGTATCTCGTCAATAAACAGTGATGAAACAAGTACGCGTTATTGGACGCAGATATCACATTGACGCGTTTGTAATCGAAGCGCTCTTAGCAACGTAGCACATAGATATAAGCCTGTACATACCTATATCTTCCGCTTGTAATTACAACAAAATCATTAATTACAATTATATAGTGACTACATTACAATACTCCATTATTGCAAATTTAATTTAAATGGCAGTTTCAATAGAATTTACACTGTAACAGTTATTTCGAGCAACAAAGCAAGATGCGTGAAGCATGTAATCATGCAATATTAATTATCAAATAATTTCCTATTGCTCATTGGACATGCAACGTTGCCCACGTTGAGATTCGTGAACTTCTAAAGAACAATTCAAGTAACCGTTTATGGTAAATAATTTTACAATATCTGAGATATCGCAATCGTTTCGATTTGTTCGAGAAGATTGTAAGTTACATATATTATGTATTAACAAGCTGAATCGCAAATCCCTGAGTGATTCTAAAGCATGAAGTACCAGGATAACAGGCAGTAGTTACGCTTAGGCACGAGTGCAACTGTACTACCCTTTCGCATTAAATGTACTTGCGAGAATTCTGCGAACAGGAGAGCATAAGCTGTAGGAGTAAAATTGTCGTAACTACTCATACACTAGTCAACCATCTGTTACGAACAATGTGTAAGCAAGTTTTCTCATCTCTCATAGTAGGAGAACATGATCTATTCTAGATCACGCACGAGTTCGGCAAGGCTCTTCAAGCGGAACCCGGAGTGTATAGAATATGTTTATACAAGCAGCAATACATGCAAAAAGTATGTTTTCTCGATTAATAATTTAAAAATTCTGTTACAATCTCTACGAAGTATATTTTCAAGGGCGGATCTGAAGATTTGCGCCCCTAGGCTAACAAGTGTTTAACGCCCTTCCGCGAAATATCGTTAAATATTTTAATTTAAAAGGGTCGAAACAATTTCAAAATTAATTCAATATGGGAATTCTCATATGAGTCATTGCTAATTTGCTATATGAAAAAAGGGAATTGTTTTTTAAGGTGTCTCAAGGTTCTGTGTTTGAACCTTTTCCAATTTGTCTCGCTCAAAATTTTTCGCACCCCAAAATTTGTCGCTCTCCAAAATTTGCTACTCCCCAAAATATGCAATCCCAAAATTTGCCGTTTCCCAAAAAATTTCGCTCCCCCAAATTTGCCGCACCCCAAAATTTTCCACTCTCCAAAATTTGTCCCGCCCCAAAATTGGATGTTCCCCAAAATTTATCGCTCCCCAAAATTTACCGCTCCCCAAAATTTACCACTCCCCAAAATTTCGCGCTCCCCAAAATTTATCGCTCCCCAAAATTCGCGCTCCGCAAAATTTATCGCTCCCCAAAATTTCCTGCTCCTTAAAATTGAATGCTCCCCAAAATTTCCCGCTCCTCAAAATTGGATGCTCCCCAAAATATCCCACTCCTCAAAATTGGATGCTCCCCAAAATTTGCCACTCCCCAAAATTTCTCGCTCTCCAAAATTTCCTGCTCCCCAAAATTTCCCGCTCCTCAAAATTGGATGCTCCCCAAAATTTTTCGCTCCCCACAATTTGCCGCTCTTCGAAATTTGTCGCCCTAATTTGAAAAGAACCAACTTCTAATACAATATACTTCAGGCATGATGAAAATTTGAAATAACAGGAAGACTTAAAGTAACAGTAATAAACAAAATCTGTTTTGTACGTCGACCGCGATGTCCTGTTATGACCGTTTCATTTCCTTAATAACCATCAACTCCTTCGAAGATAAAATTTCACGAAAACAGCAACTTACTCAAGCTATATAGTATAAGCATTTCAATTTTTTAAATAAGAAATAATAAACTTCGATAAATGTGTAATAGTTATAACATTCAATTGAGTGAAAGTATCTTTTCCTGTTACAAAGTGTATTTTGTATAATTAAACTTAATAATTCTCAATAATAAAGTCGCTATACTACTATTCCGTAGCAAAATTCTTGTTCTTTACGTTAAAGGGAATTTCCTTCACTTTACCAGCGAAAGTAATTCATTTTATTTATTTTAAAAACGACATGGTTGCTCTTAATTTGTACTGCCGCAAACGATACATTCAAATCGTCACGTTCTAATCTTGACGCCTACGTCATAACTTTCCCACAATCCCGCCAACATAACGAATGAGATTAACGATCTTTACAATTACGTGTAATTAACATTTCATCTTACGTCCATTTATTCGCACGATCAGTGGATATAGAATATTAGTAAAAAAATGAAAGCTCCATACAGACAAATTTATATTTACGATCCGCATGTCTGTGGTATTCGTATTTTTAAAAAATTTACCATTTCAGGATTGGTAACAATACGGTTTTAAAAATACGATTCCCGATTCGAGCTCGTAAACCTGCTGATATTAACAGATCGACAGGACAGTTTAACGAAAATATATCGCATAGCTCGTTAAACCTGTACTTAAATTTGCCCAAACATTTTATGGTACATTCTACATCTCGCGTCGTAAATCCGTTTCACAAAAAAGATTTCAAGGTTATGAAGAATTACAATCATAACAACTCTGGGGCAATACACTTGAATCAAACTTAACTTACACGTGAATAAAGAATCACGAAGGGCAGAAACACCGTCCTAGAAAATTCCGATATAAAATGAAGTGGGTGCCGCGACATTTTACATTGCCAATCTTACTTGGCGTCTCTCTAACAGGTGTTGGCATCGCTTTAATATATTTATTATACAAAAAGGTAAGATCGAAATAATGAAAAGAAATTCGTATTAATCGAAGCTTCGATTCAATCGTCCCTGTGATTAAATAGGATGAAGAGGATATAACCACCCGAAGGAACCATATAGAAGTTACGAAGCGAATCTCGATAGAATATAAAGTACCCAGGCAATTTGTGCCTGCCGTTATCGGAAGAGGTGGTGCGGTGGTAAAGGATGTACAAAATAAGACAGGCACACAAATATTTTTTAAGGAAGACAACATCGAATGCCCTGATCGTCTCTGTGTGATAAGAGGGACTTACGAGAGCGTAAATTTGGCCGAAGAAATGATAAAATCTATAATCGCGAATCAGCCTATAATCGAAACGTACGAGATATTCGTGCCGCAAAAGGCATGCGGCTGGATAATAGGAAAAGGCGGTGCGACAGTGCAACAAATTCAGATGACTACTAACGCTAAAATCATTATCGAAGGCAGCTATAATCCGTACGATCCAAGTATGTTAATTTTGTATATAAGTGCGATGCACCCTGTTCGCCCTTGTGTTTGTAAAATTTTAATAACTGGTACTAGCGTCTTACAGATGGCGAAAGGAGGATTATAATAAAAGGGACGGCAAAACAAATCGCTGCGGCTCTGCTGCAAATAGAAGACAAAATTCGCGAAGAGAAAGAAGCTCGCGCAAACTTGGAAGCCTCCTCTGCGGCCAGGTTGCCTAGGGGTAAATTGTCTCCTCGTAACACCGCAGTTAACGCGACTGAACACGCGCAACCAGCGGAACCTCTGGCGTTGAAAAGTATATAACCCAATAACTTGAATAATATTTCTATCCATTGAATTGTGAACGGCGGCGTTTAGTTGAAAATGCTTGTGCGCTTTTGTTTCCAGTTACCGATGGCGTAATGGAGGTGTATGTGTCTGCTGTAGAAAATCCTAGTCAATTCTGGGTTCAAGTCATTGGTCCTGGAATCACAGCTCTGGACAAATTAGTGTCTGAAATGACTGCGTATTACAACGAAGAAGAGAGCCACGAGTTACATGCGTTAAGAAATGTGGGTATAAGTAAAACTGTATCCGTTTTACTGTTGTATGTAAACTAGGGTGGCTCTTATTTACTCTTGGTAAAAAAATTTTCTCAAGATTTTCTTCGCGGCACCCTCTAGAATAGTTCCAAATAATTAAAAAAAAATCGGTGTAAAGTTTGAGCTCGATCGGATAACGGGAAAGGGTGCCCCTGGGCCCTTAAACATTTAAATCATTATTTAACAGCCCGCCAAGTCGATTTTATATAATATCCTACAAGTTATTGATTAAATAAAAAAATATGTCAAACAAAAGTTGTAGATCCGGGCATGGAGCATCTTTTATGTTGTATTACTTTTTCTCGTGCGACAAACGGTTTTCGAAAAAAGTCCGAAAAACTAAAAAAAAAACCTTTTTTCCTCAAATTTTGAAAGTTTAAATGCTTCTAGAATACTTTTTATTTATGAAGGCGAATAAATAAATGGAATTTTTATTTTCGAGGACTATTTTTTTAACATTTAAGGTGGGGGCATATACCGAAATATGCGAAAAAGATAAAAAAAATTTTTTTCTTATTTTCAGTGTTTGATATGTCATGAATGTTTCCTGAAAAATTGGGACCGAAATTCGCAAAAATATCGAAGATATAGATTCTATATTTTCGATATTTTTGCAAAGATATAGATTCTATATTCTATATCGAAGATATTTTTGCAAATTCCGGTCCCAAATTTTCAGGAAACATTCATGACATATCAAACAGTGAAAATACGAAATATATATTTTTATTTTTCGCATATTTCGGTACATACCCCCTTAAATGTTTAAAAAATAGTCCTCGAAAATAAAAATTCCATTTTTTTGTTCGCCTTCATAAATAAAAAGCGTTCTAGAATCATTTAAGCATTCAAAATTTGAGGGAAAAAAGTTTTTTTTTTTAGTTTTTCGGACTTCCTTCGAAAACCGTTTGTCGCACGAGAAAAAGTAATAGAACATAAAAGCTGTTCCTTGTCCGGATCTACAACTTTTGTTGGCCATATTTTTTATTTAATCAATAACTTGGAGGATATTATATAAAATCGACTTCGCGAGCTGTTAAATAATGATTTAAATGTTTAAGGGCCCAGGGGCACCCTTTCCCGTTATCCGATTCGAGCGCAAACTTTACACAGATTTTTTTTTTAATTATTTGGAACTATTCTGAAGGGTGCCCCGAAGAAAATTAAAAAATCGAAAATAAGAGCCACCCTAATGTTAACGTTGCTAAAAATACATGACGGAGGATGTTGACGACTGTTATGGTTATACGATTTGATTTTAGATAACGCTTGGTCAAATAGTTGCAGCGAAATACAATTTCGATGAACGATGGTACAGAGCTGAAGTTATTTCCGTCCCCGACGATGGCCAATGCGAAGTGTACTTTGTAGATTACGGGGATCACGAAGTAGTTCAGACCGACTGTGTATTGGAGCTTCGAACAGACTTCCTGAGCTTACGTTTGCAGGCAGTGGAATGTTCGTTAGCTAACGTTAAACCGCTGTAAGTTGATTTCCAATTAAATTTATAGTAATTATTTGAAAGTATCACAGATTTTATTGATTACACATCTTACGGTCTAATTTTATAGAATAATTAACGCCATACAGATCCATTTAAAGATCTTTTTATATTCCCGAGATATCTACCAAGTGGTAGTAACAGCATTCGTTTATATAATGTTAACAATAATCTATAGGAATTCGTGATCATATTAATTTGTATATACATAGAAAAATATACTAATTGCTTAGTTCACTGTCATCCATGTTACTTGATCTTGAGCTGCCGATGCTGGCTTCGCAAACTTCATTAAATAATTCTGGATTTACGTGTTCCATCATTTTCCACGCTAAACTTTTATTGAGTACAGTTATGTTTTCTTCGCAATACGCTAAACTTGCTCTTTTAAGGGCATCGCAACTAAATTCATCTGCGACTAAGAGCCTGCTTGCTATATTTTCTGATGTTATTGTTTCGATGAGGTTCCTTTCGCACAGCTCTTTCAGTCCTAGAAAATACTTACACGTTACTTTGTAATTGACTTGCAAGGGAACATCCCGAATCCGGAAATTCAAAAAATTCTGAAACTTTGCGAATACGTAGGGAATTTTCTCCCGATTACAACGCGATTTTTTTACTGCCCAAATTCACTCTAAGGGGGTGACCCCTGAATTGACCCCTGAAAATCCGGCTATTTTGTGTTATGACTCGTGAACTGTAAAATAATTTTTTTACCAAATGATAAATCTAATTAAAAGAAGTAACTTTTGTCTTGAAACTTTTATAACAGAAAATCGGAAAATAGCCGAATTTTCAGGGGTTAATTTCACCCCTTTCGAGTGAATTTGGGCAGTCAACAAAAATTGTGTTTTAATCAAGAGGAAATCCCCTGGATATTCACAAAGCTTCAGAATTTTTGAATTTTCGTGTTCAGGATCTTCCCTTGTTAACCTTGTCGTTTAATTAATTATCTCGCTCTATAAACTACAGTACCTTGCAAACAGAAGCGTTCTGCCAGAGATAAAAGCTGCGGAGCTAAACAATCCAAATTGTCTACTTGGTCGCTGTATATATATCGTAACAATTCTTCTGTCACCTCTTTACTAAGGCCTAACAACTCCAGCGAGAACATGTAGCCACCCTGAAATATTTTTAACACGCAATACTGTAATAAATTTGTATATTGGAAAATCTATTGTAGCAGCACTGCGTACTCACCCATGAGTCTAACGAAGTTAGTGTCAGTTAAAATAAACTTTGCTCGTAAGAAAAGGCAATAATCTCGTGAAAAAATTGTTAGTTTAACGTTTTAAAAATAGCTTAAAAAAGAAAGGATGACAGTGCGACGAACGCCACAACTCACTCAAACTGGCTTTATAGAAAATTATGAAATCTGTATAATAAATTAGTGTCTGTGTTAATGTTAAGGCTTTGGCGAACATTCTTAGACTAGGATCTATTTAGCAGTCTCGTCCTCGAGTTCACAACAGATTAGTTCCAACACTTTTTAAAGCGGGTATAGAGTAACGCCTCGAACATACTTCTAAACGTTCGTTTCCTTTATGAACCGTCCTTTCTTTCTGCGGGTCTCGTCTATCTGATATTTTATCTTCTGCAGCGTCCGCCATCGAGTTTTGCTTTGCTGTTGATTCGCTTACAGGCAGAATCATTTCAGCTAGAACACTGCTACGCGCGGCAATTATGCTGCTGTGGACGGGAAATTCTGGGCTGTTTAAATCCCCGCATGTTAATTTAGTGTCCGCGCCATGTGGATGCCTTAACAATCTGGCCATATCCTGAAACATAGTTCCTAGTTCTCATTTATTTGTTTACTTTTAGTCTTCTTTAACGTAACTTAAGTGGGTGTTACTTAAGTAAAGAAGTTTACTTTAAAAAATTACTTCATCAAAACTGATTGAAATTCACTTGAAAGTGATTTCCATTTATAGAGTCCTCGAAGTACTTTAGTTTCTAATTCTATGTTTTATTACTAAAATTGTATAATTATCTATTTTATCTATTTTAAAGATGAAATCTTTCTCCAAAGATTCAGAACTTATGGTGCTTTCTATTTAGGCTTTAGAATTTTTCTTCGTCGTAATTATTTCAGACACACTTGCCTGCGATAAGTTGTGCTTCTCGCTTTCACACTGGATTATCTGTATCTTCACCATCAGTACAACTTCCCCGCTCTTCTTTAAATGCCTGTCGACTATGGACAAGTCCCTGTACCCTAAGGAAATGATGTCTGGGCATGACTTCAATTCGAGTACCGTTCTGCTGACGTGACAGTACTCCCAGTGTTTAACGTCAGCATTGAACACTGCAAATTGAAATCGTATCTTTGCTTGTTCCGCTTCCTCCACCGTGCAGCTCAACATGTTCAGGCACAATACCACTGGGTTTGTGATTCTCTTCCCTGTTACCAAACATTACATTCGTTCTTTTGTTCAATACAACCAATGTTAATAACTATATTGGCTTAAAAAATGAGGGATGTATTGGACACTCATTTAGTGTAGAATGGAGTCAAGGATCATACTGTTTCTCTAGAGTACGAAAATTTAATTATAGCAGTCAGGGGCAGATTTGGAGATTTAGGCTAACAAGTGTCTGCCGCTGTCAAGCCTCTGTGTTTAAATCTTTCCCAATTTCTTTCGTTCAAAATTTGTCGCCTTCGAAAATTTGCCGCTCTTCAAAATTTATTCCACCCCAAAATTTATTCCCCTCTCCAAAATTTGTCGTTCCCCAAAATTTGCTACTCCCCAAAATTTGCTACTCCCCAAAATTTGCTACTCCCGAAAATTTATTCCTCCCTAAAATTTGCCACTCCCCAAAATTTGTTATTCCCCAAAATTTGTTGCTCCCCATAATTTGCCGCTTCCCAAAATTTGCCGCTCCCCAAAATGCCGCTCCTCAAAATTTGTCGCTCCCAAAATTTGCCACTCCCCCAAGTCTTCCACTCCCCAAAATTTGTTACTCTCCAAAATTTGCCGCTCCTCAAAATTTGTCGCTCCCAAAATTTGCTATTCCCTAAAATTTGTTCCTCCCCAAAATTTGCCACTCCCCAAAATTTGCCACTCCCCAAAATTTGTTATTCCCCAAAATTTGTTGCTCCCCATAATGTGCCGCTCCTCAAAATTTTCTACTCCCCAAAATGTGTTACTCCCCAAAAAATGCCGCTCCTCACAATTTGTCGCTCCCAAAATTTGCCACTCCCCAAAATTTGTTACTCTCCAAAATTTGCCGCTTCTCAAAATTTGTTACTCTCCAAAATTTGCCGCTCCTCAAAATTTGTCGTTCCCAAAATTTGCTATTCCCTAAAATTTGTTCCTCCCCAAAATTTGTTATTCCCCAAAATTTGTTGCTCTCCATAGTTTGCCGCTCTCCAAAATGTTCTACTCCCCAAAATGTGTTACTCCCCAAAAAATGCCGCTCCTCAAAATTTGTCGCTCCCAAAATTTGCCACTCTCCAAAATTTGTTACTCTCCAAAATTTGCCGCTAAAAAATTGGCGCTCCTAAAATTTGCCACTCCCCAAAATTTGTTACTCTCCAAAATTTGCCGCTCCTCAAAATTTGGCGCTCCTAAAATTTGCCACTCCTCAAAATTTGTTACTCTCCAAAATTTGCCACTCCTCAAAATTTGTCGCTCCCAAAATTTGCTACTCCCTAAAATTTGTTCCTCCCCAAAATTTGCCACTCTCCAAAATTTGTTATTTCCCAAAACTTGTTACTCCAAAATTTGCCGCTCGCCATAATTTGCCGCTTCCCAAAATTTCCCGCTCCCCAAAATTTGCCACCCTAGACTGCAGCCAACTTATCCCAGGTATACCCAAATCCGCCTCTGATAGCAATCATCTACATATATTACCAGTCTCAGCTACTTTTATCTGTTCCAATTAGTCAGCTTGTTTAAGGAAAAACTGTAATAGTTAACACGACTATCATAATGGTTTTATCATATCAAATTCTGGTTCTTACCATCTGGACTCTTCCAAAACCTGATAGACAGGTTCCACGTACTATGAATACCGTTTATGTTAATATTAAACGAAGGGCTATCAATAGAGCTCTTCTTTAAAACTGACTTCTTGTAATTTGGAATTGGCCATGTGTATTTACATATAACATCCGAGACTACTGGTACGAGTAGCTCCATATTACAGCCGGTTTATGTAAACGAGGATACCTATTTGAAATCAGAAAGAAATCAGTGTCACTCAAAGTCCATGAAAGCTGAAGTGGTTCTTGTTACATCGATTAATAGAAAGCAGATTTGTAAATGCATCTTTCATTATCATTCGTTGCTGTTTAGTAAAAGTTACTTTATTCGTCGCGTATAATATTCAGTCATCCTCGAAGTTCAATTTTATTATCTTCCGGTTTTTCTAACAATGGAGCCGCAGCACGACTTTTCATCCGCCCCGCTTCGCAATTTCACTTTCGATTTTCCTCGCGATCTGTCTGTCTAGAAACGGTGTAATTCTCCTGGCGCAGTGTAATTGCGGCGTATAGTCAGCGATAAAGCTTTGGGAAAGCGCGCAAAACGCTTCGCAGTTGTGTCGAACTGCTGCACCATGCACAGGCAAAGTTCACGGTATAATTTACAAGTTCATCGGTTGAAGCGTGTATGTATGGCAGAGCGCCAGTTTCCAATCTCAGTTTGTCTTTATTTAACCAGAATTTCTTAGCGGCATACAAATCACGTTTTATTCTCCCGCTACTTGGCAAGGCAGTGAAAGCAGCGTATAAAATTGACAAAAGTTGGTGCAACTTTGTAATATTCATTTAAGCCGATAGAAAGTTCTTAGTCACGGGATTTCGTATCGTTTAAAAAATCCCCGATAATTTTCAAAGTCAACAAAATATTCACGCGTAGAGGCAGTACTATAAACTAATCCACCCGGTGTTTGTTAATTGAAGAGTCTTGTTAGAAAACACTGCAAGTGCCAAAAAGCAAATTCTATACTACATTACCATTGGCACGTAGAATATTTCCCGATGAAATTTTCTTTTTTTAATATTCTTTTTTAAATTTTCTTTTTTTAAATATTGGCACTTACAGTGCTTACAAGGACTCTGAAATTATTTCTCATTCAATTTAATGAATAACGTAAACCTGCAAAGTTTTACACCACCTTCTGCAAACACCCAATATGTACAGGTACATAGCACAGCAGCAGATAGTAAACAATGACCAGGGCGTTTGCAGACTTTTCTCCACGGGCGGGGCAACTTTGGGGTGATGGTAAAGAAAAATATAGTAATGAAAAAGCGAAGCGAATGGAGTAGCCCACTTGTTGTTTTTAACCCTTTTGTAATGCTATTTAATTTAAAATTTAAAACAGAAATTTAAAAATATTCACCTTTTTAGTATAAAGTTAATACAGATCAGTTATAAAAAATAAGCTATTTTTTTCTCAAATTACAGGGGGGGGGGGACGCAACTGCTCCTTTTGCAAATGGTAGATTCCACGCGACGAAATAGGGCGAAAATCAAGAGTAACAGAATCGCGGTCGAGGCTTCGTTTCCCAGCTATTACCTACTCTTCAAAGATTCAGATAGGAAACGTCTGAAGCTCGGTAGGCCAGTTACGCCTCATTTAGTCGGCATCAAAAACCAAAGATTAACAACTGAAAAAAAAATAAAATTGCACCAAAAAGTGAAAAATAATTTTTTCCCTTACTTAATCTACGACTCTCATATTTTTTAAGTCGGCGCCAGATTTACACAGTGCAAATGCTGAGGCACCGACTTAAAAAATATGAGAGTCGTACATTAAATAAGGGAAAAAATTATTTTTTACTTTTTAGTGCAATTTTATTTTTTGAAGTCGGTTTGAATTTTTTTAAAAATTTGTTTATTTTTAACTTTTTAGTTTTATATATATTGACACAACATGCTGAGGAGATATGCGCGTGCGTACATAAAATAATAATAATTAGGTGACAGTAGTCTGTATTATTAACTTGCAAAATATTGGGCCAAAGTTGATGCAGTTTAGGATGGGACCACCGCCCCCTTTCGAATAAAAAAAAGATCAAAATCGGTCCATATGCTGAGGAGTTATGTGGGGACAAACATAAAAAAAAATACAAACGGGTCGAATCTACAACCTCCTCCTTTTTGAAGTCAATTAAAAAAGGAACCTTCACCGCAATTTCGTTACTCCAAATTTTCGGCCCATTTTACCGCGTAAAATGACTCGTTTCATTTTCAACTACTCGTTACCTTTCATCCTGTATACATCAAGATCCCCGCACAAGCGTGTCACTACGTATCATACCCGTATAAAGGTACCCCTACATGCGGGCACCGATATTTTTATACCATTTGTCAAGGAAAAAAGTCAATGAAAATATACTGCGAATCGACCTGCAAGGCTCTTGTGCCGATGCACCCCGTCGACGTCGCCACAGGAGGGTCGCTTGATTTAAGGGCACTTGGCAGTCGTTTTGATCGAAAATGAAGCAGAAGAAACAATTTTAATAAGCCTCTTTAACGAACCCTCTGTATCATCATCTTTAATGCATGTTTTTGACTAAACAAACATGATTTTTTTTAAAGCTTACGATGTTAATAAACATCGTGTCAAAGCAGAATCCCCAGCCTGAATTTATTTCTTCGTAATTAATTGGAAAAGAAATGCTTCATTCTCGTCAAAAACGACTGTACCCTTAAGAGGGGAGCTCTATTTAGGACGCTAGGAATAAGGTGATACTTGAGAATTGTTTTTCTAAGAAACTATTAAGCAGATGTTTTTCAAACTTTCAGGGTATTTTAGTTCATATTCAAGCAATGAAAATTAATTTTTACGTTACAAAGTTTGCGGTAGAAATGGAGATAATTACATTGTCGATGAACCTAACAAACAAAAAAAACGTTAAAAGTTGGCAAATTGGTTAAAGTTAAAAGTTGGCAAATTGGTTAAAGTTAAAAGTTGGCAAATTGGGACTACAAAGAAAAAGTTACGATTCTGCCCCAAGATATTTCGTACTATTTATGGAAAAAGAGTTGTTCAGTTCAATTTATTTATCAATGGCTTAGGTTCATCGACAATGTAATTTTACTAGAAATAAGAAAATCCTTGATTTTTTTATTTCAGGGAAGAAATGGGGCCACCATTACAATCGCCAATTGGCAACTCCGGTGCGCGAATTATAACAAACGTGTTCATATAGGGTGACAGCACTAGTAGTCGACCACTTAAAGCTAAACTCGAATGAAAAGTTCTAAAAAAAAATAAACAATCAATGTTATAAAATATATAAAATGTATTGATGTAATTCAAATGTATTTAATGGATCACTACAAATTTAGTGTTAGTATAAAAGTTCGGGGAAAATAAATAATTAGCGTTACAAATAAAGTGTCCGAATGCTTTAATAATCGACCGCGTAACTCTAAAGTCGACCTGTCCGATAGCTAGTAGTCGACCACCTTTTTTTAATATGAAATTCAAAATGGATTATGTGCGCATTACAAACTAAAATTTATTTTTAAATATAATGTGCAACAACGGCAAATAATTAATAATGACAGGAATAATGCGTAATTAAAATAAGTTCTTTTAAAAACTTTATCAAAATTTTAATAAGATAAATTATAGTTAACACATGGTCGACTTTTAGCGTTCATTGTGAATGCAGTTAGCTTCAGAAGTCGACCGCCGCGGTCGACTATTGAAAATTGAAAGGGAATGATGGTCCAGTTCCCGACCTCCCATAAATAAATAAATTATCCCATTTTTTTAAAATTTTTTAAGCGCATATAAAATTGTTGATGCTTTTTCAGTGAAATAGCATTATTTTCCAGTAAAAAATGTATAAAACTGAATTACATTTGTCGTTTCTATTCAAAGCGCATTTATGCTTCTCGTGTTGGAAAACAGCAAGCAATGACACATGTAGAATCAAAATTAGTTTACAAATCACTTTAAAAGCATTTATTTTTGTTACCTATGAAGAGCGCTTTTTGTGGTATTTTCAAGTTAGAAATTCAAAATATAATATAAAATTGTCATTTAATAAATGCTTTATTTCAGTACTTATTTCTTTAATCTGAACAATAAAAGTGATCGACTACTAGTGCTTTCACCCTATCTCCATTTCTACCTCACACATTACAACGTAAATATTAATTTTTATTCCTTGATTGTGAACTAAAATACCCTGAAACTTTGGAAAAGATCCGCTTAACAGTTTCTTAGAAAAAAATTCCCAAGAATCACCTTATTCCTAGCCTCCTAAATAGGACTCCCTCCCCCCCCCCCCCTTAAACCTGTGTAGGCCCGTTGATTAGGGCCGGGGATGGCGCAAAAATTGAATCATCCTCGCAATGCCGTGAACGATCAGAATTGGACTGGATCGCGCGGGCGGTAGCGGGGGTGGAGCAGCCGAATGCGAATTTAATCAATCTGACCGAATACCAACGGGGCTCGCCGTTGCGTGCCGCGGAACAGCTAATCACGGGCGCAACCTCGAAGTGATGCACACACGATGGTTTTCGAGTTGGAATTACCGCGGTGCCTACGGTCTTCGGTTACACGCGACACGACCGGCTTTCGAGGGCAGTGCCGAGGAGTGAGTGCCTCGTTGCCAGAAACCCGCAGGCCACTCCGAAACGCTTTCTATTTCCGTTGCAGGTCGCTCTCTCTCTCTCTCTCTCTCTCTCTCTCTCTCTCTCTCGCTCGCTCGCTCGCTCGCGCGCTCGCGAGCCTCGATGCCGCCCGATGCGGAAGCGATGCTCTCTGTTCAGCACCGGGGAACACCTTGGTCGATACGCTATAAGCGTGGAACAGTTCGCTCGCCGATCGCTTTACGGCTTGTCCCTTTTTTTTTCCACGTTTTCCACTGGTAGCATTGTTCGCGAAGGAGCGTCGCGCTGGCTCCAGGCGGCTGTAGGATTATTCCTCGGATTAATGTCAGGGGTAGAGTGGTTAATTTGAATGTCATTTGGGCGTCGAGGAGCGAAGGTGGTGGGTTTCGTAATTAGTTGTTCTCAGTGGTGCACACAGGGCGAGGGGCAAGGGACAACCTTCAGAGAAAAGGGAGGAAGGAGATTTATCTAATTACTTGTGGTGAAGTAATTTTACAAGAGCTTTGTAAAATGAGAAGAAAAATTGAATTTGTTCTTTATGTAAATTTTTGTAATCACCTAGTGAATTTGCATTAATTTTATTGAATTTGCATTAAGAATATTTTTCTCCGTTCAACTCAGCTTCCTCCAAGATTTAAATCCCGAGTGCGCTAGTGAATTTTCCCACCTGCTTGAAATCGACGAAATGTTTCTATGAGTTTTTCTTAGAAGGGAAGATGACAAATTGTTCGACTTTGATGTTGACCCTTCGTGGTCACAGGCGGTGTATCGCACGCCAGACAATTATTTTTTCTTTGTCAATATTTCTGTAAGTTTTTAGTCTTCAATATTAAAGTTTAAAAGTTTGGTGAATTTTAATAAAAAAAATCATCGTATCAAAATTTATTTGAAAAAGTTTATTTCTAGAAAAAGTCTATTAGAGTATAAGTATTACAAATGTACAATTATTACTGAAGAGTTAAAAGATTCAAAAATACGAAAATGCAGTGAACCCCATGTGACCAATTTGTGATTATAAGAAGCTGTGACGACGAAGGGTTGACTTGCAATTAATTTCCAAAATAGCATCGAGGATCTGTACGTCTTCATTCTGTAAGAGCAACTTAATATCGAAGTCAGGCAACTCGGGTCCTTCACTTGTCAGCGTTACGTGATGACAGAAGGAGTCGATGGATTTAGATTCTTTCCAGCGGTGTTCCAAGAAAGTATACTTTTCGAGATCACATTTTATTAATATTGGAAACGAGGGATGCTTGTAACACGGTTGAACATTTCCCAAAAAAGTCCGAAAAGTCACAAACTCTAAATTAATTAACCGACTTCAAAAAGGAGGAAGTCATAGATTCGACCCGTAAATATTTTCTTTTATGTTTTTCCCCGCATAACTCCTCAGCGTATGAACCGATTTTGATCATCTTTTTTTTATTTGAAAGAGTCCCATCCTACACTGCATCAACATTGGCCCAAAATATTTTGCCAGTTCTGGTTAATAATAAAAACTATTGTCACCTAATTATTATTATTTCATGTACGTACGAAAAAAGACAAAAATAAACAATTTAAAAATAAATTAACACCGACTTCAAGAAAAAAAAATGCACTACAAAAAGTAAAAAATAATTTTTTCCCTCATTTAATCTACGACTCTCATATTTTTTAATTCAACGCCTCATCATTTGCACTGTGTAAATCTGGCGGTCGGTTTTAATTTTTTTAAAATTTTTTAAACTAACAGCCGATGCGCTTCCCGACTTTTATCGAAGGGTAATAGTTTATTGAACCCAGCATTTTTGCTTCCACGAGCACCGTCATTGGTAGCAAATTAACTTAATCGCTCCTAGCACTACAATTACCTGAATCGAAAGTGGCCTTTGAGGTCTTCTTCAACGACCAAACGAATCCACGAACATTGTCCATGACAACTAGAAGCGGAACGAAGCCACGCGGCAATTTAAAAAAGAATTAACAAATGTGGTAATCGCGTTGAACAACCCTTAATTGAAGATGCCAACAATCTCAGCGATCACTTTCCCTGCAGAACGCCTGGAATTTTCACAAATTCCTCTTCGCGATATAAAAATAGCAGTTTAAATAAAAACTGCGTTAAAAGAGCGTCGAAGAAGAGATCAGTCTCTTCTTCCTAGTTTCATAACTAGGAAGCATCGTCTCATCCGTGAAATATGTACATACGTGTTTACTCGCAAACTATTTGATAGTACGCCTCAAAGAATCCGCATGTTTTGCCAAATTACGTGACAAATAAACCAGCACCGTTGGTATTATTTACACTATTGTTGTTAGGAAAATTCTGGGCATCGATACAGCAACAAAACGAGAGCTTCCGCAATCTTCCATCGTGCACTCGATTAAAACCCACAAAGTTATAATAAAACGAAAAGTTTCCATAATATTAAAGGTGCTACGTTAATTTATAAATTTGCATTGCAATGACAGATAATCTTTTGAACTTCGAGGATACAGATCGTTTTGAATAATTGAAGCTAAAAGTAAGTCCCTATTTAATACAGCTTTCAAGTTTCAAAGATAATCAATCTGTATTGCGTATTCGATTTTAATTGAATATTAAGTAATACTATTTGTTAATTATAAAACACTTTACGATGCGAAGATAATTAACAAGATTACATATACTCTATGTCAGTCGTTGCTTTGTGAGCAGGTGATAAACACTTTTAACCGGCGATCAGGTTTCCATTTTCCTAAATATCGCGCGGCTGTGAAAATTCATTTTCCAAGCAACGGACCCCGAGACTTTCCTCAGCAACAGCGAGGAGCCCAGTACATAACACGTTCCTCTTTGACACACGAAATTCCACTTCACACCACCGCTCTAAAACGACCACAGCGTGGCGATAGAAATGCGTACTTACGTATAAATAACACACACGTGCCTGGTATGACGTTCATTAACGTTAACTGCATCAAGCCACCGCGGCGAAAGTCGCGAAATCACCGTCCCTGCTCGTTCAACGCCCCTCACTGTTTTCCAGAAAATTATCGCGAAGACACTTCAACGTTCACCCCTTTCCAGACTTGATCCCTTTTTCAGTTTCTGTGATTTTTATTATTTGCGCGATTATTATTGCGATATTTCTGCGATTTTTTAAAAATTTTATTCCTAATTATGAACGATTAATTTCACGCTCGTCGTGGAAAGCTTGCTTCCGATCGCAAGGATGGTGGAACTCAACGCTGGTGATTGTCAGTTGTCTTTTAGTGTTGCGTCGACGTCTTCGTTCCTTTGTCTCTTTAATTGATATTGTTCGCCACGAGGCCTGTGACACGACTGAGACTCTCCTAGCCATCGTCGGCGGGTCTAACGTTCATCGTCCACTTCATTTTCTCGCACGTGCACAGCTGTGTGTTCGCGCAGTTTATAAATGGAACGGAAGATAGCCCGGAAAGTGTCTTCAGCCACGCTGAACGGGGGAGTTTCGCGCGTACGGTTCTGCGTCGCGGGATTCACCCTCGAATTCCGGGGGAGCCTCGGAGTTTCGTGGTAAACAAAGGACGAAAGAGTTCAGGTTGTTGCGCGCCGAGGCAAAGGTGGAGGGTAATTTCGCGTGGAATTGAATGCGTTTGAAGTTTCCACGAGTCAGTGGTCAAAGGGGTGCGGGCTCGATGTTATTCGATACTGTGAAGATCCGAATCGCTTTGAATTTTATTCGAAACAAGAATTTTAATTGGAGAATGTCGCGAGCAGGGGTGGGTTTGTTTTAATGTAATTTCTAAATTCTCGAAACCCGGATTCGAGGTTTTGTAAGGCTTGAAGCTCTCGAAGCTTTTTATTTATTTATTTATTTGCTTGGCGACCGGGGCTAACGAAATTCGAGGCGATTCGAAATTTATATAGATTCTAATACTTATATGACAGATTTGAAGCGATTCGAAGCTTGTGTCACAAATTCAAACCGATTCGAAGTTCACGTCATAAATTTGAAATGATTCGAAACTTACGTCACAGGTTAGATAAAATTTGAAACTTACGTCACAGATTCAAACAAATTCGAATGGCCTTGAGCCCTTCACTATTTAGATAAGATAATTGCCCCAGTTGTCGATTAGTTAGTAGGAGGTCGAAATGATTTTAATGAAAAAATTTATGTAAATGGACCAAAATTAATATTTTGTTCTTTTAGCAGTTAATTTTAACATTAATATAGATAATAGCAAAATAAAAAATTAGAATCTATATATATTTAAATGTGGAAATTGTAATTGGGAATAAAAATGTCGATGCCCCAGATGCCGATCACTAAATTACGGTCGGAACTAGTTGTCGATCAGTAATTGCTCTAGTAGTCGATCAAGAAAAGAGAGGTTATAAAGAAAACTTATAGTACGAAAACGGGTACCTTTCTTTCTTTAGCCATAGTAGGGTAAACCAACCAGTGAATGACTGAATTGTTGAATTTATGGGCCTTTGAGATTAATACTTGAATATATTTATGTATAACAACAAAACAACTGTTGAAATTGCATTTAAATTTATTTTTCCTGAAATTTCTATAAAAATAATTACTTAATCTTATCGTAATTTAAAAAAAAAAAGACTATAAAATGCAAAACTTGTAGAAGTCCAGTAAATGACCGCATACTTTTAATGAGAATTGTACTTATTAATGTTTGCTTAATACGCGTAACTAAAAATATAGGATATTAAAAGTGCAACTACACTCCATTTATAAACATGTAATATTTTTAAATTTATAATTGACATTTCTTTGCCTAACGGTCATTCACTGGTATGCGGTCAATTACTGATTGGTTTACCCTAGATCCCCTCACAACAATGTATTTTGATCCGACACATAAAATTGTATAAAACTCGTTAGAAACACGTTTTTCATCAACCAGTTCCTTTCTTTTTTCATGGTTGGAATTATTCTCACTTTTTAAAACTTATGATAATAATTCATATACAATTTTACATTTAAAAAACGTCATTTTTTTATTATGAAAATATTGTTAAAAATGATATAAAATCATAATATTTGTGAAAATGGTCGAGAACTGGGACTTGATCGACAACTGGAGCAATTACCTTATGAAACGCTTAAGTTTTGCAGAAAATTGAAACGGTGGTTTTGAGATGGAAGGAGAGAAAATTATCTAAGAATTCTCTAGTGCGAACAGAAGTTTCTTTATTTGTTGAGATAACGGGAAATTCCACTGCACTAAGGCTCGAATGTTATTCGTGTCACTCGTGAAATCTGTTTGTTCCGTTTTCACTTTCAAAAAGACTGTCAACGACACGCGTTCTTACACAAACGTCTGCTCCGTTTGGTTGTTTGTTTCCATTCTGGCTCGTCCGTCTGGTTACGGTAACCTGTGTAAAATTAGCGCGGGAGAAATTACAGAAGGTACTCCCTGTATCGGAAGCACAAATGTTTCAGTGTCGATTGCACAACTCTGAACGTTGACCAGCTGAATCTTGAAAATTCGAGCCCAGGACGCTTCTAGTACAGGGTCTCAGCTTGCCTGAAGCCAAGTGGGCCCTGTGGGCCCCTTTAAACATAAGACAATATTACTTAATATTACTAAAAAATATTCATTTATTTCACAAAAATTTTAATTCTACTTCTTTGCCACTTAAGTAATTTTGAAAATTTTATTTACTTATAAAAATTATCACTCACGTTTTTGTTTATTATTTCAAAATATATATTTTGTGGGAGTTAGTGTGGGGTTAGTATGGGGTTAGTTTACTTCTTTGCCACTTAAGTATTTTGTGAAAATTTTATTTACTTATAAAAATTATCACTCACGTTTTTGTTTATTATTTCAAAATATATATTTTGTGGGAGTTAGTGTGGGGTTAGTATGGGGTTAGTTTACTTCTTTGCCACTTAAGTATTTTGTGAAAATTTTATTTACTTATAAAAATTATCACTCACGTTTTTGTTTATTATTTCAAAATATATATTTTGTGGGAGTTAGTGTGGGGTTAGTATGGGGTTAGTTTACTTCTTTGCCACTTAAGTATTTTGTGAAAATTTTATTTACTTATAAAAATTATCACTCACATTTTTGTTTATTATTTCAAAATATATATTTTGTGTGGGTTTGTATGGGGTTAGTTTACTTCTTTGCCACTTAAGTATTTTGTGAAAATTTTATTTACTCTTAAAAATGATCACTCACATTTTTGTTTATTATTTCAAAATATATATTTTGTGTTAGAATTTGCTGAATTTGTTAAGGTAATTTATTTACCATCCTGTCCCCTGTGACCAATTAATTTAATGTTAATACATTGAAGCACTTAAATATATTAAGAGAAATTATTTGTCAGGTACTGAACTGCGTTTCTAGTGACATGCAAGCACAAAGTTGTTAGAACAAAGTCACGTTTGTGGGCGTAAGGTCCACTGTTTCTTGCCAATTGACTGGCATGTTTATTACACTTACGGTACGCGCAACTTCGCAGTTCGAGGCGTTACAGTTGCCAATGTTGAGCAGAGGGGCTGATATCAAAAATAATTTTCTTTACTGTGGCGATGGATAGTAAATACTGCGTGACATGTTTTTGAAAAATGCTAATTTAAGTGAGTCAGGCCGTTTCGAGAGGTTTACTGACGAGAAAGGTTTGCTTAAGGGGAACACCACTGTGACGGCCGGAAAAGTATGTCATTTTTAAGAATATTTTTCCAGGAATAATTTACAGTTTTCATAGAAAAAATTTATTACCTACATTTAGTACGCTGTCTTAAGAGACTATATAAAAATAAATAAATAGAAAAACATCTATAAATTTTAATATATTAATTAATCTTCTAGACCTCCTCACGCGAGCTGATCGAATGTGTAACTATGGAACAGCATGTCTGAAATCAAATTACATTTTTTTTTTATAAACTGTATGAGTGTAGTTTCCGTTGTACGTACCGATTTCTTAAACAAATTATTTTTGTAAAAATGGTGCGCTTTAGAAGAAAAGTTTCGAAAATCCGCGAATAAGATGGACAGTTTTCCGAGCGTATTTCAAAAAATTTGTTTTCAATCAAAGAATCCGTACGTACAATGGAAACTACACTCATTTAGTTTATAAAAAAAAATTAAATTTGATTTCGGACATGCTGTTCCATAGTTACACATTCGACCAGCTCGCGTGGGTGTGTCTAGAAGATTAATTAATATATTAAAATTTATGGATGTTTTTCTATTTATTTTTTTGTATAGTCTCTTAAGACAGTGTACTAAAGATAGGTAATACAAATTTGCTATGAAAACTGTAAATTATTCCTGAAAAAAAATTCTTAAAAAGGGCTTATTTTTTCGGCCGTCGCAGTGGTGTCCCCCCTTAAGGGGCCATTCTACTTCGCCTGTCGAAAAAGAGGTCTATTTTCATGAATTCTTTTTTCAAGAATTTTTCTATAGAATCGTATTTTTCATGTTTCCAAAATATAATTATAAATGTGTGGATGCCGACAAAAGAGTGATCTTTGGGATTTTTGTTCTCAAAAAGTATAAGATGTTTTTCAAAAACAGTTTTCATATTTGAAATAGCGTATTTTAGAAAGTATCTCATAATTTTTTTATTTAAAAATATTGATGACCATTGCTACTCGGTACTGGACCCTCAGAAATTAAAAATTCGAAAATATCTATATAATATATTAAATTGACCAGTCTTTGAACAAAGGGCTTGTCATCGCAGTGGACATTGCTATGAAGATTCCGCGATTGATTTTGTGTTTCTCGTTCCCATTATTTAGACAGCACGAATGGAACATCGAGGCATGCAACAAATTCGCAGAGCTCACTTGGGTAGCTCAGTGGAAAGTCCTGGTGGCTAAAGTTAGAGGCTACAAAGAACGAGCCCTGAGCTACGGGAGATCCCGCCGCGAGGGTTCGCCGATTCCTAGAGTCGATCTTTTCGACAAATACGAGGACGTGGTAAGCCTGACGAGATTCATATCAAACGAATTAGAAAACCAACGATCTTTAACCTGGTACAAGTCTCGAGAATAATTGAACCGTCTTCCTCGAAATAATTAGAGGATCATTCCAATTTTTATTAGTTGCAAGATATTCTAGTATCGCCTTGCAAACAATCAACAATCAAAAGCCAAAAGTGTGCTTGTACTTTGAGGATAGGGGTGTGGAAAATTTGAAACAGTTTAGTTTGCTCTTTATTCATTTGCGTCCACTTGCCTGGAATATTCTATAATTACCATTGTCTTGTAGTGTAATTAGCATTGGCGTTTCACACGTGAAGTGAAGTCCATATTCTGCCTCCTGAAAGCACCAGAGAAAGATTATAGAATTTAAGGGGTTACATACGTTTAGTCGTGGCGAAAATGAATGATTTTAGAATTTTTTTTAGGGATTTTATTAAAAAAAAAAATAAAACAAAATTCTTATCAGAAATTTATTTTGAATAATCTTTGTATTAAATTATTCATCATTTCTGAGGTTCTTTAAAACACTGCAGAAAAAATGGTCAGCACGATATCTCCTTTAAACACCGATAGGTCTGAAAAATGAAATGACATTCTTGTAAAACAAGGGGCTGACAGGTCATCTTTTTTATATTTTCTTTAATTAATTTTTTATGCACAATTACGGAGAAAAATTTGGCATGACAGAATTCATTTAACTTTAAAGTGTCATAAATTGTTTATGTTTCTGAAATTAAAAAATTTGGCCCGTCGGCCTATAATGGCAACATTATTTCACAAAAATATCATTTTACATTTCAGATCCATCGATGTTTAAAGGAGATATGCTGACCATTTCTTCTGTAGTGGTCTAAATAACCGCAAAAATCATAAATAATTTAATACAAAAATTATTCTAAATAAATTTCTTCGCGCGGTTTACAGACTAATAAACTATATGTAATAAGTATTTTTCTTTTTTATCAAATAAATAAAGACATGTTTTTTCTTGCGGTTTTGTCGCGTAGGATATCAATATTGGCGAGTTCTTGATAGACGAAGGCCTGGTGGAGCCGGAAGAGATACTTCCTTCAGCGTCTTCTATCACGATGTCGCCCGGGCGCAGCTCCGAGATAACAACCGTCTCGAGCTCGGCGACTACCTCCCCTTTACCCAAACGAGCTTTCAGCCCAGAAACACCTGCAAACACTTCAAATGCAGCGAATTCGACCATAGACTCGTCGCAGTGGACAGATAAATCGCTCATGAATTTCGAAACATCTTCCAGCGTAGAAAATGTCGACTTGGTCACGCCACAAGTGAGTATCCCGTTATAATTTAATCTTCCTCTTAATGATCACCTCGATGATTTGAAATAATCGCTGGACATAACGCTGGGATAAAAAATTCAATAACGCGAAGAATAATTTCTCAATATAACTTTATATTTCTTTCGCTGGTGCCATAGAGCCTAAGAAACATTTTTAAGAAGAATTTTTATATTTAAATTATTCTTCTTTTTCTCGCCTTCCCAAAGTTACATTAACAAAACGGAAGCTAATGGTTTATTCCACCAGAGTTGGGCATCATTCGAATAAAAATTTGTTGGAATAAAAAATTACTCGTTATTCTGGAATAACTTCGTTTTATTCGCAATTCTCATTCGAAACTATTCGAATAAAAATTGATGCCCAACTCTGGATTCCACCCGATCGTAGTGAATTTCCGCGGGGAAATAAAATTTCTCCTCGCACGCTCCACCGTGATCTACACTCGCCGGAACTTTCATTGAAATCAGAATTTTCTCTCGCGACGCAGAATACTCGTCTAACAATTTTTCCGCGACCCCGTTGCGACATAAAGGTCCTAGGTATACTGCTGCGTGAAGTGGGATTTTGAAATGAACTGAAAAGGTGTCTCGCGGGAGGTTGTGGAGCTCCCCAGCCGGCAACGAGACCGCCTCGTCGGCCAGGAAGAGGCGAAGTAACGAAACGGGATCGTGGAAAGTACTTCGGCAGCTCTTCCTCCACCATCTCGCGCGGAGGAACACGCTCGCCTGCGGTTAACCGTCAAATCGACGGGCACGTCGCGCTCGGTTAGCCGCGCAGTGTCTCTGTACCGATTTCTTCCAGAAGCCCGCTGCCACGATCGAGGAGATCGATCTCGTGTCACCGGTCAGGGATGAGACGAGCCGTTTCATCGAGACGGAGAGGAAAGTGTCCCGCGGGGACGGCGACCATCAGCCGAACGGGGACGCCAACGGCCAGCACGGCAGGCCGCGCGGCTCCAAGATGAGGATGTGCAAGATGTCGCGAGTCGCGCCGGCTGGCTACGAGAGCGACCTCTCCAACGACTCCGACGAATTGGAGCTGGGGTAAATCCACTATGTTTCTCTTCCAAGGGGACCCGTGCCATTGCCCCGCCTTGAATCACTTCAAGTGGCACCCGAATCTCAAGAATCTTAAAAGGGGAATCCTGTTTTTTGGGCTAAACGCATAGGAAAGTTTGTGAATTTTTTTTTAACAAACTAGCGATCCGATTCATCTGAAATTTATACCATGTCTTCTTTAGGGATGCATGATAGCGTGGTACAAATTTCAGGGAAATCGAAGCGCTGGTTTCTTTTGAAAAAATTCTACGATTTTAGACCCTCTTATGAGGCTCGAAGTAGTTCGATTACGTAGCCAGGCTGGACGCGAAGAGGGGGTTTTATACTGATGCTTGAAATGGGATAGTGGCATGGTCAAGCGATGACAGATATTAAGTATTTTTTTAATTGCATTTCCACTCGTCTCGCGTGCAAACAGCAACGTGGACTTAAAGTTAGTATTGTGCAGAGTGTACTTGAAGTGCTCTTCAGGCTGGACGATTGGTCTGAAATAAGATTCCCTTGCCACGAATTCCTTTGCCTCGTAAGTAGATTTTAATAAATTAAATACGACCGTCTCGACTTGGTCGATTTTTCGAATTATTTTTTAGCGATTGTTGAATTCTCTGGCGAGCGAAATTTCGTTCCAGGTCAATTGTTCAGTATGTGGTGAATGAATATTGTTTATTTTTTCCTTTTTATTAAACGATCGTGCTACTGCCCCACGCTAAATATGAATATAACGTTATTTTTTTACGAAGGCCAAGGGTCATGGGTCTCCTAAAGTATTTCGAAACCTTCGCGGTTGTTCGCTCAGTTATCTGCACGTAACTCGAGATAACACTTACGGTATTATGCATAGTATCAGAGTCTTTGTTCGGAGATGAAAATCACGCAACAGAAGCTGTACAATAAGCTAATTCCTCCAACCTGCTCCACGTGCTTTCGCAATTTTCCAGCGTACAACGATACGATTTCATCCGATCTTCGATTAGAACTTGAAGAGTTATAGTTTTTTATCACGATATGACCACGCGAGGATAGATTCGTAATAGACTGGTGTGCAGAAATGTCGAAATATAGGAACTTGCATTTCTTTTCGAGAAGGGAAAAGTCACACGAATTTTAAATAATTAATATAAGTGTAGGTAATGATTAAAAATACGATGAGAAGGACAGACAGACAGACATAGAGATAGAGGATATTTATTTTACTTGTGGAAGTATCGACGAGTTTTAAGAAAATTTTAGTATTTGGCCTCGTGATTATAAAAATTCTAAATTTATTTGGACACCAAATTTGTTAAATAGAAACAGTGATATGAAAATAATTCGATATATTCTGGCGACATATATTTGTGGCGTGTTACGTAAAAAGGTCATTTTGCAGTTACAAAATAGAAATTCTAATTTGAAAAAATTTGCAGTATTGGAATGAATTTTTTACCGTTATCTTATTCACTTCAATTTATTTAGAAACCCCTCGAATTACACCATAATACTTGTTGGACTTAAAATTGAATATTGTTAATAGTCGCACTTCAAAATGTCCTCCAAAAAATGGTAACAAGTATCCTTTACCTAAATCTATATTTCCTTCTCATCATACTTTAATCGTGTATTATTTAAAATTCGATCCCCCCTCTCAAGATCAAAGCAGAAGAGTCTGCCTCCAGAATCTGCAGAAACTTTCGCACGCCACTGTATATTATCAGTAATTTATATAGATTTAACACGAAACCCCAATCAAGCTACATCTGTAACGTTTTATGTACCGCGAGTGATTTTGATCAGCGAACGCATTTTCTATTGCATCCGCAGGTTTTTCAATATCAAGTGCAAAAAAGTGATAGTCAACATCCTAGATCTGGAGAGTCGCAAAAGCAACAAAAATTCTGAGCAAAGAAACTCTTAAGAACCGATAAAAAATGGGCCCTTAATTCTTCCAAAATTAAACAAATTCTGCAATTCAACAAAATTCTTCATCGAACGTCCGAAAATACCTCGACCCACCAAGTAGTTTTAATAAACCAACAATACCGGAACCTTTCAAACCAAACCAAAATCTTTCGAATTGATCAAAAATCACTCGATGGTGGACTTCGGCAGGCCTCGATACATGTAAACAATCCGCAGTCAGAAGTGTCAGAACTGTCTCGATCATCTTCGACGAGTAACGTCGAAACGTTACGAGCAAACGGAAACGTCTGAACAAAGTCTATTAAGAGAAAAGAGAGAACAGTTGCGACTCGAACCACTCGGCACCTGCTTGTTCTTCCAGATAGTCGCGTGGGTAGCCATTGTCCTCTTCGACGCACCGTACGTTATAAAAAGTATGCTCAACGTGAAATGGAACAGTGTGCCTTAAAAACAGCTTCGTACAGTTGAATCCCCTCGAAGCATCGTGTAAAGATAGCGTGGCGAGTATAAGCGTGCGAAGATCACAACGTAGATGTGTATATTTTTATAAAAACCGACCGATTGTAAGGCTAGCTCGCGGCTGCCAAGCGGCGAGGACCATTTCTGTTCGATTCGAATGAGGCGTTTGTTGTGCCGCGCAGAGCGTTGAATGTTTATTGTTGCTTTCTTAGTTGATACCTCGGGGTTTGTTTGATTCGTTAAGCGCCACCACGGGTGGCTGGCCATAGGCGTCGGCGTTCGCGACGCGCGGTTAAGTATTTAGATGTTTCAGAGCTCCGCAGAGGCTTCGTTTCTCAGTATAATTCTCTATGTAAGCGTCGGCACAATGTGCTCGAACCGCGCGATTGGCTAGAAGGGCCACCGCTCTCGAAATTGTGCGACGCAGGTAAGATTTATTATTAATAAAAACGATCGCTGCCTGTATTCTCTGTCTGATCCATGGCACATTGAATCGCCACTTGTCTTTCATGGATTGCGACGCAAGCCGAAAGATCTCGCGGAGCTTCTTGTGGACGGGTAAAAGTCGAAAGCGAGCGCAAAAACCAGGGGACAAAGCCCTCGAGTCGGAGGAAGGAGCGTGCTGGAACGGTGGGCAAACTTTGAGCGTCGGAGCGGCAATCGATCTGCATTTCAATCTTCTGGGAATTGACTTTCTTCAGATTTATGCCAAGCGCGGTTATCCAGCGATCGATCTTAATAAATAATTTAATATTAGACTCGCTGGCAAACGCGTTTACGGTCTTCCTTTACCAGAATTTGGGAGAGGAATTCCTTTACCTTCCCTGGTATTTGTCACTGGCGAAAAATATGAGAATGTCGCAAATTACTCTTAATAATTATTCAGGAGTTATTTGGACCTCAGACGTAATCGAAGTCGAATGTTGGAGGTACTTTAACTACTACTAGTTTGATGAATCAAGTTTTACTCCTGGGGGTGTGCAGATGGTTGTTCCGCAAAATGACAAAATCGATGCGAAATCCCGCGTGATGGAGGAACGTGATTCCCTGTGTGGTGTTTCAAACAGAAGCCGGGTATGGTGTCTTTTTAAAGGAGAAAAAGACGATAATTCTCGCGTTCCTCGGTCGCGGCAGCATTAACGACAGGACAATTGGCCTGGAATAGGGTAAACAGCTGGTAAAAAAGTGCCGAGAGTAATTGCTGTCGCCTGGAAGCAGGCGGTGCTCGGTGATCGGAAAGACTAGAAAGCTGCGGCCAAGCGAAACCGTATAAAACCACGCTAACGCGGCCCCCGCTCATCAGTTCGACGAATAAATCTCTGTAAACTAGCGGCCGGCACGGCGATCGACAAATCGACGATGAGTAACCTGGTAATTTTAATTATTTTTTTATTTTTTATTTACAATTCGTTGGTGATATATTGGAAGAAGTAGCAGGAGGAATTTTCTAAGCACTTGATAGGATAGTTTACAAGGCTTTATTTAGGTTGGTGCGTGTGAAATTACTGTTTCGCGTTTTGAGAAATGTCGCGGAAACTCAAAGGAATTAAATAAATAGAATAAATTAAATAGTTAAGAAGCAGGAGTTTGGGGAAGTTTGAATGGAAATATTTTCCGCTTCTTAACTATTTTATTTATTTAATTTCTTTGAGTTTTTAATTCTTGAATTGAATTTTATTTCTTAGGGAAGATTGAATGGAAATATTTTCTGCTTTTCAACTATTTTATTTATTTGACTTATTTCTTTTCTTTGAGTTTTTAATTCTTGAATTGAGTTTCATTTCTTAGGGAAAATTGAATGGAAATATTTTCTGCTCTTTAACTATTTTATTTATTTTACTTAATTCATTTCTTTGAGTTTTTAATTCTTGAATTGAGTATCATTTCTTAGGGAACTTTGAATGGAAATATTTTCCGCTTATTAACTATTTTATTTCTTTGAGCTTCTGCGACTTTTACCGAGTTATTGTATCGAGTTAATTTCATACGCACCAACCCAATACTTTTGCTGATCAAGTTTCCTGGCCCTGGGTCATGGCAACGAAAAGTTAAAGTGCAGATTAGGTTGACACTCATGGGCAGAATGTAACTCGTGGTACTACTCAAAGGGGTCATTTCTGGTGCAAAAGTAAGTTTAGGATGGAAGTAAATATTTTTCCCAGTGAGTTGGATTTTGGGAAAAATTGAAGGTGACCAAGTGGAAACTTTGGCAAATACAAAGCTAGAAAATTGAAGAAAATTCAAAGACACTGTGATTCATAATAGAGAGATCTTTAACGTTTAAGTGAACATGCGTCATCGTCGATTAAATTATTTAGAAATTCCTCGGAAATAAATTATTCAAACTTCGTACATTCCACCAAACTACAGCTGCAAAATTTCTATCAAATTGACGCGGAGCTCGTCAGCACGGTAGAAATTAAAGTTCAAGTAGAACAAGCCCGTATCTGGTCAGACATTTCTTGTTATATACATATTTCGTTTGGTCAGTTATTTCGTCACGAATTTACATTATCACGCGTGAATAAATTAACGTTGCGTTTAATGGATATGTGAACCCGTGAAAAAATTCACTTCTAGAATTCTTCCCAGTTTCATTAAACATTAAAAATTCGTCTCTCTAATTTCCATTTAAAATCACGTTGACACTTATTTCTGTATGATGGTTTTAATTAAACGTAAGATAATACGACGGAGACCAACCCACTGTCCGACGCTTTTACATCGAACCGAACAAACTCTAATTGGCCCCATTAGTTCAACAGCTAATCGCCGGATGAAGTTATTCGCGGTACGTGGACGATATCGTGCTCTTAAACTGCAGATACCAGTTAATTGGTACGTCGTGAAATAATTAGCTAGCGGGCAAAACACGGTTGATCGATTTAACGACTGACAGCGAACGTCAGCCAGGATGTCATCTCGCGTGTTTTTGCTACTGACAATCATCGCTGTATAAAGCGTCTTCTATTGTGCACGACCCACACAGAGAAGCTGAAAAATCCTTTTTTTGAAACTGTTGTAAGAAAGAAGCCGCGGTCTTTCGCGTAAGGTGGCTTCGATCACAAATTTATTTCCTCAAGAACAATGACGCGTGAAACTCGAATGGTTAATTAAATGAATTAAATTTCTCAAACTATGTAGTTCGAATTAAAAAAATTTTTAAGGGAGGGATAAATTTTATTGGCATTCCACGCGAAATCTGTAAAGAGGACAAATAGGGCTATTCCTCATTTTTTAATTTTTTAATTAGAGCCCTGATATAAAATTGCATTTGTTTAGAACAATTGCAAAATAAGGGTCAAATATTTGTTTCTTTTAAGTGAAATAATTTTTATTAGGTACTGTTATGTCTCCACTGTGAGCACCCAGAAGCTCATTTTTATCAGTTTCTTAGTTCAACAATTATAATTTATTGAAAAAAGGTCAGCACTGTATTTCACAGAGCTGAAAGATTTACAGTAGGGTGGAACGAAAAAATCATAATTGTTTGATTGTTTTCTAATAGTGAAAAAACTTGCCCTTAGTGATTCAGATTCAGAGCGCAGAAGCTAGATTCTGTAAAAAAAGAATTTGAACTGTCGCAAGAACCTTGAAGTGTTAGGTAACTTTTTGTGTTTTTAAACATGTTTTTAAAGTTTTGTATGTGCTAATTTTTTTAAAAATCTTAACATGTTCAGTATCCAGAGCAAGTTTCTTTTAAAAATAAGTGCCATCGTATGATAAAATAAAATTCATAAGATCAATAAAAATAATAATTTTTAAGTGACTTAGGGCACCTTGAAAAACGTATTGTTGAAGTTCAGATTGTGACATCTTCAATACCATTATAAAAAGTAACTTCTGTCAACTATTAGAAGTTATGAATAATTAAAAAAAATTCTGCCCCTATTTTTCGTTCCACCCTAATCTACAGTTTTTAAAATTTTGAAAAATCCTTCGAGATGCGTTTATATATCACTAAACACTACAACATATCAAAATTTCAGCAAAATCCGAAATGTTACTGCAAAAAAAGTGTTCAATTTCGCATGGAATCCCAATAAAAATCACGTTTCATTGCACGATTCAGAAAAAACCTTCTATCAATTTTAATAATTTTCAGAAAAGCAGAAAACTTCGAGTTTTCCTTTCCACTCATTTTGTGTCGCAAAACGTCCGCCCGTTAATAAACACAGTAATGTTACCATTTTTTTAAAAATCTGATCAATTTTCGCAACTTTCAAAATTTCCGAGAATTTCCCAAGCTTCGCGATCCTCTTTTCATTAATCATATCGTACCAAAGCTGTGTACAGAAGGTACGTTCGCTCCAGCGAATAATTCGACCGGGAATTGTGTCCAATTTCTGCATGGTTGAATCCCAGATACACCGTGAATAAATACTAAGGAACTTAATTGAAATTTCCCCGTTGAGTTCGTCCAAGGGTGGCTGTCCGTGATTACGTCCCTTTGCCTTGTAATTTTTGACGCCTAGAAGATCGGATATTAAATAATTAAATGTCCTTGGCCTGGAGGAACTCGTTAAAATTCGTAGTGTATAATTACTAAAAAAAATAAATAAATAAATAAAATAAAATACCGTCTTTTCGTCGTGCTCTTATCACTGTCGTTCGATTTTTTTCCATGAATATTTAAAGAAATTTGCATTATACTTCAATCGTCTATGATCGTTATTCTATGGCCATTTTATTGATTTCTGAATGAGATTCCCTTTTCAATTTAAATCTGCTCCACCTGATTTTTGGTGCCGCTCCGGAGGTAATCATTTAAAAGTTAAACGTCTTCCGGCTCAAAGGTGCCTTCTATCCCCAAGGGCGGTTGACGAGGAGAATATTTACCCTTTAAAGGATACTCTCGTCTAGCAAGAAAACGACTAGAAAGCAACGTGCCGTGAAATACATGGTCAACGGTGGTTTATTTGACATGGTTTAATGGGAATTACGAGCAGTCAGCATTGGCGGATCGACGACTCGAATCGTGAACAAAGGTGGCGGTTAGCAGCCGTGACTATCCTCCTCTCCAAAGAAAACGCCGACAATAGAAACGGGAACATTCAGACGCGAATGTTGCAGAGGGCAATGTTAAACCTGCTACGTTCCTAGTTTCAACTTGTGATTAAGGACTCTGGGAATATACGAACTCGTGTTTTTAACAAAAGTATTGGGACACCGTTTTAAACTGAATAACTTTTTTAAAATTGGTCCCAACGACTTGAGATTTTTTGAGAAGGTAGAAAGATTAGTTTACTAGGTCAGGTTTTTTCGTCGTTTTGAAAAAATTGCAATTGGTCGGAAGAGCGAAAAAAATAGTGGAGGTCGCTTTTCCCCCTTTTTATCTCAGCCTGTAATGAAATTTTAAAAATGCTCTTTATAGATTTATAAGTAACATATATAGATTAGGATGTTTCATATTATAGGGTTAAAATTAAAATATTATATTTTTATTTTACTTTGCGCATGTCCTGATTTCTATTAATATAAAAAAAATATCTGACAAATTTTAGGAAGATTGAGTAATATTTAGAGGTTGCACACTTTGCACACTAAATAATATGTAGTAGGCTAAGGAAACACGATTTCCAATGATAATTATTTTTATTCTCAAGTCCATAAAACAGAAACTAAACTTCAAAGAAGACTTACACATAGATAAATTTATATTTTATTACTACTATTATTTTTGGCACCCATAAAAGTTCTGTACCTTATTATTTTACCCACATTTTTAAAACCTGATAAAGCGAAAATATGTGGGGTAGACCGGGGGCGGTAGTAACAGGGGGGCAAAAGTAACACATACAAATTGTGTTGAATCTCAAAACATATAATGAATATTAACACCAATTTTAGATATACATATGATAAACAATAACATTTGGAATACACACATCAATGTCCTAGCAGTATAGATACGCAATAGACATGGATAGTGGACAAAATAACTTTTCGATACCCTAAAGTAACTTTTTCTATCTGACTTATGAATCTAATGTAAACACTCCCTTTGCAAGTATGTGCGTTTTTTTAAATCTGTAATTTGACCTTTTTTTAAAGTAATACCGATCGTTACCTAGCACTTTTAAGTGTCTCGTTAGTCACAATTTATAATTGAAGTTCAAAAGCATGGTCGGGGGCGATTGTAACATCGGCAGTAGGGATCGGTTGTACCGCAACAGAACCGAATAGTGTAAAAGAAAGCGAATAATATTGTCTTGTTTGCATAGAATCCATGTAGTGTTACAACTAGGGAATTCAATCCCGGGATTCGAGATCCCGCCTGTTTTTTTAATTTAAAAAAACCCGGGATTTGATATCACTAATCCCGAGATTTTCGGGATTTTTTAAAAATGCGAATTACTTTATGAACAACTGAAAAATATCAAAATAAAGATTTAGAATTTTAACATATAGTAAATCATTTTAATTACTGAATTTTTTGTGTATTACCCAATCCCGGGATCCCGGGATAGACTTTAAAAAATCCCGCAATCCCGGGATAGTAAATAATGACCGGGATTGAATTCCCTAGTTATTTTCTGAAACCGAGTTGAATGAATTATATAAACCTTTAAAAGAATTTTAATAACAGAAAAAATTAAATGCAAAAATATTACGTAAAGAGGGGGTTGGAATATCAAATCTTACGAATTCTTATACTGGGGAGGGGGGGGGGAGTTAAGAATTCGCAAAAATTACCCTTACGTAAGTTAAGGACGGCCCCTTACCTTACAAGGGAACATCCCGAACCCGAAAATTCAAAAAATTCTGAAACTTTGTGAATATGTAGGGTATTTCCGTCTGATTACAAGGCAATTTTTGTTTACTGCCCAAATTCACTCGAAGAGGGTGAAATCAACACCTGAAAATTCGGCTATTTTCCGATTTTTTAATTATTATTATTATTATTATTATTATTAAATGTCTTTATTGCACAATTACAATTAAGATTACAATGGCGAGTAGGCGAGGTTCAGCATTAACTGCTGCTCTACAACCTAACCTAAAAAGCCGTTGGGAGGTAAGAAAAGGAAAGAAATCAAAATAAAATAAAATAAAATAACAAAATAAACTAAGAATAAGAATAAGCCAATTACAGAGGAAACCGCGAGAGGATGAAAGAATGAGCGCTAAGTTTAAATGAAGCAATTTTGTGTTATAACTCGCGAAATGTAAGAGATAGAAAAAAAGTTTCAAGACAAAAGTTACTTCTTTTAATTAGATCTATCATTTGGTGAAAAAATTATTTTACTGTTCACGAGTTACAGCACAAAATCAGAAAATAACCGGATTTTCAGGGGTCAATTACACCTCCTTAGACTGAATTTGGGCAGCAAACAAAAATTGCGTTGTAATCATGAGGAAATTCCCTATATTTTCACACACTTTCAGAATTTTTTGAATTTCCGGGTTCGGGATGTTCCCTTGTTAGTGATAAAACTGTGCAACCCCTAAATATTATTAAATTTGTCTAAAATTTGGCATACAGGTCACTTAGATGAATAGAATCAAGGGGGCAAGCAAAGTTATACGAAAGTAGCACCTTTGGAAAATTGAAACACCCTAATATAGGGTAAACTGCATTAATGTTGGCACTGCACTAACCATTGGCACTCCTGATTAAAAGACCAAATATTAAGAAGTACAAGCTTAGAAAGTACTTTTTTACAATTTCTTATTTTTCTTTCACTACAACACTGCAAAGCCCAGTAGTTGAACTGCACATTTTACATCTGGCAACACCACAAAGTGGGACAAAGGCCTGAGTTGTAGCCGTTTTCTTAAAATTGTGATAAGGGTTAGGTAAATACACTTTGTCGCTTTATAATTAAGTAATGGATTGAAATACAGATTTACTAAGTATTGTAGGTATTTAATACTGAATGAAATAGTCTGTTTAAATACTTTGAACTTCGTTTTTAACTACATATGTTTTTTTATATAACTTCAAATTTTAGGGTGCCAATGATTGTACTTCTATGCCTGTTTTTGTTTTTCATTGAATATTTTTAAAATAAAAGACTTAATAGGTACTCAAGATGTTTTATTTTAATGAGAAATCCATAATCATTGATAATAACTGAAAATTGGGACCATATAAAATCTTCACAAAAAAATATAGACTTTCTAATTGAAATTTCCGCTTAGGGTGCCAATCATTGTATAGTTTACCCTAGATGCTAACAATTTCATCACATGAAATCACCTAGAAAAATCGCCCCAAATTCCATGATTTTGCGGTTTTGAATAAAAAGAAAAAACAGTCAAAAACTTGAAAAATTGTTCAAATAATCAAATAATCGCTCCATCCACGCCAAAACTTTGTAATTTTTTTTAAACACTCGACTCGTTTGCGACAAATATGGTGTTCCTTTTAAACTTCTTCTCCCTTCAGCTAGCAAAAAAATATAAAAATTACCATTAATTTTCAATACCACAAACAATTCTACAGCAACCTTTTTTTACAAATCACCCATCCAGAGCTGCATCCCCGGTTCACCCCCCCCAAAAAAAACAGTGACCATCGCTTTTTGACCACCCTGTATAAACATAATTTTTCAAGCGTGACGGCTTCGTGGCCCTTTAAATGCTGAATTGCCAAGGCGATGGTGGTTAAAACATCCGGTTGCGCTATTTCAGAGCGTAACACTGATTCTTTTGTGCGGGGTCTACGGTGCTTTCGCTGGTCGTCGTTACATCGCGATACCGGTGGACGGGATCGACGTGATCGAGCTGAGCCCGATCGCTCTGCCAAGGATCCCGCGGCAGGCAGACGGCCTCGTGCCCCTAGCGCTGCCCAGCATTCGCCAGGAGGATCCGGAGAGCCGGCGTCTGGAGCGCTCCAACCCCGTTCTGGATTACGTGGACTTCGGCGGGCAGACTGGCTCGAACGGAGCTTTCAGCTGGTACGCTGACTACCCGGCGCATCATTGACGATTTCCACGGGGGAAGGGTTGATAACGTGCGCCGCGATCGATCCTGCCGGACAGCGCATTCGGAGTTCTGTCGCGCGCCCTTAATTCGCGGACAACGGCGGCGATTAATTGGATATACGGAATTAATCGCCGCTCGGTGGAAGCGCTTTGTTCGGGGGGGGGGGGGGGTGGTGACGCTGCAAGGGTCGCGGGGAGTGAAAGTGACGGCGGGCTTGAATATTGCAGCCCCTGGTTTGGGGGAGCGTAGCTCAGGCACGCTTCAGCAGGCCGGGCTCGGCCCTGCGGGCAAAATTAGGCAGCTGCTTAGGGCGTGAAGTCTGAGAAGGGGCCTAAAATTAATAAATAAAATGGGTTTTTCATTATTAGCATTTTTGAAAATAAAGCTTCGAGTCAAAAATGTTACAAGTTGGGTTAGAAATTTTTTAAGTTATGAATTAAATTCATTTAAGAAAAAACTAGATATCAACAAAATCGAATAACATTTAATTCCTAATTATAAATTTATAATTATTATTCAAGTTAAAAAATAATTTATAATTAGCTCTTTTAATTTTGAGATTTTGAATTTGGGGTAGGGTCATCGAAAGGTCAACTTGGGCGCAATTTGGTAGGTTCGCTTAGGGGTGAAAGGATTGAGCCGGGCCTGTGTTTGAGCAGTATCACTTTGAGACCCTAGAACTCAAGGCTGGGTCAAAGGAGGGGCGGGGATCAGGGAGCGGCAGCCCCGGTCTCAATTTTCCAGGGGGAACCTTCCATTTATGTAAAAACATTTTGTTTACTGCTTCCATTTAAAATAGTTAAGAATCGTAATAAAAGTTTTTTATTTAAATATTTTCCTGATGTTTGTCTTTTAATATTGTGTTTATTTGTAAATCATTAGTTTTCGTTATGATTCAATTTTATTTATAATAAATTTTAATTTTTTAAGATTGACGTATTTTATTGTGTTTTATTATAAAAATTCTTTACACCCCCTCCCTCGCGCTTTTCAAATGATGGGGCCTGTAAGGTTTGATAGCCCCAGAAATCTTAATCCGGCCCTCTGGGAGCCATGTTGTGTTTTGTAGCAAATTATTAATGTGTTGTGATTAATCGGAAGGTTGGAATGTGGATAGTAAGAAGCGCAGGAGGGAATTTGCAAAGATAGCTAGATGGCTAACATTAATATTTGTCATGCACATGCATAGAAACATGAATTTTAAACTTTATTTTGACCAGCAATGTTAAATGTTACACAGTGTATAAAGGGCATGGTAAATGTGTTATCATATCACCTGTATCTGAACGCCCTCTTAACGCAAACCCCTTGTTCTCCTACCATTGTCACCAGTTAAGGGGGAATCTCGTGTAACAGTCCCCGAAGTTTACGATTTTTTTTTGAAAAAACTATTGTTAATATCGCATTAAAATCTTTTGGGATATAAGGAGGCATCTTTAAACTTGTAGAATTTTTTTTTATGTCGATCCTTATTATTTATTAGTTATTGTGAACTCGTTGTTCACCTCTTCGACGATGTTGGCGTCAGGTGTATTACCTGCTACAGTCATCTGATTGCAAAAAGATTTTTTTTAAAGTTAAATAATTCACGCTGGGACTGCACCTAATATTTTAATTTTAATGATTTTTAAAAATTTGTGTAAGGAAGAAACTGACTTTTTCTTTTAAACGCTATAACTCTTCCAATTTTTCATTTTTTTTTTCTTTAAAGTGATTCAATCCGAGCGTAAACTATCTAACTTTAAGAAACTTCTATTTTCTTTGCAATCAGATGACAGTGATACATTGTCGAAGAGGTGGACAAGATTCCATAATAATTAATAAATAATAATAAAGGATCGACATAAAAAAAAATTCTGCAAGTTTAAAGATGCCTCCTTATATCCCAAAAGAGTTTAATCCAATATGACCACCAGTTTTTTAAAAACAAATTCTTAAATATCAGTTACTTTTGAGGCTATTCGACGAGAATCCCCCCTTAATGTCGCCTGCAGACATAAATTAATAAACCACCAAGTGGCTAACACCAAAGATAACAATCTTTCCATCATTGCTAACAGCTCCGCCAGCCCATGCCCAGGTCCCACTGCTGGTAGCGCCAGGGCCCGATCTCGGGGGCGCAAGCAGGGCGCAACTGGCCGGAAAAGAAAAGCAGTGAAAATTAAAATCAATAAAAACCAATGAAAAAGTGAAACTTTTTCAAGAAGCAGCCAAAAAATAGTTAATATATTTTTGAATTTAGTATCAAACTTACAAATTATTTTTAAATCACCCATACTATTACACTAGGGAAAGGTGCGTACCTATATTAAAGATCTTACATTTCCCCCCGCCTCTTATATTTATTTTCTTTCAATCGTTAAATCCCTCTTTTTTTAAATTTAAAAACCAGGCACCTCTATATATTTTATTTTGTATCCCAACTATTTTTTTATGAATATTAAATTTTTCACCAACCAAAAGGCTTTCGTTATTCAACAGCTACCCACAAAAAAATTTCACTCACCGTCAAAAATTATATTTTAAAATGATTATTTATAATTAAACATAAACGGTGGCAAAAATCACGTTTGCTTAGAGCGGCGGAAGAGCTACCTATCTAGATCGGGCCCTGAGTGGCGCCCACCTACTCTACCAGTGCTAGCAGTGAAAGAACGAAGGGTTCGCTGTCGACACCCTCCACTTCGTTACACCTAAATAGCGGAGGGGGATTGCAGCAACGCCCGTTTAGAGTAATAATAGCTTTATTTCTCGGTATATCCACCATACCCATCCGTTACAATGCAGTAAATAGCGAGAGGACGATAGAGTGCGCCTCCTCTGCGTGTTCTTTTTTTAATATCTATCATATTAGTTTGTTAGGTACAACGATAACAATCTCGTCGGGGCGAGCATCGATCCTCGCCCGTTACTCGCAATTAATTCAATCGCGGCCGGGCCAATTCCGCCGAATCACGGAATCTTCGAGTGCGCCCATCGTATATCCCGCATCCGCGAACGGCCGAGGAGCGATAGTGAACGATAGGATCAATCGAACGCTCGTTATTATCCTCGTCACGCTCACCCGCTATCGATCCCCGACCTTTTCGTACTCGCTCGTTCTTTTCACGCTCGCCGAGATTTCTTCGGGACGGAACGACAACGGGCGCCGCTGCGGGCGCGATCATCGCCTCGCGACGCACCGTCCCTTCGGTCGCCGACGGTTCCGTTCGGCGTGAGTAACCGACTTCGGTAGCTAGCGCCGCGTACACTACCGCCCATAGGCGTCGCGCGAGACAGAACGCCGCGTCGCCTGTCTCGCTGGTAAAACCGATCGAGTGTACTACTTTGCACTGCGTTATACAATTATTAAAGATTAAAGGAATTGATTTTTAAGCTTTTTACAAGATTGGATTGATAAAAATCTATATGAAGAAAAACTGATGTATTTTGATGTAGCTTTCAATTATTCCTTTATATATTAAAATAAAATATCTATCTATAGTGCATGACGCCGAAAGTGGAGGGTGATTTTTGAACACAGAGGCTTGAGGCAACTTCGTAAACAATCAAACTTCAAGTTGAATTATTCGCTTTGTTTTCCTGTAGCAAATTAGCAATAACTCGTATGTGAGTTGTCATATTGAATTCTTTCAAAATCGTTTCATCTCTTTTTAAGTTAAAAGATTTGATGATATTTCGCGGGAAGGGTGGTTGACACTTGCTGGTAGGGGTGAATTCGAAGCTAATTTTTAAATTCTCGGAACTCGAATCCGAAATTTTGTAAGGCTTCGAAACTCGAAACTTTCGGAACTTGAAATGCTGATTCTGTTATGTAAGTGGAATATTATTATTATTTTTTTATTAATATTATTATTATTGAAATTACCGAGTGAAACTCTTTAGTGCACAGAATATATTCATGGGCGTCCGGAGGGGGGTGCAAAAGGGGTTGACCCCCTGGCTTTTGAGGAAAGATCATTTATTTTTAAAAACTGATATTTATTAAGTTTATACTAAAAATGTGAATATTTCTAAATTTCAGATTGAAAATTTTAATTAAATTGGCAGTACAAAATGAGTTTAAAAAAAGCAAGCGGGCTGCTCGTGTTTTCATTACAATATTTTTCTTCACCGTCACCTCAAATTTGCCCTCTCCTGGAAAAAAGTTTACGGACGCCCCTGAATAAAATGTGGTTAAAGTGAAATTAAATAGCACACTACAGTAATAAAAGTATAAACCACCCCTTTCTTCTATTCAGAATGTTATTATTATTATTCTTATTTTGAATAGAGAATAGAATAACTTGCTTTAAGAACTAAGGTCAACACATTTTTGGCATAAATCTCTATTGATCATAGTTAAAGAAAACACAAACAAAAATATAACAATATTCTTACAAAAAAATATTCTTATCTGCCTTCGAGAATTTCGAATCATGAAAACAGAGCAAACTTTCGAATTCTCGAGATTCGAAACTTTCTTAGGTTTCTCAAAACCTCGAAACCCATCCCTACTCGTCAGCCTAGGGGCGCCGAATCTCCAAACCCGCCCCCGCAGAAATTTCAATAAAACCAAAAGTGCGATTTAGAAGCATTTAGGAATTTTCACTTCTTGCTTGATAAGCGACGTTTTATGGACGGGAGTGTACGGATCGTAATCACTAATCTCCGCTGCCCTTCCATCCCTTATTCCCTTCTCTCTTCCCCGTTCGTTCAATGAGAAACGTTTCAGGAACATAGGAGCATCGCAGCGCGAAAAATATAGTCTGCGGAGCACGGCGCCGCGAGCTTCCCCGCGGGGCGAGTGAATTATAGAATCTGCGGACACAAATGTAACACTTGGTGCGATTAGGCAGAGAGTTCTTCGGAGTCCCATCGGCGTCGCCGACGATCGAACGCCGCGAAAACAATTTGTACATAAGGTGTCACCGCTCCTGTATAAAAAGGTGTCAGAATGTCGCAGGTTAGTCGAGAGATATTCCTAAGTTACTAGCAGTTTGATTAGGTACAAGTACTCGTAGAAACATACTATCAGAAACGAACGCCGCAGCTCGAAATTATGCGAGCACGAAATTGCACTACCGTTTGCTAATCAGACACTAGCATTTCAAACGAATTATTGTACTCGTTACAGTTGCAGAAACTCTGGCATTCGGGGTCTCGCAAAAGGACTTTGATAACTTGAAGAATTTCTCTGCGGATTTTGTTGACAATATCGAGGTGATTTTTTTATCGAAATACAGTGAAATTAACGATCTCTTATTTGCCTTTTTGCTCGCTAATTTAATGAATATACCTTGAACAATGCTCAACGATTTCTGTCTCTCGACGACTGAACATACAAAGCTACAGTAGGACCTCCTTTACCCTAAGGGGGTGTAGCTGTTCGATTAAGGGACCTTTTGGACAACGCTCATTTTTCCAAAATTAATTTTCTTATGGTTTCTATAAAATACACTTCGATGGTACTTAAATAAAAATAGCAGAAATTGTAATAGATATATAACGTAAGCGGGGGTGACTTTGTGACTAATGGGGTGACTTTGCACTTCTCTATTTCCCTTTGTAATTATTTATTACCCCTCAATGCAGGCTGACTTTGCGACAACTTCAAATTTTATTTCTCAATAATTAACTATAAAAGTAATCATTGATTTGTCTATCATACTATATAGTTTTCGCGGGATATTTGAATAGTATGAAAGGGTGTCACCCTAAGTCACCCCCGCTTACGGCACGAAATTTTGATTTTCAAAAAGTCATCCCCGCTTACACTATCAGTATCATATTAAATCAATATAATGGGAATTACTTTTAAAAAACATAGAACGATAGAAAAAAGGGGACCCCAGGAAGGAATGCTCCAATTCGGATAGCAGAGCGTTTAGTTGTGATCCACTTTGTGTAACAGAGATCCTACTGTATCACAAACGAAAGATCGCACACCCAACATTGTACTCACTGAATTGTACAATAACGAGCTAACTCTATAATAACGGTCGAGCGCACGCGTTGTACATAAATGGCATTAAATACAGCACCGAGGGGCCGTGTTCGTCTCGCAATGGCACGCCATAAGTATATTAGCTGTGTCGTTGAATATAATTAAACTGCTTCGAACCATAGCACACCCACATACGGCTAAAAAAAAAAAAAATTGAAGACTTGAGATTGTAAACGACGTAAGTGCCAAGAAAATACAAAATAATTTTTCCAGTGAAAAAGAATATGATATGAACGCGGTGGTAAAATATATAAGTGCCAGAACAATTTATTTCAACTGTTAGGGCCATCGCAAGAGTTAAAATCATAAGTGCCATTTTCGTATTGGTGAAAAACAACGAAAGTGCCATCAATTTCCACCGCTCTAATCTTTTTCTTTCCCTCTAAATTTGTAACAGTGGTACACGCTGAAAGTCCACATCGTTCAAGTGACAAACAATGGTAATTACCAAAATGAACAGTCGTGCCTTTTTTCTTTCTCTCGAAAATTTTAACCACATTAACTCACATCGTTCACCATTCCAGCTCCTGAATTAATAATAAACGGGTTGAAAAATAAAAAAGGGGCATCGTGTATTTGACATGGAAGTAGCCTTACTATCTAACACGTACAGAACACTGAAACTTTGAAAATATCACATACCTAATTAAGACTCAAAATTATATTCGAATTACAACACGTATGCACATATTCCCGATGCTTCGTAGGATTTTGAAAAATGGTAACGGAGTTGACGACTTAACTAGGCGACAGTCCGCCTGTGGAATAATGTTAAAAATGTGCAATTCGCTTCGTTAAACGGCGATTGAACCACACGGAGCGGCAGAAGTTAACTCTTCGAACTTTCCCGATCCTTTCTTTCGAACAAAAGATATTACGTACACGGGGGGGGGGGGGGGGTGTAGATGGTATCGCCTCGTATAACATAACTAAATTTACTTTCAGTCACGCGAGAGGCTCCCTATCCGCCACGAAGTTGTTGGCTAGACGTTAGAACCGTGCGCCTCGTGGCAGGTGTTGCGGGAGAAAGATTGAACGGAATTAATTGCACGGCTTTTTGCTTCGGTGATAATAAACGATAATAATGGCCGTTGATAAAGCTGCAGCGCGTTATCGCGGCCATTCTCACGAATCTCCATGCACCCTCTCCGCAATAAAAACTACATAAATAGGTACTAATGGTAACTTATGTAGCGTTTAAATCTTAGTCGATAATTAAAATTTCCTTTCAAGCTTCAGAAAAATATACTTTCGAATTCTGGATTCAACGTATTCAATTTTCAGCTCCCGATTTCTTCGCAGCTCGATGCAGATCGTTATCGTTGAACGTGATCGAACATTGTGCTGTATTTTTTTTTTATAAAACTGTTTTCCATGATTGATCAAGAAAATGGAGAGTAATTGTTGTGTCACCGATATTGGTAATTGAAAAACAGGGAATGTCACAAAACAACTTTATCGAGAAAATTAAGGTTTAATAGTTGGTCAGTGAAGAAACAAGGTTCAATGAATTTAATTTTCTTATAGAATTTTCTTCTTTAATAATTTCTTGGTTTCTTATAGAATTTTCTTCGTTAATAATTTCTTGGGTTCTTATACAATTTTCTTCTTTAATAATTTCTTGGTTTCTTATACAATTTTCTTCTTTAATAATTTCTTGGTTTCTTATACAATTTTCTTCTTTAATAATTTCTGAGTTTCTTGATTTCTTGACTTCTTACCGGGTATTTGAAGTTTATAACCCTTTGTGATTCGACAGTTTGGTAGTTCCAGTTGCCACCAACAAAATAACATACTATAAATCGAAAAATCGCGAAAAATGGACATTTCCTGTTTTCCCCCTTATCCTTTAATTGCTATTGCAATTTTGCCATTTTCATGCACAGTTTTGGAGTTTTATGAAAATTGAAGATTTACCGATATGTGTAGCATCGTCAAAATTAAAGAAGATATGAAGCAGAATGAGAAAATGTACTCTAAGCTCCTTCATTGATTTTCTTATCATTTTTAATCGATCCTACAAAATTTACATAATGCATATGTGTGCTTCTGTACGACACATCTAATACACGCAACGCACTTAGGAGAATAATCGCTTTTGATTCACACAAACGAACAACGTCATCCAGGCACAACTGTTTAAAATCAACTGAGAACATGGAATCGAATCTGCGTGTCTAATTGCCGTTAAATGGGAATCGAAAACGATGTAAGTACAAACTCACTGTCCACCGTTATTTTTCCTATATAATAATGATCCGCACAATCTCTACAAATTCCAACAATCTGCAACTATGATTGCGAACAAGCAACAACACGAGGAAAAAATATAATTGCGATTTATTAAATTAACACACAGTAAATCAACGCGCGAAAATCCCGAAACATGGAACATTCTAAAAAAATATCGCATCTTTAAAACTAGCAATCCCTCAGAAGAATCCGTGGAAAATTAATCCTTTGGCGATGGATCATTTCTAAATACAATTATCCTAAATTAATAACCACATTCTCGGGCTAATAAAAAAATAGATACATCCAGATCAAGAATCGTTACCCCCAAAATGAGATTTTCAATCAATACTGGCAAACTGATTAAGGGGAGAATCCTATTTTCGGGGTTAAAAACATAGAAAAATTTGAAATTTTTTTTAAAAAAAATCTAGTGGTTCGATTCGTCTGAAATTTGGACCACGTTTTCTTCAAAGATGCATAAAAACGTGGTACAAATTTTAGCCGAATCGGATCGCTGGTTTCTTAGAAAAAAATTCCCAAATTTTGCTATGCTTTTAGCCCATAAAATAGGATTCCCAAAATAGGAATAAGTTAAGTTAAAATTGCTAACTAATTGAAAAGAGATCTTCCAATAAAAGCTACACCTTTCTCCGTACTTATAAACATCCATATTTCGGGATTGAATGTAAGACACAGGCACCAGACATTACGCATAAGGAGCACCCACCGCGTATCGATAATTAATTCCTCGCGTCGACAACAGCGAGCTTCTATCATTTCCTCCGCGCGCCGAGTTTTTCCACGGTTCCCCGGCGGCGTAGATGCAATTCCAGTTGAGTAACTCGAGTTCCTTGGGAATCGGAGACGCTAATGGCTGATTACGAGCGGCGCTCGTCCTTGGTTCTAACGCCGTTATTACCTCAAATTATGACAATCAAGCCCGAGCGGTCGCGCAGCCGTTACACTCGTAACTCCTCCATGAATATTTAATAGGCATCGCACACAGTGGCAACGATCGCCGCCGCGATACAAAAATAACGCTTTCGCCGGCGGACACGCCCGCGAGTTAGCGCATCCAAGGTAGGTAAACAGCTCGAAGCGGAATTTCGCGAGATCGAGTGTCTCGGAGATATAACGTTGGAACAGAGGAATCTAACTTCCCACCAACGTCGCACTAGTCTCACCAATGAACAATTTTTACAGAGAGAAAAGAAGCAGCTCAAGCTTCGAGGGAATTGAAACTGCGAATAATACTGAATTTTAAATTTTTTAAAATCTTACGCGAAACCTCGAGACACTAACATCCCCCTGAACGAAGTGAGGGGAGTGTTTGCTAGTGCTACGTATTATATTTTGCAAACTTATTTGCGTGCAGTGGAGCTTCGATTCGAAATTCAACGTAAACATCCGTTGCAAAATTTTAATTCATACTCCGCTGACAAGTTTTTCAATACTGAGATAAAAAAATTCACCCTCCTTAACTGGAGACTCGCGGAAATATTTCCGACAGGAACAGCCAAAGGAAATTTTGTCAGAAGCAATCCAAGCACCACTGCACCCTCTATTCGTAATTCGATCGTCGCTAGACCTCTAAATAATAAGTCGTATTTCGAAACGCTTCATAGATATTATTATTTGGCATAAGTTCGTCGAGTCGATCCGCATCCCGCCATCCGAGACTCTAGCAAGCAACTGTCCCCTTGATCGCGTCGAACCTGAAACTCCAACACCCTCCTGCGATCGAGGCAAAGGAGAGCAGCCCCGATACATGTTCGCCGACGCTTCGCTGACCTCTTAAGATGACTACACCTATGGATTAAGCCTAACAACTAGAACTCTCATTATTATGCCGTATATCCCTAAACTGCCACTTATCATGCCGTTTTACGTGTTTTTCATAGAGAGTACAGACACGGACACAGAGAGACAGACACGCGTTTAAATATGTCCCGTTCACGGACGCACAGCGATTAAGATTACACACGGTTCCTGAATTGTACGGGGGATGATCCTTTGTCCTGTAGGTTCGGGTGTTTCGATACTTGTACTCGTTACTTGGGTTGAAATAGAAGTATCGATACGTTTAAATATCGGTATCGAATAGATTATTATTTTTCGTAAAAAAAATACCGTAAACTGCAGAAACATTGTTACTAGGGTGGTCCTCATTTTTCAACTTTAAAATATATATTGTCTGACCCTCTTAAAATCTTCTATTTGACAAAAAAAAATATCTCCGTGTTTTTTATTTGTATATTTTGATATATGAAGGTCGCTCAAGGACTTTGTATTTCGCATGTAGGGGAGACCGGGGCGAAATCGGGATGTTAAGAATAAAATCTCATAACTTTGACGTTATTAAGTAAAAAACAAATTGCTATTGGGATTCATTAGTATAAACTCTTTTTTAAATAATAGTACATATCCAATTTGTTTAATAGAAGGAAAAGTATAAAAAAAATAATGATTTAAAATATGATCCGTTTTTACGATTTTACACCGTCCCATACAGCACACTACGTTGCAGAAAGGTTGCAGAAAGGTTGCCGTTACGTTGCGGTGCAACATTGTAACATTGCAGGTAATATTTCTGAGATGTTGCAGAAATCTTCCTATGTTCGCCCCTGTGCCACATTGCATGAAATATTTCTGCAGCTTTTCCGAGATGTTATAGGCAATTCTCCCGCAACGTTTCGGAGATTTTACAGCAACATTCTCGCAACGTTTCGGAAATTTTACAGCAACTTTCTCGCAACGTTTCTGAGATTTTATAGCAATTGTCCCGCAACGTTTCGGAGATTTCACAGCAACTTCCTCGCAACGTTTCGGAGATTTTACATGAGGCCCACCTTATATCGCACGGAATACGTCAACGCGTATTTTTGAGATCTTATACTTTCAGTTATAAACGGGACAAGTCCCATAGTTTACATAAAGCATACAATCAATTGAGCTTACATCGTCTGCTACTTATTGCACTAAATTATCATATATTATATTATGTTACACAAAGCGTAACCTAATATACACTGTATATTGGGTATACTACGATATTATACTAAATCTATATACTAAATCGATATTATAACAGTTTTTGAGCCCTGGTTACTGCGGGACCTTTGTTGTAAAATCTCCGAAAAGTTGCGCGAACATTGCTGTAAAATCTCCGAAAAGTTGCGTGAACATTGCTGTAAAATCTCCGAAACGTTGCGAGACAATTGCTGTAAAATCTCCGAAACGTTGCGAGACAATTGCTGTAAAATCTCCGAAACGTTGCGAGAAAGTTGCTGTAAAATCTCCGAAACGTTGCGTAACTATTGCCGAAACGTTGCAGGAGTAATATTGCATCGCGACATTGCTGAAATGTTGCAGGAATCTTCCTATGTCCGCCCCTGTGCAACATTGCACCGCAACGTAACTGCAACCTTTCTGCAACGGAGTGTGCTGTATGGGGTGGCTTAGGTAAAACCGGGTACCATACTAGATACTGGCCCTAGCACCTATAACAACGAAACTCATCCAATTCTCCAGTTCCCCAACCAGTTAGAACAAGCTGTAAAGGAAAAAAAAATTTTTTTTAAATTTATACCAAAATAGTAATATTTCATTGCCGTTAAGCGACCTTTAATCCTTAATATATTTTAAATAAAATTTTAGACGAAATTCCTTTAAACTATTTGGAAGCTTCTGAGAGGGTCGGAAGAAATTTTTAAAAAATTTAATTTTTTACCATACATATAAGGACCACCTTAATTGTTACCCTACTTAACACATATTAAAGAATGAAAAGGATAAAAATTGTATACATTTTGACACTTGTAGTACAATACAAAAAAGATACGATGTTATTAATTGGATACATAAGGCAAATGTAAAAATCTTAATTTTTTGTATTATATAATGAATTGTTCCCCAAAAATATGCCAATATTGCTCCAGTTTGTGGTAATTCTGCATTATCCATGGTCAGGGCCGGCGCGAGGATGGTTGGCGCCCTTACGCAAGAAAATTTTTGGCGCCCCTAAATTTTTGCACCTGTTTTCTATTTAATATCTTTTGCCTTTGGGAGGTACAATAAAAAAAAAGAATTACATTTACATTTTGTTTATATGGGAGTTGGATTCCTTTATTATTAAGTCTGCGATATATTTTTTAGCGCCCCCTTCGGCTGGCGCCCTTATGCAACGCATTACTTGCATAATGGGTTCCGCCGGCCCTGTCCATGGTGCCTCGATTCTTGTAATCACTTCGTTTTACATTGCCAACCACTCCAAAATTAGTGAGAATCGACAGAAAAATATTGTCGGCCCATATGTTCTCAACAGAAAAAAATACGTTTTACCTATATCGGAAATATTTATGTGACAAGAGAACGCTTTGTGTGGAAGGTTAGTTGTCCACTAGAAAAAAACGCCGACCGACAATTTTCCTCCCTGGGCTCTTATTATTTTAACAATATTGACAATTAAGAGAAAATAAAAAAAAATACTTGTTACTTTAAAAAAGTTCCTTTTTTTTCGATACCTCAAAAGTATCGATACATTATTTGTATGCACTGGTATCGAAACAACCCTACCTGTAGCCTCTTGAGCGCTTAAAAACTCCGCTCGACGTTGATACGCGCGCGTACAGCCTCCAATTCCGGCTTCCTCTTCCCCCTTGCGTTCACGCGGGCGCAGAGTCCTGCTGCACCTTGCACAAGTCCCTCGCACAGGGGCTTGAGACGATTTTAAAAATAATTCACACTTTCTCATCCAGCAACTTAGCAATAACTACTCGAATTAATTTTAAAACTGTCCCAACTCTTTCGAATTAAAACACTTGTTGATATTTCGTGGGAACGGCGACAGACGCTTGTTAGCCTAGGCGCCAGATCTCCGAATCCGCCCCTGGCGGGGACGAATGGCTTTGAGGGGGGAGCCTGTTGTAACTAGCTGAAAATCGAGGCATTTTTCGAGAATTTTTTTTAAAGAAAGTATTTAATCGATCTTTCTGAAACTTTCAGGATATTGTATTATCAGATTGGGGTAGATAAAAAAAAAATTTTGTTAAAAAAGAGCGGCAAATAACAGAGTTATACGGGCTTATGCCCGGTCCGTTCGCGACGCAATTGTTCCACTGCGGGCAACGTAGCGTCTACTGTATTCATCTAAAACCAAAAATCGAACAATTTTTGTTTAGTTTATGAGTGCACGCACAAATCGTATAAATTCATAATTTAAAAGATGCAAAATTGGACAAATGGTGGCCTCTCGAAAAAATGTTCACTTTTTCCAACGAAAAGTTCATTTTTTCCTCGGAAAATGTGTACATTTTGTGGATTTTTTTACAAATCAACGGCTTGATGAAGATTTCCCGTTTTTTTTTACTATCTTTACATAGTATTATGAACTACTTAAAAAAAAAGTTTCAGTTAAAAAACTATTGTTTTTCGGAAGTTATGCATACATATCCGAAAGTGTCTGGATTTTAGACGGCTAAACGGTGGGCCTAAAAACTCGCGCTACGTTCAACCAATTCACTTCCAATTTTGCATGCAGGATCGTAATAAGATTCCACATTGTCCAACGAGGGTTTTTTTTATTCCGATTCCCCGTTTATTATTTATAAAGAAAGAAGATGGCCATTTCTCTTAGAAAAATGTAACTTTACTTTTAATCTCTCACCAATTCTTTATTTTTCAACATTTTCAAAATCGGCCCCGTTGGACGATAGCCATTGACATACTTTATAAGAAGATTTTATTGTTTTTGATTTCAGACACGACATACAGCTGTTTTCAGGCCCACCGTTTAGTCGCCTAAAATCGAGAAACTTTCAGATATGCATCCATAACTTCTGAAAAACAATAGTTTTTTAATTGAAACTTTTTTTTAAAGTAGTTCATAATACTATGTAAAGATAGTAAAAAAACAGGAAATCTGCATCGAACCGTTGACATGTAAAAAAATCCACAAAATGTACACATTTTCCGAGGGTTCAAACGGGTATACCCCCTTAAATATGTAAAAAAAGTTATTTATTTAAACAATATGATTATACCAATAGCTAAGCTCTGTGAAGAAAATGTTCGCAAATATCCGTGCACAAGGTCAAGTCAATTGGTTGAACATTTTTGGAGTTACATTGCCCGCAAATTGTAAAACTGTCGTTCCGAGAAAAACACATTTCAAGTTTTCTGCTAACCTGCTGCTCCGTACCAAAACCGGTTATATCCGCTTTAATTGTTCGAATTTCGTTTTGCGGCTTTGGGAACATATTATCGTGATGTTCAACTATTGATTTATGCAACAAAAAAAAATCGGTTTCTTCGCCCCGCTACACCAGGCTCCCCCCTTAATCGAGAATTGCATCGACAGCTAGTGACGGGATCAAGGATATCGCACGTGATATCGAAATGTAGAGCATTCATACTTCGAAGAATAAAATTCCACATAGAAGCACTGCTATTATTCTCCGTGAATAACATGTTAGAATATATTCAAATCCGTTTACAAGCACTGCTATTAAACATACTCTAACGCTACGTTCGAAGAGCATTTCGAAAGAAAAATAGCAGTATTTTGTGAATACTGATAAAAATGCTGAGGCATATTTGGTGACAAATTTTTTTTTGTTTTCACGTGATAACTGATGGCCTCCTCGTCAGTCTCTTAGTCAGAGAAGAGGCTTAGGAGATTCTTTTTAAAAGTTCGAAGATCCTCGCGTTATTGGACCACACGTGGGATCATTGCTAATCTCGATACCAATTAATGATATCAACCGCGTTAAATGGAACGTTCGAGTGCGTCAATAATACTCGATTCTTCTGACACTGTGATATTACCTACATCGATCCCATCACTACACCAATAACAATCTCGTGGAATTGTTCACACGCCATACACATTACAGATTCGATTATCATTACCGAGGCGTTATCACGAGGTAAAGGGCTTGCATAGCTCGAGTCGCAACGAGGAATCGATATTGTCACTTCGTGAATTGCTTGGTACATACGTTGTACTTGTTCATTCTGTGCGGAATTTTCTTTGAAGTGGTTGAAGAGGTAAGTAATAAAACTGGAAACTAAAGTGTATGGAAAAGAATTTCTAACTATGATACAAGCTCGTATCGTGCAGGGTGCCAGTAGAAGCTGAGATTCAATGACGCAGCTAAAGAAGAAGAAAAAAGAAGATTAATGTAACCACAACTTAAATAATTCAAGAGCTATATAAAAAGAAACGAGAACTGGATTTTATTTTTTAAATAAATATTTATAATCTCACGTAATGAATTCTATTGAATTCGCGTTAAAAATATTTTGAGCACATCAATTTTGCATCTACAATAAAATTAAAAAACGCTTCATTCAGGGCCTCATCTCCAAAAAAAATTATGATTAGAACACTACATTTTTTTTTCGTAGTAGGGGAGACCAGGGCTGATAGTTTTTGATTTTTAATAAATTATGTGGGCGAAATATCATTAAACCGGTTAGTATATTTGATAGGACATACATTTGGCTATCTGATTAAATTATTAATGTTGACTCAATGTGACAACAATTAAGGTATTTTAATGTTTTTCTAACACCTTCCATGCTGGTCAATCAGCCCATGATCCGGGTTGGTTGACTTACAGTATGGCGTAGGTTGACTATAGGTATAATCAGTTAAGAAAATGTTATTAGTAACTTATCTCAGTGGTAATAAAATAACACATGTCACAAGAGTTGTTTCATTATAAAATATTAATTTCTTTCTTTCATATTTTAACCCTTCGTTGACACTCTGGGTGTGAGCCACCCATAAGCTGATTTTGTCGCTCTGTACCTTCCATATGCAAAATGAATACCTTTTTTCCAAAACCGACTTATAAACTATTTTTTCTCTAAAACTATTATATCCGAGCAACAACTCTGTAGATTTTTAGCTTCTAATATTGAAATGTTTAAAAGTTACAATTTTTTAAAGATTCTCTTGGTTTTTACTAGACGTGTGGTAACCTAGAATTTTTTTACAGAAACTGTCATTAAATTTCAATAAAAAAAACTATTGGAATACATTCTAGAGACCTTAAAACTGACCCATGATTTTTTTTATAGCGATTGGATTCTTTAAATGAGAATGGCAGTCGTTCAAACATTACTTTGGGTGTGAGCCACCCAGGTATGTCAAAGTTGATCGAAAAAGGAGGTGTGTCAACGAAGGGTTAATAATAAGCTGAAAAATTTTTCAACTTAAACATTAATTATAATGTATTTATAACATAGTGAAATTGAAACAAAAATTAAAAATCGCTTTATGAATAACAAAATAGCAATTTAAACCTTATTAGTCAACCAGCCCCGACTGATCATTTTGACTTCAATAATCTATATAACCTTCAATTATTCATGTATAAACAAAAATACTATGTCAATAGATCGTCTAATAAACAAACTTTAAAATAGTCCCTTTACATGTATTCTATTGTAACTATATAGAGCGTGAAAAATTAAAATCTTTAAGAAAAAATATTTACTTACGCAGTCAATTTTTCGACAAACGCTGATAACTGTTAAAAAACGACTTCTTTCTACGGTGAATGTTTCCGCAGTAGAGCATATGTCGGTGAAAAGTTACTAACAATTAGTCAACCTACCCCTTGAGACAACCAGCCCCGGTCTTCCCTACTACACTTGGCCCGTTTTTACTAAACTACCTCTTCATTTTCCCGAAAAAAAAATGGATCCCTCGGAACGTTTGCACCCTGGGTCTTTTTTCTTCACCCTTAACTGGTATCCTGGGGTCGCTCATGACCCCAGGCACGCAAAGTTAGCTACACAATTTTTGGTTATCTAAGTTTGTAAACTGAATGTCTAATTAATTTTATAATAATAGTTTAACTTTCTACGTTTCTATTATTTTATACATTACCTAAGAACAAAATATTCATAGCGGTTGATCTAGTGCCGACTTTAAAAATTTCTGTGTCCTTTTTTATTTGGGGTCTGCCACGACACAAGTATACCAGTCACGTTTGCCAAAAACAGTAAACTAGTTAAGGGTTAAATGCGTTTCGCCTTCCTCCGACTGAACCTCGCCATTTCAAGCATGTACAAAAATAGTCTCGTATGTGTACCTACGCGTGCCTGCCACACATCCAACCCAGTCCATCAAAAATCTTATCTAATCTTTTCAGAAACACATGGATGGCTTTGGGCACAAATACTGAATCTCCAATTTTAACGTTTTCTAGAAAAACACGTTAAAAAGTGCAAAGGTACATAAGACTCAGGGGCATACAATGAAGAAAAATATAAAGTATATAAAAAAATTATAAAGTAGTATTTATAAACAGGGATCGAAAAAGTTCTGGAACTTTTCTATAGGTTCCATTTAAAAGAATGACCGCGGTTTTTTTTGAAAATGTTCTCACATTATAAGTCCTTAGAAGAACCGATAAAATAAAAGTTCTAGTTGGAATGGAACTTATAAAATATAAGAATAAAAATTTCTCTATAATAGGAACAGATATTTTGTTCATCGATATTAAAAAAGTTCTCAATCGTTGTAACAAATACTAAATACTATTCAATGGATAGTACTACAAGAATATTAAATAATTCTTACAGTTAAATTGATATTCTGAATGTGTTATTTATATGTAATACTTACCTACGTAGATGTTTTAGAATCGTTATAATAAAAGTTCCATGAAAACAAGTTATATTAAAACGTTTATTAAAAAAGTTTTCATAAGATAACTCGTACTAAACTATTAGGTACGAGTTTTATTTAACAATATATTATCATATACTTGAAATGTTTATTCTTGACAAGTTCTCTTTTCCGTTCAATACTTCTTACGAAACCATTAATTACTTATGTTATGATTTTCATACCCTTTATTAAATAAACACATGAAGAATATGATAGTATATTGTTAAATAAAACTAGTACCTAATAGTTGAGTACTTTTCTTTATCTTTTGAAAACTTTTTTAATAAATGTTTTAATGTAAATTGTTTCCATGGAACTTTTATTATATAAGTTCTAAAATATCTGTTCCATGAGAACACTTTTTAAAGAAGTTCCTGAAGGTAGCATTTCTTTCAATAAAAATTCCACAGGAACAGATATTTTCTTAATCGAAACAAATAAGTTCTAACAGAATTTTTTAAAAACGAGGGTTCGAGAACTTTTTCGATCCCTGTTTATAAATGCGATTGTTATACAGCATAAAGAAACAGTCGACAACTATTCTGCCCTCCTTAGTTAAACTGTCTATATTTCATTTTTTGAGATATGTTGAAATATTTTAAGTTCCACACGTCTTTTACCTTTTAAGTAATGCTAGAAAACTCTACATACTTCGTAAAGATTTATAAACAGTCTAATGTATTTAACCTAACTTCTTTCAAAATGATTAAAATATCTTATCTAAAACAATTAATTGATTGGTACGTTAATAATACATTCCCTGCCGGTACACCTATTACAAAAAATTATATTAAGCTGTTACGAAATAATGACAACATGTTTTAATTTGAATGAAGGAAAATAAGGATGGTACAAAGTAAATGATAAAACTTCAGTTTTCTCGGTTGTTTTAAAATGCTAGATAGGACATTTTAACTAAAGAGGGCGGTATTTGTTACATATAGGGCTGCCATCCGTCAGGGTTTCCCCGGATTTGTCCTCTTTTTTAGGACGTCCGGGGACGTCCGAAGGGGTTTTCTATAGTGATCCGGGTTTATCGATGCTGCTCGCTCGCAGTTTGTAAGATTATTTTCGTATTGACTTTTGGAAAAAAAAAGAATTTATGTTTTTCTATGTTTATCATAATCGATTGGTTTCAATTTTTTCATTTTATTTTAGTTATAAATTAAATTTGCGTATTTTATGTGTTCTTTTAGTTATAAGTTAAGTGTATAAAAAAGTCATAAATAAATTCCTACTTTGCACAACTACATTTTATCTATTTTTCTTAATTACGGTCACAGTCTATATTTTACAGAAATTGTGGTTTTGGGATTTCGTACCTAATACATACATATAAGAAATAGTTAAAAGTGTCCGGCTCTCAAGTGGAAATGTCCGGGGTTTTAATGCTCTCTGTCCGGGGTTTGTGATTTTACAGATGGCAGCCCTAGTTACATATAAAAGCTGAAATTTGCGTACTAACAAAGCCATCGACACGTCGAGAAGCCCGCGTTGTGAAACAGCCAGCCAATCCTTATCCGCAGAAGGGATAAAATCGAATGACAATAGCGATTCCCTCGTTGCTGCCGCGAGGGAAAACGTTACCATTCCTCCCCGCACTCGGACCGTCGAGAATTCGTTCCCGACCGCTCGCAGGCCCGCGGATCCCGATTGAGATCCGCCGAGCCAGCTTTGTGCTTTTCTGAACCGAACGGAATTCGCAGTAATACTGATCGCCCATTTTCACACGGGGGTCGCACGCAGAGATCGGCCGAGCCGGACCATTCGCGGTATACTCTAGACTGACAGCTACCGGTTACACAAAATATACTCGACTCTTCGTCGAATCCTCTGTCAACCAGGATCCGAGCCGCAAGCAACATTCTCTTAGTGTTTCCAACGCAATCGAGCGACTCGCCGCGACTGTTTATCACATATAACTCGAGATCAGCAGAAGAGAAGAGCACCGACTGAGGTCCGAAGGAAACGTCGGCTAAACGGAGATCGTCCCCGGCTCCGAGTCGCAAGAGCGCTGCGACTTTTATCAGACGAATCGCCGCGAGTACCTCCGTCACCGGAGCTCCCATAGGTCTCCCTTTTTTTTTTTCTTTTAATGGGGCTTGCCCGTCGTACACGGTGAGCGACGGTGATGGTGACGGTCTAAGGAAGTTGTTCACGTACCTGTTGAAGTCCAACGTAGATCCTGTACGTACTCGGTTTCGTTCACATGGTGTACTGAGACAGCAGAATTCGGGGGGTCGTCAGGTTGCTCGGTGGCTCGGGTCAAGTGGTGCACCAAGCGAGGATCACCTTCTTGAACGGCACGAAGATCGCGCGGTCCGGCTCACTGGAACACGAGGTCATCGTGGACACCACGTTAATCACGAGTTTTCTTCTTTCTTTTTTTAAAGTAGGAGTTTTTAGAGTGAGAATCTTGCTCATCAATATTGGGTCGGAAAAATCAACTAGGGCTACTTAAACAGTGTAGTTGTTGGCCACCTAAGTCAGAGGTTCACATAAGCGTTGAATTCTAAGCCTTATTTTGAAAGCTTTAAGAACACAATTGAAGGGTTGGATGCAATAAGGGGACTAGCGCTTGGAAATTGGAAAAATTATTGTCCAAATGCAAAGAAAGATTGGAAAATTAAATGTTATTAAATTGAATTTCTAAAAATATAGTGTTGTAAAGCTCGTCACGACGCACATTTTTTCTATTTACAGTTTGTTTATCCAATTATTACTATTCGAGCTAAAAATTATAAACAAAAAATTTTTCATCCCCCGAAATCATTATTTCTTTAAACATAAATTGCGATAACTTGAGTAAATATTAAGGGATCGTTATGAGACTTGAAACATAACTTCAGAAAACTCTAGCGGAGCCGTAAAATGTGTGCACAAAAACCTTATGTTAAAAAATGTAATAATATTTCATTAAAAAGTAATACTGGACATAACCCAAGTTTTTCAACGTTCACCGTTAAAAAGTATCGAGGCAATTTTGAGGTACTTATAACTTGCAGCGACAAAGTTTTTCCTTAATATACAAGCAAGATTTTCACCAATTTTCACGCTGATTAATAAATAATTGTAGAAGATACGGCGATATGTATAAATCCCGTGCGGCACCAACAGTCAACGCGACTGCTAAAACTGCTAAATAGCGCATTACACGCGGCTACCGACTGTTGGTGGCGCGCGAAATTTATATATATCATCATATCTTCTACAATTATTCATTAATCAGTGTGAAAATTGGTGAAAATCTTCCTTGTATATCAAGGAAAAACTTTGTCGCTGCAAGTTGTATGTACCTCAAAATTGCCTCGATACTTTTTAACGGCGAACGTTGAAAAACATGGATTATGTCCAGTATTACTATTTAATTAAATATTATTACATTTTTTAACATAAGGCTTTTGTGCATACATTTTACGGCTTGGCTAGAGTTTTCTGAAGTTATGTTTCAAGTCTCATAACGATCCCTTAATATTTACTCAAGTTATCGCAATTTATGTCTAAAGAAATAATGATTTCGGGCGATGAAAAATTTTTTGTTTATAATTTTTAGCTCGAATAGTAATGATTGGATAAACAAACTGTAAATAGAAAACATGTGTCGTAACGAGTTTTACAAAACTATATTTTAAAAAATTAATTGTAACAACATTTAATTTTCCAATCTTTCTTAGTGTTTGGACAATTATTTTTCCAATTTCCAAGCGCTAGTCCCCTTATTGCATTCAACCCTTCAATTAGTGTTAATAGATGAAAACGACTCTAATAGTCTAGAAATAGAAATTGTTTAAAAAAAGAGTAGCCGGATCCATAAGAATTTACAGAAAATACGTTTCCTACGAAAAAACATAGTTTTTGGCCAGGCGAAGGCAATGATTGGCCGATCGATTGGCAGTTATTGGCCACTATTTCATAACCTATGTATATCTGACATATACCCTACCTAATTATGCAATAATGAAAATGTAAAAAAAAATGAATTGATTCGGTTAGAAACATAAGATGTAAATTATTAAATAAAAATGAGTAATATAATATTATTAAATTTAAAAATATATAATCTATAGTACCTTTTCTACTTAAATGTTTCTATATTAGCTAGTATTGCACCTTCTTTTAACAGCGTTTTACATTGTATTAATAGCATTTTCTTTTAACACCTAACCTGTTAAAATCACAACAAAGAAGCGGCCAAAGTTCTGGCGAATGGCAGCCAACAACTGTTTCACTGTTGCTATGTTTCACTGTTAGCTACCCGTTGGCTTCGTGGCTAATGACTGTCCTACGACATTATTTACATTACAAGTCTTGGTCACCTATAATTTTTGCAATAATGTATAATATTAATGAATAAATAATACTTTTTTATAAAGTTTAAACCTTTATTTGTCTATATAACGAATATGAGAGTTATATATATATATATATATATCGTAAATCCATTAAATTATCTAAGAATTGCCTAATGTAACCGTATGGCTATTCAATTAAATCATATAGTTTTTAAGTATCGATTGCAAGTTGCCTATTTTTTTCGCGTAGTGTAACAGAAAGTACAAGGTATCTGAATATGTTTATTATAAAAGGCATAATGTACATTATTTCTTAATATTCATCTTTTTTTAAAAAAAAAAGGCCATTCACTGCCGAGTGGCCAACAACTACATTGTTTACCCCTATCAGAACAAACGAATCATCTACAAATTTATGAGATGCCTAAAAAATGGTAAAAATACGAATTTCGGTCCGCTATTTTAAATTTTATATATTTGATCTTTAATATTAGATTTGTAGTATAAATTGAAATTTTGATCTTCATAATAAGTACCTCATACCTATTCGTAATCAGCGTCCTCAAAAATCTATACGCACTAAGTTTCTTCCGAATAGGAGCATTTTCTGAAATTTCGCTTCGAGATGTTGGATTCGCCATGTTCAATTTCGGTGGCTAAAAACGGTGGCTAAAACGGTGGCTAAAAAAGCAACGAAAATTAGCAACGGAATTCAAAATTCAGGATGGAAGAATTTTAAAAAAAATGTGAAGTTTTCTGAAAAATTATTTAGCGGGGGTGAAACTTTTCTTCAAAGAAGAAAGGTATTTTTTAATTCATTGAAATTACGAAGAATGTAACACCACCGTTTTTATTTTTTCTATTTCAATATCACAATCTACTTTTCCCGTCACTTTTCACAGGAATGCCAAAAATCTGAATTTCCACCGTGGCGCGGAACGTGTTAACCAGGTCGATAAATTAACCCTCCTCTTCCTCCTCCTCCTCTGCCCTTTCCGTGAAATATCATCAGATATTTTAATTTAAAATCGTTGGGACCGTTTTAAAATTAAAGTTGATGCTAATATGCTATATGAGAAAAAAAATGAATTGTTTTTAAAATTATCTCAAGCCTCTGATAATGAGTTTAAGGGGTCAGTCCACTGTGACGGTTTGAAAAATGACGCTATTTTTAAAGATTTTTTTCTTCGTAAATACAACATATATTGCAATAAATCTTTTTGGTGTTTATTAAGCTACTATTATGTTACACAAAAAAAGTTAAAAGAATTTTTTTAATTTGTTTTAAAACTTTAAACGCGATTATCTCAAAACAACATTTTTTCAACTGGTGCAGGTGATTGCAAAAAAACTATTTGACCAATTACTCTGTAATTTTTACACGTTATTCAGCACATCAGTGGCTATGGCTGGGACCACGGAAACCATTTTCGCTTAACCATTTCATACTTTTTACAAAGCAAAATGATTGAAAAATTCACCGTATTTCGACACTTAAACTTCAAACCTCCGCCATTTTGTTAATTCTTTATCAGTAAAAATAATCCTGGTTCCGGCGATAACCGCATTCATAATGATTACAACACACTTTGATTTTTTTGTTTCAAATGCGTCGTTCTTACGGAATCACCTGCACCAGCAACTACATCATATTTTCAAGGCGCTCACATCAGTGCGATGTATATTTTAAAAAAAACTCTTAAAAATTTAAACTAAATTTTTTTTATACTGTCAACAAGTGTATTAATAAGTAGACAAAACATTATTTACGTTGGTCATTCCGTTTACTAAAAAATAAATCCTAAAAAATGACAATTTTTTAAACACGACTTCTTCAATTTATTTCGCCCAAAATTCGCCGCCCTAAGCAGCAGCCTACTTAACCCATATACAAATCCACCCACCCCCAACTGTGGGAGGGTTAAAATGGAAAATATTGACAGGAATTTAAGGCACTCCTATCGTACCCATTACTCTAACAGCTTCTGTAATCACAAAAACTGCGCGAGTAACATCACCCGTGGATGGAAAGTGGGTCAAATGCATTTTACTAACTACAGCCTTGCAAACCAGTTCCATGTAACATGGGAGAATCGACTAAGCCTAAATGTTTCAGTGCTAATAAGTCGGGGAAAAAAGATGAAACGACTGCGGGTCTATGATTTGCCAGCTGCAACGGGGGGAGCACGTGAGGAACACCGCGGTTCGTTGCAAAGCGTTGTACAATGCAGTTACGAGTTAACAGTGGTGGAAGAAAAAAAGCTGATGACCGGTTGGGGATCAATGTTGCACGGCTCTCGGTGCAGCCGCGGCTGCCTTTCACGGAAGAATCGAACGAAAGCGACGTAACACGTGCATTGTAACGGGGACCCGTTGCACCAGCCAGCAACTCATTTGCATTTCCCCCGTGGAACACTTCGGGCCCTCGGCGGCGTGCGCTCGCATTTTTACCACTCTATAAATCACGAGAAATAAGGACGAGTCACGCAATTGGAACGACAGTTTAAACGATGGTAGTTATGTCTCCGGAGCTCCCTTTTCCGCTCTTGCAAATCGCAGGTTTTATGGAACAGTCGGAGAAACGAGCTCCGAGCAAGTATTCCAGAGGTAAGCGCAAATTAAGTGTTGAATGGAGTACCGAAGATTTTTAAAGTATGTATTGAATTAAGTACTGACCAATTTTAAATTAAGTATTGAATTAAGTACTGAAGATTTTTAAATTAAGTCCCTACTGAAAAATTTTAAATTAATATTGAATTAAATACTGAAGATTTTTAAATTAATTATTGAATTAAGAAACTACTGAAATTTTTTAAATTAGTCTTGAATTAAATATCAACTGAAGATTTTTAAATTAAATATTGAATTAAGTTCCTACAGAAAATTTTTAAATTAGTATTGAATTAAGTACATACTGAAAATTTTTAAATTAGTATTGAATTAAGTACATACTGAATAATTTTAAATTAGTATTGAATAAAGTACATTCTGAAAAAATGTTAATTAGTATTGAATTAAATACTGAAGATTTTTAAATTAATGATTGAATTAAGAACCTACAGAAAATTTTGAAATTAGTCTTGAATTAAATACCTACTGAAAATTTTTAAATTAAGTATTGAATTCGGTTCCTACTGAAGATTTTTAAATTAATTATTAAATTAAGTACATACTGAAAATTTTTAAATTAAGTATTGAATTCGGTTCCTACTGAAGATTTTTAAATTAATTATTGAATTAAGTACATACTGAAAATTTTTAAATTAAGTATTGAATTCAGTTTCTACTGAAGATTTTTAAATTAATTATTGAATTAAGCACGTACTGAAAATTTTTAAATTAAGTATTGAATTCAGTTTCTGCTGAAGATTTTTAAATTAATTATTGAATTAAGTACATACTGAAAATTGTTAAATTAAGTATTGAATTCAGTTCCTACTGAAGATTTTTAAATTAATTATTGAATTAAGTACATACTGAAAATTTTTAAATTAAGTATTGAATTCAGTTTCTACTGAAGATTTTTAAATTAATTATTGAATTAAGCACGTACTGAAAATTTTTAAATTAAGTATTGAATTCAGTTTCTGCTGAAGATTTTTAAATTAATTATTGAATTAAGTACATACTGAAAATTGTTAAATTAAGTATTGAATTCAGTTCCTACTGAAGATTTTTAAATTAATTATTGAATTAAGTACATACTGAAAATTTTTAAATTAAGTATTGAATTCAGTTCCTACTGAAGATTTTTAAATTAAGTGTTGAATTCAGTTCCTACTGAAGATTTTTAAATTAATTATTGAATTAAGTACATACTGAAAATTTTTAAATTAAGTATTGAATTCAGTTCCTACAGAAGATTTTCAAATTAATTATTGAATTAAGCACGTACTGAAAATTTTTAAATTAGTATTGAATTAAGTACATACTGAAAATTTTTAAATTAGTATTGAATTAAGTACTGAAGATTTTTAAAGTAAGTACTGAATTAAGCACTAAAGATTTTTAAATTCCGTATTGAATTAAGTATTGAAATTTTTTAAATTAAGTGTTGAATTGTGTACAGAAGGTCTCAAGGATTCAATTGAATTCTTAAGGTTGATTTAATAGTATAGATACGATTCGCCTCTAATCTACGAGAGTTTATACCGTAAATAGAATTTTAAAATGCCACAGTTCTCCCTACTAACTTTAAGATTAGCGAATTTAGTAATACAAAGTAGTGAAAGCTTATGCCACGTGAATAAATAATGGCTGAGGTACAGAATGCAAGAATGCGAGCTCGATCTAATTCGAATTTCTATTCTGGAGGAAGGTACTAGAATCGAAGGGATTCCTTTGGGGGACAATTACGTCTTATCAGCTACCGGAGCCCTGTGGGTGGCGTTGAAACTGCGTCAGGAATTTCTGATCGGTTGTATTTCCATGCACAGCTGGGGTTACACACGAGGTCTTGGAGCTAACGCATTAGATGCCTTCTCGAGATCAAAATCTGAGGAGGTGCACTTTCAGGGACGACGATCCGTCACGCGAGCATCGCGAGCCAAACTCGGAGCGATTTTCCAAGGCTCTCGCAGAAGGAGGTTTCTCACGATAACGTATGTGACAGTGCTCGCTATCGACCATCCACAGAGGCAAGAACGTTTCGTCCACAGCGCCAGCCGCGAGTACACGGCCGCTGCCTTACATGGTGGCCTTAGAATCGTGGGACAGTGTATTCTCTCTCAAGCAGTATCGATGATTAGATCTCCCGATCTCATCTAAACATTTGTTCCTATCCAGGCACTGTACACTGCAGAGTTGATTCAAAAGGGCGTATCTGCAACTTTCGCTGAAATTTAGTTATTGCTGCCAGGTAGCACACGAATAGTTTATCTATACGTACGAACAGTAGCGTGGAAAAGTATTTTCCCGCCCTTTAAAATTGCATAACTTTATTAACATTAATCCAAACGACTTGAGTTTTTTTGAGAAGCTAGAGGGATTAGTTTGCTAAATGATGTGATTCGTCGTTTTGAAAAAAAATGCACTTGGTCGGAATAGCAAAGAAATTAGTGAAGGTCGTAAATAGTAAAGGTCGAAAATAGTAAAGGTCGAAAATAGTAAAGGTCGAAAATAGTAAACGACGAGTCACATCATTTAGCAAACTAATCCCTCTAGCTTCTCAAAAAAGCTCAAGTCGTTTGGATTAATTTTAAAAAAGTTATGCGATTTTAAAGGGCGGCCGAATACTTTTGCACGCCTCTGTATATTAAATGAGGCATTGAGAACAAAAACAGACTGACCCACATTGAAAAGAAATTGATTTTTCCTATTTTATATGATTAATACAGCCTACTAGAATACATCATTGCTACTCAATCAAATTCGCAAAAAAAAAGTGGGTTAGTCCGTTTTTGCTCTCAATGCCTTAAATAAGAAAGCCAAATCTGCATTGAAACTGAAGATATAACAGTTTGTATTTAGGACGTATGTGAAATCGATGCCTGATTGTTATTTGTTAAATGAAATAGCAGTAACTGCAAAATATTAATAAGTAGCTTTACTACTCGGCTTTGTTCCAAATTTAAATTCTGATTTTGTGGAAAAAAATTTATATTTTTTTTGTTTTTTGAAAATAGTCGCATTCATCTGGATTAGCTAAGCATAATGAGCTGGAACTCATTTCGTGACCCCAGAGTTTACCGTTCGAAAGTTTTTAGGCGACAGACAAGCACACAAACACTTTCTGCTTTATATATTAAGATAAATAAATTAGTAATAAGTTAATTCTTTAGTGTTTTTCTTTTTACGGATTTGTCACAAATATTTAGATATGTTTTTATCCAGATTAAATATTGAAAATACTAAAAATACAAATATTGAATAATATCAATATTTATAATATATAAAATACTGAAAATATTGAAAATACCGATGGAATAACACAAAATACTAAAAGTTATTTATCTCAGAACCACCTTTCGACCAGATACGCCCTTTTGAATTAAGGGGACCTTCCGGTCTAAAAATCGATTTTTTTTATTTCATTTTTCGAATGTTCAACCTTTTAGGAATACGTGTTTAAAAGGATTTGTTGAAATTCGTCAAATTCCCGAAGTTATAGGCATTTGAGTCGCAGCAAATGCATGGGCAACAACCGGCCACTCGGCGCTCACGTAAAACTTTAAACGCGTTTTTCTCGAAACAGTGTTCTCAAAACGGTGGGACCTGTATCTCCAAAAGTTATTATCCGATTCGACTGAAACATTTTTATTTTGAAGAATATACTTCTGGCTGGGGGGAAACTAGAAAAAATTACAAAAAATTTAAAATTTATAATTTTCAAAGGCGTTGAAAGGACGAAATATACAGGGAAATGTGATTTCAAACTTGAAATGTCGTTATTTTCTAAAAAAAAATGTAATTTTTGTAATTTTTTCCTAGTTTTTAATTTTTCTAGCCCCCCCCCCCCCGTAGCCAGAAAAATAATCTTCAAAATAAAAAAGGTTTCAGTCGAATCGGACAATAACTTTTGGAGATACAGATCCCACCGTTTTGGATCAATTTTTTGACGCCTTGACTTTAACGATTCCCCAGGGCCGTCTGCAATGATTAATTATAAAACAAAAAATATATTTCTATAATTTAAGACATCCTTAATACAATGGAAAAAAATCCCATTAAATTATATATAGTAGTTATCCTTTAATTAATTCCTAAATATCACTTATTTTTTGGGGGGCTCTAGACCGGAAGGTCCCCTTAACACGACAGTACAGGATGTTTAAAAAATTGTGAGGGATAAAATATACGAGGCTCTCCTAGTGCTGATGAATTTGGAAAGAAAGTATTAACAGAGGTTCACTGTGAGTATCACTATAATACGTAGTCTCGTACTGACCCGCGCAACGTGTGCAGCCGATCGTCGGATTGCCGTGCTTCAGGCGCTCCTGACCCAAATTTTAAAGCATTTCGTTACTCTTGATTCTCGTCTTCTTTTGCCACGTAGTGTCGCGTAGTTTATTTTCCACTATCCGTTGCTGAACACCCTGTATATAGCCGATGCTAGAATTGCATAGAGCATTGTATATGGGACTGCGACGTGCCAGGTCGGATCTCGGGGCGACCTATAGCCCCGACACGATGGAGACAACATTACTTATTCATTGTGTCGTCGAATGGCGAAACACTTGGGATAAAGCTGCCGTTACGTCGAAGTGTCGGCTCACGGGCACCTAAGAGTTCAATTTCGCGAACGAAGAACGATGGTGAATTTGAAGAAGGGTGGAGCGATCAGGGGACGTCGGGAAGCTGGATGCCGAGAGCCTGCAAACTTAACAGGTATTGGTCTCGTCAAGGCTGGAATTGAAGATTTGGCGCCCCTAGGCTGGCAGAGCGTCTACCACCGCCATTTCCGTAAAATATTTTAATTTAAAAGGGTCCAGACAATTTTGGAATGAATTCAATATGGCAACTCAAATGTTAGTCATTTGCTAATTAATTCGCTATATGAAAAAAAAAAGGAATTGTTTTTCAAACTGTCTCGAGCCTCAGTGTTTAAAGCTTTTCCAATTTCTTTCACTCAAAATTTGCCGCTCCCCAAATTTTGATGCTCCCCAAAATTTTCCGCTCCCTAAAATTTTCCGCTCCCCAAAATTGGATGCATCCCAAAATTTGCCGCTTCTCAAAATTCATCGCTCCGCAAAAGTTGATGCTCTCCGAAATTTGCTGCTCCCCAAAATTTTCCACTCCCCAAAATTTTCCGCTCCCCAAAATTGGATGCATCCCAAAATTTGCCGCTTCTCAAAATTCATCGCTCCCCAAAAGTTGATGCTCTCCGAAATTTGCCGCTCCCAAAATTTGATACCTGCCAAAATTTGCCGCTTCCCAAAATTTATCGCTCCCAAAAGTTGATGCTCTCCAGAATTTGCCCCTCCCCAAAATTTGCCGCTTCCCAAAATTCATCGCTCCGCAAAAGTTGATGCTCTCCGAAATTTGCTGCTCCCCAAAATTTTCCACTCCCTAAAATTTTCCGCTCCCCAAAATTTGATGCATCCCAAAATTTGCCGCTTCCCAAAATTCATCGCTCCCCAAAAGTTGATGCTCTCCGAAATTTGATACCTCCCAAAATTTGCCGCTCCCCAAAATTTATCGCTCCCAAATGTTGATGCTCTCAAGAATTTGCCGCTCCCCAAAATTTGATGCCTCCCAAAATTTGCCGCTCCCCAAAATTGATCGCTCCCAAAAATCTGTAGCTTCCTAAAGTTTATCGACCCCCAAATTTGCCGTTCATCAAAATTCACTGCTCCTCAAAATTGGATGCTCCCCAAAATTGGATGCTCCCCCAACTTTGCCGCCCCCAAAATTGATCGCTCCCCAAAATTTACCGCCTTAGGCTGCAGCCTACTTAGCCCATACCCAAATCCACCCTGGATCTTGTGGAAGAACAACGTGAGCCAATCTGTCCTTATTTTCAAGAACCGAGGGAATGACGATAATAATAAAATATAGGTAAAAGAGACAGAATAAATTCTGAGGGACTGTTGAGGGAATGAGGGCGTTTTGAGGAACTAAGAGGGTAAAAATGAATAGTGGGATATAATAAAATGAATTTGAAGGGGATCGAAGAACTTGATTTATGTGAAACTGAACTTCTGACAAGGGAACATCCCGAAACCGGAAATTCAAAAAATTCTGAAACTTCGTGAATATGAGGAGAATTTCCTCCTGATTACAACGCAATTTTTGTTTGCTGCCAAAATTCACTCTAAGGGGGTGTAATTGACCCCAAAAAATTCGGTTATTTTCCAGTTTTGTATTATAACTCGTGAACTATAAAATAATTTCTTTACCATATGATACATCTAATTAAAAGAAGTAACTTTTGCCTTGAAACTTTTTTTCTATCTCTTACAGTTCGCGAGTTATAACACAAAATCGGAAAATAGCCGAATATTCAGGGTTTAATTTCACCCCCTTCGAGTGAATTTGGGCAGCAAACAAAAATTGCTTTGTAATCAGGAGGAAATCTCCTACACATTCACAAAATTTCAGAATTTTTCGAATTTTCGGGATCGGGATCTTCCCTTGTGAGTCTGAAAATGGTATTTTTCTTTTTGCGGGGCACACGAAGGTTTCAAAGAAGTAGTGTTTGCTTATGAAGCTTACATTGCAATAAACTGGAAGCTTTCCTGTCACAATGTTTGTTATTATTTTCAAAATGCTGCACGGTTTTCCGCAGAGGTACCTACATGTACCTACACCCAAGTAGAATACACAATTTCATGAATTTTAAAACACGTGTCTGCATGATTGCCCTGTTATTACGTTCCCCACACCAGAATTCATAAACAAATAATGCGAGTAACACGTCTACTTTGTAGTTCCCTAGTCGACCTTTAACAGTTACAAATACGTAGCAAGTCCATATCAACATACATGAATGCCAATTCACTGGACTTTCAATGTAACATTCGAGAATCTCGAGTTTCCTTCAGAAGCCACCCCCACATTACACAACAAATTACTGGCATTATTATCCCAAAATTTTTTACATAAAAAAATGTGTGTTCAATCTGTTCTTTACCACTAGGAAATTTAAAGCAACAGATAAAGCAACGTGAATATTTAAAACCGCTGCTAAAGTAACACTAAAATATTCATATCCACAGAAAATTGCAACGCTTTTATCCCCACCAAAGGAAAGACACCTTCTAAACCAATTAAAAGCTTATTGCCGAGGCTGATCTGGCCTGAAAAAAAGATCTCGCCACCTTGGGGAACAGAAATAAATTAGCGCGTGTTCCTTACAGCAGGGAGCAATAGTTGTTAAAAAGTAATGCAGACTTTATCGAGCGCAGGTCGCTTAGGGAACTTTACATTCTTCCACGAAAGTGGCCCCGCTGCATGTGCACACACGTGCAGGTGCATGCGCGGATTCGAGAGGAGAGGTTTATCGCCGGCGGAATTGCTTTTGTCACGCAGGACACGATCGCCGTATCGCGGCCTGTTACCTCGAGAACACGATGCAATTACGAAATTAAATGCGTCAGGGGCGGGGAGGGGAATAATTCCGAAAACGGTCCTTCCGCTGATGCCACCCGAATTTAATTGAGAAGTCGACGGAGAAGCCGCGATGCCCCCTTTGCTTCCGAGGAGCATTGCCAAGATACGGATCCGGACTCGTAAACACCGGTAAACAAACGGATGCACGGGATCACGTGCAACGGAACGATCACTATTATCCCTGAGCCGTGGAAATTTGAGCAATCCACTTGACTTTCTGTGGATTGTCCCTTTAACTAGGTGGGTCTAGATTTTAGAACACTAATGTTTAATTGTGGGTCTAGTAGACTAATGGATCTTTTTAAAAAATTGAATCTTTTTAAAGGAATATGAATTTTATATCTTGCAAAACGCTGGGACGAGGTATGGGTGTGTTTAGCAATAGCCAAAGATGATTTGGCGCCCCTAGGGTGACAAGCGTCTGCCCCCCTTACTGTGAAATATCATAAAATATTTTAATTTAAAGGAGCTGAGATAATTTCAAAATTAATTTAACGTGAGTTATTGCTAATTTGCTAGATGGAAGACAGTGAATTGTTTGTTAACTTGACTCGAGGCTTTGTGTTTAAACCGTTCCCATATTCTTTCGCCCAAAATTTGCCTCCCAACTGTACTCAAGGTGGAGGGGTGAGTTGGGTAAAATGGAACGCTTAATTTTGAAGGTGTGATAACTTAAAATTGGAATGAAAAAAAGACACGGGACTTCAACAGGAGTCTTAAGTGGACCTTAGACTATAAGAAAATCAAAGTCATTGTTACGAAACATATTTGGCAACAAAGGAAAATGAGATTTACCGGAGGTATTGAAATCTTCGCCTCGCTCAAGTATAGTGGAACACCCACTTGAAGACCATGTAAACGTACAAAATCTTTATTTTTATGATTTAAAAAGTTTTCATTTTATGTAAAAAAGTATTAATATATGTTTTAGATATAACTATTACAAATAAAATATAACAAAAATATATATTACACTCATAAGAAAAAATATTTTACCAGATAATATAAAATTTACTGAAAATAATCAAATACACATGGATTTTTACATGAATTATTAATATCAACACGTTCATGGAGAATTTTGTAATTTTTAGTGCATTTGAAATAAAATTGTTTAACTTAAACAATTTTTTTGCATATTTTTTTATTATTTACTTTTTAGTGTCTAAGTTTTGATTTGTGGTTATATGCTGATTGCATATCGATTGAATTGATTTGATTTGTGGTTACAGGCTGATTTCCAGTTGTTTGTATTTATGGTTATGGGTTATATTTATTGATGACTGGGTAATTTTTTCACACCTCCTGTTTTTTTTCAAGACAACTGGATTGGTGAAAGTGGGTTAAATAGGTGTTCCGTTTTACCCCACGCAAAGTGTTCCGCTTTGCCCCACGTGCAGTAATTTAGTAAACATTTAATATTAACACTTCAGCGTGAGGTAAAGAACTGGGTAAAACGTTAAAATGTAGCGCAGGGACTATAGAATCGAACGGTGTTCTTGCCGTTATAAATTTTCTAAGTCCAAGTGAAGAAAAATGGTCGAAACTACAACACAATATCGAAACTTCAATACCGGAAATGTTTACAACACTCTAAATCGAAAAGTAACGTGTGCACGGGTCTGTGGTTTGTCACGAAATGCTGTGAGGACCGTTTGGTCCCATGTCACGTGATACCAACTCATTCGCAGCTCTCATCTAAGAGAAACATTGATGTTCCGTTTTACCCTACTCTCCCCTATACAAATCCAAGATGCAAAATGTGTGGAGCCGGCACCCTCTTCTAACTTACATCAGAAATAAAAGAAATAGAGTTGTCACACATGAGATACTTTAAAAGCTACCGGTTATTAAAATAGAATATTTTTTTAAATATTTAAGCGAGTATACCCGTTTGAACCCTCGGAAAATGTGTACATTTTGTGGATTTTTTTACAAGTCAACGGCTTCATGAAGATTTCCCGTTTTTTTACTATCTTTACATAGTATTATGAACTACTTAAAAAAAAAGTTTCAGTTAAAAAACTAGTGTTTTTCGGAAGTTATGCATACATATCCGAAAGTGTCTGGATTTTAGACGGCTAAACGGTGGGCCTAAAAACTCGCGCTACGTTCAACCAATTCATTTCCAATTTTGCATGCAGGATCGTAATAAGATTCCACATCGTCCAACGAGGGTTTTTTTTATTCCGATTCCCCGTTCATTATTTATAAAGAAGAAAGGTGGCCTTTTCTCTTAGAAAAATGTAACTTTACCTTTGATCTCTCACCATTTCTTTATTTTTCAAAATTTTCAAAATCGGCACCGTTGGATTTTATTGTTTTTGATTTCAGATACGACATACAGCTGTTTCCAGGCCCACCGTTTAGCCGTCTAAAATCGAGAGACTTTCGGACATGTATGCATAACTTCCGAAAAACAATAGTTTTTTAACTGAAACTTTTTTTTTAAGTAGTTCATAATACTATGTAAACATAGTAAAAAAAACGGGAAATCTTCATCAAGCCGTTGACTTGTAAAAGAATCCACAAAACACATTTTCCGATGGTTCAAACAGGTAAACCCCCTTAAGGAAAAAAGTCCTTTGAAATTCCACGAAAGAAAATCTTTGTAAATATATGGGACAACTCGTAAAACCGAGTGGGACAGAATCTTACGCCCAGAATCGATCACATTTTCCCCCGTAAAACGTGTAGCCGTGTTCTGTTTCTGTGTCAGCGAGGGAGCGAAAACCAACCCCCGGCCAGATGCAGAGGACCGTCAGGCGTCGCGGGCGAATATTTTTTACCTGTTTCGCATGTTGCTGGTGCCGTTCCACTCTCATAATCCAATATTTGCGGCAAACGCTTCGGGAACATGCTCCCCCGGCATTACTTTCACTGCGGTAATAATGCAGGTCGCAACGGTGGCGTTGTGTTAATGAGAAACTGCTAACAGCGAGAAACGCGACCGACACGCGTTCGATAAAAGGCCTCGTTATTGTTCCAGGGAAGCGATGAAGCTTTTGCTTCACGGAAGTCCGCGACTTGACACACGTGCAGGCCGTATTTAAAGCGGCAGGATTTGCAGGTCATGCGAGCGTACGGCGAACAGTATTTAATGGAAATCTTTTCGCGGCAGGTTAGTCGAGGATTATGAGACACCTTGTAGATAATCTGGGGCATTAAATAGAAGATGCATGGAGCTGCTCGAATTCGGAAAGTTAATGTACATACAGTGATGGATATTAAAAAATTTGATGTTTAGGAATTTGCAGCTTAAACAATTTGCAGCTTCGCAATTAAAAAAGTTGTTATAGGCTTCAATTTAGATATATATTTAATTTTAAAAAAAATCGAGATGGTTCCTTATATTCTTCTCAAAGTTAGAAGAGTCCTCAAAGAAATGGAAACTAAAGCGGATCGAAAAATACTGGAGGGTTGTGGTGGAGTAGTTAAAAAAAATTCATTAAGTTTAATTAGAGACCGAGGACCGAGGACTGAAATTAAAAGTCTGCTGTCGAAAGGTATCTGAATAGGGGCTCGAACAATCGCTGTAATGCTCTTAATCCCGTGTGAATAAGCTGTCAAGGGTTGTTTGATAATGTAATTAGCTTTGTACTGATTGAAGTGGATGACTTACCAATCGAAGAATCTTCTACCATGAAAAGTGCCGTCGGAGGTGCCGTTCAGGTAAGGTAACTCCACGCCCACGTGTGCTTCCTCACGGCCTGGCACAGGTCCCACGTATCTGACTCGTCCTTGAAGGACTCTCCCTTCCGGCGATATTACCTTCACGAGATGATCCAGCTTCAGATCTCTGGGTATCTACGAGCATAACCAATGTGGAACTGTAGACAAGGAGTCCTATTCCAACTGGGCAATTATTTATTATTATATATTCCTATCTACACAGGATGAAGTGTGCTAAGAATAAAGTAAAAGTTAAAGTTAAAGTTAAAGTTAAAGTCAAAGTCAAAGTCAAAGTCAAAGTCAAAGTTAAAGTTAATGTTAAAGTTAAAGTAAAAGTTAAAGTTAAAGTAAAAGTTACAGTTAAAGTTACAGTTAAAGTTACCGTTAAAGTTACCGTTAAAGTTACAGTTAAAGTTACTGTCAAAGTTCCAGTTAAAGTTCCAGTTAAAGTTACAGTTAAAGTTACAGTTAAAGTTACAGTTAAAGTTTCAGTTAAAGTTGCAGTTAAAATTGCAGTTACAGTTAAAGTTAAAATTAAAGTCAAAGTTAAAGTTAAAGTTAAAGTTAAAGTTAAAGTAAAAATTAAAGTCAAAGTGAGAGTTAAAGTTAAAGTTAAAGTTGAAAAATTGATTCGACGCCCAGTGGGAAAAAATCGGTGCTTCAGCGGCCAAAAATCTATAACTTTTGAACAGATGAAGATAAAGTAATAATTCTTTTTTCTTTAATGAAATTGACGTGTCCTTCATTAGTTAGATAATATTACGTTACTAATATTAACCCTCGGTTGTCACACTGGGTCAAAATGACCCAAAATTTGACTTTAAGGTATAATATTTTTGAGGCATCATTGAAAATAGTACTACTGATACCATGTAGTAGTATTTTCGTGTATCCTCTACAGGCAGAGATGCTACCCCAGTGATTTTTTTAAGTACAAAAATTTTCTGGAACATTTTCTTTCAAATTTTTTTAAACATGATACTTTAAATATTAATTTTCAACGATGGACATATATTCTACATTGTTCAAACTTTATCTCAAAACTTTTGCGACTTAATTTAAGAGATAGTTTTTAAACAGCAGCTGATTGAAGATTAGCTTGGATCGAATCGACCCAGTGTGACAACAATATTCGAAATAATAAGTATACAACCGAGGATTACGTAATAGTTAATTACATTAACTAATACGATAATGTTACTTGAATTATTACTATTTAAAATTCGAAAACATCCTCAATCTCTTCTGGCTTCCCTTTTCGTTGCAGCCTTAAGGATGATATTAAAGGATCCGATGAAAGTAACATAATACAGATGATATTTTGATTAATTCTCTGTCTTGATATTTTGCAAGTGTTGCTAAGTCTTAACCTTCGGTATTCTTTGTGAAATCACACCTTATCAATCACCAAAGCTGTATATTTTTCTTTAAACTTCAAGATTATGTGTAAACGGTTAGAGACGGATATCATTCTTTGGACACTGGTCAGGGACATAGGTATGGTAGAAAAGTACTACATTTATAGTTGAACTGTGAAACGTCGTGATTCTTTTGTTTCAAACAATGTAAGTAACTCGAAGACATTATAGGCGATTTCTTGTAGTTAAAAATAAATATTCCTGTCTAAACTTAGTGCATTCTATCCTAAAACACTCAGAGTTTAATTATTTAAAAAGAAAATATAAAAAAATTCAAAATATCAACACAAAGAGTTAATCCAGATCTCTTCAGTATTATATATGTTACTCTCATCGGATCCTTCAATATCCTCTTTAAGTCTGCAGCAAAAGGGGAAGAATATTAAAAAAAATGTCCAGAACAGATATTTTGAATCTGAAATAATAATAATGCAAGTAACGTTATCGTATTGGTTAATGTAATTAAGTATTACTTAATATAAACAACGTAATGCTATCCAACTAATGAAGGACTCCTCAACTTCATTAAAGAAAAAAGAATTATTACTTTATCTTCATCCGTTCAAAAGTTATAGCTTTCGGCCGCTGAAAGCTTAACTTTATTCAACTCACAACGAATAATTTCTTTAACTTATATCCCCTATTCAAAATTGTTACCTAAATAATTTCTTTTTGCCCATCTCTGCTTGACCCGAAGCACATTGCAGAGTGACGGCACCCAAAACCCATAAAGCTTCGTAGAGTGTAAGCCGGAGGCAGCGAGCGCTGATGGTATTTACCTTTGGCAAGTACGGTCTGGCGTCCTGAGGAGGATGCCAGTCACGGATGAGATCAGGCTCGGAGTACCGTCGTGCCCGTCTCCGTCTGACCGTTTGTCGGTTCCAATAATCGGAGCTGACGCCCGTGCTGGAAATGGTCAGCATCGAGTCGATGCTTCGTCGCAGATAATCCTCCGCCTCGTCGATCAGCGACTCGGTCGAATCGCCGCTGTTATCACCGCCGACCAAATCGGAGCGCAGGTTCGGTAGACTGCCCCGCGTCATCGGGCATTCTGCGGACAAAATAGGAAAGCCCCTCGATCTCAGGAAACCGTGCGGGGCACACTACTATCCACAGCCGGGCAAATGGCCCGTCACGTACTTGAATCGAGAGGACTCGAGTCGATAATAAACGCGAATAGAACTGGTGCTTCTTTCGTGCGTTGATAATGGAACGAACTTTCGGTAGGTTTCACAAAGACAGAAATTACGCAAACTCTTCTGTACGCCAACTTGATTGCGACGGGGTATTAAAATAATATGAAAATTCGTTTACGTAACGTGGATTAGTTACGATCGAGTTACTCGTCCGTATCCTATAACGTCGCACAGAAATCTGAATCTTCGATACGAGAACGTGGTTCGGTTTGAAACTCACTTACAGGGAGAGGTTTCTACGGACCCGCCTCCGATTGCTTTGCTTGTTTGGATATGTTTTAGAGGACCGAAAGATAAGAAAAATAAAACAGATCGAAAAAAATGGTTACCTTTTTTGCCCGCTACTTACAATTAGTGTTCCTGATTTCTCGATATTTTTCGCATCTCGGGGAATGAGAAATCAGATTATATTTTTCGAGAATTCTCAAGAAATTAAAAATATACTGCAAAATTTATATTTTTGGAATAATGTTGATAATATTTATCTAAATTTTTATTCGTGTCCAACTTAGACAAAACTTGTGTATATGAAAAAAAAAACATATTAAATATAATTGATAAATTTATTTATTTAATATAAAATATGAGCAAGGCGAAACATTACTGTTTTGTTTTAAAATATTTTTTTCAAAATCACAACGCGTCGAATGTCGCGTCTGCCAATCTACTTCTTTTTTTTTTGTGACAAAATCTGTAGAAAAATTTCTTTCATTTTGAGTGGATGCTGGTTTAATTGTATATAGAGCATCGGCGATACGAAGAGAAAAGTTTATAAACAATCGCGCAATTCTTCGTATATATTGCTAACATTTATTACTGATTGTAGATGTGTTTATATGTTCACGATTAACACACAATTAGAACTACCTGAAAAATTATTTCTAAAAACAAAATGGGATTTATAATAATTTTCCAACACTGAAGATTCTCGAAAAACTGTAATTTCTCGGGAAATGAGAAATAAGAAATTATAAAATTTCTCGAGAAGGAACACTATCGCTACTCGACGTGCCCCAGGACAAGGTTCACAGAATGTTCAAGCGCAAGGCTGACAAAGGGACCTTCAGTTTTGGCAATTTCAGAAAATTTTGATACTTAGTGTACGTGATGATCTTCACTCGCACATTAATTTCCCAAAGCAGTAAGACGCGCTTTTCAGTGAAATTCGAGAAAATCGACTTTGAAAAAATTTGAATTCCATTATATACATATGTACTTATATAGGGTGATCCTCTACCGATGGTCAATACTCTAGGGGGTAATTATAGAGGAAAAAATAAGACGAAAATCTAAAGTGATAAAATTGCGGTAAAGGCTTGGTTTTCGAAAAAATTGACTTTGAATTTCACCTAAATACGCGTACGTCATAGGCGCGTGCTCCTCAAACGTGCCTAAGGAATACAATCCCGTGACACGATATCCCAGGATCCCGCGATCCCGTCTGTTTTTTGGATTCAAAAAATCCCGGGATTTGATATAATTAATCCCGAGAATTTCGGGATTTTTTAAAAATATGAATTTACATGAACACCTGAAAAATATATATATAAACAGAATAAATAAACATAGTCATTTCATAATAATAAGGACCATAATAATAATGATTTATTTAAATAATAATATTAAGTCGCATATAAGTAAGTAAACTATATTTATTTTTACAATGATCTTCTCACTTTCCGCTATTTCGAATTCACACGAGTTGCAAATCGCAACTTGTCTGAAAACATAATGTCGAAACATTGTAGATATGCATTTTAGGTGCATTGCTATTTCTTCGTTCGCATTTCCAAAAGTCTTCATAATGGTTTACTGATATTATCTACTTATTAAGACTTTATTATTTTTCATTGTTCTCCTGTTTTTATTGTTAAAAACTATTTTAGCTTCATGGTTCAGACTAATGGTAGAAAGTAAGTTTGTTCACTTTAAATAAAGATTTAAAATTTTAACACATAATAAATCATTTTGATTACTGAAATTTTCTATTACCCAATCCCAGGATTAGTCCCGGAATCCCGAGATAGGCTTTAAAGATGTATTGGACGTACAATATTAGACAAAAGTATATGAAATTTGAAATACTTGAATATCTACGTCTGACGCATAGTAAATCTAAATGTAAGGAATTCGAACGACAGTTGGAGTCTTATTTTTAATTCTAGGAAGGTATTTTTCACTTTACAAATGCTTTGTCAAGCATTATTTGCTAAACTTTTGGCAGTGAAAATGCCCTGAATTCTCAATTTTTGCAAGTTATAATTTATTTCTTTTAAACGGTGTAAGTGGTGAAAATAATTGAAACTCGACAGATATTTTATCTACCTATATGCTACATATAAAAAAAAAATTGAAAACATTGCTACCATTTCTTATAGAGTACGTACAAAACCAGTGAAAATTAAAATCATTATAACTCAGTAACCGTTTAGTGAATTCATTTAAAAATTTTGGAGCCCACCAGGAATATTAAAAAGAACAATCTCACAAATTTTCATAAACTTGATACCATTATGATAGGTCCAATACATCCTTAAGAAATCCCACAATCCCGGGATAGTAAGCGTGCCCCTCAAGCGCCTACGATGGGCGCGCATTTAGGTGAATTCAAAGTGAATTTTCTCGAAAACGAAGCCTTTACCGCACTTTCGCCACTTTAGATTTTCGTCTTATTTTTGCCTGTATAATCACCCCCTAAAATATTGACCATAGAGGTAGAGGAACACCCTGTATACATGTAAGGGAGCTCAGAATTTTTCCAATTCGATTTTCTCAAATTTAACCCAAAAGCGCGTCATACTACTTTGAGAAATAAATGTGCGAGTGAAGACCTTCACGTACACTAATTGTGAGTATAAAAATTTTCTGAAATTGCCAAACCTGATGGTCCCCTTGTGAAACTTGATGAAACCTACCTTGAAAGGTGACCTTCGATCGCGTCCTCTTCGGGACGTTCTTGGAAGCCTTGGAGGACGCCGCGGGAGGGTGCACGTGCGTAGGCGACGAAGGCATGGAGGACCAGGTGGGTCTCGGGGTGGAAGTGGCCATAGGCACCTTCCACGTGTCGAAGGAAGCTGCAGTGGCCCTCCAAGAGTGTCTCCTTGATGGACCGCTGACAACCTCCAGGCCAGGCGACGGGATCGAGGTCAGAGAGCCGCGGTAACGCGAGGAATAGAGGTCGGTGGAGAGGCGACAGTCGCAGGGGCTGGGGAGCCCGGTGCCAGGATTGCAGCGTGGCCAGAGTCCGGCTGGAGAGCCCAGGGACTCGCGGCGATGCACGTCTGGTGTACGGAGACCGCAGCCACGGGAACTGAAACAGGTCTGCAACGAAAAGAATTCAATTGTAGATTTCAACGAATAACGCTCGAGTTTCTCATCGTTACTTTATTTAACACGCGAAAAGGAGGGAATAAGTACAGAATTATTTATTATTTAAATACCACGCTATTCGAAGGTTCTGTGACTTGTAGCGAGTTGTATGCTGTTGTGGATTGTAAGGCGTTGCATAATAGCTGGCACGGAGGAAGAACCAGAGCTTCTACATGGAATTCTTCGAATGCACACTTACCTACTCGATGGATTCTCGACACAATTCGCAGTGGAAATAAAGAGTGCAGCTAACAGGAGAAGCTAGACAACTCGGAAATTCAGAAAAATATGCAACTTTGTGTGCGAGTGGAGAAATAGATGGGTAAGACAAACCTATTTTTTGTTGGCGCCATAGAACGCTTTTAAGGGATGAAATCACCCCTTGAGAAACATTCAGAATGTTCTTTTTCGTGGAATATCTCAAGAACCCTGAGAGATATCAAAAAGAAGTTTAAACAAAAGATGCGTCTTTTTTTTATATCTACAAAACTGCGTAAAAATAATTATCAAATTAAGGACTGGTAGTGGGGGTAACTCGAAAAAGTATGAATTTTCTAATAATTATTTTTACGTAGTTTTGTGGATATAAAAAAAGTTGCAACTTTTGTTTAAACTTCTTTTCCATATCTTTCACTCTTCTCGAGACATTCCACGAAAAAGAAAATTCTTTTCAAGAAATGACACCCGTTAAAATAAAAAATAGCTTTGCCTTGCTCACGAACTACTCTACTTACACAAGAAGCTGCATAATTTTCTGAACTTCCGGGTTCCCTAACTTCCCTTGTAAGCCATTCGCTGTCTCGATATAAATCTCATCGATTAGCTTGCTCGTTAAGAGCAAACGACTCAGGCTACAACGGGGACGAAGTCGCGGAGGAAGGACCGTAGATTTATATTGCGAAGTACCTTTGATTCACGAGTCCCGGATGCGCTACGGCTGAATAATACTTTCCTGCCATCGAAGAGGAAGATTATCGATGGAACGAATTATGGAAATATCATCGCGCCGCGGTTGTCCGGAGCGCATTACAAACAAATGGTACCGCGAAGAAATGGAACGGAGGCAGCAATTAGTCATTCGAGACGACCAGAAGACCATGGAATTACGACTCCAACACCAAAGTGAATCGCATTAGCTCCATTCGTTCGACCTTCCTCAACTCTGCATGCTGCGAAGCATTTCCGCGTAGAGGCGTAAGAAACAGAATAATGTTGAACGCTTCAGGAACAACCTACAACACGCGACTCCTTTAAAAGCTTCCTCAACAGCGTTCCATTATTAAATTCTCGATCTCCTGTTCCCTTTTTCATCTTTTTTATTCGAATATATCCGTCGCTGGCGCCATTTATTGATTTTAAGTTACACGGTTGGGTAGAAAGCTCGGAGGGGGTTGGATTCTCATGGAATTGACTTCGAAATTAGTTGGAGTTACTTTTGGAAAATGTATGAATATGATTTCCTTCATTCCCCGGGTTCTGCCTGAATTAATTGTGAATTTAATTCAGGAGCAACTCTTAAGCGCCGAACTCTCTGCCGCAGGAATTCTGGAATAAGCAATTCAATGTTATGAAGCGAATTGCGCAGGCTTTCTATGTTATCGATTATTCGCTGTATATTAAATTTGTATCATATTTAACCCTCGGTTGTCACACTGGGTCAAAATGACCAGTTGAAATTTGACTATGAGGTAAAATATCTTTGGGGCATAATTGAAAATGGTACTAATTTCATTTGTCCCTACAAATAGAGACGTTTCCCGAGTGAGGAGAATTTTATTTGTTAATATTTCTTTTACCAAGCTTTTTATTTTTATTATTAAAGTAGCATATCTCGAGAGAATAATCACAAATTTGTAACTGTAAATATTAAAAATGACGAAAGTTATGATTTTTTAAGCAGAATTTTTTTTTCTAGAACTCTTTTTCTTTTGAATTTTTTTTTTATTCATGATACTTTAAATGTTAATTTTAAACGACGAGTATATTATATTCTACATTGTTCAAACTATATCCCAGAATTTTCGCGACTTAATTTAACGGATAGTTTTTAAACAGTGAGAACCGAGGGTTAAAAAAATACGTGCGTCGTGCATGAGAATCTTGTAACGCAGAGATATCCTGTTGGCGTTTCAACGATCGTTTACGTAACGCGCGGCGGAATCGATTAAAAGGCTTCTCGTAGATTATCCAACTGGAGATTGGTCACGATGCTGTCTGCTTGTAGCGAGGGAACAGCAAACTGTCACCTACACCGTCGCTCTGACATGGGGATTTTACTTTGTAATTAAAGGAGCACGCCCCGCGCGGCTCCTTGTTCCCACCCACGCTCCAGCGCTCCGTTTTATCGGCTACAGTCATGGCAAACACAAGATTATTGGGCATCGTTGAGGCATATCTTTATTAACCACTGTTGCTCGGTTACACAAGTCACTTGGCATCGCCTCACGCATTTCACAACAATACAATAAACGTAACATGTAAGAAAGCTGCGAAGCGAGTTATCACAGAAGCACCCGGAACGCAAGCGCACGGAAATAGTGAAGCGCTTACTGGGGCGTAGCACAATGGAGGCAGCGAGTCAGGAATACATAATTAAAACTACGAGTAATCTACCGCTACCAAATACAAGAGTTGCTCTAAATAATCCCTATTCCGCGATCAGTGCAGTAATGTCTCTTTAACTATCAAAATACATAATCCTCTCACGCTTTAAGGGGGTAGGTTACCCCAAAAAAATTTTCGAAAATTGGTTTTTAGGATTTTTGCATATTCCGCTAGCTACAGTTTTTCTAAGCATTTTAAGCGCAACCGGGCCCCGAAATTCAAGAAAACTTAAGGGCAGGTTTCGGTCTGAAAATCGATTTTTTTTATTTCAAGTTTCGAATGATCGACCGTTTAGGAATACGTGTGTAATAGGATTTATTGAAATTCGTAAAATTCGCGAAGTTATAGGCGTTTTTCTCGAAACAGTATTCTCAAAATCGGTGGGACCTGTATCTCCAAAAGTTATTAAACGATTTGACTGAAACTTTTTTATTTTGAAGAATATACTTCTGGCTAGGGGAGAATCCAGAAAAAATTACAAAAAATTGAAAGTTTATAATTTTTAAAGGCGTTGAAAGAACGAAAAATATAGGGAAAAAGTGATTTAAAAACTCAAGTGTCGTTATTTCCAAAAAAAATGTAATTTTTGTATTTTTTTCTGGTTTCCCCCCTAGCCAGAAGTATATTCTTCAAAATAAAAAAAGGTTTAGTCGAATCGGATAATAACTTTTGGAAATGCAAGTCCCACCGATTTGGATAAAATTTTTAACGACTCCCCAGTGCCATCTGCAATGATCAATTATAAAACAAAAAATATATTTCTATAATCTTGGACATCCTTAATACAATGAAAAAAGTTCCATTAAATTATATATAGTAGTTTTCCTTTAATTAATTCCTAAACATCACCTATTTTTATGGGCTCTAGGCCGCAACCTCCCCTTAAGCGTCTAGGGAACCCCCCCCCCCCCCCCCCCGATATCAAAGGGTGATCGCGCGATTGTGTGTTACGTCAGAAAAGAGCGAGTCTAAGCGCTAACAGCAAGAGAATACCCCAATTACTATCCAACCCTTAAAATGGTTGACACCTTGAGTTTCACAGTTTAATTAGCGAGGAAGGAATTTACACGAGACTGTCGCTAGCTACTTCGACCAGCTACGACGAGTCTGATCCCAACTCGGACCCTACCTGTGCGTGTGGATCGTGGCAGAGGTGGTCGGCGCTTCTTGACAATTCCGGCACCATGCTGGTGAAGCTGATGTCCGACAGCATCACTCTTCTGGCTTCTCTCGTCTTGTCGCTCAGCCTGAGCCTACCAGGCACCCCGGTCGGCAGGGCGAACTTGCTGGGCAGCGTGGTGAATGTGTGGGCCACTTTGTGCGCGAGATAGCTCTCGGAACGCCAGTGGGCCGGAAGCGCGGAAATGTCCGTTTGAGCGCCGGACTCTCGTCTCGCGCCGCTGATTCTGTCCATCACCGGCCGCAGCGGGGCGGCGCTTTTCCGACGATTGCCTGCTAGAGCCTCCCGGTGGATGATGGGCCTGAAAAGGTTTCAGAGCGTCTTTTTCAAAGAGATTCGCGAATGGGCTTCTGAGAGACCTGGGGGGTCGTGACGGTCGGGGCTGACGGGAACTTCTGCGGGGTCAAAAGAAGATTGGACTTCTAAATTTTGGGATGATTGATAACTATGTGTAAGGCCCCGCGAAATTTTGGAGGTTTCGTGGACCGCTGGGCCTTTTAAAGAAATTTTAGAATAATTAATATTTATGCGTATGGCCGCGCAAAAGTTGCGATGAGCTTTTCGTGGACCGTGGGGCCTTTAAAAAAAAAACCAATAATTACTGCGTAGGGCCCCGCAAAATTTACGATGAGGTTTTCGTGGACCGTGGTGCCTTTGAAACAAAAAATTTAGAATAATTAATATTTATGCGTAGGGCTCCGCAAAATTTACGATGAGCTTTTCGTGGGTCGTGGGGCCTTTTAAAGAATTTTGGAATAATAAATATCTATGCGTAGGGCCCCGCAAAATTTAGGATGAGCTTTTCGTGGACCGCCAGGGCTTTTAAAGAAATTTTGTAATAATAAATATTTATGCGTAGGGCCCCGCAAAATTTACGATGAGCTTTCCGTGGACCGTGGGGCCTTATAAACAAAAAATTTATAATAATTAATATTTATGCGTAGGGCTCCGCAAAATTTACGATGAGCATTTCGTGGGTCGTGGGGCCTTTTAAAGAATTTTGGAATAATAAATATCTATGCGTAGGGCCCTGCAAAATTTAGGATGAGCTTTTCGTGGACCGCGACGGCTTTTAAAGAAATTTTGTAATAATAAATATTTATGCGTAGGGCCCCGCAAAAGTTGCGATGAGCTTTTCGTGAACATTGGCGCCTTTTAAAAAAAAAATCATAATAATTACTATTTATGCGTAGGACCCCGCAAAATTTACGATGAGCTTTTCGTGGACCGTGGGGCCCTTAAGAATATATTATAATAATAAATATCTATGCATGGGGCACCCCAAAATTTAGAATGAGATCTTCGTGGACTGGTGGGCCTTTTAAAGAAATTTTATAATAATTAATATTTATGCGTAGGACCCCGCAAAATTCACGATGAGCTTTTCGTGAACCGCTGGGCCTTTTAAAACAATTTTGAAATAATAAATATCTATGCATGAGGCCGCGCAAAATTTAGAATGAGATCTTCGTGGGCCAAGGGGCCTTTTATAGCGCGGGGCCCGGTTCCGAGGAACGCGCTGAACTCCTGCGCTCCGTAAGGTCCCTGAAAATGCTCCGGGTCTTTTTTGACCCAATCGTGTTTTCATTTCTAGAAAACAGTATAAGAGAGGTGTTAACGCGTGTGCTTCTAACTCTCCCAATGTTCTTTAGAATCGTACAACTGAACCGAAAGCCGCAACAGGGTTGAAGCTGAATGATATCGATGAGGAAGAACTATAATTTCACTTAAATCATTGCCCTCACTGACCACACACTATTTCTTTCACAGTTCAATGAAATTTCAAACATAAAACTCGAACTGGGCCAATTAACCTAGAAGCTAAAAAGCTTTATATTTCTCAATACTCCGCATTTGGGTAACAATGTCTACAGACATACATTAATAGGCAGGAAGCGTGATTAAAATGCGTCGCTCAATTCGCGTGCGTATGAATTATCCGAAACTCTCGGATCTGGCGAGTCGCGGTATACCAGCAAAAAGAGTCGGAAATAAGTGAAAACGTTTCACAGCTGTTAAGTACCTAGAGGCTAATTCAAGTACTTTCAGCGAGTATGCATATATTGGCGTGAGAGTCTTCCGTCGAGTAAGCAGCGAAGGACATTATGTAAAGCAGGATGCTTTATAACCATTGAACTATAAACCTCCTTTGACAAATCCCTCGCCACTCGACTCTCCCGATAACGATCACTTATTTCCAATTTTCAAGAACCAATTTCGTAGCATACCAATCTCGGTATAATAACGTTTCTCATCAAAGCAGCTCAAGCGAAATACTTCTACTACCAGCAAGCACCATCATACAGCGTCAAAACGCTCGGGTGCCGCACGCGCGAGTGGAGCTCACTAAAGAGATCAATACGTTATTATCGCCGATCAGCTAAAAAGTGAACGTCACCTGTAAGCGGTGGGCGGCGCGGCCAAAGTGTTCCTCCTGACCGCGGGCCTGGTGGCGTGATCGGGCTCTTCAACCACCCCGCACTTGCTGATATCAGTCTCTACCAGCACCGAGCACTGCGACCACATCTTGTTCAGCCTGGTGCTGGAGCTCTCGTCGAACCTGTCCACGCTCTCCTCGCGGTCAATGCTAGAGCTCTGCGAGGATACCGCCTCCTCGACGGAGCTGTTCTTCTCCCCGTTGCAAACTAACGGGTCCCCGTCGGCGGACTTCGTGTACTTGAGCAGCACCGGCTGGCCGGTGCTGGCGGGCTGCTGCCAGGTCTCAGTCTCCGTGATGGACACGAGGTCCTCTTGCAGGCCAAGATCGCGGCAGGTCTCGTCGGTGGTGAATATCAGCTCTATATCGTCCAACTCTTCGGACTCGTTCTCGGACTGGTCGTTGGTTTTCGGCTGGTCGATGGACTGGGATTGGCGACGGTGTTGCTGCGCGTCCGGGTTGTCGCTGAACACGGAGTTGTCGCCGTCGGAGACAGACTTCAGGCTCAGGTCTTCCAGATCCTTCTCCGGCACCTCCAAGCGATCGCCCTGCGTCTCGCTCGCGTACTCCTCCTCAGGGTAGCTGGCCGGAGCGGCCTGGCAGGACTCGGTGCTTCCGATGATATCGTCCGTGCTGATGGCTGGTATTTGAGCGAGGATGCTGGGATCCTCGCGCTCGGACATCATTGACTTGGGCCTCTGCTCTCTGGAGGAATCCCCATGGCTCTTCTTCGACACTTTCCCCGCAGTTTGGGCCTGGGAATCGTGGCTCTCGTTGCTGCTGCTGCCGCTACTGCCGCTGCGTGGCCTGGCCATCGGCTTAGGCGGCTCCGGCACGTCGTCCGTGACGACTTTGTCCCTGGACGCCTCCATGAGCGCGCCTGTTTGCTCTGGCAGACTGATACGGTTTACGGGGTGAGAATTACAGCGAGAACGCGACCGCGTGGCCACACGTGGTTATTAATAGGTGCATCGAGAGCGGCGCGCGTTCCTTTTTAATTAACGCCACACTATGATGCCTCTCTATTAAGAGGTGCGCGGCGGGCTAGTGACGGTCGAGGGAAGCGTTTTTTAACGGCGTCGCGGAATTTTTAGTAACGAGCCTGCTCCTTAACGCGCGTATTACACTTTCTAAGTTTCATCCATCGCGGGGCGTTCAATCACAACTCGTTTATAAATGCAAGCACCGTTTAGATTCTTGATTACGAAGGTACTTTAATCTTATGGGGACAGAAAACTCTGAACGATTATGAGTGATACTTGGTAAGATAGATTATTATACTTGTGCAAGTGATTTTACGGCAGAGTTGGTTGGGTGTTAACTAAATAAAAAATTATTTAAATAACGGATCAAATAAGAGTTACTTTAACTTAGATTATCTGACAAATAAGGTAAATTTTTTATTTGTCGAGCGTTTCAAATTTAGCGTCGAATAAATTTTTCAACTTTTACTTTAACTTTAACTTTATTCGACGTCAAATGAAGTTGAAGTTAAAGTTAAAGTTACAGTTAAAGTTGCAGTTAAAGTTACAGTTAAAGTCACAGTTAAAGTTACAGTTAAAGTTACAGTTAAAGTTACAGTTGAAGTTACAGTTGAAGTTACAGTTAAAGTTACAGTTAAAGTTACAGTTAAAGTTACAGTTAAAGTTAAAGTTAAAATTAAAGTCAAAGTCAAAATCAAAGTCAAAGTCAAAATCAAAGTCAAAGTCAAAATTAAAGTTCAAGGTCAAGGTCAAGGTCAAGTTCAAGTTAAGTTAAATTAAAAATAATGTTGAAAAATTAATTCGTCGCATAAGTTGAATTACTCGGGTAACAAAAAAATTAACTGTATTATTCCCATGACGATTAATTTTTTTAACGTTTACTCGTTATTCGAAATTTTGATTTAAATAAAAATTGTGTCCATCTCTGTTTTACGTATAAATTCAAATAATGATAATGATGATTTGAAATTCTCTCACTCGTCCGTCAATAATTACACTTGAAAGAAGTGTTCGTCCCCAAATGGCTAACTTTAACGCGAACTTGATTCGGTTACGAGTACGTACGCGAAGATCAATGAAAGGAATTATCGTTCGTCGCAGAGCACGCGATCATTTCGCGTAATAAAGGAAAGACCGCGATCGGGCCTAGGGAAGGGAACGAAATCCGCAGACGAGCACTTTAATTGCACACAGAGACGCATTTCGTGACTCACTCTTTGACGTCCTCTACTGCAAGTGGAAAAAGACGAGCCTGGGGCGGCGGGCTTGTGGCAGCATCACTAGAAAACTCACTGTTCCTGCTTAGGATCTTTCGCCTAAGGACGTGATTCTCGAGGGCTAGCCTCTTCACGACGTCGACGTAGCTCTCGCCAGAAAAATCACCGACGCTCTCCTTAAGACGGCGTAACTCTTCTCTCGACGAGTCCAGCGCGGAGCGCAACGATATCACAGTCTGCAACAAATGAAACCCAAGAAATCACTCTCAAAAATAAATTCAAGAAAAAAGGAATTTTTTCTTTAAATCTTGTCAACTTTTCTGTGAAATGAAATTCTGTTGTTATGATCAGAATTAATATTAAGTACCCTATGCTATATCTACTTATCGGTGATTAATTTTAGGTTTTAGACTACTCAATTTGAAACGTAATTGAAATTGAAAATAAATTGTTTTATGGAAATTCAATTGTTGGTGTTATGATTACTATTTACCTACTTTATGTAGAAGAAGTTAATTATTATTATTAGAATAATTATTTTAATTGCGATTGAAAATGAAGATGCACTATGTGGTTTAAATTTTAATGAATGCGCAGAGTTTCTTGAAAGATTTTTGTCAGAGAAGGGAACACTGATCTTTTTGATTTATGTATATGTGACGCGTTGTTCGCTTCACTGATGAAGTCATTCAGAAAATGATAAAGAGTAGACCTCTATCTCCCATTTTCCATATTCTAAACGTTATAGAAAATTATGTTAAATTTACTCCATTGTCAGATGTTCTTTGCGGCCACTCTCTGTCTATCATTACAATGGATGCTAATAGCATGTTGCAGCTCAAGCATTTGCAAAACAACTGTGATTTTCTGTGGATGTCAAGTCGAAGTACTCACACCAGGGATTAATGAAGATAAGCAGCGAGTATGTACCATGATAATGCCAAGCGAGAAGTTTGCACGTGGTCACCTATTATCCTTTCAATTTAATACGCCACGTATGTTTAATGACGGAGTCATGAACTTACATAGGATCCTATCATTAGATTGCACTAAAAACCGCGAAGGTTTCTAAACCATTGATAATTTGCCGCTCGCAATTACGAGGACAGGTTGCCTGAGTCCCGTCGCGTCATTTTATACTGTCAGAGTAGAGATTCAAGTTAGAATTCTGGGAAATGAAGATTGTTTTCGTGAAAAATTGAAAAGTGAAGATTTTTCTCGAAAAAAATTCGGAACTGAAGATTTATCTCTTGAAAAATCAAGAACTGAATATATTTCTCGTAAAAAAATCAGAACTGAAGGTTTAGCACTCGAAAAATCAAGAACTGAATATTTTCCTCTTCAAAAATCGAGAACTGAATATTTTCTTTGTGAAAAACTCAGAGCTGAATATTTTTTCTCGTGAAAAATCGAGAGCTGAATATTTTCTTTGCGAAAAACTCAGAGCTGAATATTTTTTCTTGTGAAAAATCAAGAACTGAATATTTTCTTTGTGAAAACCGAGAGCTGAATATTTTTGTCATGAAAAATCGAGATCTGAATATTTTCTTCGTGAAAAACTCAGAGCTGAATATTTTTTCTCGTGAAAATTCATAAACTGAATATTTTTCACGTGAAAAATCAAGAACTGAATATTCTTTTCGTAAAAAATCAAGAACTGGATATATTTCTCGTAAAAAATCAAGAACTAAATATTTTTCTCGTGAAAAATCGAGAACTGAAGATTTTTCTCCTGAGAAACCGAGAACCAAATACTTTCTTGTGAAAAATGGGGAAGCGAATATATCTTTGTGGACAAATGGGAAACTCAATATTCGCCTTATAAAAATGTAGGACTAAAAAATAGAAAAGCGAACACTTTTCAAGAAACAACGCTGAAGTCTTTTAATATTAAATGACACATTCCCCTTAATCCGATCAACCTTGAATCCACACAAAGGAAACCCAGTATCATATAGACCACTCAAGGTCAAGGGATCACGGGGGTAAAGAGAACGGAGAGAAGAATGAATAGCAGCATCGGTGTACATGAAATCGATGACACGAATAAGGGTGTAAAACCACCTGCTCCTCCATTTTTCCCCGCTAAGTGTGTTAGCCAATTAATTGCGCACTCGGAAGAATTAAATCGAGGGCTACCCACCTACAAATCGTCAGACTATTTTTCACTTCGTTATTAAAAGTCTAACACACTGGATAATTAATGAAACCTACAGTATAAAAAAAAAAGTATTTTAATCACGATGTTACCTTGAAATAACATCATTCAAGGGAGTGCAAAATGAATTAATATACAAGCGTATGAAATAGAATATGTAAAATGAGAAGATGTTAAATATAGATTACAGAATAAAAAAAATAGATGATAGATAGCATACAACTGGGTAGAAGATAGAAACAATTTGACAAGTCAGACAGCATTATCTACTGTACAATGACACGATGGATGATGTCCATCCGGAGCGTACAGTAGATAATGACGTCTGACTTGCGAAATTTTCTTTATGCATACAGAGCTGAGGTTGCTTCAAAGGACATGTACTGATACATCACTCCAATTCATCTTGCTTCCTACGAAACTGTGTCTAAAATAAACACATGGTCGACGATAAGAATTGAAGATCATTTGGGGGAATTTAAAAACATCGACTTGGGGGAATTTAAATTATCCGAACTATTTTTGGGCATTTAAATTCCTCCACTATTGCCTTCTACCTTTTAGCAAAATGATTAATCAGATGGTGTAATTTCAAATGATATTTTTATATTAATTTTCGGATGCTAGTTCGTTCTAAATATTATGTGCAGTTAATACAACGTTAAGAGGAAGAACCGACAAACGTGCTTCTATGTCTCTAATTAAGGGGGAACACCACTGTGACGGCCGGATAAATAAGCCATTTTTAAGAATTTTTTTCAGGAATAATTTACTGTTTTCATAGCAAATTTTTATTGCCTACCTTTAGTACATTGTCTTAAGAGACTATACAAAAAAAATAAATAGAAAAACATCCATAAATTTTAATATATCAATTAATCTTCTAGACCCACCCACGCGAGCTGGTCGCATGTGTAACTATGGAACAGCATGTCCGAAATCAAATTTAATTTTTTTTTTATAAACTATATGAGTGTAGTTTCCGTTGTACGTACGGATTCTTTGATTGAAAACAATTTTTTTTAAATACGCTCGGAAAACTGTCCATCTTATTTGCGGATTTTCGAAACTTTTCATCTAAAGCGCACCATTTTTACAAAAATAATTTGTTTAAGAAATCGGTACGTACAACGGAAACTACACTCATATAGTTTATAAAAAAAAAATGAAATTTGATTTCAGACATGCTGTTCCATACTTACAAATTCGACCAGCTCGCGTGAGGAGGTCTAGAAGATTAATTAATATATTAAAATTTATAGATGTTTTTCTATTTATTTATTTTTATATAGTCTCTTAAGACAGCGTACTAAAGATAGGTAATAAAAATTTTCTATGAAAACTGTAAATTATTCCTGAAAAAAAATCCTCAAAAATGGCATACATTTCCGGCCGTCACAGTGGTGTTCCCCCTTAAGTCAGTGGCGCACGAAAGACGTTCTACGTCTCGACGTCCGAAATGTTTCCTTATTTACAAAAGAAATACCTAGTACAAAGAATAAAAGAGATTTGTATTCGATACGCAGCTTTGTCATCACGAATATTTTTCTAAAAAACCCCTCATTCTCCATAATTCCAAATCAATCATTATCACCTACAACATCTATCATCTCCTCGGTTAACCTCTCACACCACATATACTTCGCCAACAAGTCTCTCAAATAAAAGAAAAAGAGACATTAGGACCTCGATTCGCCACAGCAACAACCTCGAACAAACATTTCTATTCATACCAAAACAAGGTAAATAAAAGCCCAACGCATCCCCGACGGGTTGAATAAAAATTCAATCTCAGCCGAAAGAAACGCCTGGACGTAGCAGAAGCTTACTCGCCGGCGTGAATTTAATTCTGCGGATAACAAACCTGGTGCAAGGCTCTCACGACGTCCAGTCCAGGGATTCCCGGGGATGGCAGGGTAAGCTGCAGCCCCTGATGGTGAGACTGCCTGCCAGCTTCAGCTTCCATGCCTCCTCCTCCCCGCCCGGTGTTTCTAACGAGCCCTTGCCGCCGCCACAGGTCATGCCGAAACCTCTCTTTATTTATTTTTTTCCCTCGTCCCGCTCGGTCACTTCGCGGTTACCGACGATCTCTCGCCGATTCTAATCGATCACACGCGTCGCTCCTCGCACGTTATATCGCGCGCGCACACACAGCCACGAATCGATTCCCTCCCATGCAAGCCTTCAATCTTTCCGGGCGATACGAGCCCCGACGAACGAGACTGATGGACCGACGAGCACGGAGAATCCCTAATCCATAGGAGGCGGCCCCCTCCGATATCCCCCGCACCTTTCGTTACGAATGTAACAACAGAGGAATCGCTATTCACACCCCTCAAGCACGAGGTTATAAATAGAAACGAAAATGTCAGGGATGATTAATACGCGCGACGTCACCTCCCGCGATGCTTTTTCGTACGGACCTGTCCCATGTCCCACCCAGCCTCTCGAAATGTCAATCGTATTTAATGGCGCGAAAAAAAAAGAATCGCGTATAACCAGGGCGAAAAAGGGGGCACACTTGGAACGTCGATTATTAAACGGATCTTAGATTGCTCCTGCGGTTTCCAGTGCTAGCTTTTAACGCAACCAGAGCTGAGATATACTGAGAATCTTTTGCGCGCTACTTTACACCGCCAAACGATTTTCTTCCTAAGGAAATACTTTCGAGGCTAGTTCCTTTTTTCTTTTAGATTAGGTTAAGAACTTTAATTCAATGAGTTTTAGTATTCTTGCTGGTTATTGAAAGTTGGAGATGTCGGTTATTGAAAGAACGTTACGCGAACAGCGTAACATCGCAAGCAGTAGATCGTGTGAATTAAATCGGGATGAAGTAAACAAGTTTTAAAGTGATGACTATTGATACTATTTTCTTTAGATAAACAATAAGTTTGATATGGAGTCGGAGGTAAACTTACGTTCTTCGTCGTTGGTCAATTACATATGTACTTTGGAGCCGAGCGAACGTTAATTAAGGAAATTGATGTTTTTTCTTTAGAAAGCAACGACGCCGTAGGTACTGCGCGTAATGCCATACGGATTGATTCACTTTTACGCACGCACTTTATCGTTTCACTGTCCGAGACCGTAACTCTACTCCTGCGAACGCTTACGGCGGTGCTTATGCGGAGTTTTCCAGTAAGCGATCATTGTTACGACCGTTAAACGATACTAATCGATAATGGACAACTGAAAAGTTCATGGATACGCACTTGGGCGCGATCGCCGAGTGTTTAAAAGCTATTAAGCTAGCTGTCGCGTTATACCTCCTCAAACACCGATTATCATTTAATATACCGAGACATTGTCGCCTGTACGCGATACAGGGGAGTCCGTTCGATTCGCTCGCTCCCGTTACATGGAACGTTCACCTGTACTTCGATCTCAATTGTTTACAAAACTACTTTTTCGCGAGTGCGACGCGGCAGCGTAATTTTCATACGAATGTCAACAATATAGCTCGAGCTGTCACTTGCCCTTTAATGCAGACGACGGGATAGTAATACATAGACAATTACCAGGCTTGCCAACGTTGCGCGTTCACCCTTGCGCGACAAGGAGCATTTCCAACACGAGACAAATGACAAAAGTCTTTGAGAACGATAATCCTAAATAATCCTTCGCCACTTGCATTGCTGCAGATATTATAATTCCTGCACAGACCACTGTTCTCCGTTTTATAAATTTTCTCAAAATTGCAAACCTCTTCGATAAAAAAAAAAAACACCGACCCCTGTCTTTCACGGAAGATTCAAATCCACTTTGAAGGAAAAGCGAGGAAAAGTATATTCTTCAGCAATATAATCTTTTGCTACCACTCCCGTGACCCGCTACCATACACGTAATTAACACGTTTACCAAACTCTCCATTAATTTCATTTACAAATCCGCCTTGAGCGATTTGTTTGAAAATGAATCTCATAGGAACAACGAGTGACACATGCACCAACGCACATACACGGCGCACGGCAATCTGTCCGCGCAAAGTTCGGTTTCATCCGATTACACGCTCCCGTGGTATTAATCGCGACGCCTGGCATTACACGCGGTGAACAAATAACGGTTGAAAAAAGTTAACAAAAAAAAAGGAAGAGGGGTCGTTACGCAAATACGCGGCCACGTCGTAATGTGTTTTATTGGATAACAAGGTTTAATCGAAGTGATCGAAGGAGCGGTCCTACTGCAAGAGGATGGATTACACGACCAGTTTGAAAAGCATTTTATTCGTGATCTTTCTACACTTGTCGGTGCTGAACTGTGCCCAGTTATCGAGAACTTACTTTAACGATGTGTCCAACAGCGGCGGCGATGTTGTTCCGAGAATCAACTGGCTGTTCAGCAACTCCGCGGACAGTACCGTTAGGGTTAAGAGAGCGAACGTGGTGAATTCTTATTTACCTGTTAAGTGCCGACAGACTTTGAGTCGTCTGTGCGACGAAATAAACAGAAACAATGACGAACTTATATTACTAGAGTGCATTCAGCGTCTCAAGGTACAGCCTTCGATCTGTTGAAATTATCGATAATTTATACTTTTCCGTAGGAACTTCGTAGCGCTACCAGCCCCGTGGAAAACCCTTATAAATATCCCTTACATCATAGAAGAGTTAACTCGAATCGTATATTAAAAATTTAGACCTTAAGCTCTATGAATCAGGATTAATTTAATTCTCCTTCGTGTTGCAGCCAATGCAAGTATCCGGCATCGACGATGAATGTCGACAGGCCATTTGGGAGTACATCTTAAACATTACTAATAATTACAACATAGAAAGACTAGCTAAGAAAACTTGCGGCAAGGAGCTAGACTTGTTCGACTGTTCCAGCTCCGGCGACAAGCACGGGGCGTATTTATCCTGCTTAATTGATAAGAGGGAGACAGTCAAAGACCCCGACTGTATCGCGTACATTCGGCGATTGGAATGGATCGCGGTCAGCGACTTTAGGATTATAACGCCGTTCTCGTCGGATTGCGAAAGTGATATTAGGACGTTTAAATGCGATAAGATACAGCCGTACAGAGACATATCGCAGGGGCAAATATTGGCTTGCTTGCAAGAGCACGTTAACGAACTGCAGCTTCTCTGCAAAAGGCATATATTTCATGTATCTGAAATGCAAGCCGAAGACGTGAATTTGGATCGTCAATTGTACATAGCTTGTTCCCAGGATCGTCTCCGATTCTGTTCCGATGTTACGCCGGGCAGCGGCCAAGTGTACAAATGTCTGATGCAGCATAAAACGGATAGGTCTATGACGCCGGTCTGTCAAGAGCAGCTGACGAGGAGGGGGAAGCTCATAGCGTCTGATTATAGAGTCAGCAAAGGGCTTGTTAAAGCTTGCAAGGATGATATTAAGAATAATCATTGCAGAAGACCCATTTTCGAGGATAAGAACATAAGGCTGGCGCAGATTCTGCTTTGCTTAGAGTCGGCGGTAAAGAACGGTAGCAAGATCGATGGGAATTGCCAGGCAGAAATGTTCGATCATAGGAAACTTCTGATGGAAGATTATAGATTGTCTCCTGAAATTGTCGACGGATGTGCCAATGATATTACAACGTTCTGTAATGGCCTGGAAGTTGGCGGCGCGACGATTCATTGCTTGATGGAGCACACTAGGACGAGGAAGAGGAAGTCGAGAGTGTCTCCTAAGTGCCAGAAAGCGGTAATAAAACATCTGTACATATTTACGGAGGTGTAAGTTGTGTAATTGTGGATATTAAGTAAATGTATTTTCTGTTGATCATAGTTGAAAGAATTAATCATGGAGGCCGATGCTGGTGAAGATTGGAGGATCGATCCTGTCCTGCGAGAGCAATGTCAGCCTGTTGTTAACTTAGCTTGCAGAGATGTAAGGATCGCTTGGAATTTAATGAAATTAAGGGGATTACCTCACAAAGAATTACCTATTTTTCGGCCCAACAAGGCGCAATCCCCCCTTAAGTGGGCAGACCACTGTAACGGTCCGAAATGTAAGGGTGTTTTCGCGAATTATTGCTTAGTATAATGTACATATCGAAGGGTAAGAAAAAAAATTTCAATCAAATTCATTAATCCGTTTCCTGTATACGCTTGGTCAAAATGTGCGCTGCGGCAAAATCGTGCTTGTCGCGTTGACAACGCCCAGGCCATATGGTTAATCCGAATTCAAAAAGACAAAAATGTTTAGAAACTAGATGCCTACCTCTATTACATGACGATAAAAAAAGTCAAAATCGAAAAAAATTACAAAATGGCGAACCAAAAGAAACATGTTTCCGGGGTACAAAATTGGAGAAATGTTGTTAAAAAAAAAATAGAAGCAGGTCATTAATTGAAAAAAACTGATCGTCGTGTAATAGCGACGAGTTTTTTCGTACAATAAATGCCCTTGCTCACGTCAATTGAATATATAGTTTTCTCTGTAGACTGTCGATGCGGTTGAAAAATGTCATTCTGAGGAAAACTCGTTCAAAGTTCCGCTCGGCTCAGTCGCGCGCTTGACACCGCTTCACGGAAAATATTATATCTCCGTCAATTTTGCGAATTTGTTCATAAAATTTGGAGAGAGCATTCTTGAAACGCACGTCTTTCAGAAAATATGAAAAAGAAAAATCGATTTTTCCGATTGTTTACAGTGGTTGCCCTCTTAAGTAAACAGTAATGTATTCAACCGGATTGAAATTTAGGTACACGGAGGAGACGCTAGAGTGATATCCTGTCTAATGGAGCAGCTGGGTACAGACAGAATGACAGTAGCCTGCGAAACTGCGTTAGTTCAAATACAATATTTTGTAGCCAGAGACTTTAAACTGGACCCTCAGTTGTACAGAGCGTGCAGGTTCGACGCGACACGATTGTGCCACGCGAGGAACGCATGGGCCACCGATGGAAAGCAAATGGACCCGGAGCGTGGACCTCTCGTTTTACCATGTTTATATAGGCACGTGTATCATCCTCAGAAAAACATGACAGTAAGAATTTGTGTAACCTCCGACGGATGTATGAATTTGGATTGAAGATTTACTGTTCTGTAACTAACGATTTCAGTTAAGAACGGAGTGCCTGGAAGAAATCAGACGCATTATGAGGCAAAGAGCTATAAACGTTGATTTACAGCCTGAGATCGAAGAAGTCTGCCTGGCCGAATTGGCATCGTATTGTTACGACAAAACCGCGAAAGGGGAAGAAATATTGTGCCTTCAAGACAAATTAGATAGGTAATCAATCTTACGGTGACCTGGGAATTTCTGTTATATTTTTATTTCATCTCGTTTATTTGCAGTTTGAACAAGAATTGCAAATTAGCAGTTGGTAATTTTACCGAAGAGCAGGCTGAACGGGTCGAACTAAACCCAGTAATATCCGCCGCGTGTCAACATATCATGGAACGTCATTGCGAGGTATAATATAATCTTTATTTCCTAGCCCTATTTAGGACGCTAGGAATAAGGTGATTCTTGGGAATTTTTTTCTAAGAAACTGTTAAGCGGATCTTTTCCAAACTTGCAGGATATTTTAGTTCATATTCAAACAATGAAAATTAATTTTTACGTTACAAAGTGTTCCGTAGAAATGGAGATATATATGAACATCGCCGTAATTATACTAGAAATAAGAAAATCCTTGGTTTTTTTATTTCAGAGACGAATTGAGGCCACCATTACAATCGCCAATTTGCAACTCCGGCGCGCGAGTCCTAACGAACATGTTCATATATCTCCATTTCTACCGAACACTTTACTAAAACACCGAACTAAAATACCCTGAAAGTTTGGAAAAGATCCGCTTCACAGTTTCTTAGAAAAAAATTCCCAAGAATCGCCTTATTGTAATGCTTACGCGAACGAACTATTAAACAGGAGGTACTGAAATACGGCAAAGATGAGGGTGACATGATGGAGTGTTTAATAGAACACAAGAATGATCTGGATGTACGATCTGATTACAAATGCAAAGCAGCGGTTGAACATTTCCAGTTGATATCGTTGAAAAACTACCACTTCACGTATAAATTCAAAGAAGCCTGTAGACCTTCTGTCAAGAGATGGTGTCCAAAGTAAACGAATTTTTCATACAATTTCTCGAATACATTAGAAAAAATTTGGAATAAAAGCGATTCATACAAATGTCCTCTTCAGATCGAAAACTAAAGCGGAAGTAATTGAGTGTTTGAGCACGATAGTGCAAGAGAATATAATAAAAGATACGCAGCATCACATACCGAAAGAATGTAGGCAGCAATTACGAGCGCAGCTTTATCAACAAAGGGAGAACATTCAATTCGATCCTATACTGCAAGCACAATGTACAACTGACATTAAACAATATTGTTTCAACGTCGAGCCAGGAAACTCGCAGGTAACGCGCATACACGCTGCATTAAAATGCCTCCGATCTTATATCAGTGTAAGTAAGGTCACGATTATTTTAGATTCTTGAATGTTTAGCGGCACATAAGTCTAAACTATCAGACGCATGTCACAAGCAATTGTTTAAAGTGAGGAAACAAGAATTCCAAGACAGCTCGAGCGACTTTGCTCTATTGAACACTTGCCGCGTTATGGTGAGGCAATTCTGTCACGACGTGAGTCGCTCGCAAGCGCTAGACTGTTTGAAGAGATACAAAGATGAGCCGACGTTCGACGAGAAGTGTAAAAATATTGTTGTGCGGAGAATGATCGAGCAAAATACGGACTACAGATTCAACACCGCATTGCAAACTGCGTGCTCTGGTGACATCAATAAGCATTGCAAAGAGGTGAGTTTTTACAGGAGCGACGTTACATAAGTGTTGCGAATATATCTGTATTCTAATACACGTGTAATACGTTTCCTCAGGTTTTACTGCACGAGCCTACCGATAAAGAGCTTGAAGGAAAAGTCATACGGTGCTTGAAGATTAAATTTCGGGAATCGAGGCTCGCAGTGAAGTGCGAGCATCAGATGGCCAACATACTCAGGGAAGCAGCTTTAAATTATCACTTAAATCCATTACTTGCTACGATGTGCGCGCATGAGGTACTATCATTAAACATGCTTCTAAAGCGACATGTTAAGGGGGAACACCACTGTGACGGCCGGAAAAGTAAGCCATTTTTAAGAATTTTTTTCAGAAATAATTTACAGTTTTCATAGAAAAATTTTATTACCTACATTTAGTACGCTGTCTTAAGAGACTATGCCAAAAAAAATAAATAGAAAAACATCGATAAATTTTGATATATTAATTAATCTTCTAGACCCCCCACGCGAGCTGGTCGAATGTGTAACTATGGAACAGCAGGTACGAAATCAAATTTAATTTTTTTTTTATAAACTATATGAGTGTAGTTTCCGTTCTACGTACCGATTTCTTAAACAAATTATTTTTGTAAAAATGGTGCGCTCTGGAAGAAAAGATTCGAAAATCCGCGAATAAGATGGACAGTTTTTCGAGGGTATTTCAAAAAGTTTGTTTTCAATAAAAAAAATCCGTACGCACAACGGAAACTACATTCATATAGTTTATAAAAAAAAAATGAAATTTGATTTCGGACCAGCTGTTCCATAGTTACACATTCGACCAGCTCGCGTGTGGGAGTCTAGAAGATTAATTAATATATTAAAATTTATGGATGTTTTTCTATTTTTTTTTTGTATAGTCTCTTAATACAGTGTACTAAAGATAGGTAATACAAATTTTCAATGAAAACAGTAAATTATTCTCGAATAAAATTCTTAAAAATGACTTTTCCGGCCGTCACAGCGGTGTTCCCCCTTAATTGCTTTCTAAAGTTTATGTGTGCAATGCTTTTTACTATATCCAACAGATCGAAACAATCTGTAGAGCAGACGAAAACGACCCGGGAGCAGTGGAAGAATGTCTGAAGATGGTATTTAACGCTGGCAACAGAGACATGAAAGAAGAATGCCGTCTTGAAATAGCTGATTTAATAGAACAAACGAGGGCGGATATTAATGTGGATCCTTTATTGCAAAAAGCGTGCGCTGTTGATGTTAGTAAATACTGCAGCGATGTCTCTCAAGGAGCGGGAAGACGTACGTGAGATATTAATTAAACGATAGCTTGTAAATTAATTCAGTATGCTAACCGTTACTGGTTTTCTTCAGATATCATGTGTCTGCAAAATGTATTAGACGATACTAATAAGTCTCTACAACCCGACTGCTATAAAATGTTAACTACGAGGATTGAAATGTTCAGGAATGCAGCTAAGGTAATCAGCTCTGTTTTCCTTAAGGGGATTAGGCAGTCGAAAAATCGATTTTTTTATTACATTTTCCGAATGTACTATCTTTTCTGAATAAAATGCCGCTTGGTTTATAGTAAAATTCGCAAAATTGTAGATTTGGCAGCTAAAAACGTCAAGCGGCAATGTATATAGCGTCGCCTTTGCCCAGAAACTTTAAACGCATTGTTCTCGAATATTTTTTTCTCGAATATTTTTTCCGGATTGCGAACGATTGGAGGTTCAGATCGACTTGGAAAAAATTACAGGATGTGTAAAACATGTGTCATTTCGGTGCAAACTTCAGATATGATCCGTGAAAATTCGAGATTTTCATAAAAAAATTAAGAAGTCACTGGATTTTAGTAGCGCATAAATAATGATGGTGCGCTACCAAAATCCGGTGACTTCTTAATTTTTTTATGAAAATCTTACATTTTTACGGACCATATCAGAGGTTTGCGCCAAAATGGCACATGTTTTACACATCCTGTAATTTTTTCCAAGTCGATCTGAACCTCCATTCGTTCGCAATCAGGAAAAAATGAAGAGAAAAAAAAATATTCGAGAAAAACGCATTTGAAATTTCTGGACCAAGGCGACGCTATTGGGAAACTTAGTGGAGGCGTGGCTTAGATTTCAGCGCTGTGGTGGTAAGTTGGCAAACTATTGCAAGTAGGTCCGGATTCCATCAAACATTCCGAATAAGTATTTATTAATCGAATAAGTAAAAATTTAGTGTTCAAAAAAATTTTAAAGCACTCGTTTTTCACAACATGTCTATTTAAACACTAATAATCTACTCATATAGACTTCGACGGATGTCGACCTACTCTCAGTAGTTCAATTTTCTGTCACTAGTTGGCGTATCGAAATTCTTGGTTTCCCAATAGGTTGCCGCTTGACGTTTTCAGCTACCAAATCTATAATTTTGCAAATTTTACTATGAACCAAGCGGCATTTTATTCAGAAAAGATAATGCTTTCGGAAAATGGAATAAAAAAAATCCATTTTTCGACTGCCTAGTCCCCTTAAAGACTTATCGGTATATGCGCGTGACGCGTATTCGTTACTTTCCAGTTAATCGCGCCAAATTCAATACAAGAGCTGTACTCGACGGTGAATCGATCTCCAGCAAGGCGATACTTCATGATCGTTGCATTAACGATGATCGGTCTGATCTTCATCACCGGCTTATTTTGTGGAAGAGTGACGAGACGGACAATGCTACTGAAGAACAAATGATGATTCCTAGTGAGAAAAATCCGTCCTCGAGCAAGATTTTCACTCGGTTTAATTTAAAAAAAAAAAAAAAAAAAAAAACGAAACAACTCGCTCCGCGAAGTAAACATCGAGAATAAAAAACGGAACACCACATTATTGGTATTTTAAACGGCGTGTTGTTGAGGTTTGAAATATCGTTTCCTTCAATTTTTGAATTCAGTTTATAACGTATTATGTTCAGCCTCTAGAGTCTCCTACTTTGTTTTTACTGTTTACCTCAGTCACGTTCTAACCGACGCGCTCAACGCACGTCTTGGGCTAACGTGTAAATTTCACCTAAAGGCAAACGCAGTTTTATTTCACTTTCCTTGATAAGGGTCACAATCAATGACCGAAACGTCGGAAATATAACGATTGCAAAATAGCTTTTATTAAAAATTTGAATTGACCGAACCAGTGCGCTGAAACCACTTTAATTTTTAATTATTTCATATATACGGTCGAAATTCTAATCAATTTATTTTAAAAAACAGAACAGCAAGAAGTGATTGATCGGGTGACCTTTCTGCGAAGTATCAAGCCGCGGGGGAAAAACAGAACAGAAATATGAATCTTTTTATACGGTTCTTTTTTATCATATATAAACTTATGAAAGAGTAATATTTAAATAATATCGCATCAGCGCTACTATGTACGCGATTCTATGATCTGTCATCCATAGTATTAGCATAAATGTAAAAACTGTACAAGTTGAATGAATGGAGTGTATGGAGAAACTGGGAGTGATTTGCGATTAAGGTAGATTTTAATAAAAACAAATATATTAATAGAGATTATATATATATATGTGTATATATATATTTGTGTATATATATATATGTATATATATATATATATATATATAATAAATTGAAATGGAGAATGCAGTTTTATGTCAATATTCTATACATTTGTGATATATAAAAAAAAAATCGTAAGAAAAAGAAATAATCACATTTCATTTAAGGTGAAACATATTATCTGGGCACAAATTATCTTGGTCTTCCATTTTAGAACGCATACGCGGTAGACTCTATTCGGAATGATTTACAATGAACGAACTTTAGTGATTATGTAACCTGCACCACAATGCGGTATGCAATAATGATGTTATGCATTTCTTTGAAAATAAAAATTATGCTCAATTTATGGTAACTAAAGCTACCCGATCTTGTCACTGAACATATTGCGATACTGTATTATAAGTTAAGGTGTAAGACCAAATATTATGTGACGCAAAGTATATTATGGATAAACTATGAAGGTAAAAATACTCAACTGTAGCTACATTGTTGTTAGTTATATAGAAAATAATAAATTTCCTTTTTACCCTTAACCGCAAAAAGCAACCCAAAACAGTTACGAAACAAGTCTCGATGTAAGGAGAAGTTCATCTTTACGTATGGATTTTACAGGCAGCATAATCTCATTCAAATTTAATTTAGAAAATAAATTTTCTATTGTGTTAAACATTTATATGAAAATAAGATTCCTATCGAATATCCATGCAATTAAATTAGGGGTGGTTTCGAAGCTAATTTTTAAATTCTCGAAGCTCGAATGCGAAACTTTGCGAGACCTCGAAACGCTCGAAACTTGAAGTGCTGATTCTGTTTTGTAAGTGGAAAATTTGTGCATGAATCTCTATGTCCGTAGTTAATCGAAATATAATAATATAGAAAGTCTTGAGGCATGCTGCGAAAGATTTTTTATTCATCGATTTTATACTTTTTCTTATTTGAATTTCGAGAGTTTCGAATCACGAAAAAAGTGCAAACTTTCGAAACTCGGAACTTTCTTGGGTTTCGACGGATCGAGAAATCGATCCCTGAATTAAATCTATGCTTTCGTAGTCTCTCGCTTGTTTAAGTTCAAATCGTAGAGACGCGGCGAGTGTAGCTTTACATTTTACTGCGCCGGCGAGATACTTTCATGTAGTCCTAATAATACAGTTTGCTTGGAGGTGAGGATCTGCCTATCCAATAGCGATCACCGCCGACTAAACTCGATCCATGCCGCAAAAGGAATAGAGCGAAAGCCACGGGCGGCTCGTTCTGCTTTTATGGCTCTAATTTTTGAGTTCGAACGCTGCGCAACGGTCGCCGTCCACGGTTTGACGGAAGACCGCAAGGAGACGCAAGAGTCGCGCGTAGTGCAACAGAGCCAGCGAAGCACTCTGTTAACACATCAAAAACCTGTGCAACGCAGGTCCGCGACGTTGTTTGTGCGTGGAACGGGTAGAAATCTTATCCGCAGGCGGTCGCCGTGAATAAACTTACGCATTCTACGTTACGTGTGCCGCGCGCGTAACCGTCCGATCGTTACGAAACAGGTTTACAGGATCGGTTCTCGCTGCTGGCTGAAATCGCGGCGGATACGGCGGTGAAGCCTGCCAGGGAGCTGAACGTCGTCCAGCCCCGTTCGCCGAAAGGTTGATGCTGGAGGCGCGTCGAAGGGCATTGCCGACCTTGCCGCGGAGAACTCGCGCGACAAATGTCTACTCGCAATGTACTGCGTAACGACATAGGTGTGGCGGGCGCGAAAGAGAGAGCGTGCACGCGCGTATACGGTACCACGTACGTGCCAGTGCCCAGTTGGAATGAAGGCAGCAAAGAATCGGATTAAACTTTCCCCCGATTACGTTCCGGCGTGAAGAAACTACGTGTCAAAGCGTAAACTCTGACATCGCCGTGTCATCCGCGGGCATAGCGATCGAGCTGCTACTCCTCTCCGCTCTAAGGATCCAGATAGAAATTGTCGTGTCAGCCTTGCTGCGTGCCCGCGAGAAGTAAATATCAGTGGTGTGTCAGATACGCCGTGTGGGTGCGTGCCCGTGCCTGCGCCTATGCGTCTCCGTTCGCCGAGTCGTGGTGATCTTCGCAGTGGCGGCGGCGGAGGAGACAGTGAAGGTGGCGGCGGTGAAGGAGACGGTGGTGGAGGTGGTGGAGGTGGTGGTGGCGGCGGCGGCGGCGGCGACGACGACGGCGGCCGCGACGACGTCGGAGGGAGAGATTTCGTGCATCGTGACTGAGAGTGAGTGAGTCGGTGCGTGTGCGTGCTGCCCGCGCGTATACACGCTTTCTCATTCTCGGGCTCGTGAGCGCGCGTGCGTGCGCCGCGTGTGCGTGTGGCTCGGTGGTGTATATGTGTACATATGTGTGTTCTCTGGCGCGCGCGCATTAACGGAATTCACGCTCAGACACCACGCAGGGACTCTCAACAAATGTTTAAATGGACGCATCGTCCATTATCAGCCAGGTGTCGCGGGATGACGAGCTAGGCCAGTTTAATAACGAGAAAGGTAGGTGCCAGCCGCGGGCACGGCTTGCCGCCTTACAGCTCTTTTCTTACGTTTTTCTTCCAGATGCTGGATGGAATCTGCACCTGTTACGGGGACCGCACCGCACTCCTCCTCACCTCACCTTACCTCACCTAACTTCACCTCTCCCGTCCCTGCCCCCCCTCCTTCCTCCCTCCCTCCCTCCTCCACCCTCCCTCCCCTTTCCTCCAGCGTGCCGTTCTGCTCGCCTATGCCTCGCTTCCGACGTCTCTTTTCCTCTCGCCCTCGTTTTTGCCTGGCCTCGCCTCGTTTCGCCTCGCCTCTCCTCGTCAAATCGTGTCCACTCCTCTCCCCCTCCTTTCTTTTACCTAAGTTTCGCGTGTAACTTTATTTCATCGTGTCGCGCACCATACCTTTGCCACCGTTTTAATTCACCCCTCCCCTCCCCTTTTCCACGCATCGTTCGCACAATGCTCGTTTACCGTCCAACCTTCCGACCGCTATGAATTAACAAAGGCACGAATCTCTCCTTTCTATTGTTCGCAGCGTATCAAATAATACGCGCGACCGAATATTTTTATGATGTATCTCTGAAAAATTCTCATGACTATGCCAGGGAGACGAAATGTTCGGCCGCAAGGAATCCCGAAAAAAAAAACGCTCGCTAAACTCGGCGTTTTAGGGTCCAGACGATTTCTATTTGTACTGTGTCTCTCTCTCGAAATATGTGTATTAATGGAGTGACGTTTGTTTCCCCCCCCATGTAGCCCAGTTACCACGAGAAAATGAAGTGGCCAGCAACGGTCCAGTCAGTGGCAAGAAGCCAAGAGGGCGTGGACTTCTGCGATCTCTACTTTGTTGCCTCGGCAGGGGACGCGGCGGCAGCTCCAAGAGCTCCAAGACAAGCTCTTTGCAAGGCGATGGACGTGGCTCGCCGCCGCCGGCGTGTGGTTCCCCACGGTTCCTCCTCCCGCCCGTCAGGCATCAGGACATGCACAAGAAGTGCATGGTGATCGACTTGGACGAGACGCTAGTGCATAGCTCTTTCAAACCGATCAACAACGCCGACTTTGTCGTTCCCGTAGAGATCGACGGGACGGTGCACCAGGTGTACGTGTTAAAGAGGCCTTACGTGGATGAATTCTTACAAAGAATGGGTGAACTGTACGAGTGTATACTGTTCACGGCGAGTTTGGCAAAGGTACGCAAATATCGTCGACGGCGTTGTACATTTCAAAGGGAAAATGTTCTTAGAATACTCGACGATCTTCGTGTTTACAGTATGCCGATCCGGTAGCAGATTTGCTCGACAGATGGGGAGTGTTCAGAGCGAGACTGTTTAGAGAATCGTGTGTTTTTCACAGAGGAAATTATGTTAAAGATTTAAATAGACTAGGGCGGGATTTGCAGCAGATTATCATCGTCGATAATAGCCCTGCCAGCTACATTTTCCATCCAGATAACGCAGTAAGTGTTATTACAGAAACGAGCGTGTCTCGAAGCAGGAGGGAATGCGCGTGTAAACTTTGTGATGAATTTTCCAGGTACCAGTGGCATCGTGGTTCGACGATATGACGGATTCTGAACTATTAGACTTAATTCCATTTTTTGAGAAACTCAGTAACGTTGAGAACATTTACACAGTCTTGTGCAATAGCAATCATCCTTATCATCAAGTACCTACTGTACAGAATAGTCCAAGCCCAGGATCAGGTTCGCTCGGTGCTTCCTAGCCCCACCTACATTCTGGCCGAATGGCCAGTATTGTCGTCGCTCAATGCACTCTGAGGAGGATCGCCACTGGGATATTCCATGTTACCCAGTTGTTGTGTGGCGGTGGACAACCAGGTGTGACCCATTGACTACCGTGTACAACGCACGAAACATGCCTGTTGAACAATCAACCGAAAAGGACGTGAAAATCCTGAGTCCTCCTGTGTACCCATGAATCCACGACTGCTCTTCGTTGTCGGCTTGACTTCACCTTCCCTGATAAACGGCAATGCCACCGCGCCGCGGACTGTTCCAAGGAGGCGACGTGCCGGGCACACTCGATCCAATAATCGTTAACGTACAGGTATTCGGGGGCAAAACGATCCGCGAAGCTCAATTGGTAATAACTCTTCCGATCGCGCTGGAACGGAGCGGGAGCCTTTGAATATAATTTATATCGGTCGCATGACTCGATGCGCGTGTTTCCGTGGTCTGGTGTACTCGAGAGAGGAAGCGGATAGCGAGGGTAACAGTGAGTGTGAAAAAGTGACATAGATTTTATACTGGGTAAGTGCGTAACACTTGTGCTTGCGTATAATCTTATTTCGTGCAGAGTACCTCAAGAATTAATCGTAAAAGAGAAAAAAAAATTGTATATAAAAGATCAGAGTATAATAGCGTTAAGTGGTGCGAAGAGAAGAAAGTACTGAATTACTTTGAGTCGTTTGATGGGCCATTCTATTTCTCCGCCTTTTTATATTCTGATTACTCGCTAGAAATCTCCATTGCTTTTACACGTATACAATTTTCGATGAGTTGTTCGCGGCGCTGCTGTAAATACCCGAGCAACGCGGCAATTAATTTTTATATAAATTTTATGAGGCTGATAATTCCAAATAGTAACAGATTAGAGCATTTGTGAAATGCTTTGTACCGATGTGTAATCAAAATTTTTTTGCTGGAACCCGTTGAAGTGCCGGGTACGATTTCGTTTAATCGGGGATTCTGATTCGTTCGCGAACGAACAAGAAATATTCGAATCCGAGAATTTAGTCTAGCGATGAGAATATTAGAAAGATCGTTATTTTTCCAGTGCATTCTATTCATTTTTCTACCGAGACAATATTAATAGCAACTGGGACTTGAAATATCGAATCTAAGTAAGATGAAAATCAAATGCTAACAAACCGGCTGGATCGAATAACACGCTGAAATTAATAATCAGCCGTCTTTTGACGGCGTTTTAAACATTATTCTAAAAAACGATCGAGAAAACAATGCAGTGGGAATTGTATGATATAAAATGAATTTTTACGTACTTGAAAATTAGGTCGATGCATATCATTTTCTCCCTCCAGGCAATTGTATGAATAATAAAGCATTATGTTAATTCAATAATCATATTAGTATCATTAACAAATTAGAATTATTTAGACGTAACAGTTCCGAGGATAAGCAACGGAGGACGTATCTTTGCGCGTTCGTCGCGCGTCTACTAACAAGTAGTTATCAGCATTGTACGTTCAATTCATTGCATAGCAAATGTACAGATCGCATTATACTTCCATATCCAATCGAAAACGTCATTCTTCGTGCTTTTTATTTTATTATTATTCTCGCCCAATATAATTATCATTACCGTCATTAATACTATAGGCAACCGAATTTTTATTACGTAATTGTTGTTATCGGTTTAGTTTCAGATAGTATATTTTACTAAGAATATTACGCGCCCGCCGTTATCGAGTAACGCAACCGTGGGAGGAGAAAAAAAGAAAGAAAGAGACATTACAGAAAAGAGCAACGATGTTTTGAAACGGTGTCCGCCAGACGCCGGACAGTTGAGCAGATAAAGCTTTCGTAACGTCTACGAAGGAATCACTTCGTCCGTGTGAGTCACTTGCACCTATTATCGTTTATTCGATTATAATATCGACGTGTTTTCGTCGCATCTTTTACATAATGTGACCATCAGCATCGGCAAATTAGATTACAGTCTCTACATCGAGATTTCGGTATCCACCTTTCATCTTGCGACACGGGAGATCACGTTGATAAGATATAGATGAACAAGGAGCAGAAACGACATTCGATTACTACGCCGTATATTTAATTTATTGTTTGTTTAAGGGAAAGGACACGTATATAATTGTATTTCACGTGTTCCGTAACAGATTTATTATGCCCACTTGGAACGGAGATTCCCCAGTGTTATATGTTTGTAACAGCGACGCCGCGGTTTCGGTTTCTTTAATCCTAGTTCGTTATTCAGCTCGAACCTTTTCGTTTCTACTCGTTTCTATTACTCCGTTATTTACCGTTCGAGAAAACTATTTAGGCTCAACAGCGTTGTCGGCTTTCATTTTAGAAAAACGAAAGAGCTAAGGTACATGGCGATAAGAAGGTTATATAACAATAAGTCTTACGCATATTGCATAATGTTAAATGGCTTCCAGCTACACGTTCTACACAGTTTTCTCTAGTTACTAAATGACTGTATTTTAAACGGGCTCGTACCGAGGCCACAATAGCAGGGACATAACGAATCGAGGATACTTCGCGCGACATGGAATAGAAAGATCATTTTTATACATTAAATCGTTTTAGTACACCTAAAGCGAGAGATGCAAGCTGATGGTAAAATTCTGTACATAGATGTTCGACGGGTTCGTGTCTAGAGTTCTACAGTTTATAATTTCCGATTGCGTTCGCTGTATTATTATCTCTGTATTTATGTTAATTACACATGTTTATGGAACATTTGTACTTAGTAAACGTACCTCGCCACTGCGCCGTAACGAGAGCCCGACGCTCTTAGAATTATTCCACTTAAATCGTGGCAGTACACAGCAGCTGAGCTTTTACTTTACCCATCGTCTAGCGCGCTTGTAACCAGCCTGCCGCTAAATTTCAGTAACTTAACGTTGCGACCGAGCCGCTTACTTTCAAAAAGGAAAACAATTCGCGGCACTCTACTCGTGTACACGTAACAGATGAAAATGTAACCTTTCGTCGCGTAATGCCCATCGAAACGACTCTACTGCGACAAGCCTGGTGCACCTCTACCGGAAATGCGTGCAGCAGAGCAGGATGTATACAAGAAGGAAATTTTATATTCGAACACCGAGAACGGACACTTGTTAGATTTTTATTCGCAACGTCTTTTATATAAAGAGAAGGATGGGGAAGCGAGGAGGAGCAAGTATCACCTTCCTTAGGGAAGCAGTCGTAAATTTAAGGCGCGCGAGCCGAGCGATTAACGAACGCGACACGCATATGTAACAGAGTCACGTGGCAGAGTCCGAAAAAACCACCTTCAATTTTCGTTTCTTTCGCCGTTTATCGTAGGAGCGTTTTATCAGCGATAGCGTGCGCGATAACGAGTCGAGAATACGGAAAACAGTCGCCAAATGCCCGCCTTCTCGGTTTCGGACGATCAAGGGGACGTTCGAGGTTGACACGTTGGTCTTGCAGCCGATAAGACCGTTCTACTTTTTTTCTCTCTTATTTTTTTTGAGTCTTTACGGGTCCGAAATGACGACAACACGCGTCGAGCGTCCCCCGGTGCGTCGAGCACACCCATTGTACGTCGTGCTTCCTTGATTAATTAACGTTAACAAACCAGTGTATCGCTTTTATCGAATTACGATCTATCGGGCGCCCGAGCGTGTCCGCGACATGCACGGCGCGTCTCTTTCGCCGTTCAATCGTGTATCGATCTTTCCAAGCATTTTTTTTGTTTTGTTTTCTTTTTATTTTTAATAATGGTTATTATTATTATTAATATTATGTGGAGTTGTAATATGATTGTAGGCGCACAGTAGCAGAGGAACTCTGAGGATCACTCGCCCGTCGCGAGTTCGCAGACACAATGCGTTTCTTTTTCTTAATTTTTTTTTTTTTTTTTTTTTTTAGATTTAATTGTATCGTGCGCCGAGAAAATTGTTAGCGCGGGAGAGGCGTTGGCGGGAAACGATCGTGATACGTAATTAGGTGTAAATGTAAATCGTTAGGTAGGCCAATGACATTTCATTGACGAGCGTACGAGATATCGTACGATGACGCGACGGTGTGATTTAACGTATGCGCGTGCACAGGGTGGCTTGTAATTCGCGAGCGCCAATGAGGAGAGGCGATCCTTGGCGCAAAAATTAGTGAAAAGTGCGGCTTCGTTTCTGAGGAAAGCAACTTCGAAGATTCATCGAATTCCACTTGCACCCAAATGGCCCGTTATTTTTATTAAGGTTTTCACGTACGCAACTGAACGCAACTTCAAGAATTTCAAATTCGATTTTCTCGAAAATGCAGCGTAATATCAAAAAAATTTATTCCTTTTTCTCGACTTAATTACTTGTTATAAGTAGAAAAGAAAGAGTAACTTTTTTTCATATCGCGCTTGATTTTCGAGAAAATCGACTTTGAAACTGTTAACGTTGCGTCCAGTCGCGTATAGGAAAACCTAGCTTAATAAAAATCACGGGCGATTTGGGCGTAAGTGGAATTCGCCCATGACAGTGTTTATAAATACCGACGATACAGCAGATTCATTTGATAAACAGTTTGTTTTTTTGTTATCTTAAAAATGGCCCTTGGAGTTTTAAAGACGAATTCCACGTGGAAGATGCTCAATATCTTGTTCCACTGAATGAAAGGATTCGAAAGATTAGAAAGTGAGAATGCAGCGATATTTTTCATTCGCCTTTTTAATTCACAGAGCAAAACTGCGTCTGCGTAGCGTTTCTGCGGTTTCTAATGTAACAAGAAATAATCTGCACTGTGATCGAATGATGTACATAGATCAGCTTTCTCCGAAACGAGGCCGCTTGGAAGAAAACTTTAATCTACATTTTCGAGCCATTTTTTTATACGAGAAATCACTCTTCTCGGTCTAACTGCGAACCACACTCCGCTCTAGATACGTGCGTACAGATATATGCGTTTCATAGATACGAAAACGCGAGAGTTATTGCTTTTATTCGCGGCCGAGTGTTTTCCATGAAATTGCTCGGCACGCGATTCGACGTGTCCGGGTTGACTTTTCGTTGAAAGAGGGCTGCAATCGTGCACCGGCGATTTTTAATAAATTACATTTCTACTGTTTTACACGGGGGCGTGTCGTTCTGTCGACTGCGAGCTTATCAAGCACGTCGATATTGTTTGCCGAATAATTGCGGGAGCGACGGGGTGATCTAGCAATATCCAATCGGTCGACTCGATCGTTGTGTTGATTTTCGAAAGATCATTGTTATTATCTCGCTGGGGTTCGGCCGCGGGATCGGGGGCCGTTCGGTGATAGAAATAAACTGGTGCTGCGACCAACAGCAATAACGAGAAACGGCGACCGCTAACATTTTTCTCAGTGCAGAATCGTTGTTTCGGGCAGCGAAGCGGGCGCGAATTGTATTGCAAAGCAAAAAAAAAAAGAAGCGCGCGCTTTAGAGGGGAGATGAAAAGAGAAGAATGGATGCGTGAGTGAGTGTGAGATGCGGCGCGAGCGTGTGTGTAAAGCGTTTTTAACAAAATAATTAGAACGAGTAAGTGGAGGAAGATGAAGGCAGGGATAAAGATCGTGAAGATCGTTCGCCAAGCAACGGTCACGGTATCGAAATCGAAACTTTTCATATTGCAACCAGTTTAAATACGAGATATCCAGAGAGAGAGAGAGAGAGATAGAAGTGGAGTGCAGAGCAACACGAACTCCATTTGTTGCTCCGTTTATGCTCTGGCGATTAAATTATTGTATTATTACTACTACCGCTACTATTACTATACATACATTGTACAAAATTCGTCACAAATGGAAAGGAATTATATTAGGGTTCGAAGCGTGTCCCCCTGTTGGGTGTGGAAGCAGAGATAAAGAAAGAGCGAAGAACGAATGGCGCGACGGAGAATGGAAAGCTGGAACAAATACGACGCGAGAGAGGCGCGAGTGTGCGTGTAAAAATGGGAGAAATGCGGAGAGGAACGGGAAAGAAGAAGAAAACATAATTAATGATATTGCCTTGATTTGTAAATAAAATCTTAATTACTTCCACTAATGAACGAACCTTCTCTGCGGATTTACCGAGCGGGCCGCGAGCTCGACCCACGCGCGGCTCACCCCCCGCCCCTCCCTCCTCCGCCGTCGTCGATTTCGTATGTTTTTTACTAAAGCCGCGGCTGATTTTTTAAACAGCGAGATATTTTGTACAGTAAACGCGAGAGGTAAAATAATAATATAAAAAAAAAAAAGAAGTGAAAGAGGACGGGGTGGAGGAGGAGGAACGGCGGAGGTGAGCCCCGTGCGCGTCGACCACCGGAACAATCAGCTAGACTTATGTAACATCTCCCGCCCCTCCGACATGTCCAGTTTGCTCTGTGATTCTGCGTTTAATAAAAAAAAAAGAAGCAAAAAATATATATTATATTACGCATATGTACATACACGCGAATGGTAATAGAGTTTCTTTGGTAGCTGCATGGACCCCGCACGGTAACGTTCCCCGATCTACTAATAATGTCTGTTCCTTACTGAAATGCCAGGTCGATTTACTCGACCGTGATTTTCACTTTGGAAAATAGTAGGGTAGATGTGTATAATTATCTTAATTTTAAATTACTTGCAGATCATTATTATTTCACATCATAACTATTTTGTTTAGTATACCGCTAGAAATGTAAGGTTACATTTATTGCTTGCATGGAAAGATATATTATATTTTTTAAGAAGTGGCCGAAACTGGTACTATACCTTAAAGTGGCCGCAAATGGTGCATCCACCCTATGTATTTAGGAGTTTAAAGATTATGCCACTTCCCGATTTTGTTTCTCTTAAATACGATTCAGTGCAGAAGGGGCATAAGTACACTGGGTATGTGCAGGCTATAGTAGTTGATAAAATTCATTGAGATAAATAAAAGGCTTGATAAACGTGTATCTAGAAATTTAAAGAGATTTGCACGGGTGTTGAGATAACCCTATTTTTTTTCCTGTCTACGGGATTATCGGCAGCTCGAATATTCAAGCGGTTGTCAGAAAGTGAAAGAATCGAGAGAAAGTGGCCGTTTGAATGAGGAATTATTAGCTTCTGGATATATGTAAGTTCTCTAGAACTTTCTCGTTTCTTGAAATTCGTTGGCTCTTGTCATTTGCATTCGTAGTTTATTTACACCCTGTAGAATGGTATGTGGTAATTTTAACGTTATCGAAGCGATTATGGGACGCTTAAATGGCACGTGAAGCGGGTATGATACAAAAAGGAATTGCAGGTTGATAAGCGTTCTCTGTACGTACGAGCCATACACTCGCTTCCATTCTAATACGAATGACACCGCGGTATTTAGGTCGAGCTGCCCGATCGCATGCGATTAATCTCGATATTGGATTTCCGTGGGCACTACGGTGTAAAAGGAAATGTCATGACCGACGTTGCGGTATCAATTTCTAGCCAGCGGTTGCTCGATACTCGCAGCGAATTCTTTTTGTAACAGAAATAAGAGAGTATACCTAAAGCACAAATCTGTCAGGGTCGAAGAAACTAAAATATTTCGGTTTATTTAATAGCAGATCGAAGTATTTGAGTAACAATAGAAAAGCAAATTATACTTTCAATTAACATAACTTTCTACCGGCGAGTATATTTCTGTGCACTGATAAATTTAAGTTACATGTTATATACTAAGTTTGATTTACCAGATATCTTTTCGAGAGATCGGATAACGAGGTGAAATTTCATGAACGTTCGATTTTCTCTAATTTCTTTTTCTTATATTTGCAATTATTCGCATTTATTTTATCAGTACCATTCCAGAATAACGTCAAGTTTGAATTTAATTTAAGTTTAGGATTTAATTTACTCTCGTATCAACTAGGGCTGGGACTATTCGAATAATTCAATATTCGAATATTTTACAAGTATTCGAATGCTACGAGTACACTTAAAATATTTGAGTATTCGAATGTTATTATTCGAATATTTAAGTATTCGAATACTACTCGAATATTTCAGTATTCAAATACTACTCGAATGTATGTATTCGAATAGTTATTATAATTACTTGATTTATAATTCACACCATACAATTCGAATACATCAATATTCGAATACTTAAATATTCGAATACTTGGATATTCGAATTATATTCGCCAAATAATTGAGCAACTGAAGTATTCGAATATCGAAAAATTCGACAAATAGTCGCAGCACTAGTATCAAACGTCTTCTTCATTAATTAAGTCTTGCTTCGTATCGAATATGAATATAAATGCAATTAATAATTGATATATTATCGAAACGATATATTAATACTACCAACCTTCGAATAACGAAGGAACGTAATACGAGAATATTTTTGTCGAATGAACGTTGGTAGACTGTGTTAACGTGTATATATTACGTGTTTTTGAATTTGTATCTAATCCAGTGTTTATTCATAAAATCATTGGATTTTTCTTTATTTTCAAACCGAAATTAAAATTCGCTCCGAAACACTGTTCAAATTATGTCTCTGCAATACAAATCTTACGCGTGGAACAGATCTTCTGTTTCTAACCTCTAATGTTAACCTCAAAATACAGGTTAAAGCTGTCAAATGATAAAACACGAAATGTAAATGAAAATTATATAAAATCATAGGTACACATAGTAAATATAAAAATTTTCCAGATGAAATGAGCGTAATATTTTTCGATGAGTACTTAATGTTAACCGAGTGATATCGAACGTAAATAGGAATTAGAATTTTAGGCGCACTCAGATCACTGTGATTAATGTCTAAATAAAGTGCGAAGCGATCATGAGTAATTTAATAGACGCACATTGGTTTCCCTTAACATCGCAGGGAAACATTTATTCGATGACGAAATTATGTTCCTCCAATGGCTGCAACAAAGTCTTAGTGGCTTCTTTGAAAAGAAAGATATATTCCTGCGAATACCATCTGACGCCGAACTTGAACTTACGTCCGTTGGTTAAGGAATTACTGTTCACGTACATTCCAAGTTCGTAATCTTAAACTCTACTGCATTCCCAAGAAAGCAGACTTTTCTCTATTTACATAAACGCTGTTTGTTGCTAGGTGGCGCAGAAATTATATCAATCGATGCTTACAACAAATCCGATACCGGAGACGGGTTTGTGATAGGAATAACTATATTGAAAGTAAGCACGGATACGTCTATAGAAAGGTATTTAAATATATACACAGAAGGCGCCGTGGACGGAGAAGGAGACGAGGCCAGCTCGATCGAAGCTATAGCACAAAATTGTCTCATGGTAGAATTAGCGTACACTCCCTATCACTTGTATCACACTATATTGCCGCAGCAAAATTCCCAGAACGAGGTAATTTCTTGCCTTTAAGGGAAAATAGTATTATCGAAGAATGTAGCTTTATCTACGATCCTATAAATTCAAGATGGAATTACAATCTCTCTAAGGTTTCAGGTTGTCTGGCTACTGTCTGGAAGCGATTATAAGATTCATATGATCAGGGAAGATAAATTGAATCACAGTTACAGCGAATCGTCTGTCGAGAAATATTTCCCAGAGCTGCACGATATCCAAGCGATCTCGTTGTGGATTAATATTTATTATTACGATAACTATAACCGGTATAATTTCAAATATCCCTCCGTGTATTCAGCCACGATCAGTTATTCTAAACTTAAGGATTATGTGACATTTAAATTTATTTAGGAGACTGACTGTAATTGGTTGTGAATGTGGTTTGGTCAAAGTAGCTATCGTTAATGTTTTAGAATTGAAAGTCCGTCGAAGTTGGAAATTAAGATACGATAGACCTGTCCCCAGTGTATGTGTATTCGCACAGCGAAACAAAGTTACAAAACCTACCTTCGTCGACTCTAAAGGTAAATACTACTGGTAAAACACATTTCGTAAGTAATGATACTTTGATCACCTGGCTTTTTCGCCTTTCGCAGGCTCGGCGCATTCGTCCGCCGATGAAGAAACGAAATTAAACGTTCTTATAGTAAATGCTAGTCACGCTGTTGTTTTCATGTGAGTATATTAATTTTCTCACGCGTAAGGAGAGTAACTTATTCACGTTAATTAGGGATATTTTGAATAATGGAATGGAAGAAGATATCAGATTGAACGGCAGCGAAACGTCCGATTGCATCTTGTGCTCTTGCATCGCCGATATCAACATGGATGGTCAGAACGAAATATTGTTGGGAACTTACGGCCAAGAAGTTCTAATATTTTCTTTCATAAATAGCACGTGGGAGTTGGTTATCAGAAAGTTATTCGATGCGCCTGTACATTCTATATGTTACATGGATATAACAAACGATGGCATAAAAGAGCTTATAGTTCTCACGCAACGTGGGGTCCACATATTGCAGGTTGTAAATCCTGTGCATGCTTTTTTTCGTAGTTGATACTGGTTAATCAATCACATTAAGGGAGGAGCTCTATTTAGGACGCTAGGAATAAGGTGATTCTTGGGAATTTTTTTCTAAGAAACTGTTAAGCGGATCTTTTCCAAACTTTCAGGGTATTTTAGTTCATATTCAAACAATGAAAATTAATTTTTACGTTATAAAGTGTTCGGTAGAAATGAAGATATATGAACACGTTCGTTAGGACTCGCGCGTCGGAGTTGCATATTGGCGATTGTAATGGTGGCCCCATTTCTTCCATGAAATTAAAAAACCAAGGATTTTCTTATTTCTAGTATAATTACATTGTCGATGAACCTAAGACATTGATAAATAAATTGAATCGAATAACTCTTTTTCCATATATAGTACGAAATATCTTGGGGTAGAATCGTAACTTTTTCTTTCAAGTCCCACCAATTTGCCAACTTTTAATTTTTTTTTTCGTTAGGTTCATCGACAATGTAATTATACTAGGAATAAGAAAATCCTTGGTTTTTTATTTCATGGAAGAAATGAGGCCACCATTACAATCGCCAATTTGCAACTCCGGCACGCGAGTCCTAACGAACGTGTTCATATATCTTCATTTCTACCGAACACTTTGTAACGTAAAAATGAATTTTTATTGCTTGAATGTGAACTAAAATACCCTGAAAGTTTGGAAAAGATCCGCTTAACAGTTTATGAGAAAAAAATTCCCAAGAATCACCTTATTTCTAGCCGTCCTAAATAGGGTTCCCTCCCCCTTAAGGGCAAAAATGGTGGGATAACTTTGCAAGTGATTTTAAAGAAATTTGAACCTAGAAAAAAAAGACACGAAGTTTTGTAATCTACACACTAAATACTATATAGAGAAGTACCCAAGATTTCGAAAAAATATTTATTTTTGAAGGAATGGCAAAGATTTGGAAACAATTCTTTTTTGCTAGAAAATTTCTTGTAGAAATGTTAATTACAAAAAGAGTTTTCAATACTTTGCAAAAATCATGGGTACTTCTCTAGTACTTAGTTTGTAGATTACAAAACTTTTTGTTTTTTTGATCTAGGTCCAACGGTGTGGACGCGAAAAATTCCACTGCGGAATGACTCAAATGGAAAATACGTATCAGCTGTGCGTTTATTGTGCCGCTATTTTTTATTAAAAAAATCGGAAAAAATGTTTTTTTTTATTACACATCATAAAAACGTTATGTTACATTTTTAATAGAGGTCATCAATTGTATTTAAAATCATCTCCAATGTTGGTCTATAATTTTTTCCATTTTGGCCATTTTTGGTCACTGACCATTTTTGGTCACTTTTATCATTTTTGGGCATTTTTGGTCACTTTTACCATTTTTGGTAATTTTGGCTATTTTTGGTCACTTTTACCATTTTTGATCATTTTGGCCATTTTTGGTCTATCATCGTGGCGTTACCTTTTAATATCTCAGCTCATACATAAGGCACGTAGGAACAAAACGAAGACACTTTTCTTATGTAAATCAAACCCAAGCTATCCATTAAGACCATTCAAAATTTAATCGGATCAACCATTATTGAGATTCGATAATCGAAAGGTTCTTGATAGCGGGTCGCGGCGTTATAAAGCACTCTGTCTCGCGCTGCGCATGTACCTATATATATTTGGCGCGAGACACTACCGTGTCTCTTTATAGCTACTTATAAAACTGAATAAAACACGTAAGCATAACTTGAACCGATGAAAATAAAAATATAAATTACAGCACAATATCATGGATATAAAAGAGAAATGGAAGAAGCGATATCGACAAATAATCGAAGAAAAGAAAACATAGCTTCTAATAGCCACCAAAAAAAATCAAAGTCAGTTTTAATCTTCGAAGATCAACATAAATAAATGTTTATGTCGAAGAATGAAGACTATAAATATGTATATATGCATGTATATATGTACAATATCGAGAAGAAAAAATCAAATTTATTTTTTTTGCTACTGTATATGTACACCTGAACACCTAATTAAATTATTAACTAATAATCATTCCCGAGAATGTAAGTTACATGTTGAGACATTAAAGCTGCCAAATTAACCATTTCTAGTTAATCATTTTACCTATCTCTATTTTACTAATTCCACATCCGATTCCCATTTCATAGAGTAGCAACATAACTGATGCGCGTGAGTGCTCAAGGATAAGTACCCAAGTACTAAAATTACGTCTCGTAAATTCAGTGCTTAAATCGTTACAGAATTCTCGTCAAAAGGCCCTTCGTAAACTAATAATTTTGCGCATTAAAATTTCGTCAAGTGCGCAGTTCGATTCGGTTCTCGTATCAATACTATGCTTTACTATGCATCGCATCTACGTTTCGCGGAGCCGATGACGTGACAGCGGTTGAAAATGGTTCGGCACGTGCTCGAGGCGGAGGTTGTCATACGCAGTGTACTTTTACGTGGCGCCCACACTCGTAACACCGCTGATGATCGATATATTACGCTATATCTCGGCGAGCATTACGAAAGCAGTTAACAGCTTGTCCGATTCTTCTTCCCACGTGAATTAGAATGACAAGTAAAAAAGGACATACCCTCCGAATTGAAGCAGAGATCGATAAAAACCGCGAGGAGGGAAATTGGAAGAAGGTTATAGAGCTAGCGGAACATCTGAAAGTACAGTACCCGAGCAATGGTGAATATTTCTATATTTCCGTATACATTCCCCTGGATCGCACCCGCTCCCTTTAATCTGCTTCTTATCTCCTCCATCGTTTCGCCAAAATCCGTGGTCCCGTTCAGCCTAAACGTCATGTCACGAGTTTCGTAACCTGTTTGCGTGCAAAAACTCGTTAAGTCATGTCACAAATAAACGAGTAAAGGTCGAAGATAATTACTGCAATGTATATCGTTTCACAGTAAATTCTCGAGTTTTCGAAATGTTTCCGTTATTAATTTAATTTAAAAAAAGTGGAAATGAGTCACGAGCAAAGTAAACAGGTACTGATAACTTGGTTACTTAATTATAGGATCTGGAATTTCGTAGAATAGGTGTGGTTGACGAGTCGTCGTTCATCTTATCACTCAGACGACGAACCTTTATTAATAACCTTTATTAATCCTGTATTTACAATTGATTTCAGAATGTTTAGCAAACTTCTTATGTGGCGAAGGAAGATTGGAAAGCTTTTTAGAACAGACTCCGCCTATAGACGCCAACACTGGAAAAGCAAGAAATGGACTAGCAGAAACTAGAAAGTTTTTGCTGCTCGCGGCGAATGAGAAAGACAAGCAAGTAAGTTTATTCCCTGGATGGTCTGCGAATGTGTTATTAAAATGAATCGTGTGTTAAATTTCAGGCTCTGGTCGTACTAGATGCCCACTTATTACTCGGTAAACTGCACTACGCGATGGGGATGTACGAGGAGGCAGTGAACCATTATCAGCAAGCCGAGTTGCACACGCTGACAGAGAAACAATTGCCCTGTCGAAGTCTACGCATTATCGCGGAATCGTACGCAATTAAAGGTTCGAGGAACAGATTTCTTAAACCTCTTAGTATGTTGCTAGTATGTACTAGTGCATCAGTATCACTGATATCACGTATAACAGCTTGCCAATTAAATAAAGGAATGATTTATATTTACTATAGTTTGGTGTTTTACATATATAGTTCACTTAACAATCGTTTTTCGATAGCTCTGTAATTAGATGATTAAATTTCTGCTGAACGCTGACGATATTGCACTCGCAAGGGAAGATCCTGAACCCCGGAGATTCAAAAAGTTCTGAAACTTTGCGAATATGTGGGGAATTTCCTCTTGATTGTAAGGCAATTTTTGTTTGCTGCCCAAATTCACTCTAAGGAGGTGTAATTGACTTCTGAGAATCCGGTTATTTTCCCATTTTGAGTTATAACTCGTGAACTGTAAAATAATTTTTTTACCAAGTGATAGATCTGATTAAAAGGAGTAACTTTTGTCTTGAAACTTTGTTTCTATTTGTTACATTTCGCGAGTTATAACACAAAGTCGGAATATAGCCGAGTTTTCAGGGGTTAATTTCACCCCCTTCGAGTGAATTTGGGACGCCTGCAACGTGCCAAAAACAAAAATTGCGTTGTAATCAGGAGGAAATCCTTTACATATTCACAAAGCTTCAGAATCTTTTGAATTCTCGGGTTCGGGATTTTCCCCTGTCAGTGCAGACTTTTCTAACAAAATTCAAAAGACTGCATACTTTTTTTTCTTATTGGCAGTCTGTACTAAGTATAAATCTTCTCGTACACTGGTCTGAGGTAGCACCAAATCCGAATACTGGTATTTATACATCGTGATCATTTCCGTTGAAAGTATTTCCTACCTATTTAGTATTATAACCACTATACAACTTAGAGAAAGAAAGATTGTTTACTTTAGACACAGAGAAACATTTATCCAGCCGAAGACTGCGCATTATAGCCGAGTCGAATGCAATTAAAGGTTTGTACTTTGCTTCGTTTTCTTTTCCTTTATTTGCCGTATGTAGTGTGTCCCGTTTTCTTTCAATGTTCTTCGAGCAGCTCTCGTAATGTAATCGTACGCTTCGTCGCCTCGTAAGTTCTCTTCCCTATGTGACAGTCTCAAGCTTCTTCTACTGATCGTTCCGAGGATCTCGATAATGTATGTTAATACGTATTTTCTTTCAACCGCCACCTTTGTGCTTACTATCTGTACCTGTCTCGATTTCTTTTTATTTCGAACGCAAAGACGATACACTCTTTTGTACAAAACGGTCGCGCGATACTTTGGCGCGAGAGAAAGTTAACGCTAACTTTAAAGATCTGTTTTGCGACTTGCTAGTACCAGTAGAATGCAAATCTGTACAGCAAATAGGTGTTGCGGATAATTATTCTTTATTATAGTATACGCTATGGCATTTAAAATAAAGTTTATTTATTAAGATTGTACCGTTTTGAAAATTTATCAAAATTGGAGGAGGGACTATTTTTCTTCAAAGCGGAAACGTATTGTTTCGTTAATGGTAATTATGTCTTCTCATCTTTTTATCAGATTTTCTGGTTATTTACGCTTTTACCTAGTTTTACATTGTGATTGCATGTTATCGATAGAAATTCTATTTCTTCTCTTAATACGCGCACTTACGTGCATTACTTTCGTTACCAGTTCCACGTGCTGTTTCTCTATTAACAATTGAAAAATATTTAGAGATGTCTTCTTTGAATCCCTTCGTTTCTTACACTTCTAAAAGATTGGCGATTATTTGTTGGGAAAAAGGTTTTGGTTTATTTCTGCAGCTATCCTTTATGATTACTGCGCTTACAACTTGTCGAGCAGGAAGGGGGTATAATGTATATAGTGTGGAAGTCCGTTTGTGCATTATCATTAGGGCTGGAACTATTTGTCGAATTTTTCGGTATTCGAATATTCGAATACTTCAGTTGCTCAATTATTTGGCGAATATAATTCGAATATCCAAGTATTCGAATACTATTCGAATATTCAAGTATTTGAATACTGATGTATTCGAATAGTATGGTGTGAATTATAAATCAAGTTCTTTAGGTTCATTTTTTTACAAACTTTTATTTAGTTTCAGTTGTGAGTTCGTTAGTTTGACAGGGTGAAATCTTGTAAGCTAATAACTTGTTTTATAATTCACACCATACTATTCAGTATGAATATCACGAACTCGAAATATTCGAGTAGTATTCGAATATTTAAGTAGTCGAATACTACTCGAATATTTAAGTATTCGAATATTTAAGTATTCGAATACTATTCGAATATTTAAGTATTCGAATACTACTAGAATATTTAAGTATTCGAATACTACTAGAATATTTAAGTATTCGAATACTACTCGAATATTTCGAGTGAGTTCGTGTTTTATAATTCACACCATACTTTTCGAATATTTAAATATTTGAAAACTATTCGAATATTTAAGTATTCGAATATTTAAGTATTCGAATTCTATTCGAATATTTAAATAATCGAATACTATTCGAATATTTAAGTATTCGAATACTACTCGAATATTTAAGTATTCGAATACTACTCGAATATTTCCAGTGAGTTCGTGTTTTATAATTCACACCATACTATTCGAATATTTAAGTATTCGAATACTATTCGAATATTTAAGTATTCGAATACTATTCGAATATTTAAGTATTCGAATATTACTCGAATATTTCCAGTGAGTTCGTGTTTTATAATTCACACCATACTATTCGAATATTTAAGTATTCCAATACTATCTGAATATTTAAGTATTCGAAAAATAACATTCGTATACTCAAATATTCGAAGTTTATTCGTAGCATTCGAATACTTGTAAAATATTCGAATATTAAATTATTCGAATAGTCCCAGCCCTAATTATCATAAGCGCTATTATCAAAATAAACTGTATTTATGTTCCTCAGTATAAATAAATTTTACATTCACTTTTGGAAATATTCATACTGAGAAAATGTAACGTCTCGTTTGTTTCACTGTGTACTTATTTCACTCCCAAAAGCGTGTTCATTCGAATTCTCTATATTTCTTCGCTGTAGGTCTTTGTCTGGAAAGGTTACCGCCAAATTCCAAATCCAAGTATAAAATAGCAGAATGGCAAGAACAGATCATCAAGTGTTACGAAATTGCTGGAGACATGACACTGGTATATTTACAAGAACAGGACAAGCTTGCGATGCAACATCAAAGTGGCACATCCGCCGCAAATATAAGCAATACAGGTGATTAAGTCTTAGCACAGTGTAACGATGATTAATACGTACAGTTCTAAATTTCTTAATTAACACGTTAACATCGTTTGTTCAACAGGTACCTATTCTTCTTCTCAAACTTCGTTTTGTTCCACGAAACATATCGGGCCAATCTTGGAAACAGCGCTGCAAAGGGCGCCTATATTGTACGTTCAAACTGGCAAAGTTCAAGCTGCTATAAATCGTTACAGGTAATTAATCTCCCCCCATTAACAGAAGTTTGGAGAATAACGAGCTATAATGTGCACGCATCGTTGATACATAAATGGCAGCAGCCATTGATTTGATTTTTGCCGTAGTAGCTTCAGTCTAAACAATTTATTCTGTGTAATAATTAGGGAAATTTTGTCTGGCGTGGAGTCTACCACAACTCAGAGTCTTCGAGTTACTTTAACAAGGCAGCTGGCAAATTTGTTAGTTCGAGGAATAAGTGGTGCTGAGTACAAAGCCCCGGAAGCGCCGTCTGACGCAGCGGGTAAACGAAGCATTGTATAAAATTTTAAAAAAGGATGCCACTGGAATGATGTACATAAATAATGCCTTCTTAGATTCACCATGGAAGCCGAAGAAGTATTTAGGTCCCAATATGTTTGTCCCAAGGAACGAGTACGAGGAAACGATTTTACTGTTACTAATAAGCGAAGCGATGGCTGTGAGAGACGCTGTGCTCAGCCAGTCTCCAGAGTTTAAGGAAGCGAGAATACACGCGTTCGAGAATGCCACCGCGGTGTATGATCTCCTCGCAGTGGTTGTTGTAAGATGGAATCAAGTGGATTTGTTATACGAGGTTGATATAATTAAATAAAATATTCTAACGCTTATTATTTGTTGAACGCGTTTCTTAATCGAACTTTGGGTTTCTGCAGTCGTTCGAAAGGGCACTGAAATTTTCTCACGAGGAGGCACACGTGTGGACTCAGTGCGCGCTGTGTTTAATCAGTATGGGCAGATATATGCACGCGTACAGGGTGTTAAAAGTGGTGGCAAGATTATCTCCGCAAAAAGCAATGCCCTGTCTTTTGGCTGCGAGATTATGCTACGAGCAATTAAATATGGTAAAGATTATATACCTTTATACATATATACTTCCGTAAGAAACACGAACGAAAATATAATTGTCGAAAGTATAATTTGAACAGGTAAAAGAAGGCATCGAATGGAGTCAAAAAGCTCAGCAAAGGGAAACTGCAAATTCGCAGGGGATGCAGTCTAGGTGTTTCCTTTACATTGGAATTGGTCACAGCATTCTGTCCGCGAACACTGTAGTGAAATTGGATAAAACATATCACACTGAAACAGCTTTAGAGTGTTTTCAAAAGTACGTACATTTAAACGCGAAACGCGGCTTGATAATTTATTAAGACGTTATGCCAGTACACGATTTCTTTCCGCAAACAGAGCCCAACAGTGCGATCCGAACGATCACTTGGCTGAATATTATTTAGCCCACGAATACGCTATTAACAGACAAATTAACGATGCAATGATTCACGTTAAAATTGCATTGAACCTTCGAGCAGAGCACATTCCGTCATTGCATTTATTGGTATTACTACTATCGGCTCATAAGCAATATTCAGAAGCCTTGCATTTAGTTAACAGTATATTAGAGGAATACCCGGATAATTTGAATTTCCTTTATGTGAAAGCGCATCTCGAATTACGAAGTATCGGTGGCGAGCAAGCGTTGTTTACCATAAGGCATATGCTTCTGCTTTGGAAGGATCTGTACGAGGATCAGACGAACGTTAATTGTAACGAACAGCACAGTGAGAGACGTAGCGAAACTAGAAGTGTCTTTCAACTGTATACGTCTGAGCTGTCGGACAAAGACTCGAGTAAGTGTTGGAATAAATTGTGTTACTCGCAGTTCTATAAAGCTAAGCAGTTTCGATGAATGACGATATTTTAAACAGGCTCTGTGCACGCACAGTCGCTGGCTGCTTCGAGGGTAGAGCAGGCTCTCTCCGAAGTCGCGTCCTCGCTTAGTTCTTTCACGCCAAAGCCAGGGCCGCAGAGAGCGTGGCTCTTGCAGCTGAAGGTCTGGCTGCTGCTCACTGAAGTGTACATGGTCCTGGACCAACCAACCGGTGCTGTTCTTTCCTTACAAGAAGCTACTAATATTTTCCCATTGAGCCATCATATTATGTACACAGTAAGTTCATATAATACTGTCGTATGTAAGTAATTAAAAGGAATACATTCAACTCTGTGGCGGATTTAACAGGCGGCCGATGAGTAGTTGGCCCTGGTGATCCTCCAGGGAGTGATCGGAACAACCTGTATCGTTGCTGATTGGTTGCCGCCATTTGTGGCAAAAGCTAAAGTAGACACAGAAAGAAACTGTAATAAAGAAAGAGACAGAAATACGGATAGAAAGAGATAGATAAACAATCGGCTTGGAAAGCAGACGGTTTAATGAATGTTTAGGTTATGTTATTTCCGGGTTTGCCACAAATGGCTGCGGTTATACCGATCACTCCCCGGAGGCCCCAGCCGAGGGCCCCATCTTAAAAAAAAAAGTTATAATTTTAGCGAAGCACTATATTTTTTTTTCTGTGCTACTACACTTACAAAGGATGTGCCACGCACTCAGCGATTGGAACGCAACTTTGTGGGTTTTTAGAGTGACTCGAAACAAGAACAACGGTGTGTTTTATTTGGGCCTTATTGCCGTTTAAGGGGGTGAAAACTAACCTCAAAGTCAAATTGGCACTTTCACTTTTTCGCGAATAAGTCTCAAAGTACAACAGACAGAAAAAAATGTTTCAAACAAAACTTTAATGGTGTAATAAGCGCTACAAACTTGCGTTAACAAAATTTTGAAAAGAGTTTAGAAACAAATACCTAAACGAAAAAAAACTTTTTTCAAAATTTTGTTAACGCAAGTTTGCAGTGCTCGTTGCACCATTAAACTTTTGTTTGAAACATTTTTTCTATCTGTTGTGCTTTGAGAGTTATACGCGAAAAAGTGGAAGTGCCAATTTGACTTTAAGGGGGTTAAAACTAACCTCAAAGTCAAATTGGCACTTCCACTTTTTCGCACATGACTCCCAAACTACAACAGACAGAAAAAAATGTTTTAAACAAAAGTTTAATGGTGCAATAAGCTCTACAAACTTGCGTTAACACAATTTTGAAGAGTTTAATAAAAAATACCTTAACGAAAAAAAAACTTTTTCAAAATTTTGAAGAGTAATAAAAAATACCTTAACGAAAAAAAAACTTTTTCAAAATTTTGTTAACGCAAGTTTGTAGCACTTATTGCACCATTAAACTTTTGTTTGAAACATTTTTTTCTGTCTGTTGTAATTTGGGAGTTATACGCGAAAACGTGGAATTGCCAAATTGACTTTGAGGTTAGTTTTCACCCCCTTAAAGGGCGATAGGGCCCAAATGAAAAATACCGTTGTTCTTGTTTTGAGTCACTATAAAATCCCACAAAGTTGCGTTCCAAACGGTGAGTCCGGGTTCGCAGTGTTCTCTTGTTTTTAGTAAACTACTTTTTAGTAAACTTGTCGCCAATTTTTAGTAAACTACCTACTGTGCTCCGATGAAAAGAAGTCGGTTGAGAAACTCTAGGGTCCGAACAGTATATCCCCATTGGTTGGCGCGACAACATCGACGAATACAAATTAAGCAAACGGGACACGGGCGGCGGGAACCAATGCGAGCGAAGAACCCCTCTTCCCCTGTGTCATTTCAACCGACTTCTTTTCTTCGGAGCACAGTACATCGTCGTGTTCCCAAAAAACTGGCGCCCCTCAGAACGTTTGCCACCTGGGCCTTCCCCCTTAAATCCGCCACTGATTCAACTTCCATTTTGCATCGTAACTTTATGTTACTTTGCTGTATCTTACATCCATTTTATTCCCCATGGCTGAATTAAAAAAAAAAACTTTCTCCATTTCAGCGGGGTCTGTTGCACGAATATAAACTGGAATACATGGAAGCGAAACAGTGTTACCAGAATGCAGTTTCAATCAATCCCTCGCACATAAAGAGTTTACAGCATTTGGTAATGTTATCACCATAGATATTTATTAAATAATCGCTGCTCCATGTATATCATCTTTCGCACGTTTCATACGCGAGTCAGTGCTACGTGATTATTTAAAAATCATTCGTATTCGCAGGGGCTGATTTACCACTATTTGGGAAGCCAGAGATTGGCGGAGAAAACTTTAAGGGATGCGGCCAAAATAGATCCGAATTCTCATCAAACATGGTATCGAGAAATCGCTTCGATATGGAAATACTTTTTTTTTAAAGTTTCCATTACACGAGAAACGCAACTTGTGTTACGAAACAGGGAGGTGATGAAATCGATGAAATTACATATTTCTGTATTTGTAGGTATAATTTGGGGAAGGTGTTGGAATCGTTGGGCGAAGTAGAAGCTGCGAGTGACTGCATGGCCATAGCATTGGAGGTGGAGACTACGAATCCGATATTACCGATCCTCTCGATACCAGTGACCTTTGAATGATTCAGAGTTGCGGTTGTTTAGAGCGAGGCTCACAGAAATCCACAATCTATTCTGCAGTATTGGCATTTCTTTGCCCTTGTGGCAATAGTACCTGCTTATCTCTACAATTTCGTTGTTGCATTATTGTATAAATAAATGGACTTGTTAAAGATATGTTAGATCTGTACAAATAATTAAGCAACAATCACTGTAATATGTTCTAATAAAGGGAGAAATCTGAGATAGGAATCTATTCCTCTACGAGTCTCGTATTAAATCGAATTATTAACATCCTGGTTTCTTAAATTATGTAATTTTAAAGATTAACAACATCCTATGTTTTCTCATTTGATAACGAAATTTTAGACAAAAATGTTTGTAATTATGTATTTTTTTTTAATTAGAGGCGATATAAATCCAGAAAGGATATAAAATTCCCGAGATATAATGAAAGTGATTAACAAGGTGCACGGAACGAAGAAAAACGGAGATTTAAGAATCACTGTCCTTTATTTCGAAAATTACGTGAAATGTAAATCAATTGCTTTGACTAATCGATTGATTTTGTAACAATAAAGATTTACGTAGAAATTCTATTATTTACTATCGATAGATCCAAGGAATTGGTAATAAATTACCATTAAATAGTTCCAAAGAGTTGCATCATACTGGCTGCGCGATTTTAAACAAATATTTCAGGCCCTCGTTATTTCGATTCATTCGAACTTACCGCCCCAAGGTACGTATCTTTTATAGGATAAGTGAAGAAACGTATTGACCACCTCATAAGTTATATCTGTATATGCGTCTTTATACTTTATTCTGGTAAAAATATTTTTATATTGAGTATTGATTGATTAATTAAAATTTCAATATCTTGCCCTTAGCATTTTTCAATTTATTATATCCGCACAAATTCCTTGGGATATATTACAGACGAAAACAATATATTAATAATTTCTTTGACTACATGCCATTTTTTATATCCCCTATTCTTACGTCAGCTTAATTTCATTACGATAATCCGTTACAATTCACGCAAATAGAAGCAAAGAATCACGTTCAACGATAAATCCATAAAAATTCATTTCAAACATCGACGAAAAAACTAGGCCAGGTAAATGACGCAATGTGAATAACGCGTAATTTCCCAAACAAAACCAATACGCCATAACATTGCAGTTTACTCGATTGACCATCGAAATATCAATTAAAATAAATAACACGTTTGCTTGGTAGGTTACACTATTTGACCTTCCCTGGTGGAATTATCGAAATATGATGTAACAGAAAATACAAGTTCCATATTCGACAGTATAACACGTCCGTATACAGACTTATTTTCACGTCGAGGGAGTGACGTCTTCCGCGAAAAAGATTGAAAAAGATCGTCTATCGATTGGGATGAAATTCGCAAGTTTTACACGTTACATTAATTAAGAAAGAAACGAGAAAGACAGCCCCCCTTTCTGCCCGATCCTACCGGGTGCTCGTTGAGACGCGAGGCAATTGAAAGTTTAGAAATGATTTTGAAAATCGAACGGGCGGGGTAGAAGTGTCTTATCCGCGCCGCATTCCCCGGCCAGATTAACACCAATTAAGCGCCGCTTCGTTGGTACGTAAGGTATAAAATTAACATTCTTTGCCGTGACACCCATTAAATTCCCTTCCTTACCGTTAATTGTGAACGCCGCTGTGCGCTTCTCCAGCCCCACCGCCCTCCCCCGTTCCGTCTCTTTTTAACGAGATTACGAGTCTGCCTGTCCTACTCTATCGCGTGTCGCATTGCGCGTTTATCGGTGCGCAGGCTCGCTGCAACCTGGCCGCACGGGAGAGACTTTTTCGAAAAGCCTGCTTAAAAGCGGGCCGGCCCTTTTCAGGGGACTGCGTCATGAATCCATACTTTCGACGTCCTATCAAGCCCGCGAGCATCGATTTTTCCCGGTAACGATGTGCCCAAAAACGGCCTTCCCATCCACGCGCGGTTAACCCGCAGAACGTCGTACCGCGTCACGTTTAGCGCATCACGCATCTGCAGAGCTTACGGCTATGCGTAATACAATCGACCAACTATTATCGTCTTACTCTTCCTTCGTTTTTTTTCCTCTTCTTCTTCTTTTTTCCTCCCCCGTTCCCGTGCCGGTCGAACGGCGGGGGGGACCTACGAAAGGTTCCAGGGCCGCCGTTACACAAGGACGACGAAAATGTTAGCGATATAATGGGCGATATAGGTTAGAATCTTCCGCCTATCCCTGATGCACGATCTATCAAGCGCAACGTACGTATACAAAGGCGAGACCTGTATTATAAGTGGTAACGGTGATTAACGTAAATCGATAGATTGCATGGTTTCATTTTTGCATAATGACAGAGAGCGGAGACAAATTAGTCTGTTCTTTGGTAACGCCACTCTATCTATCAAATGTGTGGCTCGCCAGCTCATTATCTCTTGAAATATGCTAAAGCGTCTCATGAGAAGTAATTAACCCGGGGCCGGGGGAGGGGAGGGGGGAGGCGGTATTTTCCTCGAACGAATTTGGTTAATGGTTATCCCCATTTTCCATGTAAATCATTTCGCTTTTCTTTCCTCTCCTTATCTCGGAACGCAAAAGTGCTATTATGCGGCTTAATACGGTTCGTGCCTATATGTTCCGAACGGAATACGAGCTCGCCGTACGTCCACCTATATCTAATAACTTAACTGGTTGGCTAAAACATCGATTTTCTGTTTCTTTTTCGCTAACTACCGAGCACATATGTGCTTCTTATTTCGTAGACGTTCGTAGCCATATACAATGCTCTCCTCGTAAATGCCCCGCAATGGTGCATGCGGCGTAACAGCTGGGATTCGTGCACAGTTGAAACTCGTGATTAAACGCGGGCTAAGCGAGACAAAGCATTCGACTAGCCGAGGAGCTTCGACGAGGGAAATTTTTAACCCCTCGTGCCGGCAGAATATTTTAACCGGATGGTCTCTGCAGCGCGTAGCCTGCATTCGCGCTCGCATTGACGTTCCGCGCCTTTGTGCCCGTTGCTTCCTTTGACAAATTCAAGGTGACCTCGTTATACCGTCGAAAAAATTGGCGTGGAGGAACCGCCACTTCCGTTACATACCTAACTACCCGGCTATACCTCCGGCGTTCTTTTTTGCCGCACGCATGCCCATCGCTTATTATTGATATCGCGGGCATCGTGCGACGGCGTTACCGCATATCGGTCACGGCCACCGGGCGAAACTGTTAATTATCTATTAGATACGAATGCCGTTTATGAATACCGATATCGCCCCGCCGACGTCGCTCGATTTCAGTCGAATTATGAATTCCAGCGAATCCGGGAATTATCGGCCGAGCCGCTCGTGCGTGCTCGTGACGCGCGAGATTCCTACAGTCCGTGCCCCGTATCGGGGATTTAACGAGAGAGGGCCCTCAGGATCCACGGCAAACTATGCAGCTTTGTTATGGTGGACACGTCACCGTCGCGGCTGGGAAATAATTTCACTGCGGCTCCGGGGCAATGACGCGTTATTCTCGCCAATGGACTGATAAGAACGACAGAGCCGCCGTGGAAACGCCTTGAATCCCCGTGTAAAGCCCATTTACCCTCGATTACCATTTTTTCACGGCTACAAATCATCCGCATCTCACAATGGACGACACGTATAGGCGTTGCATACTTAAAGGGGTTAGCATCGTGCGCGCAACCAAAGCACGCAGTTCGCGACTCGTCCCTTCTCGATATCCGTTTTAACGCGACTCTTTCAGTAAATCATTCGTGGGAATCGGAATTTCCCGATCTTGACGAGGCGTGTGATTTTCTACTCGGATGTAAACATATCCGGAAACTGATAAAGTGACGTGGGAATGGAATAACGATTTATGAAACGGAATGAGCGATAAGAGAAACGGAGATGCATTTGGTACATGTAATATTTCAGTGCCGGTAAAATCTTTAGAAGAGATTTTTAAATAACAAGTTTTTATTATAATTTGTAGTTTTCACTTATGAGATTACTCTTTAATTTCTAATTAACTGAAGCGTTTGATCCTTTAACTCTCTTGGTATCTTATCGTATATCTTATCTACCATCTTCTTGAGATAATAAGCTAAACTCCGTTCCAGAAAGTAGTACGGAGTATCAAGGTAGCATCTTTAGTCCGTTTAATTAAAAACTACTTTATCCACAACAGCCTTCGGGAAACGAATCGGTTATTCGAAAACAATGTCGCAATCGTAATTCCGCAGCTGTAACGTAGTCTTACTTGGCGTTAAATTTGCAATGAATCGCAACATTGTTTCGCCCGCGATTTCATTTGAATGGCAGAGCCTTTAAGCTTTGTCTTCGAATAAAGCAGAACCGTCCTGTTCGTTAGCCATCCTGCCGGTCGTCGAGCTAATTACTATAACGCGTCGCGGGAACATACATATTTTTCCCTCGATTTAACGGATGCATTCGGAACAATAGAGCCGCTCAACTTTAAACACAGAAATTGGCCGTTTGCTGTTGACCTTCAAACGCAACAGTGGCAATTAGTTTATTAGACATTTCCTTCTTCCTATGTGCAGCAGATCGCGGATTCGTCACTCGCATTTTTCTCTCGCGCGTCATACGATGATCGCATTCAAAGTAATCGGCCGATATGAAACGCGTGAATCGAATTTCTATCCTTTTACTAAAGCGATTGTTCCCTCCGTCCGTATCATCGTTTTTTCCAAGCTCCTCGTCATTCCTGCGGCTAGAATCGTCAACGTGGAGTCTCCCTCCAGAATCATTCGCCTCTTCGATCATTCGAATTATTTATAGTGTCTATAATCAACCACAAGCGAATCATCGAGTTTCCAATGAAATTAATATTATTACGTAGGGCCAAGCCCAAAGTTTGTTCAGCAAATTTTTCGTCGAAATCAGTTAGTCAGCTTCATGAATCATGAATGCAAACTTTTTTTCTGGCATGGACATTCCGGTTGATTCATCCTATGTACATACTTCGAATCAAATCAGGGCGTTCCGTCTCTGGTAAATCTTGTAAAATTAAAAACCTTGTAAAGATATCTACATGAAAATCTTCGTCGCTTAATTATTAACGTTAGGGCTCGTCCTTAAATTGCGTAAGGCTTTTTTGGGAGGAGGGACGAATTTCTTACGTTTTCTTACAAGGGGGGGGGGCAATCAGGTAGCGTGTTACGTAATATTTTTTAACCCAATTTTGAATAAATACAAATTCTATCATTAATGTTCCAGAAAAGTAGTTTTAGTTTAAATTTCTCGAAACCGAGTAAAATTAATTATATAAACCTTCAAAAGAATTTTAATGACTGAAAAAATTCAAACCAAAAAAAATACGTAAGGAGGGGGTTGGAATATAAAATCTTACGAATTTTTATACTGGAGGAGGGGGGGTAAGAACTCGCCAAAATTACCCTTACGTAATTTAAGGACGGCCCCTTAAGATGAATAATAAATATATAATTCTTCGGTAAAACAGTGACAAATTAAATCAAAAGGCACCTCTAACGACATTGAAAATTAGTCTAATTTCTTATCGGTCACATCGTTCCTATGCAAGTATTCGCTTTCTCCTCACCATCTTTCCTTTTTTCCCCGACCGCCGCGGATTTTCAAGCGCCCTATCTGACTACAGAAAGAAAGGGTCCCCGGCTCTCATATATTCTGATTATAAAATATTTAAAAATATCCACGCGAGCCTAACGACGAGAAGAATGCCCCTTCTGGTGCACGGCAGTTTTTAAAAGCACAATATTCGCAGCAGCATTGTTTCCCTTTATTTATTAACGAATGACGAGCTATAAGATCAAAACTGCGCGCAATAACTGAATAGTGTTGGGTTGAAGCCCGATATATTTCTCCTCTACCCCTCCCAACTCCCGCCCTCCCCTCGGCGTTCTGTATTCCGTCGGTGTGCGAACGCGTACGCGCATTATTTTTATTTAAGAAGATATCGACCGATTCTATGAAAGGACATTGAAACCGCCGCCACTTCTGGGGTTAATGCAAGGGGTGGCCCACGTGAAATAGGCCACCTAAATATTTTCTTTCCACTAAAGTTGGTAACAGAGTCCGATGATTTTATCAATATTCCAGCGGAATGTGCCCCGCCGGGGCTAGGGAAAAGGATTGTTTCCTCGGTTTCAATTAAACGAGGGGGCTGATCGTGGAAAATTCGATGCAGGTGGTCGAAGAAGTAAGCGCAGCTTTAACCCTGGCAATCGAACTGCGATACTTCCTACATTTCTTCCTCCGCGGGGAGAGAAGAAGCTTATTTCAATGGAGAGATTGAGTAATTTCGATACGATGCGAAACGGATGCTCAGGTACTTCACATATCGCGGAGGAAATTTGTTGTAACGAATACGAGAATTGCCGCAGCACGTAGGCACTGTTTCGTTTAATTTAATAAACGCAGTAAATCTTGACTCGGATAAATCTTCTCCGCCTGCGAATAAAATGCAGAAGCGTTTCTTTACTGCTCGACACTGAGCGCACAATCGTGGCAGCTATCCTTCGAAGCCTATCTCGCAACCGAAAATTCGTTAGGAGCCATGCTTCGGCCGAGCGGTCTCGCAGCGAGCACGTAAGGAAGCGGAGGAAATTATACGTTGTTCGAGGTAAAATTCGCCTGTCCCGATAATGGATTCGCAGGTGTCCGTGCCACTCATTAACCGGCATCGTTCGCTAGGGACGCTGAAGACCATTTTAAAACGTCCCGCATAGCCCGTAAGCATTAACCCATCGTGACCTAATATCGTCCTCCGGACGAGGTACACACAGAGCGGAGCGGAGAGTGCCGCACCGCCTCTCTCTCCTAAACGTCCCAGGGTGCCTCCTCTGTTTTCCACCGGACCCGTTTGGTCGCGTTCAAACCGTTGGATATCCGGCGATGCCGGGAACGGCGGCAGAATCGACCGTCCCTTAAGAATTACTCGGGGAATTACGACGGTCGTGCTGCTCGAGCGGGCGGCTCTGTCAGTCATGTATAAGGAGACGCAGGATGGAATAGCGCGTATGATAGGAATCGCGGCACTGTGCGGTAGAAGCCAGAGGATGGAAAGAGAGGCAGGGATAAAGCGCGCTGACGGGAAGGAGGGGGAGCAGGGGAGGGGGCAGGAGGGGGAAGGAGAAAGAGATCGAAGAAACAGTAGCGGAAAAGGTAAGGAGAAAGAGAACGAGGGTAAGGATCGAGACGAAGATAGACACAGGGAGGATGAGGATAAAGGGGTGGGAGACAGGGTGGGCGGGGAGAGGGAGAATAGAGAAACGGAGAAAGAGAAGGTGTGTGTAGGGCTAAACGCGCCCGAAAAACCCGCTCATTGCATTCGAGCCATCTCTCGCAGGGAAGCCCGGCTTTGACCCGGTAGCCGGCGGCGGCACAGTCCGCGCGGCTGCCTGACGCATTGCAGGTGCGCGTCGGCCAATCACAGGCCCGGTTAGTTCGCCCGGACTTGTCCTGTAAACACGACCGCACCCACCCCGCATGTAAAACGGATTTGCACGGTCGTCCGTGTCGAGCGTTCCGTGGACCGGGTGTCGCGTCGTTCCTACTTCTTCCCGTTTGTCCAATTAAAAACCGGTCGTTTTTTTCACGGTTTTCTCGCCGAGGGGAAGCCGCACGGGACTATCTGCCGGCCGCGTAGGGAACGCCGCGGCGCGTCGCCGCGTGAACTCCCCTTAACCCCCCGCCTTTACGGCCGACCAATAGGGAGGCGCGCGCCGCGTAGCCCGTTAGGGGCGGCGTAGTGATACCTGACCGAGACAAGCGCCAGAGAGGCTCGTACACCGATAGAGAACGGTGGACTCCATTGCTGTCCCGAGTGCGTTTCTCGTCGGCCGTGTCGTATTGCGTGCCTGTCCGCGCTTTCGTGCACACACACCGCAAGTTTTTCCATTTTCCACGTTGCGTTCCCCCTCGGTAAATTGTGAATAAACGGTATCCTTTTGTGTCCAGTGCCCGAAGCGATAGCTGAGATCGTCGAGCCGCAACCGAGGGCCCCCCGTGAAAAACACACCAGCCAAAATGGTAAGTCCCCGTCTCCTCTATCCGGCTGCCTGGTGCCGCGCCGTCCCTCCGTTCCGTCCCGTGCGTTCATGCATTCACGCGTCCATGGGTTCGTGCGTGCGTGTGTCTACGCGAGGAACGGGCACCGTATAGCCCGTACGTCGCTTCGGCGGCCGGCCCCTCGCCCTCGCCTTCGCCCTCGCCCTGGCCGCTTTCGTTTGCCGCATTGACGCGCCGAGTGCACGTGCAACCGACCCGATAACGCATTTACGGAAATGCCCGTCTCCTCCGTACGGTCTATCTGCATCGGAAATACTCCGTTCCCGTTCCTGCGGCATTCCCTCGCCTGCCCTACGTATCCTTTTACTCTACGCACTATTTTCATATTACACATTCGCAATGGCCGGTACCCGCGGAGAGATGGACCCAACTATCGATCCGCTCCTCCTCCAGCAGCTTGCACACGCTTATTTTCTCCCAATCTACGGAGATGTCACAGGTCGAGGGAGTTCGGCATCGGGACCTTGCGAAACCATCGAGCGACCGATCGATCCCCGTCCGAAACGGGGGCCGATGGCTTTTTCCCCCCCGAGCATTTTCGACACGTTCGGAGGTGTGTAGCGTAGCGGCAGTTGCCACGGTGAAAAACTCTTTCGAGAGCCGACGTGTCGCTCCTAAAACGTCGTGCGCCGTCAAGTATATTTAATGGTACATTTGCATACGATGGTAAGTTTCAATATACAATTATGTTAAGCAGAAGAGAGTGTCCGCCAGATTTACCGTCGGCCTGAAATATCTTATCTGGAGATTATCGAGCCTCCTACGAGATAATTTCCTATCGGCACTTCCCTTTGGATACCACCTTGCGAACTTACGACTGGCATCCAGTCCCTGGCGCCAAATTTCAGCTCGAATAATCAGTTATACGGCGAAGTATATATTTATACGTGGCCGATGTACTTTCTAACCGGATTTCGAACTTACTTTGCTTGTCAAACGGATTCGCAATTAGTCGCCGCGCGATACCAAATGGATTCATCGCCGATAATATAATACATATGTTAAGTCACGTCGCTGTTTTACGGCTCGCCAGGCGCAATTGTGAATTCAGAGGAAACTTGAATTTACGGTTCAGCAAGAACCTCCGGACCGTCGTCCTATTCTCCGTTTCATATTTATCCGGGGGACCTTTTTCAATCCGATTTTTTTCAGGGACTAGAGTGCGCAATAGAAAATATTGACTCTGCGGATTTCTAATTATAGAAGTTTCTTTTTCGGATGTTGGCTCTTTCTCCCATGATGTGTAGTTGTGTAGCATTCGACAATCACCGTTACACGGTATACCTCACTATTGATTTTCGCGGTCTCTCACCGTTGCGCCAATTCCCCGTATTCTTTATACGTTCTTGCACCCAACCTTCCCTTGGTTGTCACAAATTCTCTTCGTCGAAATTGAAATTAATTCACTTTTATACAGGGCTCTCGCATTTCGGCCTGAGAATCGGGAAAATAATTTCACGGCGAACTCTAAATACCACCACTCCCCTTTATTACCGAATACTTATAGAATTATCGCGATTCTATTTACAATCTCCATTTCGAGAATTCGCAATGGCTTCTATAGCGATGTCGCGCTCGAACCTGCTTATCGACGTTTTCGCCGCATAACCTAAAATGCGAATTTCCATTTATCACGCGAGAAATTAAAATCAATTTTGCATACGGGCGGACTCTCGGATATTATCGCGAAACAGTTAATCTGTCCTCAATCCTAACGGAAATTCCGACTTTTTATTAATTTAATTTTTCGAAAATGTCGAAGATTAATTTGTTCCTAAGATACGTATTTACACCCGAAGTCTGAGTCATTGGGTTATTGTTTTATTTCACATTTGTTTGCGATATATACGTTACCCAATGATCACTGATATTTCTGTGTAAAATATATAGAAGAATATCTAGGGTGTACGGCTGACCTATATATCACGAGGCCTCTCATTCTAGAACTTATTCTCCAGTCTAAAACAGTTTTTCACATCAATGATTCCTTTCCCCTTAATTCTGCCAAACGATTTCGCATATTTCAATAACAGAAACCACCGATGGATTGTTTTGTTTAAAACGTAATTACATTAAGTAGAATAAAAGGTTCACATACCGCAAGCGCACATTCTATCAATTCTGTGAATGAAAAACTAGAATGAAATAAAGAATGATTTTACTTTAATGCGAGCGATACGTATCGGGTTATATTAAACATTTAATCGTCGTTTATTAACGCAGCAATAGTGCGAACGTATATACGTACAACGATAAATATAAATTAGTCGTATGAAATATTCGCTACGTCTCCACCGAAATATGTAGCACAATCCTGTTCAAGTTTGTTTAACCTACAAAATTAAAATAGCTGTTAGTAATTGTAGATATTTAATGTGTTTATTTAACTAGGCGGACGTTTAGTCACAAGCGACGTTTAAATAAAACGAAATTCTGAAAATATTCCTAATCGAGAAGAAACTTGTATAAAAATTTATTTAGTTTATATTCATAAGATTCGTTCGTAGGACGCTTTAAGCAACGCGTAAGGTTATTTTACGCTAAGTAACTTTTATTCTAATACTCTTATCTCCCCGCATCGAAATACTGTAATTGATAATGACGCTTGCGGCTAGTTATAAAATGGACTGTTTTTTTTTGTTTAAAGGCCGATCAACTCACAGAAGAACAAATCGCAGAATTTAAGGAAGCATTTTCGCTATTTGACAAAGATGGAGATGGTACCATTACAACCAAAGAGTTGGGTACAGTTATGCGATCGCTAGGTCAAAATCCTACAGAAGCCGAGCTTCAGGACATGATCAATGAAGTGGACGCAGACGGTATTTTATCATAATCGTACTATATAATGTAAAGAAAGTTATGTTGCGCTATTCATTATGCAATCTTTTACATTCATTACACTGCATGCGACACGGACGATCTCTCGAAACACACACACACACACACATCGCTGCGCTCATTATTTGCATAATGAAAAAAAAGACAGAAACTTTTCGCGCCGACTAATTTTGGTACCCCATTATTAAAAATATTGGAAAAAATCTGATTTCAGAAAAAATCGAAATTAAAAATACTTGGAATTGTAGGTAATGGCACAATCGATTTCCCGGAGTTCTTAACCATGATGGCCCGCAAAATGAAGGACACTGATAGCGAGGAGGAAATTAGGGAGGCCTTCAGAGTATTTGATAAGGATGGAAATGGTTTTATATCTGCGGCGGAACTCAGACATGTAATGACAAATCTTGGCGAGAAACTCACTGACGAGGAAGTAGATGAAATGATTCGGGAGGCTGACATTGATGGCGACGGCCAAGTTAATTACGAAGGTTGTACAACAATAATTTCCTTACTGGACACTGCCTATTTCACACGAAATATTTGTTACTTACACGTTATTCGCTCTGTCGTGCGTTCCCCAATAACAGTATGCGACACGGCACGGTTACTAAACCCTTTCAACCTTTCAGATTTAGTCTAAGTCGAGTGTTTAAGCACCATTCTCTCAGCTGCCCGACAGCTAGATTATAAGTGTTACGATTTGTTTGTTTCTCTAGAATTCGTCACAATGATGACATCAAAGTGAATGCAACCTGTGTAATGGAAAAACTTGCAACTCGGAGTGGTGTTGACGTATTAAAAATAAATCAAGAAACAAAGAAAATATAATGTTAACAAAAAAGCGAATCGACCAGAAAGTGAAAAAAAAACCTTGTATCTGGACGCAAAGATGTCTATAAAACGCGAAAAAGTCAACGTCCAACACGCGTTAATCATCATTAACGATAAGTAATACAGGGCAATTGTTTAATTAAAAGAGTTATACCACTAAAATCATTATCTTTAAATACACGAGAAATACTTAACCACACATTACACGCATACATACATACACACCGACATGGAACATTTAATGAAAGGGAAAGAAATGTACACATTACACGCGCACATACACAAGAATGCGACAGATAACACAAGCACACGTACAATAGACACGTATATATACACAGAAAGGTGATTTATTTCCGTATGAAAGAGTATAATTAAAGAAACGTTAAATATGTATATGTATGAGAAACAGACGCGCGCATGTTTGTTGATGATAAAAGGTAAAAATAGTACGTTCCGCTTGCTTTCCTCTCGTTTCGGCCCTTTTCCGTCTCTTCTATGCACACGCGTCTCCGCGAACATCCCTTCGTACAAATGTTTCTTTTGTAAATTCCGCTGCTCCCCGATGTATCGGCACAGGCGACACCCGCTCGGCAGGCAGGGAGAGGGGAAAAGCGTCGAAGGAAAGGAAAGAGGATCTACCGCGCGTTATCGGCAACCGGGTCATTATCCAAGCCCGTTCCTCCATCGGGGCGAGTTCAGATTTTGTTTTACTCGCCGGCCGACCGAAGGGACGCGCTTATAATGCGCGGCGCCGATGTATCATACGTCGTAGCGAAAAATTTTTATCAGTAACGTACATGTTTAGCGTTTGTCACTTCGTTCTGTCAAAGAGAGTTTTTTCGGGATTCGAAGATCGTTTCACCAGAGAGAGAGTCCGGGGAAAGCAAGCCGGCGGGGCTCCGACCTTTGGCTTTATCGACGGCTCTGTACACACTGTGTATCCTACGTTGCGCCATAGCGGATAATTTAACGATCCCTCTGAATAATCGAGACGAAATTATCGATGAAAAAGTGTATAAGGATTAAGGACTTACTAGAAAGGAGCAGTGAAATGGGGAAACCTCGAGGGGGCTCCCGTAGAGCCAGGTGGGATCTACGGAATCGAGTCGCGTTGAAGTCTCGGCCAATTCCTCCTCCCCCCCCCCCCCCCAGCGAAAAGAGAACTTCTCTCTCTATATGCTTTTTCCACTTCCGTTACGCCTTCAGTCTACGTTATTGTACACACAGCACACACATATGAGAAATTACAGAGAAACGAACACATAAAGACACATTTCACCAAGTGCGTTCTGTAATCCAATTTCATTCTAATCTCTCCCGTTTGTATCTTGTCTCCACTGAGGAAAGAAAAAGCCTTAAAAACACGCGCGCGCGCATTACGCAACGTCGACACCACTTTTGTTGAAATATATATATATACATCTATATATATATATCTATATATATATATATATATATATATATATATATATATATATATATTAACGAAGAAGAAAACCAACAAAAAAAAAAAATTAAGCGGAAACAACGGAGAAAATAGAAAGGGATGAGGGATTTTAAAATGGAGAGATCAAGTCACAACAGTGATCGGTGCATTATATTTTCCTTCGCCCAGGGGTGCGTGCCAGTCTCGTAAAGCGGAGCAACTAGAACCGGAGAAACTGGTGTGATTTTGTGCGATTCGTACGGATAAAATGTTACTTAAGAACTAAGAGTAAAGAACAGACACCGAACGGTGGGGAACACACGCGTGTGTTGTCGGTGGTTCAGTCATAATATATATGTAATATATATTATATATACATATATATACATATATATCTGTATATATGTATATACATATATATATATATAAAACTAATTTACGGAAAAAAAAAGGAAGAAAAGAAGAAAGAAACAATTCCTCCACAGTCCTTTATTATTTAATATATTGAAGTGAACAAAATGAGAAGTACTTGTATTTCTGGTGACCTAGATCGCATTGATCATAAAAAGACAAAATAAATGTATCCTCATTTTTAGGTCACAACTACTCGATTCGTTTCCTTCATTAACCAATGGACCTCTCGTTTCAGCAGTTAATCAATCTCATCGTCATTTCTCGACGGCATCTAGAGAATAGTTCTGTCGACAGATATGTATGTAATAATTCGCGTTAACATATCTCTTCGAAGTTTCCACCGAACTCGAAAAATCCTGTTCTTTCCTTGAAAACGATCGAACTCTTGGGAATTAATTTTACTTTTACTCGCAGTCGTTCCGACAGCTCTGTGTAGTTATTGTGAACAGACGAGAGAGAGAGAGAGAGAGCGAGAGAGAGAGAGTGAGAGAGAGAGAGAAAAAGGAGTTAACATTATCGATTCGCGACGAGAATGTTCTCACTTTGTAAGAAAAGGGAAAAAAAGAAAAAGGAAAGACCGAATCGCGAGGAAGTCCTTTTGTAAATGGTGATATGTAGAGTTTATTCGATGGATATCTCCCTATATTTAAATGCTTAACAGTTTATTGCTCGTTTCATCGATCATTGACCGTTAGTGTTTAAGTCTAAGTTATAAAGAATATATTCCAGTATTTAATATTAATTTTATATTCGTGTCGCCAATTATACATACTCGTAAACTAATTTTCCTGTATTTAAGGGGAAAAAAAATGATAAAAAGGAAATGATTTCGCGAGAGTTCTCTATAAGCGAAGCGCCGAGGGGCGATACTAAGTTAAAGAAGAAATCAGTATTGCGTCTGAAGGGAGAACCCGTAGCTTGAAATCAGTCATGAAGTAAGAAAAATCGCGTTCTCGTTTTCCTCCTGCCCCTCCCCCCCCCCCCCGCCCCTCCCGCCTCCTGAAAATAAAAGGAAGTCGCGTTTTCGAGACGTTCGTTCTTTGCAAATAAATAGCTGAAATTCTATTCGAGTCACTCTTGTTCTCAATCCTTCCTTCGGAAATATATAAAGTATATTATTAAAATGCGATATTTATGAAGCTCCGTCGTGACGCGAATAAGAAGTTATTTATTTTCCATGTTTACCATTTAAAAGAAAAAAAGAGAGAAGATGATTCTAATAAATGTGTAACTATCCATTCGGCTGAAAAGAGATTATTATTCTCGCTATAAGTTTCTTTCTCTTGTAATACGAAACATGTACGCTCATTGTTTCTATTGTATGTGAAATATTCTTCGCCATATCAAAGGCATACTTCACTTATCGTGCGTGACGAAGCGACACAGTTTGTATAAAGTGTTGATATTAAGTTAATAAATTGTTCCCATACATTAAACGACCGATTGATTCTTAATTACTCAATGAAGAATCGATGGACATTTTATAATCGTCGTGTCTTCTCAAAGTGTTTTCTTTTGTCCTATTTATCATTCTTACTTTATTATTTAAACCGTAACATTTGCGTGTCAACGGAGCAATGTAACGTGGACGGGTACCACGAACGATAATGGTTCCGATTTTCAACGCGTTTGCATCTTTCCGCGCCTGTTCTAGTAGAGCAAGGACTAAACAGCAAAGGGGGGGATGAAAAAGCGACCATTTCTCACCTCGGTTTCAACGATCCCTTCTTCAACAGTTTCTCGAAATCAGTGATATTGAAAGAAACGGAACATATCTGTTAGTAAAATGCAGCTTCGCTTCGTTTTAGTATCTAATCATAACGTTGTAACGAAGTTTAGAAGATAACGAAGAATCTCAGCTCTTCAAATATTGTGCAGAGCGTGCGACAATTATATGACAGAAACAGACTTAAAGAAATCGAGAAGTCTTGCAATTCGATGCTTCCTTTTCGAGATATAAGTAGTTAACGGTTACGACTGCCGGTGCGCGTCGTTTAAATGTTAGGCTTCTACAGGAAATTTAGGGTACATAAGAATTGTAAATAGAATGAAATTGAAAAGAGAGGTGAACTGACAAATAAGCGTATTTAATAACGCAGCAAATCCCACCCATCTGTCTTTCTGCCTTCACCGTTTCGAGGCGGGAACTAACATCCCCCGAAAGTCGGACCTTCGAGCGGCCAGTGGTATTTCGGCATCCAAAGTGCGAGTTGCAGTTTTGAAGAATAGTTCTTGCGAAAAGTCGGAGTGAGTGAAATTCATATACTAGCAAAAATCGAGTATCTATCGACCGAACTAGATTTAATATTCTACAATCTACATTATCACAAGAATGAAGAGAAAATATCCATACCACGTGTATCGCGTGCAATTCACGAGCCGTTACATTTAAATAACGCGCGGCTTAAGGGGCCGTCCTTAAATTACGTAAGGGTAATTTTAGCGAATTCTTATCCCCTCCCTCCTCTAGCGTAAGAATTCGTAAGATTTGATATTCGAACTAGAGCTCTTGCTACCCGACCCGCCAGGTACCCGGGTACCCAATGAGACCCACGCTGCCCTCCTTAGTTAAACTATCCTATCTAGCATTTTTTCATTTTTTGAGATATGTCAAAATATTTGAAGTTCCACACGTCTTTTACCTTTTAAGTAAAGTTAGAAAACTCTACGTGCTTTGAAAAGATTTATAAACAGTCTAATGTATTTAACCTAACTTCTTTCAAAATGGTTAAAATATTTTATCTAAAACAATTAATTAATTGGTACGTTAATAATACATTACCTACCGGTATACCTATTACAAAAAATTATATTAGGCTGTTACGAAATAATGACAACATGTTTTAATTTGAATGAAGGAAAATAAGGACGATACAAAGTAAACGATAAAACTTCAGTTTTCTCGGTTGTCAAAATGCTAGACAGAACATTTTAACTAAAGAGGGCAGCACGGGTACCCGTGAGATACTCGGGTAGAAAAAAATTACCCGGGTATCCATGAGATACCCGAGTAATTGATATGTAATGAGATAGTTGAGAATTTCGATTTGGCAGCCGATCGTCTTTCGACTTTCGATCATTTTCAGCTAACATCAGTAATGAACGGAATAAACTTCAAGCAATTAAATGTGGTATTGTCCGCTTAGATATGCTCTAAGATTGTCCGTAGAACACATTCTGTGTCAGAATGTGAAAATTGCGAACTGTCAACGTTCTTTGCATTTGCAATGAGGTAAATTCGCCCTATTGCAGTGCCTGCCCCTATTAGTGTGTTTTTATATTTAAATAAGCCATACTGTTACTGTAGAAGCCCGAATCTAACGTAAGATTTATCAATCAACGTTGGAAAGTTTAAGAGTAGAGGAGTCACGGGTACCGTAAACGTGCCACTCCGAAAATATAGATTAAAAAATGTAGACCTGGCATTGCCGCACCCTTATCTAATCCCAACCAACTCCCTCAGTCGATGCAAAGCAAAACGCGGAAAATCCTAAGAAAATGCTCTCCTTTTGAGTTTTCGTTCGCATCAATTGTCGGAGTTTGTTGGGGCTAGATCTGTACACACTACTAGGGCTGGGACTATTTGTCGAATTTTTCGGTATTCGAATATTCGAATACTTCAGTTGCTCAATTATTTGGCGAATATAATTCGAATATCCAAGTATTCGAATACCATTCGAATATTTAAGTATTCGAATACTGATGTATTCGAATAGTATGGTGTGAATTATAAATCAAGTTCTTTAGGTTCATTTGTCAGGGTGAAATCTTGTAAGCTAATTTTGACCCACTTCACATCAATCACATAAATCAGTATTCGAATAGTATTCGAATAATAACATTCGAATACTCAAATATTCGAAGTTTATTCGTAGCATTCGAATACTTGTAAAATATTCGAATATTAAATTATTCGAATACTCCCAGCCCTACACAATATCACATTCTATTGCTTGAACTTTATTCCGTTCATTACTGATGTTAGCAGAAAATGATCGAAAATCGAAAGACGATCGGCTGTCAAATCGAAATTCTCAACTATCTTCATCACATCTCATTTACTCGGGTATCTCATAGATACCCGGGTAATTTTTGTCCACCCGGCTACCCGGGTAATTTTTGTCTACCCGGGGTCTCACCGAGTACCCGGGCCAAAAGAATAGCTCTAATTCCAACCGCCTCGTCACGTAATATTTCTCACACTTAATTTTTTCAGTTATTAAAATTCTTTTAAAGGTTTATATAATTCGTTTAACTCTGTTTCGGGAAATTTAAACTAAAACTACTTTTCCGGAAACATTAATGATAGAATTTCTATTTATTGAAAATGAAGTTAAAAAATATTACTTAAAACGCTACCCGGCTCCCCTCCCTGTGTAAGAAAACGTAAGAAATTCGCGACCCCGTCTCCCAAAAAGCCTTACGTAATTTAAGACAAAGTAAAGAATTTTCGACTTTTCTTTTCTCGACACGAGGAATTTGCAGATTTCAATTTCCTCCCCAATTACGGGGTATTAATAAACTACATTCCGAAAAGAAGCTAGCATTTAAAATCGGCCAAAACTTGTGAGGTATTTTCCTAAAAGTTCTCGCACTCATTAAACTCGTAAAGAAGTTATGTAAAAATACTGTATTTCACGCATATCTTTCTGAAAGATATGACTTATAAACATTTGATGTATTTTTACAATGTACAACCTTCTGGCATGATTTTAAGATGTAGGCACACTTCTTGTAGTAAATTTTTTAGTATCCTCGCCTGGTTCTCAGAATTCTAGAAATACATATTTCATACATTTAGTGGCGCGAGCGCTAAACTCAGAAGCAACTATTTAAACGTTCCAAATAACTTCCGAGCCTTGTAAAGAAAAATTCCTTTATCTCGAGCTTACCCCGTCGAGCACCACAGTCGGTATGAAAGACACTCTCGGCGTTAATTCGTTCGTTAGCTCTCCGTAGTTAGCTAGAAGTTCTTTCCCTTTCGTTCCAGTGAAACACTTGAGAATCCGCGTATGATCTATACACATCTTCTTTGCGCAGGTCTCCATAATACGCAGCGGCTCTATATTATTCTTAATCATGCAGGATATATACTCCAATTGAACGGAAGAATTTTTTAGCATATCTATGGAGCACGCATGAATCATATTCGCCTCGCATTCGATCGGCCCATGTTGGCACATGAATTCATAACCGTCTTTAGCTTTCACCGCCTGTAAAAACATTTAAATTTCACGGAGTCTTCGAAATCTATACACGCGCTCGACCATTCTGAACATAATTCGCATATAAAAGAGACATATTCTCTACTTAATTCTTAGTAATATATAAAACTGGTGAATAATAAATGTACAGAAACCAAAATTTACAGAATTATTCACTGGAAAATTAAGCGCTGTATAAATATTAGATATTTTTTCTTCTATCGATAAAATGCCTCACCGTAGCTTTCCCATAAGGTATTAGCTGCACTTCCACGCTGTCTGGAATTCTATGGTACGTTGGCAATAACTGTTTAACAAAGAAGCTGCGCGAGTCCGGGCATAACGCTTCGTAGTAAATCGCAATGTGGATTCTCTGCTTGGCCCGGTCATCTTTTCGGCTTAACGTTACTGGCTGGTTGTCCTGAAGCTGTGCTATACAAAACTTAGCAGATATCCGCAACAATCAAGAAAGTTGTGCGATTGTAAATTAAAAGTTTCATTCTAACTGCCAATAAAAAGACTAACGTTTTACGACATCGTGTCATTAAATATTAAATATTACGTTAAAATTAACGACTTTGTGAAACAGAATCGCGCGTAAATGTGAAAATTTATAGATTTTATAATTTACGTTTTTACGAAATTTTATATAGCGGCAAAATTCTGATTCGTAGCGTTCAAGGAATCGAAACACTATTCGTGAAAACTTATAATTTACAAAATACTTATTAGGTGTAAACAGAAACGAACACGGTTTTTTTATTACGACAGGTATGTTTCAAAGCTGGGGATTAATTATGCACACCAGGTTAGACTCCACATTTATGTTATTAAAAAAGAAGTTTACGTTCCAATGGCATGCATGTCGAATATAATTCAATTCTACGAACGTAGCGTAGTTGCGGAATATTTTTAAAAATCAGGTGACTGATTATACGCGAGAACGTGAAAGGAATCGGAAGACACATCTAGTTCGCCATACGTTCACACATGCAACCGTATTTTTTTACCTTCTGTGACAGATTTCTCCTGAGCGAAATTTAGCCAAACTTTCGACGACTGCCAGAGAAGTAAGGCTGATATAACGATCAATAGTACCCTCCATCGAAAACTTCCTAATCCCATTATCCGCAACCGCAGAAACTGTTACAATGATACCGCGGGAGTGGATTTTCTATGTGATGTAACAATCTCAGACGGTTAAGAGGAATCTCAGTGGTGCAACATTGCGATGAACATGGAAGTAAATGCGTTGACAGCATTCCGTACGACCTACTGCGGCTCCGCTCTTTTTCAAGCTTCCCTCGTGATTGACAATTCGATAAGATAGGATCTTATCGTATTAAGATATCTTTGCTTTTTATTAGTCATGTAACGCTGCGCTTCATCCACTGGAAAATGGATTAACAACGATATCGCTGAGAGTTTATCTCCGCATTTAACGGGTTAATGATTGCACGAAATGAATGAAATTCGGAACGTTTGTAATTTTTTTTATTTAGGTGGAGTGTGTATACAGTAGCTGCCAATTATATTTGCCCAAGATTTGTGAATGGTAATTTATGAAAAAATGAATGTAAGGAACGTAAGTAATTGAGAAAGATATGGGAAAGTAACCTCAACCTGGTAAATGCAATTATGTAAAATATGACAGAGAAACGTGTTTTTAACTTATCGCGCTTCGATAAGAAATGCTGTTGGAGATTGGTTTAATAGGTTTTCGTGGTTCATTTACATTTCTGTATTATTCATTGTGGTATATTTGAATATGTAGTTAGAGCAAATGAACTTCGCTGTTTTGTGAATAGGTATGTCAGTAATTTCCTGAATTTCCTCCTGATTGCAAGCATCGGCGTCCGCAGGGGGGGAGTGGGCAAAATGTTTCGTAAATTTTGTTGAAGTTCAATTTTATTTTAATTCGTTACGCTAAAATTTCTAGTTGGATTAGCTACATTTTTCGCAAATTTTGTTGAAATTAGCTTCTGTTTTAATTGATTGCGTTAAAATTTCAAGTTGGAGGAGCCAAATTTTTCGGAAATTTGTTGCAATAAAATTCGACTGTAAAGAGTTGCGATAAAATTTCTAGTGGGACGGGGGAAAAAGAGGTGGCAGTTTTCGTAAATTTTGTTGAAATTAAATTCTGTTTTAATTCATTATGTTAAAATTCTTATTTTCAAAAACTGATTTTTATTAAGTTTATACTAAAAAAGGGAATATTTTTAAATTTCTGTTTTAAATTTTTAAATAAATTGTCGGTTTAAAATGGGTTAAAAAAGCAAGAGGGGTATATTTTTCTTTACCATCATCCCAAAGTTGCCCCGCCCCCTGGAAAAAAGTCTCCGGACGCCCCTGATTACGACGCAATTTTTGTTTGCTGCCCAAATTCGCTCTAAGGGGGTGAAATTAACCCCTGAAAATTCGGCTATTTTCCGATCTTTTGTTATAACTCCTGAACTGTAAAATAATTTTTCTACCAAATGATAGATCTAATTAAAATAAGTAACTTTTTTTCTATCTCTTACAGTTCGCGAGTTACAACAGAAAATCGGAAAATAGCCGAAATTTCTGAGGTTAATTTCAGCCCCTTCGAGTGAATTTGCGCAGCAAACAAAAATTGCGTTGTAATCAGGCTTCAGAATTTTTTGAATTTTCGGGTTCGGAATCTTCCCTCGTCATCTGTTGAACAAACTAATAATAATAATAAGAGACATCTTAAAAGAATTGGTAAAAGGTTGACGTCGAATCGAATCGAAAGTATTGTTAGTGAAGCAGTAGAAATATTTATTGGCCAATATTATCGAGTTCTTCCAAAAACGTTTTACACTTTCCCTTAAGAATTTTAACCGCTTCCACAAATAATACGGGGGGCGATAACGTTCCCACCGATTCGATAGTAACTGTAAGAATAACAGGGGATTAATAAAATTACGAAGCTATATAAAATTCAACAGATTAAACAGCAAATTATCTACTACTTACAAATAACGTGATTTCGTACTCTACTCAATCGTACGCATGACTTGAGATCTTCGTGTCGGAATACGTTCCTAGAGCAACTGTCATAGCGCGGGTTTTTAACTCTTGCTTCGCGGGAGTCCGGATCGCCCGGTTTATGTTCGATTACTTCTATGACACCGATGCTGAAACAGTTTTTTAAACGGTCTGCCATTTCTCCTCTGACTGGTTTTATTAGTTGTATGTCTGGCAGTAGTCTGTACGATGCCGTAGCTGAATATAAATAAATGCGAGATTAGACCATGAAGCATGTATTTACAATTTGATTTTAATTTAGAAATATCTCGAGCGGACTTTGAACGTTTGAGCGAATGTTTAGGTTTAAGTATTAATTGTAGGAGAAGCAGTGGCGCATTCAAGATTTAATCTTGGGGGAGCCGAGATGAATGGATAAAAGTATTTTTAATGCAAATTCAACAGCATTCGTTAGATCAGGTCTGTCTAGGGATTTGCTTGCACGAGCAACCGCGAGTTGCTCTTCGCTCTTGAAGGCACCGAGCTAGTGATGGGATTCGAAGCGCTTCGAATCTGTCTTGAATATAAGGCGACTACTTCGAAGCACTGCGAACGTGATTCGAAGCTTAAGGCGCTTGAAAGTATTGATAAGTCTTGAGTCTTGATAGGTCTTGAAAGTCTTGAAAGTCTTGAAACTCTTGCTTCAAAGGCTTGGTAGGTTTCGGACCCGTATGTACGTCTACCGCCGACTAGCGGGACAATACAGTCATAAACTGCGACTCTGGCGAGACCCTCTGGCCGATTATGGCTAGTTTCTGGCAACCAGATGTTCATTTTCAAGACTTTCAAAACCTATCAAGACTCAAGACTTACCAAACTTTCAAGAGTTTTAAGCTTCGAATCATGTTCGAAGTGGTTCGAAGTTTTCATCATATATATAGATTCGAAGCGCTTCAGATCCCATCACTACATCGAGGCAGGCCCCTCGCGCTTCTCAAGGGCGAAAGGACGACCCCATGGTGGGGCACAACAGTCGCTCTTGCCTTCGCTCGCAAACACCCGCCGTTGCTCTTCGAAGGAAAGCCCAAAAGTTGGACGGGCCAGCATTACATGATTATAAAAACTTATTTAAAGAATAAAATCCAGTTCTCTTTTCTTTCTACAAAGCCCCTTTTTTAGAGGAGCCAGGGCCTCTTTGCCCCCCCTCCTTTGAGTGCGCCACTAAGGAGAAGATTAATTCCCAGAACGCATCCAGAAATTTTCGTTGCACGATGATAAATTCCTCTACGATAGTTTAATACAAATTTCTTTAAACTCCGACTTACCCACAGGAGAAAATTTAGCATGATCTCTCCCGATTCCTTTAACCGCGTGCATAAAAGCATGGATTTCTTGACCAGGGCGCATTTTGCACACCAGGATATCATTTTCTAAAACGCCCAATTGCTCTGCTCCTCTGGGATAAAGTTCTGCTTGACGTCCGATCGGAACCCACTTAATGTCCCTGCTATACACTGCGTAAGAGTATTATTCCAGCTTTCCTTATTCCCTATATTAGCAAGAATGTAAACTGAATTGCTATCAGATATTTGTATACCGTTACTGTTCTTGTACATATCAGTCGTTCGTCGAGAATCTTTGGGAGCTTGAAGATTCCACGTGCACGATACTTTCAGTTCGTATCTCAGCGTATCTTGGTCGCTGACTTCATCCTCGTCTTTAGAAGTGGACGAAGGGTACTCGAATAACCTAGGGTTGGCTCTTAGCGGTACGAGGCCCAACCTTTAAAATCAATACGGAAGATTCTCAGGTAAAAGAATTCAAATGTACGATATATACGTGCAGGTGCTCTTTACCTGTGAGCAAGAACTTCGTCTTGAATTAAGCTCGTGTTATTTACAATATATACTTTTTCTATGGCCATAGTGGGTACCTCGCTTAAAAGAACTCTACGAAATGCGTTAGCGAAAGTGACGGGGTAGTCGATTAAATCGAATTCTAGCTCTCGTTCGTCTTCGGATTCCCGGACAACTTGTACTTTGAATTCCTGTGGATGCGATGTAACAATGTAATACGAGGTAGTTTGATAAGACTGTAAGGTAACGGAGGATGTACGATATACTACATTCGACTAGTCGTTACTGAATTAGAAAGGGTACTTGTTCATACGCAATTTCAAATCAGACATTACATCTTTAAAGTTGTGTAAATTCCAGTCCTGCTGCGGTTCATAATTCGTGTACTCCGAGGCCTGGAAAATGAAGCGGGCTGTTAAAAGAGTTCTTTCGGGGAAAGAAATTATTACGTGTCGTGTGTGTTCTTGTTTAGTGGATGCTCACATTCGGTATGCCATATTCTTCGAGAATAATACGAGATTTTCGATTTTCTGCCATAATTATTTGTTATGACGTTAAGGTTACATTTACAAGTGCCGTAAAACGCACGTGGTTTAGTTTAGTGTTCCGCAATCTACTGTATTCTATTCAAGTTAGAGATATCTACTCTCACGGACGTAGAGAGTGATCGGAACAACGTATATCGTCGCTGATTGGTTGCTGCGATTTGGAGCAAAAGCGGAAGTAGACAGAGAAAGAAACTGTAAAAAAGAAAAAGACAGAAAAACTGATAGAAAGAGACAGAAATACTGATAGAAAGAGATAGAGTGAACGGTTAGGTTATGTTTATTTCCGGTTTTGCTCCAAATCTTAAAAAATGGCTGCGGTTATATCGATCACTCCCTGGAGGATCACTAGCGACGACTTTTCGCTATAGCTAGAGACACTATAATAAGAGTCTGGACACGAGCCACTGTCCAGACTCTTATTATAGTGTCTCTAGCTATAGCCACCTAGAGGCGACACCTGTTAACTAAACCACCCCATTCGGCATACACAAGTATAAATATACGTATATTTATTTATTTGCATTCTAAGCATTCTGAGGATGGAGATAGAACTTTTATTAAAATAACTTTCATTATCACCAATACTGCCAACTCATTACCTTACAAGCATATTAAACATTCTTTTAACCCGCGTTTCAAAACACCACAATCGTAATATTGCTGTCCAAGGGTAGTTGCATAACAAGCTGCAGCAGAGCCTCTGTGAAAGATCTAGAATCTCAGATGCGAATAAATTTTTAGAGATCAAAAAAAGAGAATCTACAGACATATTATTCCAAATTTTATTATCATATTAATGCTTTATTATCATATTTATTCATAGGTAACAAATATAAAGCAAGAAGTTGATAGAATTATTTATTTCATATGGCAGTTTCGACCATAATGTTAACAAATACAGCATTCCTGCGATCTTCCCGATTGCTTAAATTGTATTTGAATTCATAAATATCGCCGTGTCTTTAAGCGTTCGATCGTTCGCAGTAGACTTGCCCTGCTACAATACAGAGCTTTGTTTTTCTAGAAAAGACCATACAGCTCATCTCCGCATGATATAACATTCTTCTGACCTACGTTCCAGCACTATCGTGTGTTAACTTTTTAAAAAATGTCGCGCGTTTACTCCAATGCAGCTGCACCAGAGATGATTTCAATTAGTTCCCTAGTAATTACAGCCTGTCGCGTACGATTGAACGTGAGAGTTAGTTTCTCTATCATTTCCCCGGCATTCTTGCTGGCATTGTCCATAGCCGTCATGCGACTGGACTGTTCGCTGCAGGCTCCTTCCTTCATGGAATAGAACAGTAAAGAAGCCAGAGAAAACTCCAGGTAGCTCTGGATTACTTCTTCGTCCACGGAATCATAAATGGAAAGCTTAGGGGCAGTGACCACCGAATTCTTGTCGAAAAGGGGCAGTTGATCGACGGAATATGACACTACTGATTTGAATCGGTTGTAGACAATACGTCCCGAGCCAAAGTCGTACCTGTAAACGTTATCTCGACGTTAAACACTATAATAAGAAATAAATAAGTAATAATAATAACAACAGAAAAAAGAAAACATACCCGCTGTTCATAATCTCAGCCGCAACTTTAGAAGCGTCATTAAACGTGGGTGGCTTGCGACCAACCTCGGACGCAACAAACAGTATATTTTCGGCAAACAAACGCTGCAGAATTGACCGTGATTTCTCACCGATGCATACAATTTTGGTGTTCTCGCGCTCCGCTGAGTCCGCCAACAGAGTATCTCTGATAGTACGAGACACTCCCGTGTGCGCAGCACCGCATAATCCACGGTCGCTCGTTATGGCTACCATAAGCTTCTTCGGCTGGTCCGCCGGCGGCTGAATGTCAGCCTGTTCGTAAAAGGTTTTCGACCCAACTCCGAGTGGCCGGGCTTGCTTCAAGTCACGCTCCGCTCTGTTGTATTTAGCGGCGGACACCATTTTCATCGACTGCGTGATCTTCTGGATATTCTTCACCGATTTCAATCTCATGGAAATGACTTTAAGGGTCGCCATACCACGCTGCTGCTGCTGCTGCTGCGCAGCGAGCCGCACGATCGTTGTCATATGATTGGAGAACATTTTGAAGGTGGATGTACCTGCGAATATTCATAAGATATATACGTGTTTTTAATCGAGATTCTGGATTAGGCAGGGGAAGGTATATTTGTTTGCTCGTCTCATCCGCGAGATATAGAAGTCGGTAATAAATTAAAAGCTTATTTATTATATCAATACTATCATTTTCTTAGAAGTTATCTGAATTATACACAGGCTTGATGAATCTTCAAAAATGATTTTTTAAAAATAAGACCTACAAAAAGCTCTTATTCTACATTTTCTCTTCTACATATTTTTACATGAAAAGATTTATTTCTTCTTTGCTGGTTCCAACAATTACAATTCCAGCTATATATATTCTATATAGTTTACTCCAAAATTCTACTATCAATATTTTATTTAGAAGAAGTAATGTAAGGCAGATAGGAGGTGGCATAAAAACTAGTAAGTGTGTTAGTAGCGACACTAAAATTTACAATCTCGATACACTCTTATAATATACTTTCCCTAAACAATATACAAAGATAATACTTGAGATACTTAAGATAAATAAGAAACAATAAACGCAGGGAATACAAAATTAAAACAACATACTAAATATATAAAGTTACACATGAAATCAAATTCCAAAGGGATAACTAACGAAGGACGAGGCGAAAAAGTATAATTAACTTACCAACACGGTCATTCAAGTTTTGAAAAATGAAAGAATAAATTATACAAGGAACGCATTAATTAAATGATAAATATAAAATATATATCTCCGTGTAATTTATATTAAATATATTCGAACCCATATCCCGTAATTTCTATGTCAAACTTTATTATTCAATCGCGGTGACTCTCGTTATAAACGAGTTCACTTGATTAAATTTAATTTATTATAGTGCGTTAAAAGGTAGCAATTGTTACATTACTTTCGCGGAACAAATTCATCTGTCTCACCGATTTCGCACGAGCGATTCTAGGAAAAAGTTTAGATCGCAGCGCGAGTGAAATTTACGAATATGAAATAAAGAAGATGAATTAAAGTTAACGTGGTCGGGCTAGATTGTCAATTCCCATATCGCGAAATATTGGTAATTTTTCAACTCAGTGGGATATTATCTCATTTATATAATCACAATGGACACCATTCAGTTCTGCTTACTGTTAAGTCGCCTCGCGATTTGTTGCGTTATGTATCAGTCAATTGGGGACGTTAACTTATTCGTAACATTCGATACATGTTAATGTGTTTATTGTGAATTGAACTCACCGCACGCCTTAAAACAACGATAGAAAAATTGGAGAAACCGAGTTAAGCGCGACAGTGACGGTCACAGGACACGAAGTCCCTCATAAGCAAGTGAAATATCCATACGTGATCGGACGTTCTATTAGAGACGATCGATAGGCCCTCTATACGCGGAAGTTCTCCCCAGCGAATGCACTAGGGCAGTGTTTCCCAACCTTTTGTGAGTCGCGATCCTCTTTTAGGGCAGATGTCCAAATTACGCCGACTTGCTCACGGAGGAATTAATTACTGACTTCTATTACTTTAATTTTGCTTGGTGAAAATTTATACTGGTGTTTTGAATTTTTCTCTTTATTAAGGCAATTTTTTCGGGTTGAAAATGTTAATTTTTCAGATTTTTTTAATTGAAATAAAAATACATGTTTTTGTCCCAATTACTGTGCCCTGAAAAATGCGTTGTTCCTATTCCCGTTTCCCCAATTACTGTGCCCTTTTTTGAATACCGTTCCCGCGGTTAGGTTATGTCTTTCAACTTTGAACTGTTCAAAACATATTTTTGCCCTACGAGAGGTGTTTTTATGTAATTTTAATATCACCTTTTCATTACAAAAGCAAAATATGCAAATATAACCCGTTCTGAGAAACGAAAGTAAGGTTAGGTTTAGCAGTTACAGAGGGAGCCAGTGGGCACCGAGGTGCACGATAATAGGGACAAGCGTTAAATTCCTGTCCCTATTACCGTATTCACTTTAAAAATACGAAAACGTTTCAAAAGTTCTCATTTTGCTATTTTCTCATAAAATTTGAACCTTTTATGATATAATAAACACTTTTCATAAGTGTGAATGATGATAATTATCAATTTATTCACTTCTGTAAAGTACGTGTTTCTTACCGTTCCCGGTCAGGATTTAGGTAAATCCATCGAAATCTTCATATGCATTTTTAAATTTTTTTTTACTATGCTTTAATTGTTTAAAAATCCAACCTTCTCATTTGTAACACATACATTAATAGTTTAACTTAATTAAAAACATTTCTTTCCTTATTTATTTATGCGAGCTTTTTGTACGGCTTCTTTATGAGTATAAAGGGACGGTAATAGAGACAGGGCACGGTAATTGAGATATCTACCCTAGTCGAATAACCTGCGACCTTCCTTCCATGGGCGTCCGCAGGGGGCGGGGTGGTAAAAGGGGCAGTTGCCCCCCTGGTTTTTCAGAAAAAAATCGCTTATTTTTCAAAACTAATCTTTATTAAGTTTACACTAAAAAAGGGAATATTTTTAAATTTAGGTTTTAAATTTTTAATTAAATTGGCACTATAAATTGGGTTGAAAAAAGCAAGAGGGGTATATTTTTATTTACCATCATCCCAAAGTTGCCCCCCCCCCGGAAAAAAGTCTCCGGACGCCCCTGCTCCCTTCCCCACATAAGGTAATTATTTCCTTCCTTTTATTTATGAAAAATCAGTGTTGGATCATTAATATAACATGGCAATGTAACCATATTATAATAAATAAATCCTCAAAAATCGTAAACTAAAAATAACCGTGGCGACTCCCCAGAAAACACTCGCGACCCACAGGTTGGGAACCACTGCGCTAGGGATTTTACTGAAACATCATAGTTACTTCTATTTCGTAACAGAGTAACCCGCGAGATTCCTTTTTTTTAAATATACACATTTTTAGAACGCGACATTGATTTATATTTATTTTTAAATAAAATGCACTTCAGCAAGCTTGCACGAACGTGAAACTTAAATGCGCTAAGAAGTTTGACTTTACAAATACGTAAAGCACGATGGAGAGAACACAATACGATTATTCCAAAGATATTGAAATATTGCAAACTTATAAAGTAATTATATATAAAGATTTGTCCTGTTCTAAACATAAAAAGAGAAAGAAATTGTAAATTTGAGAGAACGATACTTAACTTCTTAAGTTCTTTAATAGTTTAAAAAAAAAAACTTCAGGTTTCAATATTCACTGTAATATTAAATAATTAATTTATAAAGATGAACACAATTGTTTTGAAATGCATATTGCATTAATTTGTGTATATTTGTATAACATACATCAAACACACACACATATATATATATATATTTATATATATACACATATTTACACATCACCAATATTACTTTTAAACTTCAATTTTCTTTTAAAAAGGATTCGTATGTGCCTTCACACGTTCCAAATAAAAATATGTATACTCAACAATATTCACAGATATGCTTGAAATTTCTATAAATTATCTGGTCATAATTTATATTAATCCACCTTTTTACTCCCTCGTGTCTTCCAAGCGACCAAAAGGTTCCAAGAGAAGAACAGAGAAAATGAGTGGACCTGCGAGGCCAGGAGGACAAACGCGTACCACAATAATCCGTACGGCAGGCCCTGAAAAATTGTTTCCACAAACTTTACGAATACTCCTCATTTTCATTGAAATAAAGCTAAATACAACAATCTCTCGTATCGAGCAGTCGTACCTGCCAAATGTGAACTTCGTCCGCTTTACCAACAGTCAGATACTTCCAAACATCCTTGAAGTAATATACAACAGCGTAAAGAAGCGGACCGTATCCTAATAAAACGATACCTATCATGTACTGTTGCAGCATCTTAATCTTGTTCCTTTTAACAGCGGACAGCGCGAGGAAGCTCGACATCAAGCTCGCGCACCATACGTATTCCCACCAAAGAGGCTGCAACGCAAGAGACGGCAATAATGGCAGTAAAAGTACAAAGCTTCTTAAAATATCGCAGCGTAATATTCCGTGAAGTTCTAACTCGCGGTAAGGCACTTGGAATAACTACCTCGACTTAACTCGATATCGTGACTGGAGGAAAGATGAGTCGAGCGAAAGGACTGCACGATTTCAAGCAGGACGGTAATTAGATTAAACGACCTCTACGTTCCCCGAGCTTGGTAATAATATCGATGTAAATTAAGGTTGTAAATTTAAGACGCCTCACCTCGTAAGCGCGCGTGCACGCGTGTATCGTTTCTATCGATTTACCTGAGGTACTTGCAACTCCTCGATCTCCAAAATGAATATATCCAGATGATCTAAAATATCGGCCGATAACTTGGCAAGCATAACGAAGAAAAGAAGATAGTGAAAAAATATGCAATATTTCAGTCTTGATTTGTTTGTTGCGCTAAAAGGAAGACATGTTTAATCCCAACGACAAGTAAGCAAGTGGCGTGCAACGATTTATTTTTAATTATTCTTTTCGCACGCAAGAGGATATTAGATTTTCAAAAATATCCTTCCGCGGATAGTGGCGAGTAATTTCGAAAATAGAATGGAATGTATGATGACAAGTAAATAAACCAAAGCGGCTATATTTCATGTACGAATTCACTGTATTACCTGATTTGATATTGGCTAGCGACTTTTTGTCTATGATTAAAATCACTCCCGTCTGTACCCAGAGCCTGGGACAGCGTAACTTTCGATGCCATATTTCGGTATTATAGTGAATGAGATGTGCGAATAGCTCTCCTATTTTAACAGCGGAATATCATGTACAAACAATTTGGCAGTTGTAACACAATATAAACTATTGGGTACTTCATTACCAACTATTTAACTATTTTTAAACTTTCAGAAGCTCTGTTAGTGGCCTCATGGGTCACGGCTCCCACGGCTCCCCTGCAAATGTGTCACTTTCATTAAGTCACGTTTCCATTTAACGCGGAATCGCGCGTCATCGATGTTGATTTTCATTTCAAACACTTTCGATATTCAGGCACCGTTATATCCATAATTCGGTCGTGGAAATGTATTAAAATATCTTCATTTAATTATTATTTTGCACTCTGAGGTTTCAGGACTTCCGTGCTTTCATTGCAACTTGCAAATAATGGAAACATTTTTGACTTGTGTTAATGATTTGCCTGGCCGTCATTAACGATTCAAATTTACGCGTCAAGCGTGAGGAAACATTGTGCCCAATAAATCGTGAATCGGTTGCTCCCTCCAGCCCCCTCATTCTTTTCATGTTTCCCGTAAGGCTGGTTCAGACACGTCCAGTAATTTAGTCGAGTAGCGAGTAGTTTAGTAATTTACCGTGTGTGGACACTAAAATTTTGTCGAGTAGTTTAGTAAAACAACTGGTAAATTACTAAATTAATCGCTACTCGACTAAATTACTAGACGTGTCTGAACCAGCTTTATGGGAAACATGAAAAGAATCATTATAAAAATATTGGGCGAATTCCACTTACGCCCAAATTGTCCGTGATTTTCATTAAGCTAGGTTTTCCTGTACGCGACTAAACGAACGCAACGTCAAGAATTTCAAAGTCGATTTTCTCGAAAATAAAGTGCGATATGAAAAAAAGTTACTCTTTCTTTTTTATTTATAACAAGTAAATAAGTCCAGAAAAAGGAATACAATTTTTTGTTATTCCGCTTCATTTTCGAGAAAATCAATTTTGAAGTTCTTGACGATGCGTCCAGTCGCGTACGGGAAAACCCAGCTTTAGGGGTAATGCCACTGTAGAGCCCGGAAAAGCAGCCTGATTTTGAGATTTTTTTATGCGAGTATAGTGAATGGAATTCAAAATCTTTTTAAAGGCCTTTATTGCACACACCTTGAAGTATGATCACAATTTTTTTTAAAAAAATTTTAATACAAAATGGCGACGTTTCTGCTCAACAAAAAAACTTCTTCTGAAAAACAGTGTTCCGCGGCCGGGAAGATTTCTCCTTCAATTTTTTACCTAAAACAAAAAACCGAAAATTTTTTAGTTCTATATAAGATTATCTCGGGGAGTACACGAGGAAATTAAAAAATACTGATTTTTGTAAGAATGGTGCGTGATTGAACAAAACACGGAATTGCCACAACCTTGAAATTCTTGAAACGTTTTGTTCAATCACGCACCATTATTACAAAAAACAGTATTTTTTAATTTCCTCGTGTACTTCCCGAGATAATTTTATAGAGAACTAAAAAAAAAATGGTTTTGTGTTCTAAGTCAAAAACTGAAGGAGAAATCTTTCCGGCCACGGAACATTTTTTTTTTTCAGAAGAAGCTTCTTCTGTTGAGCTGTGGCGCCACCATTTTGAATTGAAATTTTTTTTTAAAAATTGTAATCATACTTCAAGCTATGTACAATAAAGGCCTTCAAACAGATTTTGTATTCCTTTCACTATACTCGCATAAAAACTATTCTCAAAATCAAACGGCTTTTCCGGGCTTCACAGTGGCATTACCCCTTAATGAAAATCACGGGCGATTTGGGCGTAAGGGGAATTCACTCACACATATTATCCACTTGCTTTGGTATAGAGTGTACTTTTATTTTACTTTTATTTTTGTATTTATACCAAAGAAAAAATAAACCTAACCTAACCTATATTATCCACTTTTAAATTTCGCTCCTGTTTTGTATATCGATGTTATGTGTCGATAGGTGTGCAGCTACGTTCGCATGAACACTGCATACACCACGTGTATCGCAGTGACATAACCTATAATTAAATGTCGTAAAATTGTTGATTAATAATAACGTTGGAAAATCTTTATTAACACGTGAAACAGAACTTTTATACACGTTATAATAAAAATCCTATTAGAAATATGTATGACCTGCTGGATCACAATAAATATAAAAAAAATAGATCGATAGAAATCATGTAATTATATAAAATACAGTAAGGACACTATCACAGCATTTTGCCGCTTTAACAAAATGAGTTTCAACAAAGCGAAAGAAGTTATCGAAGAAGGAGACGTAGTAATTTTATACTTAGGACCTAGTAATATGCACTCCTTGGAGATAAAGCCAAAAATTTTGAATAAGAAAGGTCAGATGGTCGACAACGTGTTCCAAACGATATACGGGGCACTCAAAGTTTTCTCCCTGGTCGGAGAAAAATACGGTACAAAAGTACAACTTTCCCGTGGATGGGGATACGTTTTACAGCCGACGCCGGAGCTTTGGACAGTGACAGTCCCTCACAGGACGCAAATTATCTATAGCCCTGACATAAGCCTCATTACATACTTAATGGATTTATCGCCCGGAAGCGTAATCATCGAGACAGGTTGAGGGATATTTAAATTTTAATTGAATTATAATCCTAATTACAACGTGCACTTTTAGTCTCTACGCTCTATCAAATTAGGTACTGGAAGTGGATCGCTTTCCCATGCACTGATTCGCGCGGTTCGTCCTCACGGCCATTTGCACACGTTCGATTTCCACGAGCAACGCGTAAACGTCGCCCGAGCGGAATTCGAGAAACACGGTCTCAGCCAATTCGTAACTGTGGGGCATAAAGACGTTTGCGTGGATGGATTCGGAGAGCAATTAACAAATAAGGCGGATGCTATTTTCTTAGATCTCCCACATCCATGGTTAGCAATCGATCATGCATTATGTACTTTAAAAAAGTCAGGTACATTGGTAACTTTATATTCTTCCTTCTCGCGTCGCTTTGCATGAAAGTGCAATGTCGTTCTCTTAAATTTATTCGACCAAGTTATTAATAATGCGCTGCAATGAAATAAGTGGTCACGTCTTTTTTAAAAGTTCCCCACTGTCAATATAAAATTACTTCCTTACTAGGTGGAAAGCTCTGCTCCTTCTCTCCCTGCATCGAACAAGTTCAACGCACTTGTACAAACTTAAGCTCAAAAGGGTTCATTGAATTGAACACGTTCGAATGCTTACAGAGGGAAGTGAATGTTCAATATAAAAACCTTCCTATACTGGATTTAGAATGCCTGAAACACGAGGTTTGTAAAATATACACAGTCATTGTCCATCGTTGATATATTCTTCGTAGTAGGATATAAATGAATGCTTTTTTTTTTCATGGATTATCGTTTTTCGTTTAATTTTTATAGAAAAATATCGTAAACGGTGTGATTGCATAGATGGCACGTGCTTGGTACATTTCTTACTCTCGAAGTAACATTAAACCTTTCGAAATAATACTTTCAAATTCTATTTCAGCATACGAACAAGGATATGGCACAACAAAGTGAGAACGGAAAGCAAGACCAAACGAAGCTTCTTACAGTAACGCATGCTCGCTCTTTACCCGGTCATACAGGATTCATTACAATTGCTACGCTACCCCCGTTACACGCACGGAAGTCGGAAATCAATTTGGAGTGCAACGACTGAATAAGTTTTAAATGATGGCAAGGACATCGGAGAATCCTTTCGAAAGCTGATACAATTTCAGTTCTACTGAGAGTGAAATCCTCTGGCAACGAAGAAAGCATGAAACTAATGAGTAATGATCAGATCCTAAACTCTTACGTGCACGCAGAACGATTTTAACAAGAATTTTAAATATCTTATGTTTCTGCTTTGTTGGGATTCCAAGAGAGATAGTCGAGCCGCGTAGCGGCCTGATACTCCTTCACCAAATATTCGACAACTTCCCTAGAATTATCTAACTCGTCCAGATTGTCTTCGAACATCTTTTCTTTACGAAACTGCTCCAAAAACGCTTCTCGTTTTCGCAGTTTGTCATACTGCTGCAGGGCACGATCGAATAACTGGAAAGTTTTTATGCATTTAGAGTTAAAGAATTTAGTAACTTCTAATTTTAATTTAGTATTTAGATGAGATGAATAATTCCGTAGTTTTAATAACTTACCGACGATATGTTAGTGTGATTGGCTAACATTAAGCCGGACACTCTGTGCGTGCTTTGTATATATGGAGATTTCCTGGAGAGAGCTACTTGTATGCTAGCGGGACCCCAGGGTATAAATTGCGCGAGTTTTCGTTCCCTGATCCTTTGCAGCGATTTGTGAACTTGCGTTGGATCTACTTCGCCCTGTGAGAAAATCGTGCATTTCATTCTCTTTGCAGTTTTAATACCTTAGATTGCAGAGAACTTACTTGAATAATATTTAAAATAGATATGTAACAATGAGACGCATTTCTATCTAACGCCGTGGAAACCATCATATTATTCGGTTGCAATAAACGCCTCATCACATCCAGTACAGAAGTTTTCCTCACAGATGCACCCTATCGAATCATAGTTTAATAATCGTTCGTTTAATATATACGCGACACGAAATTATCGTACGTGAAACAAGCTTCGTTACTCACTTCTTGATCTGTAGTAAGCGGAGTGTAGCCAGTCATGAGGAAATGTAAACGCGGTGTTGGAATTAATGGAGCGATTAAACCAACTAAGTCGTTGTTCATGTACGAGGGATACCTAGTGTAATAAAAGTAAAATGAATTTTTGTAACATTTATAAATTCGTGGAACGGAGGAGAGTGGTACCTACCGAAGTGTGGTGGTGCTGACGGACATTATCGTAGAAACCAATTGATTGATTTGCGTGAAACTGGGATTCTGAATGTGGAGTCTGTCCGATGCTATTCTGTTGAGCGCAGTATTGTCGAGAACCACGACGCAATCAGCGCACTGCGTCAGCCTTTTCAGTGTTAATAAAGAATTGTACGGTTGTACCACTACATCGCTGAAAGAAGATAATTTAATCGAGTTATATTCGCGAGACGATCGATGTGATAATATTTCACCTTATTTCATCTTGGTTCGGGAAAACACTGTACGTTTCAATTAACTTCTTCGGATATCTATCCGCGAGAGATTCGAGCATAAACGAACCCATACCCGAACCTGTGCCACCGGCTATAGAATGACACAAAACGAACCCCTGTAAATGAAAATATGTAGTATGGCAATTTTTTTAAGTTGGATATAATTTCTTTTAAGGGGAGGTTCCGGTCTAAAAATCGATTTTTTTTATTTCATTTTTCGAATGTTCAACCTTTTAGGAATACGTGTTTCAAAGAATTTATTGAAATTCGTAAAATTCCCGAAGTTAACCGGCCACTCGACACTCGCGTAAAACTTTAAACGCGTTATTCTCGAAAAATAGATCTCAAAATCGGTGGGAGCTGTATCTCCAAAAGTTATTATCCGATTCGATTGAAACTATTTTTATTTTGCAGAATATACTTCTGGCTAAGGGGAAACCAGAAAAAATTACAAAAAAATTGAAAATTTATAATTTTCAAAGACGTTGAAAGAACGAAAAATATAGGGGAAAAGTGATTTCAAACCTCAAGTGTCGTTATTTTAAAAAAAAAATGTAATATTTGTATTTTTCTGGTTTCCCCCCTAGCTTGAAGTATATTCTTCAAAATAAAAAAGTTTCAATCGAATCAGATAATACCTTCTGGAAATACAGGTCCAACCGATTTGGATGAATTTTTTGACGCCTCGATTTCAACGACTCCCCAGTGCCGTCTGCAATGATTAATTATAAAACAAAAAATATATTTCTATAATCTAAGACATCCTTAATACAATGCAAAAAGTCCCATTAAATTATATATAGTAGTTTTCCTTTAATTAATTCCTAAAGATCACCTATTTTTATGGGCTACGGACCGCCTCCCCTTAAAGTATCGAATCTCGATCGTACCTCTAAACTATCACTTCCATCAGCCTCTCGATCCAGAATATCAAAAATTTCTTCCTGAAGCTTCTCTCCTTGATGATAACCGGACGCCCAGTTATTCCCAGCGCCACCTCCGTGTTTCGATAAATAAATATTTTCTGGATTGTATAGCTTGTAAAAGACAAGAGTAATCGCTAATAATCACAAGGCTAATTTAAATCTCGGAGCTCGATGAGAATATCTACCTTCGAGTACGTAGAATTCATAATCGTGTGAATTACTCTAGGTTCCAAATCTAATAATACTGCTCTCGGTATATAATGCTCGTCATCCGACTGGTAGAAAAATACATCTTTTCTGTCCGTCCCTTCCGTCGCATAGTCCTCTAAAATTCCTTCTGGGCTGATGCCGTGTTCGGCGCATAGTTTCTTCCAAAATTCGAATCCAACTGAAAGGGAAATGCAAACGCATTGAAACGAATTCCTGACTTTTCTCAAAGAGTAGAATATTTGAATGCGTTACATATTCGCATTGATAATTGAAAATACGATACTGGGTTACGATATTTGTGAACTAATAACGGGAACGTGAGATGACATTCTGAAATGAATATAAATTCTAGGATTACATACTTTGATTGCCGCACTGGCCAAGTTGCAATGTTATCATTTCGCAAGGCATCTTGAATTTGTTACTTTCGCCTTGGTGGCCGATTTGACTACAATTGTTCGAGTTTAATTTTACGCGGGATGGACTTTTAATTTGATTAACATTTCAGGTTTACTGGGATCTTTATCGCGTAGGTTTTTTGTGATAATCGCGATAAACGAATTGTACGTATTTACAACGCACGCATAAATACTGATGTTGTGGTTAGGCAATATAATGCCACCAAAATAAAGAATAATAGCGTACAAAATATATAGTTATTGTTATTGTATTCGGCTGTAGATGGTGTTATTTGCAAACATATAGTACTTCGCGAATTCGCCGACAGATGGCTACGAGTGCAAGTCTGTTCTCGCAAGTACTTCCGTACTATCGAAATATTTCTCTGAATTGCATAATTTCGAAAAGTATTCAAGTTTGACAAGTGAAATTCAGCAAAATTCATACAAAAATTTGTATATTTCGTGCTTATTTTAAGACAAATTTAAACTCTATGGTACTCTGATCGATTATTATAATAGTCGTTTTATAAGAGGAAGTAAAAGAATTCTATATATACTCAGACAGCACAACGTCCCAAGGACGTCCACAGACGTCCCTAGACGTCCTGGGGACGTCTGTGGACGTCCCCGAGACGTCTGTGGACGTCCTTGGGACGTTGTGCTGTGTGGGTAGAAGGTGATAAATTTACTAATCGATTTGTACAATTTTGAAAAATAATGCAATTTCAAGAAATTGATAATAAAACATTAATCAAATAATCATTACAAAAATATTGGGCGAATTCCACTTACGCCCAAATCGTCCGTGATTTTCATTAAGCTAGGTTTTCCTGTACGCGACTAAACGCAACGTCAAGAATTTCAAACTCAATTTTCTCGAAAATGAGGCGGGATATGAAAAAAGGTTACTCTTTCTTTTCGACTTATAACTAGTAAATAAGTCAAGAAAAAGGAATAAAATTTTTTGTTATTGCGCTTCATTTTCGAGAAAATCAACTTTGAAATTCTTGACGATGCGTCCAGTCGCGTACAGGAAAACCTAGCTTAATGAAAATCACGGGCGATTTGTGCGTAAGTGGAATTCGCCCATTAAAATTCTGGAGCTCGTTAATGATGTTTACACTTCAAAAGCTTAAGGTCGAAGGTTTTCGACAAATTATAACGACTAAAATATTTACAATATAGAAGTGAAAATCGAAAGCCCGGTGCGCACGAGCACGATAACATTGTGTTCTAGGAATCCATATATGTATACAGAGAGAAATATATCAAAAATATATTTGTATTTTGCAGCATGTATTGTCATATTGACGCGACTGCAAAATGACGCGTGCCGCTCGTGTGCGCCGGCACTAAATATTTAAACACAAACTTCGCGGGGTAAAAAAGAATCATGCGCAGAGAGAATGCGCACTAGTCCACAAACGCTACATCCGCGGCGCTGCCGTGCGAACTTGGTGCATGCACGTCATGTTTTCCGATGTTTGCTGTGATGTCCGCGGTGAATCTAACCTATCGCGACAGCACTGTCAGATAAAAATTCAACTCGCTTTTAAGGAGTGATTCTACGTGTTTTCATGCGAAACGTGATATAACAAAGTATTAATTAATTATTCTACCGCTATTGATCGACAACATTTGTTCGAATAATTGGTCCTAGCATGTCACGACAATAATCGTAGTGTTATATTTCAAACTAGAGACTAAAAATTACAACATTTTCGAAGGTAAGTAATTCGAAGAATAATCTATTGTCACTCTGCAACAATGCGGAAATAATGAATTTGGTTATTCTCTTACGATATAATAATGAAAGAGGACGTTTGAAACTTAACACTTGAACTCCTCTCACGGAAATATTTAAAAGTTAATTTCACAGTTTCTCGATAATTTATTTCACATCGACTATATTTACGTTTTATAAATCGCATTTCACGCAATATGATTCTATTTTACGATAATATTATCGTTTATCTTCGTTTAAACGAAATGCCAGGGACGTTTAAAGTCGTCGAGTTTAATAAGTAGCGTTAAATAATAAGCATCGGGTTTGATAATAATTGTTAAAGACTTCCGTAAGACGAGCTTATTTTACAAATGAACCGGCAATGTTCTGTTTTGTTTAATAGATGTCGGGAACTAAGTGTCGGAATTGTGGATCTACGGATATTGAAACAGATCCAGCTAGAGGAGATGCAGTATGTACAGAATGTGGCTTTGTACTGGAAGATCAACTTATCGTCAGCGAGACGGCTTTCAAGGAGTCACCGTCGGGAAACATGATGGTGCTCGGCCAGTTTGTCTCTAGCGACAGTACTGGCGGAGCTACGGGGTTTGGAGCAGGTATGTATGTCTGTATACAGGGCCGTTCAATTAATTCGGAACGTGCGCCTGAGAACAGATGAATTAACTAAGTAGTCAGTCCCTGTCTTAAGGGGTCATTCTACTATGATTGACCGAAAAATTAAGCTATTTGTAAAGATTTTTTTCGCAGTAAATACAACATATAATGAAATAAATCTTTTTGGTATTTATTAAGCTACTTTTATATTGTAGAAACAAAATTAAAAAGAATTTTTTTAATTTGTTTTAGTGGTTTTTTTATAGCGTCAATTGATATGGTACCTAAAAAAAGAGGTATGTTCACGGCGTTGGTGATTTCATGGCTCAGGCTTATCAGAAACAAAAAATTCCAAAAGATTTTTAATCTGTATGAGTGTCGCTATAGCCTCTAGCTTAACTAACAATTTTGGTTGAGAAATAGCCGAGATTTTTCTCATGGAACACCCGAGAATACATCCTTTTGGGTATTTTGTCGAATTTTGTTTTCAAACCGGCGCCATTTTGTTACTTTTCAATAAAAATTGTTAATTAAGCTAGTGGTTATAGCGACACTCATATAGTTTAAGAATCTTTTGGAATTTTTTGTTTCGGATAAGCCTGAGCCGGGAAATCACATACGCCGTGAACATACCTCTTTTTTTTTAAGTGCCATATTGACACTGTAAAAAAACAGGTAAAACAAATTGCAAAAATTCTTTTTAATATTTTTTTTTATAATGGAAGAGTAGCTTAATAAATACCAAAAAGATTTATTTCATTATATGTTGCGTTTACTGAGAAAAAATCTTTAAAAATAGCTTGATTTTTCAGGGGTTCAAAGTAGAGTGACCCCTTAAAGAAGAAATTGGATTTTGGATGTACCAACGTCAGGGTTTTTGGGTCATTTCCCCTGAGTCCGAGGAGAAATATCGAGGCAATTGTCTGAAAAAGGCCACGCAAGGCATCTGTTCTCGCACATGTGTTCTGAGTCAAGTGGATAACACTGTATTACTTACAAGGGAACATCCCGAACCCGGAAATTCAAAAAATTCTGAAACTTTGTGAATATGTAAGGAATTTCCTTCTGATTACAACGCAATTTTTGTTTGCTGCCCAAATTCACTCTAAGAGGGTGTAATTGATCCTTGAAAATCTGGTTATTTTCCAATTTTGTGTTACAACTCGAGAACTGTAAAATTTTTGTTCCCAAATGATAGATCTAATTAAAAGAAGTAACTTTTGTCGTGAAACTTTTTTTCTATCTCTTACACTTCGCGAGTTATAACACAAAATCGAAATATAGCCGAATTTTCAGGGGTTAATTTCATCCCCTTCGAGTGAATTTGGGCGGCCAACAAAAATTGCGTTGTAATCAGGAGGGAATCCCCTGCATATTCACAAAGTTTCAGAATTTTTTTAATTTTCTGGTTCGGGATCTTCCCTTGTTAGCGATTTAATTGCAGATAATACAATCCTTTCTCTTTTCTCATAAAATAAATCGAAGCGATAAAGAGAATGTCATATTTTTTGCTCTTAGCGTACCATGTTAATGGGAAAGAATCGAGAGGAATAACACTACAGAATGCGAGAAAAGGAATCACACATTTATGCCTGCAATTACAGTAAGTAACGACTTCTACGTATGTATAACGTGTTTAATCAAACCTGTTGCTTTTATTAGAAATGTGGAGGAACATATAAAAATACCGTACAGATAAGAAATTTATTGTATGTCTTGTTTACTGATAGATTGAACCAACACTGCATCGACACCTCTATGAACTTTTATAAAATGGCCCTGAATCGTCATTTAACTCGTGGACGGAGGCAAGCACATAATCATGCAGCTTGTGTTTATATTACCTGTCGTACGGAAGGCACTGCACGTATCCTTTATGCATTTACAAAATAACAGAAACATTCAGGCGTGTTGATACTTTTGATAATGACTGTATTTATTAACTTATCGTTCGGTTTAATACGGAACGCAGTCGAGATTAGGACTGGGACTATTTGTCGAACTTTTCGGTATTCGAATACTTCAGTTGCTCAATTATTTGGCGAATATAATTCGAATATCCAAGTATTCGAATAGTATGGTGTGAATTATTAATCAAGTTCTTTAGGTTCATTTATTCGAATATTCGAATGTTATTATTCGAATATTTAAGTATTCGAATACTACTCGAAAATTTCAGGTTTACTGGGATCTTTATCACGTAGGTTTTTTGAATAGTAATCGGATACATCAGTATTCGAATAGTAATCGAATACCTTAGTATTCGAATAGTACTCGAATACTGAAATTTTCGAGTAGTATTCGAATACTTAAATATTCGAATAGTATTCGAATAATAACATTCGAATAGTATCCGAATAATAACATTCGAATACTGAAATATTCGAAGTTTATTCGTAGCATTCGAATACTTGTAAAATATTCGAATATTAAATTATTCGAATATTAAATTATTCGAATATTAAATTATTCGAATAGTCCCAGCCCCAGTCGAGATGTAACTTTTATTTATTACTTATAACAGATATCCAAAGTAAATACTTAACTGATTATGTAGACATGCTTATCGACATCAGTGATGTTCTTCAAATCTGCGTTCACGAGTTGGGACGCACGTATCTACGATTCACACAAGCTCTCTGCATTAATATACCATCAGTGGGTGAGTATTCTGCATGCCTCTAATTTGCACGATACGTAAAGTAATGCAAGGTTGCGACACGCAACGTAGTATAATCCTGAAAGGATGGAGGAACAAAGTAATTCGATTTGAGAATAATCGCACCGTCATGTTTTATTCTTCAAACAATCTTCCTCGTTTTACAATTTTCATCACAGCTAACTGTCATTAATGTTTGCTCATTGTTGGTGAAATATAAAAGAATTGTATCAACTGCATGACCGTTATATTAAACGTTATTATAAATTTTTACGTGTCCCTTAATGGCGACTAAATTCATTTATATTTTAAATACTTCTAAATATTAAATATAACGTTTGTGCCTTCGGTTTGTAATTAGTAGTATAAAGTGTCGCCTAAAGATTTATCAACTCTGCTTCGATACTATAGTGTTAATAATACTACATAAAAATACTATAGAAATTACTATTCGTAAACAGGATTCTGACGTTTAGTTTCATTTATTGCTTATACGGTGATCTCCGAATCACACTTTTGTATTTTCACACACCACGATGTCGCGAATACTCTACCATAATTCATTGTTCCGAATAATCTCTGCACATCTCAGTTGGAATAATGAATTCACAACGCAAAGCACAAAACAGAATTTGTCGTTGATTAAAATTAAAACCCTTCGATATATTCTTTAAAAATATTTTCAAGTAATAGGTAATGTACTTAGTGTTGAATTATTTTACTTCGTTAGCAAAGTGGCAATCTCAGACCAGTTGTAGAAATGCTTTCAAAATTTATTTGTCCTCGTCGCCTGTTCGCACTGATCGGACATACTAATAGTAAGAAGGCATTACTTTGTACATTTTATTAATATCTGCATCATAGTTCATTGTACTTTCTAAATGGTATTTTGGCTGTTCTGCAATATAAACTTTGGCGCCAGATTCTGTGCTCCTGCCGCGTACGACACAATGCTTACTATCCAAAGAAACTGTAACGAGTGTGCTTACTTCGCTATCTGCATTAATTGTTACTTGAAACTGTACTAGAATATGCTTTCTACTTTTTACATGGGTTATGGTAAACTACAAATCATACACATACGATCGAAGTATCATAGAATATTCTTACGAACTATTGTGATATTTATAGTGTATACAAAAATGCTATTTCGTCTAAAAATCTACATTTCAAAGTTTAACGTGTTCCTTATTTCAATAATTTAGTATCATCTTCTGTGATAGGCAATTACACGTCGTGTTCACTGCTCATACTGAAAATTTAAAATACTTCGAAAGAAGAGAAGAAAGTTAAATATACTTTCCTCCCGACGTTTCCTTATTAACATATAGTACAAAAAAAAAAAAAGTAACAGTGTGAATGTAACAGAACGAATATCGTTCTACGTAGGCAGTTTTAACCATTATACGTATTAAAATTTTTACGACGCTTCCTATTGACTGTCGCGTGTTTAAAAATACATGACGCCTGAATGCAATATCGAAGTAATATCAATTCTGCTGCGAAAGCAATATATTCTACTTGACAAAATCGCGATATACATTTACTCATTTAAGGCTTTTTAAAAAAGATGTAGATCTAACAAGTAGTGACTCGAATTTAAAAGAAAACAACTAATTATTAATATTTGGTAATTGAAAACTAATTAGTCGTAATGACGTACGTTTCAAATCAATTGATCTTCGCTTACTTTTTTATACTACTATTCAACAATAATTTCAAAAACAGTAAATTGTTCTGAATAGCACTTATTAACTTTCTCAATTATCTTCTATTAATATTTAAAGATCATATTTTACATTTCTGCCTTCTTGATGTCCTCTAACAGGTGTCCTTATATACTTTGTTTTCTGCATATTTACAAATGATTTTTCAAACACTCAAGCTATGTAAGAAAACTAGCTTTCTTTCAAATAAGCTGGGAACAGAAACTTAAACGTGTAGAAGATGGTGATAGATGCACTCTTTCGGCGAAGTGTCACTTATTCGCATAAATTTGAATACGGAATTAATATCTCCATGTTTTCTCATATAATTCTATCTTAAAATACAACAGTGTAGAAAAAAGCAAGTGGTTCCGTGTTAAGGAAGTACATATTTGGCTGTTGAATTAGAGCGAAGCCCTCGATCAGTGGATCGATTTCTTTCGTAATAAAATTCAGAGGAATGGAACCAACGAGAAATGTGAGCCAATAAAATTATTATTTTAAGGCAAAGAATTATCAGCATTATTCTTCTATACAACTAAATTCGTTAATCGAATTTCAAGACGATTGCATTTGAAATCTTAGAGTGCATCTATTACGCAATTTTCGCGGTCGGTTTAAAAATAATACTTAAAACAATAATCGTATAAAAGCTCGAGTAACGTCGAGGTACATTCTTTTGGAGGCCGCCAGTTAAACCATAATCTCGGTTGTAAATTTCCGTCAGTCGTCTGCCGGCGGCCCGTAGAAAATTAACTCCGGTATTTGCCCTCCTTGTACACCGGTACCGTTCGTACTTTCCGAGCTACATTGAAATTGAAAGTTCACATTACCGACCGTGATCTCTGACATGCCTTCCTGGCCGAAGTAACTCAGCTCGCCCCCGTCCAGTATCACGCTGGCCGTGTAAAAGCATTCCGGCTCGATTTGGATCGGATTCTCGAAGTACACGTGAAACGTACTGCTCGAGCCATCCGAGAAGAATTTAGTACTATTCTCAGACAAAACACACCCCAGCCTCTTCAGCTCGATCCTAACGTTATAATCGGCAGCACCAGACGAACTCCCGTAAAGTCCGAAGCCAACGACAAAGATCCTTTTGTCAACGCTGAACTGAATCGAGTCGCATCGACCTCTGTAGCGCCATTGATTCGATCTATACGCGCACGATTGAAACCTATGACACACCTGCAAAGAGAACGTTAGAAACTATCCTCCACCTTGACGCTCCACGATTCAATTCCATTTGTTTTAATCTCCTGAAGTTTACCTGGGTTTTTAAGCCCTGCCGAGATTTAATGAGAAAGCAAAGCTGTGGCTTATTACTAGCGGTGAAGTGTAGAAAAACATCGATCGTCTCTTGTTGCGTTAGGATTCCAGTCTGTGCAGCGCTATTGGCAAACTCTTCTAAATTCATGGCAGGAAGTCTAATTAAATACAAAGCAGATCCTAGAATAAAGAAAGAACTGATGATATTAGTTCTACGTTTAGAACAAGCCTCTATTCCGATACTTACCCAGTAATCGTCTTTGATTCGGTGCTGTCGGCTCGAGTTCTTGCCTGATGCATTCGGCCGTGGCCCATCTCAATGCAGCGTCCCATATGTGAATTTCTTTACAGTTTAATGTTTCTCGAGACAGCACTGACTCGAGGGTGTGAATATCGATATCCACAAAGCCGTCTGATCTTAACGCCATTTCTGCCTGCGTAATATCAATATACACATATATATTATATGTATTAAATTTTGTGTACATTTTTCTGCACCATGAATATATATACAACAACAGTTATTAACTTTATTCCAATTAATAACCTTCTACAGAAAGGTATGATTTTCCGATCAATTTTCTTTTAGTTTTTATGAAATATGCAGAAACTTATACAACGAGAGAGAGAGAGATATATAACAGTTTAAAATCTATTATATGTAGTTATACGAGTTGCTATTAAAAAGTTTGAATGGTTTTTTTAAATTTTAAATCGTCGTTCAATATTTTAAATATTCCCAATCGTTAGAATCAAACAGCGCGCATATAAATAAAGATTGTGAAAGAAAAATTAATTCAAATGATTCAGTTAGAAGTCTCATTAACTTTTACATCTGTTGTATTTTGTAGAAAAATGCTTTATTATCTGATACAGACATTGTTCGAAGGTAGAACAAATTTGAGAAACATGTTTTATACGTTCGTATTAAAAGTATTATTTGTATTATATAGAAACTGTTCTGAAGGTCTGCGAAAGGAACGTTTGATTTGATTACAATTTTTCTTAAAACTTAGTACAAACAATTCTGATCTACTGCGCAATTGTAAAAAAAAAAAAAGAAATCCATAGCAGATTCTCTTAATTTCTATTTTCTATAAAGTTATATATTTTCTGTGATACAGTGCACCGAACGGTTAATGTTTCTCAATTGAAAAGGAAGTACATAGACTTACTATACGATGAAATATAAGTATTATATGGTACAGCATGGAATGAAAGTCGTGTGTAATATTTAACATTTCTACGAAAACTGTATCTCAGGAAGTAAACATTCTTTCATAATTTTTATCGACCAGTCTTTTGTCTTTTTTTTAGTGAGTTTAGCGAGACGGTAGAATGAGATACCTTCGTATTATAGGCCAATATTTTCAATAATTCTCTACCATTTATATAAACGAAAGGAGAATCGATATTATTGCTAGGTACAAAATTATTGTACGAATCTATTTAAACGGTATAAGAAACTCTCTGCAAAGCGTTCTCAATTTTAACTGATCATTGGATTAACACTATGTGTTATCCTCGGAAAGTCATCGTAATCATTTTTCCTATGCTCATACTCCTCTATGAAATTATCTTCGTAAGTTATATTCTGTGTCACTTCAATTTCTAATTTATTGTCTGCAAAATAAGGTTCACTTCGTGTTCGAAACAAAGAAAGCGATAATCGTTTGTTACTAAACGTAGAGCAGCAGTTATTCTCGGACAAGCTAAGACAGTGCGGCACTAGCGACATTCTACTCTTTGCGCTCCGACGATTGTTATCGTTAGACCTCACCGCTTTATAACTGAACTGGTGTTGGGAATTCTTTAGTTTGTCGTTTAAACAAATGTCCCCGCAAGAATAGAAACTTATAGTGCGGTCAGTACCATCGGTAGACGAGCTCGACTCAGCTCTTAACGTCATATCTAAATTATCGTTCAAAGTGAGAGATCTTAACATTTTCTTGTTTAAACTTACTTGAGCGTCTATTACTTCCCAGCAACGTTGCATGAGGTCTGGTTCTTCGAACAAACGAGATTGGCTTAGAAGTAAGCACGCATTCTTTGCCGTTAAGCTTGTCTCCAAATAATTAACGCACGCCCTCGCTAGGTGTGGGACTATGTACTTCTTAGCGACGTAAAGCGTCGCCAACACTGTATCAGCTTCTAATTGTACTTCGTCGCAATACATGTACCTGTAAAGGAAGATAGTTGCGATGAGCTTTAAATAATTCCAGCTAATAATTCAGCGGAGATAAAAAGTATTCACCTTAATAGAGCTAGAAAGGCAGCTGGCTCTACGTCCGGCACCTCTATATCTCTCTTATTTTCCGCTAATCCACCATAAAACATGGCGTAGAACACAGAGCTACCAGTAGCTAAAACGTACTTGTGCGCTGGTATAGTCTGCGTGTGACCTGCGCCGATTAATAAAACCCAGCGTTAAGTTTAATTTCGAAAGCTAAATCCATACGCCGCCGATGCCACTTCGTAAATGGTTACCTGGGCTGCCGACGATAAATATAATATCAGCCATCAGATGGTTATTGAACATCGCAGCATTCCGTTCGCGTACTGTGGGTTTTGTCGCTTGCCAATTAGGATCTTGCGTGCAATCTTCCGGCGACGAGAGATTTAATTGCGTTATGGGGGACGATAAGGAAGACAGAGGCGACGAGGGTGTGCTAAGCGGCTGGTTTATCGTTCCCTCGCGTTGTAGTACAATGGAAGATGAGAGTGGGCTTACTGTCGGTGGAGAATCTGATACAGTGATTGGCGACTCCGCTAGAACAGATATATCGAGAGCTTATTCTCTTTGCACATTTCTTTTAAAATACAATGTAACTCATGCGTTGTTTTATCATAAAGTTTGAAGGTAAAAACAGCCGTTCTTGAAATATGAAAAATTACGTATCAGTTCGACGGGAGCAAAGATTAATATTTCTTTAAAAGTAGTTCGATACATTTCTCGTTTGACCCTTCGGGTGCCATGGACTTATATGCATTTAGTGAATGAGCAAGACTGAGCATTAGAATCTTCGATGCAGAGAAAGTGGAATACATTAGTTGTTTTAAATAAGGAAAAGCGGAAACCCTTCAAAATTATTTTATTACTACGCAACTCATGTATTTTTTTATATTAATACTTGAAGAATAATTTAAAAAAGGTACAATATCTGCGCCTCTGTTCTCTGAACATTAAATAGTTGCAGCAGGGATTGAACATATGTCTAAAATACAACAGTAAACTCACTAAAATAACATTACTCTACATCTCAGTTCCAACTAGCTTAAAATTCGTTCGTTTCACGCGATTATATTATTTCGTCTTTTAGAATATCGTAGACGAAAGGAAACACAAATCGCACAGTTGTCCCGAGGCGAATAACATTTTTTCGGTATTAGCAAAGAGGTTATGCGAGACGAGGTAAGTCTCGAAAGCTTCAAATAGACTTTCTCGATTCCTATAATTAATCAGGCTCGTCTTTCGTGCAGCATTTCGCTCCGTTTATTTATCATCGCTGTAAAACGATACATAATTCATCATTGTTTGGCGACACCCCCAGCGGAATAAACGGATATTATGGAATCATCGGTGTTTTACCGTTAGTGTACATTATTTCACTGTTTTGACAATGTTTTCGATTAGAATCCCTTCGCTCTGTTATGACATAGTAAATGATCGCTATCACTGATGCTTGACAGACCCCCTCTTATTTTCGATTTGTCATGAGCGCAGAGATCAGACGTACACGCATACATATATGCGTGGCTTTTTAAGCAAAATAAGTACTCATGGCAAGTCTGCGGATGATACCCGACTCGGTCCGTTCCGTTTTCGTTCGTGCAGTTTCGCATGCGTTTCGTATGCACGTGATGTGTACATATATGTACGCTAAACAAACACATGAGCACCCGCGACTGCAGACGTTCACTTTGGGTTAACGTATATTTTCGGAATTTTCAAATTCTTATTAAGTCAAGGATGACTTCAATTACAATGTAAACTTGTACTTTATAATTCAATATCTCGCGACAAAAGGTTGTATTCGTTTGCAAGAAGATACACTCATTGCCAGATGTAGATACTTTCTATGGGAAATTATTTCCGAAATCTATTACGCCTGCAGGTTGCATCCTTTACCATTTACAAGTAAAAACGATTAATAACTGTTCCGCTGTTGCCCCGAACGGGACTTTAACCGCCCCTCGTGAGATATTTTACATTTTCGGACGCTACAGAAATTGTCAGAATGCGAAATATCTACTGCGGGGCGAAGTAAACACAGAGGAAGGAGTAGTAACATTGTTTAAAATATTCTTGGAGGTGTCAGTGGTAAATACATACTGTGCACCGTTCTTTGGAGAAGTGTCATTTTTTTCTTTCGCCATTTGTGTGCCACCACAATAAATCGAGTGAACAATAAGGGGGTGGATATTATGTTTATTTATATCTGCGATAAGTAAGTGTCTCCTCACCATTTAACCATGGATTAGTCTGCTTGACCGCGACGTTGTCCTGGAAGCGTTTCATCGGTTTCGTCGATATCTTCGAGTACAAATTTGACATCGCCATTGTCACTTTTTAAACACCACTGCCCGGCTTTTCTTTCAACACGACACGGAACGATTTTGGATTTCAGTTACATGGGCGCCATGTCAGACGGGCGCTGGTTAGATAGTTCCGCCGCACGTCGGTCGATAGACAACGTTAGGGCACGCGCGTCCATATATCGGGTGTCTCTTAAAAACCTGGTCTTCGATCTGCGCAGTAAAACGCCAATCGACGATGCCCACTGCACACGAGCAAGGCGGCGTGCGATGCGTGCATTCGATCTTTCGGCTTCTAACGAAACAAAACAGGCGAATTCGATGATTTCTGTTAGACTTCATAAGACGTTAAATTAAAAGAAATGGTAAACTTAAGTCTTCTTAAAGTACAGTCGCTTCGTAAAAATGTATTTATACAATTGCCTCAGTTAAAATTTGAATTGTACGGTTAATTGGATTGCCCTCTATGTTGAAATAAGGATAGTGAGTAAAATCTTACGAGAGTATTTACTCACTGTAAAACATTGTTAAATTAAATGCATATCGTGCACAGGCGCGCGCCGATGTACAGGGTGTTTCGGAAATAGGTGGGCAAAGTTTAGCAACGTATTTTACTGATCTCGAGGAAAGTAGTCGTAAAAGCAGAGGATGAGAGTTTTTTTTAAAAATAAATTAAAACGTTTTTCAGGTGTTTACTTATGGGGACATCTCGAGATTCTCGAGGCTTTCGTTTATGATGTTATAGAACAGAATTGCGCCATGGGCGTAGCGAAAGCGGGGCAGAGTAAAAAAATTTGTCATTCTCCCAAAATTAAATTAATTTATTACAAAATAAAAATAAATTAAATTGCAAAGTAGGGAAGACCGGGGCAAAATCGAGACGTTAAGGATAAAAGCTCATAACTTTGACATTATTAATGTAAAAAGAAATTGCAATTAGGATTCATTAACATAAATTCTTTATTAAATAATAGTATATATTCAATTTTTTTAATAGAAGAAAAATATAAAAAAAAAATTTCAAAATATGATTCGTTTTGGGGTACCATACTAGATACTGGCCCTAGCATCTATAACAACGAAACTCATCCAATTCTTCAGTTTCCCAACTAGTTAGAACAAGCTGTAAACTGCACCCAAACTTCATTCCAGTGGCGGATTTAACAGGGCGGCCGATGAGCAGTTGCCACCTGGGCCCCTACTCAGAAGGCCCCCCTAGGACCCCAACCTTAAAAAATGTATGATTTTATCCAAACTATATTTTCTTTCTGTATTATTACACTGACCCGGTTTCAGTAAACTACCGTTTTAGTTTCTCGAAAAATGGGCCCGCTCAAAAGGCCCCCCCTAAGGCCCTGTCCTCAAAAACAAATTATGATTTTATCCAAGCACTTGTATTTCTATACTTTTCTGTACATTTACCCCCTTTTAGTAAACTACGTCTTCATTTTCCGGAAAAAATGGGCCCCTCAACGTTTGCCACCTGGGTCTTTTTTCTTAAATCCGCCACTGCTTCATTCAATTTTAATGAACTATATGATTCTTGGACATAAATGCAAATATATTCACCATTTTCATTACCACTGTTATCACTATCCGTCGGTATTTTGTTTAATTTCGTGGTTTTCTTTCTCTTTACTTGTAGTCCTTTATTAAGATTTAGTTTTAATTTGGATAACGTCCTCCTTTTCGTTTCTTTGTTATACACATTTTGTGCAAAATCGGGTACCCGATTTTACCCCGTACGGTTTTGCCCCAGCATACAATTTTGTAAATATTACGAATTATCAACAATACCATGGCGAAGTAAAAACAAACCTTTTAATTATTTACCCTCTAATATACAACAATTAACATAATTCATACCAAAAAGTATCTACCTGAACACTACCTCTACCTGTCAAAAGTGTTTCAAGTTTCTTAATGATCGAAAATTAGATCAGAGCCTTCCAAAACACACAAGACGATATAACCTTAGTAAGCACGCTTGTAACACGATTATCTTTTGTTGACGAAATAATGGACATCCCTACAATATGTCGCTGCAACGACGCGGGAAAATTTGAGGCAGTTTAAAAAATAATAGCACGTCCCGGTTTTATCCAGGTATCCGATTTTGTCCGAGTTTCACCTAATTGCGCATTAGACGACCCCGGTTATATTGACTCCATAACTTACATAAATTCAAAATTAAGTTTCACCATTCATTGCCCCTCCCTGAATGAATTATTGCCTCTTCCTGAATGGAATCCTAGCTACGCCCCTGAATCGCTCTACTACAGTTTAAACGCCTATTTCCACGACACCCTGCATAATGCGTACACAATAAGTGTTTACGTTTTTGCGATGTGATGTAATTTACGGCACAATTCTTTATCGATTGCAGATCCATGCTTATATATTATGAGATTCGCAAATAAACTGGAGTTCGGCGAGAAAACTCACGAAGTATCGATGACAGCCTTGCGAGTTGTTCAGAGGATGAAAAGGGATAGTATCCACAGCGGACGTAGACCGTCGGGTCTATGTGGAGCTGGTATGGTAGAAGTATAGTACAGTTCCATCGTTTTAGTACTTCCTTGGAATTTACGTGCAACGCATTATTAGAAAATATTATTATCGCAGTAATTGATACACATAACGTTGTACAATTCGATTAACGAAAATTTCCATTTACAGACCGCGATTTCGAAATTTCTATATAGAACATTACTCTATATATATTTTTAATATATATATTTTTTAAGAATTTCAACTTCAATTTACTTATAATAAATTATGAACTTATCTTTGTTCTGTGATTAATATTGAACTTAACTTTGCTTTCTTTAAAACAGCGTTACTGATGGCCGCCCGGTTACACGAGTTCAACAGGTCGCCCGCCAATATCATTAAAATCGTGAAGGTGCATGAATCCACGTTACGTAAAAGGTGAGACCGTACTTTTGAAGGAATTTATTACCATCCCGCCGATTTGACCGTTTTGCATTAATCCGTGTTTGAAATTTGCAGGCTGATTGAATTCGGCGACACGCCATCGAGCGCGTTAACGCTTGAAGAATTCATGACGGTCGACTTGGAGGAGGAGCAGGACCCTCCGGCATTTAAAGCTGCGCGAAAAAAGGACAGAGAGCGATTACAAAGGGTGCAGATCTTTCATTCGTGATAACAGTGGCGGATTTAAGGGGAGGTTCCGGTCTAGAGCCGATAAAAATAGGTGATCTTTAGGAATTAATTAAAGGAAAACTACTGTAAATAATTTAATGGGAGTTTCTGCATTGTATTAAGGATGTCTTAAATTATATAAATATATTTTTTGTTTTATAATTAATCATTGCAAACGGCACTGGGGAGTTGTTAAAGTCAAGGCGTCAAAAAATTCATCCAAATCGGTGGAACCTGTATCTCCAAAAGTTATTATCCTATTCGACTGAAACTTTTTTATTTTGAAGAATATACTTCTGGCTAGGGGGGAAACCAGAAAAAATTATAAAAATGACATATTTTTTTTTAGAAAATAATGACACTTTATGTTTGAAATCACTTTTTCCCTATATTTCAACGCCTTTGAAAATTATAAATTATCAATTTTTTGTAATTTTTTCTAGCTCCCCCCCCCCAGCCAGAAGTATATTCTTCAAAATAAAAAAAGTTTCAGTCGAGTCGGATAATAACTTTTGGAAATACAGCTCCCACCGATTTTGAGAACACTGTTTCGAGAAAAACGCGTTTAAAATTTTACGTGAGCGCCAAGTGGCCGGGTGTTACTCATGCATTTGCCGTTATTCAGCTGCCTATAACTTCGGGAATTTTACGAATTTAAGCAAATCCTTTTAAACGCGTATTCCTAAAAGTTTGAACATTCGAAAAATGAAATTAAAGAAATCGATTTTTAGACCGAAACCTCCTCTTAAGGGGGAAAGGCTCAGGTGACAAACGTTTGGGCCACTCTGTATACATAACAGAATTACAAATAAATTTACTCGCGTGTGGTATGAAAATTATGGGACGCAAAAAAGAAACATAGTGTTTGGATAAAATCATAATTTTTTTTAAAGCTGGGGGTCTTTCTGGGCCAGGCGGCAACTGCTCATCGGCCGCCCGTTAAATTCGCCACTGCGTAAAAACTTCTCCATTCTCCAATATCCTGAACAGGAGTCATTTTAATATTTACTTTTACAGTTAGAGAATATTGACACAGAAATAAACGAGTTGCAAGCTGAGATTGATAAGCATTTGGAGGGTCAGAAACTGGGACCGAAAAGGAAACGAAATGATGGTAATTAAATAAAGAATAACTCACTGCAACACGCGGCACGAATAATGTACTGAAATTTAAGCTTCTAAATTAAAAAGGAGCTGCTACTGAAATGTTGTTAACGAGTATAAATATTGATTTCCAGTTGACACGGTAGAAAGAGAAGATACCGAGAGATTTGTAACGGAGAGTAATCTAGATGTAATTAAAAGCTACGTCGAAAATGACGTGGATGATCCTGACAGTGATGTCGGAGATTCTGAGCCGGGGAATGCTAATAATCGTTTAATTACTGGACTTGGTAAGAAGAAGAATGCTGGTATACGTTGTTTTATTACGTTTGTTATGAATCTCCATAATGTGCGTAATTATTTAAAGGGCCAAACTTCGCCTCAATGGGAATAATAACGACGACTGATAGAGAGATTGAGCCGAAAGAACAAACAACCACAACTTTTGAAAATGTAAGAAAAATTTATTCCAATTTTGTTACGATTACTCTATTTACAGGTAACCCTCCTATAACGCGGATACTTCCGTTTCATACAGATTTCGCGTTATATAAATCGCGGTATGCGAGACACAATCAGGCCTGATAGAAAAAAATTGGGCATTTTGAGCCCATCGCGTAAAGCACTTTGTCTCACTAGTGATCTCCGACGACGCTGTACTTACAACGTATTTGAAAAAAATATATAAAGTGAAAAGATAAAAATCTAGAAAGCTCAAGACCGCGTTATACGAGGCTTGCTTGCCTGTATTTGTTACCATTATTCGTTGCTTTAGAATTCCGGGGAGATCGATGTCGCCGACTTGGACGACGACGAATTGGACAGTTACATAATGTCGGAAAAAGAGTCTCAGTTCAAACATAATTTATGGAATAAAGTGAACGCTGAGTATTTGACTCAGCAGAAAGAAAAGGAGGAGAGGCGGCAGAAGGAGAAAGAGGAGGGTAAACCTGAAAAGAAACGACGGCGAACTACTAAACGTAATAAAAGTCATGCACCTGCGAATAGTGCAGGTAATAATGTTGATTTCGACTCTACAATATCGTTTCTATCGTTAAAAGAATCGCTGATAAAATCATGCCTGCTAATTTTAACAGGCGAGGCAATTGAGAAAATGTTACAAGAAAAGAAGATTTCGACTAAGATTAATTACGAAGTATTAAAAAGTTTAAACGTTACTGTGAATACGCCGAGCAAAGAACAAAAAACCGAGGACCCTGTGCAATTGTCCAAAGTGGAGCCAGAAAGTCCAGCAACTTCTAATAAAATGTTAGTACTATGTATTTAACAGTAATTATCATTTTCAGACATTTATTTTCGTCTCGGAGAACCGAGTGGTTACGTGTTTGTGATTGTAGATCTAGTGTTAGCCCATCGAAAATGCAAGACAAGCCAGTTGCGACAGCAATAAGAAAATCCCGTTCGGTTAAACCGCATATACAACAAACAAAGAAAGAAGAGGTCCAGGCACCCGTTGAAGTAGAATCTAAACCTACAGAAGCTGCACTGTTAAGAGTAGACGCCTGTGATATGGGTAAGTCTGTTATTTCTGTATGTTATAAATCAGAGATGGGCAATGTTTTTATTTAAATCAAATTTCGAATAACGAATAAAAGTTAAAAACATTAATTGTCATTCGTTCGTTAACCCGAGTTAATTTTATTTGACACATGACGAATAATTATTTTTAACTTTTATTCGTTATTCGAAATTTTGTTTAAATAAAAATTTTGCCCATCTTTGTTATAAATTTAATTTTGTGCAAAGATAGAAAAACCAAACCTAATTATTTTTTAATTACCCTTTAAAGCTTCTTTGGTAATAATGTGGCCTGGCTCGATGTTTAGAATTATTAAAGGATTTGAAATAATGGAAAATATGTTTTCTTAAATAGATGAAACTGATGATTATATCGACGAGGATGTTGAAGCTGATCCCACAGAGATGACTGTTGGACAGATGCTTGAACGGCATGGATCAGAAGATGAGAATGATTTTGGATATGGATATGACGAGGATGATTATTAAATGTTTAATTATAGTTCTGTACGCCATTATTTATTGTGATTGTAATGCAATTATGAAGAAGAAACAAAGACTGCATTGTACTGTGTACAAGAATAAAGCATTTACCTGAACGTAAGTATGTATGTATGTATGTATATGATTTAATGATTCCCCTGAGGGTTACATTCTCCTTTACAATCTCCCTTCTCCTTCCTTCTCTTCTTTTTACATTTTTTCTTAACTTATCCTCATTCTCTATCCTTACTCTTATTCTTATCCTATTTTTATTTTATTTTCACTCTCTCGCACCGCCTTCTCGCCCTCGCCGCTTTCCCCTCTCTTAGCCTACCCTTATTCTACGCTTTCGACTCTTAAAGGTGCGATTTCATGGTGACGCTCGAAGCTCGTTTTGAGCGTCAAAACCAGTCACGTGATCGGTCCACGGGACTTTCAGCATCAAGCGGAAAAGCTAAACTCAGTTTAGCTTTTGCGCTTGACGCTCGTTCACTCTGACTCACTCGTTCGTTGGTTGAGCGTCAGTCACGTGATTGGTTTTGACGCTCAAAACGAGCGTCGACGCTGAAAGTCAGGTGGACCGATCACGTGACTGGTTTTGACGCTCACGAGTGTCGAGCGTCAGCATAAAATTGCATCTTCGCAATACTCTTTCCTCTTCCTACTTTACGCTTAATTCCCGTCACCTTCGACTTTCATTTCCTTTCTTTCACTCCTTCATCCACCTTCATCCCTCCCTCCCTGCCGCTTCCTCGCCCGCCCCTCCTCTCTCCCTCCTGTTCCCCTCTAACCTCTTCATCAATACCTGAACGTAAGTACTGTTCAAGTTGATTTTATAAATTCTTTGCATACCCACACAGGCGCTCGAGGCGCCGTAAAGGCGTGATCTGTTATTTGTTTTCAACCATATCGATTATTGCCCCAGGCCCTGCAAACTCTAAGGGCGGCTCTGCCCTTAGGTTAAACTTATCTTTGTGCCGCTTTCCTATCGCACGCTCGCTTCAGCCATTTTTGCATTGCAATCTCTGTTTCTTTTTTATTTTTCGCCACTTTGCCTTCCTCCGCAGCACCTTAAACAAGAATTTTAATAAGACATATGGAATTTTATATTAATTTAATCAGTATTAGCTATGGTGAAATTTGGGTGATAATTACATATAATGACTTCTGCTAATTTTAATTTATAAAATGGCTGCTTTGCCTGTCTTCCCAGCCAACTATACATTAGGGCCACGTCGTTGTTTAAAATTGTCGACAAGACCCTTTTTATAAAATCATACGTGTCACTTCCCCCAAACTTTGCAAATTCGTTTACCTGTAATTAAAAATTTTTAAACAGTAACGAATTCAGTACAATTTTATATCAAAGAAATAACGAAAATAAATTTTATAAACAGTTCGAAACTTTACGTATTTCATGCTGTATGCATAACATAATCGTGAACATAATTAGAATGAAATGTGCTTGGCTAAATTAAAATGGCTTATCGTGACCATTTTTGTTTTATGCGATCGTCGACATCCTAAAGGTAAAGGTTGGAAAGAATTTTAAATAAACTAAATTTCGACCGTAAAACTTAACTACAATGGTATCGGCGCACTAGATCGGTCAAATTAACAGTAAAGGTTGAACTACTTACAAGGAAAGATCCCGAACCCGAAAATTCAAAGAATTCTGAAACTTTGTGAATATGTAGGGTATTTCCTCCTGATTACAAGGCAATTTTTGTTTGCTGCCCAAATTCACTCGAAGGGGGTGAAATCAACACCTGAAAATTCGGCAATTTTCCGATTTTGTGTTATAACTCGCGAAATGTAAGAGATAGAAAAAAAGTTTCAAGACAAAAGTTCCTTCTTTTAATTAGATCTATCATTTGGTGAAAAAATTATTTTACAGTTCACGAGTTATAACATAAAATCGGAAAATAACCGGATATTTAGCGGTCAATTACAGCCCCTTAGAGTGAATTTGGGCAGCAAACAAAAATTGCGTTGAAATCAGGAGGAAATTACATATTCACAAGTTCATACATATTCACAGTTTCAGAATTTTTCGAATTTCCGGGTTTGGGATGTTCCCTTATTAGTCAAATAGAGAGAGAAAGAGAGAGATGTTATGTTTTACAGCGTATAGTTCAATGTCGGAAATGTCGATTTCCACAATTTTTTCATCATATCTTTATGAAAGTAGTACCAATAAATTGATAAGACGAGATATATGTGGGAACATACATCGAACTACTAGATTGGAGAATAACGTAAACTCATTTTAATTTAACCGAGCAATGCTTTGTTATAATATTAACAAAGATGATATTTTACTTACTGCATCTTGAAAATTATTTTCGTTTTGCAAAATTTCTTCCAGTTCCTTCATCTTCTCAATGGAGTTGATTGGGAATTGTAAATTTTGAAATTTAAGAAGAAACGATGGTTTTTTATCAACCACTGTTGCTGCTGGTGTATTCTCCAGGGTTTTCACCCGCTCCATCGTTTCTAATAATAATGTTATAAGCAAATTGTTTTGCCGCATTATTGCACGGTTCTGTTCAATAATAGTTCTTAAATACCCATCAGTAGCGTTGCTACTGCCGTCATTGGGGCCTGCATCTATGTATTCTGAAAATTATTTATTACATCTTATATTTTCTCACTGTAGCTTCCCATGATAAAAAACTATCTCCGCATAAAATAGAATTATCTTTATACACATATATTGACTTACCCACTTGACAATTTATAGGGGAGAAACTCTCCTCGCTTCCATTCATTCCATTGCTCGTGCTGGATCCCGCAGGGGATGCCGATCCGTCTAAAAACCAAAATATAAGATATAAGATAACCCGATATAAGACTACATATAGATCACTGATTTAGAATCGAATAAAATTACGTTTCGCCATATTTAGTTTCAATTCTAACCGCTAGTAGGATTGCGAACGAATTTCACTACGAATTGATAACGTTGCATGTGACACGGAAATGGTAATGAGAAAACCCCTCCAGAGCTCCCAAATAAGCTTGAGTTCAGTGATTCCCAACCTGTGGAGCGCGAAGCATTTTCTAGGGGGTCAATTTTTTGGAAATATTATAACCTAAAATTATATTCTGAAATACCTATTTTTAATGGGTTTTCTTTGCTAAATTTACCTTACTTTATATGGGGGAGGGGATCGCAGGTTATTTGAATGTTATAAAAGGGGATCGTGACTCAATAAAGGTTCGGAAACACTGCTTTCGTTTCTGGACGAGGAACGTGAAGGCTAATTAAGGGGCGGGCCCCCACCCAAATGGTGCCTGGATTTGATTGGTTATGTTTCTGCGTATTCTCTGTACCGCTAATTATGAAAAACTATTGACCACAGTTCAAGGGCAGGTTCCGGTCTAAAAGTCGATTCTTTTAATTTAATTTTTCGAATGTTCAACCTTTTTGGAATGCGTGTTTAAAAGGATTTGTTGAAATTTGTAAAATTCCCGAAGTTATAGGCATCTGAGTAACGGCAAATGAATGGGTAACAACCGGCTACTCGGTGCTCACGTGAAACTTTATTTAAACGCGTTTTTCTCGCAACAGTGTTCTCAAAACGGTGGGACCAGTATTTCCAAAAGTTATTATCCGATTCGACTGTAACTTTTTTATTTTGAAGAATATACTTCTGGCTAGAGGGGAAGCCAGAAAAAATTACAAAAAATTGAAAATTTACAATTTTCAAAGGCGTTGAAAGGATGAAAAATATAGGGAAAAAGTGATTTCAAACTTCGAGTGTCGTTATTTTCTAAAAAAATGTCATTTTTGTAATTTTTCTGGTTTCCCCCCAGCCAAAAGTATATAAATCAAAATAAAAAAAGTTTCAGTCGAATAGGATAATAACTTTTGGACATACAGGTCCCACCGATTTGGATAAATTTTTTGACGCCTCGACTTTAACGACTCCCCAGTGCCGTCTGCAATGATTAATTATAAAACAAAAAATATATTCCTATAATTGAAGACAACCTTAATACAATGCAACAAGTCCCATTAAATTATATATAGTAGTTTTTCTTTAATTAATTCCTAAAAATCACCTATTTTTTGGGGCTCTAAACCGGAACCTCCCCTTAAATGTCTAATTGTAAGTTAATACTAAAAAAATGATTACTTATGAGTTTAAAGGAATATAACGCAAATTGAAGAGAAATATGCATCTTCGATTATTAAAATATAAAAGATCAATTAAAACAGAGACACTGATTGAAAATAATTTATTTGTACCGTCATCATATTTATATATCTAATAACATACTTATTAATATTCTCCATTTTGTATACGTTCCGTAGCAGATTCTAACCCTTCCAAGCTCATGTCCGGTTCTCCATCTACAGTTCGGTACCAGGAAGATAAGGTCTTTGGATGCGGCAGGCAGTTACCAAATTCTTCGCGAACATATTCGTACGCGCGCGGGGAATAATACTGGAGTGTTAACGCGAAGCAACGCAAGTTAGGACTGTAACACTTAGATACGACATTACTTTTCTGCTGTACCAAACGCTCATAAAGTTCACCAGTTAACCCACCCAGCGTATTCATCGGCTTGGCCTGATTCGTAATTAACACTTGTTTATTTTTCAAATCCTCCAACATGCTCTTTAGCCTAATAAGTTGATCGTTCTTTCGACGTATCTGTTGCTGCATAAGTCGCACTTTCTTCTTCGATTCTGTTTCCAAAAATTTGATTCTTTGCCTTAACCAGGATTTCTCTAGCGAATGATTAGTCACAGGCACGGGCAGAGTCATTGTTTCTTTGTCCTCTTTAGGTGCTACAGGTGGTGGTGTTAATGGACACTCGTCAAATTTGGAAATGCCATCTGAAGAAGTCGTTTCTTCTTCTTTTATTTCAGGCATCAAAGATTGCACTGGAATAATAACAAATATTATGTTAGTTTAGAAATATTGATATCTGCATGTATGTATTTATTTTATTTCGGCTTCACAGCCCTGAAATGGACTTGGTGGTTTACAATAAAACAAATTTAAAAAAAATTAAAACCGACTTCAAAAAAATAAAAATGCGCTAAAAAATAAAAAATAATTTTGTTCCTTATTTAATCTACGACTTTCAATTTTTTTATGTCGGCGCCTCATCATTTGCACTGTTTAAATCTGGCGTAGACTTAAAAAAATTGAAAGTTGTAGATTAAATAAGGAACAAAATTATTTTTTACTTTTTAGCGCATTTTTATTTTTTTGAAGTCGGTTTTAATTTTTTTATTTTGTACTGTTTAGTTACTTAGCTGTTTTTCGGGCCTGCCCGTGCATACAATGTATTGTAACGAAACAGATTTCTTATTTTTTTTTGTGTAACTTCAAAACTACTAGACCGATTTTAATAATTCTTTCTCCATGACCTAAGTTGATCGAAGCCAAATTAAATGCAATAAGTTTCACCAAAATCGGTTCAGTAGTTACGGAGAAATTCGTGGACAAAGTTAATACGTATAACATACAAACACCTCAAACTGAGAACCTCTTTCTTTTTGAAGTCGGTTAATTATAACTAACATCACTCATACCTTCCATATCCACACCTACTTTCTACCTGTCATACCAGCTTTCTTTTCCTTTTTTCTCAGGTACTTTTTGACTAGCACTTTATCTTTTGCATTTCTGATACCTTCCTCGTATCTTAACGCTCTTCTTCCCGCTGTGATCCGAATTTTATCCCTCTTAGTTTCTTCTAACACTATATATTTGGGTGTAAAGCAATCCAATCCTAAACACCATCTTAAATACTTTCTCTGAATATCTTCTATTTCTGCTCTTTCCTTCCAGCCAAATACTTCCACCCCATACAACAATATCCCTACCACTAGATGGTCAAACATAAAAATTCTTCTTTTAAAGTCATCATTGAATTTCCTTTCTCCTATTCCCCATATTCACGATTTTCCGCAATTATCAGTTTATATCTTTATCACGACAAAGTGTATATCAATTAAAAATAACTTTTCTGTAGAAACATACTTGTATTAGGTGATAATTTTGTGTCCGCATCATCCTCTGACAAGTTTAATGGTTTTACATCAGTGCACAAAGACTTTTCAGTTGTAATGGTTTGCTGGAATAAAAGAACGTGTAAGCGCAAACATAACATCATTATTCAATCTGTCTGCTATACTCGTAACGATTAAAAATATTCACTATTACACATACACGTGGTAATGCATTGGGCCTCAATCGAGCGCGCGAACCGCTTCTGTCAAAACATTTCTCCTCAAAGTGTGCCGAGCAAATGCGAGCACTTTTTGAGAGCGATGGCGATTCGATGCCCAAAAGATCAAACCACACACTGCAGGTGTCAGAATTCTGTGGGAGTCTACGAAGAACAAAGTTTACAATAATATATATCGTACAGATGTAAGTTGTTTAAATATAATAAAATAACCTCAATACCTGTGAAATGTGTATTTCACATTACTCCGATAAGTACTTTGCTTCCAATTTTGGCAGTCGGACCTGTTGGTGCATGAGGGCACCAAGCACTTCATTGATAATTAATAAATTTAACTATCAACGCTTAAAAACGCTTATGGACGCTATGGAGTACTGATTGTGAGGAGAACGAACCAACAGACCAATTTACAGTTTATTTAATGCTTGCGATGCTTGACATAGAAAAACTGAATTTGCGATAGCGGTGTGACAAGATGTTTGAAATATTCCACTACCGTTTTACTATCGTAAATAATAAAATTTAAATTACGCCCCTGAATCAGCGTTGTGGGGAAATGCCTTTTGGCCGGTTCAGAGTGGGGGAAGTTACGCACGTCCACGCATGCGCGCAGTGTTCGGAGGTCTCCAGCAGACAGGGGTGGTCCACTAAGGGTATTATTTTGTTAGCACAGCATTAATACTCTCTAGCGGGTTGGATATGCACTATATTACTAATGGCGGGCATTTCAAACTTTGAATTCAATGTATCCCTTACTTATGACTAAATGTGCCGGTGATTATGAAAGTGGTGTTAGTCAAAAATTAAAAAAAAATTTAATTCATCACTTACTTTATGTTATATTACAAAATAAGTAATAAATTCAATTTTTTAAATTTTTGACTGACACCGCTTTCAAATTATATTTTGAGAATTAAAAATTTCTAATTGCATACACGTATAAAATACAATATATTTATATAATATTACATTACAATTTGTTTGGAAAATATTAAATTACAATTTGCATCACACGATGTACACTTAACGATGTCCAGAAAAGAAGAGAGCGATGGAAAGCAAGTGTCCTCAAGCGTCCCGCAAAATTTCAGAAACAGGATATGATTTATGATACTACCCCCACTGCATTATAGGGATTACCGGCATATTAGTAATTATAGCAGGTCCTACTCCTGCAGGTGATGTGCACGATGTACACCGAAGATTGAGATGGACAATGATCACTCTTGGTTAACAATAAAAAGTATAAATGTATTTGAGGTTAGACTCTTGCACGCGTCTATCTTAGCTTGGTTCGCGAGAGAGTTCCCCACTCAACCTTCTCGGGAGGAGGAGACCGCGTTTTCCACAGAATAACGCTGTGAGTGCTACCTAGTACAAAATCCGAGAATTAATACTGCTTTCAGAGACCTCATGCGGCTTGGATAGCTACTAAATCCGTGTTAACAGTGCTCCTATGTAAGTGGACTACCCCTGCCAGCAGAGTGAATAGCAAACAAATGGTTTCATCAGTCTAGACTACGCTCCGTGACGCATGCGCAGTGACGCAGTGACGTCAAATCAATCAGCGCCAAGGTGGGAAACGAAACGGCGCCACCGTCAAGTCAAGCCAAGCGACGCCGCTTAGCGGAGCGAGTGATGTGTTGTACGCCCAGTGAACGGAGGAAATGCTATGATCCCCTGAGGAATTAGCGGTGGGAGAACGTCGAGCCAATCAACGCCAAGATGGGAAAGGTAACGTCGCCACCGTCGAGCCAAGCCAAGCCAGGCCAACCAGAGTCGTCGCGGACTCTGTTGTCGACGCTGGTTGGCTACGGCGTTACTTGCCTTGGCTAGCTTGGATTGGCGGTGATTGGTTGACGTCGCGGCGTCATCACCGTCAATACAAGCTAGCCAAGGCAAGTAACGCCGTAGCCAACCAGCGTCGACAACAGAGTCCGCGACGACTCTGGTTGGCCTGGCTTGGCTTGGCTCTACGGTGGCGACGTTACCTTTCCCATCTTGGCGTTGATTGGCTCGACGTTCTCCCACCGCTAATTCCTCAAAGGCTTACCCCCCACCGCTAATTCCTCAGGGAATCATAGCATTTCCTCCGTTCACTGTGTACGCCATTACCATTACGAATCGTGACGCCACGCTTTCAAATCGTTCTTGTGTTAACTGTTGTATTTTGTGTATTTTACGTTTTATTGGAGTTGCTCAGTGCTTTATTAAAGTTGCAGCATGAATAAAGATTCAGGTAAGACAAATATTTAATACTTTTACATTAGTATAATTTTAAAAATGATCATTTCTTGAAAAATTGAAGTAACTTTTTTAACAAGGATATGCTAAACATTATGTTCATTACTTTCCTCTTTTAAAATTTTGTAGTAAGTATTATTATGATATAAAAATTTACTCATAATGGATTGATGTACCATACAGGCATTTATGTGACCAGTGTTGCTGCACCCAGCCATGCAACTGCTACAAGCAGTGATACAGAGACTGATTCAAGTAAGATATATCTTTAATTTAATGTTCGTTTTTACTTTATTTTTTAATAGTTTATGAATAATAAATAGTATTGTTTAAATAGGCAGTGCCGGCAGTTTCATCAGCCCTGCTGCAAAGAAATCAAGAAAGCAATTTTTTCGCAAAGTCTGGCTAGAGGACCCACAGTTTGCATCCTGGCTTGCCGAAACAGAGGATCCATGCAAAGTTAAATGTATAGTTTGCTGCAAACTGTTAACACCGAGCAAACATAATCTACAAACACACGCCATCTCTAAAATACACCACACGAACATGGAGCAGAAAGAAGCAGCATGTATTTCTGGACCCAGCCATGAAGCTGCTACAAGCAGTGACACAGAGACTGCAAACAAGGAGAAAACAGTTCGGAGGCAAAAATTTTGCAAATCTTGGCTAGAGGATCCAGAGCTTAAATCGTGGCTTCAAGAAGCAGCAAATCCATATAAAGGAAGATGCGCAGCGTGCTGCAAAATTGTTCCAGCGTGCAAAAGCCAAATGCAAATGCATGGAAGGAGTCGAAAACATACCATGAACATGAACCACAGGACAGAACCACTTCACACAGACAGAAGCTTTGCAGACAGTGTAAAGGAGTTCGAATTGAAGATTTGTGTTGACATTATCGAACATAACAGGTCATTTCGTTCTTTTAAGCATTACACTAAACTGATGCAGAGTGCAATGCCACATGTCAGTTTAGTACAACACTTGGCTCTTCAACCAGCTAAAATCTCCGCACTCATCAGAAACGTGATTAATAAAGCAGTGATTTTAGAGACTATTGAAAGATTGAAGGGCAAATTCTTTTCTATTTTAGTAGATGAAACTACTGATATTGCGGACACGAAACTGTTATGTTTTTTAATCCGATACGTGCACGGAGAAGAGATACATACTTGTACTTACAACAGAGATACATACTTACAACGTACTTGTTAGATTTAATCGGAATTAAGGAATGTACAGCCGAAAGTGTACATAAGTGCCTTTTAAATTCTTTAAGCAAATATAATTTGCTTGCCAGCAATATCGTTGGTCTGAGCGTTGATAACGCGAGTGTTATGGTGGGAGTCAATAATTCATTGTTTTCTCGTTTACTAAAAGATAATAACGAAATTTGCCTCTTTCGGTGCATTTGCTACTCGATGCATTTGGCTGCACGCCACGCGTGCGATAAATTGCCACCCCACATAGAGAAATTTTTACATAAAATTTACACATATTTTTCCCGAAGTCCGAAACGACAGTGCATTTTAGAAGATACTCAAGTATTTCTAAAATATCCAAAATTGAAAATGATACAGCCATCACAAACTAGATGGCTAGCACTATTTCAGTGTGTACAAAGAGTTCTGGATCAATGGCTGCCTTTATTTTCTGTTATTGCGGAGGCAGCAAGTGGAGGGTCTGAAGTCGCAGAAAAACTATTTGACACTTTTCAATGTCCTTATACTTTAGTATATGTACAGTTCTTACTTCATTTATTACCGACGTTTAATACGCTTAACAAATTCTTTCAGGACTCGAAAGTAATAATTCATTGCTTGCTCCCTCAGTGTTATAAATTGTTAAAAATAGTGGGAGCCAATTTCATAAAACCTGAATATATTCAGGGACCAAATATACACAAAATAGATGTGTATAATGAAGCAACTTTAATGCCACTACAAACAATTTATCATGGATCAGACTCTATGAAATCAGTCTTAGAAATTGAAAAAAATAATGATGCAGACAATCAGAAACTTTTACAATTTTATACTAACATTCAGAAATGCTATCAAGCGGCTTTCCACAATATTGCTCAAAGAGTGCCGTTTGATGAACCATTTTTAAATTCTATACACTTTTTACATCCACATACAGCTCTTGATAATACACATGACAATGAACAATTGGATTCGGTTTTAAACAAATTTAAATCAATCTTTAATTCAGGCCTTGTAAAAGACGAATGGCATAAAATGCCATCATATTTTTCATTCGAGGAAAAAAAAACATTACTGGAAAATAGTATTCCTTCTTTCTGGAGCGAAATTAGAGACACTAAAAATGAAGTGGAGGAATATATATTTCCAAATTTATCCAAATTAGCTGATTTGTGCTTGACGTTGCCCCACTCTAACGCTGACGTTGAACGTTACTTTTCAACCATAACAAACATAAAAACAAAACGTAGAAATAAGTTGACGCCACAAACGATTGCTGCACTAACCAGAGTTCAGTTAGATTTAAAAAATAAAAATGCTACTTGTTATAATTACGAAATCACGAATAGCATGATAAATTTATTTAACAACGACATGTATAAAGTAGAACGGATACCTAAAGAACTAACTGGAATTTTATTGCCGAATGGGACAGATGAGCCGACTGACACCGAGAATAACTTCTCGGAGGAGACTGGTGAAAGTGGTGCTGAAAGTACCGACAATTAAAAAATATTCTTGTTAATATGTATATATGTTCCTGTTTATATGTACTTACATCATAGTATACTTTAACTGTAATATTAAGTTTTGTACTTTAAGTTTTATATTTTATGTATATATTTTGTAATACAATTTATGTATAATTTATGTACATTTTGTATTTATGTATAATTTATGTACATTTTTGTCTTTATGTATATTATGTATATATGTATATATATAATACCTTATAGTAATAACAGTTTTCGAATTTAAAACAAATAGGTGCATAAATATATATTTCTATTACTATTTTGTGTTTTCTTTTATATCTCATCAATATTACATATAACCGCGTGCTTCACACATAATTACCGATTCGTACTAGGGCTGGGACTATTCGAATATTTTACAAGTATTCGAATGCTACGAATAAAGTTTGAATATCTGAGTATTCCAATGTTATTATTCCACAATTCATAGCAGTGGCGGGACAAGCATATGACGTCGGCTTCGCGGATTGGTCCTGGCGTCGTTTCGGTTCCCACCTTGGCGCTGATTGGTTTGACGTCACTGCGCATGCGTCACGGAGCGTAGTCTACACTGCGTTCCACATTAGAGCATACTGGTTTCGCGCAGGTATACACTGTTGATTGGTAATAAACCGGCGGGGAAAGTGCTACGACCAATCGCGTGTGTCAGATCCGTGGGAGCTGCGCAGATCGGTCGCAAATCGGTAGGGGCGTCGGTATGCTCTTATATGGAACGCAGTATAGACTGATGAAACCATTTGCTATTCACTCTGCTTGACACTGCGATGAATTATGGCGGTAACATTCAAGAATATAAGGTCCTTTACGTCCCTGTTTCTAATAAAATTAATTGAAATATATGTAAGATTTGTGGCAGGTAGCAGAAAACACAAAATAATAATGAAAACATGTATTTATGCACTAATAATGGTAAATTGAAGGAATGTATCCTGTTATAATGTACTACACGTGTAAGGTGGTAAAACGTATTTCTGTATTTCGTATATACAAAATATACTTAAAGTATACAGAAATTATGTTAGAAAATATATACATAAAATATAAAACTTAATATTACAGGTAAAATATAATGTAATGTACATAATAAGGAACATAAATATATACATTTCTGAATACAATATTTTCTAATGGTTGGCGCTGTCATGGTGTGGTGCTTTCATCCACCTCATCCGCCAATATACATATTTCCTAATAGCTCTTCCGGTATTTCATCATTACAGTGCATGCGGTTATAATTACAAGATTACTGATGATATGATACAATTATTCAATAACAATATGTACTGTAATGTACTGTATGTACTTCTCGTGAGTGCAGCTACTGTTTTTGGGTTTAATCTATTCCTACCTCTAGGGCCGGTATTCTCAGTCGTTACTTATTCTTAAGCAAATGCTTAAGCATGCGGCATCCTCTACTAACCTAGTATTTAAGAATAAGTGCTTAAGAATAAGTAGCGACTTAACCTAGTGCTTAAGAATAAGTAGCGACTGAGAATACCGGCCTAGTTTTTATTTGTGTGACAGTGGAAAAATATCTTTCGACATCAACATATGAATGGGGCAACGTTACGCACAACTGCGCTAGTTTGGATATGTTTGCATATATATATATTCGCCTTCATTAATGGTAATGATACTCGTTTCGTGCCAGAACTGAGGTTAAACTCATTTCTTTTAGTTTATCTTTTGACTTCCCCCAATTTTCTCCCCATTTTCTCAGTGTGTTGTGAAAATGGACCTTTTTATGGCGTCTTTTGGACGTTCGTGGACGTCTGTAAGACGTCCCGAACGCCTGACCTGGACGTCTTTAAGACGTCTTTGTGCTATCTGGGACCTTCATCGTCCCCGCTACAAAAAAAGTAGCGACAAACATTTCGGCAATGTTGGCTGCAGGACCCAGCCTTTCAATCATGGCTACTAGTCCAGAACGAGCCGTACATTGGAAACTGTACATTTTGTTGTAAATATATTACAATAAAGAAATGTAATTTACAGAATCATGCAAATAGTGAAAAACATATCGATAACATTAAGTATGGAAAAAGTTCAGTACCAGGTGAAGGTACAAGGACTTTTTTAGACGAGGTAAAGGAGGCAGAAATTAGAATATGCACTGGTGCAATAAAACATAATAGACCCTTCAACTCATACAACCATTATGCTAAAATGTCACAGGAGGCATTCTGTTTCGGCAAAATCATCTCTCTATCTCTATTTATCTCTCTCTCTCTCTCTCTCTCTCTCTCTCTCTCTCTCTCTCTCTCTCTCTCCCTCTCTCTCTCTCTCTCTATTCGTCTTTCTTTCTCTCTCTCTCCTTTCATTTCAGCCGCAAGGAACCGGGAACAGCTGATGGACTTCATATTTACTTTTCGCGGTTATGCATACATACTGTTCCAAACAACACCTCACATACACTCACACACACTCACGCTCTCGTGACCAGCGTGCGGACCAATTATGCTCAACAATGAAGGGGAGAAAAACACCTTCAGAGTGGTGGTAATGGTGTGCGAGACTGAACAGCGTCAGTTCACGCACACCATTACCACCACTCTGAAGGTGTTTTTCCCCCCTTCATTGTTGAGCATAATTGGTCCGCACGCTGCTCGTGACCGACCAGAGTGCGCGGTATACAGAGCAGTACTCTCTCGTATCTCGACAACAAACGTCGTATCGTTAATCATCTATTGTATCTTCTCATTATCAATTCTCTATCTCAAATAAACTGCACTATTCTCAACATTTTTGAGTTCTCTCTATACATTTTATGGTCCTTCGAGCCGGATGTTGTGAAAGTGCAGTATCAGTAAAGTGAAAAGGGCAGACTCGTTCTCTAAACTCAAAGCAATTCGCGTGTGTGTGCGGCGATAAGAGTCAACGGTTATTCTCTCTCACTCTTGTTCTCGCCGCGCTCTCGTGTCGTCTCTCCTCTAACCACGCGTGTGCATTCATAAGTCTACGTTCGCGCGGTCTCTCAATAGTGTGATTTTCGCGCGTGAAAAGCAATTCGCACACGTGCGTACTCTGTAAAAATCAGCTCATCGTGCTCCGGAAGTGTCGTGAAGTTGTTAAATCCGTGTGCTAGTACGTTACAAAAGATTTGAACATGTCAGCTACGGTCGCCGAGGTTGTTGACAAACAGACCACTCAGTACGGCCTAATCAGTCGAGCCGTCGCCAATGTAAAGAAGTTGGAACCCAAAAAGCGCACCCCCGAACAAATACAAACAAGAATCGAAATTCTCGACAGTAGTTGGAAGAAGTTTCAAGAAAATTACGATCTTCTCTCGTCCTTGAAGGCTGAAGAAAGATCCGCGCTACCATACTTCACAGATCATCAGTATGAACAATGCGAAGAAATCTATGCCGACCAAAAGAGTGAACTTCTCTCGTACCTCAATCAACTCAAAAGCAAGATAGGTCAGTCGGTGTCTACTGCATCAAGTGCCCAAAGCTCATCTCGTGCGACGACTTCTCGAAAGCTCCCTCAACTCAACGTGCCCAGTTTCTCAGGATCGTATCGTGAGTGGCGACCTTTCCGTGATCTCTTCTCAGCGATGATTGTCAGGAACACAGAAATCCTTGACGTCGAAAAACTGCAATACCTCAATATGAGTGCCACCGGCGAAGCAGCTCAACTCATAAGAAAGTACGAAGTCACCGATGAAAACTTCGCGCGAGCGTGGCAGGAACTCGTTGACCGCTACGAGAACAAGCGAGTGCTCATCGATACGCATCTCTCCACGTTATTCTCACTTCAAAAGGTAACTCAACAATCGCCCACCGGGCTTAAAGCTCTGGTCGGCGAAGTTAAAGAATCTCTGGGAGCTCTCAGCGCTCTCGGGTGTCCTACAGACGCCTGGGACAATATCATTGTTTACATGGTGACGCGTAAACTCGATTCGGAATCTCTGCTCGATTGGGAAATGCAAATCAGCGCCACGACCGAACCTGCGACGTTCGAAAAACTCCAAAAGTTCATCTCAGGTCGGATACACGCTCTCGAGGGTTTCGCACGTGCAACCGCGACTCAAAAATCGCGTTCGGCCGCTCCCGCAGCAACGAAAAATACGTCTGGCGCAAAATCACACCAGACTACCGCGCCTCTCAAAAGCGACAACTCTCCGAACGCTTCAACAATCTCATCCTCGTTCACCTGCTCGCTATGCAATGCCGCACATTATCTATCAGCATGTCCAATGTATCGTGGCAAACCGGTCGCGGAAAAACTAGACTTCCTCAAACAAAAGAATCTCTATTTCAACTGCCTCAGTCCGCATCAATTCCGTAACTGTCGCACAGCGCAACGCTGCAGAGTCTGTGGGAATCCTCATCATACGTCGATCCATCGGACCACCAATTCATCCGACGGTCCAGCTCCACGCGCGTCAGCCACTCAAGGGATGAGCTCACCACCGAAACAATCGGTACCCATCGCGTCCGGGAGCCAAACAAGTGCATCCGCGCTTCCGCGTCGCGAGGATACTGAATCGAGCGCGCCGGCTTCGACCAATGTCGCTTTAACGTCCCCAATAAAGTACATGCCAGTGTTGCTTGCGACAGCGCTCATCAAGGTCACGTCATGCTACGGTGACCAGTACGAAGTTCGGGCCCTTCTCGACCAAGGATCAGAAGTATCGTTCATCACGGAATCTCTCGCTCAACGTATCAATTTACCGCGTCAACGAGTCTCACTCCCAATCCACGGGATTGGTGTGCAACGGTCAAGTGTCGCTCGCCTATTTATGAATCTCAGCATCGCGTCACGCGTCAATCCTACATTCTCGCTCTCGATAGGTGCGTACGTGCTCGCGAAACTCACGTCCTATCTGCCTTCAATCCGAGTGGTAAAGAAACCATGGCCACATCTCGACGATCTCGAGCTTGCTGATCCAGAATTCTCGTCAGCAACTCAAATTGACTTGATTCTCGGCGCTGAAGTCTACAGCCTGATTCTCGAAGAATGGTTACGCCGGGGCGGCCCCGGGAGCCCAATCGCTCAGCAAACCGCTCTAGGGTGGATTCTATCAGGATCCGTCGCATCCGAATCGGCCCCAGACTCGAGCGCTCGCTCTGCTCAGGGGCTACAGTGCTCAGTCGACCACGACCTTTTTGCTCTCGTCCAACGATTTTGGGCGCAGGAAGACACCACCGCTGAATCGAACGGTACTCCGTCCGACGCAGAAGCTCAATGCGAACAACATTTCATGGAAACTGACTCTCGCCAGCTGGATGGACGCTACGTCGTCCGCATACCTCTCAAACGACTTCCAGAAGATCTTGGCGATTCGTATAAACCCGCGTCATACGCTCTCTCGCGACAAGAGAAAAGATTCGTTGCAAACTCATCCTTGAAGTCGGCGTACACCGAATTTCTCAACGAGTACGAAGCACTCGGTCACATGGCTGTCGTTCCGAAATCATCCGTTCCACCGCGTCGCGTATTCTATCTCCCTCACCACGCAGTAGTGCGGGACACCAGCTCAACCACGAAAGTACGCGTCGTTTTCAATGGCTCTCATCGCACTAATTTCGGAATCTCAATCAACGATCTGCAACACGTTGGGCCGAAACTTCAAACTGATCTCGCCGATGTCATTACTCGCTGGCGCCGCTACGCGTACGCCTTCTCTGCGGACATCGAGAAAATGTATCGGCAGATTCGCGTACACCCCGAAGATTGGGACTTGCAACAAATCCTCTGGAGGGACAATCCAGAAAATCCTCCGCTCTCGTATCATCTCTGCACTGTAACTTACGGCCTCGCAAGCGCTCCATATCTCGCAATCCGTGCACTTTAGCAACTCTCAATTGACGAAGAACAGCGCTTTCCTCTTGCGACGAGCATCATCCAGCATGAAATCTACGTTGACGACGTGCTCTCAGGAGCCGACGACATTGCAGAAACGCAAGAGAAAATTCGACAAATCGATGAGTGTCTCAAGGCCGGATGTTTTACACTGCAAAAATGGACCGCCAGCGACGAAAAGTTGTTGGCACACATCCCGTCTGAAAGACGAGAGAAATCCTCATTAGTGCTACTCGAAAAAGATCAACTCTTCCGTGCTCTCGGGCTTCTATGGCAACCTCGTACAGACTCATTCGTGTTCGCTTCGCGCAGCTGCGACGAATCGCCTCGTATCAGTAAACGCATCGTGCTATCGCGTGTCGCTCAACTCTTCGATCCTCTCGGATGGATTGCGCCTGTCGTCGTCCGCGGAAAGATCTTCATACAGGAACTCTGGTCAGCGAAGCTCAGTTGGGACGACCAACTACCTGAAGAACTCGAACACCGCTGGAGGAGTTTCGACAAGGATCTGCAAGACGTCTCTTTAATCTCAGTGCCCCGATGGCTCGGGTCTCGCGCATCATCATGCGCCGTGGAGTTGCACGGATTCTCGGACGCGTCTCAGGTTGCTCTCGGTGCAGTGATCTACTTACGCGCGATCGCGGATCTTGACGATGTTCGCGTAACAATCGTCGCCGCGAAAACTCGGGTTGCTCCGCTAAAGCCAATGACCATCCCTCGACTCGAACTCTCAGCCGCGCTCCTCTTAGTTCGAACTATCTCGCACATACGAAAAACTCTCGATCTCGAAGGAGCTCCGATTCATCTCTGGACGGATTCCACGGTCGCGCTCGCATATATTCGCGGCGATGCCCGCCGGTGGGCCGATTACGTTCGAAATCGCATAACGGAAATTCAGGAGCTCTCAAACTCTCAGTGGCATCATGTCCCAGGGAAGGACAACCCCGCGGACTTTGCATCGCGCGGACTCTCTCCTCAACAGCTCAAAGAAGAGACTCTATGGTGGAACGGCCCAAGATGGCTGTGGAAACATTCCACATCTTGGCCGTCATCGAAATCATCGCTTGATACGGACGTCGCTCTCGAAATTCGTAAAACGTCGGTCGCGATCGCTAATAAAGACGAGCCTCCAGAACTGTGGGCTCTCGTCGAGCGGTTCTCGAATCTCAGGACCCTTCTTCACGTGACCGCGTTGTGTCTTCGAGCCGTTCACAAATTCAAACGCATCCAGGGCACTCCGGATCGAGCTTCGCCAGTTACTCCCGAAGAACTCAACACAGTTCGATTGTTCTGGGTGAAGAAAACACAAGCCGCGTACTTCGGGAACGAAATTCGTCAACTCTCGCAAGGCAAGCAGCTCTCGTGGTCTGCCGCGCTGATTCGACTTGCTCCTTTCGTTGATTCTTCAGGACTCTTGCGCGTTGGAGGCTGTTAGTTGAATATTGTCAACTTCACTATGAGATGGCGCTCAGAGCGCTGTATCTCGCCAAGCGGGAATCCCCTCTTTCTTTGTATACGCTCTATGTACTTTTTGGTGTTCTAGAACTTTCGCAGAACTTCCATGTAACATATCTCATGTAATTGTCTTTCTTCAATAAATCTCTATTATTTCTGTAACAGAGGCCGACTCCGAAACTCTCTTCTCGACTATGACGAGAAACACCCTCTCATTTTACCTCGAGAATCCGCACTCACGACTCTTGTCATCCGTGATACTCATTACCGCACACTGCACGGAGGAACGCAGGCCACTCTCGCTACGCTCCTTTCATTTCAGCCGCAAGGAACCGGGAACAGCTGATGGACTTCATATTTACTTTTCGCGGTTATACATACATACTGTTCCAAACAACACCTCACATACACTCACACACACACTCACGCTCTCGTGACCGACCAGAGTGCGCGGTATACAGAGCAGTACTCTCTCGTATCTCGACAACAAACGTCGTATCGTTAATCATCTATTGTATCTTCTCATTATCAATTCTCTATCTCAAATAAACTGCACTATTCTCAACATTTTTGAGTTCTCTCTATACACATTCAAAAACCCAAATGTACTGAAATCCATGTCTCTCGATCCAAAGAAAATGAAAGCTGTCAGTATAAATGTAATGAACAAGTCCATTGTTGCAAAAACTGTAGAAAATGCACAGGGCATGAACATGTGTGCATGAACTGTGCCTGCGTCAGTCACGCACACATAACCACCGTTTCTGTTGGTGTTTCCCCCTCCATCAGCGTAGCTTAATCGCTCCGAGCCATGAAGTAAGAGTAAGGACATTTATCTCTAGGATATCCCAGACAGAAAAAAATTGGTCACGAAAAATGTTCCGTACAGCGGGATGTTCGCCAAATGGAATATCTTGGACTTTGTCGTCGCCATCTTGAATATTCGTCTCATAATAATACATGTTACGTGCAGTGCGTTCTGTTCAGTTCTGATACAAATTGTTCAAGAAATGTTTAATGTTTTGGTTGTAGTTTTTATAATAAATTTGAAAGTGAGTATAGTTTGGTTACAATATTATTTGTAATCACACGATATTATAAGGTTTAGAAGAAAATTGTAGAATTTTCTTTAGCATCAATTTGTCCCGTGAAAAAACCCGTTAGGGGCTCGCTGGTCGGGACCGGCGTTGAGCCCGTATCGTGAACAGAGCCCTAATTCCGAGTGTTCGTTTTTCGCTTCTTTCTGGCCGAAGGGGGGAGTGAGATGGAACGCTTTGCGTGCGCGGCGGGCGCGAGCGCTCAAATGGAATCGTGACTGCTCGACGATCAGATAGCCAGGCACGGCACGAGTGTTTTTTGCGCCTTAGGCGAACTTGTCCAATTGAGCCCTTTATTATAATACATTTATTTGAGATTATTGATGACCTTACTCTGAATTTTTATTTGTAATTTAAAACAGTTGTAGTACAATTTGTAGTATTTCATTTAAAAGTTTATTTTTAACAATGCCAACAATGAAAATACCATTTTGCGCCTCTTGTCAACCTTACGCCCTAGGCAGTTACCTAATTTTTCAGAGTAAAATCATAAATAATCTCAAATAAATGTATTATAATAATTGTGTTTACGTTAATTAAAGTTAATATAATTAAAGAAAAGAAATATAATAAAAAAAACGTATATATATATATATACTGGAATCGCTGGCGACAAAGTTGCTGGCGACAAAGTTGCCGGCGATTATCGCCCAGTCTATACGAGCCTTTAGGGCGGTATTTTTCAGTCGTTACTTATTATTAACTAAGTTCACCTTAAGCATCGACTCAAGCATTTACTTTGTTAAGAAATCTTATTAATTCGAGATTCTCAGTCGCTTCTTAAGCATGGCTTAAGTGCATATTCTCAGTGAAATAAAAACTTCTTAAGACGATCTTATTCTCGCAAAGTGAGGTTATATTTTCAAATCAATCTTTTAGATGACTTGAGTCCATCTTATACGCCATTCATGATTTGAAACGCCATTACGCGATTTGAAAGTGAACGAAAAAGTGTGAACATTCAGAGAAAAATAAAAGCTTGTAAAATGGATATGGAATTCGATATGGAAGGTACTAATATTAGCGATATCGAGGACGATATTAGCGATATTGCTGATACGTCAGATGATGAAGCGGATAATAGGCCTGCTATTAGACATTATTCGTGACAGGCAAAATCCCTTTGAGCATTATGACGACGATGCATTTAAAATGCGATTCAGATTTAACAAGTATTCGGTATTACACAGTATTTTACCGAAAATTATTGTAGAACTTGCAAAAGTAAATAATCGTGGCTTGCCAATTCCACCGCAATTTCAATTGCTCGCGGTATTTTGCAACTTCCAGTTTTCAGGTAATTTAGAAATATATATTCTATTTTTCATGTCCGAAATATTGATAATTAAAGAGCGTGCATGAGGAAAATTGTTTAAAATGCATCTATTTGTAACAACTGCTATGTGACTCCATGCAGATCTCCCAACCAACAGTTTCTAAGATTATTTTTCGCGTGAGTAGTTTACTTGCAAGTTTAATTTCGGATTTTATAAAAATGCCGAGAGTTGTGGAAGTACGCATGATGAATCGACGATTATTCGTTAACCTTGGGAAAGGCAATGGAGCTATTGGTTTATCCGGTGTCGATGGAGCTATTGACTGCACGCATGTGCGATTAGTTGATGCTCCCAACATTAGCTCCAGCTACCCGGTATGTAACGTTACATTTGCTTCGCGTTTTACGCCACTTGGCTGGCTTCGCGCTGGCGTCAATTCACGCAAACGTTCCATACCACCGCTCCTGTAGGTGTTCCCCCTCCATCAGAAGTAGCTGGAGACCGCCGATCCCTGATCGCAACCCTAGGTAGCGATACTAAAATTACTTGGTATCGAAACGAAAGTATCGAGTATATACTCGTATCGATTGATTCCTAACAATATGTACGAGACCACCATACACGCAACAATGAAATACATTTAAGGTGCTATTTCATGCTGACTCTCGACGCTCGTTTTGAGCGTCAAAACCGGTCACGTGATAGGTCCACGGGACTTTCAGCGTCGACGCTGGTTTTGTGCGTCAAAACCAATCACGTGACCGACGCTCAACTAGTGGTGGAGATAGTTTATCGATAGTTTCCCATAGTTAGACCATTGACCATCGATAGTTATCGATAGTGATAGTATGATTTATTATCAGTATTATCACAGACGAGGTATAGAGGTATCCTATACCATCGGTGATATTACCGCTTTTCAAATATGTATAAAACAACTTATTTTTAATACAAGTAGTAATATTATAAATTTGAGCTGTTCTTTTATTTAACTGACTTGAAAAAATGTACATGAAATTTAACATCCTTTTCTTCAATCTTACAAAATTGAATACTTGAGTTTCAATAATTTACAATAAAATTAAATTTAAACTTGAAGTAGAGATGATAACGATACATCGATGTTTTTATAATCAATATTTGAAGATTGAAACCATCGATGTTTTTCTAACGAATTTTGATGTTTTTGGTTATTATTATACTAAGTAGAAATCATTTCTCTAGGATAAAAATTATTTTTTCCAATTTAATGCTTTATCAGCTTCAGAACTACACGGATATAAACCCACGATTTTCAATACCGATAACTATCGATAGTGAAAATAAGCTATCGATAGTTTTCGATAGTGAGCACCATCGATAACTATCGATAGTACCATCGATATTTCTCCACCACTACGCTCAACCAACGAACGAGCGAGTCAGAGCAAATCAGAGCAGTGATGAAATATGGGGCGGGTTTTCTCGCGCATGCGCGGCGATTTTAGTATCAGTATAGTACATGTTTCGATAAAATGGGGTACCTTGATCACCCTGCTGCTTTCCCGCCAATAACACTACACCTATTAGTTGCGCCCCAACATAGATACGGAACAACAAAGAGGATAAGATAGAGTAGAAGCAGAAATATCCGATGCAAGCGACACCTGCCGGCTCAGGCTCAATATTATTCAGTTTGCGGGTAGCAAAGTGGGAGGTAAAGAAGCCAAGCCAAAGACACCAGTTTGTAGCCATTGGTAGCCATTTGTTGCTGTTTATAATGGTTTCAAATAATAACCTAACTTTCACTTTAATCCTGTTTTACGCGAGCACAGTCCCCATTATAAATTAGGTACGCCAGCAGCTACAAATGTTTTCATAAATTCATTTATCAGAATTCGTTGTTTTTGGAAGGCAAGGTTTAGGCGACGAGCCATTCAAGAAGGTAAAAAGCTAAAAGTAAAACACAATAAAATGAAAGAATTTGGCTGGTAACTTCATTAACTTATGCTTTCATTTTCAATTATTGCTTATACTTATATTTTATGTATAATTTAAAAAATTAATTTAACTTTATATATGTATATACAATGTAATGTATGTATGTGATGTATGTATGTTTTGTATGTAATGTATATATTTAATATTCATAATGTAATAAAATTTAAAATAATAGCAAATTTACTGTTCTTTTCATTATTTCTCCTTTAATTAATATTCGAATTCATTCATTTCTAACTTTAAAATTTTCAAATATTGCCGCTTTTATCGAATTTACGAGGGCCTGAAGCACCAGAGGGCGCTGAATCTCGTATATTACATTTTAACACGGGCTCTTATGGGTTGCTTCCACTCTATCTTATCCTCTTTGCGGTACTGCAAACGCCGCGCATGCGCGAGAAAACTGGAGAAAACTCGCCTCATATCTCATCACTGAGTCAGAGTAAACGAGCGTCTAGCGGAAAAGCTAAACCGAGTTTAACTTTTCCGCTTGATGCTGAGGGTGCGTTCTACTTACGCCCAAATCGCCCGTACGGTCGCGCTATGTAATGGAAATCACGGGTGTTGCGGGCCATTTGGGCGTAAGTGGAACGCACCCTAAAAGTCACGTGTACCGATCACGTGACTCTGGTTTTGACGCTCAAAACGAGCGTCAGCATGAAATTGCACCATTATTTAGCCAGCTCGCTTACCGCAATCTTTCGATGATTTTCGGCGACCACACAACAGGATGTCATCTTGCCGATCACCAGGAAGTCGAACAGCCCGATGGAGAGCGCCTATGGGTTGATCCTGCAGAATCGGCTAGGGGTACGACAAAGATTGGCGGGATCGTACCAGCAGGGCGCAGGTTCATAGGCCAGAAGCTCAGCCTTGCCGTCCCCAGAAGAAACTGCTACCCAGCGGAAGCCTTTGTTCACAACGGGGATGACCACCATCAGGAACGTCCACCGGCCTCCAGACAGAAATGGGACACCCAAAGTCGTCCACCAGCTGTTGCCGAACTCAGCGTCAGGTTACCCAAGATCTGCAGCCCAGGAAACGATCTCCAAACGTTTCGATTATGCCTACCGATCACGTCGGGCTCACCAAATGTAGGGGCAATTGGTGAGGTTATGTTACACCGCGGCCCTATTTCCGCTTTTATTCAATAGGATCGGAGGCCAAATAACGAAACACTGATTAATGCAATTATTGCCTTTTTACCCGACCACGGCACGCAAAGGAGGATATTGTATTTATTAATGATCAATCGTGTAACTACCACGGAACCCTGGCTTGCATAGCAACGCTCGTACGAGCTCGCCAGACCCCCCGCTCCATGCACTGTGCGCTCCCCACACCAAAGGACCCAATATGGCGGATGCGTATTCTCACCTCTTTAGTGCTTGCCTTGGCGCTGGCGTCGGTTCGTTTTCCATCTTGGCGTTGATTTGTTGACGCGCATGCATGGACGCAGGGAACGGAGGAAATATTATACGCCTTGGGGTAATTAGCGGTGGGGGAACGTCGAGCCAATCAAGCGTCACTTGGCTTGGCTTGACGGTGGCGCCCCTTTTCCATCTTGGCGTTGATTGGCTCGACCTTGGCTTGACGGTGGCGCCGTTCTTTTCGATCTTGGCGTTGATTGGCTCGACGTTCCCCCACCGCGAATTATCCCAAGGCGTATAATATTTCCTCCGTTCCCTGCGTGGACGTGTGTAACTTTCCCACTGATATATAACACTGGATGCTGCCTCCCACCACCAATTTGAATACTCTATAACCTATAACTCAACCAACTCATACTATAGCTATTTAACTTATATCATACAGCTGGTCTAATTGTCCATCAAGTGACAAGTTAATAATGGCCGATAGGAAATAGTTCGCTTCTAGAAGAAGTGTAACTAAAATTATTTTAAATATAACCACATCGATCCGAGAATGGCCACTGCTTCAAATTCTACGAAAGACGAGGCAAAAACCAAGTCACAAGGTTAGACTACGTTCTCATGACTATTTGCATAAAACATTCTCTTCACTTCACTGTCAAAATCTTGCACAGTTGTATTTGCAAATATTTTTGCTCAACTTCACAGCTGTTATAGTTTCTTTGTTGTATTACATTAATTTTATTCTTGTACGTAAAATTGAGCGTACACGGCGTACTTTTAGCGTTCCAATAAACATAAAACAATATTTTTATAGTTTCTTGGTGGTGTTATCGTCGCGAAGATGATGCCATATTGTGTTTTAATGTACTGCGACGAGTGTCTTATGGCATATTGTAATATGAATATAATGCAATGTGTTAGTAAAAATGTGTAATAGTATTTTATTGATTAACACCGCTACTTTCGTTTATTACATATGTCGAATACTTTTGTTAAGCTAAAGATGGACAAGCGATGGGTTGCATTGGGCGCACCCAGGGCGATGGAATGGAAAATGTGACCACTGGGAAGACCGAAATCAAGCAAACGAAGTATCGTCTCGGCGATGCGCTTATTTACCATCCAACGAATTTAAAACAATCAAGCTCGATTCCCCCGGTTACTCCAATGGGTCCAATAATAAATCTAGTTCCGAAGCATATTATTAACGTGAAAGACGAAAAGCATATTTTAAATTCATTAAAGTCAAAGGAACCAAAGTTCGTTCCTTACGAGCCGTATAAAGCTGCGGTTAATCCAATCATTCCGTACGACAAGAAAAATAAAAGATCGCAGAGAAGTAGCTTAAATATGAGTGTGACAGTCTCTCAAGTTGCTGCGATGAAGATTCATGATGCACAAGCTCCGTCGAACAATGTTCCAAAAGCTGGCGAGGATAAGCTCGGGGAGAGTGAATGGTTAAAAGAGAAGAAAGCATACGAAGCGGAAATACAGAAGCTTAAAGAGGAAAATAGTCAGCTTGAAAATCAATTGAAATTTCAGGCACAGGTATTAAAACAAAAAATATATTTGAGAGAAAAATCAATGAAAATGCAATACACATGTTATGCTCTTTTTAAATAGGTCAATGGGGAATTAAAGAATTTATTGGTAGCTGCTGTGGGAGAAGACCTCGAAACGAAAGTTCATTTGCTGACCGAGGATAAATTGCAGCTCGCTCGGGCTCTTCTAAATTCAGCTCAACACCTTTCGACTCATCAGGAGCAAACTGAGTGGCTGGCTGGTCAGTGCGAAGTTTGGAGAAGTAAATTTTTAGCCAGTAGGTAAATGAAAATCATTCGGTCGAAATATTTATAATTTTTTTCTGATTAAATGTCTGTCGTGCATATTATTAAAGTTCACATTTAGACAATTTAGTTGATAAAACACTTTTCGCGATAGCTTAATGGTCGAGGAACTTGCGAAATGGAAGGCAGCTCTCTGTCAAAGGACAACGGATCTTCAAGAAGCGATAAAAAGGCTGTTAGAAGATCGCAATGTGATTCGAGACACATCTCTGAAAACTTATAGGTATGTTTAAACATTAATGTGTACTAATAATTGAAGGCTCGGATGCAATAAAGGGATTAGCGCTCGAAAATGGGAAATATTGTCCAAACGCTAAGAAAGATTGGAAAATTAAATGTTGAACTGTATTTTAAAAAATATAGTGTTGTAAAGCTCGTCACGACACACATTTTTTCTATTAAGAGTTTGTTTATCCAATCGTTACTATTTGAGCTAAAAATTATAAACAAAAAATTTTTCATCGTTCAAAATCATTATTTCTTTAATCATAAATTGGGATAACTTGAGTAAATATTAAGGGATCGTTATGAGACTTAAAACATAACTTCAGAAAACTCTAACGATTCCGTAAAATGTATGCACAATAGCCTTATGTTGAAAAATGTAATAATATTTAATTAAAAAGTAATACTGGACATATAACCCATGTTTTTCAACGTTCGCCGTTAAAAAGTATCGAGGCAATTTTGAGGTACATATAACTTGCTGCGACAAAGTTTTTCCTTAATATACAAGGAAGATTTTCACGAATTTTCACACTGATTAATAAATAATTGTAGAAGATATGGCGATAGTCAACGCGAGTGTTAAAACTGCTAAGCAGCGCATTATACGCGGCTGCTGAGTGTTGGTGGCGCGCAAGATTTATATATATCATCATATCTTCTACAATTATTTACTAATCAGTGTGAAAATTTCTGATAATCTTCCTTGTATTTTAAGGAAAAACTTTGTCGCAGCAAGTTATATGTACCTCAAAATTGCCTTGACACTTTTTAACAGCGAACGTTGAAAAACATGGGTTATGTCCAGTATTTCGTTTTAATTAAATATTATTATATTTTTTAACATAAGGGTTTTGTGCATACATTTCACGGCTTCGCTAGAGTTTTCTGAACTTATGTTTTAAGTCTCATAACGATCCCATAATATTTACTCAAGTTATCGCAATTTATGTTTAAAGAAATAATGATTTTGGACGATGAAAAATTTTTTGTTTATAATTTTTAGCTCGAATAGTAATGATTGGATAAACAAACTGTAAATAAAAAAAAACGTGTGTCGTGACGAGCTTCACAACACTATATTTTTTAAAATACAGTTTAACATTTAATTTCCCGATCTTTCTTAGCGTTTGAACAATAATTTTTCCATTTTCGAGCGCTCGTCCCCTTATTGCATCCGAGCCTTCAATTGTAGATAATATTCTGAGCGAATAAGAAATTCATAAAGAAAGTTCTCTTATTTTAGGACACTTAGCATCCTCCGCGAAAATTTCGACTCCGTAGGAAATGTCTCTTGCAAGAGGCACGAATTGCCAACTACAAATATTCTAGATCTAACGCAAGGCTGCTGCCAAGTAGCAGAGATTTTGAAAGTTCAATTATTAAGTGGCGTGGAGAATATTAGTTTGCAAAGGGAGATCAATATCACCGGTCTAGATATGAAAACACTTGCGGAAAAAACTGCTGAACAAGTAAGTGCCCGCTTACTGGAGTTTCGTATCGATTTCTTTATGTACATTATATTTCATGGTTCGCAGGTACTAATGAGCCCAAAATTGCTCATGTCAGGGAGGCAAGACATTGCGTGTAGCGCAGTGATGGGAGCAGCCGTTGCGATTGGTGGCGGAATATTTCTTCCGCGATGTCAATCAAACATAACTTGCTGCCCTCACTGTAGTGGCGAAATTAAACAGATTTAAGATTTCTTTTAATCCTATATACTTCCTTAATTTATTAGATTAATTGTATATTTCCATACTCTTTTTTAACATATACCATATTATTTTTGTATTCAGAATTATTGATTTACTAGTGTTAACAATATTGATTGACAATAAAAATAAATGCCTAATACTACGCAGTGTTCGAAAGATTATTCATTGCTCTTGAAAAGTAGAATAAAATCGTAACGACGCTTGAACGATACTTTTCAGAAATTAGTCACAGAAATATGAGTGCTTCGCATAATTACAAAATAATAGCGGACGCACAGTGAGAATCCATGCCCAACTTTTTTAATTCTACGATCGCGCGTTAATATTTTGTAAATGCGCGCGCACTGGTCTGCGCAATCTCTGCGCACTTACGTCTGCAGTGCGCATCTTATTAAACTTAAAAATGCATTTAACAATGCCATTATTGACGATATAGATTTGCTGAACAGAATTTTTATATAATAATTTCTTGCTTTAAAAAGATTTTGAAAGAAAACGTGTGAACAAAAAATTATGCACCAAATGTGAATATTATTTTCGAGTACAAATTGTACATACAACTTTTATAAAAAAATAAAGTAAATGATATGAATGATTTATTAGATAATACCTACATATATTTGTTTTACAATTACAAGATTACCATGCACCTATTATAATATATCCCTCTTCCCAACAAATTCTTTATTTTACAATTCGTTTACAACATCGTTGACATTTCTGTAGAAATTTCTAAGTAAATGTGTAAGCAGCATATTTAATATGGTTATTTAATAAAATCGAATCTGTGGTGCGAGATTCAGCATTATTTAATGGGCCGCGGGAACTCGTGTTTAGTTGACGCCGAGCGCCCGTAGGTGTAATATGTCGGTTTTTATCGCCGCCGATTTTAGACGAACGCGAACGGTTCGAAGCGAAGCGATCCCGCGTGTATTTTTACGTGCGCGTGCTTCGCAGTCATTCTCGGGATTTTGTCTGTGAACCCTCCCTGCGAACAATCCGCGTCGCGGCGGACACACGAAAGAAGCGTGCGCGCAAAAGACTTTTTCACCTCTCCTCTCCCCACCCTTCGAGCATCGATCCTCGATCGGGATCGCCCGACGTCGCGCGTTCCGATAGAAAGAAAGGAAAAAAAAGGCAACGAATATACTTCGAAATGTGCGAGGGAAGTCGCGCCACGTGATCTAGACAACGAAATGTGCGTTTCTGACGGACTATTCTCGATTTCTACTGTGATTTCCGTTCGACACAGTGACGCGAGCTGTATTATAAAAAAATCGCCCGTTTGTACGCGGAACCTTTATGAAATACGCTGCTCCCGTGGATTGATAACGATGTATTAATGCACCGCGATCGACAGCCGAGCGATTGGTGCAAGCCGTGGGGAATTAAATTCCCGAGAAGAAGAATTCTCCGTTAAGACACTGAGAAGAAGATACTGGACGAGTTATTTATGTGATCTATTTTCACGCAAGTTGTGTTACCTTAGTGGCCTAAAAATATCAGTGAAATTTGATTAGGCACAGCTCGATGCTTCGGTATTACCTATACGAATATTTATTCCTGTTTCAACGAGACAGCTCGTTTAAAATTCTTACCTACCAGCTTCTCGTTACTTAATTGCACTTTATCACGGTAACATTGCAGCAGAAGTGCGTTGTAGAAATAATTGCAGACGATCGATGAACGAGTTTTTACGATTTCTATAAAAATCACGGGTCTTCCGTAAATATATATGCATCCATGACAATTCATTCGCGATGAATTAATAAATATAGCATGTTAAAAACATGTAGGACATTTTTTTAAGTCGATTCCACGCGTCAAAATAAGGACAAAGGTTCATTTACACTTAATGGACGTAAATCCAATAACATTTCATTTTTTGACGCACTGTTTTTTATTACTTAAAGCATTCAGTAAAAACACCTGTAATGGTGCAATCGCGCTACGGTGCATTGTGTATCAGTTGGCCTACATCGAAATTAATAAAAGCTTCTCGAGTACGGCAAGCCGGGTGATGTAAATCTGGTTGCATATCCGTAGGAACCTCCGCGTGTATTTCGAAAATTGTCTACAACTAAACAACAAGAAGCTCTTGCACGTGAACCTTCCCATTATTTCGACCCTGAGAATTAAGTACGAAAAATGTTTTTAAAAGAATTTTGGAAGAAATCATTTCTGTTTTTAATTACTCGTAGAAATCATTTCTGTTTTTAATTACTCGTTGATATGCTCGTGGAACTTATAGAGGCTCATAAAGCACCGCGTACGTAATTACGCGCGCTGCCCAAAATAATTCAATGATCATGTATTCTAATAGGGTAACCAATACTTCGAAACGTTACTCGTTTTATATAAATAGAACATTTGGTAAAAATCTACAATCCCGAAATCTCTTTATTCCCGATATTTAATTAATTTTCTGGGATCTCACGTTCTTGTATTATTAGTTCTACACACGCAAGATTCGCTAATTATTTGGAGCGATGAATAATTTTAACGTGATATAACGAATTTTGAAACGTAAACAGTGTAATTTGATTAATGCTGATTTCAGTTTCGTGAAATAGTTAGGGAGACATGATTAACGGAAATTTCTCGGGGCTCTGTAACAGAAAGTAAAATTAATATTAATTTCTCGCTGGGCATTATTAATTCCATTGAATCTTCATTAAGGGTGGAAAGGAAGACTGTTAGCTCGGACTTCGTGTGATGTTTCGTGATGGACAGTAACTCGGCTAAGTCGTTCGTGAAAAAGGTGGGAAGAAACGCGAGAAAAGTATTTTCGTCTTCGTTAAAAGATAATGGAGGCAATTGTTCTTCGCGAAGTACGTCTGTTAAAATTAAGGAGGAGAAGGAAACTACAGAGGAAATCCAGGTACGATAAATCCTTTTTTCTATTACCTTCTGTAGACTTATCCTGATCTTTACAATAATTACAATCGAATCGAAAGTTCGTCGGATTATTGAATGTAAAAGATCCCGCGCGAGTATGAGTAATGTGAGAGCAGCGTAATCCATACACTATTAACGCGTAACACAATCCACTGATCCACGATCACGTTATAATTAACGCGAATATCCCGTTTCCTTCATTATAATTTTTTGCCGAAAAAGCATGCTGTTTTCTTATTTATTCAGCGGTAATTAAAATTTACCCAAAATGTACCGTGTTATTTTTTTTCCGTCAATTTTAATAATGTATCCCTTTCTCGCGTAGCTATTACTAAATTTAATCATTATAAGTACGCTTCGTGTTATCTTAAAACTGTACCTGAACTCGTAAATCTTTCGGAATATTATATAAATTTCGAAATATAATTTTCTTTTTTGCATTTTTGTTAAGTGTTTAATTAATTCTCTTAGGTTCATTAATTTCTTCATTATTTTACATTAATAAAATTCTTTATAATAATATATATATAAGTATAATCATGGAAGACATTTGTTTATTATAAATATATTTTTAATACATTTTGAAATAATAAAAGTTTAGATATGGTGCCCTATTCTTTCCAAGTTTAAATCTAGGTTTTGTAAAGTAATATGTTTTTCAAATTTATGTTGATAAACTCTGTTCACGTAATAAGTTATTCTTTTAAATGTGATCGCAGGAATATGCAGCCACTACGATGAGCGAATTATTGGGGTGGTATGGCTACGATAAGGTTGACAGCGGTTGTACGAAGAGCCTGAATTTGGATCATTTCACGTCCACACCTAGCAGAAGAAGCAGCCAAACACTTCCAGTGGATCTTAATCTGATTTCGAACAAGCGTATACAAAGATCTCCGATATCAGCGAATACAGCTAATTTGCCTTGCGAAGTTACGAGTCTACCACTGTTGTATTCTGCGAAGACTTTAACAGCTATGAACAAACAATCGACTTCACCTCCACTGTTGCTAAAAAAAGCATCGCTCGATTCTGCAGCTAAATTCCCTTACAAACATTACACAAGCCCCGCTTGTTCAGGTGAGATGAACAGGGATTATCGTTATGCGTGTTAACGGTTCCACTTTATCCCCTTTTTACATTTCAGACAATGCATCTTGCTCTTGGTGTGGTCGAGTTGGTCAAACTTGCGAATCTGGAAGAGCGAACTCTCTTTCTCATAACGTGTTAAATACTTTGGGGCATTTTTGCAGCGAAGCCTGCTTCGCAGCTGGTAGAAGAGCTGTTTTCAAACGAGCGAAAACGTGCGACTGGTGTAGACACATGAGGAATCCAATTAGCTACGTTGATTTCCAGGTTCGCGATTTCAAATGCTAATCACTCGAGACGTAGGACAGATAGCTCTAAATAACTTACGACTAAACACGAAACTTTTTTTAGGACGGCGAGAGGCAACTTCAATTCTGTAGCGATAAGTGTTTGAATCAATACAAGATGGATATATTCTGCCACGAAACGCAAACTCATTTAATGCTTCACGGTTTAAGCAACGTTTCCTGCCACGACTCAGAAAAGGGTAATTTAATAACGCCGGAGCTTTGGTTTCGAAGTTGCCAGTCACCGCCGAACCCTTCGGAAGATACATGCAGGATGGACGAACATGCGACATCAAATTCATCGTCCTCCCATAGCGAGGCGAAGGAGACAGAGGAGAACGAGATCGTGAAATTAGTAGAAGCTAATCGAAAAGCGACAAGAAAAAAAGATTCATTTTGCATTCGAATGTGTTCGAAAGGGAATAATTGTAATGAAAATAAGAATCTTTGTTCAGAAATTAACGAAGATGGTCGTAGGGAAGAACAGGCTCTAACAAACGAAGACAATTTCTGCCATTTCATGAATAATCAGAATTATTGTAGGGGGAATTGTTCAGAAAGAAACGCCTTAAACTTTAAGGATTTCAAAAATGATTGTAGCTTGATGGACGTTATAAACCAAAGTTCATATAACCAGAAACGAAAGAGCGGTATATTTTTGGAGAAGAATATTCATGCAAAAGACGGAAGGAATTTGCAGGAAGAAAGAGACCGCAATCTGTCGGAGAGTGTATTAAGATCATCGTCCTGGTTTGCGAATTTAACTGCATCCGCGGTTCAACACAAGGCTTCGCTTATATCTAAATCGGCAAAATCTAATGCGGCAAAATGTGAAAAACAACCTAACGCGTCTTCGAGAGCATCGTCGCCTGTACAACCCAATCAAGCTAAAGTTTCTGTTCGTGCGTTGCCTACGAATCTTTTACCGCCTGTTACGGTCCTAGTACCTTACCCTATACCACTACCGATACCTATTCCTATTCCAATCCCCATACCAACTCCAATTTCTAGCAAATTACTGACCAGCAGAAAGGAAATTTCTACGAGTACTAACGATTTGAAATACGAGAGCGTAAAGCACAAAGATCCAACAGAAAGCAAGGGCTCCATCCCCGATGAATCACGATTGTATACAAATACTAACGAACCAACGAAAGAGAGCTCGCAACAAGAAACTTCAAGAAAGTCTTGTCCTACGTCGTCTAGTACCATTAAAACTGAAAACCCCAGTAATGTTAATTTAGTAAAACACGCTGCAAAGCATCCACGGAAACGGAAACGTTTAACTGAAATTATTGATTACGAGCACGAGGAGTTTCAACTGAAGAAAGGAAATAAATTTATAGCTGCTTGAAAAGTGACAAGTTTTAAACAAATAATTTTTTATAAAACATGCATTGTGTCAGTAATATTTTCTTCGTTTTCAAATGGTAATTTGGAAATATGAGTTATAGTATAATGAGTATTATAGGAATGACTACTTTTTTATGCTTAATGCAAATGAGCTTTTCAGTAAATACAGTAATTTCATAGCACAATAAAATTAATACTTTCGTTAATTATATTTCTTTTCGACCCTTGCTTGATGATTGCCATGTCGCTTGAAACTTGAAACCAGTGAATCTGATGCATAAAGGTGCGATTTCATGTTGAGGCTCGACGCTCGTTTTGAGCGTCAAAACCAGTCACGTGATCGGTCCACGTGAGTTCTAGCGTCAAGCAGAAAAGCTAAACTCGGTTGTCGACGCTGAAACTTCCGTGGGCGTCGACGCTGAAAGTTCCGTGGGCCGCACGTGACTTGTTTTGACGCTCAAAACGAGCGTCGAGCGTCAGCATGAAATCGCACCTTAACTATGCAGAACTTTGCATAAATGTGCGATTTCATGCTGACGCTCGACGCTCATTTTGAGCGTCAAAACCAGTCACGTGATCGGTCCACGGAATTTTCAGCGTCGACGCTCGTTTTGAGCGTCAAAACCAATCACGCTCTAAGCAATCACGTGACCGACGCTCGACCAACGAACGAGCGAGTCAGAGTAAACGAGCGTCAAGCGGAAAAGCACGGAAAAGCTAAACCGAGTTTAGCTTTTCCGCTTGAGGCTGAAAGTCACGTGGACCGATCACGTGACCGTTTTTGACGCTCAAAACGAGCGTCGAGCGTCAACATGAAATCGCACATTTACTTGTGATGACATCTGTTTGTTCTGAATTTTGATGTCAGGGGCGCTCAGCGCAGCGCCACCTTAGAGGATCACTACGCCGCTTTATTGTTTAACAGGAAATGTTTTCACATATGAAACGATGTGACACGGTGCGATCCAAGATTAAAGCATGATTCCTGGTTGAAAGCGCAACAACAAATAAAAATGTGAATGACTTTATCCCCCGTAAAGCGTATTTTAAAGTACTTTTAACCATGGTGTCGTATCCATCCATTAATTTAGTAGATTTAACCATTGATGAGGTTGCATTGGAGGGTTTGGATGGCATTACTATAGAAGGTTAGTATAAATACTAATTCAATTCTTCGTAAAATGTGTACATTGTTCTTTTGTACAATCAACAACTGTGTTCTTTGACAAAATATTTCTTAAGTCAAACCAAACTAAATACTGTACGATTGATGAAACAGAATTGTGGTTTTAAAATATATTCCCTTTCATAGGAATTATGAGTTTCAATTAATACATATATGTTTAATAGACGGTAGTAAATTTTCCTCGGGGAATCCTTTTTTTACGCCGGAAATTTATTTTGTTCAAAAAATGGTATCATTAAACAAAATGCAAAATGTACTTCCAAAAAATATAAGTTTCAACACCAAAAAAAGGTTCCCCGAGGTAAAGTCCACATGTAAATTGTTATAAAAACGCTATTTCTGGCATTTGAGTATATCGAAGGATATATTCGTTGCGAGTTTCAGAACTGAAAATAGACAGTTCAGTTTCTTTATTAAATTTACGTTACACAGGATACTCGATACTTTTCACACGCATTAGAACGTTTTGTAATTCAGTTAACTAAAGTGATATATTTATAACAAATTTGAGAAAGTAGAAATAAGATATTAATTAACACGTTCACTGCAGAAGAAAAGCGTGACTCTTCGGTCCACGTTCTTCAGTGTATCGGCGAGTTGCGGGTGTATCCCAAACATCTGTAGCTCTGGAAATTAACACGCTTTGGTGTGTTCTAAACATGCGAGCTGCAGTGAACGTGTTAAAAGCAGAATTTCTGTTTTCTTTTAAGGGGTTTTCTCATCTAAAAAGCCAATTTTTTGCCTTTCTTTAGGGACAATGCACAAAAAAGCTAAACAGTTTTCACCGATGACCATTATCTACACGTATTTAGTAACATTTCACTTAGTTGTAAAAAAAATTTCAGCCATATATAATAACAATTAATGGAGATATGGGTCATTTCGTAAAGCGTATGCAAAAAAAAATTGCCTCATGGTACACACGATTCCGGCTGTTCCACTGATCCAAAACGAAAAAACCAAACGGATTCTTAATCAGTAAGAGTGTGACTGTAGCTGGTAGCAGATTTATGAAAATAAATTAAAAATTCACAAAATGCCGGGACTTTGTATTTAAAACTCATCTTTTCCATGTTCTTTTTCGTCTTTAAACAGCCTTAAACTTGTGAAAAAAAATCTATTTCGTCTTGAATCTGCTACCGGCTGGAATTATATGTTTTCTGAAGGTGTACGAAAAAGATAGACCAGATTGGCCCAGTAGAAGTTGAGATATCGTGTGTACCGTCATGAAAAACACCGTTTTGAGAAAAACCCATATCTCCATTAATTACTATTATATACGCCTGAAATTTTTTTTACAAGTTACTGAAATGTTAGTAAATACGTGTGGATAATGCTTATCGGTAAAAATTGCGTAATTTTTTTGTGGGTCGTCCCTAAAGTGAATAGAAAATCTCGTCCCTCTAGACGAGAATACTCCGTTAACAAAAACTTATTGCAAATAGAATTAACTTAAGAAACTGCTTTATTTTATACTTGGAGAGTTTTGCGCTAATATTCGGAACTCTTATCAAACGATTACATAAATTTATACCCTCGACATTAAATTTCTATTCCAAGAACACAAATTTCTAATTCGCGATGCATTCTTTTCAGCATTATGGCTACGTTTGGCACATCGAATGCACTACACTTTACCGCTTCCAAAACCGTTTATGCTTCAAATATGGTCCCTATGTGTGCAGATCAGAGAATTTGCGTTTCACGAACTACAAACTGCCAGAGAACCATTTGTGATTTTCGATCGTTACGAATTCGTTGATCCCGACTTGGGTATTATATTGGAACCGGTAAGCAATTTAAAAGACACTCGTTGCGCCATTAACTCACAAGTTACACAAGCTCAATTCTTTCTCGTAGGACAATGTTCCGCCGGACATTTATCCACATTGTCCAATATATGACGTTTCTAACGGCATTAAAGGATCTTGCTCAACATATTACACTCGTAAAGAAGTTACCGAAACTGTGAGGAGTCTCGGTTTAGACGATGCTATCGAAAGGTACGGGCAGAAATTAGTTATCGTTGCGTCGCAGTCTGCGAGGAATCACGCACTGATGGGAGACGAGGTGCCTCCGACGCTTGAATTGAACGCGACGCAATACTGTTTCCTAGAGAGAGTAGGAAGGTCGCGGTACCATGGAGAAGTCACTCAGGGAAAGCTTAGCCTTAACGCGTTAAAAGAAGATCCTAAAAGCTTGTTCTATCACCGTAAGCTGTTGCTCCGCTATAAATTAATAACAAAGCAGATACATCACCAGAAAAGTGGCGGTCATAGTTGCAACGGAAGCCTTCTACATCTTCCGAGGTTCTTCGTTGAGAGGAAACAAAAGGCTATTTTCTTAGCCGAAGAGGTCATCAAGATTCTTAAATCGAAGCCTAACTGTGTCGCAGAGTATGACGAAATAAAGCGCAAGCTGCAGATTGAGAATGCAATAAGAAAGTTATTTAAAACTTCGTTCTTTCAGAAAGTTGTGAAAACTGATATTGTAAGTAACAGATAGCGCACAACTATGTGTTGATAGTTTCATAGTTACAAGGGTCTCAGTCATTTAGAAAAAAATTTATATTTCTAAATAGAGAGTACCATACAGAACTTTGTACCCGAATGCAACGTCTGCAGAGTGGCGACAGAAGAATAACCCGTTGAAAGAGAAAAAGATTAAAGTAGTGCAGTTGTTACTTCCCACTATCGATGTCATCGAAGCGTGGAATAAAGATGACGTACCAGAAGAAGACGAAGTGAAAGGTTTGTGTTGTTAATTAAATGTAGCGAACTCTGAATTAAGTAGAAATACTGTGGGGGACGAAAGTATGTGGACACTTTTAAAATCGTATGACTTGTTCAAAATTGGTCCAAACAACTTGAGTTTTTTTGAGAAGCTAGAAGGATTAGTTTGCTAAGTGACGTGTTTCGTCGTTTTGAAAAAAAGTTGCAATTGATCGGAATAGCAAAAAAAAATAGGGAAGATCATTTTTTCAACTTTTTTGCAACTCAATTGCAACTTTTTTCAAAACGACGAAACACGTCACTTGGCAAACTAATCCTTCTAGCTTCTCAAAAAAACTCAAGTTGTTTGGACCAATTTTGAACAAATTATACGATTTTAAAAGTCTCCACATACTTTTCTCCCCCACTGTAGATCAACTACCCGCGTACTTCATCTCTATCTCTTCACTTTTTTAATTTACGTATTTAAAGTGTACAAGGTATTCATTGTAATTGTCCATAGAATTCATCAGGCACTTGCGATGTTTCAAAAAGCCAAAACAATATCCTTTTTGCAATCCTGTAGGAAATATTAAGACGAATTCTGTGAGTATCAGAAATGCCTAATTTTTTGAAGAAATTTCATTATCTAAAGGATTCGAAGACTTGAACGTTAGTTAAGATCGTACTATGCTACAGAACATTTTTCACGAGTGCACTTATTGTTTAAACGATCCTTTCATTTATTGTTTTACATAAGAATAGTTGAGTAAACATAGTCTCAGAATATAGAAATTAAATGTAATGCGCAATCACGAGTTCTAACTCCTTAAATTTTCTTTGTTTCATAGATTTGAATATCTCGAGTCACAAATATGGCGTGCCTTACTTGAACCAAGCAAATGCGATAATCGAGGCTGGCGGAGATGCCGGCATATGCCAAGGAGGTTTATCTAAAAAAATGGGACTAACTAAACTGCAATCGCGGACAGTCCTGCGAAACATAGTTAAGTCAGGCATTGTGGCGACTTATATGAACGATATGGGTAGACAAAGGCTCACGAAGTATGTATCGAAAAGATTTGAGAAGGGCAGCGCGTTGAGTAAACAGTTTAACAAGGAAATGCATAAGATCAAAGAGCTTACGAAGCAAATTGTACCTGAGAATGACTATTCTGAGAAAAGTAGAAGTAATACGAGAGAATACAGGGTGGAGGCTGTTAGTGCTGATCGAGAAAGGAGTGTAGAAGAAATAACTAACTCCAATAAGACCAGTGAAGGCAGCGAAAGCAACTACGTTGAGGTAGACGGGAAAAAATTAAATAGACCTGCGGTAGAATTACAAGACATATTTCACGTTGTCAATAGAATATTGTACAAATATCGCATAATAAACCGGCCAAATAGGTATAAACGTACGTTCCCGAATTTTCAAGCAAGTACAATTAATAAAGTGCAGATGGAAGGAAAAGATACGAATTCTAATAATCCATCGCAGACTTCCGAGCTGTCGTGCAACGAGAAAGCAATATCTGCGTATAAAAACATAAAAGTCGACATGATAGTATTAACGCCGATGCATACGGACAAATCAGACGCTGAAGTATTTGGATTTATGGAGAATGTACAAAATAGTGAGAAGAAAAGTATCGGGAATATTACGTACAGATTACTGCGAAGGGCTAATATGATAATAGAATCAGTTAAGGAAAATCAAGTAATTGATGATATGACGAAATTAATGAAGGTAGGACGAAAAAAGATATTTTTTAATGACGTAATCTATATAATAGGGTTTATAAAAAAACCGACTTTTGAAAAAAAAAACGGTTTCCGAATTTCAGTATTCCAAAAAAAAAAACGGTTTCCGAATTTCAGTATTCCAAAAAAAAAAAACGGTTTTGGAATTTTACAAATTTATAAAAAGAACCCTACTATTTATATAGTAGGGTTTTTTTTAAAATTAGGTGGTAATTTAAAGTGGGGGTGGTCAAATTTTAGATTTAAAAAATTCTAGAAATTCGTTCTTTGGAGGGTGAATGGAATAATAGAATTTTTGGTAATTTTAAATTAGGTGGTAATTTAAAGTGGGGGTGGTCAAAATTTGGATTTAAAAAATTCTAAAAATTCGTTCTTTGGAGGGTGAATGAAATAATAGAAATTTAGTTAATTTTAAATTAGGTGATAATTTAAAGTGGGGGTGGTCAAAATTTGGATTTAAAAAATTCTAGAAATTTGTTCTTTGAAGGTGAATGAAATGTAGAATTTTGGGTAATTTTAAATAAGGTGGTAATTTAAATTGAGTGTGGTTAAAATTTAGATTAAAAAAATTCTTGAAATTCATTCTTTGAAGGATGAATGAAATAATTGAATTTGAGGTAATTTTAAATTAGGTGGTAATTTAAAGTATGGGGGGTCAAAATTTGGATTTAAAAAAAACTGGAAATTTGTTCTTTGGACGTGTATGAAATGTAGAATTTTGGGTAATTTTAAATTAGGTAGGGTTTAATTATATAGTAGTGCTATATTTACGTAATTAATATGCAAATATAAGTTACTTTATACGCACAGTCTACATCCGTTAATTAATTACTATCTATTTTTCCTCAGTTGATACACGAAGAAGAAGACAAAGAAGGGTACGACGTGAAAATTGATAAGAAATCCTTACAGAGGTTGTTACAAAAGCTCGCGAAAGACAACTTAGTGAAGAATATAAAAATAATTCTCACCGGATTTGAAAAAGAAAAACACTTGACATTCATATGCGACCCAAGTGTCGATATCAACAGTACTATTATTCAATCAGCCGTGGAGCAAGCAAAACTAAAGTTTTACTTATTACTGTCGCAGAAGCCAAGACTGCCCACGAAAAAGTACACGGACAAAGTGATGCCTGCTAAAAGCACAAGCACAGACGACACAACAGACAAGGCCGAAGCTAAATCTCTACTCAAACAATTCAAAACCCAATCGGCAGGCTTTAAATGTGGCCCCAAAGAGTCCAAGAAATACGGCTACAGCCCAAAATTCATACGTATGCAAGCCTTACACTTTTATCTGTTCCATCTGGCCTACGAGCATCCCGGGGAACCGACAATTTCTAAAGCGGAGCAAATACAAGCTCTGCGAAACAACGATTTCAAGATCACAGACGAATTGGCGGAGGAGTTCAGTACGATTTACACGAAAGATATCGGCTGGAAGATGTTCGTGCCACCTTTGCCGAAGTACAACGGTTGGCCAAAGGGATGGATGTTGATGTGCGACGTTCTGTTACGCCTGCCATTGTCAGTGTTCCTGAAAATACACTTCGTTTCCTTCGCCATACCGGACTTGGACAAATACGTGAACCATCCGATTCGGAAGCATTACTTAGTCAGAGACTTGCCGATTGATGCACGGAACTCTTTGCTTTTCGCACGGAAGTACATATTTAACATCCACGAGACGGTGACAAGATTGTGTTACATCGGACTAATACAGTTCGGCCCGCAGAGATTGAAGGAGAAGGACCAGGTGTTCATCTACATGAATCGTCGCGCAGAATTAATGGACACCACTTCGTCCGCGCCTGGTTATCACATAATCGAGGATAAACCCTATCCCCTGATCAGATACAACTTCAACAGCACTCAGGCGGTCGAGAAGTATTGGTACGATATGTGGAATACTTGCATTAACACGCCGTTAGGTGGTAGATTAGTTGTGCAAGGGAAGGAGATCGTGCTGGAAGACTTGGCGAAGAAAAGTGCCATGATGGAAGTGGTGGTGGCTCGTTCCCCGGAGGAAGCTGTGAAACTAGACACCGGCTACCTGCCCGGGGACCGTAAAGGGGCAGCCGGGATAGATTCAGCGTGTTTCCCTCACCTGAAACGCAACTGGAATTGGGGCTTCGGCAGTAACGCTCGGCAAATAAAGAGCCAGCAGAATGTGGCGAACGAACGGGATACGTATCTTTCTAAAATAAAAGCTAAGCCTATTAAGTTCACGGAGTTCCCTGGATTGAAGAGAGTGTCCGGGCCTCTGTCTGTGAACGCGACAGACCTCCGACGGAAAGTGCACGCTAAGGACGAAGAGGGCTCGAATCAGCAGAGGAAGTACGAGGCGTTGACGTGCTGTCGGAGCGCCAAGCAGAAGTCCTATGTGCGGAGAGTGCTGCCGCGCAAGTCGTCCAGCAAAAAGCGGAACAAGTACGACGAAGTTGACTATCGAGCGTTGCAACGAATGCACAAGTTGCGAGTGGACTGGGACCAGCACGAGGACAAGATTCTGCTCGTCTGTAAGGTCGCTATGGTGTACCTGTGTCCTAATCCGCGCAAGCAAGTGCTTACATTCTCTGCGGTGAGGGACATTTTAAGAACTTACTCGTTAAGCTCGCACAACAAGACGTCGAGAGCTTGCCAGCGACGACTGCTGTACATGCTCAGGCAGCAACAGAACGTTAACGCCATCGCCTTGGGCGTCGAGGAGATCAAGCAGAACTTTTATATCCGAAAGCGCTTCGATGGTATCCTTGAGAGACTCAAGGACGAGTATAAATGTTCTTACGAATACGATAAACACGTTGTGGAAGTGTTCGGCTCGCTTGTCGCCTATATAGCGAAGAAGTATTACGATATCTCGCACGTTGGGGAAAAGGAGCCGCTCCCCGTACCATCGACCGTGCAAGAGTTCAATATATTTTACAAAGTCGTGCATCCCGCCAAGCCGTTCGGTAATCGGGGATTCACGAAGGATCCTAGGAACACCAACGACATACACTTCGCGGTGATCAACTCTGTTATTCATAGCTCCATGTGCTGCGGGAAGGACAGACGATCTTGGGCGTACCAGTTGTTCAAGGTGTACCAGCAATACCCGGAGATGCTGTTGCGGAACGCCATGGCGAAGATTCGGAGCGATCAGATGGTTACGATTAAGAAGCATCAAATAACTACGATAAGGAAGTACGGTAATTACATGCCGATGAGTAGCTCTCAGTACCAGTTGAGCAGCAATTACATATACAAATTCCACACCAAGTGGCCGTACAACATATTCAAAGAGGCGTACGATGTTTTCCTCAAGCTGAGCAATTGGCATTGCCAGAGCCGAGCGGAGAACGAGAGCGAAACGCTGAGCGATTTTAACGGCATCGAAGTGTCGCCAATTACCGGCGGAGTAATAGCCGCGATACACGACTACACGATACGAGATCAAATAGACTTCGATATTGAGATACCTGATCAAGTGATAATGCTGGACCCGAGGTTGCAAGAGAGAGACGAGACGTACTTTCGGATTGCTAAGAGATACCAGGATGTTTTAGTTATTTTAGACAATTTGAAGTTCGTGAAAGATCCTTCCTTCCAGAACGACGACGCGGCTTCGGACTTCACGCAGAAAAGCGACAAAGGCTTCAGTTCGGACGTTGATATTTTGTACGACAACGATGCCAACATGCGCAACGCTGACGGGAATGATAAAGATGGCTTCTCGGATCTGGACGCGGAGAAGAATATACTTCCGCGGGAGTTTGAAACTGATAAGAGAAATTTCGAGGACACGAAAAGCTTCGCTTATTACGACGATATAATTTTCGAAAGCGACGAGGAGAACGGTCGTAATATTGTTGAGGATGAGCAGAATGTAATTAAGTTTCAAGATGGGACTACGATTGTATTGAACAAAGATGACTTAGAGCGCTCTACACATTGCGATGAAGATCCTGTGACGGAAACGGTGGAAGGCGAAACAGCCTCAGCGAGTGATAATTCACGTACGATTGAGAGCGAAGTGCAAGCGCAAAGTATTAAGACCACCGGAATTACAGAACCTGCAGGTACATCCCAAGCGCAGAGTAGCGACGGTACGCAAGATATAAAAGGCTCTGTTTCATCTTGTATAGAATCAGATATGGACGTGCAAGAATTAAATGTACGCGGAGAGAAAAGAGCAAGAGACGATGAAGAAACGCTAGACTCGGATGAACGTGGACAAAAAAGAGCGAAATTAGATAAAGAAGTGATTGTTGCAGGGGATGATGCGAAGAACGAAGAAGCTCTGCAAAGCAGTGACACTGTTCCAACTGGATTATCAGATGAAATACAGACCGAGTGCCTGAGGAAACATTGCGATGATAAAGTTGATGAACGTAGCGGTGCAAACCTAAATGATGTAAAAACCAGCAACGGAGAAGCTATTCCTAATAAAAGAAATGAAATTGCTTTGCCGTCGAGAAAAAACAAGCCGGCTTTTACACGCGTTAGCAGTATCTTGAAGAACATACCATTCGAACAAAATTATTCGAGTAGATACTGCAAGATCGATGATTCAGCTGACGTAACCAAACGATACACGCGTATAGCTCTGTTGAGGATGAGAGAGGAATTGAGCGAACTGACAGTAGCTGACAGCCACCACGCACACGAATACTTTGTTGTAAATATGTTTAAAGTTTTCTACACCTTGCATACGAGTCCGCAAACCTCCAGGGAAAAGGAGATTTTCAAAGGTTTTATGATACCTCCGGAGTTGCTGCCTCTGAAATTGAACGCGGTAAATGATCTGATTCAAGAAATAAACAAGTTTGCTGTTTTTCCCAACGACAGCATCTCGTACTGTGATTTTAAGAAGAACCTGCCTAAGGACTTTCCGCTCAACTTGAGTGACATAGAGGCAGTTTATAAGTTTGTACGCGACAAGAAAGAACTTGGCGCTAGCATTCAAGAATTAATGGTGAGTAAAAAAGAAATAAATTTCTGTAATTAAGGGGTCATTCTGGTAATCACGCCGCAAAATTCGGCAACATTCAGGGGTTTTTTTTCTGAGTGAATACAATGAATAACAATGTCAAACTTTTTTTTCATTTATTAGGTTACTGATAATGTGTACGGAACAATTTTTTAAATACACTGAATTGTGTTTTTCAATGTTATCTGGAGAAACAAAAAAACCAAACTGATTCTTAATAATTATGAGTACCGCTATCGCAGGTGCCAGAATTAGCCACGTAAGTCAAAATTTAACCAAATTGCACGCATTCAAACTTCAAGTAAAAATGGAAAATTTTGAGGCTTGAAGTTTAAATGCGCACAATTTTGTTAAATTTTGACTTACGTGGATAATTCTGGCACCTGCAATAGCGGTACTCATAATGATTAAGAATCAGTTTGATTTTTTTTCAGATGAGTCTGTTAGCTGAAATCACTTCTGCCGTATTTTCAAAGGCACAATTTTTAACTCCAGATAATATTGAAAAAACACAATTAAAAGTGTATTTAAAAAATAGTTCCGTATAAATTATAAGTAGCTTAATAAATAAATAAAAAGTTTGACATTGTTATTCATTGTATTCACTGAGAGAAAAAACCCTGAATGTTGCCGAATTTTGCGGCGTGATTACCAGAATCACTCCTTAAATTGTGTAATTTACTGTGGTAATAAGTAAACAAGAAGAAGTATATATTATCTTTTATCTCATACTTGTATTTTCTGTTCTTCCACAGAATAAATTTCAGAGTAACTTAGGAGAGGATTTGTATCGCATTACCTCCTTCCTAACAGAAAACCGTTTATTTCTGCGCTCCGGTGTGATGACGGTTCGATACATACACCATCGTCATGCAGATTCTTGGCTGATACGTTCGTATAAAATTTATCGGCTAGAGAAAGAGTCCCTGGCGCCAATGCCTCAGGGAACAGTCTACGATGTGACTGAACCTGAGATAATCATTACCGAAGACAACGATGCAAATATGACTGAATCCACTAAGACTGCTACGGTAGAAAGCGAATTGCCAAGCGCTAAGTGCGAAAACCCAGTTGAATTGGATACTCATTCAGAAGAAAAAACTAAAAAGCATGAGAATTCTGATAAGGAGACGTCGAATCATAGCGACGAAGAGTGCGCCACGCAGACGAAGAAAAGAATGCAGAGAAAGAGGACTCGTTTGCTACCTCAAAGGGATATATCTAGAGCTGCGAAGCAATTAGATCTTACGTAAGTTCTTTTCTCTGTTTATTCATTATAAGAGGATTTCAATTCTGCAATCTTTATTTTATGCGTTCGAACGTCTCTCTGCCAAGGTAACTGAATTGTAGACAGCCAAATCATTCAGAATTATTACGAACACTAAATATGTAACTTCACTTGAATGTTTCAGTACGAAGCAAGAAATAAGGGTGGTGATAAAACCGTGGATTCGAATAGACGGGGTTTTAAACCGCAGAGTGCTTGATCGCATGCTGGGAGCAGTTTTGTCGTACTGTTTAACACACCCAGGTATAGCGTTACCCAAAGTACAAAATAGATTTGTTCCTGCTCTTCAGCCGTGCCACACACGCGAGCTGGTCGAGGTAATTTATATTAATTATTATACGTAAAGTGTCTTGTTGTATTCAACTGTTTGTAATGATAAACTTCTGGAACACACTCTGTAAGTACGGGAAGAAGCGCAAATATGCAAATTTCTCCTGTTAAAAGAAACCAAAAAGTGCTGTACCCTGTTGCAATCGGAGGTTTCGTTTTCAAGATACAACAAATTTAAATTTAGTCGTTCAACTTTTCTGATGTGCGTTATTTAAATGACACACTAGCACACGAATCATTCTGATGCTTATTTTTATTTATTCCGATAATGATTTGAACAATGTCTAAAAGCGATTTGTGCAATAAGACACTTAATATTTTGTGAAATTTATGTTTGCGACAGATGTTGGGAAAGTTGGGATGCCTGGAAAAAATAATATTAAGGAAACCACACGTGAGTTTGTTTTCAAAGCCATCGCAAGTTAAGCCAAGTAAGTCAGAATGTGTTATTTTGCGAATGAAAATTTTTAATCGATCTCTAGAATTCCTCTTTGATGTGTTTAAAGTTGGAGCAATGTTTCCGTTATTACTCCGAATGGTTGTATTTGTATTTCGTGTTAATTGTACTCTTCATTTTCTGCTTTTAGTAATTGCAAATAATGATTGGGCTACTGAAGAAGATATCTTCCTTGAACCTACGACTGGAGCAATGTTGAAATTTGGAATATTTTTGAGCACTAAGATGTACAGTACAGATTATATTTCGTGATTGATAAGATTAATGAATTCTGTAGAAATAATAAAGAAGTTCGCATATTGATTTTGTATGAAATGATGGAAATTTGTACGCTTTTTAATTAACAATGAAATGTAAAATCATTAAACCGAATGTAATAGTTAATATATGTACTTTGTCAAAATCGCATTACATCGATTTAACAACACTTAAGCTTCCCCTTGTTTTTCCACTGTTTTATATGTAAGAAAATTATTTATTTTAAAGTCGTGTATTAATATTTATGTATAATGTTATGTTGAGGCTTAAAAAAATGCAATCTGCAAAAAAATGAATTCTTATTTTTTCTCACGATTTTCTTAATAACAATTAGAAATGTGTTGAAGGGAAACACGCGCCTAGTTATGGCGCGCATGCGCCAGTATGAATATTCCAGAGCATTTTCTTAAAAAATAGAAAACTTTTATTTTAAAAAAGTAACAAGTAACAAGTTTTCTGCACTAGGATGATACAAACATACCATAAAAACACCAAAATATTTATACAATGTTAACAATTCTTGTAAATCCTCGTAATCGATGTATCGTAGAAGTATCTGCTATGTATATCAGATTGCGATCACCTTAAGTCAAGGTATATTAGGCTCTATTACATCTTCATTACCGAACCAATCAATCTGTTTGAGCAAAGGCCATTTAACAAGGCTTTTGCTAATATATTTAAGCGCAGAAACACTGTCCTATCATTTTTCATATAACGCGTAACATATGTATGTATAATATATTGAATAAATAAATACTGCCTAAGCATGAATAATGAAATATGATATTACAAATCAAGATGTCAATTAAAATCGAATTACATTTACAAATTTCTTATATGTATATCATGATAATATAAAATATCGATATTGCGGAATAAAACAGACTTCGGGTAAAAAATAGGAACAGAGATGGGTCAAATTTTTATTTAAATAAAAAATTCGAATAACGAATAAAAGTTGAAAGAATTATTCGTCATGTGTCGAATAAAAGGTGAAAAAGTATTCATCATGTGTCGAATAAAAGTTGAAAAAATGATTCGTTATGTGTCAAATAAAAGTTGAAAAAATTATACGTCATGTGTCGAATAAAAGTTGAAAAAATTATTGGTCATGTGTTGAATAAAAGTTTAATAAATTATTGGCCATGTGTCGAAAAAAAGTTGAAAAAATTATTCGTCGTGTGTCGAATACAAGTTGAAAAAATTATTCGTCATGTGTCAAATAAAGGTTGAAAAAATTATACGTCATGTGCCGAATAAAAGTTGAAAAAAATTATTCGTCAGGTGTTAAATAAAAGTTGAAAAAAATATGCGTCATGTGTTGAATAAAAGTGGAAAAAAATTATTCGTCATGTGTCGAATAAACGTGGAAAAAAGGATTCGTCATATGTCGAATAAAAGTTGAAAAAAGTATTCGTCATGTGTCGAATAAAAGTTGAAAAAATTATTCGTCATGTGTCGAATAAAGTTAAGTTTTGTATCCAACGCGAATTTATTCGAGGAATAAAATTAATTTTTTTTATTCATCGGGCGTTTCAACTTCAACGTCAAATAAGTTTATCAACATTAACTTTAACTGTAACTTTAACATCATTCGATGTCGAATAATTTTCTGGCGCGCGTGCGAGCCGCCGAGGACCGGCAATAAAAAAATTAACTTTATTTCGTCAATGCCCCAGTGAACAGGAATGTGCTGTTGTACCCAGAAATGTTAGATAAATGTAAATCGTTAAAATACAGCGTCTGCAGTAACTGTTATATAAAAATTTCTTGTCAACATTTTTAAGAATTACTACAATAATCATAGCAAATATTTTTACTATAGTAAACGTCTAAAAAACATTTGCTTAATTTATCCATAGTATTTGACAACACTGACACATGGGCAGATAATATATAAATCGTTCGAATAATTTTGCTTCAATATACATATATACTGCAAACACTATGCACCTCTACTTTATACCGTTTTAAATCTTCGTATCATAACATACATATTTATTAACAATACATCGAAAAATAAATGTTCCAGCAAAATATATATTTCGTATTTTTACTACAACGAGATTTGCTTTTATTTTTCTAACTTTCTCTGTTTACTATTCGAAGATATTGACTTGCAATTTCATACACATACGTTTAAGTGAAATAATGCTTTCGGGATATTAACTGGAAATGAAGAATTAATCTAGTGGAAAGGAATGTATGTATTTCTTGTAACATAATTAAATGTAATTATAATACTCTTCAAAACTTCGCATTACCATCCACAGGGTTAGTCGTTATATACAGTGTTATAAATAGGGATGAGAGTCAACAGTGTTACACAGTATATATATATATATATATACACACACATATATAGATTTCTTTTATCGAATTTCAATCGCGGAAGTCCCTTGATAAAGACAATGCTCAACGTCTCGTGTAACGACGCTATTAACAATAAAGTATTTGCGTGTGCTCCAGCGTGAGAATGATATAACAATAATAACATACAGCAATAATATAGATACAACAATATATCATACTTTTAACAGTACCTATACTCCAAACTAAAGTCTGCTATGTATAATTCAAGAATCAATTTCTAAACTCTCAAGGTACGTGCAAAACTTTGCATACCTTCTTCTCTAAAAACATTCCTTATTTTAAAATATTTATACAGGGTGTCCCGGTACTGATGGTAAAACCGAGGAGGGGTGTGATTTTACGTGGAAAATAAGTCGAAGGTGTAGAATAAATTATTTTCATTCGAGGCTTTGTTTTCGAGAAAATTGACTTTGAATATTCTTCGAGTACCTCTGCACTTAACATGCCTTTTATCCATCTCCGTCTGCTTAGATTGGGTTTACAAATGGAACTAAGACATAAAGCCTCGAATAAAGAAGAAATTATTCTATATTTCCGATTTATTTTTTCACGCAGAATCACCATCAATACTGGGGCACCTTTTTGTAATCAACTTTTTATACTTTTATAGAGCGTATTAAATTAAAAGCGAGAGATTCGTGGTGCCACTGACCCAGAAATCTTTCGTTTCAGTTTCGATGTTGTGTATTTTATATAACATTATTATTTGGTTCTAATTCCACGGAATATAAAATCATACAAAAATCATATTAGTAAGGTAATGACGTGAGAATTATGATCATTTAATTACTACTAGAAAATACTTTAGTACAAAGTAAATTTTTGATTCAACGTAATGAAGATGAAAAGCCTTGTTTCACCTTGATTCGCAAAAGGTTACAGCAATGATTGTTCCCATGATCGTTCGCTTTCACAAAAACGTGCTCCTAAAAACGGATCTTCCTTTGTTGGATTTGTTCGTAAACTTCGGGGGTTAACAATTGATATCCGGACTTGTCACTTAGGTAATACAACTTGTCTTGTATCCTTTTAGTGTCGTATCCGTCGTCCACAAGATCTTTCTTCTTTAATTTGAATGTACCTGAAAGAATGATATAGAAACTCTTTGATTTTATGATAAAAGCCAGTGGACTATCTCGAAATATTCCGAGGGGAAATATTTTAGAAAGAGTGTTAACCCTTCGTGATCGCACGGGGTGTATTGCACCCCAAGAGCAATTTTCGATTTGAAATGTCGCACCTTTACGTCTTCCAAAGGGGATTTATCGAAAAAAAAAATAATAAAAAAATTTTTAAAAATCGGTTTTTTGCCACAACCATGGAAAATCGCTCATTTTCAACTACAAATTTTATCATATCAAAATTTACATTTCTAGAAAAAGACTATTAGACCACGACTGTTTAAGTATTACGAATGTACAATTATCACTGAAAAGTTAAAAGATTCGAAAATACGAAAATGGTAACTCAACAAATGACGCTGGGGTACAGTGAACCCCGTGTGACCAATTTGTGATTATAAGAAGGTGTGACCACGAAGAGTTAAAATCAATTTCTTAATACTCGTGTTCCACGAAATTACGAAGTTATATATTTCTATTTCAAATTAAACAATTTATTTCTAGAACATATCTTGATGCAAAAAAAAATGCCCATTATTATACACACAGACATTGTTATCGAACAAACATTATTAATAAAGATACCTGTGAGATCAATCTTGGTTAAAATCCTAATAAATCTAGGTACAGCATAAAATGCTAAGTGCTCCTTCAGATCAGTCGACAATTTACTGATGTCCAACGTTCCACTTTCATCGAATATTGCGGCCATTCCAGCTCTACCTTCGAGGCCTGGAATCTAACGAAAGAATTAAAAGATATAAAGAGCTCTTGAAACGCTGAGAAAATCGGTAATTATTACAAATTTGTTATAGTAATATTGTATCAGGGGCGTAGCTGGGATTTCATTCAAGGAGGCGCAATAAATAGTGAAACCGAATTTTGAATTTATATACGTGGTTAGAAATAACTAAAGCCGGGATCGAATAATGCGGAATTACTTCAGAATTTAATTTATTTTTATTTTGTAATAAATTAATTTAATTTCGGACGAACGACTAATTTATTACTTTTTCCGCTACGCCCACGAGTCGTATAATAAAAACTGTAGCGATGTAGTAAGAAATATAATTTAATAAGTGTTTATGCAGTCTTTAACTACTATATTTACCTCAACCCCGTACACAATGCAGTCTCTATAGTTAATGACATTACTAATAATAGCTTCAACTTCGGATGTAGAAACATTTTCTCCCTTCCATCTAAAGGTGTCGCCTGTTCTGTCTTTAAAAAACAAATAGCCAAACTCATCTGCTAGTAAAATGTCACCTACGAAGAAAGAAACAGTAATTAACTCTGGATCATAAGTTTTTCAACAGAAATACATAATTATTGTGCACGACGCGTGAGAAAATTTAATTTGTCACAGGTTCTACGGTTTTAATAATAATATGAATTTTGGAAATTCTATTAGCCCAAATTCGTACCAGATATAAATGCCGAATCGCCTTTTCGAAACACATCGCGGACGACTTTCTTCTCCGATGCTTTTTCATCCACGTATCCCAAAAATGCTCTGGATGGATTATTCGGTAAAATTTTTCCGACAAACACACCTGGTTCATCTAAAAGCAACAGAAGAAAGGTTTTTTAATTGTTTAAGGGTGTTCTGATAAAATGTCAAGATATATGAAATTCAGGTGACCGTGTTTATTTTATAAAAATGGAAAATGGGTTACTTACTTGGTTCACACACTTGGCACAGTCCTTTCGAGTCCCTTATTGGTTCACCATCGTTATTTGCCTTCAGAATGGAAATAGGGTAAATTGATGGGATGATTCGCGACATGAAACCGATAGCTCCAACTGTATTATCAATATTTACTGAAACAGATACGTAATCGTTAGTATAACAGTCTTAATATATAAAGTAGAACGTTTATGTTTGTACGTTTGTCTGTCGTCTAAAATTTTTCGAACAGTAAACTCTGGTATCATGAAATGTGCCTCAGCTTATTTTGCAAAATGTGACTAGTTTCACACAAAAAAAAATGCTAAGTAGTAACTAATATTTAGACAAAAGTTCTGTACACTTTTTTATATCGGTTGCATTTTTTATAGTATTTAGAAATTTAATTGATAGAAGTAGTTGTTCACTTATCGATCTGATTTGGAAAAGCATCTTACGCTTTACGGTGCTTTCCTTGGAAATCAATATTGATCATATAATAAATTAAAATAAAAAAAAATTTAAAAACAAGCTTTCATTAAAATGTGCTAAAAAGGAAAAATAATTTTGGTACCGGCCTAAATGACTGCCTTAAAAGAATTCCCTGATATGACCAAAAATAAAAGCGTGGGACGTAAATATTGAAATGCCCTTTTTATATAAATAGTATTAGTCTTAATATTCATATTCTATTGAGAAATTAGACTGATCTCTAGCACAATGCGAAAACTAATGTATCAAACTACGCAAAGCATTACAAATATTTTATAATTACTTTATATTCGAACTACTTATGTGTGCAAAATTTCAAGTCGATCGGACACGTTGAAGTGGGTCAAAATTAGCTTACAAAATTTTATCCTCACAAACTAACGAACAAAGTCCCAACTGAAGCTAAATAAAAGCTAATGATAATAAAAAGGAAGATAACTGAAGAAAAACTGAACTATAACACAAGAAAATAATAATTTACCAATATTAGCGTTTCCTTCCGTTGCTCCATAAAATTCAGCGATTTGTGGAATATTAAATCGTTCTACAAACTCGGGCCACAGTTGTGGCCTCAAGCCGTTCCCAAACATCAGTCTAATATTATGTTCCTTGTCTTCCGGCCTCGGAGGCACAGCCAAAATGTATCTGCACATTTCTCCAATATACTGACCGACCTGAAAATAAATTACACCAATACATTAACGTTGTTTTACACAGTTCATTACTCATTGCTTTGAGACACTTTAATTCTTTATTACACCAAATTTGTGGATATACAAATTATTAACGATGCGCACTAGAAAAATATGAATGTCTTGAGAATTTTATAATGTTGCGGCGAAAGTTACAAGTAGAGATATACTCACTGTACAGTTATATTTGATGCATTCGGGGAAATAGGCGCTCGCCGAGAACTTCTTTCTAATCACGGTTGTCGCCCCATGAAGAAGCGTCGCACCTATGGTCATCGCACCGGCAGCGGTATGATACAATGGTAACGGTGTATAAAATCTATCTGTACTCCTAAATTGTGCCATCATAAAAATGCCGGTCGCCATAAAGATATATCTGGAAAAGTACCAAAGCTGAGAATTAAAATATTGCAGGCATATCCCCGGTGTTTTTTAAGCGGTTAATTAACCCTCGGAAGACGAATGGTGCACCGGTTTCACGAAAAATATAAAATGAATTAAATAATTAAAATTTCTCAAATTAACTAAAATTTATTAATAAAGAAATACATAAAAAAAAATATTTATGTAGATTTGGTACAGAAAATAGATGTATCTCCTGTATGATTTTTACAAATAATGTTACTGCAATTTGGGCATCATATCCTATATTTTGCCATTGGCAAAATAAATATGATATCGTGATTGACTTTGTCAGAGTTGGATCAAAATGACTCTGCATTCGTTGTGCGAGGGTTAACAATTGTTAGCGAATATTTCGCATTAGAAGTGATATAAATAAATATTATTATTATTAGAGCCAAACGTTTCTTACCTATTATTAGTAATAACTGCTGCTTTAGGAAGACCAGTTGTTCCACTGGTGAAAATATATAACAATTTGTCGTTGTGGCCGCCTTTTTCTTTTTCGGAGAGAACCGGTGGGGCCGCAGAAACCTCAGCCATAATGCTGAATAAATCTTTGTCGTTGAGCTTCGATGGCTTGGTACTTGGTACATTATCAAATCTGTACAGTGTAAACTTTGAATCCAATGTACCCGCGATATCTGATACAGCTGAAATAAATATTTAATTGTATTAGGCGGAAATTGTTCAAGCTCGTAAAATTGTGCTTTATAGGTACAAGTTTGATCGATAATTAATCGGTTCGGAAATACAGTAGGACGTCGATCATCCGAATATTAATTAATCGAAATTAAAACAGACTTCAAAAAAATAAAATTGCACTAAAAAGTTAAAAATAATTCTTTCCCTTATTTAATCTACGACTCTCATATTTTCTAAGTCGGCGCCAGATTTACACAGTGCAAATGACGAGGCACCGACTTAAAAAATATGGGAGTCGTAGATTAAATAAAGGAAAAAATTATTTTTTATTTTTTAGTGAATTTTTATTTTTTTGAAGTTGGTTTCGATTTTTAAATTTTTTTATTTTTATCTTTTTAATTTTATATATATTGACGCAACATGCCGAGGAGATATGCTCGTACGTACATAAAATAATAATAATTAGATAACAATAGTCTTTATTATTAACCATATCTGGCAAAATATTGGGCCAATATTGATTCAGTGTAAGATGGGACCATCGGGTCTTTCGAATAAAAAAAAAGATCATCAAAATTGGTCCATATGCTGAAAAGTTATGCGGGGACAAACATAAAAAACCATAAATACAAACGGGTCGAATCTATAACTTCCTCCTTTTTGAAGTCGGTTAAAAATGAGAATATTTCTTCAGCAAGAATCGAGTATACGTAAAAAATAAATTATATTCTACGTTAGTGGTGCCCAACCTGGGGGTAGTTAAGTGTTTTCAGGGGGGTCTCCGCGGTTATTTTTAGTTGACCATTCTTAGCACTTATTTATTTTAATATGGTTCCATTGCCATATTCTATTAATCATGTAACACTGATTTTTCATAAATGAAAAAAAAAAAGGAAAAGCTGGTTACCCACATGCAAGCAAACCATCCCACTAAAAAGATAATTAAATATATTAAATATCTTTAAGTATATTTAATATACGTATTAAAATAATTAAATATTATTAAGTTAGAATTATATTTTGAAATATAATTTGTAATCTGGTTTCTATACCTAATTAATTTACCTTATCTTATATGGGGGGGGGGGTCACAGGTCATTTGACTATTTTGAAAAGGGTTCGCGACTCAAAAAAGGAAACACAGTTTTACGTAAAACAAATAATACCTACATGATTATTAACACCCAACATATGTAAATTATTCACCATTACCTCAGCATATTAACACCATTTAAATACGAAGACGCTATATGGACACATTAAAAAAAGGAAAAAAAAAATACGAATGATCTGAGAAACTCAAGAACGATCGTGTTACGAAAAATGATCTTTTCCCTGAAACCGAGTATCTTGTGCTTCTGATACCCTTCCGTGAGTTCAAACGCAACGAAAATATGTATCACACGTTATCGTAGATTAAGAACCGAATTGGTCCAACCGTAGCTACCATTTTACTTCGATTCACGATTGTCCATCGGTATTGAAACACCTGTATGCCGGCGATCGTGGCACGCTTCAAACTGCAGCTTCTAAATTTCGCAAGTAATGGCTGGGATAAATAATCTCCACTTGCACACTTCGTGCGCAGTGTGTAAACGTAATAGCCGGCGGTATTATGCAATCATTTATAAAATGACCATCAGGTCGAATCGACCACAGCACGCAACCCAACACCTAATTTTCTTTCATTCTAGGGTAGTTAATTCCATTTCCCATTATTGCATCGATTATTGGAGCTGGAGGCTGTGCGCTCGTTGTACCCACGCATTGCACGTGATATAAACATGATTTCACTTGCACGATAGAGCGTCGCCGAGTAGGTACAAGGATTTTTCAAATGAAATAATCGTCGGAAAATCTTAGAATTAGTCAAACAGGATATCACATTTTCAATCAAAGCCATTGGTTTTTATGCTATTAAAGAGCATTGTCTCGTTATATTTATACCGGGAATGACTAATTTGTTCGATAAAAGATTAATTTCTTCTGCATAATATTACATGGTTGCTTTGGGAATATTTTAAAAGTTGAGCTAATACTACCATGCCCAGAGAGGAATTCAACATTTAAATTTACAAAAGAATGAAATATTTAAATTCTATTTATTTAATATTTATTTTCATCAATTTATTAATTTAAATTGTAAGTTTCATTAATTTATCGATTTAAATTTAATTTTTTTTCAATCATTGGCACCTGTATATATTAATACTTTAAGTATTTAAAGTCCCTCGTAGAATACTATGATTTGAATATTTTAGAAGCCAAAAATACCGAGCAGAAATATTTGTGCATGAATTGCGGGGAATTCCCCGGCCGCCATGAATTATTAATAAACTAATAATTACAGCAGAAAGTTATACTTGCGCGTCCTATTTACAGTGGGCATACGTAGCCACGTAGATTATAAGTTCCGTACTATGTTCGCACGTACTGTTTCGCATGCGTGCGTGGCCCAACTGTTTCACAATAACCGTTCGTTTAATTTATCAAATTGATGCTGCATTGCTTCACGGATGCAGCAGCCCGGCTGCAATACGCCGCATGGAATAATAACTGTCCCTTCGCTCCCGTTACAATGCGAAGTAATTAATTACATAAACGGCAATCTTCCCTTGTCCAGCCTCGAAGGCATTAATTTCTCCTTAATAATTACTCCGCCGTACAATTGAAATATTTCTTATTGAATTATTGCTCGATTGCTTATTATTGTCAATACTATTTAGCTCGCTAGATAAAACGATGAAGAATGAAACGAAGGGTATGAAAAAAACAGGGAACGTCGTGAAACAGCTTTATCGAGAAAATTAAGTTTTAATACTTTGGTCCACCAGTAAAGAAGCAAGGATCAATGAATTTAATTTTCTTATATAATTTCTTAGTTTAACTTGAAGGTACGTAGAAGCTTGAAGCTTGTGCTTAAGCAAAGACTGGGGACATTCCGTATTTTGTTCCAGTGCAGAGTCGACATTTCCTGTTTTTAACCGACTTCAAAAAGAAAGAGGTTCTCAGTTCGATGCGTTTGTATGTGTGTGTGTTAGTTTGTATTATGTTTGTCCGTGAATTTCTCCGTAACTATTGGACCGATTTTAGTGAAACTTATTGCATTCAGTTTAGCCTCAATCAACTTAGATCATGGAGAAAGAATTATAAAAATCGGTTCAGTAGTTTTGAAGTTACATAAAAAATAAGAAGTATTTTTGTTGGAAATTATTATTGGAATCTTCCGATTCTAGCAAACGGTTTCTTTTTTACGAGCAGCTCATTTTGTAGGCCTGCCCTAATTTTTCAAAATAAATGTAGTTATACAACATAAATAACTAAAAAAGGTAAAAAATAAAAAATTTAAAAAAAGTTAAAACCAACTTCAAAAAATAAAAATGCACTGAAAAGTGGAAAAAGAGATTAAAAAAAATTAAAACCGACTTCAAAAAAATAAAAATGCGCTAAAAAGTAAAAAATAATTTTGTTCCTCATTTAATCAACGACTCTCAATTTTTGTAAGTCGGCGCCAGATTTACACAGTGCAAATGATGAGGCGCCGACATAAAAAAGAAATTGAGAGCCGTAGATTAAATAAGGAACAAAATTATTTATTACTTTTTAGCGCATTTTTTTTGGTTTTTAATCGGTTTTAATTTTTTTTTAAACCAAATTTTTAACGTTAACTCACGAGAGCATTTCTACTTTATAACACTTTGTGATTCGACGGTTCTGTAGTCCCAGTTGCCACCAACAAAATATGCACAAATCACAAAATCCAGAAGAAAAAATAATTAATAAAAGGCGTAATCTCTACACTCACCATCGCTAAAATCTGCTCCATAAATAAGAGCTTGACACCGGGAAACGTTGATGCTGTGCTGGAGGGCAGTTTTACGTAGATTGGTGTTAATGAGGGGCACTATTACCCCCAGCTTACTTAAACCAAGCCAGATCGCAACGAATTCCACCCGATTTTCCAAAAACACACCGACCACGTCCCCTTTACGGTATCCATGTGTTTTGAATACCGTGGCGATTTTGTTGCTATAGTCCTCCACCTGGAAACATTTTTTGCCTGAGTTAATATCGGTATTCTACGTGTACGACGATATACGTAACAGGTTTGTAATCAGAAGCAGCCTCAAAGCAAGCGATACTACGTTCTCCAACAATATAGAAGTCGGCAAAGTGAAGGTTTGGTGCTGCGGAGATTATTTTACGTTTATTAAAATAGTAGGAGAATATTTTGAAAAATTAAATCTCACGTGGAAAAATGTTATTCTATATTTTTGTATTATTTTTATGCAAGAAAATTCTCACTTCTCGGGTTAATGCAAATCACGCCACTCGTTTGTATAATAGATATTATTAATTATGTACCAATATTTATCCGGAGAAGACGCTTGGTATTTTGTTTAGAGATCAGTGAACCTTCGTTTCTCTGAACCTAACCGGCAGATTCTACAGCTGGTTTATGGGCCAAAGAAAGGATGTGCCTAACGGTGTAGCAGTAACGTTTCCATAGACATCAGTCGCAGAGCATTCCTAGCAATTACGATCGACTAATTCCTTCGTGGCCTTTTATTAGAAAATTGGTTCCTACATTCGATAAGTTTCGAGCTAATTTCGAAGATCTTGAATCTGAGTTTAGAGTTAATAAGACGCTTTCCACTCTATTAATTTATTTAAAAAGACTGTCCATTGGTGAATTTAGAAAAAGATAATCCTTCGAAGCAATCTGTTCTTTTAAAAAGCAAATTGGTGTTTCCATCTAATATCTGTTATCTCCTACTTAGGTACCTATCACAAATATTGAATTTTTAGCGTAGCAAAAAATGAAACTTAGTCATAAAAATTATGGGCGAAAAATAGATCTGAATATTAACAAATACTTATTAGCAAAAATGTGAATATTATTACCGATTGAGATGACTTCCCTATTTTCAAAATCCCGTGGAAACCGTTCTACCTATGAAAGTTTCTACAATTTTTTGTATTTCTTTCGCGTGATAACAATACAGATAACTTTAAGTTATTCAAGCCACTCTTGTTCCTTCAACCGAGGCGATCGGTGGTCAATGCCGGCTCTCAAGGCGAGGTGAACGACCGCGAGCCGAAGTGTTTCAAGGTCAACGAAGGTCAAAACCGTGTGTCCAATTTTCTGAGCTAATAGCAGGAGGCGATACGTTATTTAGTCATCGCTGACGCTATCTCGTTTCACTTTTATCCTCAGAGCCACATCTCCTTTTTTTTTTTTCTCTCCAACTAGCCCGATGATCCGTCTTTCCCGCATAGCACAGGACCGTTAATGGGTGTCTCGCGCCTGATCGCTGTATATTTGCCTATCAGCTCCGTGGAGCCTCGAATGGTCGGGCCATTTTTCACGTAAACGAAATCGACAGTAACCATTCATTGCCAGATCGTTTCGTGGATCTCCGGATGTTTTATCTTGAGAGATGTCGCCGAAAACAGTAAGCAAGTACTTACTTCGAAGTACTTTGCACTTGGAATTCCTGAACTTATCTTATTGTTAGCGATCCTCGCGAGATATTTGCGCAGAACAGCATTCTTTCGGAACGAAAACAACAGATGAAGATAGGGAGATTGATGCTTGTTGGGATCTGTCGTAACGCTTCACATTTCCAAGCTATCGCGTAACAAAATCTTATAAAATTACCTAATCTAATAAAATTTTAATTCGACTGAAAGGTACCAAGCTTTTCGCTAGTGTGAAATTGAACACATGTTTCTGTGAGTGTTGCGTGTTAAAAAAACGGTGGTCACTGCTCTTAGAGGAGAATCTATACCCTCGGATCGGTGGACCTTTGTAAAAAGAACTTGCTGCAAAATTGTTTATAACGTTGAATGACAACATAATTTTTTTCTACATTAATATATTCTGCTAGTTGAAAGGAGAACGAGTTTTTTAAAAAATTAAGTTTTATGGAGCACGCCTGTATTTTTACTTGCGCACAAAAGCAAGTTAACTATAATTATAAATAAGTAGAAATAATGAATGAGTGTAATAAGAAATAATAAGAAATAATTTTGCTTAGCTAGAATCGCATTTTAAGCCACTATGAGTTTAAAGATGTATTGGACTTATCTTCAAAATGGTACCAAGTTAATGAAAATTTGTAAGATTGTTTTTTCTAATCTTTCTGATGTGCTCCGAAAATTTTAAAAGAATTCATTAAACGGTTGCTGAGTTACAACGATTTTAATTTTCACTTATTTTACACGTACTCTTATGGAAAGAGACGAATTTGACAGATAAAACAGCTGAAAAAATGTTGAAGAAATGGTACCAATGTTTTCAATTTTTTTTTACATGTAGCATACGGGTAGATGTAAATATCTGCTGAGTTTCAATTGTTTTCGCTACACCGTTTAAAAGAAATAAATTATAATTTGAGAAAATTGTGAATTCAGAGAATTTTCACTGCCAAAAGTTTAGCAAATGATGCTTCAGAAAGCATTTGCAAAGTGAAAGATACCTTCCTAGGAGTAAAAATAAGATTTACATCACATCTAGATTTACTATGCGTAAGACGTAGATATTCAGGTATTTCAAATTTCATATTGGGAAACCTAGAGGAGGCGTGGCTTAGATTTCAGCGCTGTGGTGGTCAGTTGGCAAACTATTGAAAGTAGGCCCGGATCCCAGCAAACATTCCAAATAAGTACTCAGCAGTAATAGCTTTTAACAAATTAAAGTTCTCTTAATTAAAAAAAAAAGCGAATTTCTATTCAGGAAATTTGTAAATTCGGGTGTGCTACACCTCAGAGCAAAAATTTTATTGGTTGTGAAAATATAATTAATAGTGGTCACCTGTTGAATTGTGGAAAAGTGAATGAAAAAGATAACAATGATGTTGTCCAAATTATTGCATTTTGTCTACAAACTGCAAATTTAAGAGATGATCCTCATGAGGGAGGCACATACCGAAATATGCGAAAAAGATAAAAAAAAAATTTCTTTTATTTTCAGTGTTTGATATGTCTTGAATGTTTCCTGAAAATTTGGGACCGTAATTCGCAAAAATATCGAAGATATAGACTCAAATTTAGGACCGAAATTCGCAACAATATCGAAAATATAGAGTCCACATCTTCGATATTTTTGCGAATTTCGGTCCCAAACTTTCAGGAAACATTCAACACATATCAAACACTGGAAATAAGTAAAAAAAAAGTTATCTTTTTCGCATATTTCGGTTCATGCCTCCCTCTTAAATGTTTAAAATATAGTCCTCGAAAATGAAAATTTCCTTTTTTTTGCTCGTCTTCATAAATAAAAAGTGTTCCAGAAGCATTTAAACTTTCAAAATTTGAGGAAAAAATAATTTTTTTTTTAGTTTTTCGGACTTTTTTCGAAAACCGTTTGTCGCACGAGAAAAAGTAATAGAACATAAAAGATGCTCCTTGTCCGGATCTACAACTTTTGTTTGATATATTTTTTTATTTAATCAATAACTCGGAGGATATTACACAACTGCGACTTTGCGAGCTGTTTGAATAATTATATGAAATGTCCAAGGGCCCCTAGGCCCCCTTTCCCGTTATCCGATCGAGCTCAATCTTTACACGGATTTTTTTTAAATTATTTGTAACTATTCTGTAGGGTGCCCCGAAGAAAATTCAAAAGTTGAAAATAAGAGCCACCCTAATGTACACAGATAATCATATGTACTTCGACGGATTTCGGCCTACTCACCGTAGTTTACTTTTCTGTCACTAGTTGGCGTATCGAAATTTAGGTTTCCCAATATTTTTGTCGAAAATTGTACGCCCGATACATCCTTAAACCAAGTGTCCGGATACTTTTGAACGACAGTGTAGCTAATTCGACTCACCTGCTGAAACGTCCATTCTTCATCTTCGTAAATTAAACAAACTTTATTGGGGTGCCGATTGACTTGCTGCCGGAATACGTCAGCGACGGACCGGTCCTTCCTCTGGTGACATCGAATGATCCAAAGGAGCTTTATATACCGCGATATGGCTCTGAAACGAACAGGAAAGCGTTGTTACTTACATCTGCTAAGAACGCGTATAACAAACATATAATGACGTTCGATGTCCCAAAAATGCACTAAATAATTATTACCCGCAATAAATAAATAAATAAAAAAATAAACACTAACGTTAAAATGATTCTCAAATTTTCTGAGCGCTCCTAAATTAAATACGTCACGATCGTTCGAGCTTCTTCGCAAATCATTCAACAAACTTTGAGCCTGTTAATATATGTAATGCAAACGTATCTACCCATTATTTTACGTGACGGTGATACGCGAAGTTACTCGGTGACTTGGGGTTTCACTGCGGTGATTGAATTGTGCGACAAGCCGAATCTAAATGCATCTAGAGGGAAATCTAAGTGCCTGGCTGACTCAATGGGCCAGTTAAAGCAATGAAAGAAATCTGCCGCGCTGCGGACACCGTTTCAAGTGATTCGACAGTGATCGGTACTATATAGAATTTACGTAGCCGCATAGATAACGCGTGCGTGTAGGCAACTGGTTAATTCTGCATTCATATATTCTGAAACATAGGTATTGACTTTGTATGCCTACTGTACAATTACCTACGTCAACAGGAATGCGATAGTGGAATAAGAATGTACACAGACACTAAGTTTGCATTCCTATTTTAACGCGCAAATATTGTTTGTAATAATATTTGACCGAGGCAGTTCAAATTCGTCTCATTTCTTTATTTCGAATTTTTATTCCTTTTCCATTATATTCATCAAATTCTTATTCGTTTAATCAGCGTTATAATTCACTTGTGGGGTTGGTTAGGTCGAGAAACACCGCAGCTTTGGGAATTTATTTCTAAGCGACAAAAACATTTTTTTCGATTCAAGTTTTTCAGCGAAGATGGAGTAAAATTTTCAAGGTTTCTTTAAAAACAAATGTGGCGGTCGAGAGATATTTCTGATGAACAGGATTCTGGAAGAAAACTTTAACAATAGAAAATATTCTGTTCTATTAAATAAAACTTAATTTGGGCAGACGTTCAATTTTTTTCGATAATTCAATTTTTATCTGACTTATGCGTAAATAAAGGTATATTTTTTTACACACGAAACTGATCTTTTTGCTTCACAGTATAGCTATTTTGTTATTTTTCAGCCCGTGAAAAAAATTGAACGTCGACCGATAGGCAACTTAGTTTTATTTAATATTCTGTTGCTAAAGTTTTGTTTCAGAAACCTGTTCATCAGAAATAACGTACACCGTCCAGTTGTACGTGAAAACTTGAAAAAAATTGTGTATGTTATTCAAAGATGTCTCTGAATTTACTGAAAAATTTTAATCGAGAAAAAAGTGTTTTCGTCACTTAGAAATAAATTCCCAAAAATGCGGTATTTCTTGACCTGCCCAAGGTGGTCTAACCCCTTAAGAACCAAATGAATTTTTTACAGATTTTTATTCAATCATGTGTCATGAATTTATAACGTGAATTTGATTTCTGAAAATATAGTTAAAAGTAAAAATTATTCAAACAGGCGAGGAGTCATAAATTCAAGCTACGTTAGCAAAGGCTCACGTGTCCTACACTTGCAAATATTATCGGAAACTCGCTAATTAACAAAATAGAAGACGTAAATATCAGTGTATACTTTGGTGAACAATTAATATTGATCCGCAATTTTGTGTACGTACTTTGCAAAAATACACTGCTAATTAATCAAACTTGGAAGGCGCATATGCCCCGGGGTCTCATCGAAATCGACTGCCTCGACGCCTAAGAATGACGTAAAAGATTCCATTCTACATTTCTAGTTTATCTTTTTCGCGGTGAATCATCCATTTTCGAGCGACAGCGCGTATTTCGAGACACCTAGTCTTTTAAACGCAAAGTGACAGAAAATGTTACCTACTACCAATAATTTCTGCGAATCTGTTTGAGAATACTAACAACCCCGTTTTTAGAAGAAAATATTATATTAAACACAGGGGCGAATTTGGAGATTTGGCGCCCCTAGCCACGAAATATCATAAAATATTTGAATTTAAAACAGTTGAGATAATTTTGAAGTTAATTCAACATCACAACTCAGATATGAATTATTTCTAATTCGCTACGTGATAAGAAAGCGAATTGTTTTTAATACCGTGTAAAGTATCTGTGTTTAAACATTTTTCAATTTCTCTCGTCCAAATCCGCGCCTGATTAAACTCGCTATGTAATTTATATCGCGTGTCATTGAACCCCTCTCAACAGCCGCAGAAGCTTTTTAATTGAAAATCCCTCAGCCACCAAAGCACATCGATGTCCATTGCAGGTTTTAACCAATGTTATTTAATTAATTAATTTCACACGCCACCCATTTGTCCTCTTAAATGTAAAAGTGGACGTTAAAAGGACAAGTACACAAGACACAAAGAAAAGAACCATACAAACTAATGTAAAAATATCGACAAATGAAACACAAGTTGCAGCTGCAGCAGGAAGCCACTAACACACCGCAGAAAGGGATCCAGGTAACAGAGATCAAGCTTATCACAGGTGACCGTAAATAATATCAGTCTTACGCAATGGCATATAAACCGCGCGGCGCGATATCTGTCTCGTGGGACTGCGATTGGAATTGCTACTAGCGTCCTTCTCGACGCGCCCATTAAATTATGCACACCAAGCGGAATAAAAATCATTTGCGGCAAATACAAAAATGTGTACCTATTAATTAAAGAAATGTATAATGCAAAAAATAAATCCGTAAACATGGTATCCCTAAATGCCGATCGAAGTTTCGATTTAATAGTGTAGGTAGCGGTTTTTGCAGAGAGCATGTAAAACTTTTTTTATCGATCAATTGCGACGAAGAATGCGTTCCGATTCCATCGATTTGCACCGTTTGAATTGAGAGAAGGTGAACTGTGTATATAATCGTGATTCCTTCGTCTAATTGTACGAACGCGATCGAAGTTCAATAAGTAGTTTGCCGGCGCAAACACGCTGAAGAAATTGCGTTTTTATCGTTGGCAATGCCACTGCTACGGTTTTAAAGTGAACTGTTGTGCAGACGGTAGGACTATTTCGTTCGCTGTACCCTAACTCGTTGAATAGGTGCAGCTTGTAAGCTTCCTTGCAGGGGGCTGCCACTCTCATTTGCGATTTTGGGACAGTGTTATGACTGCCACCTAGGCATTTCCAATTTTTTCGGACTAAAATTCAATATGGACATGTACTAGTGTTTATGCTAAAAGGTATCGTATCGAACTGGAAACTCCCATTTGCTTATTATTTGAGGCAGTCAGAGCAACAACGGAGCAACCCACATTAAAAACTTGTTTTTTTTCTTCTTATTTTATATGGTTAGTAGAGCCTATTGGAATACGTTATTGCTACTAATTCAATTTCGAAAAAATTGTAGGTTAGTCCGTTGTTGCTCCGACTGCTTTATTTCACAAAATGTAAGACGTCCTCAAATCAGTTGATGCACTGAATCAAAACTGTTGTAAAAGATTTCGAAGAAACGGAATTTATCATCCTCAGTATGGTTTGCGATCAAAATACAACATATGTTGCAGCAATTGATAGATTATTACTGGATTCGCAGACTATGTTGGACGGCCATATTGAATTTTAGTTCGAAAAAATTGGAACTGCCTAGGTGGCAGTTGAAACAATGTCACAAAAACGCAAATGAGAGTGGCAGCCCCCTGCTTCCTTGGTTTTCGACAAGTTGATACTTGAGAGCCATAGTTTCTAGGAATAATCTGAGCACGTATGCGCTCGACCGGCAACGAGATATTTTCGATGCGGATCAGAATTTGATGCGTCATGTTTACCAGGATTTCTAGGCGATGGCGCGTTAAAAGTGATACAGAGGATGCAAATTAGTAAACTAGAAATATGTATCATGTCTTCGACGCTGAAGTAAAGAAATTATTGGTGATTTTTTCTTGGGGATTCAAATTTGTCAAGATACTTTTTAAGGGTTGACCTCTGTGCGACTATTGTTTTTATTCAAATTTAATTGAACATTGAATGAGGTTGAATATATGTTATAATGACTCTATAAGAAAGTAGTTTTCTTTTGGGATTATGAACGCAATTATGGCTTAAGCTTCATATCGTGTTAAATGAAGGGGAAGAAGAAAAAGGAGATTTGTTGGAAATCGTTCTGGCGATTGCAGAGTAAAATTTTAAAATTTTAAAATTTTTAAAAATTTAAAAATTTAAAAATTTAACCTTTAACACTTATTCGTGCATGCTCATCAAGACCAGTGGCGGATTTAACAGGACGGTTGATGAGCAGTAACTGCTTGCCGCCTGGGCCCCTGCCCAGAAGGCCCCACCAGGGCCCCATAATCCAAAAAAAATTATGATTTGAGGGGTCATTCTGGTTAGACGGTTTGAAAAAATCGATTTTTTTAAAACATTTTTCGAAAGTACATATCCTCAAGAATATACTGTTAAATTTTCATGGAAAAATTCCTATTATTTTAGTTTCTACATAGGGATTTTGTGGGGCTCGGCCTCTGTAGATGAAAACTTTGAACGCGTTTTTCTTGAAACGTTATTTTCTCACATGGTGCAGGTAAAATCTCAAAATTTATCGAACCGATTGCTTTATAACTTGCACTGGTTATTCTGCACACCTATGACTCTGGCAGGGACTACAACCAAGTATTTTTATTGAGTCTGACCTACTTTTAAAATCGAAAATAGCACAGAAAACAAAGCCGAAATACATTGATTCTTCCATTTTGCCCGCCATTTTGTTAATTTTAAAGATAAATCATTAATTCTAGTTTGGAAGATAGCGACAGTTATAGTGGTCAAGAATCTGCTTGTATTTTTGGTTTCAGATAAGTCCAACAGCTGAAATCGCCTGTACGAACGAGGCATGAATTTTTAACCATGCCATCAAAATCCTGTTCAAAAATATTTTAAAAGTAATAATTCTATTACTTTTATATTTTTTATTTCCTGTAGAAATGTAGTTTAATCAATAGGAAAAAATTTTGTTCCATTACTATAATTTGTTTCTTCGCTATAAATTCCTGAAAATCGCTGAATTTATCGGCGCGCTGACCAGAATGTCTTAAGAAAAAAGGCCCAGGTGGCAAACGTTCTGAGGGGCCCATTTTTTCGGGAAAACGAGGAGGTAGTTTACTAAAAAAAGGGCAACTGTACAGAAAGGTATAGGAAAAAATATAGTGCTTAGATAAACTCATAATTTTTTTTAAGACAGGGCCCTAGGGGGCCTTCTGAGCAGGGGAACTTTTTCGAGAAAATAATCGATAGTTTACAGAAAACGGACTCAGTGTAATAATACAGAAAAAAAATATAGTTTGGATAAAATCATAATTTGTTTTAAGGATGAGGCCCTGGGGGCAGGGGCCCAGGTGGCAACTGCTCATCGGCTGCCCTGTTAAATCCACCACTGCCAAACACTACATTTTTTCGATCTACTATACTTAGCCCGTTTTTAGTAAACTACCTCTTCATTTTCTCGAAAAAAAATGGGCCCCTCAGAACGTTTGCCACCTGGGCCTTTTTTCTTAAATTCGCCACTGATCAAGACCTATGGAAAACCAAATTTAATAAAGATGTGTCTACAGTGTTATAAGTCCGGGCTCCCTGTGTCGTTGGAAGTACATTTATATTCCTACTATTGTCAGAGTTGGGCAAAATTTATTTCGAATAACGAATAAAAATAACGAACAAATCACAGGATTTATTCGTAAATAATGAATAACGATTTTATTCGGCGAAAAATTATTCGTTAGTCACGAATATTCAAAATAAAAATTATTCGTTATTCTCGAATAACTTCAATTTATTCGAAGATTATTCGAATAAATTTTTGTTACTCTGTTACCGTATTGCCTCGATCTAAGAACGAGGTTTCTGACTCGATACAAGGTGAGCCCTATCCCCTCCACTTCTGTTTCTGCCACGGCGGATGAGAGAGACTGGTGACGCAACAAAGAGGGCGCGTGCTGTTGCGTCAGCGACAAGCCACAAACAGTGGAGATAGCGGTGGCATCGTCTTACTGAAAGAAGTCGGCAAAGAACAAAGGCGGGCCGAACACCGTTTCGTTAAAGATTCGAGCCGTCCCCCGAGCGTCGGACTTATAACGGGACAAAGCTGTATCTCCCACAACTCTAAAGCCTCGTTCACATTAGTCAAGTTTCTTGACTTCAAGGCTCTTGAATTCAAGTAACTTGAAACTATATCACCAATGTGAACCTGTTATTTACTTGACTTGCAATATCCCTTCAGGTTTCTTTCAAGTTTCAAGCGAAGTAGAGATTCTTTCAACTTGCCTCGAAATACAACTTGACCGATGTGAACGAGGCTTTATCGCTTTTTCTTTAACTTTAAGAAAGAAATTAATATTCTCTGCGTGACTTATAAATAATCAGTACATATAGAGATATACCCTCAACCTCTTGTTGCCATCCCGACCCTTTATTTTCCCCTCGTTAATTTCATAAATCACAATCACCCAGCCACAAGAAGGAGCCTTGAAAATCTTGCACATCAATACCCAGCGCCTACTTACTTCGACCGCTAGTAGTTTTTCACACACTCGGGGTGCACGAGTAGAACAATAACAAACGCGCTGTGAGTAAATGAAAAATAAAAAAAAAAGGTGAATTTACCGGTGGATATCTTTCCCTAAACACGTTATAGTGAATTGACTTTGACCTTGGCAGAGTGCAGATCGAATATTGAGTGATAGAAATTTTGCAGGGACTGTATAGAACAGTGGTTCCCAATCTGTGAGTCGCGAAGTGTTTTTTGTGGGGTGGCCGCGGTTTTTTTGGTTTCTCTTTTTTAACATTATTGAGATAGAATTATATTAATATTCTGAAATACCTATTTTTAAATTATCTTCTTTAACTTATTAAATGTACCTTGGAACATGTGGGTGAGTGGTCGTCGCAGGTTATTTGAATATTATAAAAGCGGACCGGGACTCACAAGGGAAGATCCCGAACCCGGAAATTCAAAAAATTCTGAAACTATGTGAATATGTAGCGAATTTCCTCCCGATTACAACGCAATTTTTGTTTGCTGCCCAAATTTACTCTAAGGGGGTGGAATTGACCCCTGAAAATCCGGTTACTTTCCAATTTTGTGTTATAATTCTGAAACTGTAAAATAATTTTTTACCAAATGATAGATCTAATTAAAAGAAGTAACTTTAGCCTCGAAACTTTTTTTCCATCCCTTACAGTTCGCGAGTTATAACACAAAATCGGAAAATAGCCGAATTTTCAGGGGTTAATTCGAGTGAATTTGAGCAGCAAACAAAAATTGCGTTATAATCAGAAGGAAATTCCCTACATATTCACAAAGTTTCAGAATTTTTCGAATTTTCGGCTTCGGGATCTTCCCCTGTCAGAAAGGTTGAGAAACACTGCTATAGAAAATATTATCGATATAGGATTCAATGGAATCTCTCGTTGATCACGACCGAGGGTTAGATAATAAATCGCCGGTTTGCAATCCACGACGTACGTACAGCAAGTGCGATACGTCACGGTGGGAAATGCGCGTGTGGAGAGAGGCACGCGCACTGCCTTCCAATGTTAACAAATATTTATAATCGACCGGATAAAGCGCCTGATAGTGGCGTTACAAAATGTTCGTAATGTGACGAGAGCGAATCGATGCTCGCCATTCACCATTGAATTTAAACGAGAACTTGTTTCACACAAGCTCTTTATTTATTATAGAAACGCTGAAAGAGGAATTTGTTATTTAGCGCAACTCAAAGTGCTCCGCTGTAGGTATCCCGTTTCTGGTTGGCTCTATGTGCATAATTACGACTTCCTGTAGTTGCGTGCTATTAGTGACTTTCTATGTGTAATCTATCGCGTGTTAATATTAAACGGAGCTTACAGATACAGTTGTACCTGATGCATTCGCTAGTCTGTCCCACCACGAAGTGATGTTATCGACGAATAACGGCAAACTGGATTATTTATTACATTCATGAATATTGGAATAAATAAATAGTTTGTGGTGTATAAGTTTCTTGATTGGGAGAAAGAATCTCTTTTGGTTGGTAAAGTAGGAGGAACTTATAAACTACGCACTTATTTAAATCTCGAAACATGAAATAGTTGGAAAAGCGAAGAGTTAATAAACTCAACTTTAATATATTTTATGGTTCACTTCACTTAAGTGAATGATAATTGAATAAATGCACTTGTACTCGAGTAAAATGAAAAATGTAATAATTTCAAGAAAACAAATTAATCGCACCACCAAGGGCTTATCTTTTTATTATCAAAATTGAAATACGTGCTGATTTGGCGGGTACACTCTCTACTACATAAACTATGACGTACTTTGGCTCTTTGAAAAATAAAAAATCTCCGCGCCAAGGACAAGAAATTTCTGTTTATCCTTGCGTTTATTTTATCGCGGGTACATATACTTTTCTAGAAGCCGCGTAACTTATGCTCGTTTAACGTTCATTTTTTACGCCTCGACCACGAAGTACCTAGTCTTAATTTTTAATGAGATAAAAGAGCACAAGGTCAAAATACAATAATCGATACCCGATATAATCTTGCGAAATTTTAATCGCTTGATGCCGCTTGGGCCTCGCGATTGAATATTCATTGTTTGTTCTAACGCGAGACACAACTAGAATATTTTCTGCAACTCCTTTCACTTGAAAAGCTTGAAAGAGACGGAGCACGAGCGAAAATACGTTTGGCGGTATATTACTGACGTTACGTTGTCACGGTTATTTTTTATCAAATCTCCTCATTCACACTTAGATATTTATAGACTTGTACACACCAATTCTGCCAATGAAATGTGCAAATTTTATATGTATAGAATCTTCTGATTATTAGAGATTCAATCGATGGATGAAACTTTTGCCTAAACTAGTATGTAATTTACTGTTGAATATTTGGTCCATAATTTATTACCCAATTCTACACTTTCTAATCGTCGTTCACTAGTAGGTTCACTAATGTAGCTCCCTAATAAGTCATCTACAGTGAATAATGACTAAGGTCTATAAATAATTTCCCAGAGAAAACGCACGGTGTGATAAAAGTGCGATAAAACGGCCCACCAGTGGTGCAATACAAATTCGATGTAATGGGAATTGTGAAAAAAGAAAGCGGGAGTGAACACATTAAAGTTAACGCGTTCAGTTAATTATATAGAAAAAGCGATCCTAATGTGAATTCTTAAAAATCGTCTATCAACTCCTCGCAATCCCTGATGAGCTGAAAATCTATCGTTTGCCGTGGCGTATCTATTTGATGTGCATACAAACTTACCATTCGAATACGTACTTCACAATCATTTAAATGTCATTACCGTACAGCGAGCGTCATAGGTAATCGTGCTGCTTTAAAAATCAATTCTTCCCGGAACAGATCCGATGTTAAATTAAACTTTGACCGTTAATAATAACTAACCCGAAGATAAATCCTCATGACAAAGCCAGTAAAGAATATAAAGTAACGTTTGTGAAAATAATAATGCTACGATATATGTAATTGTACTGTAAATTCCAAAAATTGTTTCTGCCAAAAACTGTCCACGTCGTTGTAAGCAAAGATTTACTTTTTGTACTGATCTTTTGTGAATTAATTTTTAATCTTTTTTAACTGAATTTTTATCTTTTTAATCGTTTAATGCGTGTTATTCCGTGCAAAAGATTGCTCCAAGGTGGTTCCACAAGTAAACAAGTATCAATGTTTTGAAAACTAAGTTATCAATAAAAGATACATGTTCTGTATTTTTTTATCACGAGGTATGATATGGCAGGTCGTATCGCGATTTACTGACCACCCTGTACATCACATGCGTTTATACGTTTAATGTATCGTGACAAGCAAAAAACGGATGGTCACACTTTTTTCCTTAACAATCTATATTGCAAACGTCGCGTACGTGTACATATATTCACCGCTGTCGTCACTGACCAACCGCGGACTAAAATACGAAACTGGTATAAAAATTTCCTTTTCAACTTCATAATTACGTTTTAATCCTATTGAATTGCATAAATGTCTACCTTTACCGATCTATGTACATCGGAATGTTAAATCGATTGGTAAAACGAATAGAAAACGTACATTATCTTAATAATCAAGTTGAATTAGTATGGTTTGTTAAGTGAATACAAACTGTCAATTGTCTTTACACAATAATTGCTTACGAAATAAAATGTAAATCATTCGATGTAAGTGAAAACTCTTCAAATATGAGATTCCGTCGGCAATGGAGGCCGGAAGTAGGTTGTATACTTTTATAGTAAACAATGACGCGCGTCAATGAGAAGCAAAACAAAAAATGAAGAGAATGGATTCTCTAAAATATTCATCATTTCCAAGTCATGTGCGCCGGTCACAAACGAGTGAAAAATAAGATTCAACCGTTATGCACGTTCGACCTGCCAAGTAACATACCTAAACCTGAACGTCTACTTCGGGATAAGGGCAATGCCGACATTAACGCTCGAAGCATGGACGTGTGTGTCACACGTACGACAGGACACCGGCTCATTAGTCATTCACAATGATGTTTTCCTCTCTAGCGCTATCCGGGGATAGAGATTTGCAGAAAGAAAAACGGAACGTTCGCTGCAACCACACGGCTTCATAATCGATTGATCAGCTGTTCGATTCCCCAGAAACTACTCGCCCGAAGAGGACCAAATATCCACTGTTTTCGTCATTCCCGGTATTCGATTCGCTCTGCAAACACGGAGCCCGACAACTATTCTAAGAAAAACCGCCTGTGACATACGTCACATCGCAAGGTCACGTTTATCGTCGCGCCGAACGTCGCCGAAGTCCTACGAATCTCCCGAACGTTATCATCCCTTGGTAACCATGTGCCTAACTTTCACCGTGGCGCGTCAGTTTTCCGAACACCTCCGCGCAAGTATTCGACTGATTTCGTATTGGAGAGAGAATGACGCAGTTGATGAGACGGCGAGAGGAATCCTGGATACGGGCAGCGCAACGCGATCACGGGAGAGGAATGACCCAGGCTCCGGTTCGGCTAGGATCAGGGGGCTCAGGTGAGACGGTGGTAACTGAGACGGATACGGGTTTACTCACTTGACGTCCCTGGGCAGGGTCATGAAGCTGACGTAGAACCATTTGAACCGTCCGCCGGAGACTAAGTACGCGACGAGAACGACCACGAGCAGCTGCACGAGGGATACGGGGCCCGCGTATAAGGCGAGGAGTGCGAGACAGGCGACCAAGCTCGCTAGCAGAAGCATGATGAGCGCCAGGCGGCGAAGCAAGCGGCCGACTGCCTTCCACCGGCTCGGCTCGCTCGTTTCCGTTCCTGTTCCCGTACGCGTCCTCGTCTTCGCCGTTGCCGTCGTTGTTGTCGCCCCCGTCCCCGCTCCTGCACACACAAAGACATTACCGCTCGTTCCGTTCGTCCAACCGTGGCCGCGTCTACCGTTCGTCCTCTGCGCCCGGCGTACCTATCGGTTCATTGTTCGGGCAGGCTTCTTCCACTTCCACCTCCACGCTCCCTACATTTGGCCGGCCTCTCGTTAGCTTGTCCTCGAGCTCGACCCTGCTCTCGGCCGACGTCGACGTACGCGACGAAGACGTCGGCCGCGAACAGATCGACGACGAGAGGGCCGCGGCGTCGGTGTGGAGCTCGCCCTTTTCTACGTCCTGCAACACCATAAACACCGCCAACGCTCGTCAAATGCACGTGTCGCGCGTGTCGCACACGTGGGCAACGAGCGCCCCTCTACACGCGCGCGTACAGAGGACGCCCGCGGACGGTAAGTATATCCCATGACCCACAGTGTCCAGCGTGCGCGGGTATGTATTATTATATCGGTGAAGCGAGGGGGGCCGGCTAAAATCCGGATCCAAGTGTTTCTCGATCTCTCGGTGCTCTCTCGAGCTAAGTATCGCGCTACTTTCGAGGTTAGAGCAGCGACTGTAGGTCGGGCGATGCGCCGGTGCGAGAAATCGGGATATAAAGCTTCTCTAGATTGTAGAATATGCATGCCGGAAGGAACGTGTGGACGGTGTACATGCGTATTTTGTTCGGCTGTGTAGTTTGCGCGATGAGGTGGAGCTGCTCCAGTGTTGGACAATTTAGCCAAAGGTTATTTGATTGGGTAATGTTCGAATTATTTTGAGCAGCGTGTATTAGAGTTGGGTTACGATTTGGGGCGCTGATCCTCTAATCGTTCTGAATACTATAGATCAGTGACGTCCAGAATTCAAATGATTCTTGAATTGTTTTGTTGAGCGATGTATTTGGGTATTGTTAGCAGGGTAGCGTGAGTAGGGCGGAATGTGTGGAGTAATTCACACTGGAGATTCTTCTGTGTGTGAAATTCCACATTCGGGAATTTCGAAGGGGTTTTACCATTTTTTATTTTGTGTTTGTGTAGTACTGTTTTTTTATGCTGTTGATATTTTATCTTTTAATTTGTACTCCCTCCCGACTTCATACTCGGCAAAATTTGCTCCGCCCACTCTGATTTTTTTATCAATTTAAGTAATCCCCGGTTTGATTGCGTGGCGTGTACTTGTAATGTTGCAATTTGTGTAAGGAATTTTTTATCATTAGCGATATAAGCTTGAGCGAGGGATACATTGGGCAACGTACATCAGTAATATCACCGATTCTGGAATTAACAACAGCTTAAATTATTTCTCCTTTTGTACGTCGTTTTGAAATTATCGAGATGGAGGTTGAAGGTGCATGGTAATTATTATAAATGCCCAACTTTAAGTTCGAAATTAGTTTGCAGGGTATAATTCCTTATATTAGCTTGCACTAGATGACTTTCTGCATACATGGTGCTTTTTTTCAAATATTGCTTTACGTGAGTGCTAGCACCTCTGAACTTTCTACTTTCTCCACGAGTTTCTCTCGTGAGATACATAAAATCCGAAAGCAATCTAATTTAACTTCCAATTGCTTTTGTCATTTAATTCATATATATGTTAATATATCTTACTTTTCTAAAATAAGATATTTTCTGTAAATCCCACATTTATTTAAAAAAGAAACAGTGAAGCATATTTGCAGTATCAAATAAATGATCTTTCGACCAGTTTTAAATAATCTTAGATTTTCTTAAAGATTAAGAATTTCAAACTGGATTCAGGAACCGGGTACTGTAGACCACTATTTAACAGTACAAGTTAACTTTTATATAATTGTCATATATTTTATTTTTGCAATATTATTCACGAAGCACCATTTAACGGTCACATAATTATTGTAATTTTTTCAAATTTACGGTAGTTTTGCGCTTTTATTTCCAGCGCGCTCGCGGCGGCGCAGCCGCGAAACATTTTACAGAAGGGCTGAGTTACCGATGATCGGTAACGAATACTTTTTTCACCATTTTTTTTTTATCAAAAGTTTTTTTATAAATATTAAAAATTCTCTAAAGTAAATTGCCGACATTTCATAAAGTTTTTCAATTCCCATCGTGTAAAATTAAGAGACTTTAAAGCAATAAATAATAAAACCAAATGTGAACATGTATCAATATTCTTTACTTCAAATATGATTATCAAATTTACAATATTCTTCAAGTTAAGAGATTGAACAGTTTAACTTTTGAATTTCTACACATATGCACCTGTAACATACTTTTACTTCTAAACCACCTTTTAAACAATGGTACAATGATTTATATACTACTTTCCTTTATGTGTAATAACTATCACATTTATACACTGCATTACCAGTTAATGTAAAATAAATTATGAGCTCTATATATGTGATTTGTTGAATAAATACAGGAAACCAAGTTTAACAATAATAAGGTAATGTGCGAAGTGAAGTATCTTAGCTTTTAATTGTTGTGTTTCAATGCTTGTTTTTTTACAATCATATATTCAATCATCAATTATATATTCTCTACTCAATTTTGCTTATTCGACACAGATTGCTACTTTATAATAAAATTCTATTCCTTCACTTCTTTAGCAGTTCCTCCAAATTATCACACATGCCAGCTTTCTTTACAAGAATGACTTAACATTGAATTCAAATATTTGTGATGTTAGTGATGTAACTTTGTTTACTATTTCTCCCAAAATTATCTAAATATGACTTATATTATCATTTTCCCAAATAATTATCTCTGCGAAAGTAAACAACAACAATATTGTTCCTTTACTGTTATCAATACGAATATGGTACCAAAATATTTATTTTCACAGTAAGTAGACTTATGTATTAAGGATATATTTAGCAAAAATGTATTAGTTATTATAATGTCACTTTAGAATATCTTTTATATCATATTATTATAAGCTTCGTACATTTAAATACGATTTACTAATTGTATTTCATTTCCCTTTATTCACTGTTGAATACAATCGGATCGATTACTATTCGCGATTATTACCAAAATAAAAGCACAATCTTCACCCTTCATTATTAGACTTTCGAAAAAATGTTATTTTTTGCTTTAAGCAATATTCGACGAATTAACGTTAAATCAGAAACGAAGATTCCAAATTTTCGTACAAGTGGATTCTTACTCACCCCGAAAAGATATTTATTACTTCGATTAACGGTCTGGAATGAGGCTAGGACACATTTTTGTAAGACTCTTTTCAGCCGCGTAATTGATGCGTATGTTGGACATGCATCGAATACACTTGCCCGAGCCTTAAAACTCTGAGCTCTTCACCTGACCACCACAAAACAGTATTTATTTAACATCGCTGTATTTTAAAAAACACAGAGATCCTTGTATTTCACAATCACCCCCCGGTACTGACTTAATCAATAATGCGACGCTGGCGCTACCGCGCGGCGAAGTTAGAAAGCTTCTTAACGCTGCTCGACGAATATGCCCCGCAGAAATATATTTGAAAGGCGAAACTTTTTAAAATTCTCTCCCAAACTCGGTGTAATCTGCTAACACACGTAAATTTAGACGGATTTTATGTGACGATTTCGGTTTCATAAACTCTTCTGTATGCAGTTTGAATTGGCGTTTAATCGCGAGTTAATTTATGTATATCTTCAAACCTAAGTAAATATCTTTCCGTCTTTATTAGCTCCACTTCCGGTTTACTTTTTAATCATCCATTTAAGCTTCATATGACTCAGCTTTTTGTTCTTACAATTTTTCTGCCTTTTATTTATTAATGCGTCCAAAGTTCGCGGCTTTTTCTTATGAATATGAAGATGGGGGATTTCCACGCAGAGTAGGAGAAAGAAATTCCACGTGCACGGGCAATGATAGAAGCTACGTTTATTCGATTATGCAATGGAATTTGTTTAAGAGGAATGATTCATAAACGTGACGCACTATATATGTATATTAAGCTTCTGATTTTATTCTTGTAAATTGTTGGGACAGATCGTCGCGACAATTATTTATTAACTTTTTACTTTATATCTAGTCCCTAGTTGTTTAAATTTAATTGATGAGTTAATTTATTTATGTTCGGAATTTTTTATTATATTTTGCGTAGTGTTATATGTCCTATATTATTTTCTAAATTTTATATTGCATGGTAATATTCATAGTACTGAGAAGTTTGCATCTGGTTTGGCTAAACAGATCCAGTTGGAAACGTTAAGATACTGATAAATCGACGTTTTCGCGCTTTTGGCGCTAAAACTGAAGAACAGATTTAACGAGCAATAAAACGGTGCTGACGAATACACGTGTGTGTAACCCACGGCTTGCTTTATGTTGATTTCCGAATTAAAATTCAAAATCCCGATAGTCATTGATTGCGTGAACGGGTCCCGACCCCGGGTATTTAAGACTTAAGTAGTCTGGTTTCAATGATTCGCTTTCATCGTCAATGTTGAAAGAGTCGTCACTTATGTATCAGACAATGTACATAAAAATCAAGCTCATTTTAGCTTGTTTTTTTCAAGTCCGTGGGAAAACCACAATGTCGCTCAAAGTCGCTTTAAAAAAATTTGAAATGTCATGAGTGTAGCTGAATAATACAGAATATTTAATGAGCTTGTCTTCCTTCGATAGATTCTATAAATACAACTAATTCAAAACTGATGAAATCGAATATGAAGAAAGGTTTCAAGTGCAGGATTTCACTGCAGAAATAGGTGTGGATTTGGGTATAGGCTAAGTAGGATGCAGCCTAGAGCCGCAAATTGGGGGGAGCGGCAAATTTTGGGAAATAGCAAATTTTAGGGAGCACTAAATTTTGGAAAGCAGAAAATTTGGGGGGCTTTAAATTTTGGGGAGCGATCAATTTTGGAGAGCGGCAAATTTTGGGGAGTGAAAAATTTTGGAAAGCGGAAAATTTGGAGAGCTTTAAATTTTAGGGAGCAATCAATTTTGGGGAGCGATCAATTTTGAAGAGCGGCAAATTTGGGGAGCTTTAAATTTTCGAAAACAGAAAATTTGGGGGAGCTTTACAATTTTGGGGAGCGGCAAATTTTGGGAAGTGACAAATTTTGGGTAGGAGCAAATGTGGGAAGTATCAAATTTTGGACAGCGGCAAATTGTGGGGAGCAGCAAATTTTGGGAAGCAGAAAATTTCGGGGGCTTTAAATTTTGGGGAGCGATCAATTTTGGAAAGCGGAAAATTTGGGGAGCTTTAAATTTTGGAAAGCAGAAAATTTGGGGGAGCTTTAAATTTTGGGGGCGGCAAATTTTGGGATGTGACAAATTTTGGGTAGGAGCAAATTTGGGAAGTGTCAAATTTTGGACCGCGGCAAGTTTTGGGCAGCAGCAAATTTTGGGAAGCAACAAATTTTGGAAAGCGGAAAATATGGGGAGCTTTAAATTTTGGAAAGCAGAAAATTTGGGGGAGCGGCAAATTTTGGGGAGCGGCAAATTTTGGGAAGTGACAAATTTTGGGTAGGAGGAAATTTGGAAAGCATCATATTTTGGACAGCGGCAAATTTTGGGGAGCAGCGAATTTTGGGAGCGGCAAATTTCGGGGAGCAAGAAATTTTTATCTAAACAAATTGGAAAAGGTTCGATCCTTTCTGTGTCAGGAACACAGAGGCTTAGATAGCTTTAAAAGCTATTCACTTTTTTCATGTAGCGAATTAGCAATGACTCATATGTGAGTTTCCATATTGTATAAATTTTTAAATTGTCTCGACTCTTATAAATTAGCCTGGGGGCACCAAATCTTCAAATCCGCGCCTGCGCAGAAATCAAATTCAGCTGAAGTTATTTCACTTACATAGCATTATTGAGGGGCGTAACAGTTCGATTGTTAAATTAGAAAATATTAACCACTATTATTACCAGACGATGCATATAGGGTCTGCCTTTATCGGCTGATAAAGAGATCGAGATTCGTTATAGTTTTACTTATGTAATATTTATACATAGAAACAATAAATAAATAATCATACAGGGAACTCGGTATCGTAATCACTGCTATCACAGTTGCGTCTTCTGTATCACATCTCCGCTAAAAACAAGGATTCGCGACTGTCATAAAAATATTTCCACTCTCTTGTACATATACTGTAATACAATGCGAACAAATATACATCCAACCAATATTTCTTGAACTGAATTGCACCCGGGCCCGTCAAAATACCGACGTAATTGCGGTCACTAAGAAGTTTCATAAGAAGGAGGAACTACAGTAAAACCAGTTAATATGCCCCAGTTGCTGCAAAGAATCGCATCCCGTTATGCACGAAGATTACACTGTTTCTAACGCCAAATGAGTATGAAATATTTACAGACAGTTATTTCTCAAAATTATTATCCGCCGTGCCGTCGCAAAGTCGTGTTCGTGGTTTCGCGCACAATTATCGTGTGAAAAAAAAATCTTCCCTCGGTCCGATTACGTTACGCGCGGATAAAAATTTTCCCAAATTTATGTTAATTTTACCGGCATGAAAGGAAGCTCGTAATCAAACTTTCTCTCTGTGCTTCGCGCTTCATCTGTTTATACGTAATATCAGAACACGTTCTAGCATCCCGATGATCTTGTTTCAAGGCATGCGCCAGATTCGCGATTATAATCTGATGGCAGGCAGCAGAATGCTTGATAATCATCGGCATTGCCTCCATATGGAAGTCTAAGAACCACGCGCCGCTGCACACTTTCTATTGCATCCGACATAATCGCGAGGGGTAACGCACTTTAATCATTTTCTATTCTGTAATCAATATTCATAGCTCCACAAGTTTATTCTTCAGGTTTGTTCAACTTTTCTCAAGCAAACGCCTGGGTAAGATTTTTATGCAAGACAAAGAGTATGTGATGCACAGTTTTAGGAGACTTTCAGAAAGTAGGAGATATTCAAATATGTAGGTTTCGTCAGGAATGATCTGTAGGTGGATGACCTAAGAATGTAGATGTATATGTAAATACCGAGGGGTATGTAAGTTTATGCATAAGCCATTTTGTAATTCGTCCCGGTTACATTCTTCTAGATTACATAAGAATACCACGTGCATGCTTATTGATATTGAATAAAGATTCGGGGAATTTTAAGCAAAAAAAACAACGAAGAATAGTGATTCTAGAAAATTCTGAATAAAATTACTTTTAATCTTCATTTTCTGTGCGATCGAGGATGAGAATTTTATGTTTATGCCGAAATGACGAGAGTTGAATGTTTTATATATATTCATACAATATAATAATTATATAATGATATACCTAGTAATTTTTTTATAATAATATTGTTTTTATGGCACGTCTTAGGTAATTTGAATCATATTTCTTGAGCTGGGTGTATGCGAATTACAATAATTTCAATAAAGAACCCTACAAACACTTTTACAAAATACAGGCTTGAGCAAATGTCATTGAAATAATCGAAACGGCGGTGAATAAATTGTTGAAAACAACAATTGAACGAAAGAATATACTTGACGATAATTGTACTGAAAGATAAAGAACTCCGTGAAAAGTTATTTTTCCTTTGTATTATTCTGCCTTCCTCTAACCAAGAAATTTATTCAAACAGAAATAAATTCACTTGAACTTTTATTCTTATAAAGATCCTTTATATTTACTCGAGCAGTACGAAACTCGGTCGATGCGTTTCTACCTATAATTTCGTCCGAATGAGAGAGGATAACCTTCGCAACGTTGAATCCCATTAGTCGAGAAGAAAAATAAGAAAATACATGGCTAAAGATAAGACCAGTATACCTTACAAACGTCTCAAAAGGCGTGTATTTTCATAATGCATTGGAACAGTTGCGTAAACAAAAGAAATAATATTAAGGTGCGTCTCCACCAGCGTTCGCAAACCGATTACAAACAGAATTGATTTTCCTAGAAATCGTCTGCTCGCGTACCTGCTCGCATACTATTCCTGGACTGTTCGCGATGTAAAGTTAAAAGGGCCGTTCTCACCAGCGAACATTTCGTAAAAACTGTTCGCAGACATTTTATAACCACTGCGCAATCGTTTTCAGTCAGATTCTTCTGATTAAAATGAGACCAAACAACGAACTGATTCCTCGAGCATCTGATAGCCTGGTGCAACAGAATATTTATAACAGTTCGGGAACTGTTCGTGAATTTGTTACACGAGCAACGTTCGCGAAACTATCGAATAGTGGTTATAAAAAGTTTGCGACTGCTGGCGGGCAGCGTTTACCAACAGTGTTCGTGAACTTTTCGCTAATGAGTACTCGCCTTTACACAAGCAATGTTCGCGGAACGATCGAGTAGAGGTTATAAAAACTTTGCCAACTGCTCGCGGGCGTTGTTTACGAATTGTTCGTTAATAAATACTCGCCTTTAAACGTATATGACTCTTATATGACTAATTAGGGCATGGCTGACTAGTTGCACGAGTTTTTACCTGTTATAGATGCAGAAAAAGATCGATCGTTTCACGCGAATCATATAAATACATACTGCTAAGCAACACTATAAGTGTAAAAATTGATATCCAGTTTTATTACTTGTCGCTGTTGTTTCAAAGTTCTCTACCAATAAAATGCCTGTTATCCTATAAGGAAGTTAGTACTTAACATGATTAATTACTGGAACCATTATTTTTATATTTCATTATTCGAATACTTTCGTCCCAATAATTTATACCGTGTCGATGGTATCAGTTGTGTGCAGTTATCAGAATATGAAATAAATAAAATTTACTCGTTTAACGTCCGCAAAATCACAACGCCCATAGTTAGAAACTAAACGACAATCTCAGAGAGTGTTATCGTTAAAAAAAAAACAGAAATGATGGGACTATTATGCCAGAGAGATTAAATCTCACGAGCGGAATTACTTCTTTTTTATTTCTCCTTCTTAATTTGTCAAATCTGATGCGAAGAAAACAATTGTCTCGATTCAAAATTTGGGAAGAAAATTTTGAAACTGCAATGATAAGTTACATTCGCAACGCTCTTTGTACCACGAACAGTTTTAGCATGCTGCCGCGATTGAATCGACGGAAAGCCAACAGTTTATGGGGACCCGATGGTGGGGGGGGGGGGGGGGGGGGCTACCGTTCTCACACCACGGGACTTTGGTATTCAGCGAATCATAATTTAAAATCAAATACCGGAAATGACACGGTTAAGACACTCTAATGGATTCATTTCATTAAATTTCATATTTCGATCGAACGAGTGGAAGCCAGCTAAACAGTATGTTTACGAAGATCATCAATCACGAAAAAAGATATCGTTGACAACGCATAATGTGAAACGATAGTAATTCTACATGTATACCATTAATTTTATTCTGACACTAAAACTAGCCGGCGCATGATTTTTATCTTATACGATGAAAATTATTGATGAGATTCGTTATAAATATTTAATTGACATACTTGATAGCACATCCACTAGATGCTTTCATTTTCATAACGCACTTTTAATTGATTCGTTACCAAGATTTATAAAGGAACTTACGATTTTTCTGTTTTAAACTATACCAGTGCTTTGTATATTTTTTAAAGCAGATAGGATAATCTTCTATTAAACTACAATCGTAGTAATTAATGTTACGTTGATCTGTGTATTTGGTCGCATACCATAGTGATATAAATTATAATAATGAATGTGGTATATATACGAATGCACGTACGATTTATTTTTCTGAAAACAAAAATTGTAAGCCCTTTGCATTTTATTATTGTGAATGAGAACGCAAAATTGGTAATTGCCCTCTTTTGCCGCGAAGTTTTATATTTCAATTCTTTAATAAACAAAGGTTTTACATAGTTAAGGTGTTAACAATCTCTAGTCGTAAAGCTGTACGCTGACGTAACTTTTGTCCAGGCATTGGAACTAATTATTTATTTAAATTTCTTCCTAGAGAGTAGACCCAGGCTTGAATAGAAAAAATTAAATATTGTTACGGTATTAACTGCCTCTGCCATTAGGACTTTAAGTGGCGCAAGGTTTGACCAAATACCGTTTCAAGTCGGTCAAGCCTTTCGAAGCGGCCACTTCTGCCGAGAATGTCTTGTCCAGCTCTCCCCGTGCTTCGAATACAAGCAATGAAAATTTAAATCTCTATATCTTCTATCATCTCTTTACGAGGGCACTGCCAACAAAGGACGGGCTTTGCAAAAAGAAAGGGGAACTGAATTTTATTCAGTAAATAAATTTATATAATCACCGAATGAATTTTATTGAACATGCATTGAAAATACTTTTATCCCTTCGACTCGGCTCCCCCGAGATTAAATCCTGAGTGCGCCACTGACTACCAAGGAATCTTTCTAACAAAAATAAATGCAATAACGACACCATTCAGACTACCTTTAATTACACATAATCCGAACAATTTAAAAATTCTGTAATCCGTAAATTAAAAATAATCCTAGCGAGGTCTGAATTTGGTTCGATTTCTACGAGGGAAAGCTCGCCACTTCATCGATAACAGGTACTCCAGCGAAGATCCACGAGCGAATGAAAAATGTCAGAGCAGCTAGGGGACTCTCGGACAACACTTTTAATACATCCCGAAATAATATCTCTGCTCGCGCGTAGCCCTCCGAAGCCAGTCATCGCGTGGAGATGCCTCGGCGCGCTTTCACGCCAACGCCACTCTCGAAATGTTAAAATAAATCGCGCGCTACTTTTGCGGGCCACGCTCGCTATCCTTACTGATCCAGCACTCGCTAAATTACCACTGGGTACCTTTAAAATTGCAGGTGACATGTTCAACGAATCGCGTGGCCAACAATGCTGACACCGGTCATTAAATCCAACGGAGCGCGTGCAACGATACGGTATTGTCGTTCACGGTGTTAAGGATCCGGACTCATCGATCCTGGGAGCCTGGTGTCGCCGCTGGCCGCACGGAAGTTTCACTTTTTATCGTGTACATGCACAAATCCACTTGGTTTGCAGAAACCACTCGACCGCCGGTAAGTGTCTATAGAACGAGCCGCGTTGATACACTATTGCGACGCGACCACCGCAGGGAGAGAGGCGCGGGCTTCCTTTCCGTCGCGACACACGAAAGTCACGCTGCTTGTTTTACGGTGACGACGAGCGAGTCCGAGAGAAAGATCGCACTGGCGGGCCGTGCGCCTCGGCGACGGTGCAAAAACTTGACGAACGGAGAAAAAACTGTACGTGACCGCGCGGTGGACCGGGGCGAAAGAAATAATAAAAAGAAGAGGAGAAGAATGAAGGCCACGTGCGTGCACGCCGGCTGGAAGGTGGATGTTAGTTAGTCCGCGTACTAAAGCGGAATACCTACCTGTACACCGAGGTTTGCTAGGCCGATCATGCAAGCCGATCTCCCTCCAACGTTTCACAACCTGCTGTGCGGATACCGGTGCCGAGAGGCGCTTTTTACACGTCTCAAACTGAATTTGTCGGGACCAACTTCTTACCGAAGAAAGCTGAGGAGAGACGTGTGCGTGTTGCGCGGAAAGAGGGCGCAGATCGCGCAACAGCAGCAAATCACCGCATAAGTGCATTACTACGTTGGCCACTTTGACGCGATCGACGACGTAGAGACGAAGGCTTGGAATTTTTGGGAATTGAGAGCTGCTTACGTTTGTTCGTTAAGAGCGACGAAATGGTTAGAGATTAGGATCGTTTAGCTGTTAGGTGATGATTTATGCTTTAAATACGATTTTATTACATACGCGATGAGTTCCATTTTATTCTGACCATCTTTATCCCACTGTTGATAATAAATAAACTTTAAATATGATTTTATTACGTACGCGATGAGTCCCTTTTATTCTGACCATCTTTATCCCACTGTTGATAATAAATAAACTTTAAATACGATTTTATTACGTACGCGATGAGTCCCTTTTATTCTGACCATCTTTATCCCACTTCTGATGGAACTTCAAGATGAAATATTTCCACCGTTTAAAGAGATGAATGTTACAACCGAGGCATGACGCGTTTCAAGGTCGCGGTTTTCGAGATTCCAAGACTATTGAGAGTAGGTACACAAGACACAGGGTGCTCCTTTCACTCTGGTCATTCCAAATATCTTGCTTGCTTGTAACTGTTTTTAGTAACAGGACAGGTGTAACAGGAAACAATCCATCAGCTTAAAAGGCAACTATATTACAGCGAGAATTTTCGGGGCTACAATTTCGGGAAGCTCGAAATCGTTTGAATTTCTTTAAATTAAAACTATATTCTTCTTTAACATAGGCAGGAAAGACATAACGATCTCATTAGATCTCTGGCCTGCTTTCTCTCGCAATTATTTCCGGCACGTAAATGTGTACTTGCTTCAGTGTTAATAAGACTTTATGAATGAAATAAGATAAGCGTTCTACGATCGTAATCAAGGTTTCATACTTTTCTAATTGCATCGCGGAATTTGTTAATTTAACGGTACACGCGCGACTCTTGTAAATATAATAATAATCCTCTTTTCATATAATTTTGTAGTTGTAACATTGCCGAGGCCCGATGGAAAGATAATAATTTGAAAGAAGAAATTGAAATCAGTAAAAACCAATAAAATAGTAAAACTTTTTGAAAAAGCGGTAAATGAGTAGGTAATACATGTTTGAATTTAGTATCAAACTTTATAATTATATATAAAGGGCGGCAAAAATCATTTTTGACCAGACCGGCGGAAGACCTAGATCGGGCCCTGAACATCGCTACTATATAGCAGAATTATGTTTCAGTGAATTCGAAAATTGCTAAGATTCCAGTCGAAAAATCACACCGAAACGTCATTTTATTTTACACTAGAAAACTACCCCCACGCTTCGCTTCGGGCCTAACAAGGGAACATCCCGAACCCGGAAATTCAAAAAATTCTGAAACTATATGAATATGTAGGGAATTTCCTTCTGATTGCAGCGCAATTTTTGTTTGCTGCCCAAAATCACTCTAAGAGGGTGTGACCCCTGAAAATCCAGTTATTTTCCGATTTTGTGTTATAACTCGTGAACTGTAAAATAATTTTTTTTTACCAAATGATAGATCTAATTAAAAGAAGTAACTTTTGTTTAGAAACTTTTTTTTCTCTCTTACAGGGGTTTATTTTCAGGGGTTAACTTCACCTCCTTCGAGTGAATTTGGGCAAAACTCACAAAGTTTCAGAATTTTTTGAATTTCCGGGTTCGGGATCTTCCCTCGTAAGAGATATTAAGGACTCCACGAAAACACATTTCACTCCATTTCACCACCCCTAGGGGTTGATTAGTGCAAAATCCTGAAATTGGTTTTTAGGCATTTATGTGGGTAACCTTTTGCAGTAAAAACAAAGTTGATATCTAATCGGGGCGAAGAAATTTTAAGAAATCTGTCGAAATACATTTCACCCCTTTTCACACCCTTAGGGGTTGATTAGAGCAAAATGCTGAATTTGGTTTTCAGGCATTCGCGTGGGTAACTTTTGAAATAAAAGCCAAGTTGATATCTAATCGGGCCTAAGAAATAATAAGAAGTCCGAGAAAACATATTTCACCCCTTTTTACTCCCTTCGGGTTGGAATTTCAAAAAATCCCTTCTTATCGAGCACTTAGGTCGCAAAAGGATTATACCTTCCGAATTTCATATTTCTAGGGTCAGCGGTTTGGGCTGGACGGTGATGAATCATTGCCACAACGATTATACAAGTATAGATAATAACTACGTTTAATTACAAACGGTAACTCTATAACGAAAAGATTAGGGTTTGTCGGTTTTTAAAAACCGGTTTTAAGAACCGATTTTTATTTATAAATTTGTAAAATTCGAAAACCGGGTTTTAAATTTAAAAACAACCGGTTTTATATACTAGAATTAATATGAACAAATGATTTAATTATTTAATTAAAAACGTTAACATTTTGACTTAAAATCGCCTCGGATACAAGCAAATTGTAGTAGGTAACTGTTTACTATAAAACTACTTAAGCTTCATGAGTTCATATTTTCATAGAAAGAAAAACGAAATGGAATAAAGATTTATAATTTGGAACCACATTTTAAAAGATTTATATTTTGTACGGATTTTAGTTATTTCAGTTTTTTTTTTCATTTGGTTTTGTATGCAGTCTATTTTATTGTGTTATAGTTTTGTAGATCCATAAATATTAGATGAACTCAAAATTTGTATGTATTCGTACGGATTTTAGCTATTTTAATTGTTTTTATTTGGTTTTGTATATATAGAGTGTATTTTATTTTGTTATATTTTTGTAATTCCATAATATTAAGGAAACACAAATTTTTAAAAATAAGTAAAAATATTTATTTACTATTTTAATTACATTTTTTTGTTGTGAAAATTCAAAAACCGGTTTAACCGGTTTTTTGGGAATAGTGAAATTCGAAAACCGGTTTTTTCAAAAGTCGGTGTTTGTATAAACCCTAGAAAAGACTTCCATGCCTCGAAAATATTAATTTTTTCATTTAATTCAAATCATCGAATTTGTACGTCTATTTTACATTTTCAAATCTCTCCTACAGATTAGTTAAATAAATGAAAAAAATTTGACTCGAATAATATGCAAGTACAGAATGTCACTAACAATTCTTATAAAATTTGAATCAATTTTAAATAATTCAAATCTTCCCGCATTTATGCACGCGCGTGGCATACAATACGGGGCAAGTTCTCCGTTCACTAACAGGTACTGTACGCATGTATATAATCTTTTTATCGAAAACGTCAGTATTTGCGTTATAAGCCCGACGGAAATAAGAGTGATGTTTATCTTAATAAGACCTCTCTCATCCGACCCTAAGGATCTGAGAAATTTAATAAACCGTAACCTCTAACTCTAACTGAATTAATAGTTCGAAAAGAATTTGGGTCTCTAGTTTCCGCAAATAACCTCCTACGTGCCGACCTAATCGTGATTGACTGATTCTGCGTGAAATATAAAGTCAAAGCGAGGCATATATGCGTGTATTAGTCACGAATTTCAAGTCGACCCGAAATCCGCTTCAGTTTCTTGGTTCGAAGCGAAGAGTGACAAGCGCTGCGCGTTCGAACGCAGCTCTAGCCCCGATATCTCCGATTAGAAAATGATCAAGTTCTTGGTACTTTCGAACGGTCGTTTTTATAATCAACAACGTTCCGCAACGGACACGTTAAAACATTCTTTCTTCTATTTCAGTTAACTTTGAGCATTGGAGTTTACGCTGGTATATATATATGTCAGAATTATCAAGTACGTTTAAATGTCATTTATCGCTATTTACCTAGGATACAGAAAATATCGCGACGAAGTGCAATCGCGTTTATTAGATATATTAAGTGATCTGTAAATTATTTCAGATACCTCGCGTGGACGATCCGTCAAAGATAATGGAGCGGATAAAGGAGTTCACCGACGAATATAAAAAGAAGTAACGATTAGCAGCAATTTATCTTAAGACATGTGTCTCCAGTTTACAGAATATATTTTAATGTCACGTATTGTACACGTATGTATATAAGCATATAACACATAGCCTTTGTGATTTTAATAAAAGATTCTCATGTAGCGTGTGGCATTTCATAATTTATGCATACAACGAAATGTACCTAAATTTACAATAGTGGCTTACTTTAAGGGTGTATTTATATGTAATAGTCTCCAACGCATCACGTCATACGTATATAAATCCGCCACCAGAATATTCCAATCGCGCTTGCGGCTCTACGAACGCTAACCAGTCCGACGCGTGCGTGGGAAGTAATCCCATCGACTGACATTTGTATAACGCCAAAGCGATGTTTATTAATTGCCCCAGAAAGTACACAAACTTTTGGCCAACCGCGTGCGTCCCTTCTATCACCTTGAATGCTGAAATGATAGTTTTTAAAATATTAATATTGATAATGTTTATTTTACATGTTTCTCTAACAATTGCATAATAATTTCTTGAGGGGAAGCAATGGTCAGGTTTTGATAGTTCGAGAGAGTTCTGAATTTTTATTTGAATAAAGAATTATTCGTTATTCTCAAGTAACTTCGTTTTATTCGCAAATCTTACTTTTATTCGAGATCATTTGAACAGAAATTTATTTTAATAGTGCCCAACTCCGAGAGAAACCCATCGCTAATAAATAGTTATCTCTATGTTTGTACCACACATTGTTACGCTTCGTATAGAATCACTCACACGAAACAGAACACGACTCTTGGATTTAAATACAAACAAAACTGCAAAGAGCTTTTCTTCTTCTAGAACCGACTTTGAGAAGAAATTCTTCTCATAGTTATCACCCTTTAAATCCAAGAACTCGTGCGTTCTGTTTATTGTGACTCAGCTTGTATAATAATTAATACTTACTTTGCTGAAGTGTAAACAATGCTTTCACTGGCCTGATAATCAACATACCGACCATCATAATGGGGAATATCGCTATAGAATTACCCGCCATGTACATAATAAATAGATTCATTGGAATTTGTTTAAGAGGGCCTAAAGCTAGGTCCCATGATTTTTTCATTATCAAATGATTGGAATCCGTTTCTCTAATAGAATCCGCAGCGTGGAATAAAGCAACGGCTGGTGTATAGCCTGGGGGAGAAGGAATGTCCACATTTTTGTCCTGCTTGTTTCTAAAAAACAAAACATTCTCAACTGTAATAACTAAGTAAATGGCGAGCTATGATAAACATATTATTCATACTAATAAATTAAATAAAACAAATTAAATATCAGCTGTTAATTATAATGTTTGTACTGAACATACTTTTACACATTTTAGTTATTAAATAGTTCCCTAAATCGTGCGAATATTAAGTAAGGTGGAATACCATAACCTATAACACTGTTTAATTATCTATTCGTGTGCACAAAGTTGTTGGAAGACAACAATTTTCGTTAGTGCACTTATTCTTTATAAATCGCGTTATATGTTATACGAAAATTCTAGAAAAATTTATGTAACTTATCACGCTGCAAGGGATTATAATTGGTAAACCTAACGATTTATTTTTTCCAAAATTTGGGGTAAAGGGTAAAAATACTAACTTGTGAGCGAAGTCCAAAGCCCATTTGGATCGTTTTGTGTTCTGCTTAGCTGCTGTCATTACCATTAGATGTATTTTATAATTCTTATATTATTATTATTGCTTCTTCAAAGGTGTAATACACACATTCAGATATATGTGTGCCACGCGCAATATGCCTATGACTATGCGATCGTAGTTTGTGACATAAACTGAGTGACGTCGTATGGATATGAATATTTCAAGCGTTTTCAGATACTTTTATTGCAATAAAGATGCATTTTTCTTTAAAATATAAACGAATGTACAAATTTTTAATTCGTAAATGCTCCCGACATCACCGATTGATTGAATGTTCTGTAACGTCTTCAAATAATTTTCCTCCCTTTCTATTTATTTTTAATAACAGTAAAATAATAGATCTAATGATAATAATCTAGTATTGTATTGTAATAATTGCAATCGTTAGGTAAAGTCGAAACGTGGTAATTATAATTGTTCAAATGTAAATAAGCGATGTAGCGGTAACGCGACGCTGAGACATGCGTGGTGGTTGAGCACATGGGACGATTTGATGGATTTGATACAATTTGATAGCAATGAACGTAATGTAATGATAGCTATATAAATGGATCAACAAAACCTGTGAGACGGGCGACCAGCTATACCGACTGAGCTACACATATACAGGGTGTTTATAAAAATGTGACATTTATTCAGGATCGGTTTCACTCATCAAAATAATAAGAAAAATTGGTTTACGCATATGTCCGATAATGCTTTTAGTTTTGCAGTTATAAGTAGTACTGGTTTTGCATTTTTATATTCCGTAGAACATCGGCCCGAAATGTCTATTAAAGGGCAACGGGCAGACTGGCGCGTTACATACATTTTCCTTCCCGCCGTTAAAAAAACAAAGGCGAGATAATAATCAATTTATCAATCCGCGGAAACGCAGCGAAAACACAGCTGGATTCATGGGCGTCCTCGGAGGGGGGGAGTTGCAAAAGGGGCAGTTGCCCCCCCCTGGCTTTTGAGAAAAAATCGCTAATTTTTTAAAACTGATCTTTATTAAGTTTATACTAAAAAAGGAAATACTTTTAAATTTCGGTTTTAAATTTTTAATTAAATTGGCACTATAAAATGGGTTAAAAAAATCAAGAGGGGTATATTTTTCTTTACCATCATCCCAAAGTTGCCCCCCCCCCCCCTGGAAAAAGTCTCAGGACGCCCCTGGGTTTCGTTAAATACCACTTTATTAGGCGTTTCGGGCCTGTGTTTCGCGAAATATAAAAATGTTTACAACTGCAAAACTAAGCATTATTGGACATACGCGTATAAGTACCATTTTTTTTATTATTGTGGTGAGTAGAACCGATTCTGAAAAGATGTTCCACATATTTATAAACACCCTGTATATAGAGCAGCGCTACAAATGTATATAGACCACGTGACTATAGGGCACAGAGGCGGGTATTTTAAACTGCAACATATATATGTGTCACATGTGCACATACACTATGTAACTTTATACAGTTACGTTTTGTTTTTCCAAGTTTTATTAAAATATTGATTCTGGTTAACTTTTAATACATCGATATACCCATTATTTATTTAACTGTGGCAAAAAATGTATTGCATAAATACACCAAATGAATTTGCGGATAAAACTGGGAAAAAATTCGTAAGATTGTATTTTATTAGCAACAAGAGAGATTAACATTTTTTATACGACCATTTATATTATTTCCGCCTTATATTATTTCATTAAAATTTTTGTCGTAATTTCATCCATGTCATAATTATAATAGTTAACATCATTAATTATAATAATCCGTTAATATCGGTGTCGATGATATTTTATTATTAATATTAATACATATATTTATATTAAGTGTTGTACACTACTTAATATTTGTTACCTATTTTTAATAGCTTTATAATATAATTACTTTTAGAGAAATGATTCAAGTTCACTAAATACTACTAAAGAGTGTCTCAGGGAGTATTCATTGGAAGACAAAATTGAGGCTTTGAAGATCATACTTACGCATAATGAAAAATATAAACAGGATTTCTCATCGCATAGGGATATTATCCGTAATATTAAAGAGAAAATTGGAGTAAGATTATAACGCGATAACAAATTTTACTTCAATGTACTGTGTTCAAAATTATCTCTCTTCGCTCTAAACTGCACGACTCATTATATTCTTATTTAATTTACAACAACGCTGAAGCTACTGCATTATAAATACAAAAATAATACACCAAAATTCTCTGCGCATTCAAATATCTGTAGATGAAAGAATGCTTACAAGCCCAGCCGGAAACACCATTCCAAACACTCATCTCCGAATTAAAAAATACAGTAATGAATAGCTATTGGAACAAAGAAATTGGTAAAACACGTTATCAAGTTCCGAATCTTCCAGTGGGTATGAATCCGCTGGAAACAAGCTTCGGGATAAAAACCACGTCCGGTATAAAATATTGCTTGTTATACATCAAGCGTAACAATAATCATACTTCTAATAACATGTATATTATTAATAAATTAGCTTTTATTAATTAGAGGAAACTATGGCCGACGTGCTTAGAACAAAAGCGATTGAAAGTGATATTTCAGATGAGGATATTCTTGAAATGTATAAAAAAAGTCATAACAATTATCAGCCTGCGGAGCAAATAAAGAGGAAGTACGAAATAGCAAATTAATAAATTGGTACTTATTATTTCGTACTATGTAAAAAGCCAATTGCACTTGCAGTTACAAGGAACCATTCAATCAGAATAATTACTTCGGAATGTTAAGGGGTGGTAACGTTGGTGGCACACGAGTGAAAAAGCTCTTAACGTGGATCAATACTAATCCTCTTACAATAGTTCATTCCATTTTAGCAGATTTCATAGAACGTTCGCATTCTCCTATAGGAAAACCAAAGTAATGACTCGATAAGAAATTTAATTTCAATAGAGCAGTTGCATTTCTGTTTCCACTGAAAAATAGTATTATATTTATGATTGCAATTATTTAAATTCATATTAACAGTAGTAATGTGTTATTTTGATTAAATTGCACAGAAATTTGAAGAGTATGTATTTGTACATGGACATGACTCACGGTAAACCTAACAAGAGGAAAGAAATATCTGAAATAGAAAGTATCTTTAGTGACTGTGCTATAAACATCGATGTAATACTGCAACAAAAATATTTGCAATATATAAATAGTTTACGCCAGATGCTTAAGAAGCGCATCTCGTACGTTTCATTTGCAGATATTACCGAAGAACTGTCTGGTCATGATAAAGTAATTAAAGAGGAACCTCGATACGTAATACACAAAATTATTAAATGAGATACTAAGACTTTCTTAAATAAGATAATAAAAAAGCTTCGGCACTTCTACGGAATTAATTTAATTAATTAAACATAACTGATATACCGGTAGGAGTATGCAGGATTTTTACCAGAAGACAAAGTCTTTTCGACTTTGGCTAAATACCAGATATATGTAAAGCAAGAACTGTTGACACCATTACTGGATCATCTTCAATTGCGAAAAGAAGGAACTGTGGATTATATGGAGCTATTAAAACTTTTAAATTGGAAATATCATTTTCCCACGCTGCCGAAAGTGCAAAGTAATATATTTTAATTTTATATTCTGTTATCGATATTACGCTTTTAATATGTTTATACGTACAATAATTTCAATATTGCGAACGTACAGAGTCAAATTTTTTCAGAGACACCTTTAGAGTGTCTAGATTATAGCACGAGTTACAACGCGACAATAGGGAATATGGAAAAAGTGGATGATTCAAGTCAGTACATTTGTTATATAGAATTTATTTATTTTTTTATTTAAATCTGAAGTTCGTTTGAATTATATTAGATTTTAAATATATTATATATGCATATCTGTTTTATAATACAACATTACTTTATGTTTATGTATAAGATGCCTATCGTTGAAAAGGTTTTTACGCTTTTAGGTATTCCAATAGCTGGAATTACGTATGATAGTTTATCGGATACAACAACTGCATACAGTCTCATATTTCCAAACATCTTTACAAGACACGGCCTCAGCTCTGAAGATCTTTCTATGGTACATTTAAAGTATTAAGGGGTCATCCTGTAATCACGCCGCAAAATTCGGCACCATTCAGGGTTTTTTTTCTCAGTGAAGACAATGAATAAGAATGTCAAACTTTTTTCCATTTATTAAGCTCCTTATAATGTATAAGGAACAATTTTTTTTAATACACTTTTAATTGTGTTTTTTCAATGTTATCTGGAATTAAATATCGCGCCTTTGAAAAAAAATACCTCCCTGGCGGGAGTGATTTCAGCTCACAGACTCATCTGAAACAATAAAACCAAACTGATTCTTAATCATTATGAGTACCGCTATCGCAGGTGCCAGAATTAGCCACGTAAGTCAAAATTTAACAAAATTGCACGCATTCAAACTTCTAGTCTCGAAATTTTCCATTTTTACTCGAAGTTTGAATGCGTGAAATTTTGTTAAATTTTGACTTACGTGGCTAATTCTGGCACCTGCGATACCGGTACACGTAATAATTAAGAAGCAGTTTGGTATTTTTGTTTCAGATGAGTCTGTAAGATGAAATCACTCCAGCCGTCTTTTCAAAGGTGTGATTTTTACATCAAGATAAAATTGAACAAACGTAATTAAAAGTGTATTTAAAAAATTGTTCCGTATTATTATAAGTAGCTTAATAAATAAAAAAAAATGTTTGACATTATTATTCATTGTATTCACTTTGAGAAAATAAAAACTGAATGTTGCCGAATTTTGCGGCGTGATTACAGGAATGACCTCTTAATTTAAGTAAAAGTATTTCCACATAGCGATTCGATAACTGGAAAAATAAGTAATAATGGAAGTCTACATTTACTAAAACTTTATTGCAGGTTCGGAGTAAAGAAGAAATAAAAAGTATATTTGAAAGCAGTGGAGTTGAATTTCCTGATAATACTTTCGATACGCTTTGGGAAAATGGGTTAAAGGAGAACGGTACAGAATATTTATCAGTGGAAACTTTTAAAAATTTGCTCGATCGACGGGATTTAATAATGAATGAAAAGAAAAATGAATAGCTCGTGAAATTTAACAAAATTTAATTCATAACTATAGTGTCCTACAAATTTATTTACAACACCATTAAACCTCGGTCGTCACACCTACTTTCTTTAACATAGTTCTCACACTGGGTTGACTCGATCCAAGCCAATTTTCAAACAACTGCTGTTAAATTACATTGCAAAGATTCTAAGATAAAGTTTGAATTCAATGAAGCCTCAAAAATATTTGACCTCAAAGTCAAATTATGAGTCATTTTCACCCTGTGTGACGACCGAGGATTAAATCAAATATGTAATTTTTGTATAAAAAGTACTTAGACTTAAATTTATTATATACATATATAAATAGTTTTCGATTTTAATACTAATCTTGTGGTTTCAAAAACTTTGGTTTCTTTTCCGACGGTTCGTAGTCGTTCCTTTGCAACGGCTTCTCGTATTTATGATCAGTTTTAATGTTTTTCCTTAAACCCTTGAAATGCTGTACCATTTGCTCGTTCGAAACATCTGTTTCTGTTTTCGCTTCTAACAGAGCGCGTTCATTGTTCTGTTCTGCCTCCATTAATTTCTCTATCTCAGGGTTCATTCCTTTATAACTTACTCTACCGTCGATTAATTTCTCGCAGAAGACATAACTAGGTTGAATGATGAATCTCTCTCTTGAATGAAAAGCGAGAGATATTGAGATTTTCAGTTTTATATTAAATTATGAAACTTATACGTTCACATGAATTTTAAATTTATTATATTTATTGAAACAGATTATGTAAGTTACATATACATGCAGTAATGTAATATTACGTGTTTCATATGCATTCTAACAAGGGAACACCGTGAACCCGGACTCACCGATTGGAACGCAACTTTTGTGGGTTTTTAGAGTGACTGAAAACAAGAACAATGGTGTGTTTCATTTGGGCCCTATAGGCCTATAAGGGGGTGAAAACTAACCTCAAAGTCAAATTGGCATTTCCACTTTTTCGCGTATAATTCTCAAAGTACAGCAGAGAGAAAAAAATGTTTCGAACAAAAGTTTAATGGTGCAATAAGCGCTACAAACTTGCGTTAACAAAATTTTGAAAGAGTTTAAAAAAATAAATCCTGAACGAAAAAAAACTTTTTTCAAAATTTTGTTAACGCAAGTTTACAGCGCTTATTGCACCATTAAACTTTTGTTTGAAACATTTTTTTCTGTCTGTTGTACTTTGGGAGTTATACGCGAAAAAGTGGAAGTGCCAATTTGACTCTGAGGTTAGTTTTCACCCCCTTAAAGGGCGATAGGGCCCAAATGAAAAACACCGTTGTTCTTGTTTTGAGTCACTCTGGAAACCCACAAAGTTGCGTTCCAAACGGTGAGTCCGGGTTCGCGGTGTTCCCGTGTAAGTAATATTCGACTGCTACAAGTTGAATTTGGTGTATTTAAAAATTTAGAAAACTTACGATTCTTGTTTCATGCGTTTTGTCAGCTCATTTCCAAAATATTCTTCGCCTTCTTCTTGAAATTGTTGCTTTTCTACTTTCTCTTTAGTCCGTTTCATAAACTATTAAATAGAATAAAATTTTGTGTAATGTGAAAAAACACTCGGGAACGTAGTAACCTCTTTAACTTACTTTCATATCTAGAATGCTTTTTGATAACTTTGCTTTGTTCGAATTCATTGTTGAATTTTAATGTGAGACCACTGTCAGAATAATTATTGTTCTTATATTTTGGGTAATCGTCAAATGAAAATACACGTGACACTGGCGAACAGAAAACGCAGAAAACTCTCTTCGAAAACATGAGGGCCGTGGCAGTAATGCCACTAGATGCTACTACTACTGACACGCGGTTGGTAAATCAGTTTTCTTCTCGATAAAAACTATTTTATTTCAAATAAGAAAAATGTGTTGAATATAAGTAGGTAGGGCCGGGGCAGGTCGTCGTATTCTCTGATCGCATGTTCCCCCGCGCGATGACCTGCTTTCAGGAAATTTGTGAGAAAAGTCGACGGCCAGACTAGTGCGAGTGGGGTATGCCCTCGCTTCTAGCCTCGCTATGTCGACTTTTTGACGCCAGTGGGACATTGCACATTGTCGCTGGTCGCGGTCGGCAGGACGGGCTTGGGCACGCTATTCATTTTCAGAAGGGCGGACCGCCCGAAGCAAGAAGTGGCCAAAGAGCCGAAGATAGCCCGGCCAGAGAAAAGGCCACATCATGTGGGCTACCAAGAATGGCCCTGCATCCTCGGGTGCAGGGTCATTCTTACGTATTATATTGCCATTATGCTCGCCGGTAGTTGTAGTAGTAGTAGTAGTTTGGTTGGCCATAGGCTGACCCATCGAGACAAGGGTGGAACGAAATATAAGGGTAAAATATTTTTTTTATTATCACTTCTAATAGTGGCCAAAAGTTCCCTTTTATAATGGAATTTAAGCTGCCAAAGTTTGAACGTGATCATCAAATTTTTTCAGGTATCGCAAGCCCTTCAAATATTAATATTTACTGAAATATTAATTTTTGAAAGGCTTGCGGCACTTGATAAAAATTGTTGATCGCGTTCAAACTTTAGTAGCTTAAATACCATTATAAAAGGCAACTTTTGCCCACTATTAGAAGTCATGAATAATAAAAAAATATTTTGCCCCTATATTTCGATCCACCCTAATCGATACCCCCTCCCCTCAAATTGAGCTCACCGCGTTTTCAATTAGAGTTGCGAAGAAGATTACGGGGCCAGTTAGTGTTGCGACTAAATGTTGATCACGGTTTGAATTAGCGTTGCGAATCAAGCATTCCCCGCGTCTGGTTCTAACATAGCGTTGCAAATAAATATCGATCGTGGTTGCTTGTAGTGTTCCGAAAAAAAAATCGCGATTGTTTATCAGATTATTCTTGTATTTTTAATTGGAGTTACTAGAGTTTGATTCATTGCATTACTTTTGATTCATGGTATTCTTTTTATTAGAGTGGCGATGCGACTGATCGCGTTTGTAATTAGAGTTGCGACCCCCAGCCCCCAATGCTCCAAAACTGGGACATGTCCAGAGACATGTTCCTGGGAAAAAAGAGTCCCGAGCAGCTGGATCTGCTGCACATGGAACTCTACACAGCCTTCAGGAAGGCTGCAACGAATTAAAGTTAGAGTTGCGTATTACGAGACACAGGTGCACTGCATTTTTATTAGTGTTGCGAAAAATGAAACCACCCACGCGGTGGTTCTCGGTAGCTTTTTCGGTTGCTATTCGGGATTTGTATTGAGTATAGTCGAATTTTCAGTAATGAAGCACCATCCGGGAATTTTGAATTTGTTTGAGAAATTAGTGCTGCGGGTAGTCCAAAGTCCTAGTGACTATGCTCGGGAGTTGATTTTAGTTTGTAGTAAGTTAGCGTTGCGAAAGAAAGAAACGGTCCACTCACGGTTTTTTTGCATTAATGAGTGGACAATGATCAGCTGCCCTTCTGGCTACTGATCATTTTTTCTAGCAGCCCTAAGTGGCTGCACCATCCTCCTTCTCCTAGCACCACCTACCCACCCTTGAATCGAGTGTTTGTCACTGGAAATATTGTTTTAAAAGTATATTCATATCTTGCAGATAAATGTTTTCAATTTTTGTAGAATATTTTTAAATTTGAAGTTCCAATTTTTATGGAATAGCATTTGGAAAATTTTATTCTGTGACTGAAAGAATGGTGATGAAAGGTGTGATTCATTATTTGTAATAGAAATTGCAGACTTCTGACACACCTCCATTCAATTGAAGTTCTAATTAGAGTCTTTGAAAAGTAGCAGTAGCTATTCCTCATTAGCGTTGCTGATTTTTGCATAGTAACTTCGTCAATCGTTGTATTTCCTATCAGATTGATAAGAAATCCTTGAGAAACGAAACCTCAAGGAATTTTTATTAATACTTTTGAGAATGTTTCAGGTAACATCGTGGGGGTCCATCGAGGGAAGTAAGAAACACATGACAATTTCAGATTTTTATTAGGCAGGTCATTATTTAAATTTAAGTAGATATGTATATGGTTAGGTAAGGTGTTTAGTGGCCACATAGAATTAAGTAGTTTTTAAGGAATAAGATAAACACTGCAGTGTTTAACTAAATATAAGTAGCAATTATTAAATACGAGCGCTCGTATCCGTAGGAATTATTAGTATTTAAGTAGCCATAGCAAATATGCACTGGCATATTTCCTATTAATGTTTGTAATTAAAATTTGAATTATTCACTAATTGGGAAATATTCCCCCTTTTTTCTTTGTTTCATTCCCAATTAATGAATAATTATCATGGTAGAAATATACTAGAAAATTCTTCAAATTTTAAATGAAAGAAACAAAGAAATGTTTTAAATTCTGCTTTAGTTTCATCGCGGTAGCTTTTTACAGAAGGACTCCTTCTGTTGCCCGGTTGTGGAGCGATCGAGGATAGTTTTGCAACCGTGCATCAGGGGGATCTATGGAAATGAAAATAAAATTTTGCATAAAAGGAGGGTGGATGGGCCGCGGTTAGGGCGGGTCTCCACTCGCAGCGCCTCCACGTGGTGAGCATCGACGTTTTCGAAAATTTAGCCGAAAATCTGATTTATAAGAATTTTTAGACAAATAGTTGTAGCACTATATCGGTCATATTATTAAATTGATATTTACCTTGATTACATATAAGGCACTTCTTCAATGTCATAGAATTTTCAAAATAATTTAAATACAGCGATAGTATTTGCAAAACTCTAGTACATTATATAACACAATACTCAAACTTCTTGTATAAACGATATAAATAACTGTACAGATAATGAAAATACTCATTTATTACAGTCCCGCACGGACAATATTACAATAATTTGTATAATGCAATTCTGCATCGAAATCTTTTAAGAATTTGTATTCTTCCACTATTTATTTATTCTGCTTTTCTTTTTGCCAACAATTCAAGAGTTTTGACACATTACATCACATTCAGTATATCGTACACATATAGGGAAAATTATAAAAACGCTTTCAACATTCTAATTATATTACATTATTTAATATCAAGCTTTTAAATGATTTTTTTATGAATTTTATTTACAGTTGTAGTAAACCATTGTACAATTTCTGTATTACATACATATTATGTAATATCCATTGACTACAGAATGCGACACTTCATTCCTTTTTTATTTCTGATTTACTTGCAGGCGAATTCTCCTAAAAAATAACAGAAGAATATATAACATCGATATATTAACAATTAAATAATAGTTAATGACACTGAATAATGATTGTATAAAGATAAATTTCAATGAATAGGAAGGAATCGTTAATAAGAACACCGGAAGTTGGAGATTGGGGAGGGTACCTATGTAATTACTCCGATTTAATCCAAGCCTCTTCATCATTTAAATTTTGTGTCTCTTCTATAGGCGGTGATTCATTCAATATTACTGACTCTAATGTTTTCGAACGATCTCCATGTTTACGTTGAAACGAAACACAGCGAGATTCTAGTATCTTATCTTCCTCCGACTGTCCAAGAACTACATTAATTCCACAAATAAAGGATGAAAAATCATCTTTTGTTGAACGATGACTAGTCAGTCAGCTCCTTAATTAATCTACGCTTCATTAATCATTTTTACGCTCTATGAAAAGTCTACGAAAAAAAGCTTCGAAGAGTATTACGAGCAGCTGAACCTATGTTGACCAAAAATACATTTTCGAATAACGGTGACGAACTGTGTTAAGGTAATCGAAGGCACAGGAGGAATGATGCAATAAGGTGATTCTGTTGTTGCATCCTACCTCCGTTTTGTCAGTAGCAGTATTCGACGCATTCTGTTTAAATGGATGAAGTACCATATTAACAAATTCTGACTCGAGCAGAGTCTGCATTAATGGAAATTCTTTAATCGAAATTTCCTTTTTGCTATCTCCTGGTTTCACTGAAATTACGAATGTAATATGTTGAAATTTCTGGCTTCGCTATTAAGCTATATTTCAGATTACAAGTAAAAAATTTGCCGCTTCCGGTGATTCGTTGTCGAACATCATACTTTGCTCTAATCTACTATACTTTGCAACAATGCAACTGAATTAATCAAGAATCGAAACGTGTTTGTACTAAAGTCTACTTTGCCATTTACAGCGGCGGACGAAAGAAAGTTTACAACTTTTAAAATCGCGTAACTTTTTTAGAATTAGTCCAAACGACATGAGTTTCTTTGAGAAGCTGAAAGGATTAGTTTGCTAAGTGACGTGTTTCGTCGTTTTGAAAAAAAAATGCAATTGGTCGAAATAACAAAAAAAATATTAAATGTCGTTTTTTAATTTTTTTTTGTGAGCCTGTAATGAAAATTCAAAAAACAAGTTTGTAGATTGAAGTACACATACCTAAAATTTCATCAAAATCGGTAAACGTTGCTCTGAACTATAAACGCTTAAAGATCGCAAAAAAATTTCGAAAATCGCTGACTTCGGGAATTTCGGGATTTTTAAGCGTTTGTAGCTCAGAGCAACTTTAACCGATTATGATGAAATTTTAGGCATGTATACAACTTACTTCAATCTACAAATACATTTTTTAAATTTTCATTACAGGCTCACAAAATAAGTTTAAAAAACATTTACTATTTTTTTTGCTATTCCGATTTCCGACCAATTGCATTTTTTTTTTAAATCGACGAAACACGTTGCTTAGCAAACTGAACCTCCTAGATTCTCAAAAAAAAAAAAAAAAAACTCGTCGTTTGGACCAATTCTAAAATAGTTATTCAATTTTAAAAGTTTTAAACTTTCATCATTTATACATATGTTTACGAAATCCTTTAAACTCTTTCCAAAGATGTTTGAAAAGACTAAAGCAATCTTTATCAGTACATATATTTCGCGAAATCCGATAACATTTAATTTAAAAAGCAACTGCCTTAGAATCCCAGAATATCAATGAATATACATACCACCGTAAATGAAATTATATCCAATATTTCCGTAGTGTTCCACCGTATTAAATGCTTCTTTCGTTTCTCGAGGGAAACAGACAGCTCCAACGATACCAGCACCTGTGCTGGTATAAACCAATCGTTTAAAGAAACCTCCCCTGAGACCCAGCACCAGTCCCGACAAACCACCGATACCGACAGCCCCTACTCGTGGCATAAGATTGCTCTCATCTTGAAGGTAATCAATCACAACTACAAAAGACAAAGACGTAATTACTCCGGCGTTCTTTCCTCCAAAGTGTCTTCACAGACTTAAGGGGGAACACCACTGTGACGTCCGGAAAAGTAACCCATTTTTAAGAATTGAGGCATTTGATGGAAAAAGGGCACACACGCTAAAATGCCATTTCAAGAAAATCGATTCCAAAGTTTTCGTTATAGTATAACTTAATACAAACTAATGCAATTAAATCCAATTTTTTTAGGGATGTAGTTATCGTGTCCTTCAAAAGTTCTGAAAACAGAAGTCATGATTTGGAAATGATATGTGTCTTTATTTATAAGTTTCATGCAAGTGGTTTATGTGCCCTTTTTTCGTAAATGTGGTGAATTCGTAACAAAGTTGCTTCTTTGTTTAGTTATTTAAATATAATTTTGTTTGCTTACTTCCTTACACATTTTTTATACATTGCTTAAATAAAAAATACAAAATGAAGCACAAAAATAAAGAAAAAATGTAATGTTTTAAGTAAGTATTAGTTTCTTCGATTTTTTGCAGCAAGCTGTCTTCCAAATCAATTTTTTCTTTTCTAAGTTAGATTCTTTCCTTGCGGATTCGATACTCGCCTCACTTTCCATATTTCCTCGCTTACAGAAAATCCTCTATGAAACAAAAGTACTTATTGCACGACAGCACGGTAGCGCGGCTGCTCAGCGACTATGTAGCTGCGTGTCGATCACGCTACGTAATAAAACAGCATCTAGCTAATCTGAACGCGAGATAATTAGTGCCCTTGATATATTATATATATAACATACACCTGAGTCGATTTAAACGATTTAAGGAAAAAGGGCACATAAGCCTATGTGCCCTTTTTCCATCAAATACCTCAATTTTTTTTCAGAAATAATTTACAGTTATCATCGAAAATTTTTATTACCTACCTTTAGTACGCTGTCTGAAGAGACTATACCAAAAAAATAAATAGAATAACATCCATAAATTTGTATATATTAATTAATCTTCTAGACCCCCCCACGCGAGTTGATCGAATGTGTAACTATGGAACAGCAGGTCCGAAATCAAATTGAATTTTTTTTTATAAACTATATGAGTGTAGTTTCCGTTGTGCGCACCGATTTCTTAAACAAATTATTTTTGTAAAAATTGTGCACTTTAGAAGAAAAGTTTCGAAAATCCGCGAATAAGATGGACAGTTTTTCGAGCGTATTTCAAAAAGTTTGTTTTCAATAAAAAATCCGTACGCACAACGGAAACTACACTCATATAGTTTATATAAAAAAAAATTCAATTTGATTTCGGACCAGCTGTTCCATAGTTACACATTCGACCAGCTCGCGTGTGGGAGTCCAGAAGATTAATTAATATATTAAAATTTATGAATGTTTTTCTATTTATTTTTTTTGTATAACTTCTTAAGACAGTGTACTAAAGGTAGGTAATAAAAATTTTCTATGAAAACTGTAAATTAGTCCCGATTAAAATTCTTAAAAATGGCTTCATTTTCCGGCCGTCACAGTGGTGTTCCCCCTTAACATTGCCCTTTAAAATCAACACAAACTCAATAAAGTTCAGCACAGTAAACCAATAAAAATAACAGTAAAGAATTCATGAATAACAAACATCCTAAATATTGAAATCTGGTATTCCATGTAAATACGTACATTTAAAATTGTCAATAGCCGCGGAAACATTATTGGAAACTTCGTTGTACATAATTTTCAACCCTTGCACTGCTTCGCGTACCTTCCTAACGTTTTGCTCCAAGACCGAAGGACTCTTCGCGCTGCAAAAGATCGTGGTGATTTCTTTTTTATGATATTAAAAACAATTTAAGCAGGCAGATACGAAATCTCAAGGCGTAGATTATCTTTCGCAGAGTTTTACGTTTACAATTTAAACGAAACGAGGATTCTTCACAAGATTCTTTTATGTAAGAGAATAAAAATAAATTCAACAATATGAAATTACTTGCGTTACCATGGCATCTGTTTAGAATACCCATCTTCAACAGTGTAAATGGGTAGTTCGGATGGTTTTATTAATTGTTTCGGCGGTGCTTCGCTATTACACGGCACGGTGCGTTCTTCGGCTGGGCTGGCAGGTTTCATCGTCGGTACAGCGGCGCATAGTCCGCAGGGCATCAAGAATTTCTTGAACAACTTCATGTAAACATATATCTGATTTCTCTCTCACGTATTATTAATAATATTCAAAGAAAAAGATTTGTACTCGCGCCAGACCTGTTACAACATTTCCCGAGGAAAAGTTTACCCGAACATTTTATTAACATCATTGAGCTTCGCTAACAGATCCATTTAGGTTTCATTGCAATACAACGTAAGGGAAATTATTTAATCGAAAATGGTAAAAGAGATATTTTAATAATGAATGATTCGTGTAGTCCGTGCCTACATAACCGTATAATTACCATCGTTCGCTGCATTTTAAAGTGCACGAAGTACGTTCGAGTGGGAAGCCTGCTTTAGAATTTATAGGTCGCTTGCGGATTATATAAAAATATCTTGCAGCATTCGCGAAAATGGGTAAATATTGTTTCTAAAATTAAAGTGCGCCAGTGTCAGAGCAGTCGGAGCATACTCTAGCAGACCAAAATCTCGGCGTGTTTTATAAGTCTGCGACGCCTGGCGTCCATTTCGAAAAAGAGAATTTTAAGTTATCAACCGGAAAACGAAGTATTCATTTTCATCCAGATTTAAAATTTGGTAAATTTGCGAAGGGATTATTAAATCTCTGGTATCTTTTCTGCAGAATAGTACCTATATGTTAGTAACCTCTTCATTTGTAGCGTAAATACACTGATTATTAAGATAATTGCAATCACAATATTACGGTCGTAAGTTCGTGGGAGAATTGAAATGTTATTCGTGATGGTTCCAAAGGGGAATTCGAACTGAAAAGTTCACCGGAATAGTCGCAACCGAGTTCCATTAAAAATGCTCGATAACCATTGCAATTATAATTGATTAAAAACTGTCGAGTATTGTTACAATTGTGGCTGAATTAAAATTTCAAATGCTTCCAATTTACGGTTATCGACGGGCAACCGAGAAGAAACTAGTTACGAATTATAATTAACTTATAATACAATAAATGTACTTACCAGATTTGAATACAGACTTTACAAAAATGTTCACTGATATGATATACAATTTAACTACTAATATTAAAAGCTTACATCATTTTGTAATAAATTGACGCGACGTAGTTCCGGTTTACGCAGTCATTTGCAAAAATTTGTAACGGTAAAAAAAAGAAGGTCGGAGAGCTGGGCCAAGGAAATTTGATCTTCCAAAAACAGATAGAAATTATGTAATTCATTAAAAGTATTCGGATTTCAAGGGAGCTGTTAATTAGATACGTACTTTTATACCTGTTCTCCCGAATTCCGTTAAAACGCCCGGTTGGTAATCATCGCAACGGTGCACTGGTTCCCTGCAAGTTACGTCCTTACCAAATATATTACCAATAGTAGATTCCAAAACCCTGTGTACGTAATTATTCATAACGTGTTTGAACGACGATGGAGTTACACTTTTCTAAATTTTAACCACCGTAAATTTAAACTACATGATGGTTGACAGTAGTAAAAAGAGAGCCATTTTTAAATGTGAAACTGCCGTTACTTTCAGACATATCAGTACTTTGTTCAGGGGCGTCCGGAGATTTTTTTCCAGGGGAGGGGGCAACTTTGGCATGATGGTAAAGAAAAATATCCCCCTCCTTTTTTTATCCCATTTTATAATGCCAGTTTAATTAAAAATTTAAAACCGAAATTTAAAAATATTCCCTTTTTAAACGATTTTATTCAGCTTCGATCCTCTGTTTGTTTATATGTTTGTTTTTTGTATGTATGGTTCAAATCTGGCAACTCAAATTTAATCCACTTCCAACTATGTACATCCAGTTGTCTTGAAACTTTGCAGGCGTCCGTAGTTTGGATGACAATACAATATTTAAAAAAAAAAATTAACCTCCAGCGGGTGAAAAAATTACCCAGTCATCAATAAATATAACCCATAACTCGCGTTCTTCACGAAAACGACAAAAAGCCGCTGCGTTCGGGTCGCTAGTCGCATCGCGATTTGAAATTAAATAAAATATATTTCTAAAGGAGTCTGAGCTGCGAAATGTAAATCCATAAACACTAAAAACTAGAGAATAAAAAATATAAAAAAAAATTTATGTTAAACGATTTTATTAAAAATGCACTAAAAACTAAAAAATAATTATTTTCTTGTACTGCAATTTCGATGGTGTTTAAAGTGAAAAACACCATCGAAATTGCAGTACAAGAAAAATATTATTTTTTAGTTTTTAGTGCATTTTTTTTAGTATAAACTTAATAAACATCAGTTTTGAAAAATAACCGATTTTTTTCTCAAAAACCAGGTTGGGGGGCAACTACTCCTTTTACAATTAAAATGTTATTGCAGTGTAATTTATTATTCCTTCGCGCAGCTGAAGCAAGATCTTCAATTATAAAATTTTTCGGAAATATCTACGAGTAATAAATCGCCCTTTTCGCAAAATCGCTTAGAAATACTTTTAAAAAAAAATTTTGTTTCGAGAAAATTAATATCAACTTTTCAGAACGTAGCACATTTACAGGAGAAAAATGTATTAACGTATAAAAGACATAAGAACAATTTTATTGAATATATAATACAGCTCGTAATAAAATAAAAGTAAATATATATATATATTTCTTATCAGTTAAAACTCTTTCTGCTTTTTTGTGGTTTACCAATCTTTCTTCGTTCATAATTATACTTCATTTCAGTGCTAACGTTTCCCAAAGTTTGTCTTTTTTCATAATGCTTATAATCATTTCTTGACTAACGGACCACAATCTCGACGCGAGTGCAGGATCTAATCCCGTATTCGATGGATCGCAGCGATAACAGTTATTGAAATAAACTCCAGTCACGCCTTCCAGCTCCGGCGCGGTCGCACAGAAAACTGATGTGCTTGCCGCCTGTTGCTGTAAAGTTCGAATAATTATAATCAGACATTTCGCAGATTATTATTTCTCACGAACGAGCATCGTACCAGTGACTTTGTGAAGGGTCGCACTAGCATGAACAAAAATCGTAGCGTCCACGAGTAGCGGGACAGGGAGGAAGAAACCATGTTACCAGGGTGGCAACTGAACACGCTCACAGACGGCCAACGCTTTGCCAATTCTTGCGCGAACAGAATATTACACAACTTAGAGTCATTATACGCTCCCATAAACCAATATTTATACGCAGGAGGGGAAAGAGTCAATTGGTGAAAATCTTCTACTGTTCGGAGAGACGAAAACCTGTTAAGAAGTGGGAATAGAATGTTATACATCGACTTGATCATTAAACTGGAATTAAGAATTTCGATTACTGTGCGTAATTTTATTTAGCAAGAAACTTGACACCTGTGCGATTCACTGGAAACGATCACTACCCTGGAATTGTGGCAACTTCGAATCGGATGCTCCAACAAAAGGGTGAAATAAAATTGCGAGAGATGATTCACTTGAAATGTTGTTTCGTAACCGTCTTTCGTGAGTTCGTAGGGAATCGCGAAAACTCCAGCGTTTAGTATAAGAATGTGTAGCGTTCTGAGAATGTAAAGTACATTAGTATCGAGTTATTTTTGGATGGCGATTTTACTATCCTTACCGATAAGCTTCATTTACGATGTAAATTTACCTATATCTTTGTTTAAACTTCTCGGCTGCCTCTTTAACGCTGTATAAAGAGGACAAATCTAAATGCAGCGTTTCGCACGTCACGTTGTCCCTTTCCTGTTGTATTTTTTGTACTGCTTCTTCGCCTTTTTTTATATCTCTACAAGCTAATATAACTTTGCAACCATGTAAAGCTAATGACCTAGCAGTTTCGAATCCTGTAAGAATATCGTTGGTTTAACGCTGATAGAAATGTATTATCGAAGTAACTTAGTTATTGTTACTCACCTATACCGGTATTAGCGCCAGTGACAATGGCCACTTTGCCTCTTAAATCTCGACCATGCAGAACAGATAACGCTGTACTACTCCCGTCGAAGCGTTGTCGTACAGGTTGCGACAACTCTCTGTATTCTGTAGCGAACGCGAGTCGTGGATCTGTGTATGTTATCGTGCGATTCATATGATCAACGAATAAAACTTTGCCATCGTCTGACACGCATCGTTCCCAGCCGGATGGCAATTCTTATTAACAAATAACATTACCAAGTTTTTATAATTTAGTAATTGTATAGTCGTTGATTTGAAAATATTTTCAGTAGAGCTACGTTGATATTACATTAATAGTTTATTTTGTTCTCTATGTTTATACGATACAAGCGACATTTAGAAGAAGAATATCCCAGGTGTCGGCTCCGATTGCTTTGATTTTTTTGGATATGTTTTAGAGGACCGAAAAATATGATATATGTGTTTTTTGTAGCGGCCTGTTCTCATATTTAGGGGGTGAAACAACCCCTCAAAGTTATATGATTTTCAGGTGTTCGCCTCCGATTGCTTTGGTTTTTGGATATGTTTTAGACGACCGAAAAATAAGATATACGTGTTTTTTTATAGCGGCCCGTTTTCATATTTAAGGGGTGAAACAACCCCTCAAAGTTATATGATTTTCCGGTGTTCGTCTCTGATTGCTTTGGTTTTTGGATACGTTTTAGAGGTCCGAAAAATATGATAGACGTGTTTTTTTATAGCAGCCCGTTTTCATATTTAGGGGTGAAACAACCCCTCAAAGTTATATGATATTCAGGTATTCGTCTCCGATTGCTTTGGTTTTTGGATATGTTTGAGAAGACAGAAAAATAAGATATACGTGTTTTTTTTTATACCGGCCCGTTTTCATATTTAAGGGGCGAAACAACCCCTCAAAGTTATATGATTTTCCGGTGTTTGTCTCCGATTGCTTTGGTTTTTGGATATGTTTTAGAGGACCGAAAAATAAGATATACGTGTTTTTTTTATAGCGGCCTGTTTTCATATTTAGGGGATGAAACAACCTCTCAAAGTTATATGATTTTCAGTTGTTCGTCTCCGATTGCTTAATGCTTTGGTTTTTGGATATGTTTTAGAGGACCGAAAAATAAGATATACGTGTTTTTTTTACAGCGGCCTGTTTTCATATTTAGGGGATGAAACAACCCCTCAAAGTTATATGATTTTCAGTTGTTCGTCTCCGATTGCTTTGATTTTTGGATATGTTTTAGGGGACCGAAAAAAAAGATATACGTGTTTTTTTATAGCAGCCTGTTTTCATATTTAGGAGGTTAAACAACCCCTCAAAGTTATATGATTTTCAGGTGTTCGTCTCTGATTGCTTTGATTTTTGGATATGTTTTAGGGGACCGAAAAAAAAGATATACGTGTTTTTTTATAGCAGCCTGTTTTCATATTTAGGGGGTGAAACAACCCCTCAAAGTTATATGATTTTCAGGCGTTCGTCTCCGATTGCTTTGACCAAAAACCAAAGCAATCAGAGACGAACACCTGCAAATCATATAACTTTGACACTTGAAAATCTTATAACTTTGAGGGATGGTTTTCACCCCCTAAATATGAAAACGGGCTGCTATAAAAAAACATGTATATCTTATTTTTCAGTCCTCTGAAACATCCAAAAATCAAAGCAATCAGAGGTGGACACCTGGGATTCTCTCCTTGTTAGTTGACAATTCAAACAATCCATCTTACTTCTAAGATTTATATAGCAATACCGTACCTCCCTCAACAATTTTTTTACGACCAGTCCTGGGATGTGTCCACTGTGTGCCTTTCGTGTAATGACTAGAAAGAAAAAGAAGAACGTTACTATTCGTAGAATGACAGTTTGGAGCGCATGAAAGTAAAAGTCGATTCAGACACGTTGAGTATTTTAGTCGAGTAGCCGAATAATTTATTAACTTATCGTGTGTGGACACTAAAATTCAGTCAAGTAGTTTAGTAAAACAATGGTAAATTACTAAATTACTCGCTACTCGACTAAATTACTCGACGTGTCTGTTCGAGCCTTAATACGCAATGCGTTAGGCAGTCTGATTTTATGAACATTTCTAATCTCTAACGTAGTAGCTTTTATTAATATATCGCAATGCTAATGTACACCGTATGACAGCAATAATATAAAGATGATTTACTTCACATAATAGACATTTCCATCAACAGTTGTCATTTCCTCCCAGCCGGGAGGTAATTCATCTTCGCTGTCAGAATCATTTAAAATGCCTACCATCTTCTTTAACTCCTACCAGATATGTTTTCACATCAGTTACGTTGTAATTATCTATTCTGCTAGCGTTTGTTGTTACGTGCGGTAATTCGTATAGCGTAAATTCGTATGATGACGTATGATATGCGTTACCAACGTTAGAGAAGCGATGATAACGGTCGCGTCAATGATAAGCTGAATTTTTTTTATCTTCCAAATTTTTGTATTTTGTAGAAAGAATATTATAATCAAGGAAATCGTTCTCAAGTTTGTTGTTCGATTTAGTTCAATTATAAAATAGATGACGCTACTCTACATAAATAACGCGCGCATACGCGTGCACGTTTTAATGTTCGTTAATGTTTCACGTTTACAATAGGATTTTGTAATACGCGAAGCTCGATATGAAATAAAGAATGGTATTAATTTGTTTATTAAGAATACAATTTTCCAAACAACATGCATTATTTTTCGTATATATGTACATTAGTTATATATTGTTGCAGGGCCGGCTGGGAAATCTTGGGGTATTTCTACGGAGTCTGAAGGGCTCTGCTCGCGAACGTGTCAAATTAAATGAACTAAATGACTTGTAATAAATAACTCAAAACTCAATGAAATTAATAAACTGAGACTAAATTAAGGCGGCAAATGATTCAAAATTATTTAGAACAGAACGAGGAAATTTTATTGAAATCAAAACTGGATGTTATTTTAACACGTCAGGATTGTAACAAGGTCGATGACGAATTGAGAGGCGAAGAAACAAGTTTCTTCGTACGTTCCTCTTTTTTATAAAAACAATGTTTTATGTTTTCGAGCGTTTAGGGAGGAGGCGAAGACAAATATCTAATGTTGCAAAGTTCATACTTAACTCTTTTCTAATAAATTTATTTTATTTACTTCAAACTTCGCGCTTTAAGAGCTTGCGTTACACGCCGCTAGAGCGAGGATCGCAAAAATATCGAGTAGTGATCCTCTAGAGGTGATCACTAATATCGAGAACAGCAAGTGCGAATATAGATACTTGTAAGAAAAGAACGATTATGAGAAATATTATTGTTACAGGAAATGGATTAAGTAGTAATACAAGATATTTAGGGCGAATTCCACTTACGCCCAAATCGCCCGTGATTTTCATTAAGCTAAGTTTTTCTGTACGCGACTAAACGCAACGTCAAGAATTTCAAACTCGATTTTCTCGAAAATGAAGCGCGATATGAAAAAAAGTTACTCTTTCTTTTCGATTTACAACAAGAAAATAAGTCAAGAAAAGGGAATAAATTTCTTTGATATTACGCTTCATTTCAGAGAAAATCAACTTTGAAATTCTTGACGATGCGCCCAGTCGCGTACGGGGAAACCTAGCTTAATGAAAATCCCCGGCGATTTGGGCGTAAGTGGAATTCGCCCTTAGATAAATATCTAAAATACTTAAGTATCTCATAATTATAATCAGTAGGCTCATAATTACGGGCCCAGAAATTTAAACGCGTTTCAAGACTTTCAAGATTTAGTTGCGACTGAAGTCAACCGCAAGCCGCACCCGCACCTTGCGCACAATCGATAGCAAATTTCATTTCTGTCAAATGGATAATGGCAGCGACAGCGATTGATATGATGTTGCAGACCAATGGGTTTCAGTCGAAAAAGAAAGAGGATGGAGACAATAAAGACAACTTGTGGTACGCTCGACGAATTCATTTCCATAAACGTTTCACTGCAATGTATACGCGCAACTCCGAAGTAACCATAACACCTAAATGTTTTGATGTGTCCCCTCGCGTGCCACATATCAAAGACAATGATTTATTCGCTTTTAAACCACGGCGATTTCGTATCTTCTGTTAGCGCGCATTACCCTTTCTTTCTCGTCTATTGCAGGTCCTCTATCTTGGCCGAAGTACAAAATAGTGGGAACAACAAGTTACCCTCGAACAAGAATATCCTTGTCCTAGGTAAATTTGAGTCATCCTACCTAATTAATGCAGCTTTAATACAGTATATGTATGTAGCGCATGAATATCGTATATCACTTAATGGCGTAACGCATGATTTCGCTTCGGCGAACTTTCACCTCGCGCTGTGTTTACTCGCTCCTTCGATGCTAGGAATCTGCCTCCGAATCGAATTCTTTGTCATTGCGAAGAATTAGATGTGCTTGGCGATTAAAACGTTTAAATGTATTGCTTTATTAGAAACTGTGCCCTGATTAGAATTTCGTCAGGAATGGACTGAGGTTTACGAACTCAGAATTACGTTGAATTCCAGCGATTGGAAATGAATAACTTCATATTGTTTCGTGAACTGACTTTTGTAGATTAAAGTGGGGCATATATTTGTGGTATTCAAATAAATTTAACTTGTTTGGATTAGCTTGTTTTGGGCCACTGAGTAAATCACAGGATAATGTTTGTTTATTCTATTACTTTATCTCTCGTAGCAGGCACTTCTTAAAGTCCAAACGTATACGCTGATAACAACACCATAAAAGGGAGGCTTCTAATGTTAGAAAATGTAATTGTAGATACCATATTAATTCTGTGTTACGAAATTTTGATTTAAATAATGATGAGTTGGGTAAACCAACCAGTAATTGACCGCGTACCAGCGAATGATCATTAGGCAAAGAAATGTCAATTATAAATTTGAAAATATTATACGTTTATAAATGGGGTGTAGTTGCACTTTTAATATCCCATATTTTTAGTTACGCGTATTAAGGAAACATTAATAAGTACAATTCTTATTAAAAGTATGCGGTCATTTTATAATCGTTTTTTTAAAAATTACGATAAGAATAAGTAATAATTTTTCTAGAAATTTCAAGAAAAATAAGTTTAAATGCAATTTCAACAGTTGTTATGTTGTTATACATATATATATTCAAGTATTAATCTCAAAGGTCCATAAATTCAACAATTCGGTCAATCTAAAACTGGTTGGTTTACCCTAAACACATTTATAAGAACGATTGTCAAAATGTTTAGATTTATAATATCTTTCTCTACGAATTTGTAATATTGTATAACACATGATTAATCTATTCGTAGGTGATAATGAAAGTGGAAAGACAACACTCATTGCGAAGCTGCAAGGTGTAGAAGATCCGAAAAAAGGTTCTGGTTTAGAGTTTGCGTATATCGACGTGAGAGATGATTACAGAGATGGTAATATTCGTTTAAAGTTGATATCATTGTTTGAATATAGAATTAGGAATAATTATGAATTTACCTGAGGGTTATAAATTTGCTTAAATTTAGATCAAACGAGATTATCCGTATGGGTGCTGGATGGAGATCCCGGTCATGCGAATCTTTTGAGATTTGCATTGAACGCGGAAAGGTTTCCGCACACACTCATTATGCTAGTAGCGGCAATGACAACCCCCTGGGCTATCCTGGACCAACTGCAATCTTGGGCTGCGCTTTTGGGAGATCATGTCGACAAATTGTATTTAGATAATGATACTAGGCAACGATGCAGGCAATTTAGTGAGTGAATCTATCGAGCACATATGTATTTCCATACACACCCTCTTCCATTTTACGGTTCTTATAGATTAAATAGATTTTAAGAAATAACTTTAACGTTAAGGGGAGATTCAGGTCTAGAGCCCATAAAAATAGGTGATCCTAAAGAATTAATTAAAGGAAAATTATTATATATAATTTAATGGGACTGTTTGCATTGTATTAAGGATGTCTTAAATTATAGGAATATATTTTTTGTTTTATAATTAATTGTATCTCCAAAAGTTGTTATCCGATTCGACTGAAACTTTTTTTATTTTGAAGAACATACTTCTAGCTAGGGTGAAACCAGAAAAAATGACAAAAATGACATTTTTTTTTAGAAAATAACGACACTTGAAGTTTGAAATCACGATTTCCCTATACTTTTCGTCCTTTCAACGCGTTAAAAAATGATAAATTTTCAATTCTTTTCCAATTTTTTCTGCTTTCCTCCTAACCGGAAGTATATTCTTCAAAATAAAAATAGTTACAGTCGAATCGGATAATAACTTTTGGAGGTACAGGTCCCACCGATTTTGAGAACATTGTTCCAAAAAAAACGCGTTTAAAGTTTTACGTGAGCGCCGAGTGGCCGGTTGTTGCCCATGCATTTGCGGCTACTCAAATGCCTATAACTTCGGGAATTTTACAAATTTCAACAAATCCTTTTAAACACGTATTCCTAAAAGATTGAACATTCGAAAAATGAAATAAAAAAAATCGATTTTTAGACCGGAACCTCCCCTTAAGCTTATTAACTTGATAGAATCATTTCTCGAGATTCAATAAGTAATTCCTTGTGTATTTAGATGTTAAGAAATGGCAAGATTACACAGAGCCTGGAGATGAATTAGACCCCGGCAGTCCTCTAAGGCGTACCAGTCGCAATCTCGACGACGAGACGCTTGATAATTTACCATTACCGGAGGGAGTACTTACAACAAATTTAGGCCTAGATGTGGTTGTTGTTATTACAAAAACCGATTATATGTCCACCCTTGAAAAGGAACACGATTATAAGTAAGACTAATACACGAAGGCTGATAAATGATATTAAGGGAGGAGCCCTATTTAGGACGCTAGGAATAAGGTGATTCTTGGGAATTTTTTTTCTAAGAAACTGTTAAGCGGATCTTTTCCAAACTTTCAGGGTATTTTAGTTCACATTCAAACAATAAAAATTAATTTTTACGTTACAAAATGTTCGGTAGAAATGAAGATATATGAACACGTTCGTTAGGACTCGCGCGCCGGAGTTGCAAATTGGCGATTGTAATGGTGGCCCCATTTCTTCCCTGAAATAAAAAACCAAGGATTTTCTTATTTCTAGTATAATTACATTGTCGATGAACCTAACAAACGACAAAAAAGTTCAAATTTGGCAAATTGGTGGGATTTGAAAGAAAAGTTACGATTCTGTCCGAAGATATTTCGTACTATTTATGGAAAAAGAGTTGTTAAATTCAATTTATTTATCAGTGTCTTAGATTCATCGACAATGTAATTATACTAGAAATAAGAAAATCCTTGGTTTTTTTATTTCAGGGAAGAAATGGGGTCACCATTACAATCGCAAATTTGCAACTCCGGTGCGCGAGTCCTAACGAACGTGTTCATATATCTCCATTTCTACCGAACACTTTGTAACGTAAAAATTAATTTTCATTGTTTGAATGTGAACTAAAATACCCTGAAAGTTTGGAAACCACCCGCTTAAGATTTTCATAGAAAAAAAAATCCCAAGAATCACCTTATTCCTAGCGTCCTAAATACGGCTCCCCCTTAAAGCTGGCGTTAATAAAATATCCCGCTTATCTATCGACTTCTATTAACAAACTTAATTCTTTTTACAGAGACGAGCATTTTGATTTTATGCAGCAGTGGATAAGGCGATTTTGCTTGCAATATGGCGCAGGATTGTTCTACACGTCAGCGAAAGAAGACAAAAACTGTGATTTGCTTTATAAGTATCTTACGCATAGAATTTACTCACTACCATTTAGAACACCTGCTTTAGTGGTTGAGAAAGACGCAGTGCTCATGTACGTACCTTTCTGCTGTTAAAAGTTCACGGATGTTTATTATGTGTTTTTATATCTCCTTTAATTATTAGTCCTGCTGGTTGGGATAATATGAAAAAGATTAGCATTCTTCACGAGAATTTGCAACTGATGAAGCCGGATGATTATTACCGAGACATTATTGTTCAGCCACCGACGAATAGAAAGGTATACACACGCAGATTATTATCTCCCAAGGAGGTTCGTTGAAAGGAAAACGAAAGAATTGAGGTTTATTTTAGTATATTTTTGTCAAACAGTGTATTACTAGGGAAGTAGAAGTGCAAGCAGAAGAAGAGCAAACATTTCTAGCGAAACAACAAGCTGCGTTGTTAGGTCTGAAAGATCCAACACGTTCTCCGACAACCAGGAACCAGGCAAGCACTGGACCAGTTATTCAGGTTATACCATTTATAATTGGAGCATGCTTCTCACATTACATGCAATTAATAATCATTCGGCATCAAATAGTGACAAGATCTTTGTGGCTAATTTACACATCGGCATCGTATGTGCAGTCACCACATTCACTTTTAAAAAAAATAATGCTTATTCGCATTAAAGAATAGCCAATTTTCACACTTTCGATACCTTGAGAATATCTGCTTCCGATCCTGATCGGTGTTATTAAATAAATGTTGCTTTTACATTGTGAGATGCAATTACGTATTCCACTTACATTTCGCGATTGGTTCTTTTTGTACGTTAATATTCGAATTATCGTGTGCTGTTAAGTTTGTCATTAATTTATTCGGGTACATTAGCAACGCTTATTGTTTACATCCTCGTGCGTTTGAGCTGATAGCTTCTAATCGCCTTCAGATTTTATATAGCAAATTGGCAGTTTCATGAAAATGCTAATACGCATTTTAGCATTGTATATGTATTATTTCTGTATAATATGCACAGATATGTATAACCTATGTATTAGATTTAATGTACATAGGAGATGTATACGTGTGTACATCGTTCTTTGATATTTTGTTCTGTTAATAGTACCATCAACGTGAGACATGTGTTTCGTTGTTCAGTAATCCATGGAATAGGAGCGCTATGTGCTTTTTACAGTTAACGCTCGAAAGCATGTTCTAATCTATGTGGTATGATCTGTCACGGATATAGTAGAGGGATCTGTTTTCGCGAGTACTAAATGTTGTCCGTACAGGTGGCATCGCCAAATAAGAAATTGGATCCGAAAGGTACTGGAACTACGCAGTCTGGAGAAGGTGTTTTAGCTAACTTTTTCAATTCTCTTCTTCATAAAAAGACTGGAGCACCTGGATCACCGGGTAGTGTAAGCACGAGCCCGATAAAGATTGGTAAATATCACGATGTGATGGAATGTGATTTATTAAAGACTTATGCTGTCCCCCTTAATTAAAATTAGGACTGGGACTATTTGTCGAATTTTTCGGTATTCGAATATTCGAATACTTCAGTTGATCAATTATTCGGCGAATATAATTCGAATATCTAAGTATTCGAATGCTATTCGAATATATAAGTATTCGAATACTATTCGGATATGTAAGTATTCGAATACTATTCAAATATTTAAGTATTCAAATAGTATGGTGTTAATTACAAATCAAGTTCTTTAGGTTCATTTTTTTACAAGCTTTTATTTAGTTTCAGTTGTGAATTCGTTAGTTTGTCAGGGTAATAATGACATTCGAATACTCAAATATTCGAATAGTATTCGAATACTTAAATATTCAAATAGTATTCGAATACTTAAATATTCGAATAGTATTCGAATACTGAAATATTCGAATAATAAGCTTCAAATACTCAAATATTCGAAGTTTATTCGTAGCATTTGAATACTTGTAAAATATTCGAATATTAAATTATTCGAATAGTCCCAGCTCTACTTACAATGTCCTATCTAGCATTTTTCCATTTTTCAACAAATATTGAAATACTTGAAGTTCCACGGGTCTTTCACCTTTTAAGGAAAATTAGAAAACCCTACGTGCTTCGTAGAGATCTAGAAGCTGTCTAATTTTTTTATATTTTTTTATAAGGACGACAGAAAGAATACGCTAAAACTTCAGTTTTCTCGGATGTTTCGAAATACTAGATAGGATATTTGAACTAAGGAGGGCAGTATGTTAAAGATAAGATTGATGTAATATTACGTTCTCGTACTTTATTTCAGATATCGCACCAGTAGACAAGGCGACCATGTGCAATGACGCAGCGGTAGAATTAGACCGTTTAACTAGAACAAAGAAAATCTCTCCCCCAAATTTAAATTCATCGTCTGAATGTTAAGCAGAAGGTATTTTCTTTGCGACCCATTTATCGAATTACAAACCAGCGAGAATTAAATATATACGAGACGAGCGTGCGATCTTCGTCACATTTATTCTATTCCAGATGGCTGCATTAATGGCGCTAACTCTTAGCATCGTGGTTTGTATCTGTCGGACGCTTACCATACAGTTAACAATTAGTAATTTATTAATTCGTAACAATCTGGTAGAACCTTCTTTCTTATACTTTCTGCCACGTATTGCGGCTTAATCGTCAGATATCATTCAATAACTTAATATATTTTTTACAAAAATATCGATTTTTTTAACGAGTAGTTGATAAATGTATTTATTATGTAAAGCGCAAATACTTAGTTGAATCCGAATAATAAACAAATAGCTTGATGTTAGAATTTTATGAAATTGTTGTAGTAAGTACATTGTATTAATTTATACAGCGAAGCACAATTATACAAAATGGAAGTTCACAACTCAGTCATTTTCTTCTGCACTAGAACAATATCCTTAGATTACGTTGCACGACTTTTATTTCCGAGTATGCGCACGTTACTAATATTAGTTCCTTTGGTACAGGGGCCGTAATAGTAGAACTAATTTCCCGAACGAGCAGTAACATATTTAGAGTTATCTTCCTTAGTCAAACGATTTAGAAATTTCAAATGGGTCGCAGAGAATGAAAGTCCGATGTATTGAGAGAAGCCTAATTCAATTGAAAAGTGAAGATGAAACAGAGGGAAAGGATTAAATAACAATGTGTCACACAACTTACGAACAGTCTTAATTGTTGTGTGTTGACTAAATATGAATATTGATATGAAATAACAATTAGAGAGTTATTAAATTAATGTAATTAAATATTTAATATAGTAATACATTTTAATTATGCTCACGCACATGTCCCTAAACCTTGTTATAGTAAATTATTTAAATATTTACCTGCCGGGGGCGAAAGAGTCTTGCTGGTACTCTTAAAACAATGCATACTTTCGTTTTCTTCTCTCAACGAATAGCTTTATTTATATAATATCGCTCCATGTAATTTGGCCGACAGAGTTCCCTTGTATTCGGTGTGATTTCGGAAGTGCCGTTGTCAAAAGTGAGTCGTACGAATGCACGGGATAGAATTTTATACCAGTTGTCCTTAGAGTTAGGCGAGGTTTCTTTGCCAAAGGCGCGAGATTTGTCTTTGGCTTCAAGAATGCAACGACGTACGAAATTGAAGTGTATGTTTACGAAGCGAGCAAAGATTCTATAAGCTGTAATTTCTCTGTCAACCTTCAAACGGTATATTGAATATACTTTAATGTAAAACGGAAGCATCTGTAAATTCAGTTACGATGATTGTGGCTTTCTGTATATGAAGCGACTCAAATTCTTGGTCAGAAATAAATAATTTTTCATATATTCAGGTTTCATTTATTACAGTGATATATCCCACTTGATGAATAATAATTTAATTTCTGTACTTTAAGATACGCAAGAGTTAAAAATATAGGATGGTTTGGAGTCTTAATTTACATGGCGGAGACTCCGAGACACTCTGGCACACTCCGAGAGAGTCTTGAAGACTTTGAGACATTATGGGGCACTTCTAGATACTCTCAGACACTCTGGGACACCCCTAGTAGTGGGAACCATGGATGTCAGGTTTAACTTATATGTTTATGTACACTTTCGTAACAATGTGGTTCAAGGGAAATTTGTAACTTACGAGAACTTAAAGTTTAACTGCCGTAGGTGCGAATGGGTCACTTGTGTACCTGTAGACTCTACATCGCTACGAATTTTGACGCGAAATTTTAACTGGGCATTCTTCAGATGATGTACTACCAAAATAAATATAAAAGAGAAATCGATTTTTGGGAAATTTTTAATGGGAGGGTACCCTTAATGGCATCCGCGGGTCAAATCGTGCGAAAACATAGGTGACTTTTATGATTTTTTTTAGAAAAAAGTATACACTGTATGGGTCTAAAACTTTTTGCACTTTATTTTGCTACAAATGTAGAGTATAAAACAATTTTTTTATTTCATTTTTGCCCACCCCTGCCTCTGATATACATTGCGTGCTGCATCGTTGTAAAAAAAACTGGCCTGCACTGGCGCCACGATAACTTTAGACAGGATCATTCAAAATCAAAAAACCAAAGCTATTCCTTAATTACACATGTGGCGTTATCGCGCTGTCCTCAGGCAGTGTTAAGAAACAACTGGGCGATGATTGCCAAATGTTTAAACGATAGGGTCCCCGAAACATGGGTTCTTCCGCATAAAAATATTTCGTAAAAAAAATTGAGTGTATGAAAATTCGCAATAGAGTGTAGCGCGGAAGCCAGTGTAATTACGAGTAGAATCCCGTTTGAATTTTTAGATTCGGTCAAGAATTGCATTTTTTATCGTGGCGACAGTGCGTGAAAAATTGTTTCGAAAAAAACGTACTTAAAGTTAAAGGGCGTTAAAGAACGCCCTATTTTCCATGCGTTTATTCGATTTAAAAAAAATTATTCTTTTTTTATATCAATAAATGTATTATTAATTAAAAGAAAAATCACATTTCTGTCTATTATAACTGCTTTACAATCCATTTTCAAAAAACACCTATTTAAAGGCCGTCACACTGGTGATCCCCCTGAACTGCCTATAAAATCTGTACCGTTAGGAATTTCGATCCAAAGTTTTTACTGAACATTTTTGAGATGTTGAATGAAAATATGCAAACAAAATTTTTTCGACTTTTTGACCGGCGGATGCCCTTAATCGCGAACATTCTTCTATGAAGCATAGACTTCGTTTATAAATCATAAATAATCAATTTATTAAGGTCAGTTGCTTGCTGGTCATCAACACCGACGAGAGTTAACTTTTCCTTCGAGTTGATAAGCTTTTCAAACCAGAAGTAGTACAAGTATTCAAGCATAACGAATCCTTTGAATATTCAAATTTCGCTTGTGCTACCTTGAAATAAATAAACTCGTGATTTAAAATACTTAAGCTGTACAGGTATCTATTTATTTTAACATTTTATCAAAATCGAAATTTGAATAACAGTAAAATTCATTTGCAAGATTATTCTGATGGCAGGGTATAAAATCACAGATTTTGACGTCCAGCAGTCTTTCCGCCAATACTGCCATAATTGCACCTGTAAAAGAACAACTGTAATTTTTACGAATGGACTAGAAGAAAATATCGCATTTGTTAAAAATACCTGTGCAGAGGACAATATTCCTTTTCGTCAAAAATTTTATCGTGATAGCAGTTTTTGTTAAACATTCGTCGGAAAGGAATGGTGGGTCGGCTACGACCAGGTCATACGAGTTCGAGAGATCTCTTGGTACGTCCAAAGGTAATTTGTAATCGTATGGAACGAAGTTAGGGCTGAACGCTTTGAAACGTTGATCATACTCGAAGAGAGTAACTGTTAATGAAGAATTGATATTACCAATAATATCTATAAATTGTAACAACGCAAACATCGTGCATTTATACTTTGACGATCTCCGCAATTCTTCTGCAATTTGTTGTACAGTGTCGGACAAGAAATTAGAGCGATTCTCCCATCAGCCTGTGTGGAGTTTATAGCACCTTTCACGAGCGTATCTGTTGTCTCTTCGTCATACCAAAACTGACTTAATTGCTGACACCAGAATTTGATTTAACAGTACAATTAATATTATAGAAGACAGTACTCGCAAATAACAATAAATATGAAAGGAATATTATATTATTTACAGGATATCTTAGGATATATAAAATTCACTTACCCAATTCTCATCGAAGGGAACGTTTAGTGTCTGGTTCTCTGAAATACATTTTAACTGATTTTCCCTTTCTTCTTTCTCCTTCAGAAACTCATTTAAAGCAGCAAGTGTTGTAGGACATAATTGTAAGTCATCGTCACTGTCGCTCATATTTTTTATCGATCGTTACACATGTAATTCATTAACAAGTAACAATTCAGAAGATGGATATACGATGTTAACAGTGCGATAGATTAAAATTTTGATTACACTGTATGCATCGCATGTGAATTACTTGCCACAATGGATAATAAACGAGGCAAGTAGGTATGAAAAGTAAAATAAGTTTTATACTTATATGAGCGTGCACTATATTAATTAAAAATACACATATGTTATTGCAAAAATATTGTTATAAGTTTCATCTACAAAGTCTAATTTATCTTTATTGAAGAAATATGGATATTTTAATGATGGGCCACATAAGTTTCACTACATATGAAATGAAAATAATCATACCCCTTCCCTTTTCATTGGAACATAACCAGTGAACGGAGGAAATGTTATACGCCCGTAGAGTAATTAGCGGTGGGGGAACGCCACGCATGCGTGCGACGTCGAACCAATCAACACCAAGGTGGGAAACGAAACGGCGCCACCGTCAATCCAAGCCAAGTGACGCCAGTGGCGGATAAGTATGTGACGTCAACTTCGCGGATTGGCGCTGCCGCCGCTTCGTTTCCCATCTTGGCGTTGATTGGTTTGACGTCCCGGCGTCATCACCGCCAATCCAAGCTAGCCAAGGCAAGTGAGGCCACAGCCAACCAGCGTCGACAACCGATTCTGCGGCGACGCTTCGCTTGGCTTGACGGTGGCGCCGTTTCATTTTCCACCTTGGCGTTGATTGGTTCGACGTCGCGGCGCCATCGCGCGCATGCGTGACGTTCCCCCCCACCGCTAATTACTCTACGGGAGTATAACATTTCCTCCGTTCACTGAACATAACCTACACGTGGCGAACATAACCACAACTTGCCGGTCGTGAAACCCTTCAAACTACTTCGAATCAGAAGTGAATTTTAAGAGTAAAGTAAAGAGTATTCGAACGAAATGACAATGGAAGCAGAGGACGATGTAAAATTGTTCCAATCAATTGGTCTAAATGAACAAAAGGCTAAAGAAACGCTGAAAAACAAACAAGTTTCTAACAATTTGAAACTTGCCATAACAGAGGTTAACAAAGTATTTAAGTATTAAAGTATTTAAGTATCTATAATTAAACACGTTTTAAATAAAATAAATATCCTACTTTCTAAGAAAAAATTTCTTTAATAAATTAAATTTACTATGCGTTTCTTTTTTTTAATATAAATTTGTATGCTATCTTTGTTGCATAATTTCGTAATATCTACTTGTACCATATGTATTCATATCTGCAGGCTAATAAATACGGAACCATCACGCCGGAGATTGGGATTCTGTTGTATCATCTCGCATCGAAGATTAAACAGCAAATTGCGGACAAACTACCATTTGTCGCTAAGTATATAACCGAGAAGAAATTAGATACGACGCAAAGAGTAGACGCCGCATTGAGCTTCTTGCTTAGTCACGTAAAAGAAACCATCGACGTCTCGAATTTTGAGAAAGAATGCGGCATAGGCGTCGTCGTTTCGCCGGAGGAAATTGAATCTGCAGTGGAGAAAGTTATAAGCGGACACAAAGCAGAAATATTGGAAAAAAGGTATATGCTTGTTTGATTATTCGAAGCTACATATTTCTTCACAGCGCTGTTCCGAAGTTCCCGAAATGAAATACACTTTTATAGATATCATTTTAACGTTGGCCCGCTGATGCAACAAGTGCGTAACAATCTGAAATGGGCAGATGGGAAAGCAGTGAAGAACGAATTCGATCTTCAGATGCTTGTTTTGTTGGGGCCGAAAGTCGACTCTGATCTGGCGCCGCCGCCTAAAGTGATAAAGCAACCAAAGGTGAAGAAACCGAATAAAGAGAAGGGTAAATTCGAAATTGTAATCGATTCAAAGCGAGTTCGTCGGACTTTTCTTTCAGTTACAGAAAAATTATGCAGTGTTTTGTTATTCAGTAGATCAGGAAAGCGTTGTTGCATCGAACGAGAAAATTGGTGCACAAACGATAAGCGAACTAATGAGGACTAAAGTTCATTTTCATAAGCCAGGAGAGAATTATAAAACCGAAGGGTACATCGTAACTCCGAATACGCAGAAATTATTACAGGAACATTTGCAAATAACAGGCGGGAAAGTGAGAACTAGATTTCCTCCAGAACCTAATGGAATTTTGCATATCGGTCATGCAAAAGCAATTAATATTAATTTTGGGTATGTTTTATCGAGCATTTAATCCGGTATCGTATATTCAGTCACAAGCAGTAGTTTCGTTGCAGATACGCCGCGGCTCATGACGGCGTATGTTACCTACGTTACGACGATACAAATCCCGAGAAGGAAGAAGAGAAGTTTTTTGTTGGTATACGCGAAATGGTAGAATGGCTTGGCTACAAACCAGCTAAGATCACTCATTCTTCCGACCACTTCCAACAGTTATACGATTGGGCCGTTAAACTTATAGAGAAAGGTTTGGCGTACGTTTGCCATCAGTCCAGCGAGGAAATGAAAGGCTTCAATCCGCCTCCAAGCCCTTGGCGCGACAGGCCTGTTTCAGAGAGTTTAGACTTATTCCATGTAATTATATTTGCAACGGGCTATCGTATTCCACAGAATTTAGTTACGTAGGATGACTTATAAATTATTTCTAATACTGTTCTACGTAGGACATGAGAGACGGATTGTACGGAGAAGGTGACACCACGTTGCGCATGAAAGTAACGCTGGAAGAGGGAAAACAGGATCCTGTTGCGTATAGAATAAAGTACTCACCCCACCACAGAACGGGGGACCAGTGGTGTGTTTATCCAACTTATGATTTTACCCACTGCTTGTGCGACAGTATAGAAAACATAACTCATTCTTTATGCACAAAAGAATTTCAATCGCGAAGATCCTCGTACTATTGGCTGTGCAATGCTTTAGATATTTATTGCCCCGTACAATGGGAATATGGTAGATTGAACGTGAACTACACGGTTGTGTCGAAGAGGAAAATTGGCAAGTTGATCGAAGAGCGTATTGTATCCGATTGGGATGATCCTAGGTATATCTTAGTGTTATACGAAGCTAGGGCTGCCATCCGTCCGGGTTTCCCCGGATGTGTCCTCTTTTTTTTTTTAAGGGGATCCGCGGACGTCCGGGGGATTTTCTGTAGTGATCCGTGTTTTTCGATACTGCTCGCTCAAAAAGTCATAAATATTTTATCTTTGTTTCTTGATTGCGGCTAGTCTATAATTTACAGAAATTTTTGTCTTGGGTTAACGCAGTGATGAGCAACCCGCGGGCCGCATTTGGCCCGCCAGCCGCTGACCTGCGGCCCGCCTGAACATTGGCATATATCTTTTGAACTGTAAAAGATATAGGATTAGTTATATTTATGTATTTAATATTGCGACCCGCGTAGAGTAGTAGATTTCCACTTGTGGCCCACTTCGGACAAAAGGTTGCTCACCACTGGGTTAACGTACCTAGTATGAGGCAGGGAGAGCAACAGCGAAAGAACCCACGTTAAAAAATGTTTTTTTTCCCTATTTTATATGATTAGTAGAGCCTATTGGAATACGTTGTTGTTACTAACTCAATTTTGAAAAAAATGTGGTGTAGTCCGTTATTGCTCCCACTGTCTCATATAAGAAATAGTTAAAAGTGTCCGGATTTCAAGTGGAAATGTCCGGGGTTTTAATGCTCTCTGTCCTAGATTAATGATTTTACGGATGGCAGCCCTATAGGAAGCTAACAGCTTACACGTAACGATAGTGGTAACGATAGCTACGGATATGATACGTATTCTTTCCAGATTATTCACGCTAACAGCTCTTCGTAGACGAGGCTTCCCACCGGAAGCAATAAATAACTTCTGTGCACAAATGGGCGTAACAGGTGCGCAAGCAGTTGTCGATCCAGCTGTTCTGGAAGCTTGCGTTAGAGATGCTTTGAATGTCACTGCGAGCCGACATATGGCTGTTCTGGATCCAGTGAAAGTAACAATTAGCAATTTCCCACATGAGAATCCGATTAAATTAACTGTTCCTAATTTCCCCAACGAACCTGAGAAAGGGCAGCATGAAATTGTGTTCGATGAAGTTGTCTATATAGAAGCATCTGATTTCAAGGAAGTATGTAGTATTTCTTCGCAACATTAGGGGGGGGGGGGGAGCGCCATTTAGGACGCTAGGAATAAGGTGATCCTTGGGAATTTTTTTTCTATGAAAATCTTAAGCGGGTGGTTTCCAAACTTTCAGGGTATTTTAGGTCACATTCAAACAATGAAAATTAATTTTTACGTTACAAAGTGTTCGGTAGAAATGGAGATATATGAACACGTTCGTTAGGACTCGCGCGCCGGAGTTGGGCCAAATTGTAATGGTGGCCCCATTTCTTCTCTGAAATAAAAAATCCAAGGATTTTGTTATTTCTAGTATAATTACATTGTCGATGAACCTAAGGCATTGATAAATAAATTGAACTGAATAACTCTTTTTCCATAAATAGTACCTACGAAATATCTTGGGGCAGAATCGTAACTTTTTCTTTCAAGTCCCACTAATTTGCCAACTTTTAATTTTTTTTTCGTTTGTTAGGTTCATCGACAATGTAATTATACTAGAAATAAGAAAACCCTCGGTTTGTTTATTTCAGGGAAGAATTGGGGGCCACCATTACAATCGCCAATTTGCAACTCCGGGGCGCGAGTCCTAACGAATGTGTTTATAAGTATATCTCCATTTCTACCGAACACTTTGTAACGTCAAAATTAATTTTTATTGTTTGAATGTGAACTAAAATACCCTGAAAGTTTGGAAAAGATCCGCTTGACAGTTTCTTAGAAAAAAATTCCCAAGAATCACCTTATTCTTAGCGCCCTAAATAGGACTCCCCCTTAATAATGATCCACTGTAGCTTCTTGATAATGCATTGAAAATTTTCGCAGAAAGCAGAGAAAGATTTCAGACGCTTAACGCCGATCCAGTCTGTTGGCTTGAAACATGCTGGAATTGTGTTGACCGTCAAAGAACTAAAAAAAGATAACGGTGGCAACATTGTAAACATAATTGTTGAACAGGAGCCTGCGTCTGAAGCTAACAAACCTAAAGCTTTTATACACTGGGTATCAAACCCTACGTTGTCGTCTGTTAGATTATACGAACGCCTGTAAGCAATACACCGTTATAATAATTTATTATAATTATAACAATTTTTAATATACGCGCGATGTAACTTTTAGATTCAAGCACAAAAATCCTGAAGATTCGAACGAAGTACCAAATGGTTTCCTAAGCGATATTAATCCAGCTAGTAAAAAGGAAATTGTTGGATACATCGATGCAAGTTTGGCGAACCTCGCGAAGCCTTTCGATAAGTTCCAATTCGAACGTATTGGCTTTTTCTCTGTAGATCCCGACACCACAACGGAGAAGGTAATTATTGTAAAAACTCGAACTGTTTGACCTTCGCTAATTTATTTCGTCTATTGCAGCTTGTTTTTAACAGAACGGTGACGTTAAAAGAAGATTCAGGAAAAATGTGAGTAAAGTTAATATACTGCGGATGTAATGTACTATTTGGGCAATTCAGTTCAATAACCTTTCACATGTTTTGTAATATTTTGTATAATATTTATAAATAACAATTGTATTTAATATAAATGCTGTTTCTCGTAATTCTAACGTCTAAAACTTCGAAGCCGTCATTCGACAGTGAGCAGGCGATTTTTAATTCATCATACAAGACTCGTACGTGGGAACCATGTATTTGATATTTATAAAAGCATCTTCGCCTCCGTATACTTCGAGTAGTTCTAGAGTCTCTTGTATCAAGTCCGCGGCATTCTCTCCCCTTTGCTGCGAGTAGTCGATTCCCTCTCCCAGGTTTACTGTAACATTCAATTTACTTTTTATCCCTTCAATACCAAAGTCCGAATGTAAATTAAGATCTCTTACAGTTCCGGTCTTTTAATAAATTAAGAACTGGTAGAATTTGTCTAAAATATGGCACTAAGGCTTCCCCGACGCACTCTGCCGAGGTGACAAGCTTTTGGATTGCTCTCATCGTACTGCAAATGATTTCTGGTATTTTGGTGTTTAAGGCCTCTGTAATAAACATCGCATCTTTTAGTATATACTCGTATTCGCAAAATTAACAAGTGGAAGAAGGCGAAGCGGTACTTTTAATGGGAATGATTAACTGCGGTACTACGGGCAAGATTTTCGGACCACCGTGCTCTAACATGTCGGATATCCCTTGCTCCACTAGAAACTTGTACGGTTGTTCGGTTTCTGTCAAGCCATCGAAAAACAGCGGAAAATAATGATGGAAGTCTAGATCTTCGATGTTCACTTTCCAACTAAGCTTCGTGCCGAAACTATCATTTTCCAATGAAACCGGAAATACACCGCGCTCGTAGAATTGTCGGAAGGTTGATGGTTTCGGTGGCCGAGGTTTGTACAGTCCATATCGAGGAGGTTTCGCGACTACAGTGTTCTCCTAAATAAATTTCAATGAATCAAGGTAAAATTCTAATTTTACGATGATAAAACCTCACCTGCAGAGCTTGGATAGTAAAAGCAGGAACAACCCTCGGTTTCCTGTTTTTGTATTGCGGTATATTTTTCCGAATTTCGGTCCAGAATTCGGTCTCATTTACCATTCCGATATCCCACTTTTATCAACGTTTATTTTGGAGAAGAATTTAAGTCGCTCAACTTTATCAGCGAAAGGCGAGTGTACCAAAATTTCGCTCTAAAAGCACGTTACTTTAGCCAATGTCGCGGAATTCATTATCAATTGAGTTACAGCGAGAGGATTCGCGAGTCAACTATGGATCAAACGCACTGTTCCCTAGCAACAACGGACAGCTTATTTAATAAATCATCGTGATATACTCATATTCCTTCACAAGTATATTTTCAGCGTAAAAAGATAAATATCGAGCGAACAAAAAATTGTCGAGTATAAAAATGTTAGTTTCATTAAAATACATCTGCGCTTTTATATACATTAAATATTTTATTACAAAGTAGATAACAATTAATGTACATTCACGTTGGTTTTGTGATCTTCTTGTGGAACTGCGGGTCGTCGAATATCAAAGCCCTTTTCTGTGGTTCGTCTTTGTCAGCTGTATTTTATTAATAAGGAAAATAAACATTTAAAAATAGGATTAGTACGTGTATTTAAAAGAGAATAAAAAATTCTCTGAAACTGATAGAAGTTTGAAAAGGATATCTGTGAAGTAGTTTGAAAATCCCCGTTCCTACTGGAACCGGAATGCCCATTATGATCGACTCGGACACACCGCAGATCACATCTTTTTGTCCGTAATAGGCTGCGTCGAATAGATGATCGGCTGTTTTCTCGAACTATTAGAAGAGAAGTGTATTAGCACCTTCGCTGGAAAATGGTAATTTTAAAGTACGTAGAAGATCCTACCGAGGCTAAATTCAATACAGATTCCTTCATCTTTGCTAAACCTTGTCTCGTAATACCCAACACTTCTCCCCTGCTTGTCATCAAATCTGCCACGAGCATTGGATGCCTTCGATCGATGCTCATACCGTGATTCTCCATCACCAGTTTAATTTCTGTCATTATAGTTGCTCTCGCAGCCTCGATTCCCAGAGTTCTGAACACCTGAAACATCAGATCGAACGCGCTTACATTTATCTGATAAAATATTTTCACTCTCGCTTTATATTTACCTCGATTGTATTATTCGAAGTCGTTTTTCGACCTAACACGCCATGGGTAGCCATCACCTCGCGCATATTATCCCCCTCGACGAACAATTTGTATTTCGTTTTACCAGTTGAATCGTCATTGTGAATCACAGCTCTGGCAACCGATGGCAAACCCTGTAAATAGTGTGAGAGGTATTCGTGGACTCGTTATACTCAGGAATTTACGATACCCTTATAATAATATATATGATGTTAGTACCTTCACAACAATATTCAGAATCGTCTCCTTAAGTTGCGTGAGCGCATAATTTAAGCTGAACTTATTTTTACTGGGGCTGACTGTGATAATAGAATCACCTCTAACGTTCACTAGCTTCGGATTCAGTCTTAACTTCGACGTACAAATTCTGCGAAAATTCGAAGGTATATTTCCCTGTTCAGAAATTAACGATTCTTGTTTTAGTAAGTTCGCGTATGTACTTACGAATAGCGTATCGAATTAACGTCCACTTCCAATTTCAACAATTTTATTCTATCTACGTCTAGTTTTATCAACAGGAAACAATCGTCCGGTAGATACACTTCTTCGATATATTCAGTCACTTCTCCCAAAGTGGTCTTCTCGATCCTACCCTTCACTCTCCTAGCATATTCTGGGTCCACGTCGTTTTCCTAAGAGCAGGAGAAAATTAATGGGCATCGATTTGCCGCGCAGGCACGAATCGCGCGGTGTCTTTTAAATTGTAGAACTCACCAAAGCGGCCGTAATGATAGGAGTACTGATCTTGGGATTCGCATTGATAATTTCTTTAATACGCGGCACACCCTGGGTGATATTCATAGAAGCTACGCCAGCGAAGTGAAACGTTTTCAAAGTCATCTGGGTACCCGGCTCGCCGATGCTCTGCGCGGCAAGTGCGCCCACGGCGGTTCCTGGCTCGATCTTAGCCCTCATGTACTTCTCCTTGCAAGTGTGGATGAATTCCACTAACTGCGGAACCGTAAGTCGCTCGAGTTGTAAAATCACAGGCACGTTCGATGGAGCGTTATGTCGAAGGCGAGCTATTTTACGCGCTACGGTTTTAAGGAATGTGCTGTAAGGATATAGTAAATGTTAGATCATTTAATTAGCAAGCCTGCGTCCGTCCAAGTAGGGTAAAGGACCCAATTACTGCCACCTACCCAATTACTGTCACCCTCAGCTGTTTTACGGAAAATAACGTATAAATCTTGTGAAATGATGCATAAAAAAAATTTTGCATATTAATTGAAATTGTTATTTATACGATACAAAAAGCAGCACTTAATTTTTTCTTCGGTAATTTAGATAAAACGATGAAAAATTTTGAGCGGATATTAGGAGAGTGAAAACGATGACTTCGTTATTAGCGAAAGAGAAAACAGGGCGTTAAAGCAAATGCTGTAATTGTAATATTTAAGCTATTAACATAACAAAATATAATTTTTTAAATAATATAAGCATCATAGGAAGTAATCTAGTCAAATACATTTGAAGGGTGTCAGTAATAGATCGCGAAATATATTTTTGAAATTGATTGATTTATACATAAAACTCGAAGTTTTAAGATCCACCAAATTTTGTTCATCGAGTAAACATATTAAACAATAATAAATAACTAGAATAACAGATACTTTTTTTAGTCTATAAGTACAGAACTATAAGATAATGTCAGCGTCAACGTTTAAAATGTCAGTAATTGGGTCCTTTACCCTATTGACTTACGCTAACTCCTGCTTAAATTCTTCGCTGAGGCACTCGTATTCCTCGGAATTCAGTAGCTCGCTCGTAGCTTTGATCACGCTGGGCCCGTCCAATGGTTCCTCGTTTTTGCACGGCGATTTCGCTCTCACGTGATCCAGTACCCTCTTATAATCCACTGGGCAATCTTTCCCTGTTAAAGTAATTATTTCATTACTCCGCAATCGTTATTACGAACGCCGGTCTCTTACCTTCCATGTACGTAGGATCCAAAGCGTCCCCGCCGTACAATATTTGTACAATGTCGCCCACTGAGTTACGAACGGTCATGTCGTAATGAAGGCACAAATCTTCTAAACTCTTCACTAACCGTCGCTGCATGTAGCCGGTTTCCGCAGTTTTCACCGCTGTGTCCACGAGACCCTCTCTTCCACCCATGGTGTGGAAGAAGAATTCCGTCGGCGTTAGACCAGAGTAGAACGAGTTCTCTACGAAACCTTTAGCAGCGGGGATTTTTGAGTGTCGCTCGAAGTGCGGCAAAGCCCTGTCTTCGAACCCGTTCGGCACTCTGTGGCCGCTGATAGCTTGTTGTCCCACGCACGCTAATCAAAACGGCGATATTGAGTATCAGAATTCAGGTGAATTTTGTCACGGGTGTTGATATTAGTACTGGGACTATTCGAATAATTTAATATTCAAATATTTTAGAAGTATTTGAATGCTACGAATAAACTTCGAATATTTGAGTATTCGAATGCTATTATTCGAATACTATTCGAATATTGATGTATTCGAATACTGATGTATTCGAATAGTATGGTGTGAAGTAGAGCTGTTCGAGTACTCGGAACAAGCGAGCCGGCATATACTCGGTTCGAATAACCGATCCGAGCCGAGCGCTTGAAAGAACCGAGCGGCTCGATTAAAAAGCGAGTAGATTGCGTCGTGAAGGTAGCGATTGACGAACGAAACATGTGGATCGTTCGAGCCACCCGATTGTTTCTAGCCGCTCGCTTCATTCGAGTACTCGGTTCGGCTCAGAAACCGAGTCCCGGCTCGACTCGAATTTCGAGCTACTCGAATAATCGAGTACTCGAACAGCTCTAGTGTGAAGTGGGTCAAAATTAGCTTTCAAGATTTCACCCTGACAAATGAACCTAAAGAACTTGATTTATAATTCACACCATACTATTCGAATACATAAGTATTCGAATACTTAAATATTCGAATAGTATTCGAATACTTAAATATTCGAATAGTATTCGAATATTTGGATATTCGAATTATATTCGCCAAATAATTGAGCAACTGAAGTATTCGAATATTCGAATACCGAAAAATTCGACAAATAGTCCGAGCCCTAGTTGCTACCAAACGTACCAATCATCTGAGAAATATTAATAAAGCTGCCCTTGCTGCCAGACAAGGCCATCACCAACGGGCTGTTGCTTGGGTGGAGTTCTTTCAAGCACGCTTTACCAGCATGATCACGAATTACCGAAAGCTCTTTCAGTATCATTGCCTCCAAAGTTTCTTCCTCTGTACACCCAGGCTGGCATACAAGACGCCCCTCTTCCATTTGATGAATGTATTCCGTACATTTAGAATACCTAAACTCCGACGTATCATGAATTAATGCCGCGAAGAAACGACGTTAGCTACGTCTTCCGAATTTCTGCTTACCCAGCGTTTAGAAGGTCGTGCTTAGCTTTCAGCAGACCTTGCCCAGGTGTAACGTCGCCGATGCCAATAGAGAAGCCTCTGTTCATAAGAAAGTAACTCGACATCCTCGCTAATCGCCACATAGCTGTCGTTGCTATATCCTCGCCCCAATCGCGTAACAGAATGTAAAATATATTCTGCTTCGCGCCTGAGCCTAACGTCGACTTATCCATTGACCCTGCTAATAATTCCGAATTCCGGATAATTACGTCTGCAAATTATAATTCCTATTATTTCTCCGTACACTCCAGCCGGTGTTTCAACAAACTTTATACGCACAGGAATCATTAATACATAATTCCTCGTTGGTAGTGTAAGCTCTCCCTTTGGTCTTCAAATTGGCTTTAATGTTGCAAGCACTGTTAGGTTTTAAAATTAAACTAAAAATCTGCTTCCCTGTCCACAACATGGTCGGCTTTAAAATTGCTGGCTTGGGAAGACTTATGGGCATTAAAATGTCAGTTCCTGCTAAAAGGCAGCCGGCTAACTGACTCGCTTGGGATCTGTTTAAAAACGTATCCTTCTGAGTTAAGAGGTATCCACCGGTGATGAAATCCTGGGTCGCAGCTATTAGTAATTCACCATTGCGAGGCGTTACTAAATTCGACTTATTCTGAATGCGAGCAAACAAATATACACGATGTTAGATTTTAAATGTAAGTATGTAACGCATTATATTTAAGGGGAGGTTTCGGTCTAAAAAACAATTTTTTTTTATTTCATTTTTCGAATGTTCAAACTTTTAGGAATACGTGTTTAAAAGAATTTGTTGAAATTCGTAATATTTCCGAAGTTATAGGCCAGTCGGTACTCGCGTAAAACTTTAAACGCGTTTTTCTCGAAACAGTGTTCTCAAAACGGTGGGACCTGTATCTCCGAAAGTTATTATCCGATTCGACTGAAACTTTTTTTATTTTTGAAGATTATACCTCTGGCTAGGAGGGAAACCAGAAAAATTACAAAAAATTGAAAATTTATAATTTTCAAAGGCGTTGAAAGGACGAAAAATATAGGGAAAAACTGATTTCAAATTTCAAGTGTCGTTATTTTCTAAAAAAAAATGTCATTTTTGTATTTTTTTCTGATTTCCAACCTAACCAGAAGTATATTCTTCAAAATAAAAAAGTTTCAGTCGAATCGGATAATAACTTTTGGAGATACAGGTCCCACCGATTTGGATGAATTTTTTGACGCCTCGACTTTAACGACTCCCCAGTGCCGTCTGCAACGATTAATTATAAAACAAAAAATATATTTCTATAATTTAAGATATCCTTAATACAATGCAACAAGTCCCATTAAATTATATATTGTAGTTTTCCTTTAATTAATTCCTAAAGATCACCTATTTTTTTGGGCTCTAGACCGGAACCTCCGCTTAATATTAAATAACTTGTGTATTACCCCCATTAGAACCAAAGCTTCCGCTCTTGCCTCCTCCGTTTGTGGTAAATGCAAATTCATTTCATCGCCATCGAAGTCAGCGTTGTAAGGAGTGCAGACACATTCATTAAATCTAAACGTACGATGCTGCAATACTTTCGCTTTATGCGCCATGATACTCAGTTTGTGTAAAGATGGTTGTCGATTAAATAATACTACATCGTCGTCTCGGAGATGCCTTTCAACGATATCACCATACTGTCAGGGAAAATAATAATTATCATTTCCATTTTTGGAACAACAGGCTTGCAAATATTTGCAGGAAATTTTACCTGCAAATCTTGGGCAATCTTTTGTCGATTACCATATCTCAAGTATTTTTTAAATTGAGTTTTTCCCTGTTGTATAAAATTTGCGCCCGGATGTACGTCTGGGCCATTTCTCACCAACTTACGCATTAGTTCTATGTTAGATGGATTGACTTTCTCGGGATAAGTTAGAATTTTTGCAACATGGATGGGCACACCGACCTAATAAAGGACAGATGATTAATTATGCCTGTGTTCGGAGTGACTTATTTGTATTATATAAATTCAAACATACTTGCTCGATTCTGAGATTGGGATCTGGCGAAATAACAGTACGACTAGAGAAATCTACACGTTTCCCAGATAAATTACCACGGAAGCGACCCTGTTTTCCTTTTAATCTCTGAACCAATCCTCTGCCAGATTTTTTTGGCTAAAATACATTAATCCTTCGCTAGTAACGTTTTATAATTCTAACAAGGGAAGATCCCGAACTCGGAAATTCCAAAAAATCTGAAACTTTGTGAATGTGTAGGGGATTTCCTCCAGATTACAACGCAATTTTTGTTTGCTGCCCAAATTCACTCTAAGGGGGTGAAATTAACCCCTGAAAATTCGGCTGTTTTCCGATTTTATTTTGTAACTCGCGAACTGTAAGAGATAGAAAAAAAGTTTCAAGACAGAAGTTACTTTTTTTAATTAGGACTATTAATTGGTAACTTACAGTTTTTACAGTTCGCGAGTTATAACAGAAAATCGGAAAATAACCGGAATTGAAGGGGTTAATTTCACCCCCTTAGAGTGAATTTGGGCAGCAAACAAAAATTGCGTTTTAATCAGGAGGAAATCTCTTACGTATTCACAAAGCCTCAGAATTTTTTGAATTTCCGGGTTCGGGATCTTTCCTTGTAAGTAGGAAATTGTGCGAGTCACTTACTTGCATATTAAGCGGTATACCAGACATTTCGCTGTTTATATAAAGAGCACAATGTAATTGTAGAAACTCCCAATCTTCGTTATACATTTGTACTTTAGCTCCGCTTTGTCTATGCTTTTGAATAACATCATTAATAAAGACTATTTCGGATAATTTCATTGTTAGGTGATCCTCAGTTGTACCTGCTTTCAAATCTGATACAACGCTAGGTCTAATACAAATCGGAGGCACAGGAATTCTCGTTAGTATTAAATCTTTCGGCACGGCGCATTCTGGATTCATCATTAACAGGGGAATGTCGCATTCTGGTATTTTCTCTAAAATGCTTTGCACCTTAAATCAAGACAATTATTTTTTAAAATTCTAAAATCTCAAAGGGATATATTTAAAAGGGTGGAACGAAATATAGGGGCAAAATATTTTTTTATTATTCATGACTTCTAATAGTGGGCACAAATTGCCTTTTATAATGGTATTTAAGCTGCTAAAGTTCGAACGTGATCAACAAATTTTTTGAGGTGCCGCAAGCCTTTCAGAAATTAACATTTCAGTAAATATTAATATTTGAAGGGCTTGTGGCATCTCAACAAATTTGTTCATCACGTTCGAACTTCGGCAGCTTAAATACCATTATAAAAGGCAACTTTTGCCCACTATTAAAAGTCATGAATAAAAAAATATTTTGCCCCTATATTTCGTTCCACCCTAATATTTAACCCTTAGTATCATGATTTTTTTATTTTACCCAGAGAAATTCTTATAGGTCCATTTTTTGTTCACATTTCATCGTAAAAATAAGCAAAAAATTCCTAGTTTAACAATTTTTTGTATAAATGAAAAAATATGGATATAACACCAGTGTTAAATCGTGCATAAAGATACCTATGTATTATAATGTTAAGCCAATACTCGGTCTTGCAGAATGTTACACTAGTGTTACATACATTATTATGTTCGACATAAAATTTATTCACAAAGGAAATCCGAAATAATTGAGAGAAAAATTAGCATTTACATGGTATTTTTAGTGGTCCTGGCGAAATTAAGAGTTGTAATCAATAATAGGAGACAGTGTATCACAGTAGAATTTCTATGGATATATCTCTGCCCTAAGGACACTTGTTACATATGGTAATAATAAAGTAACGCTTTAAAGTTCTTGAAAAAGACCCCAAATGGCGTGCATAATTTTTTAAATTCGTGTAACACAGGTGTTACACTATGATACTAAGGGTTAAAGGGCATTGAATGAACGTTCTTTACCTCTAATGGATTTAATACATTAACTAATCCGCTTTGAAGTATCCCTTCCAAAGCTTTATTATCCTCAAGCACGTTATTATATTCCGCCAACTTTTGCTGGACAATAGCGTCCACTTTCTTCTTCGCCTTATATTTCTCGTGAACTATTTTCAGTAAGCCAGCCTTTTTAACCGTTCCGTTAAGATCCCCACAGCTTTGACAAACCGTGGTCTTCTTCGCTTTATCCAAAATCTGTTTGCGCAAAGCTTTACGCGTTAAATATCCCATGTTCGGATTCAGTACTCTGGCTAGGTAGCGCTTCTTATCAGCTTCGGATAGCATAACGTGAGAACAATTCTAGAAATCAGAATATTACAATAAGCTTTAAAATTTCATCTCGATTAATAGAAATATGAATGCAGCGGTTGATAAATTACTTTACAAATCATCTGAAGAATGCCAATAATGGACCTGAAATAACCGACATGAAAGACTGGCAATTCCAGATCGATGTAACCAAAGTGGCCGATACATTCGTTTAAAGCTTTGCCGCACGATACACAGTTGGTTGTGTTGTTACATGTCCCCTGAAAATTTATGGCATCGAATTATATTATTCCTTTCAAACATAATAGCAGGTTTGGACGGTCGCACTGGTGCGCACAGAGTGTGAACTGTTTCGCTTCCAATTGGCCTAGTGTGAAATTTTTCCCTTCCGATTGGCTAAAATTCCCATTCAGTGCACATCAGTGCGACCGTCCGAATACGTTATAAGAAATACACAATGGGTAGAATGAAAATTCAAAGTGATACCATTCTTCTGTCGAGTACGCCGTAAGGAACCGGAGTATGCCCAGCATCCTGATTATATAAATTCTTAGCCACAACATGCATGTGGGCCTGCCTTTCCATGTTGTGGCGACTGTCCACCCCAAACGAGACATGGGAGCTAGTTAAATCAGAGTAACAGTTTACGATTAGAAATGAACTGAGCAAAAGCTATGAATCATAAGCAATGGCAACAAAGACGAGTTACACGAGAATACATAAAGCAGGAAGCTTCTATATGTTTGTGTTTGTCTGACGCCTAAAAACTTTCAAACGATAAGCTCTGGTATCACGAAATGTGCCTCAGCTCATTATGCCTCACTAATCCAGATGAATGTGATCATTTTCACACAAAAAAAAAACTAAAATAAAAGTTTTTGGTATAAAATCAGTATTTAAATTTCGGGCGAAGCCGAGTAATAAAGCTAATATTGAATATTTTGACGGAAAGAGCATGTGGCTCGTAAATGGGATCTGTTTTAAATACATTGTAGATAATACACGCTACTTTTATACTGTGCTCTGATGAAAAGAAGTCGGTTGAGAAACTCTAGGGTCCAAATACTGTATTATCTATATTGGCTGGCGCGGCAACGTCGACGAATACAAAGTAAGCAAACGGGACACGGGCGGCGGGAGCCAATGCGAGCAAAGAACCCCTCTTGTCCGTGTGACTCTTCGACAGCCTTCTTTTCATCGGGGCACAGTACTCCCGTGACGGTGCAGATATTATCGACGCGCGTTACGAAGAGTAGCACGTTTCATTTTTTTCTTACGGACAACTGCGTGTAGAAAAAATGAAACGTGCTATTTTTCGTAACGCGCTTCGTTATAATACACACATATTAGACAAATGTTGCTATACACAAGATTATTGTTACTAAACTCTAATAATACTATCTTCTTGTAAATGTCTCAGCAAAAGAGTCAGTTTGTCATATTACGAAGCCCATACTTTCGCCGCCTCGCTGAGAGTACAGTTTGCAAAAAAGGAATGCAAAGCCGAAAGCAGAAACCTTGTTCTTTTTTGTAGCAAATTAAAACGATATACGCACATTTTACGAGCTACGTCTGTTTCTCTGAATTGCTCCTTCACCATCGTGGAGGTTATACTTCATTCACCAATGTCCGAGAAATTACACGGTACAAGTTTATTCATAAATAACGCACGGTATAAAATAAGTAAGTTTTAGGCTGCGACGAAGCGCACGCCGGTTTTCATGTACAAATTATTTAAACAGCGAAAAGAATTCGGGGAATTCTTCTTTAAACACGTGTTGTCCTCCGTTCGTGGTGCCATCTCGAATTTGACAGTTTCGTTACAGCGTCGTTATGGCGTATCGCGAATACGAATGTGTTTAACCGTAACCGCCATGTGCTTTAACATTCGCGTGAAATTTCTATGTAATTTTGCGGTATTGGATTACGCGTGAATCCTGTGTAATATACGCTTCGCGTGGAGCATATTTAGATGTCGAACAGTTTTGATTTCGTTAATAAAGCGGTCGGCGTCGAGTTCAGAGTTATGCGCGACCGCACTTACACCACTGTCCGTAATAACACGTAACGTGTATCTGCTAAGTACGCGTTGACACGCGTCGATCTGCGTTACATAAATGGAAGCGATACGTATTTAAGTTTATCGAAGTGTATTTATTATGTTTATATTTCCTTTACGAGATATCGTTTCGAGTACAACAGACAAATTTCATTGCGCTTGAATCATGTCGAAGGTAAGTCTCGACGTTCCCGGTCGAGTATCACGATTGAGATTGGGAAGTTTGTTTACATCGTGGTGCGTCTAAAACATCACTTGTCTTTAAAGCTCATTCAGAGTATTCAGACAAGAGTTGGGGAAAATGTAATCTAATTACAACTTACAAATTACGATTAAATTGTAATTGTGTAGTTGATTACAGATTATTTTCTGTAATCGTTAATGTAGGTAGTTGATAAAATTGTGGTCAACCACCTACATTAACGATTACAGAAAATAACGTGTAATCAACTACACAATTACATTTTAATCATAAATTGTGAGTTATAATAAGATTACGTTTTGCCCAACTCTGATTCAGACACGTCGAGTAATTTAGTAATTTACCGTGTGTGGACACTAAAATTTACAAGGGAACACCGCGAACCTGGACTCCCCGATTGAAATGCAACTTTGTGGGTTTTTAGAGTGACTCAAAACAAGAACAACGGTGTATTTCATTTGAGCCCTATCGCCCTTTAAGGGGGTGAAAACTAACCTCAAAGTCAAATTGGCACTTCCACTTTTTCGCGTATAACTCTCAAAGTACAACAGATAGAAACAAATGTTTCAAATAAAAGTTTAATGGTGCAACGAGCACAACAAACTTGCGTTAACAAAATTTTGAAAAAAGTTTTTTTCGTTCAGGTATTTTTTTAAACTCTTTTCAAAATTTTGTTAACGCAAGTTTGTAGTGCTCGTTCTACCATTAAACTTTTGTTTTAAACATTTTTTTCTGTCCGTTGTATTTTGAGAGTTATACGCGAAAAAGTGGAAGTGCCAATTTGACTTTAAGGGGGTTAAAACTAACCTCAAAGTCAAATTGGCACTTCCACTTTTTCGCGTATAGCTCTCAAAGCACAACAGACAGAAAAAAATGTTTTAAACAAAAGTTAAATGGTGCAACGAGCACTACAAACTTGCGTTAACAAAATTTTGAAAAAAGTTTTTTTTCATTTAGGTATTTTTTTTAAAACTCTTTTCAAAATTTTGTTAACGCTAGTTTGTAGCGCTTATTGCACCATTAAACTTTTGTTCGAAACATTTTTTTCTGTCTGTTGTACTTTGAGAGTTATACGCGAAAAAGTGGAAGTACCAATTTGACTTTGAGGTTAGTTTTCACCTCTTTAAAGGGCGATAGGGCCTAAATGAAACACAACCGTTGTTCTTGTTTTGAGTCACTCTAAAAACCAACAAGGTTGCATTCCAATCGGTGAGTCCGGGTTCGCAGTGTTCCCTTGTTGGTCGAGTACTTTAATATAACAATGGCAAATTAATAAATTACTTGCCACTCGATTAAATTACTCAACGTGTCGGAATTACCCTTTAGGGGTTCTGATATTTCGAAATTTTGTATTTTCGCAGGATATACGATCCTACTTCACTACTGTTAAAACCAACTCCAACGCTGCTATAGTAAAGGCAACGAAGAGACGTGTAATTTCATCCGACGAGGACAATGCGAAATCACAGTCCCCGCTCAAACGAACCAAGGTTTTAACGTATTTCTTTTTCACAGCTTAGCGGTTTGGAGCGTCGGATTGTATTCGTGCTCGTTAGAATGTAGGGATCGTGGCTTCGAATGTTGGGAATTGTAATCTGAATGATGGAAAATGTTCTGGTTGTATTTTAGAAACCTAAAACCGTTAGAAAGAATCGTTCTATTCTCTCTGACTCCGATGAAGATGCGAAGGAAAAGACGATTGTCTCGCCCACTGAAATTTTTGGTAAGAAACCAGTGAGGAGGCAAGAGGCACCGAAAATATCGAAATTGTTGCAGAAGAAGGTAATTTGTTACTAACTACGTAATTGACGGAATATTATAAATCGTATATCCAATTTTCGTTCGATATTGCAGGAAGCTAAAGTTCACAGAGATGATGATTTTGAAGCTACTTTAAGTCAATTGGATAATGATATATCGAACATTGAGCGGAAATATTTAACCGAGATTAAATCTGTCGAAGGTATCAGTTATCTGAAAGTAGATTAAATTCATGATAAAGTATGAGACTAATAAACGAGTGCTATTTCTTATAGTTTCAGTGAGTACTAAACACGAGAAGCATGATTTACACAAGACCAGTACTGAGAGCGAAGCGAAGAAAAAGACACCCGTCAAGAACAAAGACAGTGTCAAGGAGGAAAAAACACCTGAAAAATCCAGCGTAAACAGAAACGACGGAAAGCATGAAACGACAAAGAAGAAGCATCCTCGCGATGCGTCGAGCGAAGATATACAGCACAGAGATTCTGAACACGATATTACACCTAAACGTATAAAGAAACCTAGAGTCACCCCTTACAAAATAGAAATACACAAAGAATCAAAGAAAAAAGGATCACCCAAAAAGACAGAAGCAGAAGATATATTCGAGGAGCGAATCGAGAAAAAGAAGCAACACACCGCGATGTATCAGCAGTATCTTCACAGAGGAGGTGCTAGAAATCCAGGCTCGAAAGAAATTCCTGTGGTACGCGAAGAGCTTTATCTTATTCCTCGCATCGAAGAATAGTTGCTAAAAAGTTAACATTTCAGGGCGCTGATTACTGCCTCGCGGGATTAAGTTTTGTAATAACTGGAGTTTTGAATTCCTTGGAGAGAGAGGAGGCCGAGGAGCTTATTAAAAAGTATGGCGGACGACTTTTGTATCAAGTTTCGAAGAAAACTAACTATCTCATAATGGGAGATCAATCTGGCCCCGCGAAAATATCAAAAGTAACGTCGATTACTAACACGCTGAAACTTCTATTATAATACAATCGACGATATAGCTTACTTTGTTCATTCGTATGAATATATTTTCAGGCAAATAGTTTGAACGTAAAGACGATAATGGAGGATGATTTGTTAGAGATGATTCGTAAAAGACCTATGGGTAAGGCTAGTGCTGTGAAGCAATCTCACGCGAGGTCAGGAGACAGAACGAAAAAAGCATCTACGGTATGGAAAGATAGATCTCCTTCGCCACCGAAGAAAGGGATACATGCTGTCCATCAAGAAATAAAATCACGTTCACCAGAGACGATAGATCTTGACGAAGATACAGAGAGACAATCTAGAAAACCGTCTCGTAAAATCGAACACGATGACCAAGTGATGACGAAAACAACGAAACTACCAACACCGACTAAAAAGGATCATTCCGAAACAATGGAACTTACAAAAACTAAAGAAGAAATCACCGATACGAAGGCGACACAAGTAAAGACAGATTCTTTAAAATCTAAGATCCTTTTAAACGCAGAATAAATAATTTTGTTAACCTTTACGCTGCACCTATTCTTCTTTAGATAACTGAACAAGTCCCGATACAGGCATTAGTTGAGAAATATAGGCCTAAAACGCTGAAACAGATTCTGGGCCAGCAAGGTGACAAAAGCAATGCCAAGAAACTGTACGCATGGTTAATGAATTGGCATAGAAATCAAAGTGGACAAGTTAAGCATGCCAAACCCAGTAAGTGTTAACCGTCGAAGTGATTACAGCGATTACAGCGTCCAAGTAATCGTACTTTTATTAGGTCCTTGGGCGAAAAATGATGACGGAGGATTCTTCAAAGCTGCTTTATTATCTGGCGCTCCTGGAATTGGGAAGACTACGACTGTTCAGGTGGTTTGTAAGGAATTAGGTTTCGATCTCGTGGAGTTCAATGCGTCGGACACCAGAAGCAAGAAGCTCCTGAAAGCAGAAGTATCGGAACTTCTGTCTAATACATCATTAAAGGATTATTTCACAGGTATACACATACAGTGGCGTGCAAAAGTATTCGGCCACCCTTTAAAATCGCATAAGTTTTTTAAAATTAATCCAAACGACTTGAGTTTTTTTGAGAAGCTAGAGGGATCAGTTTGCTAAATGATGTGATTCGTCGTTTTGAAAAAAATGCATTCGGTTGGAATAGAAAAAAAAAAATAGTAAAGGTAGTTTTTTAAACTTTTTTGCGAGCCTGTAATGAAAATTCAGAAAACTCGTTTGTAGATTTAAGTAAGTTATATACGTGTCTAAAATTCCGACCAAATGCATTTTTTTCAAAACGACGAATCACATCATTTAGCAAACTAATCCCTCTAGCTTATAAAAAAACTCAAGTCGTTTGGATTAGTTTTAAAAAAGTTATGCGATTTTAAAGGGTGGCCGAATACTTTTGCACGCCACTGTATATTTCTGCACATATACAAATTTTAATCAAGTAGCACCGGCTTCTTCACATATTACCTATTACAGATAATAAAAGCAAGCCAACATCGAACCACGTTCTGTTAATGGATGAAGTTGATGGTATGGCTGGCAACGAAGATCGCGGTGGCCTGCAGGAATTAATCGGTTTAATAAAATCCACCGAAATACCAATCGTCTGCATCTGTAACGATCGAAACAATTCTAAGATGAGGACGCTTGCTAACTACACATTCGACCTTCGGTTTCAAAAGCCCAGATTAGAGCAAATCCGGGTAAACTGACTAATGCATCGAATTTAAACTTCGAACGTAATTTATCTCGCAGTCTAAACATATTTAATTCTCGAATTCGATTTGTTATACAGGGAGCAATGAAGTCCCTCTGTTTCAAAGAGAACATTAATATACCAACGGAAGATCTCGACCGCTTAATCGAGTCAACCAATCATGATATTCGACAAGTAATCAATCATTTAGCTCTGTTCGTTGGGAAGACTGGTTCTCAAGGAAAGTCTGAAAAGCAGCATGTGAACAAGGACTTGAAATTAGGACCGTGGGATGTTGTGAGAAAAGTATTTTCCGCTGAGGAACATAAACATATGAGTATTCACGACAAAAGCGACTTATTTTTCCACGACTATAGCATAGCGCCATTATTTGTGCAAGAGAATTACTTAATGGTCATACCCCAGGCACCAAAGTATGTACATAATACAATAAAGTATCGATTGATCTTTTCCTATTGCATAAAAGGTGACTCATTCGATTAAAGGAAAATCATATTCCTTGCTCGATTCACATTTTTTATCTTCCACTGAACAACTCGTCTGAATTGTGTGACTCATCTTCTACACGTTTAATATTTATCGTATTTAACAGTACTTTCTGTTCTTAGAAGTAAATTATTAGAGAAAGTAGCTGAGAGCGCCGAGAGCTTAGCGTTGGGAGATACAGTTGAGAAATGCATAAGAAGCAGTGGCGCTTGGTCTCTGTTACCAATGCAGGCTTGTTATTCTTCCGTCATACCTGGAGCAATAATGTCCGGCCACGTCGGTGGTCAAATTAATTTTCCTGCTTGGCTTGGGCGCAATTCAAGAACTGGTAAATTTAATAGGTAATACCACGTGTAATAACGTTTGCATTCGTATTTTCTATGCATTTGCAGTGTAAAACTTTGAATAATATTATTGCTAGATTAATGCAGGAGATAACTGTCCACACACGTTTAGCTACTGGTGTAAGCAAAGAAGCGATAAATTTGGACTACATTAAACCTCTCAGGGATGCTATCGTCAGACCTTTAGTGGTCGATGGTCCTGAAGGCGTAGATGCAGCGGTGAACGTTATGAGTCACTATCATTTACTCAGGTTAATTCCTCGTATAAATTCGTAAAACAAAAGTCGTGCGTCTTGAACTTGACTTGCAAACATTTACGCTTTGCTTGTTAACAGGGAAGATTTGGATTCTTTAACAGAACTTTCTTTGTGGCCCGGTGATCGGGATCCTATGCAAGTTATCGATAGCAAGGTAAGTTTAAAGTTTAAATACGCTTTTAATGATTTAAGGGGTCTAGGCAGTCGAAAAATTGATTTTATTGCATTTTCCGAAAGTGCTATCTTTTCTGAATAAAATGCCGCTTGGTTTATAGTAAAATTTGCAAAATTGTAGATTTGGCAGCTAAAAACGCCAAGCGGAAAGCTATAGCGTCGCCTTTGACCAGAAACTTTAAGGGGTCATTCTGGTAATCACGCTACAAAATTCAGGTTTTTTTTTCTCAGTAAATGCAATGAATAACAATGTCAAACTTTTTTTTCATTTATTAGGTTCCTTGTAATGTATACGGAACAATTTTTTAAATACACTTTTAATTGTGATTTTCAATGTTATCTGGAGTTGAAAGTCGCGGCTTTGAAAATACGGCGGGAGTGATTTCAGCACACAGACTCATCTGAAACAAAAAAACCAAACTGATTCTTAATCATTATGAGTGCCGCTATCGCAGGTGCCAGAATTAGCCACGTAAGTCAAAATTTACCAAAATTGCGCGCATTTAAGCTTCAAGTATCGAAATTTTCCATTTTTACTTGAAGTTTGAATGCGCGCAATTTTGTTAAATTTTGACTTACGTGGCTAATTCTGGCACCTGCGATAGCGGTACTCATAATGATTAAGAATCAGTTTGGTTTTTTTGTTTCCGATGAGTCTGTGAGCTGAAATCACTCCCGTCGTCTTTTCAAAGGCGCGACTTTCAACTCCAGATAACATTGAAAAACACAATTAAAAGTGTATTTAAAAAATTGTTCCGTATACATTATAAGTAACCTAATAAATGAAAAAAAAGTTTAACATTGTTATTCATTGCATTCACTGAGAAAAAAAAACCTGAATTTTGCGGCGTGATTACCAGAATGACCCCTTAAACGCGTTTTTCTCGAATATTTCTTTCTCTTCATTTTTTCCTGATTGCGAACGAATGGAGGTTCAGATCGACTTGGAAAAAATTACAGGATGTGTAAAACATGTGCCATTTCGGCCCAAACCACTGATATGGTCCGTAAAAATTCGAGATTTTCATCAAAAAAATTAAGAACTCACCGGATTTTGGTAGCGCACCGTCATTGTTTGTGCGCTACTAAAATCTAGCTAATAAAAAAATCGATTTTTCGACTGCCTAGTCCCCTTAAGGTACTTAGGAGGAGAGGGATGTAATGAAAGTTCGTGATTATAGGTGAAAGCTGCTTTTACGAGAGCGTATAATAAGAACTCTGCAGCTGTTCCTTATATAATGGGTGGCACGTCGAAGAAAAAATCATCGCAAAATGTGGAGAGCGAGGACCTCTTGGAAGAAGAAGAAGGGGAGGTGAACTCCGATGAGAATGATGATAACGTTGACACCGATAAAATGATCAAGGTAGTCCTACAAATAATATTTAGTATTACTGAAGTAACGTATCGCAGAGATGGGTAAAATTTTTATTTAAATAAAATTTCGAATAACGAATCAAAGTTAAAAAAAATTATTCGTCATGTGTCGAATAAAGTTGAGTCGGGTTAAAAATTGATAAAAAATTTATTCGACGCTGAAGTTATTCGTCAAATAATCTAAAGTTAAAGTAGCTATTATTCGATCCGTTGTTTAAATAATTTTCTATTTAGTTAATGCGCGACGCTGACGAATTAAAATATATGTACTTTCAGGCGAAAAAGCCCGCTGCAAGTAAGAAAACCGATTCGAAAGGTAAGAGTAGCGATAAAACTGAAGCAAAGGGTAAAAGTAGCAGCGACAAGCCCAGTAAACGTGGGAAAGGACGTGGTAGGGGAAAATAACAGACATTGTAAAACTGGAATGTGAGTTTATTCAGAAGAAATGGGATGAATTTAATGTCTCCAAATATACTTGTTTACTGTTGCAACTGTCTCATTTATGTATTTCAGCCATTTATTCCGCGTGAAACGAAGTCGTGACTCGTTCTCGGATGCGTTCTTCTCTTGTACCGAAGTATGATTTTGACTTTCGCGAAATAATGTTACACAAAACGAAGTGCTTCTACTCAGCTGCTTTAGTTGTTTCAGTCGTTTCACTTGCTTCAGTCGTTTCACTTATTTCAGTCGTTTCGGGAGTCGCAAGCTCCGACCTAGTTTGTACGCATTCTGAAACAAGTTGAATCCGATAAGTTGCATGTAATATACTGCGAATATTAAGCGGAAGTGTTATATTTTTGTACGAAATAATTGATGTCCGATCCTGTTATGTATGTATACATTTATGCGAATTTCATCATATTGTGAAAATACATACGTCTTGCCCTAGGTTTCCATCCAATGTACTCGTTAGTTTTCTTGTTCTCCTCCGTAAGCCAATCTGTCAGCGGTTTGAAGTATTCCAAGAGCCCGGAAGTGTCCATATTCCTTTGGCCCGTGATCTCTTCCATCGCGTCTTGCCAGGACTTGGAAGAACCCAGCTCCAGCATCGATCTACGCGGCAATAATAAATTGCGCCGTGAATTTTTATACTTATCCCGGTATTAGCAATTTGTACAGCTCGAAGGACGCAAGAGCTTACTTCAACAAGTTTCCAGCTTCTTTGTTGTTGTAAATATCGCATTCGTGCAGGAGTTTCGAGCTCGGGTTCTGTGGATCGTACTGCTTCGCTTCTGTGCAGAGTGTTTTGTGGAATTGGAACTGAATGATGAAGCTCACATAGTACCTGATGTACTCCACGTCTGCTATTATGTGGTACTTCGCGCCAGGATCAAAATCATCCTCCGATCTGTCCAATGGTGATTCGATACCTTGGAAGATTTCAGTGAGATCCCACCTAAAGATTGGAATGTGAAAAATATACGTTTGTTGCATATTTAAATGGAAAGCTTTCGTTAATGTGCGATGTCGAATTGAATTGTTTATAATTTCAGTTAATTTGCCAAGGGCGTTCGTAGTTTTTTCCAGGAGGGGGGGGGGGGGGGTAACTTTAGGGTGACGATGAAGAAAAATATACTAATGAAAAAACGAGTAGCCCGCTTGCTTTTTTGAACTCATTTTGTAGTGTCAATTTAATTAAAAATTTAAATCCGAAATTTAGAAATATTCACTTTTTTAGTATAAACTTAATGAAGATCAGTTTTTGAAAATGAGCGATGTTTTTCACAAAAGCCAGGAAGGAGAAACTGCCCGTTTTGTATCCCCCCTCCGGACGCCCATGTAATTTATTTCGTATGATTTTTATACCGACCAGTTGCAGTTGTAATTGTCTGGCGTAACTTGTCCTTGGAATACGTTCCAGCGCCATTTATCCATCATGTATGCGAATGGCAAGAAGACGATTTTGTCGAGTCCTTTCATGTAAAGGTGGTTGATATTTGCCTCTTTGTCAGTCGAGTCGTCCTTCAACAACCTGGAATGCGCCAGTAACACTTGTGAATAACATAAATTTTTATTAAGCTGTACAAACTACGGATTTATAATATTGAAGATAATTCAATGTCTGTATAACTCACAAAAGTTCTGTCCTCAAACTTCGAATTTCAAATATTTATATATCTATAAAAAGCTAATTTTCTGAATTCTGTAAACTGATTCAAAGACGATCATTGAAATTCTTCAAAATTATAGAAAAATGTATACCTTTTATTATCCATTGAAATCGGGTTTTCGAACGAAATAATGATTTTTTTTTGAATTTGTGAATTATGAACGCCATTAACTTACTTGATATTTTTCAGATGACTGGGCGTGGACGCGCTGAGCGCTATAACATCGCCGACAGCTTCGTGGAATCCAGGATTTGCACCCTCCTTGTAAACAGTGGGTTGATTCTGGTACTGTAGATAATACTCGACGTGGCCCATCTCGTGATGCGCGGTCAACAGATCTTCCATGTTGATCCTCGTGCACTGTTTAATCCTGAAATCCTTGCCGTCGTAGAAGTCCCAGGCGCTCGCGTGGCAGATCATTTCGCGACCCTTCTGCTTCTCCAAGATCGACCGCTCCCAAAATAGATCCGGCATCGCGGTGAGATTTATGGAGGTGAAGAAATCTTCAGCAACGCGGAAGATGGTCGTTGCATTGTACCCTGAAAACGCCACACGGTCTCGTCAAACCCAGTGAAGTTTTGTGAGTTTTAAAGCTTCCACTTTGTACACTGATCTCAATGGAATCGGAACTTCGGCTTCCGATGTTTGACGAAATGAACCGAATATCTAATAATTCATGATAAATTTAAAAAATGGGACGGTGATCTACCTTGAACACCATTTAAAAAAAATGCAGACACCTTAGGCACCGGATGCTAAATAAATCCATATACATAATTCGTTTTTCTGTCTAACAAGAGCGTGACCGGCATAATTTCAAAACTGTTCATAATAATAAAGTGTAAATGATTATACATATTCTACCCACTTACAGGGGAAGATCCCGAACCCAAAAATTCAAAAAATTCTGAAACTTCTTTGTGAGTATGTAGGGGATTCCTTCTTGATTACAATGCAATTTTTGTTTGCTGCCCAAATTCACTCTAAGGGGGTGAAATTAACCCCTGAAAATCCGGCTATTTTCCTATTTTCTGTTATAACTCGCGAACTGCTTATAAGAGATAGAAAAAAAGTTTCAAGACAAAAGTTACTTCTTTGTATCAGATCTATCATTTGGTAAAAAAAATTATTTTTCAGTTCACGAGTTTTAACAGAAAATCGGAAAATAACCGGATTTTCAGGGGTCAATTACACCCCATTTGGAGTGATTTTGGGCAGCAAACAAAAATTGCGTTGTATTCAGGAGGAAATTCCCTACATATTCACAAAGTTTCAGAATTTTTTGAATTTCCGGGTTCGGGATGTTCCCTTGTTAGTACTACAGCGCTCTTATATTAATATGCTGTCCAAATGGTCACAATGTCGTTTCCTTGCGAATGCCGGGAAGAAATTGCGACTGTCTCTACAACGCGCCATAGAAAAAAAGAGTCAAGGTACCTGCGCGTTCGTGGATTTTCCCGGTAATTACATCCACATCAAATTTATGGTGGTATTATTATACGCTCTTGTTAGGCAGACTGTATAAATAATTAGTTAGTATTCCGACCTTGTTCGATCATCGCGTTGGTGACGTCTGGCAATTGTTTCCCTGGGTAAGGAATCGTGAAGTCCACGATGTTACTCCAAGCTTGGGCCCACATGTTGCCCAACAAATGCGCTGGGATAGGGCCATCCTTCGAAACTATGTCTTCGCCGTACTTCTTGCGAAGCTCTCGTCGCACGTAGGCGTGCAGTTGCAAGTAAAGAGGTTTCAGCTCCTGCCAAAGTGTTTCTGAAAACGTTACCATTTCGCTATTAATCAATCACAGCTCAGCACAGCTTCTATCAATCTCCTATCTATCGCGATTTCTTCGACCTTTCCCATACTACAGGGAAGATGAAGCCAAGAGATAAGAATGGGATATATCCAGAGGTTTCATTTCTAAAATATTTCCACATTCAATATTTAATTCTCGAGAACGCGACAGTTTAGAAAGGAAGTTATTTTGCTAGAGAATAGCCATTAGTCAGTGTCTCTTGTACTATTTTCAAATTAAAGTGGCATTGTTATCGATAAGTGACGCCCACAGGAAGCTCGTTCGTTGGTTTGATATGGAAGAATTTTATCAGAATTTTATTCGAGCGTCTCGTTTACCAATTTGCTCAGGGAAGTCATCAGCCTCGTAGTCCTTCATCCAGTAGGCCGCGTTATCGGTGTAGTTGTTCAACCTGGCAGCCATGTTGCTCAGTTCAACGTATCTGGTGTACAAAGGCTTCACCTTCTCACCCGTTGCTTTCCTCCACTCAACCCAGATGTACTTCAATTCTTCAGGATCCCGGCTCAGCATCAGGCGCTCCGTGAGCTCGGGCTCCAAAGCGAGATCGCATTTGTCGCGATTCTTGTAATCGCAGATCTTCGCGGTGCTGTAGATGTTCTCCATGTCACTTATAATTTTCTCGTACTCTTGGTAGAGCTGCAACAAATGGAATTTGTTAGTTCTCACCGGCTCACAGTGTTCGACGTAATGTAACAAAAGTAAAAAATCCGAAGTGTTCGATCCACAAATTCTTGTATCTTAAAATGTTAATAAAAAACGTAGTTTTTAATGCTACCCATAACTTTTGCTCAATTTACCAATTTGTTTTCTAAGTTAATACAGTGCTATACATATATACGTACATTTTGAAAGTATTGTTTGGCTGAAATATGAGTAAGTAATGTTTATTAAATTATTTTGCAGTGGCTAAAAATTTCGCGTTTTATTTAGATACACAAATAGTACTACATGGAAACAATTAACAGAACAGACAAAATTATTATATTTATCGAACTATGGCTGGTATTATATGCCAGTCAGTATGCACAAATTACTAATTCACGGGAGTGATATTATATCACACCATCAAATTCCAATAGGGCAACTGTCAGAAGAGGCTTTAGAAGCTACACATAAAAATATAAGATATATTAGAGAACACTATACCAGAAAATCATCCAGAAAGAATACCAATAAAGACTTGATTAATTTCCTTATTATAAGTTCAGATCCCGTGGTCTCACTACACAGAAAAAAAAACCTTCAAGGTAAAAAGGAAAGATTTTGCCGAAATTATGCACTATGTGATAACAAATGAATGTACTGAGGAATCATCTCTTAAGTTTGACGAAGAATCCTCGGAAGCAAGTTTATCGACTGTTTCAGAATCCGAAGCTGAATGCACCAAGGTAAGTGCGGGTAATAAGGCCCTCTTAAAGATCCATAATTTAAAAAAAAAAAAATTATACATACTTTTGAAAACTCTTTTTTTTTATAGAAATCTATGAACATTATACTATAAACTATGATATTTTGTATAATATATAATAAAAGCAATATTACCTGATGGGCCTTATTACCCGCACTTACCTTTCAACAAATTTTCAAAAAAACTTATAACATCAAAGATGTATAAAAATAGTCCTTTTATAAATAAATATGAAATTTATTTTCAAAAATTTTACTCCAGAGAGAAGTTATTAATTTTTGTCCATTTCCCTATACCCATCGAACACTGCGCGGCTCGCTGCTTATCTTTACTTAGTCTGCCGGAGGTTCTTGTGCAAATTCTGCTGTTTTGGAATGTAGATTCCGGTAATTCGCGAACAGAAGAAGGAGCAATGTTTGCGCTGAAAAATTTCTAACAGCTTTATCAACAATAGAAGTCTCTAGGATTCCTTCAACATTCTACGATTTGTAAAATGCAAAAAAGGAACGACGCGTGTCTGAGAAAGGAGAATATCTTATTGTAGATGGACCTAAAGATTAAAGAAGAATGTTGCTACCTGATCTTTAAGCTAACAATAAATTAGATTCTTCCTATCAATACGAACTATAATTCCTCCTGGCGAGGCTTGCAAAATGCCTCTTTTCTATAAATGAAATATTTTCCTGATGTGAATAACTTTCCCCACCAGGGCTTGGGGCTTGTTTCATGGACGACTATTCCCCAAGAACATGTCCGAAGAGGGAAAATTTAGCTAATTTCTATATTTCAAGTTTGGACGTCCGCCATTTTGTTAATTCTTCATCAAGCCAATTAAATCTAGTTCAAGATATAGCGGCCGTCATACTGATTACAAATCTTTTTTGTTTTTCTTTTTGTTCCAGATACATGGTTCTTCCAAAATTCACCCACCTAGTTTGTCAAAAGCAAGCATTAAAAAAAAAAAAAAAAAAATTTTGCATTCTCAAAACACGTATTAATAAATAGAAAAGAACGTCAACTTAGTAAACACATTCGTTTTGCGACAAAAGAAATGTTCCAAACAACGGTAATTTTTTAGAGGCGTTACAGTGGAAAGACCCCCTAAGAAGTTATATAAACAAACAGTTGGTTTTTAGAACGCCGCTGAAAAAATTCCACGAACTTCGAGATTGCCTAAGAACTACTAAAATTACCTGAACAGCGATTAGCAATGTAATATATACGAATTATTTCCTTACGTCTTCGGGAAGTGCCGCGGCGCCCAGCACGCTGAGCTTTGAGAACTGCCGTTTGACATTCTCATCCTTGATGTCCTTCCAAGGGAACTCGGTCACCTCTTGCCAGATCGACTTGTAGAACCGTGCCGCCTCCGAGGACACGTTCAACTTTATAGCCAGGTTCTCCGGCGTCAAATCCGAAGCGTAGTTCCACTCGGCGATCGACTGCTTGTTGTTCCATTCCGCGTATTGCTTGTCCACGCGGCTCAAGAACTCCGCGGCACTCGTCAGCAGGTCCTCGGGCCCTTGCGCAGCCTCGGACTCGGCGGTGGCATCCAGGGGCCTCGGTACCCCGCATGCCAGCGTCGCGAGGGCTGCCACTAGCAGCCTGTAAGTTTCATATTTGTAAGAGACCAATCGTGGGAAAACATTTTATTAATATCTGCGAGCGCGGTCTTCGCGACGTTTCGAATTTATCGAGACGCATTTCTTTGCTAATTCTTATTGAAATTTTCGTAGAACACTTTTTGGAAGTCTCGCAGGCATCTTCCTTGGAGAGGATGATTTTATAGTTAGAGAACGTAGTGGTTCGCAAAGATTTTGGACTCGCGCGAGATGATTGTGGAATGCGAAATTAGGTTTCGAGTTTCACGCGACACGGCGAATTTAGGTATTGAGAGTACAAAGGGACTAACTCACACTTTTTTCGAAATTGAGTTAGTAGCAATAATGTATTCCAATAGGCTGTACTGATCATATAAAATAGGAAGTATTAATTTTATTTCAATGTGAGTTAGTCCGTTTTTGCTATCAATGCTGTAATTTAAGGTTCGTGAGATTACAAGGCCATGGACTTTAAAACTTGAGTCATACAAGCAGTGGCGGATTTAACAGGGCAGCCGATGAGTTGATGCCGCCTGGGCCCCTGCGCAGGACCCACAGGGCCCCATCCTTAAAAAATTATGATTTTATCCAAACTATATTTTTTCTGTACTACACTACACTAAGACCGTTTTTAGTAAACTAACTCTTTATTTTCCTGGAAAAAGGAGTCCCTTCAGAAGGTCCCCTAGGGCCCCATCCTTAAAAAAAAGATGATTTTATCCAAACTATATTTTTTCTGTACTACTACACTAAGACCGTTTTTAGTAAACTAACGCTTTCTTTTCCTGGAAAAATGGGTCCCGTCAGAAGGTCACCTAGGGCCCCATCCTTAAAAAAAATGATGATTTTATCCAAATTATATTTTTCCTGTACTACTACACTAAAACCGTTTTTAGTAAACTAACTCTTCATTTTCCTGGAAAAATTGGCCCCTTCAGAAGGTCCCCTAGGGCCCCATCCTTAAAAAAATTATGAATTTATCCAAACTATATTTTTTCTGTACTACTACACTAAGACCGTTTTTAGTAAACTAACTCTTTATTTTCCGGGAAAAATGGGTCCCTACAGAAGGTCCCCCAGGGCCGCATCCTTAAAAAAATTATGAATTTATCCAAACTATATTTTTTTTGTACTACTACACTAAGTCCGTTTTTAGTAAACTAACTCTTCATTTTCCTGCAAAATGGGCCCCTTCAGAAGGCCCCCTAGGGCCTCACCCTTAAAAAATTCGATTTTATCCAAACTATATTTTTTCTGTACTATTACACCAAGACCGCTTTTAGTAAACTACCTCTTCATTTTCCCGAAAAAATGGGCCCCTCAGAACGTTTCCCACCTGGGCCTTTTCTCTTAAATCCGCCACTGGATACAAGCTTCGAAACATGTATACGCAGGGCCCGATCTAGTTTTTCCGTCGCTCTGGGAAAAAATCTCTTTCGCCGCCCTTTATATTTAATCACAAATAATTATTTTTTAAACATAATTTTTTAAGGTGAGTGAATTTTTTCGTAGGTATTTGTTGAATAACAAAAGCCTTTTGTCTTATAGAAAATGTAATATTCACAAATTAACAATCAACCAATTTTGCTGCTCTGGGCAATTCCCAATATTGGGCCCCACTACATCGGGCCCTGTGTACACGAATCCTCGCCCTCCATCAGCGAAAAGTTAATTAAACAATTATCGTCGATGGCGACGCGCATAATTCGAGATAATGCGCAACGCTGCATCTTGCGCGGTCGTGCAGCGGAGCATTCAAACGGAAGTGGCCGCGATAACATTAATTTCGAACTGATTGCCCATGAACTACTGCTGTCCTTCGAGTCTGATATCCGACAGCGCGCGAAATCAGACTGTCAAATAGTGACGAGGTCGAGTGCGGCCGCTTTGGTTCAGCGATTCGATCGTCCCCCGAGCCGCTCGACGAAACCGTGTCAGGAGCAGGAATTTTTTCTAAGTATCTCCTTTTCCTCTGTCACGCTTCAGGACACATCTGATCCTCGAAAAAAAAAAACTGGCCGGCAGAGATCGTGTCCTTCGACGCCCGGAACGATTACTTAAAAACTAACTGCGCAGCAGATTCGCAGATCGCTCGGAGGCTCTCGGCGAATGCAAGTATGGGCGATTTGAGAGTTGAACGAACCACGAAGCTTGTACAATTGCGCGTGTATGTGGTCGATAAATGACGGTTACCGTGTATAATACGCTGGGAGCAACGAAAGGGTTAAATTATAAGATAAGTGCTCTTAATGAGCGGCCGCGCAGTACCGCGACGCGATAGGAATAATGATATAGATCTGTCGAAAGATTTGCTTTCGTTGATTATAAGTGTGTAACGCGGGTCGAGTAGGATTTACGCGAAAGTCCGGCACGATAAACGCAACGATGATGTGGAGTCCGTAGTTAAATCGATTTAAGTCGATTATGTGTTACAGGTACGTGAAAGAAGATTGTACTTGGCAAAAGTTAACGAAGTGTGGACATTTAATTGTACGTTGATCCGATGAAATAAAATTGATAAGTCAATAGACTTTTGATACTTTTAGTACTTCTTTAAATGAATTAATAATATAGGCAGTATTCAATTCATTTATTTTAATAGTAATTAGTTAATTCATTTTTTTTTTACTTGAACCAAAGGAACATGAAATACAAAGAGGGGTGATAGTACCATTTGATCATTTTTGGTGGCGTTATTTTAGAAATTTATTATAATATATGGTTAATATTATTGTGATATGAATCTGAAATTTAGTGAAGTGGGTTTATAACACGATATAATATCAATTATATGTTGTTATTATGAATTTGTAAATGGGGGTGGGAGGCTGCAATAGAAGTGAAAACATATAATTGAGGCACTGAGAGCAAAAACGGACTAACCCAATTTTTTTGCAAAATTGTGCTAGTTGCAATAATGTTCTAATCATATAAAATAGGATTTTTTTTTCAATGTAGGTTAGTCCGTTTTTATTTTCAATACCTCCATTGTCTTCCATTGTATTTAGTGCCCATTCGGGCCAAATAAAAAGTCTGGTTAATAATTATTCGAGATAATCCAAAAGTATCAATAACAATAAAAAGATTTATGAGGTAACTTTAAATGATTATATCGATTTCATTGCGCGATCTAAAAATGAATACGAAATCCTAGCGTTCGAACGTTGCGACTCGATCGTTTATCGATAATACCTGCCTTGTTACATTGATCGCGTTTATCAGTAATTAGTATTTTGTCATTTAATCGAGCCCATTCTGAAACAGTCCCTGCACGTCTGCAATCTACGACTTAAGCTACTTTATTTTTACATTCCCGTTTTTGTGTTAAAAACACATCAAGATTGATAGCTGGATTTTCAAGCATTGATAAATCTCCGTTGATAAAGTAGAAGTTATCAAGTAATTATGAAATTTCAACGTTTAAATGATACACGCACTTCCTGTTTTTGTTGAATTAAATCCGATTTTTAAGTAACTACTTTAAGAAACTAATTAAAATAACAAATGAAAAATAACAAAATCGATTTATATATCAACAGAAGCAATCATTTTGTCCACAGTAACGGAAAGATGTATCTGATCACAAGAGCTGAACGGAGGTTTCTTTCAAGCAGAAGAAGTTATCACCCCCACGGTCGCGATATATCAGAAATCACACTTCGTCGATCTCAAAAGTAGCTTTACCGTAGCTTTACCCGTTATCCGTCTAATCATAACTGATTATCGCGCGGTGACAATTTTTTTCACAACATGCCCTATTGACTCACACGTTGCCAGCCTGGTTTACAAACAAACCCGAAGTTCTCACTCGCACTTTGCTGTTTTTTTTCACAGTTAATGATTCAAGGATCTGTATATTGTTTAACCTAGACTAATAATTCATTAAAACACGAAATAAAAAAAGGAATTCTTCCGAAAGTACACATCCAGTTATCATTTACCAGTTCAACGAAAGAATCATGAAAACCTGTACTAATTACACAACCACGCGGATACATGGATTGCTATATAAACTAGGCTTTAACATTTCCGCTGCACAGACTCTACGTAAACCGAGGAAGTAATCACAACAAATAAGAACGCGTAAACATCATTCTTACATCCAACGCCAGAAATTCTGCAGCCCGAGGTTAACCTTTCTCATACTTAGAAGCTAAAAGAAATTACTCCTGGTGACAAAAAACCGAAACAAAACATCCACGAAATGTATCGTACACGTTCTTAGGCTCATAACAACGTCAGAGGACTTTCTTAACTCCACGTTATACCACAACACACACCTCCTTCAGACGTGCAAATTAAATCCAAATAGTCCTTGCGGAATTCCTTAGATCGAAGGACCATTCACAAATAACGAAAATAATCCCACGACCAGTGCTAAAGACGGAACTGTAGAAAACAGGAGTCCTCCGACGCTACAACCGATCCAGGATCATACGCAACGTATTGACACGACTCTGCGAGGTTACGTATTCTTTGCTAGACTTCGCCAGTACTTCCTGATCGTCGGTTAGCCCCCACCCCGAAAGACCATATAGATATATGATCGTCTGCCCGTCCGTTCTATCGAGGAAGTCTGATTTCGTTCCGATCGCGAATTCTCATTCCTGCTGATTTCGTGGATACTCACAGGCGCAGCATCTCTTCGCAGCCTCGGTTGAAGTTTCACGAGTCAACGGAGAGGGGAGGGGAGGAGATCGGAACAGTTGACGCACGATTATGCCCGATTGAGGAGCAACTTTCACGGGGCCGAGCGTTTTTTTATCGATTCCGTGCGTGATCGGGACCGGCTGGCTAACGCTCGCCGAGTGATCGCGAACCACCGGATACGCTAACTTTTATGCAGGTTCCCCACCTCCGGCGGCCACTGTTTTCCTGGCCGCGAACAAACGCGACATTATTCGCGGCGGACCCGTTCCGTTTGTCGCATTGACAGTATCCGTTGCCGCGCATTGTAATGGGAATTTTAACCGCGAGCGGTCTTTTTTCTTTCGGCGGGAAGCTACTGGTCGCGGGCTCTAGGACTTGCTTGGTTTTGGGGATTGGAGGCTATTTAAGAGTACGGAGCATACGGCCTTTACTTCGAGTAGCTGTCCCGTAGATTTTTTTGTTCTTTCAAAACTCAATTTTGTCCTTTATTTTCACATATTTGGGGGATATTATTTTCTAGCTAGGGTTGCGATCTCTAATGTCGTACTAAAGTGAGAATTTTTACGGAGGCGATTACCTAGGTATCAGATGAATTGTTTACAGTTTTATGAGTTTCTAGAAGTATTTTTTTTTCTTGTATTTTTCTCATTCTTATTAACATGTACATAATTTGGATTTGAATTACTATTTATTATTATTATTATTATTATTATTATTGTACTATTACTATACTATTGCTATACTAGTACTATACTATTATTAATATTATTATTAGGGATGAGTTTCTCGAAGCGCCGAAACCTCGGAGCCCAAGAAAGTTTCGAGTTCCGAGAATTGGAAATACCTATTGCACTTTTTTCGTGATTCGAAACTTTTTAAACGATTTTATTCAGCTTCGATACTCTGTTTTTTTGTTTGTTTGTACGGTTCAAATCTGGCAACTCCAATTTAACCCAGTTCCAACTATCCAATTGTCTTGAAACTTTGCAGGCGTGCGTAGTTTGTATGACAATACATTATTAAAACAAAAAAATTAACCCCAAGCGGGTGAAAAAATTACCCAGTCATCAATAAATATAACCCATAACGACAAATCCAAACGACTGGAAATCAGCCACTCGCGTTCTTTACGAAAACGACAAAAAGCCGCTGCGTTTTGGTCGCTAGTCGCCTCGTGATTTGAAATTAAATTTAAAAAAAGTAGAAAATAAAAAATATATAAAAAAAAAATTGTGTTAAACGATTTTATTAAATACGCACTAAAAACTAAAAAATAATTCTTTTCTTGTACTGCAATTTCTGTACTTACAACAAATTCATTTCGACGTTTGATGCTGTATTAAATTGATTCATATTCTAATATGAGAAACATCCTACTCCACGATTTCATTTAAAGTGAAAAAAACACCATCGAAATTGCAGTACAAGAAAATAATTATTTTTTAGGTTTTAGTGCATTTTTAATAAAATCGTTTAACATAAAAATTTTTTTTTATACATTTTTTTCGTGAATCAGCACTTCAAGCCTCCAGAGTTTCGGAGCCTCACAAAGTTTCGGATTCGGGTTCCGAGAATTCTAAAATTAGCGTCGAACACACCCGTAAGTATTATTATTATCATTATTATCATCATTATCATATGGGTGACATTTTTGTGGCTAGTGCCTAGGATTTCGGATACACCTACTCAGGTCCTTTCTCAATCTTAGTTAAACCGATGCTCTTTCCGTCTCGCGAATATGCTTGAAATACCAGTGGCTAGCCACAGAAATATCTCCTGCAAAAAGGCCCCCGAAGTGCGCAAAGATAATCGCCACGTCCGACTGGTGCATTCCACTTGACGTCAAGCATTACCCCCATAGGCGTAGCAAAGGGTGCTTGCCCCCTCCTTGGCACAGGAAAAAAATAATAAATCAATCATTTCTCCAAAATTAACTAAACTCTATACAAAATAAAAATAAATTAAATTCTGAAGTAATTCCGCATTGTGTACAGATTGTTTATCTAATTATACTTTCCATGTACTATGTAGGTAATAACAAAATTTCTTTCACTATTTATTGACCCTCCCTGAATGAAATCTTAGCTACGCCCCTTACTTTTTATCCACTTCGACGAAAGCAACGTAATAACAATAAAAATATCTCCAGGAACGCGTTATCACAAATATGCAATCGATGCCTGTACGAACGTAAAAGTTGGAGAAACGTCCGCGAGGGTCATAATGCTGTCGAACCTTGAAGATGCATACCGCGTTGGTGTACAGGGTACACGTAGATACCTAAGTCGAATTTCCCCAAGGTCTTGTAGTTTCTTTTGTATTGTTTATACCCTCGTCGGAGCTAATGGCCCGGTTGCTTAGCATTAATAACCGCCTATACTCGCGGCGAGTTTTACATTCCTAGGACCGCGTGTCCTTGATGGTTAAACCTCCGTTAGCGTCCTCTGGCTTCTTCTCCAACGCTCGTGTCGTACACTTCGAATTAATACGAGAAACGTGCCATCCTCGACTCGCGCTGGCCTCAGCGGCCCCCCTTACGGGAATTGAATAAAAAAATATCATGCGCCGCGGTACACCAATTTCATTTATTCATATCACTCGTGACTCATGGGGGCACGCTTCGGGTAAGCTCCTTCAAGATGGAGGTCAAGAGGAATCGGAATAGTCAAGGACGCAAGAGTTTCGTAACTGACAAGACTTGTGAGGCTCGTTGCTCCTTGTGATTCGAAGGATATCGCGAAGTATTTTTGCGAAAATGGCAAAATGGCGAGAATAAAAGTAGGGGTGGATTAGAAACTAATTTTTTAATTTTTCAAACTTGAAATCTGAAACTTTGCGACGGTTCCAAACTCTTGAAGCTTGAAGTGCTGATTCTGTTTTGTACGTAGAATATCTTGCTTTAAGAAGTGAATTAGGGTTTAAGTTGCTTATAATAAAAAAAATTAAAAAAACAGAACTGAAGTCGACAAAATTTTTGCATAAATCTTTATTGACCATAGTAGCTCTGTAGTTATAGGTAATATAAAAATTCCAATACTAGAATTTGTTACATTTTTTTGCCGCTCTGTAAAGTATTAAAGGATGTTCGTTATTATCCTATAATCATTATTATTCTTACATTTCTTGTGCATCTTGCAGTTGTACACTATTTGAAAAATGACTTATGATTGCATCTGAAAAAATACCGGGTAGTGCGTTATTTTTCTATTATTTAGTAATAATAGATGGTATAATTTTAGATTCCGAAATTCTATATTTTGCACGGATATGTAAAACGAGTTTATCCAGTAAGATAAAGAAGAATTCAGAAAAGATCCAGGGAAAAAGTAGCAGTTGGTAGTTTAAAATTAACGAGAGTTTATAATAATGCGATATAATGCTTGATCAAAGGAATTCAATTTAGAAAAACAAATAAGCTTATTAAGCCTTTAAGACTTTTTGAATACTGTTTTTTTTTTTATTATGGTCGCCTGTTTCAACAACAATGTCGTAAAGAGAAGTGGAACCCGTCTCGCGTTTCACTACTTCTGATATATTTTCAAGCAGGAGTCTAGGGAATGAATTTTTTTCTAAATAATCTGCAGTCTGAAGATTCAACGAGTCTTACGTGAAATGGAATCTTAAATTGTTTGAATAATTATTGCCTAAGTTACTTAAGTAACTCAAGAGCAATTTGTAATATTCAGATTTAATGAAATTGATCCTTGAAAGGAAAGGAGTAATTCTGCCCTCCTTAGTTAAAATGTCCTATCTAGCATTTCGAAACCTCCGAGAAAACTGAAGTTTTCTCATTTTCTTTCTGCCATCCTTGTAAATAAATAAATAAATTAGACTGTTTCTAGATTTCTACGAAGCACGTGGAACTTCAAACATTTCAATACTTCTTAAAAAAATGAATAAATGCTAAATAGGACATTTTAACTAATGAGGGCAGTATTTGTGTTTTCATAAAATAAAATCTTCCATTTCAAACAATTTTAGAACCTTTCATGGAGCACGTAGATAATATTATGTATACGTTTATTATACACACAATTATACGAAATTTCAAAGTATCTTCTACAAAATTTTAATATCGTATAAAACATCTGTTGCTTTTTTATAAATAAAAATTGGTCAACTAAGAAGACCAGTGAGGGAACTAAGTAGGATACAGTAAACAATGGAAATAACACATTCTTTAGGCAAGTAGTTTTATTGCATTCTTTACACCAAGAAATTCTGAAAGTCTTTTCATTTCTCGCATATATGCATTTCGAAAACCATGCAGGAAACACGTTTTGGCAGCCGTCTGTAGTCCTATTCGTAATTTATGAATACTCGAATAATATACGAGATATCTCGCTCCTGAAATCTATACATACGTCGCTTTATGTTTTTATAATCTATACAAATTTCCAGTAGACATTAAAAGCTGATACTAGACATTCATCAAATCAATGTATGATATCATCTTATCGAATCGTCTCGATAGGAAAACCGTGTCTCGCGACCATAAATGGAGCGCAATTTAACGATAAATCGTTCCACTGTGTTGTGATAGTAACTTTACTCCGTACAATCAGTAGCACTCTTGAATGTTAAAAATGGAATCATTTTTCTACCTTTTATTATTTTTCTATTTTTTTTCTACCATTTATTATTTTTCTATTTTCTTTTTCTACCTTTTATTATTTTTCTATTTTCTTTTTCTACCTTTTATTATTTTTCTATTTTCTTTTTCTACCTTTTTATTATTTTTCTATTTTCTTTTTCTACCTTTTATTATTTTTCTATTTTCTTTTCCCACCTTTTATTATTTTTCTATTTTCTTTTTCCACCTTTTATTATTTTTCTATTTTCTTTTTCTACCTTTTATTATTTTTCTATTTTCTTTTTCTACCTTTTATTATTTTTCTATTTTCTTTTTCTATCTTTTATTATTTTTCTATTTTCTTTTTCTACCTTTTTATTATTTTTCTATTTTCTTTTTCTACCTTTTATTATTTTTCTATTTTCTTTTCCCACCTTTTATTATTTTTCTATTTTCTTTTCCCACCTTTTATTATTTTTCTATTTTCTTTTTCTACCTTTTATTATTTTTCTATTTTCTTTTTCTACCTTTTTATTATTTTTCTATTTTCTTTTTCTACCTTTTATTATTTTTCTATTTTCTTTTTCTACCTTTTATTATTTTTCTATTTTCTTTTTCTACCTTTTATTATTTTTCTATTTTCTTTTTCTACCTTTTCTACCTTAAATGAAATCGTGTTTTTGGAATCTTTAAATTCCGTAGAGTGGTACACCTACCAGTAGTGTTCTGAAAATTTTTTATGAGCAGAACGAACTTATTAATAGCAAACCAGAATTGCAAGTTCGGTTGGACGAGTTTATATGTACGTTGTATTAATCCTTCAAGATAATACTGCGACCAGAAATATAAAAGATAGATATAACGATCGAACTAACGCCTACATAATAGTAAAACGGTTACTCATCCACGTATTTTGTATATAACAATCGAATATTTCGCTGGGGTACGTGTAAGAGAATTCGTCTGCTTCTAAACCAGCGCCAATATTGCTTGTTGAGTATAGCGTTCGCTAAATTCAATTTTAAATATATTAAATTAAATTAGAAGCATTTTTCCTAGCTTTCAGAAGGAAATGAATAATACAACGAGGAATATGCACCCCTATAAACAAGTACATATAATAATTTGCACGTTGTTTACTAATATAAATTGCAATATCGATATTCGTCCAATTTAACCGATTTCAATATTAAGTTAAACGAATTTTGAAAATTTTAAAGAATTATGGGAGACTACTAATAGAGGAGGAAAATTGTTTTGGCTAATCTAATGGTTCGAATGTTTTGAATATGGTTTTACAATTTGTTTAATTTAATCAATTTGTCTGCAAAATGAATAAGAATTTAGAAATGTCTATTTAGTAACGGCTCAAGGTTACTTATGCAAAATTAGGAATATTTTTGCTGGTGCAAAGTGCAAGGGAATTTAATGTGTCACGCTTCGTTGCAGTATTAACGTTTTAAGTGAAATGTATCCCTCACATGTCAGACACGGCTGGTAAGCAACAGGTTATTGGAGGTGTCTGCAAATAAGACCTGGCAAAAAAAACTGCGGTTACTTATAATTTCGCATAAAATAATTAATAATAAATATAAATACACTTATACCTTTAAAAGATATAATCAACCTAAAGATATTATAATGAGCTATACAGTACAATTTTCCTTAAAAATTGTGACTCGAAAAAGCACAAGATCTCGATAAAATCTGAATAATTTAAAAAGGGTCAACGTACATTGCGTTTTTAATGGCGTTATAACAATGTGAAATAATTTATTTAATATAACGAAACGTCGATAGTAAATATTGTAAAATCCGTCGCAAGCAATTAGGAATAATAGAATGTTGGTAAACAGAATTTATCAAAGTCACTTTAAAGAATTATTGAAAGTTGAGAGAAAATCTGCCCATTTAGAAATGATCGTCTTACATAATCACGCGCCATTGCCCCACACGTGTATTTTTGTACGCGATATCGGAATGACGAGCGTAACAAATTTAACACGATAAACAACCGAGCTTTCTATTATTTGCAACGTCCTTGGGAACGCGAAATACTATTACAGATTAAAATCGTTCCTTAATCTTATAATTAAACGTGTCGCCTTTGATTACAGTACCCGATGAGTGTTCAGCCCGATAATTGCACAGTCTCAGAAATCTGATTACCCAGACACCGATAACCACTGACGTTTGCCCCAACGAGTTTCGAAATTTGGAAAAGGGGCAGAAACTCGAGTATTAATCTAATAAATCAATTTACTCTCGCGGCAGCTTGGCAACTGCGAAGTTGGTAGTAACGCAGGGTAAATCAGTGCGATGGAAACCGTACAGTTTCAGAATAACGCGGGACACGTATTTTAAGTGCCTCCGATCACATCAATGTCTAGATATGGTTGCGGGCATATTCAGCCTGAGCCAGTGACCTGTTCAACTATTGCGAAGCGATGAAGTAAAAAAAAAAAGAAGAAATTTCAGCAGAAATATCAATTCAGATGAAAATGGACAAATTAAAGTATTTCTGCAAAGAATTAATCACTCTGCAAACGCGAAACGGGAATCGATGAGATTAATTCTGTAGATTAGACGCATTACCTAGATCAAGACGGCAGCTCCGAATTCAACGCCGAGTGGGCCCAAACGCGCGACGGAATGATGTTTCAATCTAAACACTGATTGCCGATTTTTCGGTAATTCTGGACGCGACAAATGACGGTTCCTGTGGTACGCGAGAGGCATTCGGGTGGTAAAGAAATCCGGATACCGATGGGATCGATGTAAAAACTAATTCTAGCTAAGATTATGTTCTACTTGGGTAAGGTTGGAGTGCCGGTGGGAGGGCAGGCGCATAATTCTCACCGCTGTTCTCGGACGGCCAGGGCCGTCCAAATTCGTCTAGCTGTCCACCCTCTGCCGAGATTCCGACGTCTGGGGCTATACTGATTTCCTGGTTCGCGGCGTGTCTGATCCGCAGACATCGTCACGGCGAGCTTGTGCGTGGGCAGTGACGCTGGCCAGCCCTGGAGGCGTCCCGCGTGCCCATCTTCGGTAGCGTCGCGTACGCTGCGGATGTTATATCTGGCGTCGCGGCACCCTCGAGCCTCAGCCGCTCCTCAGCCGCCCGTCGATTCACAACTCACCCCCACGGTTGGTAAATTCTGCAAAGTTCTTCATCCTTTCTCTATCACCTCTTGCTTCTCTGTACTTTCATTATCTCTCCTCTACTTCTTTATCGCATCTCGTACCACCGCGACGTTCCAGTGTGCAGTGCTTTTGTGGTGACAAACAGTGCCCGTAGAAAATCCACTCCGTAGGATTTGGTAGTCGATCACGTGAGAATAGGTGCGCGGATACAGTCCGCGGTGTTTCAAGTGGAAGGAATTAATGTTGACTGAGATAGGAGAAGTCGAAGGGAAAATAAAAACCTCGATGCAAAATTTTCATTCTCCCCTCGAAGTTTTCGCAAGTATTATAAAACGAAGGAATGTAATCTTGGAGCTCGTTGAATTGGTATTTCAGGGGATCACTAGACAATCACTTCTGTGAAAGAAAAATTTGATTTCTGTCATCTCGAAAACGTGAAAAATTATTTAGCAACCCGCGGACGGAACTAAATTTCTGTAGATATGTATTTGTTATTTTTAGAATCAAAGTAAAGTGTTTCAACCCGCGAATAATAATTAGAAGAAGCGTGGAGGTGTAAAGGAGTGTCAGTCAGAACTGAGCACCCTTTGCGCGAATAAGAAATCGTGTAATCATGATCCGCAGAAGTGGCTAACCCAAACGACTGTTTTCTTCCAGAGACACTAAAAAGGCAGCAACATGTGCGACGACGAAGTAGCAGCCCTTGTTGTGGACAATGGATCCGGTATGTGCAAGGCCGGTTTCGCCGGAGACGACGCTCCCCGCGCCGTCTTCCCTTCGATCGTAGGTCGCCCCCGTCACCAGGGCGTGATGGTCGGTATGGGTCAGAAGGACAGCTACGTCGGCGACGAGGCGCAGAGCAAGAGAGGTATCCTCACCCTGAAATACCCCATCGAGCACGGCATCATCACCAACTGGGACGACATGGAGAAGATCTGGCATCACACCTTCTACAACGAGCTCCGCGTCGCCCCCGAGGAGCACCCGGTCCTCCTCACCGAGGCCCCCTTGAACCCGAAAGCTAACCGCGAGAAGATGACCCAGATCATGTTCGAGACCTTCAACAGCCCGGCCATGTACGTGGCCATCCAGGCGGTGCTCTCCCTGTACGCCTCCGGTCGTACCACCGGTATCGTCCTGGACTCCGGTGACGGTGTCTCTCACACCGTGCCCATCTACGAAGGTTACGCCCTTCCCCACGCCATCCTCCGTCTGGACTTGGCCGGTCGCGATCTGACCGACTACCTCATGAAGATCCTCACCGAGAGAGGCTACAGCTTCACCACCACGGCTGAGCGTGAAATTGTCCGCGACATCAAGGAGAAGCTTTGCTACGTGGCCCTGGACTTCGAGCAGGAGATGGCCACCGCCGCCGCCAGCACTTCCCTCGAGAAGAGCTACGAGCTTCCCGACGGGCAGGTCATCACCATCGGCAACGAGAGGTTCCGTTGCCCAGAGGCCCTCTTCCAACCGTCCTTCCTGGGCATGGAATCCTGCGGCATCCACGAGACCGTGTACAACTCCATCATGAAGTGCGACGTGGACATCCGTAAGGACCTCTACGCCAACAACGTGCTCTCCGGCGGCACCACCATGTACCCCGGTATCGCTGACCGGATGCAGAAGGAAATCACCGCCCTGGCCCCGTCGACCATCAAGATCAAGATCATCGCTCCCCCCGAGAGGAAATACTCCGTATGGATCGGTGGCTCCATCCTGGCCTCTCTGTCCACCTTCCAACAGATGTGGATCTCCAAGCAGGAGTACGACGAGTCCGGCCCCGGCATCGTCCACCGCAAATGCTTCTAAGCGCGTCGTCAAGGGATCATCGACGTCGCACGAACATCGAAGAAACATCACGGGCTCCCAAGGGGATCCGGCGTACGATCTGCCGGCCACCCTTGGGCGATCATTACGCTGCAATAAAGGAACGTTATCGGAGCATCATAAAATCCGGATCATCATCAGATCTCATCGAATATTCATTGCCGTCGGCGTGCACGTCGCTGAGCAGGAAACGACCACCCGGCTGACGGCACTGTCGCTCCTTTGAAGCTCTCCGATGGGTGATGAGGATCGCATTCATCTGTCACTTCATTAACGCCGAGGGAGTCGGCGAGGGCGTTGGTTCTCGGTACAGAGCTGGCTCGCGGAAGGCCATTCCTTTTCTGAATATCGAAGGGAGCCTCGTTTACGACGCGCAACCGGCTCGAGTAGCTCATCCAAATGCACCCTTTCGGCCATTGAAAGGGGCATTCTGGACGCTGGCGAAGAAAACAGGATCTTCGACGGGATTGGACCAACTCCGAGGAAAGCTGTGCTTCTTTCACTGTCATGCGAGATCCTTCCACCTCCGAGCAACAAATTTCTTAACCCTATGATACTTAGATTGCTAATCGAGGCAGAGCCGCCATCAATATACTTCTACTTTAATTTATTTTGTAAATATTATACACTATATTGCTATATTGTTATACGATATCAAACTCAAATTAAATATACATTGTCTCATACCATTATTTACACCCTTTAGCTCCCGTATCTTAAATCACTCTCCAATATATCGAATACCTTTCTCCAAGCAAGCTTATCAAACTCTTCAAAAACAGTTGGCATTCAGTTGTACGGCTCTAGGTCCTCCTTCACGTTACCAGCAAGGAACCTGCAACATATTATTACTCCATATAAATCTACGCTTAGAAACTTACTCAACCACTTCAGCCACCATTCGCGTGGACCTTCGCCTTCCATCTCCGGCATTCCTCTTCGGTACGTCAAGCCGAAGCGTCCGAGTTCGATATAAAAATTACGATAAAAGGATATCCACTCGTGGTCCGCAGCTGAAACTATGGAAGATAAAGTTACAAAATGCCGAAATACACGTCATACGTAAACACAGCGCACAGAAGCTGCATTCAATCGCAGCTCGTTGCCAAAGCATCCACGGCCCGCATCTCTTCGCCGTGGTACACCGACAATATTTAATAATATAAACGCTTCGTGCAAAACGCGCATATATCTGCACACCTGTACACATATATATACAGGCATTTATGTAAGAAAGAATTGCTGTTTCCTTCGCTAGGATGAAGACCGAATATGTCTGCTCCTGAGCGACGGGAGGCTGCCGCTGTTCAAGTTGTTTTAAAATAACTATTGTTGTGACGTCGAGGTAACGGACGACCTTGGCCTATTATGACTAAACTGCTCGATTCCCTTTGCCGTACAGTTCTCGTGGCCAGCCCCCCCCACGGGATGCCGCCTAAAAAAAGCTGGGCTTTATTTTTCGGCCGCGTGATTTACACCATCAACACTGTTAGAGGGCTCGTAGCTTCTCGCCGGAACATACTTTATTGCATTCCGCCGGGGGATCTCTTTCTGCCTCGTCGATAAGGCCCGCGGTGGCGCAGGGCTGGCCGATAAAAGAGTGCCGCGGATCCTACGGCTTATTTTCGTCCCGGTGCGTAATCTCGAAATATTCCTCCTACTTTGATATCTGGCGGAAAGAGGAGGATGGGTATCGCGGCAGCGGTCAGGCTTTACCTCGCGCCGGCCTCACAACTAAATTTGATCGGGCTGCTCAACGGATTTTAAAAGACTGCTGGTATCAAACCGGGCGGAGACCTTTTGTTTGAAAACTTGGGAGCCGAGGGGATCGCGAATGATGTTGGAATAAAATTGACGGTTCGATGGAAAATAGATAGCGAATATGGCGACACTTTTGGCCAGATTTAGGAGACTGACTGACGCCGATGGTTGAAGGAAGAATGGCTGTTAGGAAATAGTATTGTTTTTTTTTTTTTTTTCAAATTTCACTGGCTCAAAGTGTGAAGAAATTTGCTTCATGGTACGTTACCCACGTGGTATAAATAGAACAGAGTCAGCCGGTGAGGTTTAATCAATTTTGAATTTGAAGGCTGTACTTCTTCAAGAAACTTTGCAGGAATGTGGAAGCAGTGGAGAAAAATAAATGTTCAATATGATTTAGCAGATAGAGATTTCTTTACACGAATAAGGTGGATGTTGATGAATCCGTGTGTTATGAAAGGGAGTAGAGTCGATAGAATTGGAGGAGAAAATGGAGAAAAGCTTGACAGAGAGCTTTTCTCCAGCTCAAAAGAGGGTTTTACTAAATCAAGTAGCAAGCAACTGTTCTGGAAGACACGTATATTCTTTCATGCAGAAAAGTACGAATGTTAGATTGAATCACTGAGGCGACTGAGTCTCATGGATTTACTCAAACTAACAAGACCTGGAATAGTCACATTTTTGGAAGTAATAAAGGACCTCGAACCTTGGAATACCACGAGCAATACTCTCCCCAACTTTGGCAATAGAATGACGAAGAAATTGAAGACCTTGCTGCAAAAGGGGTGGAGCTAAATGTTTACCAACTTGGAGTAAATTAGAAAAATCTATTTTTAAAATTATTGCTTTGATTTAAGATATATTTTCACAGAATAAGTAGTAGTTATTGAGTTGATAAGTTTTTATTTCTGTTTATGGCGAAAAGATTATTATTCCACAATAAAAATATCAATATTAATATTTATGTTTTGATTTATTTGCAATAAATCGCTCATTTGTTATCGGATTTGCATCAAACGTGCACCAAACGATGTAGAATTATTTTTTACACGTCATAACTGACAAACTGTCAAAAATGTAGTGCACCCCCCTTGTTGCACGGTCCCCAATTTACAGAGGCAGTCGAAAAATCGAGTTTTTTACTGCATTTTCCGAAAGTACTATCTTTTTTTAATAAAACGCCGCTTGGTTTATATTAAAATTCGCGAAATTGTTAATTTGGGAGCTAAAAAGGTCAAGCTGCAACTTACAGTGTTTTTTCCCAGAAACTTTAAACGCGTTTTTCTCGAATCTTTTTTTTTCTTACTTTTCCCCTAATTGCGAATGAACGGGGGTTCAGATCGACTCGAAAAAATTACAGAATGTACAAAACACGTGCCATTTCCCGTGCAACCTATGGCATGTTCCGTAAAAATTCGCGATTTTCCTGAAAAAATTAAAATGTCCCAGATTTGTAGTAATCCACAAACACGACCGAATTTTTCTTCAAATAATCACCGTTTTTCGGCCACCAATTGAATAACTATGTTTTAATTTGACTTTTTCTTGATTGCGCGGGAAACTACAGATATAACAAACAAGAATCACACCTTGAAATTGGATTACGCCACTTTTCCAGACCAATATTACAGCAAAACCACAGAAGAACGTTAAAATGTTTGCCAGTCAGCACCGTCAATTTTAAAGCACACGAATATTTCATAATAACTTTTTTCAATCTCTATAAACAATAATGCCCTTTGGATAAAAGGTCACACCTGGATTTGCTCCAATTCTCACCGAAAAACATTAAAAACAAAGTGTTCCTTTCACGGAAAACGCCTGCCTAGTCCCCTCAAACTATCCAAAAAGACAAACACAATCCTCCGTCATCTCCGTCGACCTCACTTTCCATAGCCACCCAGCGCGAGTGGCCCTCGCACCCCCGTCCACCCCTCGCAAAACAACGACACCGGCATGGAAGCCCATTGAAATTTAAACAATCCAAAGCCACCGAACAACCGCGGGAAGATCGTTACCAAAAAACGCGGCCAAAAGCGCGAGTCCCGCGCCTAATTCGCGCTGATCGACGTAGGCAGCCACCCACCCTAATTCTTCCCAGAATGGGCGAGGGAAACAAGCAGCCTCGCCGGAACAATGCCGGGGAGAAGCGCGTTGCAGGGCGAGAGTTGCAAAGAATTAGTTTGATAAAAGGGGTGGGAAGATCGGGGAGCGCGGGGTTAGAGGAAGAGGCGATAGAGGGTTGCCGAAGAGGCGCGCTCTCCCCGGCCCGCTTAGGGCCTGGGGCCGCCTAGTTCGGCGAGCGTCGCGACGCCGCGCGAGGCAAGCCTTTTTCGTGCCTGTCGGGCAAGCACCATCCCACGAGAATGCGGGGGCGTCCTGACGAGAGCATATATTCGACGTCGCGACGCTCCCGAGGCACAGACGCCACTCCAACTCTGTCCCGTGCACGGTACGTAGAAAGCACACGATTCCGGCGACGATAGCCCGTCTATCTGGATACTATCGGCCGCGCCACCGGTGCACACGAGATCGACACCCTTCCGCCGATCCGCGGCCCGCCTCGATCGGTTCGGCTCCACCGTGGCCACGCCGTCCGGTTCTCCACGGTTTAAGGGAGCGGTCGAGTTTCCTTCCGGTATCTCGTGCCTGAAATAGCAGCCGGGGTTTAATTATACTCGTGCCTTTTGGATAACGAACGTTGTAGCTTTGTTGGGGGCAAATCGGTTCACCGATCGGTTAAATATTGAGGAGAGTTGCACGGTTTTATGCTTCGGTGTTGGAGGCTGGTTCAGTGCTATCGAGCTTTGTTTGGGTTTCTTCTAGTTTAAATAAGGTATATTTAGAAATTTACTTTGGGCGCTGAGGTTGGGGATTCTATTTGGTTTTTATTTTTAATTGAATTTTTGTTGTAATTTTGAGGTGGTATTTTCCAGTGATTTCATGGGGAACTGAATGTTGATTTAAGTGTATCGTCATTTGTGGATTGTGAGGGAATTTTTTTTATTGTAAGGAGTATTTTAGTTGCTTTTATTTAAGCTTTCAAGTTACTTCGGTAGAATATGGTGCGGTGTGTATTATTCTCGTATCCGATAGTATCCAATGTTTTTTATTTATGTTCAGCTCAAGTATGTTATTTTTTTTTTTACTAATATTTTTGTTTTTGCTGATGGAAAGCCAGGTCTCAGGTAGAGGTTTTCAAAAGGATTGAAAGAGTTTTCACTTTCTACTAACAGCTGAAATTAAATTGTTCTGTTCGGAGAGGGGCTTCCTCTCTGTTTAGAGTTTAGTGCACTGAATTGCAAGAAAAAGTTTTACTAATAAGTTATCACATATTTAGAGTAAATTCATAGACTAATGGAAAACCCTAGAGCTTGTAATACAAACAAAGATCTAACGTCACTCTCAGTTGCCACTAATTTCCAATTTCAAAGGAACTTCCTAATCTTTGCAACGTAACTCAGTAACTGTTGAAACCCAAAAAGCTTACCCAACATTCAAGAAACTTGAACAAGTAGATTCCAATTATACCCTAAAATCTCAATACTCTACCAAATTTTTTAACCCGAATCCGTAACCAAGTACCCAAAAATTTATTCGTTTGTTTGCCGATAGAATCGTGCCCTCGAATACTCGAGTAGAAACGTAACAATTCAACAAGTCGCTGTCGCTATTTCACCTATCTCTAACGCTCGAGCAAGACCTGGCAACGAGAGAGACACTTTCCATCGGCCCAAGACGCCAGAGTATTTTCGTGTACAATCTTTTCTGTCGCGCGAGGATCGTTTTATCCGCCGAGGGTTTCTTCCCGTGGCTTCGAAATTCTTCTAAACCAGCTAATCAGGAGTAGGCCAGAAATACGCGGCACGGGGCGAACGGCCGGCAGCTATCGTCGTGTTTAGGAATATTCGAGGTCTTTGCCCGTGTGCGCGGCTGGTCCTTTTGTGAGCGGGGCATAATTTTGGCACGCGCGGCCCTCGTCGTTATGCTTTATCCTCGTGGCCCGAGGCGAGCCGCGGCGAACGGAGCCGGCGTTGCCCACCATAATCGTCGCTTGCACTTATTAGGGATCGCCCGTCGGTCGTACGTCTAAAGTTAGCGCCGCGGCGCACCGAAATAGTGCCGCGACGCCGGGGCCGCTTGCCTATCGTTTTATAGGCAACTGGGTCAATTCTGGCGAGCATCGACGCTTTCCGCGAAAGCCTCACCGAGCCATATTTCCTTACGATTATTCGCCCCCACAATAAACCCGATTCACACATCGATATTTACGAAAAGATTTATGAAAAAGTTTCTCTCTTTCCATTTTCATTCATTGATTCTTGAATCTCGTTTTGTATATTTATACGCCGTTTTTGATTATCATGCGAGAGTCTGTTAGGTCGTTTTAAAATAGATTATTCATTTACCAATGAGTTAAATGGAGCGATGGTGTTGACGCGTTACGTTAATAATTAATTTGAAAGTTTATACAGACTCAGTAGTTTGAATTCTCGGCTATTTTCGCGAAGCGACACGTCCCTTCCTTCGTAAATTTCAATTTGGAAACGGTATGACGTGAATTGGGTGTCAGTGTGACGCGTCACGAACCTCCGTCAGACTTATGCAAGAAATCGGACAGACTTCAGAGACTTAGAAGACAGATAGGTATTCGAGGAGATGAGATATTAGGACGAACCTAACCGCCAGTAGCTGTCTTACATTGTATGAAACGAAAGCGCAAGGAGGAACCAAGAAATGCCGCGATTTCTGTTGCAGAGCATTAAAAACGAAGAAGAAACAAAATGTGTGACGACGAAGTAGCAGCCCTTGTTGTCGACAATGGATCCGGTATGTGCAAGGCCGGCTTCGCCGGAGACGACGCCCCCCGCGCCGTCTTCCCCTCGATCGTAGGTCGCCCCCGTCACCAGGGCGTGATGGTCGGTATGGGTCAGAAGGACAGCTACGTCGGCGACGAGGCGCAGAGCAAGAGAGGTATCCTCACCCTGAAATACCCCATCGAGCACGGTATCATCACCAACTGGGACGACATGGAGAAGATCTGGCATCACACCTTCTACAACGAGCTCCGCGTCGCCCCCGAGGAGCACCCGGTCCTCCTCACCGAGGCCCCCTTGAACCCGAAAGCTAACCGCGAGAAGATGACCCAGATCATGTTCGAGACCTTCAACAGCCCGGCCATGTACGTGGCCATCCAGGCGGTGCTCTCCCTGTACGCCTCCGGTCGTACCACCGGTATCGTCCTGGACTCCGGTGACGGTGTCTCTCACACCGTGCCCATCTACGAAGGTTACGCCCTTCCCCACGCCATCCTCCGTCTGGACTTGGCCGGTCGCGATCTGACCGACTACCTCATGAAGATCCTCACCGAGAGAGGCTACAGCTTCACCACCACGGCTGAGCGTGAAATTGTCCGCGACATCAAGGAGAAGCTTTGCTACGTTGCCCTGGACTTCGAGCAGGAGATGGCCACCGCCGCCGCCAGCACTTCCCTCGAGAAGAGCTACGAGCTTCCCGACGGGCAGGTCATCACCATCGGCAACGAGAGGTTCCGCTGCCCAGAGGCTCTCTTCCAACCGTCCTTCCTGGGCATGGAATCCTGCGGCATCCACGAGACCGTGTACAACTCCATCATGAAGTGCGACGTGGACATCCGTAAGGACCTCTACGCCAACAACGTGCTCTCCGGCGGCACCACCATGTACCCCGGTATCGCTGACCGCATGCAGAAGGAAATCACCGCCCTGGCCCCGTCGACCATCAAGATCAAGATCATCGCTCCCCCCGAGAGGAAATACTCCGTATGGATCGGCGGCTCCATCCTGGCCTCTCTGTCCACCTTCCAGCAGATGTGGATCTCCAAGCAGGAGTACGACGAGTCCGGCCCCGGCATCGTTCACCGCAAGTGCTTCTAAGCAGTTATGCTCGATTCAAATTATTATCACTATCGATATTGTTATTGCTACACCTTTTCCCAAAATGTACCGTTCACTGTCGCACCGCTTCGTCTAGCGGCTCCGTTAGCTCAAACCTATCGGCTCTGTCTCTACGCGGCGGTGAGATATTTCTCGAGGAGCATCGTCTGAGCATATACGTCATCTTTTGTATATAAGTTTACATCTACGGAATAAATCAGTCTTATATTCTTACAACCAATGGAAATGTAGGCCTTCATGTTACGATCCCTCGTATCGATGCCTTACGCGACCGACCGCTTTAAATTTGCGTGTCTGTCGGACTTTAATTATTTTATCAGTGGAATTAGGAAGACGTTGACTGGTCTGATCGGCGTATCTAATCGAAACGGTATGCAGCACTGTATTATGATTAAAATGTGTACTATAACCCTCCGTGGTCACACCTTCTTATAATCACAAATTGGTCACATGGGCTTCACTGCACCCCAGCGTCATTTTTCAGTTACCATTTTCGAACTTTTGAATCTTTTAACTTTTCAGTGATAATTCTGCATTCGTAACACTCGCACAATCGTGCTCTAATAGTCTTCTTTCAGAAATATAAATTTTGATACGATGATATTTGTAGTTCAAGAAAAGCCATTTTCCACGGTTGTGGAAAAAGCGATATTTTTAATTTATTTCTTTTTTTGGCGACAAATCCCTTTTGGAAGTCGTAAAGGCGCGGCATTTGAACCCGAAAATTGCTCTTGGGGTGCGATACACCCCGTGTGACCACGAAGGGGCAATGTGGGGCAGGATGGGTAATTTGTCATTGGTACCGTGCACTTGCAGTTTGATTAAACACATAATAGGGGTGGATTCGATCACTGCGAATTGAAACACTCGGAGTTCCGCGAGGTGGATATATTACACAGATCAACAGATGTGGACAGGTCAGAGGGGCATCGGGGAATTAGATATTAAGAAGAAGTTTCTGGGAGAAAGTCGTTTATTACATCGTTGTATAAAAATCTAGCGTCACTCGCGTCTATGTGCGTAGACGATAAATATCTTGGGAGGGATGTCAGCATTATCTACCATGCATGGGCCGAATGATTCAAGGGGTCAAGGCTCATTCCCTCTATCGAAATTACCGGGAATATCGGATCGAACTTCTCTACGTTATCGGGAAGAACATTGGTGCCAACCGGTCCACGATAGACGCACGCTCATCCAGGAACACATTCGTGGCCATCACTGACTCGTCCCTTTAACGAAGTCCACGTCTTGAATAATTTTGCCATTTCCGTTCTTCCTGCTTCGGTACCTGTAAATTATTCATTACTTCAACTCAATTTAGGGCCAAGATTCGCGCAGGTATTTCGGAACCGGAACCTTATGCAAACAATAACTAAACCCTTGGAATATTCAAATTTCACTTCTTCAAACATTTTCGGGAATAAGTTACTCGTAATTCTCTCGCAGAATTCTTTCAACTCTCCGCGTGCAAATAGGGACGAAAATCTTCTTAACTCCAATCGCGGTGGTTTTATCAAAAATGAAAGTAATTAATTAACTACAGTATCGTTTCAATTAGACTAATAATGGCTAATATTACTCTCAACGCATTTAACCCAACGTTTCACAATGTACTTGGGTTTCTCACAGTTTTGGTGGCGAAGAAAAATTGTTCGTCACCTTCGATCCTGCCGATCATCGTCACCCTCCTGGCTCCCACGAAACTTGCGAACTCTCGCTGGCTCCGTTGAATCCACCACCGCGTACACGTGCGAGGGAATCCGTGCGAAAGTCCCATTTGCGACAAAGACGCGCCGTTTCGGGGTTGAAACTCGGCAATGCGAACCCGCAGAGCCAACCGAACGCGTCCACAGTCGGTCTCGCAAAAAGGTGGTGGGGACCGGCGGTGGCTCGAGATGCATCGTCGCCCCGCGCAATCCCAATTATAGAAACCATCCTAATCGCCCATTAATTCGTTTCTATATACTCTCCATCGGCAAATCCGATCGGTTATTCCCGATGTCACAAGCCGCTGCAAATTGGTATTGTTTAACATTGAAACTCGCGTCACTCCTCGCGCATAATCCGTATTATTATTATTATTGTTGTTGGCACGGAACGAGCATGCGATATATCAGGCGTTTATGATCGTGAATAATAGATCCAGCACGAGCCACCCACGTCTGTCGCGTCACACGAGGGTTTCAGTTGATTTAATGCGACGGGGAATGGAGAGAAATTACATATCGTTCAATCGTGGCGAGTTTAAATCAAGATGCTGTCACGTCACTTTCATTCTGGTCTCTTTGAACGAGCTATTCGAGTGACATTAATTTCTCACAGAATTCTCAGCTTTTGCTGCGAACAACTCGGACCTAGAGCTTCCTCCGATCAATATTATTTATTTATTTATATATACGGGAAAACCCTTTGGTAGATAGAGAATAGAGAAAACCAGTGGAGGAGAAATAAATAAAAGTAGGAACACAAAAGTGGACAAAATAAAAAAAAATAGAAATAGTGGCAAGGTAAAAAACAAGCAAAGAGGAATAAATAAAATACAATGAAAGTAAATAGAAGTTAAGGAGAATATTGTGATATTAACAGATTACCAGAGACTTTCTAATAATCTTACAAGATTTCGCTGAGTACTTAAGCAACAATACAACCCGAATCGTCGATACGCCTCTAAATGTCCATTTCTACTTAAATACAAATAACAAAGCTAAACAATTCTATAGATACTCCGTTAAGAAGACGGTGAAATTTTTATCGGTGTCACCGAATCTATCAGACGCAACATCCACTCGATCCTCGAAGCGATTTGGACACAGGATCCAGGAAAGGAGGCTCAGGATTCACGAGGATTTATGATAGATCCCCGCGACGGACGGGAGTCGGATGGCTCGCCGGTGATAACGCGGTGGCCGTCGGCCCTTGGGTGATTAGCGCCCGACGAGCGGCGTCCCTGGCGCGTGACGAGTCCTTATTTGGATCGGGGGGCCGTCGGCCGCCGCCTCGTCGCGACGCACGGCGTCTCTCCCTCTCGGCGTCGCTGCTTAGGGCGGCTAAGGACTAGGCGGCGGCGGCGGGCTGGGACGAGTGTTAATACACGATAGATTTCCATCTAAGGGGCGGATCGCTATTTTCGGCAGCGAACCGATATGGATAAAGGGACCCCACAGAGCCGGCACTGTGCCACTCGCCGCTCTCGGTCTCTTGCACCACGTACGCCCTAAGCGACCGTTGCCGATCCTCTCGACTACAATTAGTGAACGGTAAATCGAACGTGTGCCTCGCATCTTGCGATCCGATCTCGCGCCGATTCCGCCGATCGCGGTGGACGGTACACCAGCCGAATCGCGGGCAGCATCGGTCCTCCAGACAGCGAATCGGCGGACACGGGATCCCGGGACACAGTGAATCGTTGCGCGCGATCACACCGCAGGGAAATCGGTACCGGGGGAGGACCGAGCGCAGTCGCGATTCCTCGTGGATCGTCCTCCGTTCATCTTGCATGCCCGCGGATGGTTGTGAAGTGACGTTCCGCGAAATGTGATTTCAATGCTTGTGCTTCTGTAATCGGCGACGTTGCTGACGGCGATTAACGATTAGGCTCTTGGTTCTGACGTAACAGCGGGGAACGTAATTTGTTTCTTGATCGGGGGTGCCGATTGCGAATGTCCTTTGAGTTAATTAATGATTGATTGGATTTGGTGAAACGGTGAAACTTTAGAGGAGTATGACCTTTTGGTTATTGAAATTCGAATTCTCTTGTGTAGACTGGTAACTCGTTGATTACGTCAGTAGCTTCGTTTATAATTACTAATGACGTTTTTGGTGCTCTGGGAACTTTATTAGTTACGCTAACTACTTTCTACCTTAATTTGTAATTATAAATTAGATAACCGTTTTGAATCTCCCTTATTTATCTCGCAATTTTCTTTTTTTTTGGGGTCTTTATTATTCCTATTTGCAATTGCTTTATACCCTCAAGTTTAGAAAAAATTAGAAAAATATTGTTGCTTCTGTTATAAATTAGAAACGGTAAGAATTCAATTGATCCTGTACCGAAGACTAATTCTCCTGGATTTAATGCTTGATTAATATAAACTAACTAATAGAATTCACACACGCGCTCACTCGAGTAATGAACTTTTCACAGAAAGTAACACTAAAAGCAATTCAAGATGTGTGACGATGATGTTGCGGCACTAGTCGTGGACAATGGGTCCGGTATGTGCAAGGCGGGATTCGCTGGAGATGACGCGCCCCGCGCCGTCTTCCCCAGCATCGTCGGCCGCCCGCGTCACCAGGTTCGTGATACTCGAAGTTCATCCCTAATCCGATTGGGTCCAACTAGCCCCGTTTTCAGGACTTGTCACTGACATTTCTCAATACCATTCCAGGGTGTGATGGTCGGTATGGGTCAGAAGGACAGCTACGTGGGGGACGAGGCGCAGAGTAAAAGAGGTATCCTCACCCTGAAGTATCCTATAGAACACGGTATAATAACCAACTGGGACGACATGGAGAAGATCTGGCATCACACCTTCTACAACGAGCTGCGCGTCGCCCCCGAGGAGCACCCGGTACTCCTCACCGAGGCCCCCTTGAACCCGAAAGCTAACCGCGAGAAGATGACCCAGATCATGTTCGAGACCTTCAACAGCCCGGCCATGTACGTGGCCATCCAGGCGGTGCTCTCCCTGTACGCCTCCGGTCGTACCACCGGTATCGTCCTGGACTCCGGTGACGGTGTCTCTCACACCGTGCCCATCTACGAAGGTTACGCCCTTCCCCACGCCATCCTCCGTCTGGACTTGGCCGGTCGCGATCTGACCGACTACCTCATGAAGATCCTCACCGAGAGAGGCTACAGCTTCACCACCACGGCTGAGCGTGAAATTGTCCGCGACATCAAGGAGAAGCTTTGCTACGTGGCCCTGGACTTCGAGCAGGAGATGGCCACCGCCGCCGCCAGCACTTCCCTCGAGAAGAGCTACGAGCTTCCGGACGGGCAGGTCATCACCATCGGCAACGAGAGGTTCCGCTGCCCAGAGGCTCTCTTCCAACCGTCCTTCCTGGGCATGGAATCCTGCGGCATCCACGAGACCGTGTACAACTCCATCATGAAGTGCGACGTGGACATCCGTAAGGACCTCTACGCCAACACCGTGCTCTCCGGCGGCACCACCATGTACCCCGGTATCGCTGACCGCATGCAGAAGGAAATCACCGCCCTGGCCCCGTCGACCATCAAGATCAAGATCATCGCTCCCCCCGAGAGGAAATACTCCGTATGGATCGGCGGCTCCATCCTGGCCTCTCTGTCCACCTTCCAGCAGATGTGGATCTCCAAGCAGGAGTACGACGAGTCCGGCCCTGGCATCGTCCACCGCAAGTGCTTCTAAGGTGTCGCGCCCAGCACGGGGAGATTCGCGATTTTCGCCTGCTTTCCTCTCTCTTCTTCCTTCTATCCGCTCATCCAGCCTAGGGGAGAGGAAGAGAGGAGAAGGCAGAAAAATTCTGGGGGGGGGGGGGGGCGAGGTTTGGGAAACGAAAATTACTGAAGTGCCTTTATTCTACACATTTATCAGACTGTACTTTACTTTGTAGTTTATACAACACGACTGTTTGTTATTAACGTTAATTAATTTATTGATAATATCCTCGGCCACTGCAACGAGCCCTTCTCGGTCCTGTAAACATGTACACGCTGGCGTACATGCGCACACACCACGCACACGGATACAGACACACGCAAAAAAGGCTTTCTCGGAATCGCGCGCGCGCGCACGTAATTCGGCATTTGCGATACGCGCGGGGTGGTTAATCGGCGCGAGATATTCAAGTATACGACGAAAAATGGAACCGTAACCAGGCGCATCGACGTCGGCTCATATTGCTGCCTGGCGTATTGTTCTTCTTATTATATCATACAATTAATGATAATAAAACTGTATTATATAATAACACTGTCGGATTATGTGAACCTTGTCGCGAGCGATACAATTGGCGGGCGTTCAGCGCGACGGCATAATGGACAAATTGCCGCTTCATACACGGAGAAATTCGTGAAAAATATTATGTTTCACACTCTCAGCAGGTTTATTAGCGAATACAGTGTGTTCTGGCGCACGGCCAGAGCTCTGCGCAACCTTAAGCGACTATATTTTTATTTGCCTCGATCGGGACGAAATCGTTCGCGCATCAGTAAAAGGGAGCGACTACTATGCTTTTGGATTCATTCTGTACAATTCAACCGTTCGAAGATAAATGGTAATTGTTACTTCGATCTAGGAATAGTATCAGCAGGAGGCAGCTTGGCTATAACTTGTATTCGTCGATCAGACAATGATCACGGCGAAACGTTTCCAAGAATAGAAGCAATTAAATTTAGCTTATCTCTGCAGGTCTCGTCTCTTCGCTTGGGGGGACTTTAAATCGCAGATGTTGAGAAAATCTAAGCGCTCTGTTAACTTCTCTATCCCCTTCTGAGTCTCTCATCACTGTTCGGGCTATACGCGTTCATTTATGTTTCCTTTGTTATTTATTCATATTACGTTGAGCAATTTAGGATGTTTAGCCATGCTCATGGAAACACTGGTATAGGTCTGATCTCCGACGTGGTATCTGCCGTTGTTTCGAAGACGGCTTAGCCCTTTCCACGAAGGGAGGAGCGACAAACGAAGCAGTAACCCAACACGGCGGGCAAAACCGCGGCACAAATAAAGAAATAGCAAAAATAGAATTGTCGGTAGCCGGCTAACGTGGATGCCGTGGCTGTCGCGGAGTACATGCCGGGGGTCCCCGGGAGTGTCTTCTAGCCTTACAAGGCCCCTGGGTGACTTACGTTTATTCTGACGCTTCTTGGGCTAAAATTAGAGCCCCGCGCTCTTCGGGGCGCACATGCACGCGTGCGTGCACCTGCATGGGGTGGTCGCGCGCCAGCTTAGGCAGACTCTATCGCGTACAGTCCTCCGCAGCGACGGTTCCGGCGAGCAAGCTCTCGTACTTGCTCGTACTGCTGCTAATGGCTGCGAGACAACAGGACAGATCGGCTCGGCTAATAAATTAATCCTCGCGGAGAGCTGAACCGATCGACTCCGCTTTCTGTGTCTTTCTCAATTCCAGTATTCCGACAGATAATTAGAGTTAAAATGTTAGCTAAAACTAATATGTTCGTTTTCTTAATATTTTACTTTATCGAGCTGATCAGCTGGGCTACTGAGGAGCCCAATTAAATTGTGTAGGCTGCGGCTCTCTAGATTCGATTATTTATCGTCACGCGTATGAACTTGACTAGGAGAACAAGGTTAGGTGAGCTCGATTGTACGTTGACTGTTATTAATTACACATGAAACATTGTAACCTATATTTCTGATTTTATTCTTAATTGGGGAGTGGAGCGAAAGACTAGAGACGTAATGTTTTATTCGATAATACACTGTATTAAACACAGAGATAGAGTTGTTATCGATGATTGCTCAGTGCTCTATTTGTAATACAGCGAGGAAATAAGTGGAGGAACGTGCGTGGAGCTGGCAGGGACCTTACTGCGGCCCTGATTACCTGGCATGGTCTTACTTATTTATTTAGTGGACGAGTGAAACACTCTGCTGTGTTGCAAATTAGGAGTAACAGATTAGATGATATAGCGAAACAGATAAGTATGCAAGGAAACTTCTACACTTGTAATGGGGAATGTACAATTCAGTCATTATCACACGGATCGGAGATTCGGAGCCCACTTTCTATTTTCGTATCGCACGCAACGTTATCGATTTAGAATAGAATACGATCACCACGCGACTAGCGGTTAGAATTGAAATTCAACATTCCTACGCGTATTCTTTACCATCGGGAAAACCTCGCCACAGCCACAGATCAGGTATAGATAGACCAATCACGCAATGTAATTTTGTGTCCTACCAATTTTGTGCCTTACCATTTTCGTGTCACAACCAACGTTATCGATTCAGTCTGAAATGTTGCGATCCTCGCCCTAACGGTGTTTAGCGTAAGTTCCTGGGGCGCGAAGTTTGAACTATGCAAATTAAATGAGTTAAGGGTGAACGTTTCAAGATTTTATATTTGTCTTCGCCTCCTTCTGGGAAAAAAGGAGAATACGAAGAAGTTTGTTTCTTCTCCTTGCAATTCGTCGTCGTCCTCGTAATAGTACAGACGTGACAGAATAAATCAAGAATTGATATCAATAAAATTATTTTGTTCTTTTCAAAACCAGTTCCGAATCATTTAACGTTACAATTTAGCTTCAGTTTATTGAATTATTAATTACAAGATATTTAGTTCATTTAAATAAACGCGTTTCGCGAGCAGAGTCCCTTAGGTCTACACGGGCATCGAACTACGCTGAAATTCCCACGAGGCGCAAGATTCCCCAGGCGGCCGCGCAACAAAAATAAAATTACACTGCTACGAGTGATGGGAATTAAAATGAAATATTATCGGAAATATTCAAAATCTAAAACGATCTGAATGTTACGACTAATTTCAAGAAACATTTTGATAGAAACACAATTTGCACTTACTTCCATAAATCTCGATCGTAGAAAAAAAGTATTTCATTAAATTCTTTATATTTAACGGACTTATTACTAGCGCAGCTATATTAATTCTATAATTATATATAGCTACAATGTTAATGCTTACACGTATTGAAAAGTATTAATTATAATATATAAATAGTTTTTAGTTGAGGCAGTGAGAACAAAAACGGACTAACCCACATTGAAATTTTTTTTTTCCCCTAGTTTATATGATTAGTAGAGCCAATTAGATTACATTATTACTACTAACTCAACTTCGAAAAAAAATGTGGGTTAGTCTGTTTTTGCTCTCACTGCCTCAGTTGGATTTCGTGTAAATGAATATACTTGCAGGAATATTTTATTTTTTGTAGAAATATTTAGAAGTACAATTGGCTTTCTACAGACGGTGGTGTCTGGAATTTTAATTAACTCCTCTTGCTAGTAGGAACGGCGTATAAGGTCTACAATAGCTCGAGTGATTATTACACCTTTATTCGAACGTTTAAACAATTCCACAGTAATCACCTGCAAGACCAGTTTTACCAACCCTACGGATTTTTCCGTAGATCTACGGATATTTTACTTTATTTACGGATCTACGGATTGTAAACTGAAATCTACGGATTTTTTACCTTTTTCATGAGTTAATGGATAAAACAAAAGATTCTGATTCTGATTAAAGAAATCATTTACTGTTTAATTTGACCCATTGAGGTTACGATCCAAACCGCCGATTTACTGCGGGTCGCTAAATTCCACTTCACTACAAGAGCTTTTCATCACACTTAATCGCTGGAATTCAAGCTATTATTTTCTAGTTCTACTACTCCGCATTTTAAACGAGTACAATAGGAATTAGCAAAGTTTTATCAGCTTTTATCAGCTTTAGCAAAGTTTAATTAGCGAATTTTTTTAATTTCTTTTCGTGAATTTACGTCGGGACGGAAGTCATTGACGAAAACGACGTTCGGGGAAACATTATTTTTGGGAAAAGCTCTTGTACTGAAGTGGAATTGGTAAAAGTCGATATCACAACTTTTGCGCGTGAACTTTTTTCGTAATTTGTGAATTTTTGTTGCGACAATAGTTTGTTTGAGGATGTTAGGAGAGGGTTCAAATATAAGATTTCTAGAAAGGACGGTTTCCATGAGCAAGGGAATTAGCTTCTTTCATATATGTAATAATTAACACTTATAACGAAAATCCGTAGATCAACGGATTTTTCAAAGGGGGATCTACGGAATTCTACGGAATGTTGACCTTTTCTCTACGGATTTTCAAAAATCTGAGTTGGCAACACTGTGCAAGACTTTGAAGAACTCTGCCCCTTAAAATACGACAATAAACACTTTGTTTCAACGCTTTTTTTTATTAAAACCATACCATACAATTCGTTTCAAACTTCTACACAAAGAACAAAGAATTATCCTTACGAAGGTTTAGAAATAACGAAATCTTTCACTTTTCATTTTAAATGCTTTACTTTGATACGAACAGTGGTAGCGTATTAAAGTGGTAAGTTTAAGTATTTTACAATAATACTTAAATAGTTTTACTTGCCAACACCGTTAGGAGGCTAAAGTGAAAATGAATGATAACATATAAATAGAAATGTATAAAATCTGTTGTACTCTCGGCTATCAGAACTCGCTCCGCATTAATATAAACGCGTACTAGTCGCGTCCTAAAGTTCACCAACCTTTATGCATTCAGATCAATACGGAACGAGCGGAATCTACCAGTTTTTATAATTGCTCGAACATGAGATACGTAAGCGGGACAATCAAGCCCGTCTTGGTCCAAGTACTGGCCAGCAGAGTTTTCACCAGCCACCAAATGAACCCTAATATCGCAGCTTGCAAACCCAAGTGTGCAACCATTAATCTGAAAAATACGAAAATGTTGTAAATAAACGATAAGAATCGTCGTACGCTTTCAGGAACCTAAATTTCTTCCGCCCCGATTACGATTTTACGTACATTTTATCTTTGGTGCGTGCTTTTTCCAATGATTTTGGTGACTCATTATTCAGATAAGTCCTGACTCCTTGCGTCAAGTCCACAAAATAATCTTCCCACACCAGTGGCCTAATATCTATACCGAACAGTTGTTTATCCGTCTCCGACAGCGACTTGTGTAACTCCATGGTACGAGGATTATGAAATCTCCATTCGGTGAAGATAAACGTCTTCAGACGGTCCAGCGAATTGTTAACATTGGTGTGTAATCGCACCAGTCTGAAAGCATCACAATTTTCAACGACTTCGTCTTGTATATGCTGACACCATGCGTAAACCAGCCGTAATTTACAACTTACATTGGCCGACCTCCCCCTATCTTGGTAACTGTGTCCAAAATGTACGCAGGTATCATATGTACAAAAAACGCGGAGAGCCTGAACAGGAAGATCGACGGTAGGAGTTTAAGATGCGGGTACCAAACGGCGCTGCGCAACGGATATTTGTGCAGGAAATGATTGATCTTCGTTTCCACGGTTATCCACTTGAATGGATTGCTCGTACTGGACGTACAGTGGAATACTTTCAGTTCTCTTCCGCTGCAACAGAAACATGTACAAAGCTATAGAGAAACTGTTCGTCGAACTATGTACATTCTAATGCGAGCAACGAAAGTTCCACTGTACCCATCTCGGTCGACAGCATACGCCGCGGCGATAAGATTGTTTACAACAATATCCACCGGAATGTAATCGTAAATCAGGTGTTTCGCAACTGGCAGTCTTCTTACGACGCCCTTGCTAGCACCCATCAGAAATCCTTGCGGACCGTTCTTCGATATTGTCCATCCAGGGACTGGCTCTTTCCATGCTGCCGTTACTGTAGAAATATAATAAAACATAATGACACAGGAAGAGATGGCATAGCAATTAAAATGGGAGTAAGGGCAATGGAGGTTGAAGAGGGGCTAATAGACTCGGAAGAAGGATCGATAAGATATGAATGTGGGAGAAGACTGACGAGAGGAAATGTAAAAGTAATCAAAACGGGAGGAATGAGAATGAAATTCCTGGAAGGGAGAGGATGGTCAACTGAAGAATGGAAAAGAAGAAGAGTAAATGGGGAAGAAGTGTGGACCAAAATAGAGCAAAAAACAGAAACGAAAGTAAAAGAGTCAGAGTTCCTAAGAGAATTAACCCTTCGTGGTCACACCTTCTTATAATCACAAATTGGTCACACAGGTTTCACTGTACCCCAGCGTCATTTCTTGAGTTACCATTTTCGTATTTTTAAATCTTTTAACTTTTCAGTGATAATTGTACATTCGTAATACTTGTACAGTCATGGTCTAGTAGTATTTTTCTAGAAATGTAAATTTTGATATGATAAAATTTGTAGTTGAAAATGAGCGATTTTCGAAGGTTGTGGGAAAAACCGATTTTTTAAAGAAAATTTTATTATTTTTTTTGCGATAAATCCCCTTTGGAAGACGCAAAGGTACGACATTTCAAATCGAAAATTGCTCTTGGGGTGCAATACACCCCGTGTGACCACGAAGGGTTAAGAGAAGTGGCAAGGAAACCAGGAAATAAGCCGAAATACTTATGGGTGAAAAAGAAAAAAAGGAGAGGAGAATTACAAAGAATATTAAGATTCATACGGGGTAGTGAAACAAGGGCAAGCAAATATTTAAAAAAAAAAAAAGAAGAAAGGGTGTAAGGCTTTGTAAGAAACAGGAAGAAACAGTGAAACACGTGATTGAAGCATGCGAACTAAGTAAGAGAATTAGCAGTAATTGGAAAGATGTAATTAGAGGAGAAGGGAAAAACTTGGCTATTTTACAGGAGATAATAAAGAAAAGGAAAAAATGGGAAGAACAGAAAAGTGATAAAAGAAGATTCTGCAACATAAAATAGATTAGGAAACACTTGTAAAATAAAAACAAATTGTTAAGACACAGCAGGATACATTAGCAGGGTAGGACTTACGCTGACACAATCACAGGAATGAAATGGAAAGAGTATACGATCTTTAAATTATAACACAAAACTGAGCAATAAATTAAATTAAATTAATAAAACATAACAGCGAACAGACCTCTGTTAACATAAGGAGGAACACTTGTGTTTAAATGTATTATAAGCAAACATACTCATCGAAGGACGCACGATAGCAGCAGGCACACGCCCATTCTTGACTTCATGTTCGGCCAGGTGTTTCGTGAATGTATAGGGATTTGGATGATTCTTCAGTATGTTAGGCGTTTCTGCTATCAACGTAGCGTCATCTGAAGTTTCCACCAGTTTCAGTAATTCCTTCACGTCGAAAGGCGGGGAATACAAACGCTCGTCTGCTTCTTGCAATACAGAATTAACGTATGCACTTGAAACGTGCACCAGCGCCTAAGAAAGGGGGGCAAAGAACATCTGGATCATGCCACGGTCTAGGCATCCTTTAATTAGCATAACTGGATTCAATGTAATAACTGGATTCATTAAAATACCAGGAAATGTAAGATATTCGAAATACAGAAAGCAGTTTACCTTGAGGTCTCTTATCTCTTGGCAAAGTTCGACTACTCGGCGAGTTCCCAATAAGTTAATCGTGGTGGTGGATTTCAAATCAGCTTCGAAGTCTAATGTTGCAGCGGAGTGGAAAACGATCTGGACATCTTCGACCAGAGTCAATCTGTCCGCGGATGACAATCCCAGATTCTCTTCTCCAACATCACCGGCGACAGCTATTAATTTGTCGAAAAGATGAGACTTATTCTCTTCCTTTAACCTGTTGAACACCTGAAATAGTAAAACAAGTTAAGAAGTTTTGGTAGTTGAAACAACTGTTAAATCAACACATATAATTCCCTGAGACGTTAATAAATTTTAAAAAATATCCGAAATTAAAATCGAGGCAGTCAACAATGGACCAACCCACATTAAAAAAAAAAAAATTTTCCCTATTTTATATGGTTAGTAGAGCCTATTGGAATACGTTATTGCTACTAATTCAATTACGAAAAAAAATATGGGTCAGTCCGTTGTTGTTCTGACTGCCTCAATTAAAGAATCTAAAATCAAATTACCGCGGTTATGTGAAAAATACAGGTTAGCGTTCCCCTAAACACGAACGAAATTCCTAGAAGTACGTAGCTAGAATTTTTTCCTTCGATCGAAGTGCCAATGCCCTCCGATAGTTAAATTGTTCACGTGGCAGGAAACTAAAGTCGTTCTATGCGCCGGGGAAAGTAAATAATTATAAAATAAATAGCGAATTTATTTGTTTTTCTATTTATTAATATCCCGGCTTGCATTTCAAACTTACATCCGGCAATAACAAACGGAAATTCAAGTTCCCAGTAGAAAGCTAATATCAGTCTACGTTCACACCCATGAATCTAAGAAAAAATACGAAGCTAATAGAAATCAAGGGCGAAGGTTATCGGATGATTCTGGATTCAGTGGCAGTCTAACGAAAAGTAATCGCGTTCGAGACACTCGTCCACTTTCGTACCGAATTCTTCCGGATTTCCTCCAATCGCTCCTGTATCTGCTTTCCTTTCTTTGGTCGTAGCAATAAATAGATATTTTTCAAGTCCGGGAAGGCTCGTAGCAACTTCTCTATCAGGCAGACCCCGAGGAAGCCAGTGCCGCCGGTAATAAACACAGTTTTGCCGGTGTAGAAATTCGTTATACCCGATGTCATCGTGATTCGTTTGTCGAGGATCTTTGCCCCGGGCTTCACTTCCAAGTTGTAATAGATCTTAACGACAGAGTATGCGTTTATTACTGATGCAAATGTACCGTACTACGCATCGACAACTGCCGGCAAGAAACACAGCATGAACGGCGCTGGTTCGTCGTACACTGAGTGAAGAGGAATGAGGAATCGAGGATGCCCGTCACGGGGCGCCCAACGAATCGACGATGTAGGTGGGATAGGGGAGTGCGTAAATGGAGCCAGGGGAGCATGGTTTTGTAGACTTGCCCCATAATTAGAGGCATCGAAACATAAACAGTAATTAGGTCGGGATTAATGGCATATTATTACATATAAAAAATATCGCCGTAACGTCGCGAAACAATCGATATACGTCGCGTTCTCCTTGTGGCACAATCGTGATTCGTCCGTGCCGCAGCTCGCACAGTTGCAAGTACAGTTAGCAGTCCTCTGCGCACGATTAGATAGGCCACAGAAGATTTTAAAAACGATGAATAAACCGTCGCGATGCAGGCATGTCTTGTTTTCGCAAATGATTGGAAACTGGTTTCCTGACGACATCTGCGGCGAGTAGTAAACATTTGACGAAGGATTGTAGTTTGAACCCCTGCCATTTTAATTTATTTGGCAATTTAATTGCTGGGAGGGATTGCGCGTAGGTGCCAACGCAGGTGTTGAATTTAGGGAACTATAATGTTGTTGGAAGTTAAATGGTACAGCCAGTCATTGCGTAAGTCACTTATCGTAAATGTGTGGAGGATTAGTAACAGGATAGGTTAGAGGAAACCCATTAACTGATTAAATATGAAATATTCGTCGTTAATATGTAATAATGTTTTACTTCGTAATTAGTATTTGATTGTAACACGCTTTGTTTCACAAAGATTTTCTGCGAGCCAATAGTAATAGTGCCGTTAGACAGACCCACTACGTTGCGAGAAAATCAATCAAAGTCCATTAAAAAAAAATTACGTAATATTTGACTATGTACCAGTGACTGACGTGAATACAAATTTGTGTTAAAAAGGAGCTAGGTAGAATATTTATGGTAATGACGGTGGAGCAAAAACGAGAGAACCGCGCTCGACAGTGTATCTCAAAGCGGTTGGCAATATTTGCAGAACTCTTTCGAGTGAATTAGCGCCTACAACTTAACTCGTTAAATTTTCATTCTAATGATTTACTGACCAGGCCTTAAATAATCTTCCGAACCTTTTTATGCTACAAATTGTAGAAAATAAAGAAAGTGCAAGTTCTGCAAATTTAAAATTCAGTATATTCTTGATGAGAGGGAATACTGAAGAGAATTCGCGTATTATTTCGTAATGAGTTGCAGAAATACAATTATAACAGTGCAGACAGCGACGAAACTGGCGGGGGGGGAGGGGGGTGGTCAGCGGGTGTTTTTGCCCCAGGCGTCAATTTTTTTTTGGGGGGGGGGGGGGGTGTCAAATGAGAAACCTTTGTGAAGAAAAGACATCATTTTGGAAAAACAATATCAATGGCTTTATTTAAATTTATATATTACGTTATTCCATTACGAATAAAGGCGATACACATTTTATGGAAAAGTAATTAAAATTTATTTATCTGTTATCAAACAGCAAACAAATTAGAGTTCCTGCAATATGTTTGAAACCAGTTAATAAACACGTTTATTATGTTTTTTTTATGTAAAGTGTGGACTCATCCATCTAAGGTGAGCAATACAACGGGGTAAAATGTATGGGGGGGGGGGGGGGGAGCGCCCCACAGAAGCCTTGCTCGGGGCGCTTATAACGTAGTTTCGTCCCTGAGTACAGAAGATGTCACAAGGCTGCTGGCTGCTGCCGTAATTTAGAGAACTCGCAAGGCTTAGAAAACTGAGAGGCGCTGGGTAGATGAGTCTGCCGACAGTCGTTTGCATTTCTCAATTCGCCAGAAAATTAGTCCCCCGCAAATGTAGAACGCATATTTGTACTGCAATCTCCGGCGCACTCCTGTAATTTCAAACACTCAAGGATGCATTATACGCGGCGCTTTGAATAGCCTGTGCATATCCGTTGCCGAAAAATAAATGCAAGTTTCGCGTTTCTTTAACGGAAAGAATTGCTGCGAACGGTAATGCGACACCTGCTTCGCTTTTGTCGACAGTGTCCGCTGTGGATAAGCAGGAACAAAAAACCTGGAGGGTCACATTACCCGGCGAACTATCTGATATTTACGGTGGCTGATTAATTCGATTTTCTTTTTAGACTTCTTCTTCGCGAGCTCTGACGTAAATATAGAAAAACTTGGGGAGATGACCCAGCACGCTGAAACTTCGGTCAACTTATCCTGACACCAGCTCTTCGGAATATATAGAAATAGATGCAATTTCCGGCTCGATGTCCTGCTTTCCTCGGCTTTAATTATGAAAGTAAGTATTTCCGTTGACTATCACTTTCCACAGCTTTCTATTCCATAGCGATATGTAATGCATCGAGTCATACAATCTAGCGCAACTCTTTTCAACATTCACCTCTGCATGTTGTGAACTCATGTACTCCTTTTACTCGTTTACACGTTTCGGAAATTGTTTAACATTAGGATTTCCATTCTGTCGTGCAAGGAGATAATAGAATTGCCAAGTAAACGTCGCAACGAATGATATACGTGCCATTCTGCATTACCAGCTAAGGCCGCAGAATGCAGGTGTCACTGTCTCACATTATGGCGCAAACTGTACGTTGCGTTTTGATGCAAATTATTCCCGACAGATGTCAGGCTAGATCTCGTTGCGACGGCTTCTAAACAGATGACGTTTAGGAGCAGGGGAAAGCGTTTTACGGCAGTTGTTATCGTCGACATCGGAGATTTTTACCTCGGAGTAACTTCCAGTAACTTCTCCGATTGCGAATCACTGGAGATGTGATATCGCACTTGCAAAGTTGTCACGCTTGCAGTTGAAAAACGGAAAGATGTGCGCCGGCAAGCTTGAGGATTTTGTCTTTTATGTAGGGCATGGGGTTGAGGCGGGAGATTAAATAAGGTGCTAATGAAATAATTTCATTGGGGTGGTTATTCAAAGCAGAAATTTTCTGCCACGAGTGCGGTTAGATTCCGGCGATTTATCTAGCTCGTAGCCCTCTGGCGTTGGGTTCGGAAAGCGTTATGACAGTCAAATGTTTGCAGTGATTGATAAACAAGGAGGATAATATTTTTTTGTAACTTTTGAAGATTAGATTCTGGTATATGAATTGCGTTTTTTTTTTATAAATCCACGCAATTTATTGTTATCGGAGGGATTCGTTATTGTTACTGAAATAAATATTCTATTTGCGTTTTATAGGCAGAGTTTAAACATTAATTTTGCTGTCATTTGATAAACGCACTTGATTAGATGGTAGATTCGGTTTAGGTTGGGAATTTGTAGCTTTGGTAAACTTGTGTTGCAAGAATTTAACGCGGGCGCATTTCTCGTTTTCTCGACGCCCCTTGAATATTGGCATCCTGCACAACTTCGTAGTCGGCAGTCTCCTCAACACTCTCTTGCAGCGCCTCAATTCGAAAAAAAACGTGTGCTCATTTATTCCAAAATTAAATCAGTTTTTAGTGTGGTTTACTTGGCATGCCTTTGATTGTTTATAAAAACCAGTGAGAATACATGCATGCACTTCTTGTAATATTAAAATTACAACATATGGACGAATTATAACTGTGCAACTTAGAAAAGAACGCGAGATTGTAACTTAGAAACGCGCTCGTGGCTAAAATGTCACATGTATAAATAAAATTATAGATGCAAACACGGCTGCAAAAACCCCAATGACATGGCATGTTGTGGCAGTGTAAACAATTCCTGGTTTTCAATAATACATATGAATATTGTTTACCTCACGAATTCCGTAAAATTAAAATATATCTCCATATAATGTAAATTAAGAAATTTAACTCCGCCGTATTTAACATTCAACTAAATTTCAGTTCGGACAGTTAAATATCAAATCGTTTTAATAAATGCGATAAGATAAGCACAGGAATCTGCATATCAGATCCCCGATAGATTTTCCAAAAGTTACGTTACATATTACGTCGAATGCATAATCCGACAAAGTCACTATACTTATAAGAATTAAATAGCAGAATTCTAATAATCGCTAAAAGGGAATAGGTTTACGATAACTCAGCGATGGAGCTAAAAACGATAAAGTATGTTATTGAGGACCAAATTACAATCCGTGTAATTATGAAAATCGATATTACAGGTAAGCGTGGAATTAGAGCATACGTAGCTACGGAGCAGAGAATCGACAAGGAGGAGAATAAAGGGAAATACGGTCGGCTGCGTCGTAAGGGTGGGACTAGCAGCGATAGTGGATGAAGGTGGAGAGGGGGCCGCCTAGTGACTTTTCACGGGAAACAATTGCCTTGCCTGGGGGGATTTGGCGGTTGCCCCAAGATGGCGGACTCGGTTGGCGTGCGACAAGCACGAGCTGAAAAGTGCCGAGACCGCGAGAAGTTCGCGATTCTGTGTTAAATCGGTAGCGCGTGTTTCACGCGTGGACAGCTGGAGGATCGTCGACGAAGAAGACACGCTCGGATAATCTAGGTACGTGATAAATCAGTGACACGGGACCGTTTTCTCTCGGTACGGGGTGAAAAGCCGCGCCTACTGCTATCGTGGGCTCACGATGTCGTGGGTGTGCATGGAACGTCTCTCTTCCCCTATTTAACCAGCGTGTCGGTATTCTCTCGCATTGACAGCAAAATCATCGGGAGGCGCGATCCCCGCCGCGGAGGCTGGCGATCGCGTTACGGAAATTCATAGTGGGGATATTGAGGTTGGCATGCGAAAATCGAACGGTCGAGTGGCACGGCCGACTCGTCCCGATTATATTCAACCGTGTATATCTGTTGCATTGCCGTTTGATAACAGAAACCGTCGTCGAACGGCCGCCAGCGTAATTCTACGATTATACGCGATTCCAGACGTGCAACTTTCCCGCCGTGCCCGTCCAGAGATATCTCATAAATATCATCCTATTCCTGGTTCTCGACGGATCCATTCCCGAGCCGTTCCCGATCAGCGGGCTCCGCCGTATTCGCCACCGAGTGGCTTCTCCGCCTTGTCACCGTGAACATACTTTTTACCCCTCTGCTTCTGCATCAAAGCCGATGATTACCGCCTCCTTTGACGCATTGTCTCGGACCCGTGTCAGTGTTCCCCGTGCCTTACGTGTGTGGGTGCGTTACAGCTCCGCGGTGGGCCGTGTGTGCGCGCGCGTTTCTTGGCGTGCGCAACGCGAACCCGCATGCCGGTTCATCGTGTAAAATAGTCGTGACTCGTATCTCTTTGATTTCTCCTGCTGCTCCTTCGTGCTCTTCTAGGTACACGTACATGTCTACGCTCGTAGGCAAAGGGCTCGCCCTCGCCGCGCGCTCCTAGCCAATCGTTCTTATGCGTAGAATTTTCTTCTCCCCCGCCCCAACCTGGGGCCTCGATGAAACTTCTACATACGGATAATGTTAATCGCTAAGAATTCGTCGGTTTCGCCGAGGACGGGTGTCGGTTGTACGGGAAGTGTAGCCACGTCTCTGCGTGGCTGCCAGTTTTCGTGCTCGAGGCGAGAATAAGTCGAGAACGAATATCGTTGACCCTTCGGGTGCTGTGAACGCTTATAACTGGTCAGCCAATTAGTGGACGTGGTGCGGTGAACGCCTATTGGCGTCCGGCAAATATGTTTAAAGGGATATGGTTAACGATTTCTGCAACACAGCGCGTGCTGGCTTTGAATTCTTAGCACCGTAAAGGGTTAATATGACACTTGCTAGGAACGGATAGATGGCAGTATGCGCGGGTGGAAAGAATCCTGGATGTACAATTCTGTCATTATTCCCCTGTGTTTGAAACGGTGTCGATTGTCGGCGGTGATTGAACCCTGTCATAGTGATACGTACGTCCATTCAGTGTCTAATAACGATTGAACACCGCCAATGGTGATCCATGCGGGGAAGAGTTAGATGGCTCTGTGGACAGGTGTAAGGACAGTGCCGATGCATTCCTATCTGCTTGTCGTTTTCTTGTGCTTGAACCGGTGTCGAGCGGTTTATTATAGCGGTGTATCGCGTTAGCCATAGAAGAGTAAATAAATATGATTAATATGGTAACGGGAGTGGAGAAGCGCCACGTACACTGTTCTCTATCGCGAGGGATCGCATGCCATGGCAATAAGATCTTCGCTGACAGGATTTCTGCGGTGAGTCGTCTGCGAATCCTTAATCACGTTCATTTAGACTGTTGTTTATGCCCGCCCATCGAAAAGTCATGCAAATTTCGGGGCTTGCGTGTACTTTGTTTCGATGGGTTACGTAATTTCGCGGTAATGATCACCCAGGTCTATGCAGGCATATAGATAAATATGCTAATTATATTGCGAATATATTATTTGTCAAAGTGATAACGGCTATTGCGAATTATATAGTGGTTTCCTTTGTATGTCACAACGTCTTGCTGATGTGCTAAAGACATTTTTCGACGATTGGACGAAAGATGACACGCGGGCGATAAAATTTCGTAATTCACATACACGGCGAATCAGGCACTCGACAAATTCCACGTGTAATGGGAACAATTACATCATCCCGACTCGTAATAAGTTCAAGTAGGGGGCTCTGGTGCAAGCTCTGCGTTTGAATTCACTGAGGTTGTTCGTTAATTAATTTGTTAATTTGTCACCACGATTCCGATGTGTTCGCGCGACCGTGTAATTATATCGTACTCCACGAGCGTGAAGTCGTAATATAAATCAGTGTATTGGTTACAAGTATCGGTGGAGTCCATTACCTTGCAAAGATTTCTTTTCTAATCAAATATTCTCAACAGCATAAAAGAATTTAATCTAAAAAAACACAACTTCTAGACGCCACTTTGCAGTGACTGTCATTTTTCAATGCACAGAAGGAAGGGCCAGTTCTTCAGAGTTTAAGGTGAATGAAAAAAGTTAGTGAAACTAATTTTCGAAGTGTGTGCGCGAATAGAACGAGACTGATCGGATTATAAGGTGGAGAATAATTAATTAGTGGCTGCTCTGCGTACAAGAGTGAACCATGCGCCTGCCATATGCTGTGGTGTGTTTAATTCTTGGGTTAAGATTCTTCCAAGACCGAATACGATTCTTCGCCGGGAAGCTTTATCCGGTGTCGGTAAATCCGTGGAACGTGATCAATACAACGCGCGTTGCTTCCGCGTTCGTCCGTTCCGGGTAAAAGGGTTGCCTTCGCGACGAGGGTTGCTCCGTGCACGTTCGACTAACTCGACCAGCCTTTATTCTCTCTTTTCTTCGCTTAACGGTGTGCAATGAGCGTATATCGAACGGAAGAAACATAGTGAACTCTAATCGGGTCGGTGAAAGAATCGACTCGTGTGATAGGGGAAGTTTCAGGACCGTGGACCCTCGTTCTCTACCCTCCCTCGGCTGCCTTGAAATATTACAGATATTTTATCTCTCTATCTAATGAACTTTACGCATTTCTAAGTAACGTAAGATTGATTTTTTTTTAATAGTAGTCAAACAAAAATACTCGCGAGTCGTTCGAGCCCATCACTACTTTCACAAATATCTGTCCAGCTCCGAGTATCCGATCCATTAGTGAAGCGAATAAGTGGAGGGAGGGTTAGTCGTAAGATTCATTTTCTTGGAATAGTATTCAAACAAAAATACTCGCGAGTCGTTCGAGCCCATCACTACTTTCACAAATATCTGCCCAGCTCCGAGTATCCGATCCATGAGTGAAGCGAATAAGTGGAGGGAGGGGTAGTTGTAAGATTCATTTTCTTGGAATAGTATTCAAACAAAAATACTCGCGAGTCGTTCGAGCCCATCACTACTTTCACAAATATCTGCCCAGCTCTGAGTATCCAATCCGTCAGTGCCACGAGTAGGTGGAGCGAGGGTTAGTCGATTCTTCCTTCGATCAAATACATTTTTTTATCATACCGTAGAATGGAAACCCGATCTTATGGGATAAGGTCTAAAATTAGCAGGGAATTTATATTTGCGACACAGGATGGAACCGGTGTATCGCTTACGGGACATGGATGTGACATGCGTCAGGATCGTTACGAATTCCAGAAGTCGGAGCACTAATTTATCACATTATGTAAATAACGTACAGTTCTTTTCACGGCTGTCAATTTCGTCGACGAATTTATTCCCTGGCAGGACAGTACATACGCGTGTCTTTTCAACCGTACCGTTTCCGAGAACCTCCCTAGGGTGCAGTGGGAAACAGTCAGCGGGTCTGACGAATTTCAAGGAGGGGCAATTCGTCATCGGTGCTCTTTGACGACGCGGCTGCCGTCCCCTGTCGATTTTCGTCGAGAAAAAACTATTTGTTAATTCGAAGACATCACGCTCCTTCCACTACTCGCGATAAGTATCTCTCCTGGAGGTTTGTTGTTTTTTCGTCAGCGACGCGGCGCGTCCTTGCGCCTCCCGCGTCACAAGGTAATGAAGTCACGCTCGTATATTAATTAGGAATTTAGCTCGTCGATCCTTCTGAGAAGACGCGCGAGCAAATATTAAAGCAAGTACTCGGTTTTTGCGCCATGACCCGTATTCACGTGGCTGTTGCACGCCTGGGCGTGCAGCATCGCGGGCTCAACTGTCCCTGTGTACACGAGACAGCTCGCCACGGCTATTCCAACCGAATCAACCAGCCGAGTACTTGCGAGTACTTGGCAATTCTCGATATTTCCAGCGCTCCTTGTACTCGATGGAATTTCGATATTCAAAGTGCACCGAGCACTCGAAAGGCTTCAATATTCCCGGATAAAATCCGGCCAAAAAAAAATAAGTTCTTTGCGGTAACTTTTTTTTGACAATCCGAGGGCGATATCTAATTCGCTCCTCTGACAAAGGAATCTGTCAATGAAACTGAAAAGGCTTTCAGGCGAGAAGCGCGCTGCTTCTTAGTAGCTTATCGCAATAATAGACGTTCCTTATCTGGATGGGCAAATACGCGTAGATCTACCGCGGACTGATTTCTACCTCGTAGCGAAACTCCTTTGAGAATCGTTACCGGCGCTTCTGCGAAGACGCCGAATTTCAATTTAAATATTTAATCGGATGCAGGCGACGAGCGCTGTGTAGCTTCTCCGCTGCACTTTGCGCCTACGACAAAGTGCAAGATGGGGAATACCGAGAAATGTTATCATCATAGCACTGCGTGTTCAAGCCGTGCTTTGTTTCGCGTTTTTCCAAACTGAAAATTCTGGTCGGTAATTAATTTTTCGGGCAGATTGAAGAATACCTTTTGAACACGGGGTGTGTTTTAAATATGGAATAAGATGATAATTATCGGATTGGAAAGAACGGTGTTGTTGGTGCATAGAATAAGAAAACGTCGACGTGTTACATATTTTATTCGCTCAGTTACATATTTCATTCGCTGACAGTGGAAAAAATTAATTTCACGTATTTTTCGACTTAAAAATACCAGGCAGGACATCTTCCGATAATTGCACCATCGAACGGTGGACTCCGGTGATTCACAGCGTGTCGTTCAAAACAATTAGTTGATGGTGCCTCTAAAAAATTCTTGAGAGTGAAGCAAATGTCTGGATTCTTACTAAATATCCACTAACAATAAGCTTTTGTACCTAGTCTCCGCAGAATATTGAATTTGTATTGATCGGTGACTTCAACACTGCTTTATAATCCAACATTTAATACATATATTCCCCTGAACGTCTATATCAGCGTTTCCCAGCCTTTTTATAGTCGTGATCCCCTTTTATAATCCTCAAATAACCTGCGACCCCCAACCCCAATATAAGGTAAATAAAACACATTAAAAATAGGTATTTCAGAATATAATTCTAACTTAATAATTAAATAAGTGCTAAAAATCGCCAACTAAAAATAACCAAGGCGACCCCTTAGAAAACACTTCGCAACTCACACGGTTGGGAATCCCTAGTCTAGAGCACATTATATCTACAGAACACGATACAGTTCGCATTTAGCATAGAAGGTGTGTATATAAATACACAATCAGTAAGTACTCCATCCGTCTTAAAAACAATAAAAGTCTGTAGGATCGTAAACACGTTCACAGTTAACCAGCAACTCATGTTTCACCGTTCAGTGCAAAACCAATTACATTTCTGGTGATTCTGTTAAAAGGATACTCTCGTGCTTTCCTTTGTACGAACTCGCAGGCGAATAACCTGTGGCGGATTTAAGGAAAAAGGCCCAGGTGGCAAACGCGGAGGGGGGCATTTTCCGGAAAAATTAAAAGATAATTTACTAAAAAAGTGTAGAAGTACAGAAAAAAATATTGTGTTTCAATAGAACTGTAATTATTTTTTTTTTGAAGATGGGGCCCTACGGGGACCTTCTGGGCAGGGGCCCAGGCGGCTAGTGCTCGTGGGCCGCCCGTTAAATCCGCTACTGCGAATAATGCTTTTTACTTTTGGAACTTAAGGGGGCTTTGCGCCTTGCTGGGCCGAAAAAGAGGTAATTCTTTGTGAATTTTTTCTACATAAACGGTTCGACTAATTAATTTGAGGTTTGGCAGGCTGTATTATTGTATCTTGAACTATTGTTCTGAATTTTTGTGTGACAGTGGAAAAAAAAACATGGCAGATACAAAAAGAGCGTTGAAAAATAATCGGGTGGTCCTGGCGTTGACGAAAAGTACTGTAAGGTTTATCCGAAACACAAAAAAGAAAATAGATTCTTAATCTATATGAATGTGGCTATCGGTGGGAGTAGATTTATTGCCGTATTTGTTACCGTTCCTTTTTTATTTAAAGAAGTTGTCCCGATTTTGGGGCAAAACCTGTTTCAGAATCAAATCAGGACGCTTCGGCTTCTACAAAAGCCTGCCATTTTAACATTTTTTTATTTTTCTTAATACATCTGCTACCACCGATAGCCACATTCATATAGATTAAGAATCTCTTTTCCTTTTTATGTTTCGGATAACCTTTATAGTACTTTTCGTCAACGCCAGCACCACCCGATTATTTTTCAATGCCCTCTTTGTATCTGCCATGTTTTTTTCTTCACTGTCACACCAAAATTCAGAACAATAGTTCAAGATACAGTGAAACAGCCTGCCAGACCTGAAATTAATTTGTCGAACCGTTTTAGTACAAAAAATTCACAAAGAATTACCTATTTTTCGGCCCAACAAGGCGCAAACCCCCTTAATTTTACAAACTTATTGGAGTATCTACACATAGTTAGTGATTCTAAATTTTATTCCTTTCCCCTGTTTCCTTCCGCCCTAGCTACCTAATTACCTTCTACTTCACTATTGACATTACATCCTCTATTCACCATCGAGTAAATAGACAAATCATTGCCTCGAGAGTCCGTTGGACCTAATGATCCTCTAGAGATCGTGATCTTGCGAAACAGTGCCGCTGGAAAGTCAACAATTTGCTAGTTCGTTTTGCCCACTCGTGTTACGCGAGAAACGTTAACGGCGCAGCTTCGCGCTACTAGCGGAGCATCGCTTTTCGATCCGCGAGAATGCAACGAAATAAGACAACAGAGCCGCGCGCGGCAGCGGCAAATAACGGCGATCAATTTCGACGCGGCTCGATGGGTCTCGAGCACCGTTCACTGAAATTCTAAGCAACGTGGATTCCCGTTTTTAGCGTAGCCTGGCCGCGAACCGAGTTGCACCTATTCTCGTGCAACGCTTCCCCGCGTAATTAAGCGCTTCTAAATAGGGGGCATCGTTCGTGGATCGTTTCGCTCTGAGCGCAGATACGCGAGGCCGTTTCTTGGTCAATTGGGTCCGATGCTCGGGGGAACAGTCTTTCGGAGGACATATTTGTTCGGGGGACGAGTGAAGAGTTTGCGGAACGTCGCGAGCTTTCAGCCGTGGCATTCGAACAGTTTCTTACTTCTTTTAACATCTTTTACTGATATCGTTATGGAAAGAGTGCACTAGTTTCAGAGATCAAATTTGGAGCCGTGTGACTCTTGTTAGGGAGCGAAAGAATGGCTTGGTATTTGATTTATTTAACCCATTACAGGAAAAGCATTAAAATAAAAACTCTAGAATTTTCATGGCGTTGAATACAATAAAACTATTAGATTTTTCGTTGCGTTTAATAAAATAAAAACTTTACAATTTTCATGGCATTTATTAAATTAACAACTCTAGAATTTTCACGGCGTTTAATAAAATAAAAAGACTCTAGAATTTTCATTGCATTTAATAAAATAAAAACTCTACCACTTTCATTGCGTTTAATAAAATAAAAACTTTACAATTTTCATGGCATTTATTAAATTAACAACTCTACAATTTTCATGGCTTTATTAAATTAACAACTCTAGAATTTTCATGGCGTAATAAAATAAAAAAACTCTAGAATTTTCATTGCATTTAATAACATAAAAAACTACAATTTTCATTGCGTTTAATGAAATAAAAACTCTACAATTTTCATGGCATTTATTAAATTAACAACTCTACAATTTTCATGGCGTTTAATAAAATAAAATAAACTAGAATTTTCATTGCATTTAATAAAATAAAAACTCTACAGTTTTCATTGCGTTCGCCCTAATTGAAAAAAATTGAAAATTAATGTAGCGTTTATGCAACACCTGTTAATGGCTTAAAGAGGGATATTATATTTAGATTTTGATTTTCTGATTGTGATTTAGAGATACATTATATTTACATCACTCTGTATACTGGCAGATCCTGAGATAGACATGATGTCGATAATTCGAGGAAAGATGTAGGTAATACGTCAATGAGATGGGAAATACGTATTTAGCGTAAGATTTTTTCTTGTTTACCAGGAAAAGTCTTCGTTCTAAACAAAAGCAAGCTTAAATGATGAATAAGAGGAAAAAACAGGGAATGTCAATTTTTCGGGTTTTTGCGATTTATAGCATATTTTGTTGGAAATTCTTTGAGAAGAAAATTAAACTCACCGAACCTTGTTTCTTTACAGCTGGACCCAAGTATTGAAACTTAATTTTCTCGATAAAGCTGTTTTGTGACATTCCCCGTTTTTTTCCCTTCGAATATCTTTTCCTGTAACTGGTTCCCGGGATGACTTTTAACGATCATACATGGATTCGATATTTTTCCTCCCCGTGTCTTGCAAAAGGATAGATAAATTCCCAAATTAAATACCTGGAGATGTCAGACATCTTTTTTTTTTACAAAAAGAAAAAATAAGAAACGTGACCGCAGGGATAATCCTTTCGACAGGGGACAAGCAATTTTTGTCCTTCTGCCGTCTGGCCACCAAAAGGGGGAGCAGAATTTGTTGACGGCTCGTTCGGCGTAGGCTTGGTTTCGTAGAATGCGTTAATCTTTTACGATCCTATTTTTGTCCTGTTGTTCTAGCTGGTCCTTGTTCGTCTTCTTACTTCTCCGTGTAACAGGATACCTCTAGGCCTCATACCGCAACGCATTATACGTACAAAAGCCGAAAAGACTCCACTTTATAGCCGGAGAACGTCACAGGGCTCCCCAACTCATCCATTAACGAGCCGTTCGCAAGCGACACGTGCTATTAAATTATTTTTCGTTTCGCACACAGTGGTCGCGCCGGCCGAAATAATGCACTTTTTCAGGCTGCCCGGTCCGATATTAATTTTATGCTGGAATGCTTTAAATTACCGACGAGCGTGGCTCTCGTGCGCCGCGTATTGAAATAAACATGATAAAATCTGTCGCGAGGCTCGCGTAGGGCTGCGAGTGTTAATGAAATGGGCTGTCAGGCATAATGGAAACAGGAACGGGGGTGGAAATAGTCTGCTCATTGTCCTCCGTTCGTCTAGAATCCGCCCCTATTTTCGATCACGCTCTAATAAACCAATACGCGGTCGACCCTGCTCGCTGGTGCTTTTCAGTGATCAATGAACCGCCTATGAAAACGGCCCTGGTTCCGTATATACGTCGTCATATTCTTTGTATTTTAAATTATGCACGGTCTCTCTCCTGGGCGCATTTCTTATATAAGTCTGCTTACAGCAGGGCAGGTACTGTACAGTAAATGGAACAAGCAAGGAGTTTTAATTTTTAATTTAATTTTCAGGAAGTATATATTTAATTTTGTTTGTATGCTATTAATACAGTACAGTGAAGCGTTAAATGACGTCAGTAGATGAAACCTGATTGGAATTAGTAGAGGAAGTGTAGTATATTTTGGAATAGCAGATTATTTAAGATGAATAAAAAATTACGGCAGAGGATGGGAAGAAACAAAACTGCATAATGTTATAGGGAAACTAATAAACTTTTATATTTCAAACTCTCAGTAATAATAAAGAACAAAAAGTAACTGAAACTTTGGTCTAAATAAAAAATGACAGGAAGTATCGATTTCGTTAAGGTGCAGGTAATTTGGAATACCGGTATTCTAATTTGCCTACGCTTTATAAACTTAGAAAAAACATGTAGATAATAAAATTATTTTCTTTTATGATCTAATCAGGCTCAAAAATCACAATACAGTAAATCCTCGTTATAAACCCGACGAACGGGGCTGGCGGCGGGCGTACGACGCGATGCGGACACTATTCCGTGCGGCCGATGCCGCGAGTGAGAAATCCGAATAGCGAGCGAGAGGGAACGAAACAGTTGACACGAAGTTGCCGTCGACTCTTTCGTTGTCTCACTCTCGACCGAAGGATTCCAAGAAATGGTGGGGATAGTCACCGGGCGTACTACGCATGGTAAAAACGGGGCAATAACGAGGATTTACTGTATAGGAACAATCTTAAGCAAATATAAATGGACAGCGCTGGCCCAAACCGGCGCGGCGGTAGCCGTTACTCGTGAAACAAAAGCATTGCTGAGCTTTGGAATATTCCAAAATACCTTCACCAACGGTATTCCGAATTAGCAACATGGCATTGAAACCTAAAATTTCATGTCACACTTTGTATTTTCGAAATTATCGCAAAACTGACACGGAACCATAGAAGGAACATTCAAATGAGGAGATTAAGTATTTAGCTCTATAGTTTTGACATATTTTAACCATGATTGGAACGATTGAATACTTGCTGAAAAAGTTTTGCAGATTCACGTTTTTTTATTCTGCAGATTAACTTGAAAATGTAAAAATTGCGGTTCATTCACAATTGTCATTAGTTAACAGGTCATTAGCTCCTATTGTTTACAGTATTACAAATTACTTCGGTATTCCAAATTAACAACAGTATTCCAAATATGCTGCACTTCCTCTAAACGAATAATATTTGCAACGTGTTATTAATCAAGATGTGCTGATGCTTTCTTTTGTCACTATTTATTGTCCACACATTTCCTTCCCTTCCAAGAATATTATTAACATTAGGATATCTTAATTGTATAGAAGCCGTGTTAGATATTATCTTCGCTACCACGAGGGACAAATTCGCGAAGTTCAAACGAAGGAAACGTTAAAATCTTTTCAGGGTTTCTTAATTTTACGTTCTCTTCAAAAATCGTGGCTGGATTCAAAAATTCCGAGTCTTTTACCATATGATATTTAAGGATTGCGTGATCCTTCTATCTCTCCAATCAGCGACCAAGTCTATTTTTGTACCAGCAATGCCGGAAATTGTGTTCCAACGACACTCGTCCAAAATAAAAATAGTTACTTCTTAATAGGATCCCATATACACTTGACACATGACTACACATTCCGAATGAGTTTTTTTTTTTGGAATCCCGCGAAACTCGGTAGGCTCGGCCACTAAATCTGTCACGAGACCGCGGTAGCGTCGGTAACTCAGCGCCGTTGATATTCGAACTTTGAAATGCAAAAAACCTCGGTTCACGGCCGTTTGAAGGTCACTTTTCACGAATGTGTTCTGTCCGAGACGTAATGGGCGAACGGCGCGAAAGTGAAAGAAAAATTCGAGCGTTTCGGCGCACCTTTCCCTGCCGATCATTTTCGTAAACAGCTGCACTTGTTTTCGGCGTGCAACAGATTTCAACGACTGGTCCCAATTACCGCGGATCGTGCGTTATAATTAGAGAAGAATGTATAGTACAGGGCACTTTAGGAGGATTTCGTAACGCGCCAAGGCGACGAGGTGCGTGTTTGGGCGTTCTTTAGCTTCAACCGCGTTGAATAACATGTTTATGCCAAAATAAGTCCTCTTGGACATTGACTAGGAGGAACGAAAAAAAAAAAAGAGTGGTCGGCTAGGAGCGGTTACGTAAATACACGGGAGGGAAATTAATTGATGGGCAGTGGTATCGTCTAACCAACGGTGGGTCTTTTTTTTTTTGGGCCAATGCCACGGTCACGTTTACTCTTTTTTAAATATCCGGTTAGGAACACTTATTCGAAAGCGTTGAATAGGTACATTGGCTGAAAAGAAACTGAGCGTGCATACCATACCTATCCTTCGATCAGTCAACACGCGTGCAGTATAAATTTTGGATACTTTTTGCGTCTCGGTGGTTTCAGCGTTGCACGGCATTTTAGAAAGGGGATATAATTGGTATTAAATGTTGAGGGTTACTTGCGATTCCGTCGGTCTTCTCTTATCATGGATTCGTGGTTTCACTTGACGTTCACTTAGAATTTTATTCCATTGCACAGTGGGCTGAATGTGCTTCAAGCGCGAAAAAAATATTATTATGCCTCTAGCAGTATTATTGATTAACAATAAGTAATGAAATGTATTTAAATGATAGATATATACGCGATATTAGGAGGACAAAAAAACAAAAATATGAAGTTGTAATTTTGTTTATTTACAAAAAGTAATTTTAACTTTAATTTTATTTTAATTGCTATATATAACTACAAGAATTATTTTTTGTTGATAATCCATTGTTGTATAACTGTTTGGTAAGTCGTATAAATCGAGCATATCTGCAGGAATCTCTTTTTTTTGCGAAATACGAAGTTTCGTAACTCCAAAAAATGCGCCGATATGCAAATTCTTTTTATACCAATAATTTCTTAAATATATGTGTTATTATTTACGAAAAGCACAATACATGCAAACACGTGCAACTTTTTGTACATTTCGATAAATTTAGGATATCTGCTGACAGAAAGTATGAAAATAACTTCAACAAATTTATCTATGTAATGTGTAAAAAATTAATACAAAAATATGTTACACAGTTTGGGGAACAGAAGCCATCACAGAAAAATTTAAAAAAAGTAGAAAATGCTTGCAATTCACGACTGTACACGTGTATCCCCACGTGCTTCCCGATTGCCATTTCTTAAAATATTTTATGATTTCCAGTACTTTAACGTCTATACTAAAAGTAATATACGAAGACCTTTTTTCTCTCTACTTTTTCGCGCTTGAAGAATGGTTCAGCCCACTGTGCATTGGAAGGGAAGAGGACTTACTTTTTTAATATACAATTCGTAGTTTCCGGGGCGAATTTTATAATTAAAATTAAAAGTTGGAATTATAGTTAAAGTAAAATTTGAAATTATAATTAAACTTGAAGTTGAAGTTAAAGTTGAAATAATAGTTAGAAATTATACTTTAACTATAATTTCGACGATAACTTTAATTACATTACATAACATTACAATTCAAATTAAAGTTGAAATTATAGTTAAAGTTACAGTTAAAGTTAAAATTGAAATTATAGTTAAAGTTAAAATTAAAGTTGAAATTATAGTTAAAGTTACAATTAAAGTCAAAATTTAAATTATAGTTAAAGTTAAAATTAAAGTTGAAATTATAGTTAAAGTTACAATTAAAGTTAAAATTGAAATTATAGTTAAAGTTAAAATTTAAAGTCGAAATTATAGTTAAAGTTAAAATTAAAGTTGAAGTTAAAGTTAAAATTGAAATTATAATTAATGTGAAATTTATAGTATTAATTATAATTATAATTAGTGAAATTATAGTTAAAGTTAAAATTGAATTTATAGTTAAAGTTAAAATTGAAATTATAGTTAAATTTAAAATTAAAGTTGAAATTATAGTTGCAATTAAAGTTAATGTGAAAATTCAGATAAAGGTTAAAGTTAAAATTAAAAAAATAAAAATAAAATATTTCTGCGGAAATATTTATTTTAGAACGAAATTCAACGTATTTCAATTTCCATGTATTGGAGTGGCATTTAGATGTCGAAGAACGACGTGTTCCTGCTGAGGGAAACTTGTAAGCTTCGCGGGAGGTGGCAGAGGTGGCTTTATAGGACATTATGGCGGTTGCAGCGTGAAAGCTTTCATACGTACGGGCTTTTCATCCTTTCCCCCTATTTAGACCTGTCGCGACACAAGGAATATTTCGATCGGCTTGGTGTCCTTCTGGACAAGAACGTTTCGCGAAATGGGGATCGACGTTAGTTAAGTTACAGCTTAAGGCGGAGTAATCGCGGCGACACGCGAGATCGCGATTCGTATTCGTGAAAATTTGCATTCGTCGGTGTGGCATCTGCACGAATCGACATAATTTGCTTGATTTTTACGACCTTGGTAGCGGGAAACGCAATATTCTGGTCTATCCGAGCGTCGGGAACAGGATCTAATCGCCAGTTCGCATTTCTTGCGGCTGCGATATGTTATGAACTTTTTCTCAGACTTAACGCGGCGACTAGATAATAAAGAACGAAGCAACTTCGGCTTATTTCATTCTCAAAATTTAATAGTTATAACGCCGATTCAGTTCGAGTCCCGATTTCAGCCCGACTTGGAACACCACTCGAGTCCTGATTCAACATCAATTTATTCAACCATCAATTCAGCGATTCACTCGAAACGCCTTCTGTGATTTGATTTCAGTCCCACTAATTTTTAATATCTTCGGAAAGTGTCTCTCCACGTTTGTGCCTCGATTCATCGGTATTCATTGAATGGGAAACTCCGGAGCTCTGGAAATCCAGTAATTAGGATTTTTATTTACGAGGCGGATAGTACTACTTCGAATCGCTCTTTTCAACTCGACGAATGGCTCGCGTTGCAGTTAAAAAAGCATAGAGCACCGCAGGATGTTATGAAAGACCGATTAACATACCTCATAACGAGCTGCAATTACACTTGTCACAGACCCCTTGTAAAAGTTCGCCCAGCGAATAGAGTGCCCATAATTCCCGCCGTTTATTTACCGTTTTTCGTTTTCTCCTTTGCCCCTTTCCCGAGTATTTAGATCAAGGTGGTTGAACGACTTCTCGGCAGCGGAAAAAAGGGCGACCGTTTAGTCGGCCACACGCACAAAATGGAATTAGCAACGCTGTCCGTGCAATTTTCCGTTTTCCACGCCGATTCTCAGATTGCCAGCGAATAGTTTCGACGATGTTCAGCCGACTTGTGCAAGGATATGTGAAGTAGTCTAGCCCTGAATTAGAGACGATCAACTCTATCGATAAGAGAACTATAACCCGTTTGAACCCTCGGAAAATGATTTTGTGGATTTTTTTACAAGTCAACAGCTTGATGAAGATTTCCGTTTTTTTTTACTATCTTTACATAGTATTATGAAGTATGCAAAAAAAAAGTTTCAGTTAAAAAACTATTGTTTTTCGGAAGTTATGCATATATATCCGACAGTCTCTCGATTTTAGACGGCTAAACGGTGGGCCTGAAAACAGCTGTATGTCGTGTCTGAAATCAAAAACAATAAAATCTTCTTATAAATTATGTCAATAGCTATCGTCCAACGGGGCCGATTTTGAAAATTTTGAAAAATAAAGAAACGGTGAGAGATCAAAGGTAAAGTTACATTTTTCTAAGAGAAAAGGCCACCTTTTTTCATTATAAATAATAAACGGGGAGTCGGAATAAAAGAAGCTCTCGTTGGACGATGTGGAATCTTATTACGATCCTGCATGCAAAATTGGAAGTGAATTGGTTGAACGTAACGCGAGTTTTTAGGTCCACCGTTTGACCGTCTAAAATTCGGAGACTTTCGGATATGTATGCATAACTTCCGAAAAACAATAGTTTTTTAACTGAAACTTTTTTTTTAAGTAGTTCATAATACTATGTAAAAATACTAAAAAAAACGGGAAATCTTCATCGAGTCGTTGACTTGTAAAAAAATCCAGAAAAGGTACACATTTTCCGAGAGTTCAAACGGGTATACCCCCTTAACGTGTGGATGAAGTGAGCAATAAGCGAAGTAATGTACGTGGTGTCCGCGGAGTGAGTAGAACACATTCGATATTCACTGTTCAATTTCTTAATAGTCTTTGTTTATCTCATTAAGGTGGATTTTGTTAAACGCCACCGTACGCAGTGTCTAGAATTTCAAAATCGCTTTTCTCGAAAATGAAGCGTAATATCAAAAAAATGTATTCCTTCTTTTCGACGTATTTACTTGTTATAAGTCGAAAAGAAACAGTAACTTTTTTTCATATCGCGCTTCGTTTTCGTGGAAATCGACTTTGAAGTTCTTCACGTTGCGTACAGGAAAACCTACCTTTAATTACTTTGGCGTCCCTCGTCACCGGGCGATCGAATTGCCTGAAAAAGTGTTCACCGATATTAGTTCTGTATCGGTCGCAGAAATATCCGCGGTTTGCGTACAGCAGACAGCGTAGTATACTCAAGGCTTCTTTGCCTCGCGCACATTGCCTTTGTAAAGCGATCTTTTTCAAGTGTTTGCACACGTGGAGGCGTGGCTTTATGCTTCAGCAATTGTCACCTCAGCCTTCCTTGTTTTTACTGCTGCGTTAATTAAATCCCCCGAACTTCGATCCATCGTGAATAAAACATTTAGCGAGAATACGTCTTAAGCCCCATTCCCACGTGTGAAATATTTCCACGTATGAATATTATTTATTATTCTGTGGACACTTCTTGGACGCACGTTATCTTGGAAGAAGGGTCCTCGTCGAGTTCTGAGAATATATTTCCATATCCTCGCTGCACACGTGGGAACGCGGCTTTAGCAGACGCCTGCAACTATTAGCTACTTGCAAGAGCATTTTGTGTCTTTCCAATTAGTACTTCAAGCTGAGATGATTCGTGTTATTGAGGCTCGTTGCTAAAGGTGCGAATCCACGATAATATTTTATACGAGAATTTTTTCTATACCTAATGAGAGATAAATCTCAGCAATTAAATATTGGAAATAATCGCCGGAGATGAGATTTTTGAAAATATATCATGAAACTAACGACGAAGCAGTTAAAAAATAGTGAGATAATTGTCTCGTGAGTATTGAAGTCTCGTGTGTGACATGATAGTTTTGTCTCATCGTGGATTTGCACTTTAAGGTGGTAGTTAGTAACGCTTTCGGTCTGTGTCTATCGCACGCATCGAACTTGCAACGTGGAATGCTTTCGATGCTCTTCACACTTGACCATGGCAGGCGACAAATACGTAGCACGATGCTAAGTGCATTGTAAGCACTTACGCTTCGTTTCGCAGGAAAAATTTCTTAAACCAATTTCCAGATGCCTGATACAAAACCGGGACACTGATTCCTGGCGAGGGTTCGCTTGAAAATATTCCCGGAAAATCACTTACGTTTGGGCGAATAGCGCATAATTAGTATCCACCTTCGATATCATAATTAGTAAAAATTTTATATTTATGTAAAATGTTGGGGCTGTCATAGGTGTATTTTCAAAAAATAGTTTAATTTAGAACATTAATTTTGGGTATTAATAATGTTTTTAGAATTTTTTTGAATTTTTAAAGGCATTCATTGTATTAACTTTTATTTTAATTCATAATTGTAAAAATAGATTTTTAATAATTTTGATTAGTATACAATTTAAATTGTTAGTTGTGCTTTCTTTGCTTTTTTTTGTGTAGAATTAAATAATTTTAATGAATTTGATTTTTTCCCATTATTTATTTCTTTCTGTTTGCGATAGAGTTTTAGGTATATCAATTACAATTAATATGATTCTTTATATAAATAATAAAAATATTAGAGTAGTAAGATTAATATAATAATTGTATTACAGCAACACGATTTGAAACTTAAATACTTGGAGTATATTTGATAAACGGACTAGCAGCATAATTTTTTAAATATTCCGATTTGTGCCATTTGTTAAGGAGTGATATTTATCTAAAGTGAATTCAATCCAAAAGTGAATATAAATAAAATTCTATTGCACAAATACAACAAGTAAAGGAAACATATCAGTCAATCTAAAAGTGAGTTAAAAGTAATTCGCAAGTTTATTTTTCAATTTCAAAAACCGATTGCCCAAACGATACCGAGGTGAAGTTCTTCAACCTTTCCATCCGCCATCTGCAGCCACGAAATTTGCTTTCTACGTTACGCGTAAGGTAAAAGAGATCAAGGCACCGCGCACAATGGAATACGTGTTACTAAACAATCTTTCCAGCGCGCAACCCGCCCGAAATGTATCGCCACTTGCGCAACAGAAATTTCTATAACACACCACTACACGCGAGGAGCATACCAATGTGCTCAGACTCACTGATGGTGCATCGCAGGCTGTTGCAACGAGCATCATCGAATCTGAGTGCTGGAATTGCAACCTGAACGTTCTCTCCAACCTTTTTATTCGCCTCTTTCACTCATCCACGATGATTAACGAATCTTTTATTCAACCGAATTCTTCAATACTTTGAAAGCTACTCCATCGACTTTCTTTAATCCATTAACAGCTGCTGTTGTATAAATGCAACATTAAAATTATTTTTTTTTGTGATTAATGCAAATGGAATGGAATGCTTAGCCGGAAATGACTTATCGAAGGACAATAATGCAAAGTTGGAATGCACACTGTCTTCGTCTCGACCAAGGACTAGACTTTACAATTAGCATTTGAACAGTGCAGACAAGTACTGTCATTAACACTACTATATTCCTTGTTCCTTATTCAACCCAATCCAATTCAGGGGCGGAGTTAGAGATTTGTCTACGGCCCTTTCCGCGAAATATTACCAAATATTTTAATTTCAAAGGGTCGAGGCAATCTGAAAATTAATTCAATATGGCAAACTCACAAATGAGTTATTGCTAATTCGCTATATGAATGAGAAGTGAATTGTTTTTAAAGTAGTCTCAGCCTCTGTGTTTAAATCTTTCCAAGTTTCTTTCGCTGAAAATTTGTCGCTCACCAAAATTTGCCACCTTACGCTGCAGCCTACTTAGCTGATACACATCTCCGCCCCTGATCCCATTCTCGTTTCGTTAACCCTACTATTTCTCCTTCCTTTCCATCGCATTAAGGCGGTTCCAGACTAAACGCGCGGCGCAAAACCGCGCGCGTTCGACGAACGCCAGCACAATAAATTAATTAAAAATTCAAAACCATCTGCTAATATTCTGCAAAAAATTTCAAACCGCCTTTGTCTCTTCTATACACAGGTAGTTTAACAATTCTGTTGCCTGCGTAAATGCTTTTACTTCTTAATACCGACGTCGCCCGATAACTCTGTGTTTTCTTCAATAAACGATAAATTCTAATTAATGCAGCGCCTGCGATTTTAACACACGCGTCACGGCTCACAGCGAACACTTTGCGCACTGTGGAACGAAACTGTTTCGCGCGGTTTCGTTCCGCACCTTTAAATCAGGGATCGAAAAAGTTCTCGAACCCTCGTTTTTAAAAAATTCTGTTAGAACTCATTTGTTTCGATTAAGAAAATATCTGTTCCCGTGGAATTTTTATTGAAACAAATGCTTCAGGAACTTCTTTAAAAAGTAATATAATAAAAGTTCCATGGAAACAAGTTACATTAGAACATTTATTAAAAAAGTTTTCAAAAGATAAAGAAAAGTACTCAACTGTTAGGTACTAGTTTTATTTAACAATATACTCTCATATTCTTCATGTGTTTATTTACTAAAGGGTATGAAAATCATAACATAAGTAATTAATGGTTTCATAAGAAGTATTGAACGGAAAAGAGAACTTGTCAAGAATAATACCTAAATAACATTTTTTTATAACTTACATGAACCGAAATACATAGAAAATCTCTAATATAATATATAATATTTATATATCAGTAATAGAATATATGAATATACATCTACGTATTATTATACTATTTATGTTTTGCAATTCAGCGTGATAGTTTTATAGCTATAATACAGTATCGTATTTAAACACTTTGAAATCCGTGGATCTAAAAACATTGCAGTTGTAGAATTCCATCGTATTGGAACGTCAATAATAGGTTTAATAAACGATTATAACGATTCTAAAACATCTACGTAAGTAAATAATACATATAAATAACACATTCAGAATATCAATTTAACTGTAAGAATTATTTAATATTCTTGTAGTACTATCCATTGAATAGTATTTAGTATTTGTTACAACGATTGAGAACTTTTTTAATATCGGTGAACAAAATATCTGTTCCTGTTATTTATATTTTATAAGTTCCATTCCAACTAGAACTTTTATTTTATCGGTTCTTCCGAGAACTTATAATGTGAGAACATTTTTAAAAAAGTTCCGCGGTCATTGTTTTAAATAAAACCTATTGAAAAGTTCCAGAACTTTTTCGATCCCTGCTTTAAATACCCAACTAAATTAAATTCCAATCCGATTTAAACGGAGCTCACGCTAAACGCGCATTTCAAACCCCCACCGCGCTGATGTTAGACCCCCTAACTGGCCCAAACACTGCCAGCTACAACTCCCAATTACATCCACCACATTCAGCGCGACCCTTCCATTTCTTCGAACCTATTTTACTCCTCGAATTTCAATTCAGCGCGAGCGCCCTTCGCGCCCGTCGCCGGTAACGCGCGCGACAATCAAGTCGATTCATCACGGCGATCGTTACCTTGTTTCGGGACCGAGAAAATAATAAAAAAGGAGAACGTTTCCGTATCAAAGTTCACCGAAGGATTATGCACAGAGCATTGGCGTGCGGCGTGGATGCGTCAATAGACAGGAGCGGGTGGGGGAAGTTGTCCCGGCCTCTCACGGCGGCCAGGTATAAGGAACTCTGGTTGGTCCCAGGTACGCTCAGTCCACCTTTCGGTAGTTGGCATCGTCTTAAAAGTGGCTGGCCCACATATCATCCCCTTAGTAATCCTCGACACGCGTTACCGTTCGCGTCGACCGACCAGCCACGGGGGAGAGAACGATAAACCGAGTAGCCACTCGATCACGCTCGATACACACGCTGGCCCCCGATCAATCGGTTTAGTCGGATTTTCACGCTTGCCCCGGTGAGTTTTTCCCCACTTTCCACGAGGAGGACTGGCTCTCTCGGGGAGGAGGCGGCTTTATTCTGCTTTACACGCCGTTTTATTTCGCTTTATTTCGGCTCGCTCACTTTCTTTTTCGCACGTAACACACTTTCGTCGAGCGCGGTCCGAGCTTACAGTGCAGAACTGTGGAAGACTTTGTGTCGCGGAGGTTCCTTGGGTTTCTGATATTTCAGTGTCAGGAATAAGTAGGCTCCGTTCCGCGGGTATGTATTTCGGTGTAAGGGGGACATTTTTATTGTAGTGAAACTTCTGTGTAATGGAACACCCGCGGTGTCGGTCGGTGAATGAACGGTGTAAGGTTGTTCTGTGCGTTAATTGGAACTGATAGTTTGCTGGCTGCCGGTCAGATAATCGGTTTGGTACAGTGCCTTGGCTCCCTGAGTGCTTTGCTTGTGTTCTACGATCGCCAAATTCTGCCGGAAATATACTACAATCGAATTTATAAAAAAAATACTCCCCGAGCGGTTTTTATTTTTCTTCTACTTTCGTGTGTTTTGAGTCGAGTACTGTTTTAATCCGAGGATGGTGTTCGAGAAGATGGTTTACGTAACCGACGTGATTTTGTGGCTTCTAACGATCGTGCATCGGATCGCTGAAAAGTCGATTGAAAGTTATGGGAAGCTTTAGAGCACTTTCTACGAATCACATCGTTTGAAAACGTTCTAGCACTTTAAATAAAAATAATTCATTGAATAGTTGGTTTCAAGTAAAAAAATCAAAAGATTTTTGATTTCCGAATTAAAAGAGATTCGTTTCTCCGAGGGTCTTAGCTTTATAATTGTCCCACGGTTGAATTCTTTTAAAGTCACTTAAATTATTACGAGACTCCGCGAGCAACGACTTTCCAATGTGTTTTCTTTCCAACCATTTTACCCGCTTCAAACATTTCCGAATTGCTTCTGACGCACGTGTGTTTTTTTTTTTTTTCTAATTTCGTTCCTTTGCCGCGGGCAGACCGAGCACGGAACCCATCGTCGATCGCCACAGAATGGGTAAGCCAAAACATCCAACCAAATTCTATTCTCACTCTCTCGTGTTCACCAAATTGCTGAAATCCGTGGCATCGCTTCGGCTCGCTTAATTACGAGTGAAACGAAATTTCCTTGCGACTGTATTAGCTAATCGAAGCGAAACTTTCACCGCGTAAACCCATTTCACTGTCTACGTTGACATAAAGACTAACTCTTAACAAATTCTTGCATCTGATACGAAGATTAAGCCGTTAGAATCATAGAACTGCAGAACAAGAATTTTATTCCAAGGCAAAAGTAATTTAGCACGCCAAACTTTTAACTGAAAAGTTACGTACAAGTGTCATTAAACGCTGACACTACTTTCGCCTTAGACCTTCTAAATTTTAATATCGATATGTAATAAATACCTATTTCTACGGAAGCCGTCAAATTGACGAAGGCTAATTGCATAAATAATCCTGATATATTTGCTTCATTCGTGAAATTATTACTCCGGTAATAAATATAACAGTAATAGAAATGTCCCTACTAAGTAGAAATTATATTTGCTAATTTGTCGATAAGCACGAGAATAAGGAACGATTTTAAGTAGCTAATTTGCAAAAAAAATCGTGTAACGTTAATTTTATTGTTACCACTTCTGTGATAATTTCTGTCAGAATACTTGTTACTTATTAATAATTTATTCAGCAGCTCAATATTATATATACTTAAGTCATATATAAATTGGATAAAACGAGGTTTGAAAGACATCGCTTTTTTTTCGTTTACCCGTCAATTTGACGGGTGTTCGCCGGCGAACCAATAAATCAAATTAAAATGCAGATCGACTAATCACTTCTAACAGAGGTTGCAAAAGGTTGTCGAGCGTAACGCCTATAAGTCATAGTGCCGCGTGTTAATTATTGGCTGAATATTTATTCAATCTTTTTTCAACCGATTCTCAGCAAGAACTCGTGTAAACGTCTCGGGGTCCCGTTTCTTTTCTCGGCGATAATATTCCTCGCGGCCCGGCGAGCTAACGCGGATCACGAGCTTAACGGAAGCGGCCTAGCACACTAGCAGAGTGGAATAAGAAGCGTGGCATAAATTAATGCGGTGGCGGGCGGCTCTGGCCGCGTCTAATCGCCGGTTTTAAAGAGGAAATTTCATCGCGTCACGAGGATGTCCTCTGCCTCCCGACGACGGCCGCCGGCCACTCTCTAAGGGTCATTGCCCACGACATTGATACCCCCTCGATCATTGAATCGCCATCCTCGTTACGGAGGAAGCGCCGGCCGGAATGGTGAACGAATTAATTACACGACAGAGGCCAATCGACATTGCGCCGAGTTAATTGGCTGTTTAAAGTGCCACGTGATTCATCGGGGCCCGCGCGTCTGTCGAAGCTTTATTTATTAACTCATCCCGAATGGATTACCATTTACCCGGCCCTACGGCTCCACAAAAGACCAATGGCACCGAAGGCCACCGGGTGCTCTCACGTTTTCGAGGGACCCACTTTTTTTGCGTGACATCGTGTCTCGAGGAGTAGAGATAGGAGTGATGGATCAGTGACGGCTGTACGAGGCCATTTATTCAGTTAATGAGATGTATAGCGAGTGGGTTGTTTTCGACTGATGAAAAGGACGTCCTTCGCATCTTGGTAGAAAGAGTCCGTGGATTTTAACCACGTGGATACGATGTTCAGACGCGTCTGTGTTGATGCAGTGGCCATAAGGGGCTAGGCTAGTGTGACGGCCGTATAATACGGCAATTTTTGAAATTTTTTTAAACAAAGACCATTGAACTTATGAGCTTGAACTTTTAAAGTTTTATTAACTTATATTTCCTGAGTATACTACATTTTTTTGAAGTACAAGTGGTGTTTATTTTTAAAGTTATCGTAAATTTGTTGGAGCGTCTTTAAACATTTTGTTTCCATGGCTGCCATGATATAAGCTCTTGTGGTGGTCTGAAACAAAAAAAACAAATATTTTCTCAATCTGTATGTATGTGGCTATAGCCCGTGCCAGAAAGTTAAAAAAAAATTGTAAAGTAATTGTAAAATACTAAAATGGCGGCTCTCCAAATAAAAAGATTAATTTTTTTTCATAAAAATTTCTTGTTTTTAACTCGCAAATTTGCAATTTTGACTATATCAGAAAAATCGTGGTAGGGGCTAGAATGACACGTTTGCTGAACAATTCTGCCAAGTTTGAACTAAATCGGTTCACTATTTTTTTTTTAGTTATTATTGCATCCAAGTAAGACAAACTAGTTTCGAAAAAAAATACTCAATGAAAGTTTGAAATACTATTTTAGAGTACAAAAGCAGAAATATTTCATACTTACAGCTAATCACGAATTCGCTGAAAACCTTCTAGGATCGTGTTTTTAACATGTGAATCTCTATGAAAATGCAAAAAAAAAATTTCAATTTTGTTTTAGCTGTCACACTATTCTAGCCCCTTAAGGGGTTAGGACACAGTAACGGGCCAAGAAATCAAAGGATTTTTAAACGACGATAATAAGAAAACTAAACAATCGATTAATATAAGGTTTTGTGTTTTAGTTCACTATATTATGAACTATAAGAAAAGCATATAATATTTACAAAACAGCAATTGTACGCCGTGCAATGTCTCCATTTAAAATGTCCATTTTTTTTCGAATGGCCAACTGGTGGGCCGGATTCCGGCAAATCGGATGAACTGTAACAAAAACCCCAAAAATGTCATAAACTATAATATATTTCCTAGGCATTGACGATCCAACATTTCAATTTTAGCGAAAATTGACAAAATGGCCGATGTTTGAAAAATAATGAACAAATTTCGACAAAAGTGTGTGTCTTTTCGTTTTATATTTTGCACTATAATTAAAAAATTTTAAATGTTGGATCGTCAATGCCTAGGAAATATATTATAATTTATGACATTTTTGGGGTTTTTGTTACATTTCATCCGATTTGCCGGAATCCGGCCCACCAGTTGGCCATCCGAGAAAAAAAAATGGACATTTTAAATGGAGACATTGCACGGCGTACAATTGCTGTTTTGTAAATATTATATGCCTTTCTTATAGTTCATAATATAGTGAACCAAAACACAAACCCTTGTATTAATCGATTGTTCACTTTTCTTATTATCGTCGTCTAAAAATCGTCTGCTTTCTTGGCTCGCCGGTTCCGTCTTTGATCCTCGAAGCTAGAGATCCCACGCGGAGGAGAATTACTTACGTGTGACATTCGCGAAGGAGCCCAGTAGCAGCCAGTCCCAACAGGCTCTGTCATTTTATCCTCTTTTGCTTTCGAACTTTCTACCAATAATACAGATGCGTCGCGTATAGTCGATACACAAAATCGGTGCTGGGCAAGGATTATTACACGAGCAAATTATTCACGAAGCTGGCATACCTTTCGCACGCTCCTCACACTAATTTACGACCTTCTAGTTTGAAAACTTGATGGCCCCCCTCTCGATTCTCGCCGGCCGCGATACTCTGCGGTAGCACTTGGAAGTCGTGCGCGTGATGTCTCCAGCATTGCTGAACTGTACATAGCGTAAAAGTTATTAAGGATATTAACATATCCTTAGCATGCGCACGTGTCGGCGTATCGGCTTCTCCAGTCATTTTTTCTCGCGCTCGTAATTGTAAGCATCCAATTGCCAGCGAGTAATAAATTCCACGCAGATAATTCTAGCGTGCAGTGGTTAAAAAGAAACTCTACACTGCCAACGGTGACGGGAAAAAGATTGTTCCGTTAGAAAGATTTATGTCCCATCGGGATCGCGCGGGATAGATTAGTGGCAATAATGTCACACGTAACGTGTTAGGTTTGCCGCTCAGATATGTGAAAATATGAATTGTAATCTTTCTATTGTTCGCCGCTGTTGATCGAAGTGAAAATAATTGAAGAGGCCTTGTAGATAACACTGTAGGTGCCGAACTGATTCTTTTTTTTTATCGGAAAATGTTCTACCTGCCAATGCGATTAGTGTGATTTTCCTTTGCAAATTAGTTGCCAGTATATTGTGGTAAATGGTGGTAGGTACGAGGCAATTAAGCGATAGTTCATGCACACAGAACTGTCGAATAACAATTAATAACATGAGTGGCTTTTCTTGTTTTGATAATAATAGAAGTGTTAATTTCTCATTTCCTTTCAGTATACTGCCCTGTTCGATTTTTTTTCTGATAACTAATTAGGGTGTAAGCTTCGAGTCGAAGTTGAAGAATGTAAATGAATTCATTAAACCTTATTTCTTTACTGGTGGACTAAAATACTAAAACTTCACTTTCACGACAAAGCTGTTTCGTGATGTCCCCTCTTTTTGCCCTTACCCTTCACTTACCACTCAACACAAATCAAATTTCGTAAATAATTCAAACTCAGTGAAGTTTTTTCTCTCTCCTGAAAAATTAACTTTTGGCACTTACAATCTTTTCTACAATGCCTCTTCAATTCTTCCAAAAATGATAAACAAAAAGTACGTGTATGCTTCATAGTATCTTCAGGTACTGTCGCAATCCTCTGTCCAAGTAAAATGTAAAAAAAAAACGACCCTTTCATTGATTCAACTAGCTGACACGCAGGTTCCTCTGCAACTCGTCACTTTATCCGTTTGCCATGGAACTCTAACGCGCCTGTTTAGGCGCGAGTTTTACTAGCCACGTCGAAGCCCGGCGAATAAAAACTGTTAACGCGAAGTGCAAATTGACTGCAGGTCTACAGGAAGTTGTCGCTGAGATAACAGCTGAAACCTTTCCTAGTAATGGAAGCGTTCGTAGATTAACGGAGGACCCGAGCTAGTATAATGATCCCGAGGGCAAACGAATGAGCGAGAAAGTGTTAATGAAAGCGGGGGAGTCTTGACGAGCCGCGAGATAAAAAAATCAACGCGAAATGCCGACGGTGGAGGCGGCAGGGTCCGGCGATTTTCTGCCCGGCCCGTTTCGCCGAGCACTGTTTTCCAGACGCAAGGCAAACGCTGTAAAACTGTTTGCGGAGCGTCATATTCTTCCGGGAAAATCTTTTACGCAGAAGGCGATAAGTCGGCGGCATTCGTCATCGAGCGTGCACCGATCGTCAGGCGAAATTTTGTGGTGGATACTGCTTGAGAGAATCCTCCGCCCCTAGCTCTGTTCTCGGTAGATCCGCTTATCTTTGAGAGCCTGTTACTCGAACTGCTGTTAGGCTACGAGGGGTGTTTAATCGCTCCGTGTTCCAAGAATCAAATGCATTTAACGCTGACGAATGGTACCTTTCTCGATAACGAAGACACTTGTATTAATTTTAATTTTGTCCTCAGCTTCCCACAGCTAGGCTCTCAGTTATTTTATTTTCTTTTACGTTTGCTGGGAATACTACCATTGGAATTAGGATGGCAGGCTAGCCAGGGTAATAATTAATTTGACATTAGGCTACGCGAACACCTACTACCAATATGATAACAATAACAATTTGACAGCAGTGCTTAGTATGCACTTAATTATGCCCCGAAGCTTAATAATTTCTGCACCAGTGCCTGAGAAATTCGAGAATGCTGAGCACGGTTTCGTTATTTAATTCAACTCCGCCGCAAATAGAAGACAGAAGTACTACGTTGAATTTCTCATTTCCATTTTAAATCGAATTAACCCAGCTCTGTCTCGCAGCATTATCCCCCACTAGCCTCGCAGTTGCATAACTTGGATGCAGATCGGCAATAGAAAAAAAAAAGGTGATTAACGCTGGCGATGCGTTATTAACTTTATGCGTATGCAGTAGGTAACGCACCCTTCCTGTTTCAGTCGCAGGTTACACTTTCTGCTCCGTCCAGATTTTTCCCCCTTTGATTGTTTGACTGAAAATGTACAGTGGCCGATATGAATCTCCATCTACGTAATAATGCTAAGCGCGTGCAGGTATCGCGGCTGCCTCATTTGTTCCGAAATTTCCATACAAACTGGACAGGCTGATTGGGGTCGATTGAGTTTTTCCTTAATTATCGCCGGGCGCAAAGTTCGTGACCCCGGCCGGCTGAATTCGGGCGGGGTCCCCTTTGTTCGATGTTCAAATGGAGGTCGAACGATCTCCATACGCCGTTCGTCGGAACGCGAGGAATCGCGGCCGCGGATCTCTGTTGTTCCCTTCGCCACCCGGCGCATTATAAATTAAGATTCCAGCACCGCCAATGGAAATCGGAGCTTTCCGCGTTTTAAAGCATGCGGCCAATTAATGTTTCACCTGTGTAACGGCATCCGGAACGAACGATTCAATTTATGAGCCATTATTGCCGATGTAAATGACCCGCGGATGCACAAGGTGCTTCGATTATTATTATCAACAATTGCTTTTCGATTGTTCTTGCAGACGAACGGTGTAAACGTCGCGCATCCCTTTTGTATTCAATCGGGAATGGACGATGGACTCGAAACGATTCGAAGCTAGGACATTTATTATTACTTTTCGTTTTTAGTGGAAGCTCATCTGTGCTTTTCGATCTCGTACGGTTTTTTTTATTGTATCGGGCGGGGTTGCCAATTTGCTTCGATGGTTATCGTGTGACATTAGAGGAACTATAATACTCCTTAGAAGAGTATAAATAGTTAAGGGGCCATTCTACTTTAATCGGTCGAACGATTAAGGTGGTTCCTAAGCAACTATGTTAGTCAAATTAGAGTTGAGTAATAAACGATAAATATAAAGTAGTATGATACTATAGAAATAATAATAATAATTTTTCATATCATGTATATGTATTTTAAAAAGTTAATTGTTAATATAAATAATTGTAATATGAAAATAGAATATTAAATTGGTTAGTGTAGCGAATTGCAGCAGCAGATCTGACAACGTCGCATTCATTCGGGGCGTCTTTTATAACCAAAATGTCAGGAAAAATGTTCATATGAATTTGAATCGTAGTTCGCTATTTAAATGTCTAAAGATATCGATTGTGCGACGTTGCCACGTTGACTGGTCTACGTAGTTTCTAAAAAATCTGCACGTAAACCTATTTTTTATGGGCTTTCTTAATAAATACAACACATAATGAAACAAATCTTTTTGGAATTTATTAAGCTACTCTTAAATCTTTTTGGAATTTATAATATTATGCAAAAAAAAAATTAAAAAGAATTTTTTAAATTTGTTTTAAATGTTTTTTTATAGTGAGGGAATCACCTGCGCCGCGGACACACCTCTTTCTTGAGGTGTCATATTGACGCCATAAAAAATATTTAAAACAAATTAAAAAAATTCTTTTTAATTTTTTTTGTATAATATAAAAGTAGCTTAATAAATACCAAAAAGCTTTATTTTGTTATATGTTGTATTTACTGAGAAAAATATCTTTGAAAATATCTTAACTTTCGGCCGATCTAACTAGAATGGCCCCTTAAGGAGGTTCGATACCTCACTTGGTATACATGGGAGCCCTGCAGTAATACCAATCTTAGATAAAAAAAAAATTATGTAGGCAAAAATGTTATTTACATGTATATTCCTAATATAATTATTAATTTAATGCAGCTAGAAACATAGTATTTTCATTAAAAGTAGCGTAAAACATGTGAGTGAAATGCGGCAACGTTGCTTTGCGTCCATATTTTTCTCTCTTTCCATCTCACACTTGTGGCGTCCTTTTTGCGCGTTCGTATCGGTTCGCAACAAATTACTAACTACATGTTTGGTAGTGTTTTTACCAATTTTTACTGTATGCTTTGTAAAAGTATACATTGTATAGATGACTACGCGGCGTACAGTGTTGCCACGTTTCAAACAGTTCCTTCAGCCAGTTCCAAAAATACGAGCACCTTGCTCTCTATTTATTCAATTATCTAATAAACCGTACTGTACATGACCGATTTTCTTTTTTTTTTTGAATTTCGTAGGAATATTTAAGCTTCTCATTGCAACATTTTTTAAAACTTTCTCACTATTTTTAAGGACTCTGTGTAACATTTTATAGAAATTTCATCGCCTCTCCCATAACAGCCTGTGTATAAGAGCGCAACTTTGACTTCAATTTTTTCAAAAACCGTGCGGTCAATCGACGTGAAATTTTGAGACAATGTGGACTACACTTTGAACATTAGATTAAAACAGTTTTCAAAGATTTCTCATTATTTTTTCTCCGGTATCGAACGTCTTTAAGGCCATCTTTAGGTATTTCAAGGTTTATAAACCATCCAAATTTTTCTTTCTTTCTCGTGCTCCTTATGCAGGTGGTAGAGAAACCTGCTCATCTTCCATTTTCTTCGCACGTCATTCATTTCGAAGGGGAAAACATGCCTGATAATTCGAGCACCCTGTACATGAATATATATCATGTGGTGTTAGGCTTATCCTACTGCAAGTTGTCTTACGTAGCTAACTTTGCACTTCATTGCTCTAGTCGTTACTGTGTACCTGCCATAATTGGAATGCAAAAAATAGCGTTCCACTGTCGTTAAAGTTTAGTGGCCGATTAATGGGTGCGCGTGGCGTAACAGTCGCTAGCACAGAAAGAAGCGATCACTTAAGGTAAAAGTACCAATAACTGGACACGTCCCAATACCTGGACACCAATGACATTTATATTTTTACTAAGCTTCATAGAAACTTTAGAACAATATTGTTGGGAACATATGTTATTTTGTAACTTGATCTCTTATATAAAAAATTAAGAAAGCCCTAGATGTAAAGTTTAATATATAAAACAGTCTTTAAATATCGGAGGTGCATGCACTCGAATTCTGCGTAGATTTCTTAAGTAATTCTTAAGAAAAATACAGTTAGTTGTTAAGGTGATAATAATCGTTATATAACGTTTTTCTGAGAAAAAAACGTATGTACAGAATCTTAAGAAGTTTCTTGTTACATACAAAACAAAACATTGATCAGTTAATGTTGATTTTAATTAAAAATATACATGTTCATGTACCGGTACATAATAATCTTGTCCTCTGCACGCTGTCCCAATAACTGACCAGCCGTCCAGTTGGTCGGCGTGTCAGCATTTTGAACGCTTAGGTGAAGTCTCAATACCTGACCGCATTGTCCAACCGGTAAAGTGTCTGTGTTTTCTAAAATTTTTGTATATCAAAAGTGTAAGTACAAGTATACTGTACATAAATTAACAGTTTTTTATTTTCAATTCATATTTTTAGTCAATTGCATGCTACATTTTCAACATAACGTAAAATTGGAAAATGAAAAATTCGCGCGCAAACCATTCACACAAACACTAGTGGCGCCTTCTGCGCCAAGCATTGCGTTATTTTCCCCATTGGCCAGGTATTGGGACATCAAAAGTGGGACGCTGGGACAAATCAGAATTCTATTGTCCACGTACTGGTACACATAACTACTTGCGTTTTTACTCAATTTAATTAAAATAACGCACTGAAAACAAGTTTTTAGTAGCTCATTTGATAGAAAGAAGTAACATTTATCTGAATATTGACACTTTTGTTAAAAAGGACATTTATTTCTAGTCCATTTTTAAGATATACAACTTTGATATCCTTAAGTGTCCAGTTATTGGTACTTTTACCTTACCATTGACTCGTGCCATCCCGGAGGACTATGATCCAACAGAGCGAAATAGGCATTCGGCCTCTTTGCGGTGCACTTTGACCAGGTGAATAATCTTTCCTTTTGTAGCCGCTCCGCGATTTTCCTTCGCCGCGCAATTCCAGCTAGGGAAGTCACACTTCAGCGACCTTCGACTCGCATTTAACGTCACATTTATCCGGAGATCATAACTGTTCTAACTTAAATTTTAAAAGTTATGGCATAAGAATTAGCATCTTTCTTTAAATGATTTTTGTTATGAATAACTGTTATTGTCGACGGAAATATTTTTTGGTCACTAATAACTGTTATTGACGACGGAAATTGTTTTCGGTCATTAATAACTGTTACTGGCTACGGAAATTTTTTTCGGTTACGAATAACCATAATCGGTGACCAGAATTTTTTTTTGATTACGCTATAACCAATATCTATTGCGGGACTTTTTTTTAATTACGATATAACCAATATATCTTGCGGGATTTTTTTTTTGGTTACGGTATAACCAATATATCTTGCGGAAATTTTTTTTTGGTTACGGTACAACCAATATGAATTAACGGAATTTTTTTTCGGTTACGATATAACTATTGAACTATAGAATATCTGGATTGCGAACACGGTACGGAAAACCCCGGACTCGCCAGGCCGAGAGAGCATTGAATGGGTGTTTATCCTGTATTATACACCATCCTGTAGTTAATGTACTTCTATCCTGTAGTAAATTTGAGTATAGGCAGGTATAGACTTGTGTGTAAGAGTGAAACAGCATCCCACGTAGTGCAACTATCTCTTTTCAACAGCGCGCCGCAGCTCCTAATACCCACATTATTCTAGATATTCTATAGTTCAATAGTTATACCGTAACCAAAAAAAATTCCCGTAATTCATATTGGTTATACCGTAACCAAAAAAAAATTCCCGCAAAATATATTGGTCACACCGTAACCAAAAAAAATTCCCGCAGGATATATTGATTATACTGTAACCAAAAAAAAGTCCCGCAATATATATTGGTTATACCGTAACCAAAAAAAGTTCTGGTCATCGATAATGGTTATTCGTAACCGAAAACAATTTCCGTCGTCAATAACTGTTAATAGTGACCAAAAAATATTTCCGTCGACCATAACGGTTATTAGTGACCAAAAAATATTTCCGTCGACAATAATGGTTATCAGCAACCAAAACAGATAAGTCTTAATATTTTTTAATCACTTCATATTTCGGAAAGTTTATGCAGTATTTGATGAAGACTGACTTCCATTTGAATAAAAATGAACTTTTTCTCAATGATTTTTTTCGAAAAAATTAAAAAAATAACTGTTATTTCTGGTCTCTATATTTATCACATCTCGGCGTCGATACGTCTGTGCAACTCTTGGAAACGGGTTGTTGGAAGTGTGACCAGATAAAAAAAGGTGTGCGTGCCGCGTGTCATCCAGCAGGCTAGTACCCGAGTTACCTTCGATCCGTTATACCGCAATTATAACAGCACTCGCTGCTGTAGCGTCTCATTCGAGTTACAGTAATCCACTGGCCGCCACTTATTTCCATTCTGACGATGTCACGAGTAGCTTGGCGATATTCTAAACTCTTTCCCACACAAACTCCCCCTTCTCTTTAACTGAAAATCATATAATACGAACAAGTAGATCTATTTTATTTCACTTCGTCTGGCAACTGAAATTTGATCCAACCCCTTTATAATTATATTTAAATATCTTTGATATTTTGTAGAGGGTTACACACCCTTGACCTAGTACTTGTCAAAACGATTTTTCGATTAGTGTCTTGCTTTGTTTTTTATTAACAAAAGAAGATGAAAGCTTAGAAAACCGCATGCTTGACTTTGAATAGCTGCCATTTTTCAAAAAACAAGTTTTTCCAAAATCGGCTTCGACAAGTAGTAAATTATAGTGTCAAGAATATTCGTGCAAAATTTTGTTCAAATCAGTCCACTAATTTTGGAAATATTTTCGGTACCGAAAACGCTGTAACTATGAAGAAGCCTTGGTAGAAAAGCCTGCTATGGTACCATTTTTCAGGATATCAAATTTCTTTTCTAAGATAATACAGCTTCATTTATACACTACAAGGTGTATATCTTGATTTTTAAATATTTTCGGTTCTTCATATGAAAAAAAAAATCATAAAAATGTCCCTGTTCTCCAACCTGTCAACGGTACACCTTAAGTAGCCCATATCGTTCAGAAACAATTTAAATAATCCTCGCAGATGGATTCACTATCTAAACTGTAGCACCGCTCGTACAATTCTAATGGGTTGATTGGACTGGCAGTGTCGTGATTTTCGAGTTCGTTGAACAGCCGGGCAACCGGTCGAGAAAACAACGTAAACTTGGACGTCCATGTAGGTGTACCAGCTGCCTTGGCTAGATAGATTGCGCGAAGTGTGTCACGAGGACGTCGACTTACGAATTGTAATGCGAGAATGATCGGCAGGAAGAGCGCGCCTTTGATATGATTTAAGCGAAACGCTCCTTTGAATTTCAATGACACCGCTGCCGCTCGACTGCCACGATCAGCTCGAGGACCTGATGACTCCAACACTCACTATTCTCACCCGCTTGCTTGGCACAAATTCTACGCTGTTTGGTCGATAGCGGGCTAATTGCAAGGCTTCGACACGCTTTCATTTTTAATTTTATTTTTAAAGTTGCTAATTCAAGTCATAAAAACGTAGCTAGACACAGATATTAGATTTCGCTTCGGTTTCTTCGTTCGTGGAAAAAGAATTTCCCGTTACATCACCGTGGAATCTGAAATCGCGGTGCCGATCAATGCTGGGTTACATAAAAAGGAGCAAGGGAATGGTGGAAAAAGGGGGAGGCAAAGAGAAATGTTGCGGAAGCAAAACGTAGAGGTACAAGAAACGGCAGATACACGGATAATTAAGACAAATCATTTGTTACGAATGGAAGAGCGCTGTGCTAATTATCCGTGTATAAACGCGTGGCCCGACTATGTTGACGTTGTGGGTTTGTGGATAAATTTCTCCACGAAGCTAATCTTCCTCTTTCGATGCTCGCTTTAGCGAGTCTAATTAAGTCGCGATCAATAACTAGTTCCTAAAGTCACATTCAACCCCAGGTTTCGATATTTCAACCCCCTCTGATTCAGCCACGTATCGTGCAGTTTTACACAGTGAAGATTCTCTCTGCTGGTCGAGCTTTCCAATTACCGGAAAGTGAAACGCGTATAAAAAATTGGGAATACACTTCACGCAGGTGAATGACTCGGTAGGTCAATTTGGAATTTAAGTAGGCCTGTGAAGGTGACACTCCCAAATGCAAATTTTTATGAAATAGAAACAGTTTTTGGTTGCCCATAATTTGTCCACGTTTTATCAACCAAAATTTTCGTTTGCCCACCCTTCAAGTAAATGTTGTGACCAAATTAAGAAATTTGTTCATAATAGTGGATTGCGTGACAAATGAGAGAAGAAAGCGATTTTGACAAAATCAATACTTTTTTCAACGCCTGAATGGAAGTTTTGTTTTTAAAAGCTTGCTGAGCGATTCGCAAAAAAATATGCATGCTCGATTGCTTTTTTATTTTGTCGAAATTAATAAATATGTTTATTTCTTTTTCAAATACTGCTTTCGATAATGACTCCATTTTTTTTATTATCTCGCCACTTCACAAATTTGTTGTACATCGTCTTGTACTTTTCTTTCGATTTCGACGGCTGCAAATTTTCCTCAATCGCTTTTGCAGCCTCTGCTATTTCGAGGGCTTGTAGTGTCCCGTATCGCTATCACTCTCATTATCACTCATTTTATCTTTTAATAAAAAGATGTGCTGTATCAGTTGTAATGTCAACTTGAACACATGATTGATATCGATTCGTCCAACGATTGCTTCTTCATACCACTGGGTAACGCTATATTCACTCAGCTCGCAAACTCAAGATTCCTTGGCGGCAAAGTAAAAAATGCGAATACGTATGCGCGCACAATCAAGTTCCTTTGGGGGCAAAATAGAAAGCGCGAATACTCCTGAAACTGGCCATTTTGCTTTCGTTCAGCAGGCGTAAACAAACACGCATTTTCGCGCAGGTGTTGAAAAAAGATTATTGCTCGTTTGTTTTAGTTTCTTTATAACTTTTTTTAGGGGTGAAGAAGTGAAAATTACGGGTGGATATACGTGGACAATTATATCCCACTTTAAAATTAAATGAAAAATGTTCGTGGTTGTGCTGATGACAAATTTTTTAATTCGGTCTTAACTTTTTTTTTTGAAGGATGGACAAATGAAAACTGTTGCTGTTTTATAAAAAAATACACTTGGGGGTGCCAACTTCAGCGACCTAATATAAGTTCAATTGAGTACCTTGCAGCAAGAGGGATGCAATTTCACTATTGATAGTTTTTGAGTTATGTCGTGTAATATCGCTTGGTGCATGTTTGATGCAAACCCGATAACAAAAGACTGATTTATTAAAATATAAATTAAAATAAAAATATTAGTATTAATATTTTTATTATAAAACTAGCTTTACTACTCAGCTTCGCCCGAAATTTAGATTCTAATTTTATAAAAAAAAAAATTTCTAGTCTTTTTTTGTGAAAATTGATACATTCACCTGGATTAGTCAGATATAATGAGCTTAGGCACATTTTGTGATCCCAAAGTTTATCGTTCGAATGTTTTAGGCAACAAACAAACACACAAACATATAGAAACTTTCTGCTTTATATATTAAGATTAAAAAGAATAATTATAGAATAAAAAATTCTCCACTCAATAACTACTACTTATTCTGTGAAAATATATATTTTTCAATTAGTGTCCTCCTTCCACTGTCAACTCAAAGCGATAATATCATAAACAGTGTTTTCTAATTTACTCGAAGTTAGTAAAAACGGAGCAGCATCCCTCTTGCCGCAAAATCCTCAGTTCAATTATTAACCCATCTCTAATTCTCCGTTCCTTTTTCTTTTTGAGACGAAACTGTTGTCACCAGCTACCAAAAATACTCAAACCTTTCACCGGATCAGATTGAAATTCATCTCACCATTTCCCCAAACTATCTCAAACCTCCAACGCCTCTAGTAACCTCTGCTCGACGCCCTCGACGGTTCCGCGTGTGAGCCGCGGTTCTTTAAAAATGTATTCCAACGTCTCCAGACGTCTGATGACGCGTTCGCCCCCACGTAGGTAACACTACGTCACCAGGCCCCATAATGGCCCCAACTGTGACGCTAATAAAAATATTCCAGCAGTTCGTACGCGGAAGCTGTACGCCTTCGAAGTGAAACCTCCAGCCTCTCGTATCTCCTCCGCTCAATCTGCGGTTTCAAAATACAACGGACGGTATATTCCTGTTCCGCGGTGCTCGGCGAGGAGCACGCGCCGCGCCGTTTCGTGAACAGAGTAGCAGAAAATGAAGTTCCCGTGACGCTATCCGGGGAATAAGGCGCGTTTAATGCCCGGACGGTTGCCGGCGAGACATGTGTTTTTTGGACATCTGCCAAACGGATACTTGAAGACCGATAGCTACGTAACGCCGTTTTCTATCGATCGCTGGGATAATAGCGTCTCCGGAGAGAGAAACGGGAATTTTCCTCGGGGTGGTCGGATGATAAACCGCCACGGCAATTGGCAAGGGGGGTCGCTCCAAGTTTCGAAGGTAAATCTTCAGTTGGCTTCGAGTCCCGATAATAATAACTCTTTATCGATAGACTCGCGGAGCGAACTTATCGCGAGGCGTAGCACGCTGGCACGCGAAGCTGCAACTTCCACTTGTCTCCAGTCCCCTGCGGTTCTTCGTCAAACCTGCCGCGGCCTTGTATTTACCATAACGTCGAAGAACTAGAAGCGTATTTTAGCAATAGGCAACTTGTGTGTCTCTCTAAAAGTCAGGAAATGACAGAAATTGGTGGAAACGGGAGGGGGTAAAAAATGGCCCGGGGGACGTTTTAATGCAATGAAGAAATTGAGACACGGTTGGCTGAGAAAAGGAACGTGGATCAGGGATTTAAAATTATTGTTGATTTACCACCTTTCTGGGAAATTGATCGCAAAGTGGGCGAATTATTTTCAGATTTGAACTTTTCGAGTAGGATTGATTTTGATCGGCTGATTTGTTGCGGGTTTGTCTGCCAAGCATGTGGATTGTCCTCTCGAACTTCAACGCAGAAATTTCCGTACATATTCGAAGAAACTTTCACTGTTGTGTCCCATAGTTTTCAATAATCACGCACTACTAGGGCCGTTCTTTTTAATTACACGCTGGCGCAACGTCTAATCCTCTGCTGCGCTCGGCGTTACTAAATCCCACAAAATTACCTTTTCACAAAAAGGTACAAAAAGAGCGCCAAGTATATAATCCCATCAAAAAGAAACCCATTTAAAAACATTGTCGTAAATTAAAAACCCAGCAAAAAGAAGACCATTTAAAAACGTTGTCGTAAATAAATATAAATATAAATATCTTAAAGTGCTTTATTTAACTTTATGAAAGTAATGATATACAACAATTGCGCCAATTAACATAATGGCTAATTAAACGAAGAAAGAAAGCATTAAATAATAATAAGCAGATATATTTTTAGACAAATAAATACTTTAATACGAATAAATATTTTATTCAAAATTCTTGGCGCTGCGCATCCGAAAAAATGAAAATTGACTTAGTAAAAAAAAACCCCCAACAAACTAAAATACATAAACAAATACATATTATACATATACATATTAGAAACACAGTCAGATTTATTGCACATTTTTTAACTCAAATATCATACGTAGCATATGCACACGCACACATTCACGAACGAACGCACAAGAAGGAAAGAAAGAAAAAAAGATTAATGCAATTTATACATATTTATTCAGTTTAGCAATACCAATTCGGGGCGCAGCGCCAAGTATTTTGAATAAAATATTTATTCGTATTAAAGTATTTATTTGTCTAAAAATATATCTGCTTATTATTATTTAATGCTTTCTTTCTTTGTTTAATTAGCCATTATGTTAATTGGCGCAATTGTTGTATATCATTACTTTCATAAAGTTAAATAAAGCACTTTAAGATATTTATATTTATATTTATTTACGACAACGTTTTTAAATGGTCTTCTTTTTGCTGGGTTTTTAATTTACGACAATGTTTTTAAATGGGTTTCTTTTTTATGGGATTATATACTTGGCGCTCTTTTTGTACCTTTTTGTGAAAAGGTAATTTTGTGGGGATTACACACATTTTGTAGTGTTTTCTGATATTAATTTACGACATTATCGTACTGTGTTGTTTTGATTGTTGATTGATATGGAGCCCAAATGGCACCATTTTTCTTTCAGCTATTCCATAGCGTGGTGGTTTTTGTTGGCTTATTTATTTATTATCTTTTTTTTTTGTAAGAACAAAATATAAAGATCTTTAGCCCCTTTGAGCCATTGCTTTTTTTTTTTTTAATTACACGCTGGCGCAACGTCTAATCCTCTGCTGCGCTCGGCGTTACTAAATTACATCCTGCCCTTATCTTCGTGGAGCGTAATGTGTTATCAAACTTATCAGACTAAATACGTCACACGTGAAATTTTTATTACGAACCGGATAGAAGTGGTTCCTCTTCCTCATCAACTTTGATACCCTCGCAATAACGATAGCAATTACCAATTGCTTTCGTCACTTCAGCAACTCACTTCGGACGGTACAAACTAAAGCTATGAAACGAGCGAAATATTGCTGGAACAACCTGGATATATAAATCAGAAAGTTTATAAATGTTTGTGTGTTTTTCGGTCGCCTAAAAACTTTTGAACGGTAAACTCTTGGATCACGAACTGTGCTTCAGCTCAATATGCCCGGCTAATCCAGCTGAATGTGACCATTTTCACAAGAAAAAAAAAACTAAAAATAGATTTACTTTTTCATAAAATCGGAATCTAAGTTCCGGGCGAAGCCGAGTAGCAAAGCTGGTCCTATATAATTAAGCTCGTTCGTGCGTTCCTACCTCCCGTTTTACCCTTTCATTAGCCCTCTGTTTATCATCTTATTGAGTCCACCTCTCCTCTCAATCTAGTGACAGTCGTCGCAAATATATCTCTCGGCAGAGCAGTCAAACCTGGAACTTAGATAGCCAACAAATCACATCGCTCAATTCTACTTTAACTGGACTAGCGTCGGCGCGTTTCCACGCCGAGGGGTGTGCACCCTGTGCACAGTTGCATCGCGTCTCCGCGTTCATACTTCGTGGAGAGCATCGAAAGTAATCCCAGGAATCCTCGAATATTTCCTCGCCGCGAGTGGAGCAGAACTTTCTCTGCAGCAAAGATCACTTGGAAAGGCCTGACCAACTCGAGCAGGCAACTCTGAAATCCATTCGCCAGCCAGAGTGTTAAAAACTACAACAGTGGCGCACTCAGGATTTATTCTTGGGGTAGCCCAGTTGAACGGATAATAATATTCTTAGCTTAAACTCGATAAAATTCATTTGGTGATTATAGAAATTTATTTAAGAATTTGTTTCTTATTTATTTTCGATTTTTTAGGTTTATATATATTTAGAGTTTGTTTGTTAAAGAATAAAATTCAGTCTTCTTTTTTCCTTACAAATTTGGATTTGGGACCACTGTGCGTTGTAAGAAGAAAAGAAGACTGAATTTTATTCTTTAATAAATAAATTCTAAATATATATAACCCTAAAAAATCGAAAATAAGTAAGAAACAAATGGCCAAAATTAAACAAGGTGGCCAGAATTAAATTTTCGAAGTGTATGACAGCTTTTTGCTATTATAGCAGATTTGTTGTATATATGTGCATCAAATGCCGCTTGAATTTCTTAAATATATTTATTGGTTATTGAGATATAGGCCGTCAAAGTTGGCGAAATTTCATGCTCCTTAATGTCTTGATAATGGGAGCATGTGTAATGTGCCAGAGAAAGTTTATCTGAAAAGATCCATATGTGAAACAGTTTACCATTACTTTAGTAGGTGTTATAGACATAAACTTTCCACAGAAACAAAGTAAAATATCTTTGAATTTACCCTTAGAATTTTCTTTTCAATGTGTCATAAATCTAAGTCATGTTTTAATTAAAGGGAAGGAAAACAAAGATGAGTGTCACCGAGTGTCACGCTGTAACATGTCTCTTGATATACATAGAGTAACATGTCAAGTATGATATCCAATTGAGAAAATTTGCGGAAATTTGCGGTTTTTTAAGATATTCAAATTTAAAGCGCCAAGTTTATTTAGTATATGAATAAAACAGCATTTGTTATTTCAAACAACACTTATAATCCATAGTTTTCTTTTATTATTTTCGGCAACATACTTGAACTACGTGCCCTACCAAACGCAGAAATGTTGAGTTTTTTCACTAGAATCGGAGAAAATAAAATTCTCAAAATAATTTTTAAAAAAGTTTTGAAATTAACGTCGTCATATTAAATTCGACATTCTAATTAAATCGTGTTAGTAACAAATAGAAAAATAATCAATTTTCACAAAAATTAACTTGAAAACAACGTTTATAACAGTGATATTAGATCCGCCATTTTGTTTTTTGCAATTTTGACTTCAGATTCGTAATCAGCAACCTCGAAAACTGTGGGATACCAAGTTTAGACCAAATTTGATACGTTTCTTATATACGCGTCCGCCATATTGGATCCGCTATTTGGTTTTAAAAATATTAAATTTCAGAATTCTGCACCGATTTCTGACTAAATTGAAGTAAGTTTTGAGGGGTTTGCCGTTTTTTAGCGATTTAGAACCACTCTGCGACGCCCCTTCTTTTAGGGGTGCCTGCCCCCTTCACCTCCCTCTGGGTGCGCCACTGAACTACAAGTCCCATCGAATAATCAAACTAGAGTTGGTCGTAATCAATTGTGTAATCAGTTAATTATGACTACAGTGCAATTTAAATTAAAAAGTAATTGCAATTACAATTATAATTATCCTGCCATTACACGTGCCAATTACAATTATAATTTAAATCATCATTAACAGTCATCGATCACAGAAGTTAAATCGTAATTAAGTTGCCACTTAAATAAAATTTTCCCCAACAGCGAATAAAACTCCTAAGCACCCCAAGCAAATCGCTCATCCAACCCAGCCAAACCAGCAGCAAAACTAAATCACAAGGATCCCGCTAATAATCCAGCGTATCAAGCAGCCGCAATTCTCACAAAAGTATTCCCACGAGGCGCGGGGACTAAGCCAGAGGACGGAGGAAAACGGCGTGTAATCAGAATAAAATCGCTAAGGGAAAACGGCGCTGCCGCGAGCGGCGCGGGGCGGCGGAGGGCGGAAGTGGGTGACGATGGGCGAGACAGAGAGGAAAAAAGGAGACTCGATTAGACGCCGTGCCGTAGGTACGGCTAGGAGGAAGGTGGGGAGGCGTCGGAAAGGAAAAGAAGATTCTGTCAGTCAGTCGGTCGCGGCGGTCGTTGTTCGTCGCATAACGGGTTTTCATGTAACGGGGTCGAGCGACGTTCCTCTCTTTCTTCCTTGTCCCATCGTCCGTGGAGGCCGAGGAACGGGCTGGGCTCTCGTGACCGTCTGTTTCGAGGCCGCGACGCTGACCTAGAATCCCACCGAAACCTCTCCGTCTCTCCCTCTCTCTCTCTGCGCGCTCTAGCACGGATTTCTAAAAAACCCCGGCCCTCCTCCACCCCGCCGCCGCGATTAGGTACCCCCCCTCCCCCTCCCCCACCCAAGCCCCCACCATCCCCGTGCATCGCCCCGAGCCCGGAGCGGCGATAAGATGGATGTGATCATCCGCCGAGCCCGAGTAGGGAATCGCGAATAAATCCTCCGCCCGGGAAAGAAAGTGGCCGGCAAGGTGTGCAGCATTCATTGACAGCCGAAGGATCGATGACACCTGGGTTTTCGGCGATGTATTATGTAGGTCGCTCGCTCGCTCGCTGGCTAGCTCGCTCGCTCGCAGCGGCCCTCGGTGCGTCTCCTCGGTGTGCGGAGGCTCGCCGGAGTGGGGGATATGAATGGAGGTTGAATATGTGCTCCGATGTGGCACGCGGGGTCGCGTTTGATCCTGTGGAGGAGCATCGGAATCCTCCGGCTTAGCTTGCAAGCTGCTGGGTGTGCGCGGCTCGCGGGGGTATGAGGGATCGATGCCTGCCCTTTAGTCGCCGCGAGGATGGATCTCTGATTTAGTAGGCGTGTAATTGTGGCATCTTTTTGGTGAAGTGTGATCGGGACTGGGCGATCCGGTGATGGCGCATGGTAATTATGGGTGACAGTAATTATCGTAGGAATACGTCTTTATTACAATAAGTAGCAACTTGTGGTACGTTGGGGTAGAGTTGTTAGTGGTCGCCTTTTGTGGTGCAATGAGCGAGGATTCAGCCAGATGCTGTTTTTAAAATCTTGCTGTGTTCCAATGTACTTATGTTGCAGTTCGAAGTCGATTTTCTCGAAAATGAAGCGCAATATCAAAAAAATTTACTCGTTCTTCTCGACTTATTTACTTGTTATAAGTCGAAAAGGAAGAGCAACTTTTTTTTATATCGCGCCTCGTTTTCGAGGAAATGAAGTATTACCTGCAGGCAGTCAAATCGCTCGGCGATCGAGTATCTTTTTGAATTAATTACAAGGAGATGGAAGCAAGCACAGACTTTTCCTTTTATAGAATGTTTATTACTATCACGCAGAGTAAGAATTTTTTTTTTTACACGTATTTATTTTACAAATGGCGCCACACGAGGTTGATTATACAGTGTTTTAGAAAAATTGCCTTCTCTTTTGCACTGATATTGAGCTTAAAAATAAAGATACAACGGTTTCCTTGAAATATGTTTCTCCTAGAACCTACAATTTCGGTCTGAACCTCAGAAAAAAGAATTTAAACCAAAATTATTAAAATAGCGTCTAGAAGAAGGCGATTTGTACTTTCTTACTTTTTTTATCTCTGAAACTAGAGTTTTCACACTTCAATGTTGAGTTTCAGTGCAGAAAGGAATATATTTTGAACGCGCTGTAAAAATGTTAAGTGGGTCAGAACCTCGTATTTTTTGCAGTCACTGCAAAACCACAGAACAAAAAACGCCTGCGCATCAGTCGACTGTAGCACCGTCATCAAAAAATATGTCATCAAAAAAAATTTGTTTACAAATTTATACTAATAACAAACAGTATCCAAACGTACTAAGCACAATTTGTATTCATCTCCTTGTAATTAATTCGCAAGAAAATATTCGATTTTCGAGCGATTTAACTACCGATTCCCCTTAAATTTGATTCGGATTCGATGAAGGAATTGTTGTGACATTCGATCGAATACAAATTCTAATCACTGCGCACGTTTACCTGTTAGTTTTTGGATTAGAAGGTTAATAATATTCATATAGCCTCGGGACGTGACAGTCCGCTGTAAAAATTGAATTATTCAATGTTTGTAACGTATTCGTTACATCTGATGAGTGTGCCAGATCGTTCGTCATGATTGTAACATGTACATACACTGTTCAAGATAGTTAAGTCACCTACCGACGTTAGATGACCAACATTTTGCAATCTGCACGTGCTATACAAATTTGGTAAATCCAGCAGGAATTTCGAAATACTAACTGTCCCACTTCTGTCACCCCTTTTATTCACTGTTCTTCAACCGCTAAATCCTCTGACGGAGATCGTACATTGAAACGTTCAGCAGTCGGTTCCCCGCGTGCTGAGAACGCCCATGGGCGTTCAGTAACCATGACCAGCGTATAGCGTTCATAGGCGTCCCGCACGGGGGGGTGCACGCAGTGCCCTACGTCTTATTACCGACTGTTTCCAGAAGAATTTCGCTGCTTTCGCCTGCATTGTGCGCGTTGCCGTGTACCATTCTATTGTTCCTCGAGCAGCGGAGGGGGAGTTCTTTCTCGCTTCTCGCTAAATACCGTTAATAATGCAATTTCCTCAAGGGGAGTCTAAATGGCGAGTGGAAAGCAAGTGAGCAAGTAGATGCCGAGATTTGAGAGGATTACGGTGCTACGGAAGAAAATCGTCTGTAGGATCCGCGCACCCGTTAGACGGTCCTCCCACTGATCAGAGGGTATCTTCAGGTGGCCTTGCCGAGACCTCGGAAGCGATTCCTTTGATCATTATAATTTTAATCCTGATATGGAGCCAGTCGTTAGTGGAATGCAATCAGATGCCTGTAGCGAACTTCTTTCTTCGGTGAAAGAATTTCTACTAGCATTCCCGAGGTATTGGGGGCATTTGAACGCAGAAAGGCTCTTCTTCCGCGAGGCCCCTTGGTATGTAATCAGTTAACGTAAGTGCTCCTGATTCGGATAATCGAAGCGAGCAATGTCAGACGTGTGCATTTCCGCCATCCTTCAAGGATCTCATCGGACGCAACCTCCGTTCGCCTAACTCGGCACCATCTCATTAACATCCAACTGATATCGATCTGTGTTCGTCCGAGAATATAAATTGTTCTGACGACTGCAATCAATATTATTATTATTAGCGGCGGGAAACCTTTTAGAAACCCTTAGATATCTCGGTTTGGCCACTTCAATTCAAGGTACTCGCAAAGCAGGGTAAAGATGGAAAGAATATAGGAAAATTGGAGCTCATTCTTAATTGAAGAATCTTAAACTCTTCGCGGTTGGAAATTAAATTCTCGTCGGAACAGTTTTGCCTTTCGCATAAACGCACTCCCACGGTAGCTTTTTTTAAGGGGTCATTCCGGTTAGACGGGTTGAAAAAATCGATTTTTTTTAAAAACATTTTTCCAAAGAATTTTTTAAAGTATACCCTCAAGAATGTACTGTTAAATTTTCATGGAAAAAAAACGGTTATTTTAGCTTCTACAGAGGCTCGGCCGCTAAAGATGAAAACTTTGAACGCGTTTTTCTCGGAACGTCTTTTTTTTCACATCGTGAAGATAAAATCCCAAAATCTTATAAATTTCAGAGACCATAACTGTTGTAACCTAAATTTTAAAAGTTATGGCATAAGAATTAATATATTTCTTTAAATGATATTGGTTGTGGATAAACATTATTGTCGACGGAAATATTTTTTGGTCACTAATAACCGTTACTGTCGACGGAAATATTTTTTGGTCAGTAATAACTGTTATTGACGACGGAAATTGTTTTCGAAAATTGGTTACGAATAACCATGATCGATGACCAGAATTTTTTTTCGATTACGAGTAACCATTATCGATGACTAGAAGTTTTTTTTTACTTCCATTTGAATAAAAATTAACTTTTTCTCAATGATTTGTTTCGAAAAAATTAAAAAAATAACCGTTATTTCTGGTTTCTGATAAATTTTACTGCTTATTCTGCACACTTATGACTCTCGCAGGGACTACAACCGAGTATTTTCATCGAGTCTAGCCAAATTTTAAAATCGAACATAGCAAAAGATAAGAGGCGAAAAACATTTTTCTTGCATTTTCCCGCCATTTTGACTAATTTGGAAGATAAAAAAAAGCGAGCTGTTTTATTATAAAAGATTGACATCCCAGAACAGCATTCTAGCAATGTTTGATAGTCATAGCTTTCATTAAAAGTTTGGCAGAGGATTAAATAAAAAATGGGCTAATGACCAGTGAATGAACATAAATTTCTAATGAACGAACAGGGGTACCCCAGTGAATGAACGGGATAATAACAGAGATTAGGTTTCCATTGTATTTAGACGATTTTTTGTATAAATAATTTTTCATTCTCCAATTGCAATAATTATCATTGATTTGATACTTTACTAAGTAGTCTTATAAGATCATAATCATGCATAGTGGAAATTCGTTTTCTGGAGTAAGTTAACCTAATCTCCACACTGGCGGCGAAAGTGTCAAGAGAAAAACAGTCCGGTTAAGTTGTTGATTCATTGGTAAAGTAAGAAATGTCCACGTTTGCCAGTGAATGAACGGCCGTGATGACAACTGTCGAATAAACGGAATTAGTGCCGCACAAGTTATAAGTAAAAAGAAAAACGCTTTTGCGAGACGTCTGTGAGTGTCCACTCTAAATTTCAGTGTAAGTTTCGCCGTGAAATGAGCGCGATAGGCGTTAAATTTTCAAAAGCATTTTAAAAGCAATAATTTTATTACTTTTATATTTTTTATTTGCTGTAGAAATGTAGTTTAATGAATAGAAAAAAGTTTTATTCCATTACTGTAATTATTTACGTCGCAATAAATTCCTGAAAATCGCTGAATTTATCGACGCGCTAACCGGAATGATCCCTTAAGAGAGTACTGGACTATTGGATACGTAAAATCGTTAGTTTCTTTGGCGGTAAATTACTTTGATACCGAACACTCATTATAGTCGTGCTTTTGACAATCAATTGTGGGCACCTTTGCAAGTATTTGCAAAAAAAAAAATCGTCGGAATGTATAAAATTGTCGAAGTTATTAATGGTTGAAGACAGTCCTGTACGGCGCGCCGCTGCATGTGGTGTACATTAATTCAGGCGAACCAATCATCCGAAAGCAAAATGCTTTGAGGTGAATATTCTATACACAAATATCTACAGTGTGGAAACTTGCCGATGAATTTGAACAAAAATTGTGGAAGTTACACCCGAATCAATTTTTTCCCACATTTTTACGGGAAAAAATCGTCTTTAACCAATTATAAAATGTTCTACAAACATCCAATGTTGATGCGGAATTTTTACACGATAGAGAATGTATTTCTACAGCTCCAGTTAAAATTTGAAGCGAAAATATTCATTGATTCAAGAGTTATGATGTACACCGTTTCTGAAAATGGTGTTTCGAGAAAACCGGCTTCAAAGTTAAGTGCCCTATGCCAATACCACTCTACGACGCCGTTACTCGACGGTGCACTCACTTACGTTCGCTGTTATAACTTCGACAATTATTTGAATTTCTTCATGAAATTTTGTTTAAAATTTTAAAATCAGTAAAAAAAAAAGTAATCGATTTTCTGAAGCTGAAGTAGTCCACTACCCCCTTAAACGCAACTTTCATCCCTTTGGTACAGAAGAAGTCCCGCGAACAAAGGCCTTATTCCGCCGACCACCGTGAAACACCTGCCTCCCAGTAAAAGCGTCCGCGACCACTGCTTATCAAGATTCTGTTACGCGGCGCGTAAGTTTCTCCTCCACGAATCAGTGGCGTTTCCAAAATAATCGTGTGCACGGCGATAGGGTTCGTAAGCCGCACCTGGTCGCGCGATATTAAGAGAGAATTCTGCGGAACGGAATCATAGGCCTCAGATAAGGAATCCACTCGATAGGCATTCCCTCGCCCGTGTTACATGAAACGTGGACGTAGAGCGGGTGAAAGAATCCCTGGACGGTAGGTGTAACGAGCTAAGCACGATAGCAGCTTCTGCGGCGCGAGTTAACGCCTTTTTCCTGTTGATCTTTAATTCCGCGGGACTGCCGACGGCTTTCAGCGTGAATTCAATGCCCTCGGCTTCCTCTTCCTCGAAAATACTTCACCGCGCGGGGGATTAATTGGCAGAATTCCCCTCTGAAATTCGCGGCCGCGTTCATCGCGCTCGAGTATTTTAATTTTAAATAGGCTCGATTACGTGCGAGCAGCTTGTTAATCCTGATCCGGGGTTTATCTATAGAAATTCGTGGGCCTTTGCGAGCCAAAGGAGCGACTGTCCAATAAGCAACGTCCCCGGGGTTCTTCCTTTACACCTTGCCAGAAAAGAAGTGGACAGCCGTGATTTTCCACGATTGTAGCTTTGACCCAATTCTTATTTTTATTATTCCTGACTGCGCTGGGAACTATAGCGGAGACAAAGTCAAGTGTCTGCACTAAATTTGCTTAGCTATTTCGAAAGCCCCGCTGTACCATTGTGGCAGCCGTTTGTTTGCGCGAATCTACGATCTCCACCTTCCTCCTTGTGTCTTTCCATCAGCGCTGGATTAACCAACGAGCAAAATAAGCCCGGGGCACTATAGAAATTTTCTGAATTTTAAAATCCAATTTTTGTTAAAAACATTCTTAAGGGGAACACCACTGTGACGGCCTGTGAATAATTTACAGTTTCCATAGAAAAATCTTATTACCCACCTTTAGTACGCTGTCTTAAGAGACTATACAAAAAAAAATAAATAGAAAAACGTCTATAAATTTTAATATATTAATTAATCTTCTAGATCCTCACACGCGAGTTGGTCGAATGTGTAACTATGGAACAGCAGGTCCGAAATCAAATTTCATTTTTTTTATAAACTATATGGGTTTAGTTTCCGTTGACGTACTGATTTTTTTATTGAAAACAAACTTTGTGAAATACGCTCGAAAAACTGTCCATTTTATTCGCGGATTTTCAAAACTTTTCTTCTAATGCGCACCATTTTTACAAAAAAAAATGTTTAAGAAATCGGTACGCACAACGGAAACTACACACATGTAGATTATAAAAAAAAAATTAAATTTGATTTCGGACCATCTGTTCCATAGTCACACCTTCGACCAGCTCGCATGGGGGGTCTAGAAGATTAATTAATATATTAAAATTTATAGATGTTTGTTTATTTATTTATTTTTGTATAGTCTCTTAAGACAGCGTACTAAAGGTAGGTAATACAAATTTTCTATGAAAACTGTAAATTTTTTCTGACAAAAAAATTCTCAAATATGGCTTACTTCTCCGGCCGTCACAGTGGTGTTCCTCTTTAAGTGCAATTGTAATACATTGCGTTGAAGTGATCACCCTGTGCAAGGGAACCTCAAAATCTTTCCAGTGCTTAGGGCTCCTAAAGGTCTTAATCCAACCCTGCTTTTTATCTATCCAGCTATCTTTAAACTAAAACGCAAACAGAGCGATTTTTTTATTCAAGAGCTATTTATAAATACCAAAGATAACGATTAAGGAGTTCCCGTAGAAATCACTGTAAATGCAAGAAATCAAATTCCACGCTATAGTATCACGATAAAGTTGCCCATAAATTTTTCCTTTTAATTTTGGTACACTTACAGTATTTTCTACAAGAACTCTTCAATTAATTATGATTGGCACTTCCGTGCGTAAATTATATTTCAACCTCGTGGCCCGTTAAAAATTGCCAGGGAATGGGAATGGGAGTGTAGAAGAGCGGCGGCGGTCCGTGTGTCACGTTGAGTCACAGAAAATCACGATAGAATCCGATAGAGAGGATCAATACTGCGAGATTCTAGCGTAGGAACGTCGCAGATGTATAGAATCCCCCTTTCCGTTCCCCAGATGAGCGTTAGTGCGCCGGCGACTCTCTAATTCCCGTTTTCTCTTTTCAGCTGAGTAAAAGCTGTGGTCGCAGGAGGCACGAAATGAATCCAGCCGAAATTAAATCCATTCGCAGACCGCTTGGAAAAACCTGGAACGGCGTGAACGTGTGCCAGTTTTCGTTGCATCTTTCCCAAAGCCTGTTTCCCCATCTCTGAGGGAGCTTTCTTCCACTGTACAGCGACAGCAACGGATTTGAGGAGGAAGTCGCGGTAGAAGGGGACTAACATATATATATAACGAAGATCGCATCCAGACCAAAGAACAAGCCGAAGAGGATCGTCAGAATCGGAAGTGTTTTCTTCTCTGATCCAAGCCTCCAGCGAAAAGAAGAGGAACGCAGGCTCTCTCTTTCTCTCTCTCTCTCTCTCTCTCTCTCTCTTTCTCTCTTTCTCTCTCTCTCTCTCTCCCTCTGTCTCTCTCTTCCTCAATCGAGTAGCACGGGAAAGCTCTAACCCGCGGAGGAAGGGAAGCGATTAGAAAAGGATCGTCCCGCTTCGCGTCGAACATCGTCAAGATGAGTACACTGAGCGGCCCCCAATGCACGTCCGTGAAGGACTTCTACAGGGACAGGTCTATCTTCATCACCGGCGGCACTGGTTTCATGGGCAAAGTGCTCGTCGAGAAGCTACTCAGATCTTGTCCGGGTATAAAGAATATCTATCTGCTGATGAGACCCAAGAAAAGTCAGGACGTTCAGCATAGGCTGCAGGAATTGTTAAACGGGCCGGTAAGATAATGGAAACTAGCTTCTGCAGCCGTCTACTACAGGCTGGGGCTGGGGGAGAAAGAATCTGTCGACCGCTGTGAGCTCGGGCGATCGTTGATCCTCAGAGAAAGGAGCATTTCCTTTTTGTAAATGTGATCAGACGTTAATTTGACCATTGCCCGGAGTCGTGATCTTGAGGGAATGTAATTCAGTCGACTGATTCTGTCTACCTTCGTCTGTGAATGGTGAACGATGACGAGATAAAAGGTTTTCTCGGATGTTCATGTATATTGTGCGTCGATAGCTGTTCGAGAAATTGCGACGGGACTCCCCTCTCGAGCTTTCGAAGGTGATCCCCGTGGCTGGGGACGTGACGGAGCAGGAGCTAGGCATCTCGGAGGCCGACCAGAATACGCTGATTAAATGCGTGTCGGTCGTTTTCCATTCCGCCGCAACGGTAAAATTCGACGAGGCGCTCAAGCTTTCGGTCACCATCAACATGGTCGGCACTAAGCAGCTGTTGAATCTGTGCCATCGTATGCACAATCTAGAGGTAAGGTTTCCCCCGCGTATTCTACTCTGCGTAGACAGCGCGATGTAAAAGTACCCCCGAGGCTTTGCCGTAGAAGGCGAACAGCGAATAATATACATAAATTTATAGATGATGAGAAAGGACAGGCAGATGTATAGTTCAGTGATGAGCAACCTCTGGCCCGTAGGGGCCGAAAGTGAGGACCTAAATGTCCACGCGGGCCGCAATATTAAATACTTAAATATACTAACCAGAGAATTTTAAATTATCACCTGAATTTGTTACTTCTGGCGTAGATTCACGATTGAAACAATCGCTCGTCACTGTAGTCAATACATTTATCTCAGTTCCCTGTTCCCCTCTAAAGCAGAGCCAAAAGGTCAGGCATACCAATCTAACGTCTCTGTTTCAATTTAAAAAACAAGGCTCTCATCCACGTCTCGACGGCATATTGTAATTGCGACCGCACGGACGTCGCCGAGGAGATCTATCCGCTCTCGACCGAGCCGGAGCACGTGATCGCTCTGACGAAAGTGATGGACGCCAAGATGGTGGACGACATAACGCCGACTCTGATCGGCAACCGACCGAATACCTACACGTTCACCAAAGCCCTCACCGAGAGGCTGCTGCAGTCGGAGTCCGGTTACTTGCCGGTGGCGATCGTCAGACCGTCTATCGTCCTGTCGTCGCTCAGGGAGCCGGTAGCTGGATGGGTGGACAACTGGAATGGACCGACTGGCATTATAGCCGCCGCTGGTAAAGGTTTCTTCAGGTACGACAGATTGCTAATTCCATTATAGCGATTATCCTCTAACCGATTGTCTACCTTAGCTCCAGTGGCTCCATTTATGGCTTCAATATTCAGAGCCGACCGGCATGGTTTATAGTCTCATTACACTCTCTCGTCTGATCCTCAATAGAACTCTTCTTTACCGCTGCATAAACGTAGTAGTCCAGTGAAATCAGACGGAAATCTGCACAATCTACGGAATATTTCCCACCAAGCTACATTTTGGAATGGACATTTATTTGGTCGTTTCAAACAATGTATCAAAAGTCCCCATCGATCCGATTGCCGCTAAAAATTTTACGGAGGGTTGAAAAAAAACAACTGGTATTCGTAGATATCTCGTTATCTAGCAGTTTTGTGACAAAAATAGTTATTATATAATTTATAGCTTAGGAAATTCTCTACAGAAAAGGTCTGATGAGATTTTTTCGTAGGAGTAAGCATTTTCATGTATGACGGGTTATCAAGTTTCAACCCCCATACTTTTGACAAGGGAAGATCCCGAACCCGGAAATTCAAAAAATTATGAAACTCTGTAAATATGTAGGGGAAGTCCTCCTGAGTACAACGCAATTTTTGTTTGCTGCTCAAATTCATTTCAAGAGGGTGCAATTGACCCCTGAATTTTTTTATATCTTGTATTATTATTCGCGAACTGTAGGAGATAGAAAAAAAGTTTTTAAGAAAAAGTTACTTCTTTTAATTAAGATTATCATTTGGCTTACAGTTCGCGAGTTATAACACAAAATCGGAAAATAGCCGGATTTCCAGGCCTCAATTTCACCCCCTTAGAGTGAATAAATTTAAACTTTATTACATATATACAGAATTCCATAATTTTTTGAATTTCCGGGTTCGGGATCTTCCCTTGTCAAAAGTATTTGGGGTTGAAACTTGGTAACCCGACATACATGAAAATGGTTACTCCTACGAAAAAAACTCATACAACCTTTTTTGTAGAGAATTTCCTAATCTATAAATTACATAATAACTATTTTTGTCGCCAAACTGCTAGGTAACGAGATATTCGCGAAACACAGTTTTTTTTTCAACCCTCCGTAAAATTTTTAGCGACTGTCGGATCGATCGGACTTTCACATATTTTTCAAAACGACCAAATAAAGGCCCATTCCAAAATGTAGCTTATTGGGAATTATTCCGAAGACAGATCCTAGTTTCACTGGACTATAGGGCGTTGCTGCGAATTCTTCATCTTAACCTTCGCCAAATTGAATGGGGGCCCAACTGACGCTACTTATGTCACCCGTTACTTATTAGCATCAGCGATATAAGAGAATAAGAAATTACAGTGTAGTGTGAGAGCTGTTTTTGTGAATTTAATGAACGAAATTTGTACGAAGGGTGTGGTCCCCGTGTTCCGTCGCCCGATGATTAATAGTCGAGCCCGCCTGTTCGTTGCAGAACCATGCTGTGCGACGAGAACAAGATAGCAGACTTGGTGCCAGTCGACATCGTGATCAATCTGATGATCTGCGCGGCATGGAGGACCGCCACGAATCGCACGAAGACCATCCCCGTGTACAACTGTTGTACAGGCCAGCAGAATCCGATCACTTGGAAGCAGTTCGTCAACATGACGTTCCAGTACTCGCGGATGCACCCGCCGAACGGGGCGATCTGGTATCCGGGCGGCCGTTGCCATAATTCCGCCCTAATGAACAAGGTGTGCTCGGTCTTCCAGCACATGCTGCCGGCGCACATTCTAGACTTTTTCCTACGGCTGAAGGGCAAGCCGACCATAATGGTCGGGATACAGTCGAAGCTCCACAAAGCCGCGAAATGCCTCGAGTACTTCAGCACGCATCAGTGGAACTTCAGGGACGACAACGTCCGGCGGCTAGGGGAGCAGCTCAGTCCCGAGGAGCGACAGACTTTCATGTTCGACGTCAGACAAATCGACTGGTCATCCTATCTGGAACACTACATATTGGGAATTCGGCACTTCATTCTGAAGGAGAGCCCGGACACACTGCCAGCTGCTCGTTCACATATTAAAAAGTAAGTCTCTCCCCCGAGCCTTTCCCGGTCCTCGATTCTACATTTTCAAGGCCACTGCAGTGCGATGTGCCGTCTCCAGATCACTCACTAACGTTGAATAGGTCGCCCTGATGATAACAGTCAGGGGAGTTGGAAGGGACAGGTAATAATCGTTAGTTAAGGGGGTAGGTCACCCTCGATAGCCCTAAAACGGGCCTTTTTTTCAAACGCAAATTTTAAAGTGATAAATAACAGTAGAGAACAGTTTTCGTCTAGTGTCAATCGTTATTCTACGAGCTTTAACATGAAACAAGAAAAGTCTAAATGTCTCTATGTACATAAAAGTTGTGAGCAAAAACGTAAAGGCGTGTAGGCGGTGCACCGTTTGATGGTGAACATAAAATCTCGAGAACCGCTCCAATGATTTGGATGAAAATTTAATGAGAGATGCAGAAAACCATTCCCTACAATGGTTCGGGAGCAGAATTTCGAGATAAATTCTTAAAAAAAGATAAGAAATATTTTTCATACAAGAAATCGATAAAATCAATTTTTCAACATAAAAATTGTATTATTTTTTTTTTTCGAAAATCTGCTCTCGACACATCGTAGAGAATGGTTTTCGGTATCTCTCGTTAAATTTTCATCCAAATCGTTGCAGGGGTTTTCGAGATTTTATGTTCACCATCACCATACACCGCCTACACGCCTTTATGTTTTTACTCACAACTTTTATGTACATAGAGATATTTAGACTTTTCTTTTTTGTGTTAAAGCTTATAGAATAACGATTAAAACTAGAAAAAAAACATTCTCTCTACCCTTATTTATCACTTTACAATTTGCGTTTGAAAAAATGTCTGTTTTAGGGCTATCGAGGGTAATCTACCCCCTTAACTTGTAAGGAGAGATCGCAGGAAGGACTAGCCTTTCTTCCAAGCCTTTTAAACCGGGGATCCACCTGCGAGTTAAATTATTCTGTTATTCTATGCTACGCTACATCTGACTGTTCTAAAAAACATTAAAAACATAGCAGAGCTTAGTTTAGCTTTCGATGGAAACTGTTCCATAAGAATGTATCGAAGCTAATTTTTTTCATTTCAAACTTATCATAACGTAGCATAGCATAGCACAGCTCAGCTTAGCTTAGCTTTCATGTGGATCTCCAGCTTTATGATACAAAAATTTAATATTGAATACCCGTCGCAACTGTACAGTGTGTATTATGATTTGAACTTGTGTTCCAGGTTATATTGGCTTCACAAAGCTGTACAATTCGGAATGCTGTTGTTAGTGCTGCGTTTTCTGTTGTTGCGCAGTTCCGTGACCCGAACTGCATGTTTTTCACTGCTGTCTATTGTGTTACGCATGTGCCGTATGATTGTTTGACGGCTCAGAACCACGGCTGATGATCGCGGCAAGCGTAACGAGAAACAAAAGCTAATCGTAAAGCATAATTTAAAGGTGCGAATTGTCCTTCGACTTCATTGCTCGGCGTTCCCGACGATAAATCGCTATGTTCACACCATCCCATCGGTTGGCCTTTTCGATGTTTCTATTTGTTCGTAAATAATTAGCGTTCGCTAGGGGTGTAATACCGCGGGAAGTGGTCATGGTTGTCACGTTTTAAAAAATATAAAAAAAAAAAACAGCATCGCGCAGGGCGGAAAACGACACGTGTGTCCCGAAGCTTCCGAAAATTACCGTCGAATCTTTATCGTTAATCGAGAATCGTTACCCAGAATAGAATCCTTCCTTTCGCGTTTCTTTGTTCCGTTTGTTGGATAACATCTTGCGGCATCTCCTTCGTTCGAGGCAGCGGGCGGGGGGAAATGGAGGAGCGGAAAGAAGGTTCGGTCTTTTTGTTTCTGCGACTATTTATTAATGTGGGGTAGATTCGATCGTCGTCATTGTAGTAACGCGTTCTCCGATGCCACCGTGGTGTTTCGTTCTTGGACATCGATATTTCGCATATCGTCGGTTTGTAATGACGCGACACTAGGAGTAAATTCGATCAAGTTAGTTGCCAGAAGACCGTTCGGTCCAGAAAACTTCCTTGATGTTCGTCTCGGTGTTTTATCGCGGTACCACCGCACCGCCTCTTGGGAATAATACGACGCGTGAACTCCGTGAGCCGGCAGCTTGAATACTGGTCGACAATTCGATACAACCTGATAGAATTTTGTGATTCGCCATCACGATGTCTTCGTTGAGTGCCGTTCTTTCTTCTTCCTACTTTTTTAAAATCTTTATCCGTATCATTTTAGCTTGAAGACCAAAAGGAAACTGTAATATTTTACGCATTATACTTCAAGGGATTCATTTGTTACACGTACTTTTACGTTTCAAATAACATTCTCTGCTGCGTTTAAATGTTTCTTTTCCTTTATTCTCGTTTTTAAAAAAAAAAAGAAAAATAATACCTGTACAATTTCAGTAGCGTGTTGAGTCTGTGATTCGATTCCTTCGAATAGTTTTGATCGACAAGGTTTTACCGTATTCCGTTGCCGAGGAAAAACACGTCCCGCTATTTTGTTTCGCCAAACAAAGAAAAAGAGCAGGTTTAATATTAATTGTAGAAATAAATCGAAGCGGTAGATATATATATATAATATATATATATATATAATATATATATATATATAATATATATATATATATATATATGTGTGTATTTTAACATGGCCAAAAATTTTAACGCCCGCAAAACTTCCTTCCTTTTTCGTAATTTTTATGGTGTTAGGGGTAACGCGAGTTTCTTCGTGCACAGGGTCGTTTAATCCTTTCGAGACTGGGTTTTTAAGCATTAGCCTCGCTCCTGGAGTGAGTTTTTTCACGATTTAATATAACGAGTCGTAACACGGCGGAATATATATATACGTAAAAACCCAAAGGATTAAGCATGAGCCCAGTATCGAATCCTTCCGAGTCTAATTCTGGAATGTCAGATTTCTTTAAACTGTAAGCACGATTTCCATATGAAACATGCGTACACTTTCTCTCCGATAGCTCGGGGAGATATTCCTCGCGGAGAAGAAGCAGTAACGTCTCTGTAGACTCGAAAGGATTAAATTGGAAAAAATTTAAATGCCGGCTAGAGGAGTTACAAATTCGTCGTGCCTTTGTGTCGTCGCTATCTGGCATTTTCTGTTCGTTTTTATTGCGACGTAAGATACATAGCCGCCACCAACGAGTCGGAGCTTTTCGAATCTCTCGAAGAATAGCGAAAATTTAATAGACCGTTCAGTCACGATTCCAAGCCCTGTATAAATTACGAAGCACTTCGTAGCGATCTCTGTTGTTCTGTGTAACGTAGAATCGCGGCGGGCTTCTTGCGCGAGAAACGGTTGACGAAGTCATTAAACGTTCGGCGTGAAATCGAGCCAACATACGCAAATCTTACTATGTATCTTACGCATACTATGGCCATAGGCTATTACCGGCGCTGAAATTCTGAAGGCATTGGCAACATATACTTATCTTCCGGTCGAGCTGTTCCCGCGTAACAACTGTGGTAGACGGCTGTTCGAGACGGGCGACGAGATGGCCGAAAAACGATGGTAAAACGGCAGAGGCAAACGCATATATTTGTATATACACGTTAGTGATGTTAACGAAGCAGACAATTTTATATAACATTGTAATCGGTGAAATATGTTCTCGCGACTCGTTCGTGTACTTAGATATTATTCAAACACCTGCTCACGCCACTGCGCTCTTAATACACGTATATACTTTACTCGCAACATCCTATGTACAGTACACATTCCAATTCTTTCGTTTCCAAAGACAAAGAACTCGCGGAGCAGCAGCTCGCTGGGCGGCGAACTGCCTTCGGGATTAGAGGCCCTCCGAAAATCTTGACCCGAGGACACTGCGAAGCTTTTACTTGTGATTCTCTATGCGAAATTTTAGCACAACTTTCAGCCTTCTTTTATAGAATAATTCGCAAGATGTGTAGAAGTAAAGCTTAAAAATCTGTATCCCGGTGATCCGTTAATGGACGAGTCTTGCCCATGGTCTCTCGTGATCTGCAAGGTGTTACAATAACCGCCTCTATCGCGCGATTATCTTGCTGGAATTTGTAACTCGATGGATATTGGGAGTTTGGACGAAAGCTTACACTACACTCTGTACCTATCTGAAAGAATTATTTAGGACGATTTTCCTTGCGACGATATACAAAACTTCGCTACATTTCGATGTCGCTAGAAACACACGACACAAATTTCGAGGTAGATTAATTGGTTACGTTAATTTCGCGTATGCTGTACTTTGCGAATGTTTTCTGAAGCGTTCTTTAACCCTCCGTAGCCCGTTTACTTATTAAATATCTGCTGTCTCAGTGATCAAACTGAACAACCGTTCTGTTACGAAAGTCTCTCAAAAGTACTACTAGTGTGATTTAAGGACGTCACGAGCAACGTCGACGAAAGTTACCCAAATCCATCGGCGCAACGATTATTTTCGTTTACGCTGTGTATTTCACTGTACTAGATGAAATGGTCGACGGAGGGTTGAAGTAATAAACGAAATCTTTGGTTCGTAACAGGATCCGCCATACTCGTACGTTCTCTGTGCTACACGTTGCCTGTGCCTTTAAGACGAAGCCCGCGGGCCATTCTTTAGCCGATCGCAATGTTTTGTTCTCTACAAACGAAACGGTTTCGCATGACTCGACTGGTCGTCTGTTCTAAGTTCGAACGGGGCTTCCTTTCTCGAATATTATTTCGCGATCCATCGTACACAAAACGCTGCCACAAGACACAATGAGGAGCTGCGCGCGAGGAAGTGGGAGGAGAGGAAGGGTAAGAAGGGAAACGGGGAATATGTTGAGCGGAATCGTTTAACGGCGTAAAGAAACGATAAAAAAAAAAAAATAATTATTACTTAGCGCTAGGGATAAATGAAAGATGAAAGAAATGGGGTAGCGCTACCGAAGGTCACCACCTGCTAGTCTCGTCTGTATCGTTATTCGGTTACACAATGCATACAAGGAAACAATATTTAATATAATCAATTTAATTAATATTATACTGTACTACTTATAAATTACATTAAAAACGATGAACCATTGCAAACGGATCTTTTCACATGCCCCTTAGAACGATCGGCTAACAAAGCAGAAACAGCTCTGCGAGAGCGTGATTAAGAAACCACGTTCAAAAGTGACTTATGTAATGTAGCCCGTAAAAAAATGGAAAAGCATCGATCTGTTTCATCTCCCACAGATTATTTCTGGCACTGCGGTCTCCCATGCTAAATGATGGATATAAAGCACACCTATAATAAGAAACCGGGATATCGGAAGGTAAGCTGGGAGTGAATGTTGATCAGTTACGAAACAAGACCGTTTAAGATAGCATAAAGTAAAATAGAGCAAGTTAGCGCGGTACTAGATAGATGGTGCGCCAGGGCCGCAGGGTGGAAAGTAGAATGAGTCTGTAGGAAGTAGAACGTAACGGAGCATCGGTTAGACAGCAAGAAGCAAACGAAAATAACGTTTGCCAGGAATAAGAGCGGCAGTTAGCTGATTTTCAAACTCCGACAATATTTAGATTAGGTACAATTCATTGATTCCCTGACAATTTCGATAGGCTGAAAACAACGGCGCGCTACAAATTTCCTTATTTACATATCATCTTGCAGATAATGTTGGTGTTACAGAAATTCCTAACCCAACCAATTAGAACCTCTTTAAATCGTATGCGTTTGAATGACGAAAGATTGCACGTGCAACAATCAGAAATAAACACCAGCTTTCCCGTCGAAGACTGAGAAATACGGTTATATACGGTCGATTTAGTCGAAGCACGAGTGCCGTGTCGCCATTGTTAGCTTGGTTTCTATAGAGACGCGTATTATATCGCAGATGCGATGGGAATAGTGGCGGGGCACGCGGGAACCTGGAGGTTGTATCGCGCGCCGCTTAGGCTTAAATGGTAAAAGTGAGAAACGACCGTTTGCGCTGCGCGGAATGCACTGCACACGGGTGCCATAGTGCCGTTCATTGATTGCGCTTGTCCGGTGCCATATTCCTCGTTCCAGGCCGGCCGTGCTTATTGCGCAAGATCCGATCGTCAGCGTTTCGCCATTTTTGTTGGCCATACAGCTGGCCAAAGGCGAAAACGGCTACGACTTGTACATACGCCGCTGTTACGGCTGGGTATCGATTCATCTCGACCAAGATCGAGAATCCTCGTCCACGGTTACGTTCCCCGACGGCTGATCGACGCTTGGCATTGCCCTCCTTAACTCTCATTCTTCCATTTCAATTGCACTTTATTCGTATGGGCGACGGTACCGGCTGTTCCTGCGGGCTTTGCGGATAGTTTTACGCGCCAGTAACACGTGAGTATTATTATTCTCTATTGGGCGAATAATGGCACACGCCGTGCGAAGCTTGCCGAACCGTCTCATTCAGATGAAGTTAGGAAATCGTGGTGGGGGTAGGGCATTCATAGCTGTAACTCGATAAACGGTTTATTCGGGTCATTTTTTAAATAGCTCGCTGTCTCTCTTTTTATATATATACTATTCCCTCAATTTTTTTTGCGAGAGTGCTTATATATTACTTCACCATTACAAGAAAAATAAAGTAGAAAGGTTATAGGAGCTATTATATATCTTCCTTCCGAAATGATCCAGTTTCGGAATGTTAAAATGAAAAAGTGAAAGGTCTGTTTTCTCCGTTAGCGAATTAGTTAGGCTGTATTTGATGCATAAAAACAAAGATATGGAAGAATATATGTGCATATTAAAAAAAATAAAGGTACGGGAGGATTATAAACTTTTGTAAATAAACAGTTCGTGATAATAATGTAATATTGCTTTTGGGAGTCTTCGAGTGGCTTTAATATATTTCCCACGAATTACAAGAATATAAAAAAAAAATCTTCCTCAGTGGAATACCAAGCGCGCTGAAATTTCTAGCACGCGCGATTTCTGTGGTTCTATAGACCCGCTGTTCATCTCTTCGTACCGTGCTATTTTTGGATCCGCGCATAGGTACGGAGACGTTTAAGCGATTTCACAGTAATAGAAACCGAGCAGACAGATGTAATTGCGAAAATCGTAGCATCGGTATATCATTCGGGATACTGATTGCGTGAACCTTAATCAAAGAGCCGTCTGATCTCGATCTATATAACAGATGCACGGAACAATCGACGCGGGACTCACGCGGTCGATGCTGTTCTGTTCTCGAAATCTTGACTTACGATAACCGTACCTACACCATGAAGTATGATATACGTCATTCTTGCATATATACGTTACAGGTTACAGGGAACATTGAGGTAAATAGGTTAGGTTTAATTATAAGTTAGGTTTAAAGTATATTAGTCATTATTTTTTTAAAGATAGGAGAAACCTGCCGTCTGTAATATTTCACGTTCACGTTCTTTAAAACTCGCAGCTTGCGAGCAGAGAACACGGACACGCGCGATCAAGATGTCACGACGTGCGAAAAGTTGCGTGGCTAGTGAAAAGAAAATAGTGAAGGAGGAGGTTGCATCTACTTCGTCCTCTCTCTCGCCAGAGAACCCCGATGACGACGATCCGAACGTAGCCGAGGTACGAGACAATGGATCCTGTAAACTTTAGATTCTTGTCTAGCCAGCACTTGTTCGATTTAATAAATGCTCGATCGAAGCATCGATTACGCTGGCCGCCACGAATCCTTCGCAAGGATTGCGTTTCATTAATTTGTCTTTGTTTGGGTTACAGGTTGTGCTCTCGAACAAAGGCGGCCCGAAATTAATTCACTGCGGTTACATGTACACGTTGCACAAAAAGCAGCCGTACAACATCCGATGGAGGTGCGTGAATAGAACGATGCATTGCAAAGGTAGCGTCGTCACGGCGACGAATTGCACAAAGCCACGAGGCCGTAAGGAACATAACCATAAGCCAGATTTCGCGGCCGCACAGGTTGCCAGGAAACGATACTTGGCGCTTGGGAAACCTTGCGTGCTAACCAGTGAGTACATTAACTTTCCATTCAACGTCCACTTGGTTCGTGGTCATTAAAAGTCCGTAAAGTAACGCGGGAATGACATGAAAGGTGTTTGTCTTTGGAGAGTACAGGATTGGAATTTGATTAATTTTACAGACGTGAGAGGAAACCAAAAATCTATTAATGTATCGCAACGAATGCTCCACAAAGAAAATGACGTGCTTCCGGAAGACCCGAGAAATCGACCGAAGACGCGTATGACGGCCAGAAAGGGTAAGCGTTATATATATATAATGTTATTTCCTCATTTTTGATGATCACAAGTTTCGATGTATTGTAGTCTGTTGTTATTATCGTTATAAGAATTTCGTTAGAAGATTATCGCACGTTAACCCGCGCTGTTAACGAAATGATTCTCCAAAGGATAGATCACTGCAATCTCTTACTCCCAAACAATCACATAGAGACAGCAATATGTATTAAATGGCGCATTTAAGTTGCATGAGAGCTTCGAATGAAAGTATCAATTATGCGCTTGTTAAATGCTATGCGAAATATTTTTACCCATGCAATTCCCTTCTTTGAATCTTTAAAAGAATAACGGCAAGGACGGAAGTGTAATTATTAACTATTTATATTATTAAACGTATTAAAACTACCACGAGCCTTCGCGAAAGACTAGAGTAAGGTGTTGAATCGATCCAGATAATAAATAAACTGAGTTTTCGCTTAAAATCACAATTATTCGAAATGCAAACGACCGCGTGGCATTGGATAAATATTTTTCCCATGCCGAAAGGCAAACATCGCGAGTATTAATCGCACGTGATCCCGGCGATCGGGACGTACGGCGCCCATCTTTGACCCGGGAAACTCAAACCTGACCCGTCGCGGCGAATAAATTGCAACGGCGCGTTGCAAACGACGAGGACGGGCCGAGCGATTAAAATCGTAACGACGCATTTCGGGCTGCGTTTCTCCTGCTCGTATCCAAGATGGCCGGCGTCTTGAAGATGCGCGCGAAAAAAAGGGAGCCGTGGAAGCCGGCCCTCCCGATCGATGGGAATTCACGGGGCCGAGCCCCGAGCGAGTCGAACGTGATCAGGTCGGTTAGTAATTCCTTAGGCGAAGAGAGACCCGGGAACGCGCACCGCACGATAGCAACACCGAAACACGGTACGGATAATATGCGTCGACGACCGGCGGCGCCGTCGCACATGCGCGCCCCGACGCGCCCCTGTTCGTCCACCGATTTCGATTTTAGTCACTCCCGGGTTCGGCTTCGGGGAAAATCGTTCCGCTCTCGTGGCCAGGACCGTTGCAGACGCGTCGTGGAACGAGGAAAAAAAAAGGCGCTCCGTAACTCGGCGACGATTCTCCTTCGGATCGAGGCTCAAGGAATACAGGCGTTCTACTCCGCCGAATCGTTCGGCACACGCTCGGCGATCTTTCTCACCGGCGACAACAACCATTCCCTGACGAGCGTCGAACGAGATAGAGCAGGAATAACCAGACGATCCCGGCGGTGCGGTGGCGTGGATACGCGCAGGGAGACTTGGCCAATCTGATACCGGTAATCGTGACGGACGTTCGACACGGGAGAGAAAGATAGGCGCACCGTGGACGCTATAGGAAGCCCCAGTGCGTCGGTTTCGTGTCGGCCTTTTTTTTTTCCGCCGACAGCCAACCCGGAACAACGAGGAGGAGAGAAAAAGATCGGTGGAGGAGCCTCCCGTGCGTGAGACTCGAGCATCGCCGCACACTCTGCCAGCAATCGTCGCGTCCGGGGGTCGATAAATTGTCGCGTGGTTGTCGGTACAACGGCTCTCTGTCGCGTCGCCACAGACACGACACGATACGAAATCGAACCGGTTTCGTGGCCGCGGATCGAGCGACTGGATTGCGTTTTAAGTGAGCACCGCGGGAGAAACAGAGATAGACGGCACAGGGATAGAAGGAACGAACCAAAGGTACGGTAGAACGAGCGACGTAGCAGCGGCGTAATGCCACTCGATACCGTGCTCGGTCGCAACGGTTGCCATTTTATAGCCGGTCGCCTGAGTGAGATCTTCGGGGAGGCAAAGGAAAAGAGGGGGAGCGACTGAGCAAGAACAGAGGGGCAGAGGAGTATTTAACAGAATGCGAGAGAGACGGGGATAGGTGGCGCGCGCGCGCGTATGCGCGCTTGTGTGTTCACGTGCGCGTTTACCGAGGGGGAGGGAGGGAGAAAGAGAGAGTGAGAATGTGTAGGATAACGTGGCTCGTCGGCGGGGAAAGGAGGAGGGAGGCTTAGGAACCGGGAAAGGGAAGGGGCGAGGAGAAGAAAGAAAAGAGCTTTGCCGAAGGTGTAGAAGTTTTCCGTGGATGTTTTTGGACCGTTTCCCATTATCTGCGCGAAGATTTATAGAGACCTATTTCCAACGCTTTCATTGGTAACTTTTCATGGCTTCGAATACCTGCCGTAATATCGATCTATACAGCTCGCGTACGTGCTATCGCACGTTCTCATCGGATAAATCGTTAATACGTATTATCCGTGCGTCGTCTGCTGGATGATGACATAGTGCGCTAAAAAGGGAGGGAGCAATAGGGAGGCGCAGAGAGAGGGGGGGGGGAGAGGGGGGCAGAAAGATAGCGCGCCGTGCGGTATTTTATCTACTCCTACCGTACGATTATCGTTGGCGCTTTTTATAGAAACACCATGCCGAAAACTGGTTCGTTGCAGCCATGAATGGTCAACGAATTGATAATAACGTTGATACGCGACACATGTAACACCTTCTGTGTATATTTAGAACTGCAGTATACTCGGAACTGTTTATCGCGTATGATTCTTATAATCTCGGAGTAATATTCAAATTCATACCGTGTAGTAAACACCGAGAAAGAGAGATCGAAATTCATTTTACGTTAATCTACCTAACCTCTGTAGGGAAGCACGTTCGAGCTTCGAGGGGAAAAGAGCCTCTCCTCGGTCTCCCGAAACTTCGAAAGCAGTGCCCGTGAATCGTCATTATGATATCAAGATCTCGAATTCGTTCATTAATAATCATAGAGCGTGATTTTTCATTCAACTCGCGGCTCCGAAATGGGTTAAACGGCGTGACACAGTTCTCGAGGGACCGCGTCCGGTGAATCCGTCGATAAACGTTACACGCCGTCCTGCGTTCGATAGGTAATTAAGTTACCGACGCAAATTTACGCACCGAGACCCGATCGGACGGAGATCGAGGCAATTCTCTCGTACTACCGATTCGATACTCCGGCTGCTTTATACGGTACCCACATCTCCCTAATTAGTAGAGACGACGATTATTCGCGTTTGGCCGCGGGAAATAGTGTCTCGAGCTCTCGGGGACACCTACGCAGCGGAGGAAGCGGCCGCGAATTGTGCCTAATCGATTCACGGCGACCGCGTCGAGAGAGAGAAAAAAAAAGAGAATGCCACTGTCGCGGTGTCTGAGAGTAGCGCGTTTTCGTCCCGCAGAGAGACGGCAGGTCCGTGGAAACGGAGGCACGATCGGCGTGGAATTGGATCGCGAACCGGCGCTAGGAGAACGAGCACGACGGCCGCGACGGCGGGTCGGTTTGTCCTGGTGGCCTGCAAGGACACCGCGAAGCTGACTGCCCGCCGTCTGTTGCGGGAGCAACGTGACAGAGACAGGGATCCGGTCACGTCTTCCACCGAGGACATCGTGGAGGGCATCAGCCTCGAGGACGTCGCGATGAAGCAGGAGCCGGAGGACGAGGAGGACTGCTACCTCGACACGGCCGAGATGCCGTCCCCGTCGCCACCGTTGTTGGCAAGCCGGCACGCCGGTGCCGCGCACCGGGTCCGCTCCCACGCGCGTAGCCTAAGGGCGATGACAAACCCTAGCGCAGTCTGGGCGCACTTCGACCTGTGCGCGAACGACCCACTGCGTGCACAGTGCCGCATCTGCGGGGCGGTCGTGGTCAGGGGCGGTGCGAACCCCAGACAGTGCGGCACGACGAACCTCCATAGGCACCTTAGGGTGCACCACGGTGGCAGGCTCATTGGCAGTCGTTATCACGGTAATGATGCAGTTCGATTTTACATTTATTGTTCGCCGTGCGATGCCCTCCGCTTTGGAGTGGCATCGCGCAATGCTGGCAGAGTTTCGAAGACGTTGGGAGATATTGTAGCTTTCTGGTGCGAGTTAAAACACAATACAATGCTTGAACCGATGCCTTTTTCACATCCTCTGGAGAATCATTTGAAGCGATAACGGGAAAGGAAATACCTGTTTCCCTACCGTTGAAGTCTTATTGTATGTTTCGATTGGTTAAATTCATGGTAAAGGTAACGGTAATCTGTTTCGCAGTACTGCAGTCGACGTCTCAAACCAATACAACTGGCAAGACGATTAGAATAGCTGCGCAGTCCTTGGTAAGACCTCACATTCGAAACATCGCACCGGCACCTCTACCGCAGCAGCAACAGCAGCAGCAACGGCAACCAAAGACTCTTGTGTTAAAAACGATACCTTTAAAAGTAAAACAAATCGCACCGACGACCATAAAAATGCCACCCCGGCAGCCCAATCAGAGCAACCAAGGATTACCTCATAATATCGTGCACCAGCAACCTACGGAGGTATTTAATACTGGAAATGGGACACTCGAGGATGTTATTTATGACCCAGTTCTCGTGCGACTAATTTATACACGACGTTTATGTGTTCCAGGTCTGTTTAAGATGGAACAGTTACCACAGTAACATGCAAAACAGTTTCCCATCCTTGTTGGACACAGAGCAGTTCGTCGACGTGACCCTGGCCTGCGAGGGTCGTTCGTTGAAGTGTCACAAAATGATTTTGTCGTCGTGCAGCGATTATCTCGCAGATTTATTGCGCGAAAACCCGTGTCAGCATCCAATTATCTTAATGAAGGACCTGAAATTCTGGGAAGTCGAAGCACTAGTCAAATTCATGTACCGTGGCGAAGTTAACGTTGCCCATGACAAATTGCCGCAGTTGCTGAACGCAGCTGAGGCGTTGCAAGTGAAGGGATTAGCCGGGCCAAATCCTTCTTCGCAGGTGAAAGACAGGTTTTACTTCCCAAGTAAATCGCAGCTCCCTTTACAAATTATTTTTTACAAAGTATATCGTTCTTCCAGAATCCAAAGCCACCACTACTTATCCCGCAGTCGAAGCCAGTAGCGACACAACAAGTTCCTCGAGCACCCACAGAGACCAAAGAGAAACCATCCGCTTCCGGGGTTTCTACACCCTCTAGTCCGAAACGCGCGCAGAAACGGCAACAGTCAGAGCCCATCGAGCCGAAACCGTTCACGAAGATACGCTTACAACGACCAGCCACGCCCGCGTCGCCCACTACCACGGTGAAGCTGGAGCCGCTAGATATACCGCTCAGCCCGACGGAGATGTTCCCCGAGAACAACGAGGACAGCTCCACGCCCTCGAACTTCGACAAGCTGATGAGCCTGCACGAAGAGGACGACCCCGGTGGCAACGAGACCACCGACGGCGAGAGGGAGATCAATTTCTGCGAGATACCGGAGCCGCCGGATATAAACGACAGCGAGGATCAAATGGAATTCGTGCCCACGGACTTTCTCGAACAGGAACAGGAAATAATTGACGAAATGGAAACGGCCTCTAATAAGGATTGCAAGGAAGAGTCGAGAGATTACAGTTCTGCCGAGCTCGAGGACGGGGAGAAAAGTGAAGTTGAGAATGAACAATGCTCGGACGAGAAGAAGCCAGTTTAGTAAGGCGACCGATGGGAAATTTCAATGAAATTTATTTGACTGTTTATGAGCGCTGGCGAAAGGACGGGAACGAACGTAACGACACTTACGCTTTAATTTTTCTTAAAGGATTCTAATGCAGTATTGCTACGAAAGTATGATTACAGACTTCTGTTCCGAGTTTATTAAATGTAGGCATCGACTCTGATGATTCCCTTTCAAAGTAAACAGTATAGCAGAGAATGAAAACGTTTATACTATTGTGATATTCATCTATGTTATCCATCTCATCCGTCAGCTTTAATTGGCGATGCGCAAAGAGAAATCATTGTTTGGAACTGTGTCGTTTCTTCTCAGAGATGTATGACAACTATTTCATCGACACTGTAAATAGGACACGTGCGTAATTATAAAGTCAAACTATTTTTACCATTTACTGTATGATATCGTAGCGGCTATATACGATACTCGAGCATCTCCTCCATGTTCGCTGCTCGGGATTGATATTCCAACGCGAGAAAGATTTACGCTAGAGTCTAGAGGGTACGATTTAAATTCAACTAAGTCGTAATGTAACGATTCACTGTATATATTTACGAAGTACCTATACCAGTTTTACCGTGTGGTTCGTAGGATTTTCTGTACACGACTTCTACGTTTTTAATATTAATTTAATCGCTAAGATGCTTGATCTGCGTGTGAATTCAACGATCGACGTAGACGAGCGAACGGGAGTTGATTAATCAGTTTTAACGATGTGACTTCTAATTCGGATTCTCGCTGAGGATTAGAAGCTTTTAGTTTAATCATGAATTGCGAGTGTACGTGTGCGCGAATGCTGTAAAAAGCCTTGTTTCTTGAGAAAGAAAAATTTAATTGTACGTAATGAGTTTAAGTCGATGTTCGCAATATAATTTGAACGAGAAACAGTACAACGTTAATACCTGTGAATTATGAATAATGAATATAGAGAGGATTTTACGATAATCTATCGTAATTCGTACTGCGTAAAGCATTGTTTATTTTGGCATTGTATCGTTCTATATATGATATACGAAACAATGAATTCGCTAGTAAATCAGCTGAAAATCGATGCATTTATACATTAGTTGTAAAGAATTATTACTATTAGATACTCTTGGGGAACCAATTGACTACTAATGATGATTCATGATTTCCATTCTATCGTTAACTCCACTTTTAGGTTTTTAGATTATTCTGTAAATTTCTTTAGGAGAAAGAATTGTTTAAAGGATGTAATTGTTTAAAATTGTACGTGCACGTAAAAGTAACTACGTACGTTTGTGGTACGTATTAAATTAAAGGTAGCTGTGAAATTTCGTTTACTGTAAAAATTTGTGCACGATTGGAAAGTATGTGTACATTGTAATATGTGAAATTATCTCTTATAAATAAATTGCTATAACAATATATAGCAAAATAATCGGTTTCATTACTTCTGTAAGATACGCGTCCATAATGGGGATGAGAACTAGAGCTGGGACTATTCGAATAATTTAATATTCGAATATTTTACAAGTATTCGAATGTTATTATTCGAATACTGGTGTATTCGAATAGTATGGTGTGAAGTGGGTAAAAATTAGCTTACAAGATTTCACTCTGACAAATGAACCTAAAGAACTTGATTTATAATTCAAACCATACTATTCGAATACTTTAATATTCGAATACTTGGATATTCGAATACTTAAATATTCGAATACTTGGATATTCGAATTATATTCGCCAAATAATTGAGCAACTGAAGTATTCGGATACCGAAAAATTCGACAAATAGTCCCAGCCCTAATGAGAACATGACGATACGAAAAATACAGTGGCGCACGAAAGAAAGTTTACAACTTTTAAAATCGCATAACTTTTTTAGAATTGGTCCAAACGACATGAGTTTTTTTGAGAAGTAGAAGGCTTTATATTGCTAAGTGACGTGTTTCGTCGATTTGAAGAAAAAATGCAATTGCTCTGACCTATAAACGCTTAAAGATCGCCGAATAAAGTCGAAAATCGCTGAGTTCGAAAATTTCGCGATTTTCGGGCTTATTCTGCGATTTTTAAGCGTTTATAGCTCAGAGCAATTGCATTTTTTCAAAACGACGAAACACGTCGTTTAGCAAACTAATCCTTCTAGCTTTTAAAAAAAAATTCATGTCGTTTGGATCAATTCTGGAAAAGTTATGCGATTTTAAAAGTTGCAAACTTTCTTTCGTCCGCCACTGTACTTTTTCCGAAAATGGAGTGTAAGTAGATGGAATCTCAACATTTCCAATACCTTTTAAACACAATTGAAAACAGCAGTTTCTATGGCTTTATACCTTCAAATTTGCCTAGAGTATTCCCACGATTGCGACGGTGTCAGTAACATAGCAAGTGACACTTAAATGGTAAAAAAAAAATTTCAAGTCGCGAAAAATCCTTGCAATCATCATTTTTGTCAAAAAAAAGAATCTATTTCCCAAATTTCAGCTAAATCGGATCGTGGGGGTTTTCGAAAGTATAGTCGATCTGTATTTTACATTTAAAAAAATTGAAGATTATTGAGACTAAATAAAACAATTATATTACTAGTTTTACTACTCGGCTTCGCCCGAAATTTAGGCTCCGATTTTATAAAAAAAAAATGTTTATTTATTTATTTTTTTTTTATAAAAATAGTCACATTCATCTGGATTAGCTAGGCATAATGAGCTGGGGCACATTTCGTGATCCCAGAATTTACCGTTCGAAAGTTTTTAGGCAACAGACAAACACACAAACTTTCTGCTTTATATATTAAGATATTTACAATAGAAGCGCCGATTTGGTCTAAACGTTGCACATTTATAGAGGATCCTAAGCTTTTGCAGTGGCATAGCGCGCAATGAACGTATTTTGAAGAAAATAGAGTGAAGAAAACTCTAAAAAAAACTGTATTATCATTGCAAAATTCCCCTAGAACATTCCTATCTAAATTCCAGAATTTACTCGGTTATATTTCCTCAAATAACATTGTGACTCCTCTCGAAGCCTTTGCATTCTCCCAGTAAAGAAGTCAATTATATAAAAAATCTTACAAAAGTAACAATTGAAACTACAGTTTGGTCAGAATGCAAAGACAAAGTCGTGGTCTCTCCAAAGTACAGTTTCTGGGAAAGCATCCCAGAGGTGGAGAAATATTATTCACAGAGGCACAGAAACCCTGAAGGAAGGTCGACAGACTTGAAGAACAGCAAATGTAATCTTTATAACAGTGTGTTAATGTAAAGTCTTTTGAGAGCAACTCGGCATGGATTATTTAATACTGGCATTCAGGATAAACTTGAGTTACCAATTTAGCTAATCCTTTTCAGCGTATCTTTTATACATGTTTTAGAATAGGAAGGAGCAAGTAGTGGAAGAGAGGCTTGTGGGGGTTATCCAATTAGGAATGATCATTATTTTTAGGCTTAAGTGAAAAACACGCCTTAACTCTTTGAGGACAAATTATATTATGAACGACATAACTGTTTTACAAATATTAAACAAACTCTTAGGAACCAATAAATATTTACAATAAAAGAATAACTAAATATAAAATTCATTCATCCCATAAATTACAAATTCACGGGCAAACCAACCATACAGACTCATTAAATAATAATATTCTTTTGTCACTTAAATGTAATTCATAATTCAGATGAAGCAATATAATCAATTTTCGTACCGATGAATACAGTCCAAAAAACAGCCGGTGGTCGTATTTAACGCCTTTTATGTAAAAACTCTCAACCTGTAAAGCAGAAATACTTATACTTATGCACGATTAATGATCGCTCTACTTACAGTACGTACACAGTACGCAACACAACAAGTTTAAACCACAGACGAGGCATAGAATAGACCTTATATTCAATGTAAACTTTGTCACACTTACCATTTCCGTGTCGCATGCAACGTTATCAATTCAGAGTGAAAAAAGTTTAAAAAAAGTTTGTATCGATAACGTAACAAAAGAATCTTGCTCTACTTAATTTTAATTCTAACCGCTAGTAGTGTCGTAATCGTATTCTATTCTGAATCGATAACGTTGCGCGCGATTCGAAGGTACCTAAACCAAGCGGTAGCATGTATGAACTAAAATACTCGTTCGAAATATGGATCATAAAAATTTCTTTCATTTATTAATATTACAGGATTCGTAGCATTAGACCTTGAGCAGAGATACTGTAATTTATTACACAACGATCTTCAGGAACAATACGATTTTATAATTGCGTTATTTCCTACACTTATGTGGCGCACACCTTATCTAACCTATATGTATATAGAACTAACCTTAATAAGGCGTTGTGTTAATATTTTTTCCGCTTCCAATAATTCTATTGTCGACTGAAATGTATAAATATTTGACAGAATCTGCTATAAAATTCATTTACGTCAAACCTACGTCGTAATTAACAGTGGTCTTTAAGCATTCCGGGATCAAACGTGTGGGTCAATAATTTCTCTGCCACACCGGCGTGAAAACACGCCACTGCCACATAGAAAATTCAGACTTCTAATGCAAAAAGACATTACGCTGGCCTGACTTTAAACATACATGTACATGCAACAATTGTCTGCGGAATGTTGTATCTGCTACAACATATACACTGTATTTTAAATAAAAAACATTTTGTCATCATTTCCAATCCGAAACAACCCTACAATCACGATTACATCGATTCAAAATTAATCGGAAATAAATCTGCACGTTTGTTTCCTTGATTTTCTTGTATTTCCATTAAAAAAATTAAATTTCAATTATAAAGTTTCGCGAATATTTAACCCAGAATCGGGCGGTTAGAAAATAGAGCTTGTAACGCACACAAGTTAACATTTGCATTACGAACATTGTAGGGGTTACACATTATCGATGTTCCCATGCCGATATAAATCCAACTTCTACAATGTAACGTAAGTACACGTTATAATTGTAACATCAAGAGACGTACATTTTTCCCACCTGTAGCGAGCGAAGAGCGCTATTTCATTTTCTCTATAAAGCTCTATGTATCTATAAACGTAGGTTACGCTCGTTATTAAAATTCCTCTCGCAGAAATTGCTGATTTGATCCCGAAGTGGGTCGCGGACCGTGATGGCGCCACATTATCTCCACCCCTCCCCTTGCCGAACTGTCAAATTGTGGAACGTTGTTTGTATACGAAATTTTTATCAGTTTAAGCGACAACTACGGTCCGGGGACTTGGAACAAGGGAATAAAGATCAGGTTCGTACTCGGTCGCGTTCTCGCGTCGGGATGCGTTGGCGTTAGCTGGCGAGATACTTTCGTCCTCGCAGGCGGACGGGATTGTTAAAGGCTCGAGGTGACCGGCGCTGCTACCACCTTTCCTGTCAATTTCTCCTCGTCACTTTTTTCCCATTGTTTTCCCTCGCCACCCTTCCCCGTTTAATTTCTATGCCCCGACGCGTCGGGAGTAACGATTCCTCCTCGGCCGCGAACGATTGCGACGTAAATGGGCTTCCTTTCGTTCAACAGAATTATGCCACGGGCTCTGCATTATCAGCTCTGCCTTATTTCTCTTAACCTAACTGGGAAAGCGAGCCACTGAACCGCGATTAACTTTCAAAAACGAATTTTCTGAGACAAAGCACCGACGTGGGGATGCGTAGCCGTCGACTTTCAGTTAGCCGACGCGGCTGATGTACTGCGTAGTAAATTGCACGGCTTCGGCGATCCCGTAATTAGAGATTCCCAGTTGATGAATTTTTATTCGGTAGATTGTTGAGATAATAGTTTACGCCGGGGTCGAATGTAATAAAAAGAGGGAAGCGGTCAGCTTCATATGTTCGTCAAATGTTCGCGGAGAACGTAAAAGTTTCCGTAAAGTAACATTTCCGTATTTGGTCTTGTAAAGTGGGGATTTCGTTGTACAAAAATTATACCGATAAATTCACTGTTTTGATGATAAATAAAATCGAAGAAAGGTAAAGTATGATATATTTTAAGTTCAATTCGTAAAATTTTATATATAACGTTGGTTATTTAAGTGCCCCAAATATATGATGCAAGCGTTCATAAATAATACGTTAGTCCTACGAGTATCTTACACCGAGTGATTTCTGACGTTCGGTTGAATATAGCGGATACTTTTCTTTTCAAACGTGCTGAAGCTGCGATCGCAATTATTTCAGAATGAATCGAACAATGGACGAAAAGGAAGAGCTGGTGAAGAAGTCTCTGTTTAGTTTTGTAAGAAAGGAAGTGCCCACTGCCCAATTAAGGTGAGGGAATTTAAATAACACTTACCATTTACGCTCGGAAGACTCGCGATATCTAAGCGTCGTCCACCTAATTCACGAGCGTATTCTTTTCAGCTTAATAGATGATATCGTTCTTAGTTACGTGGTGAGTATGGTAGAAGAAAGTGCCCTTGAAGACGACCTGGACGTCGACGGACTGTGCGAAATGGTTTCCGCTTGTCTCCCCGAGTTTTCTGCCATCGAGAAGGAGGCAGTATCCAAATGGCTGTTGGATATCGAAGGTAAATTACGGCAAGGAAGTAAAGACAGCGAGAATTGCCAAGCTCACGATCCTTTGAGTCATATCAGTTTGGCGGCGCTGTTACCCCCCGGTACGCAAAGAATGAGAGTGCATCATCTCTCGGAAACGAGCGATGTTGGAAGCGATTCCAGCGGCGAATACTTCTCCGAAGTGAGCCACTTTTACCTGTTCCACCCGTCGCTGTCTCTCCCTTTAATCGTAAGAGAAAAATTTGCTGTTCCTTTCGCCAGGAATCATCGTGGGATCAAGTAGCGCTTCTGCAAGAAATGTTTCCATCCGCGAGTGCAGCAGAAGCCAGGCACTGTTTAGCGGTAGCTGGAGGTGACATAGCGAAGGCGGCGCAGCTGGCACTTCATCGGCAAGAAGCGGGGCAGAGTATTGTCAGTAATCTTACATTTTTAACAGTAAGTATTCTAATATTTATGCTTCTTACTATATCTCGGCGATAAGCGCGTTTTGTTCTCCCTTCCGCTTTGGAATAAGGTAACTTTGCCCTTGTCTCTTATGAAAAACGCTACGCAGCCAGTTTGAATTATATACGCATGCAGCCGGATTCCCGTGGTAGCGAGCGCGGTTAATTAACGATCATGAGTTAAACGACATAAAATAGCATAATTATCTTGTGGCAGCCGAACGGTCGTAACAAGGCCAGAGTGAACGACGAGGAGCTGAAGTCACGTATCATTGCACGGTATAGTTACGTGGATAGGGATGACGATTCGCGCGAGCATCGTCCAGTGGCCCCGAAAACGGAGCCGAAAAAGCTAGTGCGTTATCTCGATAACAAGATCGTGAGCGTTAAAGGTGAACGTTACACAGAAGTAAGAAGGGGCGGCGACGAGGAGGACGGAAATGAAGGTGGCAGGAAAAGGGGCCACTGCCGACCGTAACCAGTCCCTTTGCCTCCACCACCCGATCCACCCCCTTGGAGGCATCTGATTTTCAATTAAAGCTTTCACTTAGATTCTCTTCTCTCGCTTATAGAGTGATTCATGGACAGGATGGTTGAATTTCTACGCGCGCAGCATTATCCTCCGTTCCTTTCCCGGTTGAAACAGATCCGTCTCGTCCAATCACTGCTGTCGATTTTAGAGACAATCCTTTCTCTGTGTGCGTGATATTATCTTATGTGATCTGGTACAAGAGAGATTCGTAGCATTTTAAACCGGTAAAAACGCAGCTCGTACCGAGCTTACGGATGCGTGTCTCGACGTCGGTACATCGCGAATATTCTTTACTATTACATCGCAGTATAAGTACCTGTTAACGTATAATATTTAAATTTACGTTTGAAGCTTTTCTTTTTTGTTGTCTTTCTATTTTCTTTTCTATTGAGCGTACAATGGTCGCGGGATAAACGGTATCCATTGTTTGGACGCCTTTCGAATAAACCTCTGCCGAGAGCTGTTTATTTTAACGTAATTTATTGATATACTGACTTTCTTTGATTTTTAAATATACACGAGGAAGTTAGGGTTTCGTTTGTATGAAATTTAATTTAATATAATCTAAATAACAAGCGGCTATTGTTAGCTTGCCTTTTGACTTAAAATTTATGTCTACGACACGATAATCATTTTACTTCGCATTTTTTTACACACGCGCATATCCTTCTCGCACTCTCAATATCATATGCACATTTTATTTATTATGCATACTGTGTGTGTCTCATTTTTGTTTTCTTAGGAAGTACTGAACGATTGTTGCATTACTGTTATCATTAAGTCCACGACACGTGCTAAGATTTCAGCTGTATATTTTATAATGTTGCAATGGTAAAACTCTCGATTAATTTGCCGTTGAAAAGTTATCGGAACCGAGTGAAGATCTTTCTCCCTTTTTTCTCTCCCCCCCCCCCCCCTTCTGTATGTAAGGAAGTCATATTTAAGGACGGTAAAACGATAAGTGATATTATTATCCTTGCGAGAGAATCGATTTTCTTGCGGGCACGCAGCCAAGTAAAATGGAATACAACAACAAATGAATTTTTAGGAACTTTCATGTGCACGTTTACTCGGAAACATCAAGAGATTCAGAATAAATGTCATTTTAAGCATGCACGGTAATAATTGTTGTCTAATAATGTAATCGGGATCCACGTGGGAAAGTTCAATACAATTTGTCTATTGTAAAAAAAAAAAAGAAAAGAAAATAAAGCGTCGTTTCTGTAACTAGGAAGTGAACAGTGCGCGTACTAAATCTTTTGGTAGCGCGAGCTATTATCGAGCTGTAGATTTCGGACAATGAATTTTAGTATACGTATTAGGTAGGCAAATATATACTAGATATCTAAGCGGGATGAAGTTTGCTTACCGCGCCATATAATTTACCAGTATTACTATTGTTATTGCTATTATTGCAAACTTTAAAGTGTAGGTCAGATGTAATCATTAAAATATTAGGGTATCTACGTGTCGGGTGACGTAACGCCCATCGATTATGCTAGAGTACGTGTTCGATAGAAGCACCAAATTGTCATGACGATCGGAACCGCTGACTACTGTCGATGCAACAAGTGTAACTAACTGGAAACATAAATTTCTACCTTTTCCGACTTTCATTCGGGTCCAGTTTTTTTTTTTATTTTTTTTTTTATATACCATTCGAACACTGGTCTCGACGAATCTTATTTATTTCCCTGGATGAGACTTTTATTTACTATTATGTTCGTGACCTTTCGTTTTAGCTGCTCGATGCGTTTATTAAAAGTGGAAAGGAAAGGGTTTATAAGCACAGCTAGATGTTTCGCAGTTGGGCCGGTCCTTGCCATAGGCGATTATGTAAACGAGAAATGAGCCGTATGATTTCTGACAATTGTAATTATTGAACGAACATATTGTATTCGCCGTGAACTAAATGTATTCTACTGCCGATTAATCTCAGACGGAACGAAGTTGCTGTAAGATTTCCGAAAGTATGTGTAATAGAGTAAGATTAGCGGTACGTTAAAGAGATATTAAAACGAGAGAGAGAGAGTGAGAGAGAGAAAAAACTATGAAAAAAGAAAAAATATTGCAAACAGTAGGATTAAGTGATCACCGCGAAGTGGAGTACTTTAGTTTCCTGCGAATTTTCTGTACATCCGTCGATGTAACATATGCGTATCTCCCATCAGCAATATTTACTACACACATATGATTATCACGTGTGATTTCTTAAGAGTGTGGAATTAAGGTCGCATAAAGAATTTAGATTTATTAAGGTACATTTACACGTAAGCTTCTTTTATAAGCAAACACCAGCGTCCAATTGCTATTGTTTGAAACGACAGTTCCGTGGCTTATTCTGTTACCAATCGCAACGGTGACGTTCGTACAAACGTTCGGTTCTGTTTGACAATTTATTGGCGCGAGAGTGGCGAAGAATTTATTCCTAAAAGTTTGTGATTAAAATCAGTGGTGTCCATTCGAACAATTATAATATATTTTCCATTGCTATGGAACGATGTAACAATCAATCGTAACAATGCTTTAGAATTTTACGAGCGAGGACGTTTCGCTTTCTGTCTTATAGTTATGAATACAAGCGCTGAGTAGCCGTGTCTTTAACAATGAAGAGTGTGTGTTGTTAATCGAGCGAGAAACTGTTGTTGTATATATGTAACTGTCCATTTCTTCGAGGGGCGAATTGCGTTCACAAGAAATTTTGCTTTTGTAATAGATCGACGTTGATTTCAATGAGGTTTCGTTGTTAATCGAAGGGAAGCATTACTCTCACAAGAGAACACCGCGAACCCGGACTCACCGATTGGAACGCAACTTTGTGGGTCTGTAGAGTGACTCAAAACAAGAACAACGGTGTGTTTCATTTGGGCCTTATCGCCCTTTAAGGGGGTGAAAACTAACCTCAAAGTCAAATTGGCACTTCCACTTTTTCGCGTATAATTCTCAAAGTACAGCAGACAGAACAAAATGTTTCGAACAAAAGTTTAATGGTGCAATAAGCGCTACAAACTTGCGTTAACAAAATTTTGAAAAGAGTTTGAAAAAAAATACCTTGACGGAAAATAACTTTTCTCAAAATTTTGTTAACGCAAGTTTGCAGCGCTTATTGCACCATTAAACTTTTGTTCGAAACATTTTTTTCTGTCTGTTGTACTTTGGGAGTTATATGCGAAAAAGTGGAAGTGCCAATTTGACTTTGAGGTTAGTTTTAACCCCCGTAAAGGGCGGTAGGGCCCAAATGAAACGCACCGTTCTTGTTTTGAGTCACTCTACAGACCCACAAAGTTGCGTTGCAATCGGTGAGTCCGGGTTCGCGGTGTTCCTTTGTCAGTGACATTGAAGTATGGTAACACCAAATACAGAGTATGTAATTAGAATATTATATCCCGTGGTGATATTCATGAACTCTCCGGGGCCTTACAAAGTGATTCAAGAAAAGTACATTAATAGTTCTATTTTATTTTCTCAGATAGATCCGTTCGGGACCTATTTTCCATAACATTAATATAATGTAAGGATCGGAAGAGCGTTTCTCTTTACTTTAAAGAATGCATTCGTTCATCTGCTTGAATGTATGGAGAAGTGAAAGAGAAGATGTTGCTGGACACAAACACTTTAATGAGAATCATCATATATCAGTGGATCCTTGTTTCTCGAATTTGTTCAACCATATTCTATCGTCTACGTTAAGTATATACAAGATATGATACAATAGCGTTGGAATATTTTGAAAATTGCGATCATTTATAGCGATACTCGATGAGAAATAAACTTGCTGCATAAGAACACAAATTTCGGGAGGAAAATTACTCTTCTGTCAATATCATTGTAAATCATTCGATTAGGCTAAAGCGCAATTAAATCGATAGAGGAAAGAATACTATTGTTGGTAGTTAGAGTAGGGAAGATTCTAGGGATGTAGTAAATCAGTGCTGTTCAAAATTTGACCGCAGTAACGTTTGAAATTGGTACAAAAGCGCGTTTCGTCAAGCCAACTATTAATTGCCGCTGTATTTTTCTTTATTACGTAAGTAACGAGACTTTATTTCTATGCGAATAATGCCCACGACACCTATGTAGAAATCCTCGTAGAAGGGATGTTGTAGCTTAGGATTATGTTTTATGCATTTTAGAAGATATACTATCGACGTGTATGCGATTAATTTTTTAAGTCTCTCTGTAACGAGGGGGGTGGAACACCTTCTGAAATGTATAACCTATATTATATCAAGCATCATATTTATTTGTGCATGTTTGATGCGTTCTATAAAAATAAAAGATGAGAATACCTATTATCCGTCGAAAAATATTCACGGATCGACTTTGATTTCGACGATCAGTTCTTTTTCTTAACGGTCGAGCAATACATTCGCTATTTATATATTTTATATAATTATTATTATTATTATTAATAACTGTGCGCTAAGACTCGATTTAGAAACAAGTATTTCGATTTATATTTTTCCTGGCCAGTTGCTAAGGATTCTGAAATTTCAATAAACATAGCTATACAATACAGAAATTATAGGATGGGTTTTCAGCCTTGTTCTCGCGCCTTTTCCCTCTCCGCTCCAGTTCGTTTCCGCTCGAGGTAAATAAGCAAAGATATTACTACATGCTTCGTATGGATGCGGCATACGGTGTTTTATTCGTAAAACGAATTACAATGCCATTAAAATCGTAGCAAATAAATAAAATCGCTCGCGCAATATTGCAATTACGAGTGTTCATGTAAAATGAAATCAGAGTTCCGTGTCGCGCGCGCAACATGACTATACACGTGTGAAAGAAACGAAAGGAACATTCTTCTTCTTTTTTTCTTTTTTAATGATAATTAAGTATATCCAAAGTCTCGCTTTCATTTTAACTTCATCAACGTTAGACAGTTTATTCTTAAATTTAACGCGAATTTATACCGGGTGACTATTCTTCCATTCACAAGTGCATGCATTTTAAAAAATATGTTGAACTGAAAGATTGGACATTTCAACGTTAAAAGGAAAGATAGCAAGAAGCTTATATATTCTAATCGTAACTTTAAAAGGTTTCAACATTTCTTATTAAAACTATCAATCTATCCTTTCAAATACTAAATTCGATTCACCATTGAAGACTTAAGATCGAGTACAGTAAATGTATCAAATGCTACTGGAAAAGTTAAGTTACCTGTAAGCGTTACCCCGACACTTTCACTCGCAGACCTTTCCCCGATTCTTAACACATCCAATTTGCTTCATCTCAGCACACTTTTCAAAGTACATTCACTCAGAGATGCGCGAAGAGTCGCCCTATATAAAAGTACAAAGAGCAATCATTCGACGTTACATTTAGAAATTCATCAACCATTCGATTATGCTCGTTACGAATAAATCTGCCGTTCCATTACCGTTGCGAATTCCTTGCTCGTGGAAATCTCGGGCACACGACCGATTACCATTAAAGAAAAAGCGAGAGTCGAACGAGGTTGTATAGAAATGTGGTCCGTAAGAGGATGAGACGAGGGCAAGGGCTGCGACGAAATACTGTTCAACTTGAACTCGAACAATCGGTGCCCTTCGACATTTTTAAGGAGGCGAATGAACGATGAAGAAACAAAGGGGGATCGTTGTGTTGGTCAAGTCCGTGATCTCTGGAAGGGCAGTCGAAGAACGGTATCCAACTGCGCCCTTACTTCTTCTTTTTCCGCGGTTTGTCCTGGGGCGCAGGTAAGTTCTCCTGTTTCCGCTTGGACGCCGGTTTCGCGCCTATACTTCCGCCCTTCTTTCGCCTCTCTTGCCTCTCCCGCTCCTCCAGCTCCTGGTTCTCGCGCTCGATCAGCGTGATCAGGGTGTTGCATCGCCGTTGCAATTCCAAGGCCGTGCGGGACTTGACGAACCAGTCGAAACGGAATTGCGGCGCCGATCTGACGGTGGCTCGTAGCTCCTCGTACACGTTCTCCTTGTCGAAGCCGAGCTTATGCAGCATGCACACAAGGAACCGATCCTCCTCCTCCGTGTAATTCTTACCCTTGTTCGTCCCGTAAGCTATCCTCAGCTGATGGAACGGCGCGCGGAATCTGGCCATTTTGGCGTCCAGGGCTTTCTTGATGCCAGCCCGTCTCTGGATCTTCGCCTCCCCGCGTTCTATCTGAGCCATCACCCTGTCTATATCCTGCAGCTCGTGGCAGCGCTCCCAGAAAACTGCGGAATACTCCATCACCTCTTCCGGCGTCTTCCCCTCCACCTCCTTAGCGATGTTCTCGATATCGTCCCGGCCATATTTCTCGTTCGCTTTGATGAACTGATTGAAGTCCCTCTTGGTCCAGTTTGTGAAGCCCTGGGTGAGCAGTTTCTCTTTCTCCACGACCTCCTCGTCGCTCAACGGCTGAGCCTCGTCTATCTTCCGCTGCTCCTCCTTCTGGATCCTGGCGGCGTCTGAACCCAACTCAGGATTCTTTGGAACCTTGTAACCCACGGTCTGCCGGAAATAATAGATCTCTTGGTCGAGCAACTCGAATAATCGCGGCGGGAAGAACTGAAAGTCTTGGACTATCGGTTGCTTAGGGGGTCTGGGCGCTTTTGGCGCTTTCGGCTCGGATACCCTGAGAGCCTCCCTGAAGTAAGCGTCGACCGCGTAATTGGCTTTACGCTCTCGCTTCGGTGGCTCTATCCAGTTGCCTAATCCTAGAATCTTCTGCTTCTCACGGTAGTCCTCGCCCTCGAACTGGTACACAGAGTCCGTGGGCGCGTCTACCGTGAAGTTACGCAGGGACGACTCCCCCAGGTTCTCTAGCTTCTGCTTCATCTCCTCGGTCTTTGCTTCGCCCTTTTGTAAAATAGTGTCTATATCCTCGTCCGTGATGGCGCTGTCCTTGGACGCGAACACCTCGTTCGCGCCGTGCCTGATCATGTTCAGCATCTCGTCTTTGTTCAGCGCTGTCTGCTTCGCGTCGACTAATCGGCCCTGTTGAATAACTAATTTGTCTAAACGCAGCTTCACCTCCGCACGCTCCACGATCTTCTCCTCTACGGTGTTCTCCGTGATGAACCTGAACACGCGAACTTGCTTCTGCTGCCCTATACGATGAGCTCGATCCATCGCCTGCAGATCCATCTGCGGATTCCAGTCCGAATCGTAAATTATAACTACGTCGGCTGTTGCTAAATTGATACCTAAGCCGCCAGCGCGGGTCGACAGCATGAAAATGAATTTCTCGCTCTCCGGGGCGTTGTACTCGTTGATCTGCCGTTGCCTGTCCTCGTGCGCCGTGTTACCATCCAGGCGACAGTATTGAAAGCACCTCCAGTGGCAGTAGTCTTCTAAGATGTCCAACATCCTCGTCATTTGGCTAAATATAAGAACTCGCGACTCCTGCTGCTGCAGTTTCGGAAGCAGTTTGTCCAAGATCACCATCTTGCCACAATTATAAACGAGGTGCTCCTCGGTTGTGTAAGGAGGCCCGGGCTCTGCGCCGTCGAACAGATACGGATGATTGCAACATTTACGCAGCTGCATCAAAATGTTCTGCAGCCTCATCTTCTCGATCTTCCCAGCGCCGTTAACTATATCTATGTCTTTCATCAGCACTTTAGTGTACCACTCCCTTTGCATTTTACTGAGTCCGATGTACACCTTGATCTCTTTCTTAGGCTTAAGCCCCTTCTCCACTTCTGCCTTCAAGCGCCTCAGAAGGAACGGCCGTAGAACGGCGTGCAGCCTTTCGACTAGTTGATTGTCGCCTAAGAAGCTATTAGTATTAAACCACGAGTCGAAGTCGTCCGAACTGTTAAACACATCCGGCAATAAAAAATTGAGCAGGGACCACAGTTCGTGGAGGTTATTCTGCAGTGGTGTTCCGGTGAGCAGAAGGCGATTGGCCGTCTTGAATTCCCTCAGTATCTCCGACAGCTTAGACTTCTCGTTCTTTATTCTGTGCGCCTCGTCGATCACCATGTACCGCCAGTTGAACTTCTTGAACACCGACTTCTCCTTTATGACCATCTCGTAGGACGTCACGCAGACGTCCCATTCCCCCGGCATCATGACGTCTCTAATGAACGTGTTCCTAGTCTCCGCGTCCCCTATCAGGCAAACAGCTCTGAGGGTCGGACACCATTTCTTAAACTCGTTCATCCAGTTAGCCAGGGTGGACTTCGGAACGATGACTATGTGCGGGCCAGGAATGCTTCTGAAGTGTTTCATGTAACCGAGCAGCGAGATGGTCTGCAGCGTTTTGCCCAGACCCATCTCGTCCGCCAAAATGCCGTTGATACCGTGCTCGTACAGCGATATCATCCAATTCAAGCCTCGTATCTGATAATCACGTAACTCACCGGACTTGATGTAGTGCGGTGAGGATTCGAAGCGCGTAGTGGGCGCTACGCTGGCATTGCTCTCCGCCAGCAGCTCCTCGTCCTCCTCTTGCTCGGTCTTACGGTGTCTGTGATCGACAATGTCAGGCTTCACCGGGATCTCCGGCTGCTGCTTCCTGGGCCTGCCAGCTTTGACCTTTAAAGGGCTCCCGGCCTTGTCCTTCTGATTGTTCGTCATGAAATGGGAGAATATCTCGGTCTGCTTCAGCAAGTAGTCGAATCGCTTACTTCGGTCGGTTTCGAGCTTAGTCTCGAAATCACCGCCTCGGGACGACGTGGTCTCCGCCGAGGATGCATTCGAATTATCTCCGGTGTCCCCCGTGTCCGCGGTCTCGTCTGTCTTCGACATTTCGACTAATTCGAAAGCCACCCTTTACGAACAGGAGGGGAGCACTGATTGGCCCAACGTCCACGTAAACGCGTGTTTGATATAACCACGATTCTACTATGTATTATACCGGTCTTCACCCTGACGTTCACGAACGCACAACACCAATCGCCGCCATATTGTCCCTCCAAAACTATTGCCAGCGCCATCTACACGCATCCGTGGATCTTCCCGCGGTAAACGGAGAAACATTCAAATCTATTTCCATAACGTCATTCGCGAACGCAGTTCTGTCGATAATGTAAATTCTATTTTACTATCGAATCGAAGAACATGGGGTGTTTATGTGAACATAAACGTCGTCATTGTCACGATTAATAAATAATGTTACTTTAAAACTTAATACACTCGATTTCTTCCCATAATTGTATTCAAAACTTTCCATCTTCTAATACTACAATTTATATAATATAATATGTTGTGATTTATTTGCTTGGAGAGTGTGTCTTTAATTCTACTATAATGGAACACAAAATTTGCAGAAGTATTAACGATGATCCCGTTAGGATTTGCAACTATTCGAACGTCAGCGAGAGGAGAGAGACTCTATTTCGAATTTCTCCTAACCTATAACCAGTCGATTAACGTTATTGTTCTTACCAGAAATTGATCCCCGGTCGTGCACGGAACTTTTGCATCGATATCGTTTCCTAGACGACGGTGCCCCGCGAAATGCCAACAAACGATACACTTGACACGACGTATGTACTACGGTGCTCAAGTTGATCTACTTTGTTCCGCGGTGGTGTCAGTGCTCCGTCCGCGAGAATTTCAATTCGTCGCGAGCGAACGGAAACTCGGACGGTAATAGTGCTCGGCGAAGGATGTCCGTTATCGAGCAATCGGTCGCGAGCCAGGAGATCATCGTGCCGCCGAGCTTGCCGATAATCTTGAAGCAATTCTGTAAGGCGGCTATTCGCACGCAGCCGTACGATCTGCTTAAGTGGTCCAGGTCGTACTTTCGAGCCTTGGCCGACGGCGAGGAGCCGCCGACGAAGCTCAGGCTCGAGTATCCGCCACCGAGCACCGCTTCCGGATTAACGCTCGGCTTCCTTCGGATCTTGCTTCGACAATTCGGGGGTATCGATACAAACGTGTAAATCGCGCGTATGCTATTATTGCCAAATTAATATCTCCAATAAAGCTTCATCCCATACGGCAGTGGTTCCCAACCTTTTTCGAGTCGCGATCCCCTTTTATATTATCCAAATAACCTGCACCCCGTATAAGGTAAGGTAAATATATTTCCTTCCTTTCATTTATGAAAAATCAGTGTGACATTAATAAATAGAATACTGCAATGTATCATATTAAAATAAGTGAGTGCTAAAAATCGTCAACTAAAAATAGCCGTGGCGACCACGCAGGAAACACTTCGCGACCCACAGGTTGGGAAACACTGCCATACGCGGTTTTAAACACTGTTTTCAACACTGTACCGACTAACGATTCTTTAGACACCTGTACCTGGAAGCTTCCGTTGAGTACTTCCGTTTAGGGAGGCCGTCAATTTTCACGTCCCATCTCGCATCTTTTAAATAGATTCTTTTTCACATAATGATACGTCGAGAGAAATGATTTAGAACGTTTGTCGAGTAGATTACAACAAATCGTTGCCCGTGGAAACAATTCTACAGCGATGGGACTGCCTGTGCCTGGATCGCAGAGATCTGAATCTGATCCTTATGATCGGGAAGTTTCGGCGAAAGTGCCAGGTGAAAAAGTTTCTGGCCATAGCGGTGGGCCTTCTAGGATCGAGTCTCTTCGAGACGATGATAATGATCTGCGAGCTATTCACTCACGAGCCTGAAGGCGGGTCGGCTATGGTCCCTGTTACGTTGTTCATGGAGATATACGGGTACGTTGAACGAAATTTGTAAAATGTTCCCGTGAAAGCTGTGTAGGGTAAATGTGCTGTATTTCGGCCCCTATCCAATAGTCAGCCTTTTCGAAAAATAAATTGCTTAAAAATAAGAAATAAGGAATAAAATCTTATATATTTAAACGAAACAATGATCAGTGTACTCTCTCCCTCGAATGTGGGAAGTTTCATGCCTTTAGCGGTAAAAATATGAACTACAGAAAGCTTTATTGTGTTCGCGATTGGATGGTTGACAACTGATGAGTCAATTTTAATTAATTTAGTACTATAGGCGACACTTGGAAATAGTGTATACCAACACTAATACGAAGTTTTTTATGTTCAAATTTTGAATACGCGATTAATAACATTCGAACTTTTCGTGAAATTATAATTGCATTTAAACTTAGGTTAGTAAGTATTTTTGAAGTGGCCGACTATTGGCATTCAAAATATAAAGAAAGCCAATAGTCAGCCGCCCCGGTTGGCTACTGGATATTGTTAAGATATCGCCAATTTGACCAGTGGTCGACCGTCTAAAACACAAAACGTCTGACGATTATACGATTGGTCTAGTAGTCGGCCGTTATAATTTAAATAATTAGAATTTTCAGAGAAAAAGAAATTTTTCAATTTTGAGTACACACATCATGAATTTTGAACCACTTAACATTCTGACAATTAACAATAAGTATACTATAGGGTGGCTGATACATACATAACCTGATATAAGAACCTGACTGACTACTGGCATATGAAATACTGGAGTTAGGATTTTACTGGCTGACTATTGGTAAAAAGTACGTTTCTGGGTATTTTAGATATTTTAAATAAAAATTGTTATACTATTAAAAAAATCATCTACACACTTGAACGATACTTTAAAGAATTTAACTGCATATAACGCATTTAAAAAATTGTATATTAATAATAACAACGCGTAACATTAAATTTCCGCTTTCCCTTAAATGGCCGATTACTGGCACAGTTACCCTATGCATATGTTTCTTAACAAGTTAGGTTCAATGACAATTCGAGGCTTGAATAATTTCGTCGAATGTCCAGTTATTTGGCAGGACTTCGATGCGACGGAAGTGAAAGAGATTCCTCGGACGAAGATCCCACAGAATTTATCATACGTTACGAGTCGAACGATTCCGCGTCGTTGGTGGGTCAAGAGGCCAGCGAGGAGAAGTTTTCCGTGGATCGTGTTTGCTCCGTCGCAAGCCAAGACACCGAGGCGGACGTGAATTTGGATTTGGAGCTGGTGTCGAAGGGAGACGCCGATTCTTCCAGAAGTATATTTACTACTTCTTATTACTTCTTTTGCGATCCAGGGCCGGATTAAGAACTTTGGAGGCCCTGGGCACTTAAAAGATTTTGAGGCCCCTTATACAGGGCGATGTACGCAATTTACGATTTCTTAGGCATTTCCGATAATTTTACTAAAAAGTGTTTCTAACAAAAGTTAGATATTAAAATTCAGAAAATTTCTACGGCGCCCCCATTTCTTCTGATGCCCTAAGCACGAGCTTTTTTTCCTTATTGGTTAATTCTGTATACTGTTGCGATCGCTCGATAAAAAAAGTTTCCTTTTTCCAGCCGATACAACGCCGCAATTAAGCGAGAGCTCAAACGGGCAGAAAAAGATGACTAAGAATAAAATGGAAGAGAGTTCATCCAGCGAGGGGACTTTGAAGATAGAAGGTAACAACGAGGTATCTGGCGAATCTGGGAGGAAGTCTCGGTCGGGTGACGGGAGAATGTCGAACAGGAGCGAGAATGTATCTGGGAAGAGTTCGGCTGGCAGCAGTACTCTCGAAAGGAATTCTAGTAAAGAGCAGAGTGCTCGCAGCGCGGAGGACAAAGTTTCGAACGAGAGAAGGAGGAGGAAGAAGCACGTGGACCCGAAATTTCTCAAGTACTATCCAAATGTCCCTGGTGAGAAAAGTGAGAGAATCATTATAAACTTTGTCGCAGAGTTACTGGAGTTTTTTTTTATAAATTAAAACTGAATCGACTTTAAGACAGTATAGCGTACAGTGGCGCACTCACAAGGGAACACCGCGAACCCGGACTCACCGATTGGATTGCAAACTTTGTGGGTTTTTAGAGTGCCTCAAAACAAGAACAACGGTGTGTTTCATTTGGGGCCTATCGCCCTTTAAGCGGGTGAAAACAAACATCAAAGACAAATTGGCACTTCCACTTTTTTGCGTACAACTCTCAAAGTACAACAGATAGAAAAAAATGTTTCAAACAAAAGTTAAATGGTGCAATAAGCGCTACAAACTTGCGTTAACAAAATTTTGAAAAAAGTTTTTTTTCGTTAAGATATTTTTTTTCAAACTCTTCAAAATTTTGTTTATACAAGTTTGTAGCGCTTATTACACCATTAAACTTTTGTTTGAAACATTTTGTTCTGTCTGCTGTACTTTGAGAGTTATACGCGAAAAAGTGCCAATTTGACTTTGAGGTTAGTTTTCACCCCCTTAAAGGGCAATAGGGCCCAAAAGGTAACACACCGTTGTTCTTTTTTTGAGTCACTCTAAAAACCCACAAAATTCCGTTCCAATCGGTGAGTCCGGGTTCGCGGTGTTCCCTTGTCAGAGGGGTGCCAAGCAGGGGCGTCTTAACAAATTTGCGCGCCCTAGGCTAAAAAATTTTGGCGCTCTAGCCCCCAAGGGTGCAATTTTTTCGCAATCGGTGCAAGGCATTACATCACAACCCGGGTCTCCATTAAGGCAAACACGAACAAACACAATAGTAATTTTTGTCTTCAAAATTGAAGGGAAAAAAGCATTTCCACATATTTGATTCTTAAGCGCCCTTGCATCACGGGCGCCCCTGGGCTATAGCCCATTTAGCCCATTGGTAAAGGCAGCCCTGGTGCCAAGAGGCTTGGCACCCCCCGCCCCCCCCCCCCCAAAGAAAAAGGAGTTTAATGTCCCCAAGACTGAAGTAATTCAAAAGCTTTGTAAAATAGAAAGAACACTGGACTATATTCTTTAAATAAATTTGTATAACCACCCAATGAATTTTATCGAATTTGCATTAAAAATATTTTTAGCCGCTTAAAGATTAAAATTAAAAATCAAATCCCGAGTGCGCCGCTGATAGCGTAAGTTTGTTAAATTTCTCATTGTAATTGACGGATTTGAAAATTGTAGGTATAGGCCCTCGGCTTTCGGCCGAAGAGGTGGCCTGCGTGGCGATATGGATGAGCGAGTGCGCAAGGGTGCAAGAGGGGATGGTCGGCCCGCGAAATCTACGCCATATGAATTGCCCTCCCTTAGACAGGCAACAAACATCGTGATCATGGACGTAACAGAAAATGAATTCTCGCTTAAAAATAATGACACGATTGTAAAAGCTTCATTCCGGATAAGTGATGTCAAGAGAGTAACGTTTCAATGTTAACACATTTAAATATTTATATCACATAGTTATATCACACTTGGCAGCAAAGAGCACAATAGAGAAACAAGAGATAGATCACGCAATATTAGCAAATAATATTCATGTCACTGTATTTCACTTGTTTCAGAGTTTCTCCATTTTTATTTGTCATTTGTGTTTGCATCAACACAGCAATTTACAGAATATATTCAAATATAAAAGGTACAGTACCGTGTACATGATTAGCATACTTGAATAACATTGTTATCATAACATTATTGTGAGCAGTGACTTAATTCACGTTTAGTGATAGTTTTACGTCCTAAATTGTATCGCGATCGATACGTCTCAGTCGTACGAGGTAATGTACACTGTACAGCTTTACCTAGAGGAAGTTATTTACATGACTCTGTAAATAAGATAAATATAAACATTGAATTTCAAAAGACATTCAACTGTACCGACACTTTTCCATCGATTATACCTACAATATTTTAGTAAGTACAAATTTGGTATACAGTAAGCCTTTAACAATAGTATGTCGAGCAAACATCCTAGTAGAAAACTCTAATGCGTATCAAAAGGAAATATTAAATTACTATCATTAAATATTAATAAATTTCCCACTGTACAATTACTTCGTAGAAAAGTTCGTCGCATCTACACTTCCATTAAAAGAGAGAGAATCAGTACTTAGTCAATATCACAGGAACGTTTTACTTAATTTTAAAACATGTTAAAAAATCTACCGTTCAGATCTTCGTACATCGAATCTCATAAAAATGTATCGATTCCCTTAAATAAACTAAACGATTACAGCGATGCACGGATTCATTACTCGAGATTGTATTAAGCTTCTCAAATCGTGGATCAACGCGTGCACGTAAAAAACAGCAACATTTTGTAAAGGAACGATCTGTATAATGCCTTATATACATAATCTGACTATCAACAAATCTTTTTAGAAGACACTGCCCTGTTCATGTTATCGCGGAAGATATTGATACGCCTTTTTGTAATCCTATTTTTTACACCTATGCTTAGTATGACTGTTAACGATTTAAACGAGGAGGGTGGGCAGTGCTCGTATTCTAAATAATCTACGCATTTGGTGGTAAAATAAATGATAGAGAGTCGTGACGAGGAGTAAAACGATAAGACATAACAATAGATTTCTGGCCTTTGCGCGGTTAGCCCTCCACTCGAAAAGCTCGTGGCGATGAGTGAAGAGGTTCCGATATTGCAAAGGTAATTCGAATGTACTCCGCAGTGGGTACAGCGAGCGATAGAAGTCATTCAATAGTGCCCGAACGATCTCGTTTTCGGAATGTCGAATAGGATCCATGTCGTCATTTAGGCATATAAACTTTCTAAAATTTGTTTGTCGTTTACTGCATATAGAAACATAAGGAAATCAGCAGGTCAACTTACTTTGGATCTCTGCGAATTTCGTCCAGCAGTTGCACCGTCAGAGATACGTTGCTCGTCAACATTTCGAATATTTCATGTTTCCCGGCTTTAATTATCTCATACGGATAGAGCTTTCTCTCGCCGAACTTGGTTTCCGTGGTTTTTGAAACCGATTCACAGTTCGCTATCAATTCCTTGGAGACAATCGGCTGCAGAAACAGCAGGAGATGTATATAACTATATTTGCTATTTAATTATAATTTATAAGCAACAGGATAAACTCACAAGAGATGAATCTAAATATCGTTCTCCTACTGGCGGATGGGATATTTTCGAGATTTTCATGAAATTCGAGCAATTAGTTATTGCATTCTCGAATTCTACAACCAGACTGTAATCGAGAGGTAGTGGATATAATCGGGACAGTAGTGTCCGAATCTCTCTGTCCGACCAGGTCCTGAAAACGATAGTAATGTTAATTTGTGTATCTCGACGACAAATGAAAAATAAAAGCTGATAAACGTAGAGTTTGCTGTTTTATGAAATAGTATACCCGGATCTGTCAGTGTCGAATCTGTCGAATATTTCTTCAATTGGCACTCCCCGTTTCTCGCTCGCTAGAAAATAAAAGTAAGCAAACGCGAACTGCATGTCTTCTGAGTTTCTAACTTTGTGACTAGACGTTTTTTTGAACTCGTGACCAAACTTCCTCTGCATATCATCCACGATCCATTTATCTATTAAATGGGGCATGTGAGCGGGCACTCTCCTACGCTCGAATCCATATGCCACGTTATATATTCTGTTCACGTACAACAAAGACTCCGCGTACGTATCAAGTTGCCTGGTTCTAAGTTTCCATTGGTCAGAATAATGGTGTTTAACATTAGTTTTCAGAGTACTGTTAACACGCGGCAGGTTCACGTTCTCGTCGTTTAAGTAACGCTTCAATTGAAGTCGCCTTTCGCTGTAATTTGACTTCTGTGATGCCATCTTAGTCATCACCTTCGACAGCATCGATCTTTGAGTGGATATAATCTGATCGTTTCCGCGGTTGTCGAAATAGTTTTCAATGCCACTTGCGTACTTATCATCCTTAAAATTGTAAACTTTATTTACATTGAGCTTCACGCGCATAGACTCATTTGGCAACGATTGCGGGGTTAACGCTTCCGTATTCTTCCACGTGGAAGCATTTCTGTTTCTCAATATATCTAAGAATCTTAAACCATAATTATTATTGTCTTGGGTATCCTGCAGAAACTTGTGCGGATAGTCTACCTCTTCCTCGAGTGCTTCGCTATCGGTAGGAACTGGAGTGCTATCACAATCTCCACCTGTAAAGTAATTACCAACGTTATTACAGGCATGTTATGATATTGAATTACTGAATCGAGGAGAGGAATAAAGGCTTCTACCATCGAATTCGCATAACGTTGTATTACAAGCGGGATCGCACGAACCGTCGCCCACCCAGGCCCAAGGGCAAACGTCAGAGCAATCCGGAACCCACCATGCTAGATATACTTTTTGGCCGCCCGCTTGGGTAATGAAATCTTCCGGCCACACTTCGGCCCCTAGCATTACGTCGTCGTTAAAATATAAAAATTTATCTGAAATTCCAGGAATTCTGCACAAGTAAAAATGAATGAGTCGAGTTGATGGTGAGAGCTGTAAATCCTTATAACACAGATGATCGTAGTATTACCTATGAATATGACTTTCGATGGCAGGACTAGAAAATGTCGGTAGATCGCTCTTATTTAAAAAAATGTCTTCGTGAGTCACGAGAGTGACTCTAGGATTATCCATATCCAACCAACTAGGTATCTGGCCATTGGTGACGATGTACACGTGCCTAATCCATGGCGCGTACATCTCCAACGAACGTAACGAATATCTTAATTCATCCTTATCGCTAAATCTGGAAGCTGCCGTGTTGACGTCCGTGTTAGGAACGTGTTCCTTGAGGCTTGTCAGGAACATCGGGTCCGAGCCATTGACCCACGTATACACAACATCTATGGGGACATGTTGGCATAGTTTCTTTTGAAAAGAGACACCTAATATGTTATCGTTAAAAGAATGAAACACCGCCTCGTATTTCTCTTTACTCCAAGCTACCCATATCTGAAAGGCAGATTTAAAATAAGACTTAAATCGTACGAAGTAGGAAAAGAGCTGAAATACTACGAAGACACGTTTTGTGTAACAATGACTCGACAAATTAAAACCAATGGCAAACAATGAAAGACGTATTTGCAACGATCAACGATTACGATCCAGCATCAAAACAATAGCGGAAAATCATGGGTTTCCTAACCTCTCCGAAATGAATGATACCGATAAATATGCAGGTAAACGCCATTAATATCACCAACAGCGAATATTTGTACGAGAGTAAGTCGTAACATCGGCGCTGTAACAACTTCCATGTGCTCATTATATCGATGAAGATTCTACAAGCGATTGGCATCGCTAAAGCCGCCGTACGAATCCATACACCACTGTTTACAGCTCCGGCTGACTTCGGCCATCAAAGGGGATCGGGCTGGTACAAAAATGGAACCGGTGAGGCCGAGAATAAACTGGAATAAACTACCTATAGCGGTGCAGTCACGCTGCAAGGCTGTTTATTCATTTCATACCTGCAATGTTAGTGTCTCGATAGATAGGTACTTTATGGGGAAATGCCGATTATTATCGAGCTCTTACTGGTCTTCTATTTTTGTGGCGGATGTAATCAAATGAGAACAATTCATTCCCGCCCTTTCCCCTTCTTCCGGATTCGCTGCAACCCGCACCCTATTTCTGTTCTTTAAATATACTTTCCACTACCCTTCCTAGCCAACATATATGCACTTACATCTGCCACCACACCATTTCTACCCTATATTCTATACCCATGTCAATTTTACCTCTATTTCTATTCTTATCTCTTAACCCTCGGAAGACGAATAGTGGATATGGTCGCGTGAGACGAATGCAGGGTCAATTTGACCCATAGCAATATTTCTATGGTACACGGGTTGCCCGAAAAAATTCAATATAAAATGAATTTGATAATTCAAATTTCTAAAATGAACTAAAATTTATTAATAAAGAAATACATAAAAAAACATTATTTATGTACATTTGATACATAAAATAGATGTATCTCCTGTATGATTTTTACAAGTAATGTTACTGCGATTGAGGCATCTTATACTATATTTTGCCATTGGCAACACAAATATAACATCGTGATAGACTTTGTCAGAGTTGGATCAAAATGACCCTGCATTCAGTGATGCCAGATTCGGGACGGGAGCGCTCGAGAATTTCCCCCACCTCGCATGCACACTACGCCGTAGCTGCGTGTCCGCGAGCTCGGCGCATGCACACACGCAGCTCCGGCCTAGTGTGCATGCGAGGTGGGGGAAATTCTCGAGCGCTCCCGTCCCGAATCTGGCATCACTGACCTCGTCGTAGTTATGATGGAAAAAACATTAGAACAGCGTTATGCGGTGAAGTTTTGTGTTAAACTCAGCAAGACGCCGAAGGAAACATGGGACATGCTTAAAGAAGCCTTCAGGGATGCTTGCATGTCCTATTCGCAGGCAAAGAAGTGGCACAAGTCGTTCAGGGAAGGTCGGGAAGAGGTTACCGACGAGGCCCGTTCTGGACGCCCACAAACATCACGAACGGACGAACACCGCACCCGTGTGCGCGAATTGCTCAACACAGGCCGACGAATGAGTGTTCGTATGATATCGGAACTATTGAACTTGCCGAAAACAATTGTTCATGAGATTGTATCGGAAGACTTGGCCATGCGGAAGATTTGCGCAAAACTTGTGCCCAAAGTTTTGACCGACGCTCAAAAAGTGAATCGCGTGGAAGTGTGCGAGGAGCTGAAACAACTTTGTGCGGATGATCCCCGTTTCCTGGACAACGTTATCACTGGTGATGAGTCATGGGTCTTCGAGTACGATCCGGAGTCGAAACGGCAGAGTGCGGAATGGCACACGACGGCGTCGCCGCGCCAGAAGAAAGCTCGAATGAGCAAGTCCCGCGTGAAGTCGATGGTCATTGTTTTCTTTGATGTTAAGGGGATCGTGCACCACGAGTTCGTACCCCCTGGCCAGACCGTCAACGCTCAATATTACAAGGAAGTGCTTCAAAGGCTGAATCGCAGCGTCACCCGCGTCCGAAGAGAGATCCGAGCTTCATGGAAACTGCACCATGACAATGCGCCGTCTCACACCGCCTTTGTTGTCACCTCCTACCTGACCTGGATCGGTGTTGCAACAATTCCCCAGCCACCCTACAGTCCCGACCTAGCCCCGGCGGACTTCTTTTTGTTTCCTCGGCTGAAAAGGGAGCTCAAAGGACATCATCTGGGCACCCTGGAGAACGTCCAAGCTACTACGACGACCTTATTGAACAGCATTCCGGCCGAGGAGTTCCAGGGAGCTTATGCAGCATGGAAATCACGCTGGCAAAAATGTATTGATGCGCAAGGGTCCTATTTTGAGGAATATTAAGTTGTTGTACCTGTCTGATCAATAAACTTTGTAAAAAAAACCCTGTAATTCGACTTTCTGTAGTGACAAGTGTTATGCCTTTTATTTATCAAACAGTTTCGCGCGAATCTTGTACGATCTCCCATGAAAAGCGAGCGCAAATTAAATCCCTTGTATGGTCCAGAAATGTCATAAAAAAATTTCGTATCGCGATGCATAATCTATTAAAATTCTCGTTGCGAATGCCGTCGAATTGAATGCGCTTCCATTAGCGTTAGGAACTATCATACTATTATCGATACACTCGTACTCAACGCGTCGCGAAGCGTTATGAAATGCGTCTCCGTGTATTGGCACAACATTTGACATATTCGCTTATATTTAATTCGGCGGTAAAGCGACGAGAACGAGTGACCAGGCTGAAATTAGATTAAAATTCGTTCTTCTTCAACTGTTCCACCCTCCTTGGCCTCAGGGAAGAAACGTGGTCATCGACTTCCGTGGTCAGCGAACGACGAGCTTTATTATCGCCAATAAGATGATTATACCCGACACTTGCGTGAGTCGGTGGACCCAGTAGAGTCTGAAATGAACGAAACTGAACTTCTGCTCCGCTTGGCACGCGTTACCAATACGTACATCGATAATCGGCTGCGAGCTTTGCTCAGGGTCTCCATTGAATCGTTCAGAATGTATTTCCTGATCCCTAACGTGTAGTTGCGAGCGTACGTTTCCGCATCGAAGCCGTGCATGTCGGTGTTGAATCGGTTGGAGTCGTCGAGCGCTTTCACTTTCTTCGACAGATCGTCCATATTGTCTCTACAGAACTGCCACTCACGGGTTGAGAAGAAGATGTATGTGTGCATCGTCTGCTCGAATCGTTTCACGATATTCATCATCCTGAAAGGACGGTTGCCCACGCGGCTGTTGCTTGAGACTGTTAGCTCGATATCGCTCCTCCCTACCGTTCCACGGATGAATACTTACATGGGTTTCTGGCCTCGAAGCCTTAAAAAAACGTCCACGACAAAGGCCGGTAGAATGTGTAGGAGCGACGATATAACTTCGTGCATAAATTTGTTGGTTCTAAACGTAACACCTGGGTACCACATCACGGTCTTCGACGGCAACTCTATGGCGTATTTCGTAAAAAGATCCCTGGCCATTCCCCATCTAAGCCAAAGAAATCGAGGGTGTTAGCATTAATGTATGGAGCTCGGGTATGCAGGATGCACCTTGATTGGTGGAACTGGAATTAGTAGCGCCAGTTTCGTTTGTCTAAGGAGTGTCTAAGGATGCGGATGTGTTTTTATAGTTCTTCAACCCTCCGTGTTCATTGCACTTTCTTGGAGTTACCATTTTCGCATTTTTGAATCTTTTAATTTTTCAGTGATAATTGTACATTCCTAATACTGATACAATCGTGCTCTAATAGTCTTTTTCTGGAAATGTAAATTTTGATTTGATGAAATTTGTAGATGAAAAAAATTGTTGGGGAAAGAAGCGTTTTGTTTTGTTAAAATTCACCAAACTTTTAAATTGAAAAATATTAAGGTCTAAAAATTTACAGAAATATTTGCGAGGAAAAAGAAATTGGCCTGGGGTGCGATACACCCCGTGTGACAATCGAGAGTTAACGTAGGTTCACTAATGAAGGAATACCCTGTATATTGTAATATAGGGGTGAAAACTGTTGTTTCCTCTAGATCATATCAGTTACCTGACTGTCTGCCCGCTGATCGTACAATTATATACTTTGATAGTGTTATTATGCTGCATCGTACTGTGCCACGACGCGCATATCAACGTGTCGACGACGTAATCGACAGGCACTACGTCCACATTCATATTCGGATCGCATATGGCGCTCCTGACAATGCCACTGCCAACCATCGCCATCATACCTGTGAAATATGAAATAATTGAGTTTCAAGAGAACACTCGCAATCTATTCAGGGATAAACAAGATACACGAACTCTAATTACGAGTCTAATAGCAATGAACAGAGTCACTTCTCGCGACTGATCAATGACCTCTGTTCTTAATTCGTCGCCGATAGAAGAGATTTAAATGGATTTAAATGGATTTCAGCTTAGCAAACCGATTGATTTAAGCGCTGCTCGCGTAACAACGTTTTAGCGTGCCCTTCGACACTTCGACTGACGTCGAGCGTGTTTCCTCGCCGAGGACTTCACGGCGATATTTCTGCAAAGCATTGAAAGTATTGCTCTGGAGTCCCTTTATGTTTATTTTGAAATTGCGCACACTTTGAACAAAACTTTTCTGATTGGAAAACCCTTGGTGGTTCGAACCCTCTCCGAGTATTTCCAGGTAATTGTTGCATAGAGTACTTTTATCGAAAGGACGTAATAATACCTGTGATTCCGATGAGGCTGTCCACCCATCCAGGAAACGGTTCTGCGTAGGCGGCGCAGACGATGCTCGGCCGTACTATCGCTATTGGCAAGTCCTTCGCCTTCGTCAGGATTAGTTGCTCGGCTAAATTCTTTGTGAACGTGTACGTGTTGGGATGATTCTCCAAAATCTCCTTCTCGAGCACCTTCAGCGTCTCGTCGTCCAGGCTCTCGCACATATCGATCACCGTGGATGGTTTCACCTTTGTGCTGCGCCGTCATGAATAACACGTGAGTATCCTCGTTAGATTATAGCTCGCGACAGTCGCCAATGCCAGTTTTTATCAAGCATAAAGGGGAGCAAACGGGAACGGAAGAAGATTAGAGGGAAATCTGATAATTATTTGCAAAGTTACTTCATCGACACTTTGGTGATTTTTAATTCATTTCTTTATCAGCGTATAATTACCATGAAAAGTGTCTGGCTGGACCCAGTTGAGAAAGCAGATTTATATGAAGGGTAGGGAAAAAACTGGCAATGTCACAAAACAGCTTTATCGAGAAAATTAAGTATTAATACTTTAGTGTTCAATGAAGTTATCTGCGTTCTTCATAATACGAAACTTATACTCTAATTAGGCATCAGAGAAAAAGAAGCAATACCTAAATTAATAACTGTTTTACATTACTTTAATATTTTTTCAGATTTGAACAGAGCAGCATATTGAAACGAAATAAATGTCCACTTCTATTATTATCAAAACAAGGAAAGCCACTCATTTTGTTAATTGTGATTCGATAGTTCTCTAGTTCCAGTTGCCACCAACAAAATATCCTATAAATCGCAAAATTACGAAAAATGCACATTCCCTGTTTTTTTTCCCTTACCCTTCAGATACGAAAGGATAATTATGCTTACGTATAAATCGCTTCCTTAATCTCCTGTCGATTCGCGTTACTGTAAGCTGTGCTAACGTGAATAACGCTAACTAGATTTTTCATATTCTTGCACAGCTCTATGACAAACTCTGTGCCCTTTGTATTCAAATTAACGGCCACTTTCAACGGTTCGTTGAATCTCACAGTGGCTGCACTGTGAAAGACTATGTTAACCCTCTGTATCAACGTGTTCCTGTCTTCTGGCGAGAGACCCAGGTTCGGTGAACTTACATCACCCTTCACCGGGTAGATTTTATTCAACGCATCAGGGAACTCTGTTCGGATTCGGCCAAAAACCTGCGAACAACCATTGCAACATTATTCCAAGCCACGATTCTTCCAGCGTATTCCTTTGTACAGGAATGATGTACCGTATAAAGGCTCTACGTTTCTTTTACCAGTAAAATCTATTTCTTAAACATAGTTTTCCAGCTATCCGCGTGCCTCATTTTCACTTTGAAATCGAAGGTGGACCGAGCAAGCTTTCGAATGTCTATTTTCGAAGATGTGCAGATGATTTTTACGCCTCTAGCCAAGGAATTAGTTATAGAATCATAATTTCATAATTTGTTCCACACGTAATTCTGTTAGTGTCCAGGTATATCCAAAGTTTCATATCCTTACTTGGCAATTATACACACTAAGCCGTAATTGACAACACCGTGATTTTACCTTTTCTTTACAAAATTCTGTGCTTTGATTACTTTATTAATTTTAAGTCCATTTGAGTGAACGATAAACAGTGCTTCAGACAAGAATCAAAGTGTTTTTTAGCGTTGCAAAATTTCTGTATTGCAAGTCCTGGAGAGTTCGATCACTTTTTGGAAAAGAAATTGTAGCATCGTTGTTTTCCACATTTTTGTCGTTTTGTGCAAATTAAAGTAAAGACCAAGCAATTTACGGTATATATAAATTAGAGTGTGCGATAATTTCAAATATTTAATTTAATTTTGAACCAAAAACATTGGCACTGAAACTGGTCGGTCTCACCCGCATTTTCAAGATTTCGAAATAGTTTTCCCGGCATCCCACGCATTCGTTTTCGTCCCAGTCTTTTAACGACATATCACTATCTTGTAAAATGGAATTTTCGCTCCCTGAATCTGAAGATGGGTTTACAGTAAAAAAAACACATGTCGGTAGTGTTTAGAAAACATTTGGATGTCAGTTACAAGAATAAGAAATAAAAAATACAAGCATGCTACCTATGTCCCCCTCGACATCGTACAAGTTTCGTCTGAAAGAATTTTTCGTACCATACATATTTTTCGAGATAGGTACACTTCTTCAGATACAACTGACACACTGTATATTTAACTAATTTGGTCGGCCTGTCCCGCATTAATGTGGTCAGACTCTCCCATAATCAAGGGAGTGATCGACCATCTTGTCAAAATAAATTAAAAACGAATATATACATATTGTTGGGGTGACACTGTAGTTTTATGCATATTATATCCCCCAATATCGGAATAGTGTAAATAAACCTGTCTTTCAAATATCACCAGCACTGTAACTTGGTCTAAAAACCTTCAGACTCGCATAAAGTCTTAAGCGTTTCCTATAATTTAAATATGGATTTGTGCCACTGGTCAATCGAAGATCAACAACAAGCGCATTCATTTCTTTTCTGTCAATGACAATGCCCTATCTTGCGTCAGTCTTAAAATATCAACACTGGCCAGACTCTCCCGGTGGTCGAACTATACCGGCTTACCCTATATAGTTACAGACGCGTTAGACATTTCAAGATCCTTATTCCACTATCTTCGACTATTTATCAAATGCGTGATATTCGAAATGCGTGACGCTCGAAATAACCATCGCCAGCATAGGGTGCCTAGACGATAGATGACATTCGAAAGCACCGGATTAATTGACAAAATGTCGTACGATCTTGACTAATTCAGGTCGCTTCTATCTAAATCTAACTTGAAAAAAAAAGTGTGGGTGACCTAACAGCTGTAACGCCCACGTATGCAAATAATGCCCACTTTGCCATTGTTCCCCAGAAATTCTTCGACTTCGATTTGACACACATGCGACCGGCGATGGCTTTCATCGATTAAACCTGAAAAGGGGCGCCCGCGGCTGCGACGCGCTGTAAGCGGTTCATAGAAGTGTACGAACGGGATTTTCTAGGAGCTTTTTGCATCGTTGCTCGACTGTTTGGCCTTTCTTCGGACGGATCAGTATAAAGATCGTTGCCAGGCGCGGACACGCGCGCAGCAGCTTTTCCAGTAGTGCTTTCCCCAGGAAACCGGTCGCCCCGGTCAGCAGGATCACCGACTCGGCGAAGAACGCCTCGATGGAACTTCCGTTAATGTACGCGTCGTCGTTCCCATGCTTCGAGTTCGTTTGTGCATCGGTCGTACCCATTTTGAAGGCAGTTCAACGAGCGCCGCTCCAAAACTCTGCAAACAAGAGAACGGACACACGATGGTCTTAAGGAACAGCAACGTTTTCATGATTTCCTGTAGGAACGGGATAGCCCTAAGGACTCGTAGTGATTAAATACGTTATTTCGGTCACTCATCGTTTTGTAGCGATTGATGAGTTTGAGTGTAAAGAAACACTTTCTTTTTGGCAATAAGAACATGTTCACACGCCCTTAAAGTCTGCTCGACTGTTTTAATTGAGGTTTCCCAGGATTTTGGTGCTGTTAGTAGTTTCTAGGTCGATAACAACTGCTTGGAAGTTAATTTTCATCGAGTCAGGGGTGGACAATGTTAAGGGGGTGTTCCGGTCTAGAGCTCATAAAAATAGGTAATCTTTAGGAATTAATTAAAGGAAAACTACTACATATAATTTAATAGGATTTTTTGCATTGTATTAAGGATGTCTCAAGCTACAAAAATATATATTTTTTTATAAATCTGCAAGGGACTATAGTCACAGTCTTACTGATTAAGACTCCTTTCGTTTTTTTTTTTTTACAAGGGGTCCTTCAGGTTTGCCAATTTCAGAAAATTTTGATACTTAGTGTACGTAAAGGTCTTCACTCGGACATTAATTTCTCAAAGCAGTGTGATGCGCTTTTTAGCTAAATTCGAGAAAATCGACTTTGAAAAATTCTGAGTTCCTTTATATACAGGGTGTTCCTCTACCTATGGTCAATACTCTAGGGGATGATTATACAGGCAAAAATAAGACGAAAATTAAGAATGACGAAATTGCGATAAAGGCTTCGTTTTCGAGAAAATTGACTTTGAATCTCACCTAAATACGCGTGCATTGTAGGCGCTGGAGCGGCACGCGCTTACGATGCACGCGTATTTAGGTGAAATTTAAAGTCAATTTTCTCGAAAACGAAGCCTTTACCGCAATTTCGTCACTCTTGATTTTCGTCTTATTTTTGCCTGTATAATCACCTCCTAGAGTATTCACCACAGGTAGACTTTGTATATAAGGGAACTCAGAATTTTTCAAATACGATTTTCTCGAATTTGGCTGAAAAGCGCGTCTTACTGCTTTGGGAAATTAATGCCAGAGTGAAGACCTTCACGTACACTAAGTATCAAAATTATCTGAAATTGCCAAACCTGAAGGTCCCCTTGTTAGATCAGCGGAACAGCCGAAATCGTGCGCACCATGAGGAAACTTTTTTTGCACACGCTTTACGATACGACCCATATTTCCATGAATTATTGTATATGGCTGAAATGTTTTTTATTTACTAAAATGTGAATAAACAGGCGTGGATTATGTTCATCGATGAAAACTGTGTAGTTTCTTTGTGCGTTGTCCCTAAAGGAAAAAAAAAATGGGTTTCTCGACGAGAAAACCCCCCGAATAAAAGAAGCACTACAATTTTAAGGAGGGAACTTCGGTAACCCGAAAATTTAGATTTTTTATAACTTTGAAGGTTTGTACCAATTAGATCGTGTTCTTATTGTTAACTTGCTCCTCTCGCAAGAGAAAGTCCCGTGACCGTTAATTTTATATTTGCTGTAACGAATTGCCATTTAATCGCGAGCAATCAAAACACGAAAGCTTATACACTTTGCAGTGGCAGCCAATTATTGGTAGGTTTGCAATACGCATAACGCCTTCTGAAAGAATTGATCGGCGTGTACTTGGACATTCTGTATATCCATCGGTCCCTTCATTTCACAACTTAAGGGGGTAGACACGGGTAATGCAGCGCGCTGTATACCGACACAATCTGGCCCGAAACATGGGTTTAGTAGAATACGCTTTTCGTCCTTATATGAGCGAATTTTGGGCTGGGCGAGGTCTCATTCGAAAGAGAAAGGTTCAGTGCAGCGCGCTCTGGTCATGGTTCGACGAGATTGTGTTGATATCTAATAATATGAGTGTTCAAAGTACAGCAAAAATCGACAAAATACACCCGCATGAACCAACGTATTTTTAGGTCACTAAAAGAGTCTTGTGACTCAAACGATGACCAGAGCGCGCTGCACTGAACTTTCCTCTTTCGAATGAGACCTCACCCAGCTCAAAATCTGCTCATATAAGGACGAAAAGCGTATTCCCGTAATTGCATTCCCAATTACGAGTTCCGCCATATTGGCGATAATACAGAGCAAGTCACGTGACAAATTTAGTTGAGCTAGTAGACACGAGATGGCGCCTACTCGGGAGGACTGCCAACGTGGAGTCATAGCAAAACTGAAGCGTTAGCTGGATACACAAGCCACAGTAAAAACGTGATGCAGTCAATGTATGAATTTTCGGACGATTGTAGGTTAGGTTATATGCATTTTAGGCATATAACTGCTGGGAACTGTGTACATTTAGTAAATTAACGCTTTTATTGTAACACATACATCACTTGAAACCGCTGTCGAATTTATGTTATAATTATATGGCCACATTATTTAAAATAAAAAAAGAGATTGGAACTTTTTTACTAATACTGGAAATATTGATTTACTGATATCATATTTTCAGAATGTGGAAGTTACACCAATTATATGCAATTATTGCTCTTATTATTATTCTTCCGACTATTGCATATAACATACAACAAGGAAAAGTCTCTAAATCAGTCAACAGTTGACTCCCTGATTTTTTTTGTAATTCTTTACGGTCCTATGCAGAGATGGGCATTATTTAAATAAAAGAATATACTTCCGAATGGCCCCAGTGGCCAATCGACACGATGTTTGGGGTAGGGTGTGTGTACCCTAAATCTAAAATTTTATTTAGCTCCGGGTATTTATTAGTTTCCTTTGTTTATTCGAAAGCGTTTCATCTTGAGCTTCGAATAATTTTTCATCTTTCATTATATCTTTATCCTAAGGTCGTATTCAGATATATTGGTCGGTCGATTCTTTTTCGCGAACAGCGATCGAGGAGAAATCAGCGACCACTATCTGACGATCGTGGATTTGTCTGTTGGAGTTACGCGGCCACCCAAGGGTATGGTGGGGTAACGGGAATGCTGCGCGGCTCCGTCTGAACGTAGCCGTGTGGCTGTCATGACTAATACGAGATGAAGCTATCGAGAAAGAATCAATGTTCTGACCAATAAAGCTCCTGAATTTTTTCGGAGCTAAGGCACACCTATTCTGATGTGTGTATTTCTACGCTGCAGCTCGGTTTGGCCTATACACAACAGAAGCTTGGCGCTATCCCCTCCACTTCTGGCTCACTCTTGTTCTGCGAAGGCGAGAGTGAGATGGAACGAGAGCGAGTCAGAAAACGTTGCAAACAGGAGCACCGAGGCAGCTAAGCGGTACCTATGGTGAGAGTATACGCGACGGGCGCGAGTGCTCAGATGGAATCGTGACTGTTCGATGCATCCGCGCCACGATCAGATAGCCAGGCACGGCACGAGTCTTTTTTGCGCCATAAGCGAGCTTGACAAATTCCGCCATTTATTATAATACATTAATTGAGCTTCTTCATGACCTTACTCTACTCGTAGTTTAAAACCGTTGTAGTATAATTTGTAGTATTTCATTTAAAAATTTATTTTCAACAATGCCAACAATGAAAAGGCCATTTTGCATTTCTTGTCAACCTTACGCCCTAGCAGTTGCCTAATTTTGCAGAGTAAAGTCATAAATAATCTCAAATAAATGTAATATAATAAAGGGCGCAATTTGACAAGTTCGCTTAGGGCGCAAAAAAGACTTATGCCGGGCCTGCGTCAAGTTTTTGCGAAGCGGTTCCCGTGCTCACCGTAAGCACTTGCGACCATCGTGCACGCCCGTCGCGCATACAAAGGACGGAGTGTCAGGCGTCCGAAAGACGGAGCGAGACAAAATATCAACGCGTCGTCTGTCTCGTACTGTCCTCGCTCGCTTTCAGTGCCTTCGCTCGCTCTCTTTCCATCTCGCTCTCGCCTTCGCCGGACAAGAGTGAGACAGAAGTGGTGGGGATAGCGAAAAGTCCGTACCGTGTACACCAGGCCTGCCCCATCGGGTGCAAATACCTCCTGAATTTCTGGGACCCGGGCAACAGCCGAGCGCGGGACTGGTTACGTTGCTAACCACAGCATGGGTTGCGGGAGAACTGCATGAGTGTGCGGCTGTCCACGTAGGCTCGTACCACGAGTCTATTGCTTGGATTCGAAGACCTCTTCTACATGGACGCCCACTCATGCAGTTCTCTCACAAATTTCGCAACGGGTAGCAATGGAACAGTCCTGCGCTCGGCTGTTACCCGGGTCCCAGAAATTCAGGAGGTATTTGCACCCGATGGGGCAGGCCTGGTGTACACCAAACAGAGCCCGTAACGATCTTAGATGCTCGAATAACTGACGAGAACCTTTGTGGCCCGAGCCGCACGAGATCGCCGTTGCTCAGCGATGTGTCATCGATTATATAGAAACAGAATTTGTTTTTTTTTTCATCGTATCAATATGAAAGTGACACAAATGGATTCCTGGCATTCTCCCGATTAAATTGACAGAAAATAATTTAAATCAGACTATTTTTAACGAAACGGGCTTCCAATTCTGCAAACAAATTTCACGTAATTTCCTTAATTATGGTCCGAATAATATCATTTTTGGGGCCAATTTGATCGAGAAAACACGACGAATCGATTCACGTCACTTTCGCAAAGATCTGATTAGAAATGCAGAACTGAAGATTTGTCACTGCTTAGTGCGTAACATTGTATGGCCCCGCTGGATTCGAGCGTCGAAACCCACGAAACTCAGCGAGTTGCATGATTGCTAGTGTGAAGGACAAGAGAGGACTTTGCATGGCGAAGGAAAGTCAGCCTTCTATAGAACTCAAATCGAGAAAGACTTTGCTGACAAACTTTACATATGTATATTCGCGTCAAATAAATACTTTAATTGTAAAATTTAGACGACAAACTATTGTTGAATTTCGCCAGTTCTTACATATGCATCACTTGGTTGGGAATTCCTGATCCCAGAGTTTCATGCATTTACCTATTGAAATGTTGCTTCAAGTCATCGGGAAATTGCATTACTTCTTCTCGTACATACATATATGTATCTGTTCGCGAGTAGGTGTCACGAGTGACACGGCTTTGGTTTCTCAAATAAATGCACATTTATTAGGGCCCTCGGTCGACGGCGACTTGAGTCATCCAGTACTGAATATGAAATTGTTCATATTTCTCACTACACCTTGATAAGAGTGTTACCACCGATGGATTCGTGAGTTTATGTCCACGAAAATGAGTCGAGTTGCGAAGCAATTCGGTCTATTTTTTCTTATGAATACATGATTAGGACACACACACACTACGTTCACTAAAAATAGGCCGAATTGCTCCATGTTTGGCATCATTTTCATCAGTAATGCAGTGGTCTGGTGAAGAACATCGTATTACGGAGCTAATATTCTAGGCCCTAGAATCTACGATATTGTCAATGTGCAGTTGAAACGCACGCCGCTTCACACTATCGTTTCTTAGCATTTATACGGGGTGATTTTCTAGCTAGAGTCGTCAAACGCGATGCTCGCCAACAATCATGTGTCTCGCTGAGTTTCGTGGGCTTCGACGCTCGAAACCAGCGGGACTATACAATGTTGCACGCTAAGCAGTGACGAATTTGAAGTTCTGCAATTTCTAATCAGATCTTTGCAAAAGTGACGTCAATCGATTCCTTACAATTTTATATATAATGTTTGTTCATAACTGCTTTCTGCATAGGACGTGTAATAAGTGTATTTTATGTTCTGTTTCGGTGCTTTGCTAGTAAAAAAATGTCTAACCTAACAAACTTTATTTTCTGGGGACATCCCCTCATCTATTTTCCCTTTTCACTTATAATTCCTTACTGCTAAAGTAGAATATTGTAGCATAAGCACATTTCAAGTAATTAAAATGTACAATGAATTTTCTACGTTTGCAGTACCAGCCGACTTCCGTTTAAATTTTTATAAGTACAACGCAACAGCTGAGAATTTATTTCCTTATTCAGAATAAAATACGGAAATAGCAAACAGCTCCCTCTCGCGTTTACAGGGCAATCGGCGATCTATCGGTATTACCATTTCTGTGCAGGAAAAACCTGCTGTAATACCGACCTGCCGAATCGGCCAGGTCACGTGACGTGTCTACCCCCTTAAGTACATTCTATGCATGGACGAGAAACGCGGTGTACTGCTTTCAACTTTCAAATCCGTTGCTGCCGATTGTCAGCTAGAATCGAGTCCTTCCTGCCACTGGTCAAGAAATGTCAGAATTCCTTCGACCTTTATGTTTCTAGCTTAGAAGATTTCTAGCAAGAAATCCTAGCAGCCACAGAGTACGCCCCGCCACCGATGTTTACAACAAATTAAAACTAATAACGTAATAATTATCATCTAAGCATATTCAAATTAAACGTATGTCGTACACATTGCGCGTAAACAGACGTGATTAAAATAATACGATGGCAATCGTGCGTATGGAAATTAAGGCACTTTGCCATTTGCGCGCTGCGAGCAAAGAAGCTGTTACATGCATGTCATGAAAATACGAAAGTTCAAGCATTTTATGTTAAAAATTGAGATGTTCAAAGCATTTGATGTTAAAAATTGATCTTTGCTGTGATTACTCTGCTCCTTGACCTGAACATTTAATTGTATTTTCATCCGGATAGTAAACGTCGTTATTAATAGGTTTTGCTGGCAAGTGACTGTGTGAATTATTAACCAGCGTTAATATTTTAAAGGTAAAGTGTGCTGAGATGTAGGTATGATAGTCATTTGATGGTAATAATAATAATATTAATAACAATATCTATATATGTAAAAAAAATTAAAAATTAGAACCAACTTCAAAAAAATAAAATTGCACTAAAAAGTAAAAAGTAATTTTTTCCTTTATTTAATCTACGACTCTCATATTTCTTAAGTCAGCGCCAGATTTACACAGTGCAAATGATGAGGCACCGAGTTAACAAATGTGAGAGTCGTAGATTAAATAAGGGAAAAAATTATTTTTTACTTTTTGAAGTCGGTTATAATTTTTTAAATATTTTTTTTATTCGTAACTTTTTAGTTTTATATATATTGACACAACACGCTGAGGAGATATGCGCGTACGTACATAAAATAATAATAATTACGTGACAATAGTCTTTATTATTAACCAGAACTGGAAAAATATTAGGCCAATGTGGATGCAATGTAGGACGGAACCATCGCCCTCTTTTGAATAAAAAAAAGATTTTCAAAATCGGTCCATATGCTGAGGAATTATGCGGGGACAAACATAAAAAAAATACAAACGGGTCGAATCTATAAGCTCCTCCTTTTTGAAGTAGGTTAAAAATTCAAATCAAATACCACTGACAATCACGATTTCTCTAGAACCACTGATCCAATGACCATAAAATTTGGTAGGTAGGTTCCTCTTAGCCCCTAGGTGGTCCCTGAGAAATCTTTTAAAAAATATACCACCCCTTCACTGAAAATAGATAGATAACCCGCAATACACCCACCTTAATTACAACGCTTCTTTAAAGGAATTAATGGCTTCATTAACAAAGCTTAGTAATCATCAGATTATAAGTTTCCTTAAGGGATTTAATAAGTAAATGTGTGACGAAGCAACGTCACGTTTCCGCACTGCCTCGCGGTTTAGAGACCGGAGGGCGCCCCTCAATATCGTAACGAAGCACGGGTATTTGGCTAGTAATTAATAATAATTAACGGCTGCATAAATCATGTACAATATATATATATATATATATATATATATCTTGATAGATGTAATAGCTGTGGACGACAAGAAAAATTAATTAGCCTCAACAATACAGAAAAACAAGTATTTGGTTGTACATTCTTCTCAAATATTAAAATAAAGTTTTTGTTCGTTTATTTTATTTGTTCGCTTTTGTAATCATTTGATTTGCTAATCGCCAGTCGGTAGTTCACTTTCTGTTTGATGTTATTCTTTCTAAAACACGACCACGTCTCCTAACGAGGTAAACCACTTCTCCCGGAACCTTGGGAGAGGCGGTCAGATGTTATGACTTCTGTTTTCAACCCGATTTTCAGCAAATATTGTCTTAAAGCAAATATTCACTAGTTTTTCTGAATTAACAAAAAATTCTGAACATATTAGGTTTATTCTGATAAAATAAATAACATCAGTATTAGTTTAAATAGACATTTTATGTTAGGTCGACCGACTGCCCCGGAGTTACCTTAATACGGTTAAAACGCAGTAACTCGTTGTGTAACATTTAAAGAACACTAACGTAAGGTAGTAGGTACTGTCTTTTCTGATCAAAGTGCATCATTGCTAGGAAACAAAATGCTGGTAAATATAAATCCAATTTGCTAATCTATAGATAGGTCATCAAGCAAACAAATGGCTGAAACACAGAATGATATAACGATATTTTAGCAATTCACTTACAGAAAGAAGTCTGAGGGTACGTTTATCCTGGAGCTGCGATAGAAACGATAAGAGCGTCGATCAGAGCGGCGATTCTCAGCGGTTGGCGGTTGGTCATCTAGTAGCCGTTGTTTTGCTCGCTGGTTTAATATAAGTTTCCATTGTAAAAAAATTAATTGATTTCGACGCTTCGCTCATACCGCCGCGTTGAAACCTAGCCTCAGGGTATGATTTACGTGGAAGCTGCGGTAACAGCGTTGCGTTCAAATAAATCATACCCATTTATGACGGAAGTGTTTGAACTACATACGACGTAAATACATTGAGCTGCTTATATATAAGCAGCCAGTAGACCAGAGCGTATGCAATCGAAGGAAATCAGCAGATCAACTTACTTTGGATCTCTGCGTATCTCGTCCAGCAGTTGCACCGTCAGAGATACGTTGCTCGTCAACATTTCGAATATTTCATGTTTCCCGGCTTTAATTTTATCTCATGCGGATAGAGCTTTCTCTCGCCGAACTTGGTTTCCGTGGTTTTTGAAACCGATTCACAGTTCGCTATCAATTCTTTGGAGACAATCCGCTGGAGAAACAGCAAGTGATGTACATAACTATATTTGTAATTTAATTATAATTCATAAGAAACAGGGTACACTCACAAGAGATGAATCTAAATATCGTTCTCCTACTGGCGGATATTTTCGAGATTTTTCATATTCTTGCATAGCTCTATCACAAAGTCCGTGCCCCTTGTATTCAAATTCAGGGGGGAGCCCTATTTAGGACGCTAGGAACAAGGTGATTCTTGGGAATTTTTTTTCTAAGAAACTGTTAAGCGGATCTTTCCGAAATTTTCAGGGTATTTTAGATCATATTCAAACAATGAAAATTAATTTTTACGTTACAAAGTGTTCGGTAGAAATGGAGATATATGAACACGTTCGTTAGGACTCGTACGCCGGCGTTGCAAATTGGCGATTGTAATGGTGGCTCCATTTCTTCCCTGAAATAAAAAAACCAAGGATTTTCTTATTTCTAGTATAATTACATTGTCGATTATTACAAGTCTGGACTATTGATCAATTAAAAATACAGCCGCGTATAACGCGCTACTTAGCAGTTTTAGCACTCGCGTTGACAGTTGGGGCCGCGCGAGAATTATATACATATCGTCATATCTTCTACAATTATTTATTAATCAGTGTGAAAATTGGTGAAAATTTTCCTTGTATATTCAGCGATGAAACTAGGGGGGGGGGGGGGGGTGTTTATGCCCTGGGCTCCGATTTGCGGGGGGTGCCAAATGAGAAATCTTTGTACACGAGATACACATTTTATGGAAAATTAATTAAAATTTATTTATCTGTTATCAAACAGCAAGCAAATTAGGGTACCTGCAATATGTTTGAAACCAGTTAATAAACATGTTTCTTATGCCTTTTGTATGTAAATCGGTCTCCTAAGGTGGGCAATACAAGGGGGTAAAATGTGTGTGTGTGTATGTGGGAGGGGGGGGGGGGGGGGGGGTGCCCAACAGAATTTCGTCTCTGTACAGCAATGAGTATTTAGTTTTGTTTGAACTTAAACCATAAAACCTATCTGTTACCTATATTGCATATGCTTTGTTAAAAGGCATATGCACATATTTCTTTTATATCTGTCTTACTGCATTTGGTTGCGATCGTAGATCAATTGAATGGTCGGATGCAATAAGGGGACTAGCGCTCGAAAATAGGAAAAATTACTGTCCAAACGCTACGAAAGATTGGAAAATTAAATGTTGTTAAACTGTATTTTAAAAAATATAGTGTAGTAAAGTTCGTCACAGCACACATTTTTTCTATTTACAGTTTGTTTATCCAATCATTACTATTCGAGCAAAAAATTATAAACAAAAAACTGTTCATCGTCCAAAGTCAATATTTCCTTAAACATAAATTGCGATAACTTGAGTAAATATCAACGGATCGTTATGCGACTTAAAACATAACTTCAGAAAACTCTAGCAAAGCCATAAAATGTATGCACAAAACCCTTGTGTTAAAAAATGTAATAATATTTAATTAAAAAGTAATACTGGACATAACTCACGTTTTTCAACGTTCGCCGTTAAAAAGTATCGAGGCAATTTTGAGATATATATAACTTGCTGCGACAAAGTTTTTCCTTAATATTCACAGGGACGAAACTAGGTTGTAAACGCCCAGAGCAAGGATTCTGTTTGGCACCCCCCCCCCCCCCCCCCACTCAACATTTTATCACCTTGTATTGCCCACCTTACGAGGTTGAGTCCACACTTTACATATAAAAGGCATAATAAACCTGTTTATTAACTGGTTTCAAACATATTGCAGGTACCCTAATTTGTTTGCTGTTTAATAGCAAATCAATAAATTTTAAATAGATAAATTTGAATTACTGTTCCATAAAATGTGTATCTCCTTTATTCCCCATGGAAGAACGTAATATATAAATTTGAATAAAGCCATTGATGTATCTCTTTCAAAACTGTCTTTTCTCTGTAAAGATTTTTCATTTGGCGCCCCCCGCAAACTGGCGCCCGGGGCAGAAACACCCGCTGCCCCTCCCACTAGTTTCGTCACAGCGTGGAAGCATTTTTGTTTCTTAATATATCTAAGAATCTTAACCCATAATTATTATTGTCTTGGGTATCCTGTAGAAACTTGTGCAGATAGTCTACCTATTCCTCGAGTGCTTCGCTATCGGTAGGAACTCGCGTGCTATCACAATTTCCACCTATAAAGTAATTACCAATGTTATAATAGGCATGTTACGATATTCAATTACAGAATCGAGGAGAGGAGCTGAAAAAGGCTCATACCATCGAATACGCATAACGTTGTATTACAAGCAGGATGGCATGATCCGTCGCCCATCCAGGCCCAAGGGCAAACGTCAGAGCAATTCGGAACCCACCATGCTGGAACCCAGATAGACTTTTTGGCCGCCTGCTTGGGTAATGAAATCTTCCGGCCACACTTCGGCTCCTAGCATTACGTCGTCGCTAAAATATAAAAATTTATCTGAAATTCCAGGAATTCAGCACAAGTAAAAATTAATGCATCAAGTTGATGGTGAGAGCTGTAAATCTTTACAACACAGATGATCGTTGTATTACCTGTAAATATGACTTTCGATGGCAAGACTAGAACATATCAGTAGATCGCTCTTATTTAAAAAAATGTCTTCGTGAGTAACGAGAGTGAATCTAGGATTATCCATATCCAACCAACTAGGTATCTGGCCATTGGTAACGATGTACACCCAACGAATGTAACAAGTATCTTAATTCATCCTTATCGCTAAATCTGGAAGTTGCTGTGTTGACGTTTGCGTTAGAAACATGTTCCTTGAAGCTCGAAAGGAACATCGGGTCCGAGCCATTGACCCACGTATACACAACATCTATGGGGACATGTTGGCATAGTTTCTTTTGAAAAGAGACACCTAATATGTTATCGCGAAAAGAATGAAACACCGCCTCGTATTTCTCTTTACTCCAAGCTACCCATATCTGAAAAGGCAGATTTAAAATAAGACTTAAATCGTACGAAGTAGGAAAAGAGCTGAAATACTACGACGACACGTTTTGTGTAACAATGACTCGACAAATTAAAACCAATGGCAAACAATGAAAGACGTATTTGCAACGATCAACGATTACGATTCAGCATCAAAACAATAGCGGAAAATCATGGGTTTCCTAACCTCTCCGAAATGAATGATACCGATAAATATGCAGGTAAACGCCATTAATATCACCAACAGCGAATATTTGTACGAGAGTAAGTCGTAAAATCGGCGCTGTAACAACTTCCATGTGCTCATTATATTGATGAAGATTCTACAAGCGATTGGCATCGCTAAAGCCGCCGTATGAATCCATACACCACTGTTTACAGCTCCTGCTGACTTCGGCCATCAAAGGGGATCGTGCTGGTACAAAAATGGAACCGGTGAGGCCGAGAATAAACTGGAACAAACTACCTATAGCGGTGCAATCACGCTGCAAGGCTGTTTATTCATTTCATACCAGCAATGTTAGTGTCTCGATAAATACTTTATGGGGAAATGCCGATTATTATCGAGCTCTTACTGGTCTTCTATTTTTGTGGCGGATGTAATCAAATGGGAACAGTTCATTCCCGTCCTTTCCCCTTCTTCCGGATTCGCTGCAACCCGCACCCTATTTCTGTTCTTTAAATATACTTTCCACTACCCTTCCTAGCCAACATATATGCACTTACATCTGCCACCACACCACTTCTACCCTATATTCTATACCCATTTCGATTTTACCCCTATTTCTATTCTTATCTCTTAATATTAGCACACCTGGCGGACGCCTGTATGTACTTATTCAGTATACTCTTATTAGGTGACCGCTGGATCTGTACCACCGTTTATCTTTATTATTACATGCACAAACGTTTGCGTTAAACGTACAAAATGTTAATTACAAATGCTATTATTTCCCTGGATAATTACATCTCGTATGCAGTTCAACATCCCGTAAAAGTATACACTATGCACAGTATTATTTGGTAAAAAAGATTTACGAGGCCGTCGTCGTAAGGTCCGTGTACGAATCAGTGACCGTACACGGCAAGCATGCGTACGCGCGATCAAATCACCCGAAACCATACAGTTCAAGACGAGACAGGAACGTCCATGAATACCTTTGTACAGTGACATCTAATCCTACTCTCTGTAGTGACAAGTGTTATGCCTTCTATTGATCCAACAGTTTCGCGCGAATCTTGTACGATCTCCCATGAAAAGCAAGCGCAAATTAAATCCCTTCTATGGTCCGGAAATGTCTCCAAAAGAATTCCGTATCGCGATGCATAATCTCTTAAAAATCTCGTTGCGAATGCGGTCGGATTGAATGCTCTTCCATTAGCGTTAGGAACTATCGTACTATTATCGATACCCTCGTACTCAACCCGCCGCGAATCTTTATAAAATGCGTCTCCGTGTATCGGTACAATATTTTACGTCATCAAGACGGACGAGTACCTATCGATAACAGGTCACCATTTCGATCGATATCGTTCGTAAGATATGTCCTTTTAGCGAGGTAAAGTGTTTAGATTTGTAAGGCCATTCGTAGTAAGTTGTACAGTGATTTTTCGTGGTCACCAGTTCGCTCGGTGAATTCTGCAGACAGCAGAATTCTAATGATTCTATCGGCAGCGTACGGAGGAATTTTAAACGAATTTCTCTAAATCCCACAGTGGAGCAACGGAAGAAAGTACCACACACAAATCCCACGTCACATTTCCCTTGCATTCGTAATTGTTTCGATCCTTCTACCACGGAAAGCGCTTTCGCGTACTATACTACACAGGGCGGTCTCCCAAAGGCAGAACAGAGAAGATGATTACAATGATCTACATTAGTCAATGCCGTACGGGATCGTTTAATCAATCGATGCATAACATTCAAGCGAATAAGTTACTTTACTAATGCTTGACTAATTTAGCTGATCATTTCGGCCACGTTCCACAAAATCCCAATCATCTCCAGGTCTGCCGAGTAGTTACACTTCGAAGCTGAAAGCAGTTAAGCGGCCTACTTTCGCTGGATTATCCTGCAATAGTACATCTCTCACACGCTAGACGAATGTAACATTTTACTTAAAAAATATAGTCCTTGCTCTGACGTAGAACGCATCGATATTAAAAATATACAAATCGTCGCGATAGCGTGTCTATCGTTGAGATATCTCACGGTCCTCATGATATGTTATCCTAGACTCCGTTCCTCGCCACCCTAAGAAGGGGCTACACACCATTACGTCTAAGAAAAGCTTCGCACCCGACGTGTTACATTCGCGTTTCCTTGTACAGTTTTATCGAGCAGAAACTGCACAAATGGATTTTGAAACTGTCTCGGGTAAGGAAAGGTAATTACCCAGATTACCCTTGATTATCATTGACCTAACGAAGTTGCACCCTGCGCCTTAACGTTGCCAGTGAAGCGGCAACGTGCCGCGAGCCACGCGTCGGGGGTTGAAATGAATCAAGTGCCAATATATATTTTACTATCTACGTAGAATATCCACCGGCAAGTTCAACGGCAATGTATTCGCTTATAATTAATCCCACGCGAAGGCGACGAGAACGAGTCACCATGCTGAAATGAAAATTCGTTCTTCTCCGACTGTCTGATCCTCCTGGGCCTCATCGAAGGAACGCGGTTAACAAGTTCCGTGGTCAGTGACCGACGCGCTTTATCATCGCCAACAAGATGATTATACTCGACACTTGCATGAATCGGTGGACCCAGTAGAGTCTGAAATGAACGAAACCAAACTTTATTCACCGAGCAACAATTAAATTGCGCTTTTAACTCCGCTTGGCGCCTGTTACCAATGCTACCATACGTACATCAATAATCGGCTGCGTGCTTTGCTTATGGTCTCCGTTGTTTCGTTGAGAATATACTTCCTGATCCCTAACGTGTAGCTGCGAACGTACGTGTCCCAATCGAAGCCGTGCATGTCGATGTTGAATCGGCTGGAGTCGTTGAGCGCTTTCACTTTCTTCGACAGATCGTCCATGTTGCCTCTATCGAACTTCCACTCGTGGGTGGAGAAGAAGGAGCCGGTGTGCACCGCCCGCTCGAACCGTTTCACGATCTTCATCATCCTGAAAGGACGGTTGCCCACGCGGCTGTTGCTTGAGACTGTCAGCTCGATATCGCTCCTCCCTACCGTTCCGCGGATGAATACTTACATGGGTTTGCTGCCCAGAAGCCTTAAGAAAAAGTCCACGACAAACGCCGGGAGAATGTGTAGGATGGACGACATAACATTGTGCATAAATTTGTTTGTTCTAAACGTGACGCCTGGGTACCACATCACGTGCTTCGACGGCCACTCTATGGCGTATTTGTTGATAAGATCCCTGAACGGTCCCCATCTAAGCCGAAGAGATTAGGAGTGTTAGCATTTATGCGCGGAGCTCGGATACACAGGGTTAGTGTTCCTGATTTCTCGATATTTTTGCATCTCGAGAAATTGAGAAATCAGATTATATTTCTCGAGAATTCTCAAGAAATTAAAAAAATATTGCAAAATTTATATTTTTGGAATAATGTTGGCAATATTTATCTAAATTTTTATTCGTGTCCAACTTAGACAAAACTTGTGTAAATGAAAAAAAAAACAGATATTAAATATATTTGATAAATTTATTTATTTAATATAAAATGTGAGCAAGGCGAAACATTACTTTTTTGTTTTGAAGTAGTTTTTTCAAAAGCACAATGCGTCTAATGTCGCGTCAGCCAATCTACTTTTTTTTTGTGACAAAATCTGCGGTTGTAGAAAAGTTTCTTTCATTTTTAGTGGATGTTGGTTTAATTTTTAACTGTATATAGAGCATCGGCGATACGAAGAGAAATAGTTTAAAAAGTTTATAAACAATCGCGCAATTTTTCGTATATATTGCTAACATTTATTACTGATTGTAGATGTGTTTATATGTTCACGATTTACCCACAATTTAAAGTAACCGAAAATTCATTTGTGAAAATAAATTGGATTTATAATAATTTTCCTACACTGAAGATTCTCGAGAAACACTGTAATTTCTCGAGAAATGAGAAATAAGAAATTATAAAATTTCTCCAGAAATTCTCGAGAAGGAACACTACACAGGGTGGGCCTTGATTGGTGGATGCAGATGTTTTTATAGATTTTATAATCATTTAAAATAGGCTCACTAATGAAGGAATACAGTATATTGTCATCCGCAAATCTTTACGAATTATTGGGGAGAGAAAATATTTTTTATAGATGAAATTAAATAGTTACCTGATTGTCTCCCCGCTGGTCGTACAATTATATACTTTGATAGTGTTATTATGCTGCATGGTACTGTGCCACGAGGCGCATATCAACGTGTCGACGACGTAATCGATAGGCACTATGTTCAGATTCATATTCGCATCGCACATGACGCTCCTGGCAGTGCCTCTGCCAATCTCCAGCATCACACCTGTGAAATATGAAATATATTTAGAGATGAACAGGAAACGCGAAGTCTAATTAAGAATCTAATAGCAATGAACAGAGTCTCTTCCCGCGACTGATCAAGGACATTGACCTCTGCTCTTAATTCTTCGACGAGGGAAATGGGATTTAAATAGATTTAAATGGATTTCAACTTAGCAAACCGATTGATTTAAGCGCTGCTCGCGTGACAACGTTTTAGCCTGCTCTTCAACACGTTTACTGACGTCGACGCATTGAAAGTATTGCGCTGGAGCCCGTTAATGTTTATTTTAAAGCTGTGCACTGTGCACGCTTTGAGGAAAACTCTTCTGATTGGAAAGCCTGATCGACTGACGATTCAAAGAGGCATTTTTCGAAACCTTGCGCCATTCAAAGAGTTCATTACGAAATAAAGAAGGTATACGTTCTCGAATGTGGTTCGAACCCTCTCTGACTATTGCCTGGTAATCGTGGAAAGGACGTAATAATACCTGTGATTCCGCAGAGATTGTCCACCCATCCAGGAAACGGTTCTTCGTAGGCGGCGCAGACGATGCTCGGCCGTACTATCGCTATTGGCAAGTCCTTCGCCTTCGTCAGGATTAGTTGCTCGGCTAAATTCTTTGTGAACGTGTACGTGTTGGGATGATTCTCCAAAATCTTCTTCTCGAGCACCTTCAGCGTCTCGTCGTCCAGGCTCTCGCACATATCGATCACCGTGGATGGTTTCACCTTTGTGCTGCGCCGTCATGAATAATACGTGAGTAATCCTCGTTAGACTATAGTCGCGACAGTCGCCAATGCCAGTTTTTATCAAGCATAAAGGGGAGCAAACGGGAACGGAAGAAGATTAGAGGGAAATCTGATAATTACTTGAAACGACACTTTGGTGATTTTTAATTAATTTCATCATCAGCGTATAATTACCATGAAAAGCGTCTGGCTGGACCCAGTTGTGAAAGCAGATTTATATGAAGGGTAGGGAAAAAACTGGCAATGTCACAAAACAGCTTTATCGAGAAAATTAAGTATTAATACTTTAGTGTTCAATGAAGTTATTTGCGTTCTTCATAACACGAAGCTTATATGAACTCTAATAAAATTCAACAATAGAGAAAAAGTAGCAATACCTAAATTAATAACTGTTTTACATTACTTTATTATTTTTTCAGGTTTGAACAGAGCAGCATATTGAAACGAAATAAATGTCCACTTCTATTATTATCAAAACAAGGAAAGCCACTCATTTTGTTAATTGTGATTCGATAGTTCTTTAGTTCCAGTTGCCACCAACAAAATATCCTATAAATCGCAAAATTACGAAAAATGGACATTCCCTGTTTTTTTTCCCTTACCCTTCAGATACGGAAGGATATTTATGCTTACGTATAAATCGATTCCTTAATCTCCTGTCGATTCGCGTTACTGTAAGCTGTGCTAACGTGGATAACGCTAACTAGATTTTTCATATTCCTGCACAGCTCTATGACAAGGTCCGTGCCCTTTGTATTCAAATTAACGGCCACTTTCAACGGTTCGTCGAATCTCACAGTGGCTGCACTGTGAAAGACTATGTTAACCCTCTGTATCAACGTGTTCCTGTCCTCTGGCGAGAGACCCAGGTTCGGTAAACTTACATCACCCTTCACCGGGTAGATTTTATTGAACGCATCAGGGAACTCTGTTCGGATTCGGCCGAAAACCTGCGAACAACCATTGCAACATTATTCCAAGCCACGATTCATCCAGCGTATTCCTTTGTACAGGAATGATGCACCGTGTAAAGGCTCTACGTTTGTTTTGCCAGTAAAATCTATTTCACAATTATACTCTTCCAGTCATCCGCGTGCCTCATTTTCACTTTGAAATCGAAGGTGGACCGAGCAATCTTTCGAATGTCTATTTTCGAAGATGTACAGATGATTTTTACGCCTCTAGCCAACGAAATAGTTATAGAATCATAATTTCATAATTTGTTCCGCACGTAACTCTGTTAGTGTCCAGGTATATCCGAAGTTTCATATCCTTACTTGGCAATTATACACACTAAGACGTAATTGACAACACCGTGATTTTACCCTTTCTTCACTAAATTCTGTGCTTTGATTACTTTATTAGTTATAATTCAGACAAGAATCAAAGTGTTTTTTAGCGTTGCAAAATTTCTGTATATAGTTACAGACGCGTTCGACATTTCAAGATCGTTATTCCTTTCTCCTCGACGATTTATCAAGTGCGTGACATTTTACTTTAACGAAAGGTGAAGTCACTGGTTTATATTCGCCAAGTTCGTCAAGGTTACTCTGTTAATTGATACAGTACATGGCGAATAGCCTTTGATAAACGTTGACTGCTCGAAATAATCATCGTCAGCAAAGAAGATAGTTGACATTCGAAAGCACCGTATGAATTGGCAAAATGACGTACGATCTTGACTAATTCAGGTCGCTTCTATCTAAATCTAACTTGAAAAAAAAAAGTGTGGGTGACCTAACAGCTGTAACGCCCACGTATGCAAATAATGCCCGCTTTGCCATTGTTCCCCAGAAATTCTTCGACTTCGATTTGACACACATGCGACCGGCGATGGGTTTCATCGATTAAACCTGAAAAGGGGCGCCCCGCGGCTGCGACGCGCTGTAAGCGATTCATAGAAGTGTACGAACGGGATTTTCTAGGAGCTTTTTGTATCGTTGCTCGACTGTTTGGCCTTGCTTCGGACGGATCAGTATAAAGATCGTTGCCAGGCGCGGACACGAGCGCAGCAGCTTTTCCAGTAGTGCTTTCCCCAGGAAACCGGTCGCCCCGGTCAGCAGGATCACCGACTCGGCGAAGAACGCCTCGATGGAACTTCCGTTAATGTACGCGTCGTCGTTCCCATGCTTCGAGTTCGTTTGTGCATTGGTCGTACCCATTTTGGAGGCAGTTCAACGAGCGCCGCTCCAAAACTCTGCAAACAAGAGAACGGACACACGATGGTCTTAAGGAACAGCAACGTTTTCATGATTTCCTGTAGGAACGGGATATCCCTAAGGACTCGTAGTGATTAAAGACGTTGTTTCGGTCACTCATCGGTTTGTAGCGATTGATGAGTTTGAGTGTAAAGAAACACTTTCTTTTTGACAATAAGAACATGTTCACACGCCCTTAAAGTCGGCTGGTTTAATTAAGATTTATGCGGATCTTAGTGTTCTTACAATTAGTAGCTTCTAGATCGATAACAACTGCTTGGAAGTTAATGTACACAGAGTCAAGGGAGAAGAATGTTAAGGGGGTATTCTCGTTTAGAGAGACGAGATCCTTTATTCTCTTTAGGTCGACGCACAAGACAACTACACAGCTTTTACCGATGAGCATTACTCTCACGTAATTACTAACATTTTAGTATGTTGTAAAAAAATTTCATCCGTATATATTAATAAATAATAATTCAAGCGCACGATATCTGAACTTCTATTTCTATTGGGTCATTTCTGTCGTTTAAGGTCGTTTAAAGGCGAAAGAAGACGCCAAAAATGAGTTTAAATTCAAAGACTCAGACTTTGATTTCTTTTTATAAATATGCTACCGGCTATAGTCACACTGTTACTGATTAAGAATCCTTTTTTTTTTTTTATTTAGATCAGCGAAATAGCCAGAATTGTGCGCACCATGAGGCAATTTTTTCTGCACACGCTTTACGATATGACGCATATCTCTATTAATTATTATTATTATATATGGCTGTTTTTTTTTTTAAATTCTTTTTACTCATCGATGAAAACTACGTACTTAGTTTCTTTGTACGTCGTCCCTTTAGAAAGGCAAAAAATTGGCCTCCTCGACGAGAATACCCCCTAAATAAGAGGAGCACTATAATTTTAAGCAGGGAATTTCGGTAACCCGAAAATTCAAATTTTTCTAACTTCCAGGAATTTCGTGTTTCTGCTACTTTTTGAATCTTCAGAATGAAAACACTCCTTAAAGGTTAATCTCTGTTTTCCTATTCCCTTGTGTAGTTTCGGATTACCGAAGTTCCCTTGGAAGATAACGAGGGAGCAGATCTATTTAATTATATCACAGACACTGAGCAGGCGTGTCTTGCCTCGTGCTCGACCAATCATGACATTTGGCTTCCCTTTCGTTAACGATCGATATCCATGAATCGTGAAACGCCTGTCGTTGTTATGGCGCGAGTCCTGCTTAGACGTTGAAGGGAATCGTTAATATCCCCTTCGAAACGATTCCCTACCATTGAAACGTGGAAGCAGGCTGCTGCATGAAAAAAAGTGATAGCAAATTCTAATATCTCGTTCAAGATCCTAGAATGCACTTTAAAATGAATTTCATAAAAGTATGACAGTTGATTGAGTCTGAGGAGGAGAACTTTGTTTCCCTTTGAAGTTCCCTACTTCGTGCTGAACAGCTTCCTGTACTTCCAGCGGTATAATAAATATTTTACACCTACGAGTGTTGTATGCAGAGACATTTTGCATATTTAATTGACAGACAATTCATTATGTCAACGAGATGAAGGTTCGCAGGGAAGTAGTTCAGCGTAGCCTTGTCCCAGAAAATAAAAAGTCGCGCGCAAAGCGAGTGTCACTTTCCTCGCAGCGTGAAAATCGTCTTTCGCTAAACGGATTGCTTGCTAGGACAGCTTAGAAGTCGCTACTAAACGCCACCAATTTTTCAAGGGTTTACTGCGCGATCGCACGCTTAGTCCCCATTCGAACAGGTATTTTATATTATCAGCAAACACTTGCCACATTTCCAGGCATCTATTGTTAGGAACGCTCGCGACGGTCCTGTTTTATTAACCATTTGTATTCCAAATGCAAAATTCTTGATCCCGAATTTCATTCAGCTTTCAAATTAAAAGTTTATACACGCGCATTAGGCCGCACGCTCCTCTCTCATACTTTTATTTTAAATTAATACGTTCTAGTAGGTAATTACTGAGGCTGCTCGATTAACCTACCTACAGTTCACAACTACCGCGGTTTTTTATGGTCAAGGTCAAGGACGTGACAGTGAAGCCCTGTGAATAAGATGCAATGAAGAATTAGAAAATTTAGGAAGAGTCAGAATTGACAGATTTTTTTATTCAGAAATTGTGTTTTAAATTAGACGAAGTAGGCTCGAGTTGTGCAATTACCGAAGATTTTAGTAAAATTCGATGCTCGCATGTTTAAGCCGAACTGCTTATCGCATCCTGCGCAATGATAAACGTTCGATCAATTGCTTTTTTGAGAGAAAATATTAAGAAAAGAAAGTGGACCGTCTTCTGCCAAGTGTATGGCGGATAATCGTTATCATCAGCATTGATACACTGACCTGACTCCTATTATATACTTTGGGTTTTGTTAATTCATATCTCAGGGGGGGGGGGGGGAGGGGCGGATGGAATAATTCATGTCTGGATTATTGATCCATTAAAAAGACGTGCATTGCATTGATAAGCATAATCTAAAGCTAATGGTGGAATTCCGCTGAAACGGATTGATTTGGTATTAAAATTTGTGTGTATGTAGTGTCACGCTTCTGCACGGTGCAACGTAAGACGCAAAGCACGTTGAAATTAATGCAGCAAAGTACTGAGCAATTTAAGAATTAATTTAGAAAAGTTTAATTTAAGTTCGAACAAAACTACTCATTGGTTTAATTTGATTGCAGTGTCATAAGACAATCCCCTACGGGGTGTTTAAATAAAAGAGAAGAAAAAGATATATACTTCAATTTTTCTTCATACTCAATAATCAGAATTGATTTACATCCTAGAATTCACCTTAAGTCACATCTCCACGTGTCGCAACATGTAGCACAGAATTCAATCAACACGTAATTAACACAACAAATTCTCCATCCATTCAGTCTTAAAAAAAAATACTCTTCTCTAAGTGTTCTAAGCCTCTTCGTTACCTTCGACAATATATCCTTTCTTAAGGATGTATTAACCCTATTTTCAAAATAGTGCCAAGTTGATGAAAATTTGTGAGATTGTTCTTTTTAATCTTCCTGATGTGCTCCAAAATTTTTAAACGAATTCACTAAACGGTTACTGAGTTATAACGATTTTAATTTTCCCTGATTTTACACGTACTCTTATGGAAAGAGACGATCTTGACGGATAAACCATTTGAAGAAATGTTGAAAAAATAGTGCCAATGTTTTCAATTTTTTTGTACATGCAGTATACGGGTAGATGAAAATATCTGCCGAGTTTCAATTGTTTTCACTACACCGTTTTAAAGAAATAAATTATAACTTGAGAAAATTGTGAATTCTGGGCATTTTCACTGCCAAAAGTTTAGCAAATAATGCTTGAGAAAGCATTTGTAAAGTGAAAAATACCTTCCTAGGATTAAAAATAATACTCCAACTGTCGTTCGAATTCCTTACATCTAGATTTACTATGCGTAAGACGTAGATATTCAAGTATTTCAAATTTCATATACTTTTGTCTGATATTGTACGTCCGGTACATCCTTAAGCCTCTAAGCGTATCCTATACAGCAAACTAAGCACGTGGGAGCGCAGCCTAAGCTGCACCGTGACGCGTGTGATGTGTACAGCCCGATGTCGATCATTAAGTATCAAGAAGCATTAACGCAAATTTCCATTTACATCCCGTTCTTATTGTTAACATGCTCGCTTCCACTTTCACGTTGAACCAAGGAAGAAGCTCCTCTCGCAAGAGAAATTCTCCCGACCTTCAATTTTGCCAAGGACCACGACGTCGAGTTTGAGAAACGTGAGAAGGGGATAAAAGTAAAGGAGGCGTGTATCCGCTGCAACGAATTGCCATTTTAATCGCGAACAGTCACAACACGAAAGCTTAGGTGACCGCCAGACCACACTTCGCAGTGGCAGCCAGTTATTGGTAGGTATGCAGTACGCATAACGCTTTCTGAAAGAATTGATCGGCGTGTACTTGGACATTCTGTATATCGATCGGTCCCTCCACTTCACAACCTACATTCTGTGCACCCGTGTCATGGACGAGACACGCGGCGGACTGCTTTCAACTTTCAAATTCGTTGCTGCCGATTGTCAGCTAGAATCGAGTCCTCCCTGCCACTGGCCACGATAAACTAGCGGACAAAAAAGAAACCACTTTTTCGATTTGTTCTATTTTTGTTATTTTTCAGCATACATTTGGCACTGTGGTATGTTTAATATGCATATTAAACAGGAGAATTTAAAGCTGTGTAAAACTCGGTTAAAATTGAATTTATTTAACTGACAATCAAAAGTGATATTGACATTGAACGGGGTAACACATTTTTGGGCCTGCCAAAAAAAGTTACCACGTTTAGTAACTTTTTAGGTTGTCCTAAAAGCAAAAGATGCCCCCACAAAATATTAGATTTTTTTTTTATTCATGTTCAAAAGTGGTAACTTTCTGTTGGCTTTAAAAATCTGTTGTCTTGTTTAATGTTGTGTAGGGTTTTTGTTTGTTAGTTAGATAAATTCAACTGTACCTGGGTTTTATACAGCTTCTAATTCTCTTTCAGGATATGTATATTAGGCACTTACTGCAGTTTTAAGTTAATATTAAAAAGTAATAAACGTAGGGTAGTTCGAAAAAGTGGTAACAATTTTGTCCGCCACTGTATATCAGAACTCCTTCGATCTTAATATATTTATAGCTTAACAAGAAACCCTAGCAGCCGCCAGAGTACCCCCGCGCCAGATGTTAACAACAACAAATTAAAACTACATACGTAATAGCAGAGTTGGGCAAAATGTAATTTAATTACAACTTACAAATGACGATTATTAAAATGTAATTGTGTAGTTGATTACACATTATTTTCCGTAGTCGTTAATGTAAGTGGTTGACCACAATTTCATCAACTACCTAAATTAACGATTACAGAAAATAATGTGTAATCAACTATACAATTACATTTTAATCGTAATTTGTAAGTTGTAATTAGATTACATTTTGCCCAACTCTGCGTAATAGTCACCATCTAAGTATATTAAAATTACACGCACATCGTGTAGATTACGCGTAATCATACGTGATTTAAATAATATGATGCAAATCGTGCGTATGGAAATTAGGGCACTTTGCCATTTACGTGCTGCAAGCCAGAAAGCTGTTACATGTATGTTATGGAATTACGAAGGTGGAAATCAAAATGATAAAAGCGTTCAAAGGATTTGTCGTTGAAAATTGTACTTTGCTGCGATTACTCTGCTCCTTGAGGTGAATATTTAATTGTATATTCGTCTGGGTAGTAAGTCTTGTTATTAATGGGTTTTGCTGTTAAGTGACTGTGTGAAATATTAACCGGCGTTAATATTTGGAAGGCAAAGTATGCTGAGATGTACGATGGTAATTTGCTGGAAATACCTACAAGCAGTTCCGAGCAATATTCAGAGCGCAATGTAAAGTTTAGAGTAGAAGTTGAACGTGAATAATTTACCTACGAACGGTTTCATTCACTTCGAATAAGTGGCAGACAATTTCGATGTTGCCGCAGCAAGGTTACTTGAGCGTCCGACTTCTCGGGTGCGTCGTGACACGTCTCGTTTCAATGATCCGGGAGAATCTGGATTAATTCACCACGATAATGCGGCAGAGGTATATTTTTGATCTTATCTTATCTCCGGAATTGCAAACGGTCTGTTCCACATTAAGAGAAAATATTTTCTCTTCGATGGTATTCTTTTTTTTTGTAATAGAAACTATCATCAGAGTTTACTGATCGACGAATAAGATTTTCCAATTATGTTGGAATATTTTTGCTTTTGTTTATGCGAGCTAAATAAATTTGAATAAATCCATGCAATTGATTTTAATTCTAAAGGGAAGGTTAGAGATCCTCTTTAAATATTATAAGAATATTTTGAATGCGCTGAACGAGGTCCCCTGGCAAAAATAAACCGGTAATATATTCGGAGTGCAATATATATGCTACTACCACTTTCCAACTCTCTTTGCCTTGTTCGTAAACAAACGTCTAACAGGTTGCCTCTGGTCTTTTCCTGGCACGGGCTCAAGTGCGCCATTTGACACTGTCGAGGCTGGAAACTAGCAATTTGCTCTTACGGTACCTTGAGAGTGGAAGAGAAAGCGGAAGGGAGATAGGAATCAGATTATTAGGCACTTTATTTTACCTTAATTATCGTTACGAGGACCTCTTCCATCGTTTCTCATCGTAAAATTTACCTTTGATCATTTTTGTTTAGTATATAATTTGTTTACCTCTTATATTTTCCGTTTTACTCGCAAATTATGTGAATTGATATTCTTGTGATAGGTTGATGGTAATTTAAAAGAAGAACAACCGAACTTTGTGAGGAACGCGTTACACAGTAGTTTAAAATGCGATTCTAGCTAAGCAAAATCATGTTTGTCATTATCTTTTCCTGTAAGTATATATATACTCTAAAGGAATTTACTCATTTATTATTTTTAACGTTATTTCTAGTTCTTTATAATTATTTTTTCTTATTTTTGTGTGTAAGTAAAAATACGGGTGTTCTAGATTAAAAATTAATATTTGCAGATCGGTCGGGCAGGAGAGTTGTTCGAGTTACTACAGTGGCGGACGAAACAAAGTTTAAAACTTTTAAAATCGCATAACTTTTATAAAATTAATCCAAACGTGTTGAGTTTTTTTGAGAAGCTACAAGGATTAGTTTGCTAACGTGTTTCGTCGTTTTGAGAAAAATGCACTTGGTGGGAACAGCAAACAAAAATAGTAAATGTCATTTTTTAAACTTTTTTTTGCGAGCCTGTAATGAAAATTCAAAAAACCCGTTTGTAGATTGAAGTAAGTTGTATACATGCCTAAAATTTCGTCAAAATCGGTCAACGTTGCTCTGAGCTATTAAGGCTTAATGGTCGCAGAACAAGATCGAAAATCGCTAATTTCCGGGAATTTCGCGATTTTCGACCTTATTTAGCGACCTTTAAGCGTTTATAGCTCAGAGCAACGTTAACCGATTTTTATGAAATTTTCAGCATGTATACAACTTACTTCAATCTACAAACGGGTTTTTTAAATTTTCATTACAGGCTCCCAAAAAAAGTTTGAAAAATGAAATTTACTATTTTTGTTTGCTATTCCGACCAAGTGCATTTTTTTCAAAACGACGTGACACGGCACTTAGCAAACTAATCCTAGTAGCTTCTCAAAAAAACTCAAGTCCTTTGCACCAATTTTAAAAAATTTTGCGATTTTAAAAGTCGTAAACTTTCTTTTGTCCGCCACTGTATATTTCAGACTCTATACGTGCACCTCGGGGGAGATGGTCAGATGTCACGACTTCAGTTTTCAAGCAAATTTTCAGGAAATATTCTCTTAAAGCAAATGTCGACCAGTTTTCCTGAATCAACATAAAATTCTCAACATATTAGGTTTATTCTGATAAAATAAATACTATCAGTATTAGTTTTAATAGCAATTTTATGTTACGTCGACCGACTGCCTCGGAGTTACCCTGATACGATTAAAGCGCGATAACTCGAGAAAGTTGTGTAACATTTGAAGAACAATAACGTAAGGTAGTAGGTAATGTCTTCATATATAAATTGTCAGAATATAAATTGATTTGTAGGATAAAATTTTCTTGATATTAAATGATAAGTTTTAGTAAATGGAAGAACTATTAAAATTAAAATTGACATCACTAGACCAATTACTCCTCCTAATTTATTTGGGATAGCACGTAAAATAGAATAAGCAAATAAGAAGTATCATTCGGGTTTAATATGAATAGGGGTGGATATAGAATTAGCATAAATAAAATTATCTGGATCACCTAGAATATATGGATATTGTATAATAATTAAAAACTGAATTATAAGAATTAATATGAATCCTAAAATATCCTTAATTGTAAAGTATAAATGGAATGGAATTTTATATTTATTTCTATTTGAGCCTAAAGGGTTGTTAGACCCTTTTAGATGAAGGAAAAATAAGTGTATAACTATTAGTACTATAATAATTAATGGTAGAATAAAATGAAATGAGATCCGATGATCTGATAAAAGTGTATCATTGATGCGGCGACGCGTTGTTTCATTAAACTATGGCGGCAGAAATTTGAAGTGGTCAACGTCTGTACCCTGCTCAATAACTGTATCGTTTACCCTAATAATCCGTTGATCTTGTTGCAATCATAGTAAACAAAATGCTGGTAAATATAAATCCAATCTCTAATCTATACATAGGTCATCAAGCAAACAAATGGCAGAAACACAGAGTAATATAATGATATTTTAACAATTCACATACACAAAGAAATCTGAGGGTACGTTTATCCTGGAGCTGCGATAGAAACGGTAAGAGCGTCGATCAGAACGTCCTCTTATAATAAGCGTTGCCCTGCTCGCTCCTTTAATATACGCCCTTCAATGTAAGCAATTAAAAAATTTCCATTATAAAAAAGCATAATTTATTACGACGCTTCACTGTTACCGCCGCTCTAAAACGTTTACTCGGTGTACGATTACATTGGGGCTGTGATAAATCGTCAGAGCAGTGATAAGAGCGAAGCGTCGAAATAAGTTATATTTTTTTTATACCGGAAGTGTTTGAATTGCTTACATATTACGTACTTATGTATAGGGCAAGGCATAGATGTTGACCCCTATAAAATGATTGACCCTCTTCTCCAAGAAGTAGGAAATATAATATAATGCTTTTTTTATATTATAAAATATAATTGTATTCGTAACAAAAATATCTGGGCCACAGAAATATAGATATATTTTATTATATAAAAAAAACATTATATTATACTTCCTACTTTTTGGGGAAGAGGGTCAATCATTGTATAGGGGTCAACATCTGTATGCGTTACCCTATAGAAGTAGCGAACAGAGCAACGCTTATAATTCTTGTTACTTATACATGTATCGCTGCGTCAACATAAACGTACCTTTACAGAAGAATTCTTTATATAAGAACAAAGACACAGGCTGCTTAAGGGGACCGTCCGGTCAAAACGCTCGAAAGATAGGTGATCTTTAGGATTTTTTTTCTCAAAAATGTATACATCTTGCCGTAAAAAACTTTATGGCCTTTCTTTATTCGTTCTTCAAGGATATAAAAACTTCTTTTTTTTTTCATTTTTCTATAATGGTTTGAATTTTACGTGGCGCTCAGTGCACTGCTGCAACAAAAGAGACGGAAACGGTAGACAGCAGAACTCGAGGTAGAATTGTTTGAAATGAAAAAACCAAATATATTCTTATAGGTTGTATCCATCACTATCGCATCAGCCTTTAAGAAGGCAAATAAAGGGAAATGGCGATGTTTGGTACACGTTTGAACACAAACATGCGAAAAAGGGGGTAATTCTGAGCCTAAAAATGTTAATAACGAAGAACTATGACCTCTAAAATTGACGGTCAAGGGGTGATGCGATAGTGAATTCATTTACAAAGAAAATGCCACCAAGTTTTATGGAATCGGTTAATAATTTCTTTTGTTATGCTGTCTACCGTTCGGAAAAATCATGATTCGAGAAAAACGCGTTTAAAGTTTTACGCGAGTGCCAAGCGGCCGGGTTTTACCTACACATTTCCCGCTATTCAAATGCCTATAACTTCGAGAATTTTTACGAATTTCAACAAATCCTTTTAAACACGCATTCTTAAAAGGTTAAACCATTCGAAAAATGAAATAAAAGAAAAATCGATTTTTAGACCGGACGGTCCCCTTGAAAGAATACCTCGACGAAGTCGAAACCACTTGCCCTACTTGCCATTATTTCCTCACTTCTCAAACACCTTGCTCGATCTCGAATAAAAAAAAACACAAGAAATGGGATGCAACGCAAGAGTTCGTTGCATCAGTATCGAAGCCACAAGCAGTTCCGTCACTAGTGCGCAAAGAGCGATCGAGAGTAGCCCGATAGGGCCGAGAACTCTATCTTTCAACAGTCGAGCTTGATCGAAGATATATTTGAAGAACCCCCCGATTTCACGCGAGAGCCCTGTCCCGCAAAGGGGTCGAATAAAACGAAGGGAAACGCAAGGATTCCCTTGGAGGCAAACTCACTCTATCTGACGAGCTGGCGCAAAGGGTTCGTCGATAATTCCTCCTCCGTGCTCGCCGTGGATCCAGGGAAATCGGCGAGGGTGGCTGGTCGATCGCCGGTTTGCTCGGCACGTGCGGATTTTCGTGAGGCACGTAACATTCGGAATTCGCGAGCTTGGGGTCGCGCACCCTCGAACATCGCCCCCGTATCAGCAGCCTGTGCTTTTTCACGGTCACTCTGCACACGTCCCGCCCTCCCCCTCACGCTTCCACCCTTTCGACCACCCCCGCACCCTGCCCTTCCTTTCGCCCGCCCGTCCACGCTTCTCCTCCCTCCCGGTCCACCCCCACGCCCGACCCTCCTTTCGACCGCCGCCGCACTTTTCCACCCTCTCGCCCACTACCCGCACTTTTCCGCCCTTTCGTCCACCCCGCCCCTTCACGCCGCCAACCCCTCCGGCCACCCCGCCGCCGTTCCCCCCTTTCCCAGCAAGGTCGTCCCCGTCAGAGGCGTGCTCGCGAGCGTGCACGGGGCCGCTCGAGAAGTTTTCGTGGTGACCGAAGGGACGAGACTGGCTTTGTCGACGTTCGTCAAGCGACTTCACCCGGCCGCCCAGCTGACGACCAGTAGATGCCGACACTCGCAGGGGCTGCTCCTCGAAAAGGGGTGGCCGAGCCGCGTCACGATCAGCCGAGGGGTTCTGGCAAGGGTGGCTCGGTTACCGGAGCCAGCTGGAGCCTGACGGGAACCCGACACATCGCGGGCCTGATACTCTCAACTGTTCACCGCCCGCTCGAAACTGGCTGGCACAATGGGGGTCGGCGAAGGTCTCGTCCCGTGGATCGAGGCTGAGGGAGGGGGATCGTCGAGTGATTTCTGTGTTTACAGTTGCCGGCGACAGGAGGGGGTGGCGGGGGCTGTGGTTCAGCTTGTGCAGCGAAATGGGGGATGCTTGTTGGGAATTTTGCGTTTATGGATTCCTGTCTGAAAAGGAGGGGGAGTTTTGAAACTCGGGGGTGCTGACGCGGTCATCTGGAGTGTGTAGATTAATTGTGTATCTGTGCATTTGCATTTTAAAGCAGCTCGTATGGAGCAGAGTTGGGCAAAAAATTATTTTAAATTGAAATTTTGTACACACATTTTTATTTCAAATAATTTTTTGCCCATCTCTGGTATGGAATACATTCTGTGACAATGGGAATTTATGTCACTGTTAGCAGAGGCAGTGGGAGTGTGTCACTGGTGATTTTAATGATTAACTCGACGTCTAAGTAGCTGCTATGGCTAGCAATGTAATTAATAGGTATTATGGAAAATCCATCCAATCCGAATTTCGATGGGCCAGCTCGATAAGGCCAGAGTGGCAACAAAGGTAGTTCTATGTACATCTAGGGTGGTAGTGGTGATAAATGTTGGAGGGGTTACTTGGATTTGGCACCCTACCCCTTGTTACGATACACGGACCAAGATACTAGCGACGTTATAAAGTTTCATGGTAAAGTTTTCACGCTACCCAGTCGGTGTAGTGGTGGTACCCTCTGTTAGATGGGGCTAGTTGTGCGGGTGGCCTTTAGGGGTTGAATGGAACGACTCCATGCCAACATTCTTACGAGAGAGCATTCCAATCTTCTGCCACTTATCGATCAATATCCAAACGGCTATTCTCGGAGGAATTTTAAATTTTTAAACTCATCAAATAAATTAATACTGAAACATCGACTGAATGCGCTTCGATGTATTCCTACCAGCGGATTTCGGAGGGCAAAGTATTAAACAGCATTTTATGGGCAAGAAGCTCCTGCCATTTTCTTAATATACAATGGACTTCCTAACAAAGTGATAGAAAAAAATAATAGTTATATCAACTGCGTTTGCATATTCCAAGAAATTGGGTCTGCAATAACTCGGAGATAAATAATCTCCGACTTTAACTTGTCCGGGTTTAAACGGAAACTCATAATTGAACACGCTGCAACCACCTGTTCCACAGATTTAATTACACTCCATCCCCCGCGCTCTCCTTCTCCCCCAGGACGAGACACAAGAGATGTTAGAAATTAATCTTAGCTAAATTCACTTGTCTTAATTGTTCGCAGGCTGCAGTAGCTTTTAAATTTTTCCTTCGCGGCGCGGACTTTAATTCCACTCTGCGACGTTTAATTCCTCACTTTTAATCGTCTTCCTCGCCATAAATTTGCAGGAAGCACGCAATTCTTTTCGAATTACGCAAGACGCCTGTTTCTGTCGACGAAAGTTCACCAACGTTTAATAAACTAGCCACGTTCGGTGTAGTTCAATTCTTCGTCCCCTCTTTCTCACGAATCTGTTGACCCTTTTAGTGAAGCGAGCCCATGCCTTCACTTTCGCGTATCTACTGCTTTGTACGTTCACATTGCGTACGTTCAAAACAGTAATATATAATTAATAAATACACTAATAGGTGAAGGTAACAGCCTCGAGCTCGCGAATGGTATCGATTGGCCTTCTTTCGTCGTTCACATTTACACAGTATTTCGTGAACATGGTTCAGGGCACTGCCAAGCCACAAGTTCCCGCCTAGGACACTTCTATTTCCATGATTTATTTACTTTGGATATCTCGAATCCATTTACCATTCATCGTTTTTATTTTCATTGAGCCGAGGCCACTAATGTATGGAATTAATGCAGAAATATTTAATATTAATATGCAAATGCAATATTAAAGTTGATTCTTTGCGTCAGTCGTCAGTTGATAGAGCACCGGTTAATTAGCATTAAGTTATTATGACTTTAATAAGATTCAAATCGCGGGGGTCCAAGCACAGTAAAATTTCCACGCAAACGAACAAGTAAATAACGTAACAGAGAAGTGTAATAACGAAAAGAACGGGAACGCATGTTAATTGGAGAGGTGAGGGTTAGGAAAACTGAATACTGAAATAAATAATGTTTCTTCTTGTTTTTCATTCGTAGCAGTCTTCATAAAAAATGTATCGCGCCGAGCCATGTTCACGAAACACTGTAGAAATGTACTTTGAAAAAAGGGTCAATTTTAGCAGCAGATACGGGCAAAAAATTATTTTAAATAAAAATTTGGTACACAAATTTTTATTTAAAATAATTGTTTGCCCACCTCTGATGTGCAGCCAGCCTCGAACAGTTGGCGCGTCCAGATTTTGGGATTTCACTTCTGTTTTCAACGAGAACAAGAACGACGGGCGATTCAATGGAAAAGTACATGTTTCGACACCCTGTATATGTCGACTGTCGCTGCCACGTATCTTTTACTGAGTAAAATTTACTAGTAAAATTTACTCGTAATCCGGTCAATCCAAGCTTACCTGAAACTTATTTATTTAATATCTCATCACGTCTGCAATATTTTCTAAATTTAAAGACACTTTTCTTATGTAAACCGCATATAAGCTTTCGAATAAGACCAAATTCAATAAAATTGGTCCACGTATGACAGAGATATCGTAATATCATGTCATGTATCATACGAAAATGATAAGATTTTTCTTCTGATTTTTCAACCAAAATTTTTGTCGACATAATACTATACGCGTTACACGCACACTTTCAGCCAACAGAAACTAACACATTTTTCGTTCGTCAATCGCTATCTTCACTATGCAATCGACTCCAAATTTTGACAGCTTACTGTCAAGTTACAACCTGGCGACTGTCAAATAAGGTAAATTGTCAAAATTTGAGATGCCACGTGTTTTTACAAATATGCATCGTTGTACCATTGAATTGTAACTAGTGTTCCTGATTTCTCGATTTTTTTCGCATCTCGAGAAATCAGAAATCAGATTATATTTCTCGAGAATTCTCAAGAATTTAAAAAAATATTGCAAAATTTCTATTTTTGGAATAATGTTGGCAATATTTATCTAAATTTTTATTCGTGTCTAACAGACAAAACTTGTGTAAATGAAAAAACAGATATTAAATATAATTGATAAATTTATTTATTTAATACAAAATGTGAGCAAGGCGAAACATTACCTTTTTGTTTTAAAATAGTTTTTTCAAAAGCACAATGCGTCTAATGTCGCGTCAGCCAATCTACTTCCTTTTTTTTGTGACAAAATCTGCGGCTGTAGAAACATTTCTGTTATTTAGAGTGGATGTTGGTTTAATTGTATATAGAGCATCGGCGATACGAAGAGAAAAGTTTATAAAAAATCGCGCAGTTCTTCGTATGTATTGCTAACATTTATTACAGATCGTAGATGTGTTTATATATTCACGATTAACTATTTAGTAACACACAATTTGAACTAACTGAAAATTCATTTCTGAAAACAAATGGGATTTATAGTAATTTTCCTACACTTAAGTTTCTCGAGAAATGAGAAATAAGAAATTATAAAATTTCTCGAGAAATTCTCAAGAAAGAATTCTCGAGAAGGAACATTAATTGCAACCAAAATGCAGTCTCAAACACAAGGTAAGTTGCCAAAAGTTGAATTGCAACATGTTTGTTTATTATCAAACTGTTTTTTATTTTAGTAAAATGATGCTGTCACCTACGTCAGGCTATGTATCTACGCATAATTTTGCAGAAACGATTTCGTATACATATTTATTCAGTTATTTTGATACATGGACACCTTCGATAACGCTCGAATTTAATCAGTGTTTTATGCGAATGCCACAATCCAATGTATGTTATATTGTTCATCCATAAGAGAAAACCATTTTATTAATAGAAACTACTAAAATGAACTTCAAATTCGGTAATAGAGGTTTTATTTGTTTGAATATAAAAATATAACATAAATTATTTATACACATGAAAAGAGATTATCCAGAGGTATTTCAGCATATATTTTCAAAATACAAAACCTTAATTTTAAGGGTTGGTGGTGGGGGTAACATGAAAAATATGGATTTTTTGAAAATTATTTTTACACGGTTTTGTAGATATAAGAAAACGATGCACCTTTTGTTTAAACTTCTTTTCGATATCTCTCACTGTTCTCGAGATATTCCACGGAATAGAAAATTCTGCATTTTTTTCAAGGGGTGATTTCACCCCCAACAATTGCATTATGGCACCAACAAAAAATAGGGTTGCGTTACGGATGAACTGCTCTACTTGCACACCAAGTTTCATAATTTTCTGAATTTCTGGGTTGCCGAACGTCCCTTGAGTTAATTACCTCTCTTTGTGATCATGAGATTCTTATTAAGAATGCAGTATAACACGAAATTACAACGGTATTGAGATGTTTAAAGTGTAATTGCACAAGTACTACTATCGGCACAAATTGTGTGGTACATCTTGCACTGCCCAACATGTTCAAAAAATCATTTGAATTTCAAGATATAATGAAACACAATTTCGCAGGATGGAAAAATCTGAAAGATTCTTGCAATAATTGTGGTAATTCAAATTAAAAAAAAATGCAGAAAATCGATATAACTGCTTTCAAACAAATTTGTATCGCAAAATTAAATTTGTTCGATCACGATAGTAGTGGAGCAACGAAAGTGGAAAATTTCTACGTAAAAGCAATACTAAAATACAAATGGGGGATCACTGTTATAAATTTAAGGCAACGATTTTCAACCACGGTAAAAGTATTGCCGATTGTCATTACACGAGTATGGTAAGAGGTAAGGGCACAACGTGGTTATCCACTGATGATTTACGAGTAGAAAAACAAGCTCGGCCACGAAATGCTAAAAATGCATACATATTTTTCATCGAAAGGTGTTAATTGTGGTTGTTAATACAGTTCAATCTTTGTAAAAAGAAGCGAGATCCCCATAAAAAGCTTCAAAAAAATTTTAAAAATTACGCCAAGTAAATAAATACGTCGAGAACGGAAAAGAGTATTATCAATATAAAAAAAGATGTGAAATCAAAGTGAGCTGCAAGTAGATAAAGGTGCTTTCCAACTGCGCTTAAGATGGCACAACTACATATGTATACACAGCTAAAATGCTGTGTTCATATATTCCATTACTCATATCACGGACACTTTAATAATGTGTAGATAAAATGTAACATCTAGACATTTGCCTAGATGGAAGTCAAATTCTTGGCGTGGCCAGGCAAGGTCAAGGTGTCGACGCAAAATATTGAAAGTGTATTCATATTGGCAGAGTTTTAAATTGACAAATTATCTGAAAGAATGTGAGAGGAAAGGTATCTTTGTCGATGAATGATCCTGGAATTATTTTAAAACGCAATAAAATGACAATATACTCATATTGTCAGAGATTTAAATTGACAAATTGACCTGAGAACACCTTGCCTGGCCACGCCAAGTATTTAATTTCTAGGCCGCGGACATCTAGGCAAATGTCTACATTTTATCTTCACACTATTAAAATGTCCGCGATACAAGTAATGGAATGTATGAACACAGAATTTTAGCTGTGTACATGTAGTTGTGTCATCTTAAGCGCAGTTGGAAACCACCTTTAAGTACTTGCAGCTCATTTTAATTTCACATCTTTCTTTATATTGATAAAACTCTTTTCCGTTCTCGACTTTTTTTTATGTACTTGGCGTGATTTTTGTACTTTTTCGAAGTTTTTTATGGGTCTGCATTGCGTGAACACTCTGGCGAAGAAAGTTCTTCCGTGTTGCCTACAGACGAACACAACGTGCACGCCAGGTTGCGCAATACTTTCTTCACGCGGTTCCCTTCCTCCTTTTCTCCGGCGGTTCCGTTCCTTTCGCTGGTCGATGGAAACGTTCCTTCCATCGGACTCCGTTCGTCCGCCGGTCGAATTTCCGCCGAAATCAGTCGGCCGAATTTCGCGAATGGAAAGATGACGCCTCGACAGACCATGGAAAGTTTCTCCCGGGTGTTCACGTAACGCGACTGCGATTCTGTTTTATTGTAGTCTATCGTCTTTCTTCGAGGGAACCGAGTTTTAACAGACACACTGATCCTCATCGATCCTGTCTGCCGGCAGATTTACACGGGCTAAATGCGAGGTACCCAAGTGAAATGCTGATGTGAATGACGCACGTTAGAAAGTACTAGCATGACAGAAATATCTTAGGAGTGGGAAATATTAGGTTTCATTCTTCCGTCGCTATTACTGTTACTGCAGTAAAGTGTGGCAATTGGTCGTTGAAGATGGAAGTTACAAAGCTTTTTTAACAAACGTCACTTGATTATTCAACTTGAAATCATCCCGTGGAAGTCGACGTAGAAGATGGGAAACACTCCACACGACAACATCAATCGTCTATGAAAAGCATTAAAGAAAGAGTTCGTTTGAACGAGCAACAAACGTTTGAGAGAGGATTCAATTCAAGCTCGGCTGCAATACCCACAGTTCCAAGGCTTCACTGTTCGAGGCGAGTATAAAAACGAACGGAGGACAGTGTGAATCGTGGCCGCTTGGGGAAATATTTTCAAATTCAGCGTTTGAAACGGAGACGAAGGGAGATTGAAGATGAACGGTCCTGGATTATTGCAACGCGGATAGAAAAACGTGACGTGGGCCAGAAACGGGGAAATGTGACGGAGCGAGCTAGAGGAAACGAACGAACGTCGATGAAGGGAGAATCGAGAATGAAGAAGCGGACGTTTGCTTACCAGTGAACGGTTGCGCACGGTGTCCCTCGTCGGAGAGAGCGAATTTTAACGTACGAGCGATTTCGCGTGGCTTGGTTCCGTGGCACCTTTCTTGCACAACTGGAATCAGGCCCAACATCGTACTCTCCTAAATACCTTTTGCCGGTTATTACCATCGCCCCTACTACTGATGCATAAAACGGGCAGGTTAGCGCGAAAGAAGCGGCGCCGTTTCAAATCCTAGTAGGGGATGGCATTGAACGAGTGACATTCAACATCCTACGATTAATTTCGCTGTGCCGGGCAGGCATCAAAATACTTCGGGTGTCCGTGAATTTAAGGTGAACGATCGAAATGATGAGGCAGGAAGCAGGCATTTGTCATTATTTAATTGACGCGAAGTAGATATTGCGATGAGATTATAGAAGTCTAATGTGGTTTATTATAAAATTGTTACGAAATTACTGCGTAGATCCTGTGTGTGACACGGGGGGGGGGGCCATTTAAAATTCACATCTTGATAGCGTTACTGTTCGCAGCTTACATTTTTAAATTTACACATTTATGTCGTTTTTAGAATACATTATACTTTTACGGTGTACCGTGAGCCAAGAGGCATTTGAGAAGGACTATGCCTTTCCTTGGCACACTGAACTGCGGTGCGAGAGCCTGATTGACGGTGACCAGTCTGACAGGCGTGTATAAACAGCGCAGCAGTGCCAGGGGTGCCATTTTCCCTTTATTACAAGCATCGAGCCGCGTCGAACGACCAACGATCGTAAGTCCTGCTTCTCTTATCGCAATTACCTTGCAACCTTCTGTTTTCGACCAAAATGACTTTCAAAAGGCTTCAGCACCGTGAGTTAATTCTCCCACTTTGTTTGCCCTCGCACCAACAATGTAATATTAACATATTCGAAGGACAATCATTTATCTCCCTCGACTAGGTGATTCGCGGAAGTTCGCCTACGTTGAATTCAGCAAAAAGCAAAAAACTTGAACTTTAGTTCGAACGGATAAATAAATGTTGCGTGCGGGCCAATAAAAAAAAAAAAAAACACCATGCGAATTATAATCTGTTGAAGGTGTAGTCGAGAAACTGTGGACTGGTGTCGAAGATCGAATGGAAAGGACCTGTTGGATTCCGTAGTAGGGAGTCGAGTACAACACGTTAATTACTTTTAACTCTGACAACAGGTTTTTATTTTCAAAGTTCTATCTGGCGTGTTTGCCAGAGGTTCCGCTCTTAGATGCTAGAAATGGTCTGCTCTTAGGATTTTGGGATTGGCTTATATATATACAGGAGTTGTGGAAGAAGGGATAAGGATGACGTGGAAAGAATTATGGAAAGCGCAAGGGTCGATGGCTTATTCTTATCTTATTCTTAGTTCCGTTTATTTTATTTTATTTTATTTTATTGTATTTTATATTATTTTATTTTGTTTTCTTTCCTTTTCTTACCTCCCAACCGCTTTTTAGGTTAGGTTGTAGAGCAGAAGTTAATGCTGAACCTCGCCTACTCGCCATTGTAATCTTAATTGTAATGGTGAAATAAAGACATTTAATAATAATAATAATAATAATGATTAAATTCGTTATCGGTGATTAGTCGCGATGCGCTGGCGTCTATTTAGGATATTTATTTATTTGTTTACAACAGACCAAGGAGCTCCGCGAGAATTCAATTTCGGAAAAGGGAAGCCGCAGTTCCGTTTTTTTTTCACGAACGAACGCGAACCCCGGCTTTCATAATGCCTTTGCGTAATTCCGACGCTGCCCTCGCGCGCATTTCCGCCCGGCAGTTCTGGAAATTAAAAACGCCTATGCGTGTCGCTGCTATATGCGGCTCGCTCCTCAACGATTCCCTCGCCGTTCGCGCGGAGCGAGTGCAAAAGTGGATCATCCGTTTTTCCTATTCGTAACTGGATTATGCACGCTCGGCTGCGCGCCCGCGATCCACAGGGGCGCTTTCTTCGGGCTTTTGAATCGAAAGGGTGAAAGGAAACTTCACGCGGGAACTTATTTTCCCTCCGATGGAATTTAATATCCGTGGAGCTAGGATGGTCGGCGAATTTAGTCGACGCACTGCTCGGGCATTTTGCCGATTCTTCCTCTTACAGAGAAATCTTTGCTGGAAGTTTGATTGTGATACGGGCAGTGACGGTCTAATTCCGCCTTTCTTATTCTCCACAAATTGTTAAAATTGCACTACTTCATTGGGGATGGGAGTAATGGTCCTGGTGGCGAGGTTTCTTTAAAGCAAACAAGCACGTCAATCGGTAATGCCAGAGGTGGCATTTGAATTTCGTATGAAAAGAATTGTTACTTTCACATTTAAGATTCGTCTCTATTTATAACTATGTAAACATCAAGAGTCTACTGGTTAGTGTAAGCGAAGGTAGAGGTGTCTATGGCCCATGGAATGAAGCCTATTTATTGAACTCAGGGCTTGAATAGGTTCAGAAAATAACTGTTTCAAACTGTTATATAAAGGTTCTGACTGAAAGAGTTATGAAGAACCTTTATTCTGAATAACCGTTATAAAGAACCTAAATATCAGACAATATAAGTTTAAGTTACGGTTCCTATATACCTGTACAACTTTTATTTTTTAGGTTAAGATTTTTTAGGTTAAGATTTTATTTTGTAACACATAATCTGTACATTATTTCATAATAAATGTTAGAAGAACATTGTCGTCGTGCAGCTTAAGGTAGTTACAATGGGATCCAAAAGTTCTCCGATTGTCGGACAGCACAGTTCCGCAATAAAACAAAAGTTGAAATTGTATGGAAAAAATATTGATTATACTGTTTCATAATTATTTAAACATCGAATTCAGATTTCACGGGAGAAAATGAATTTTAGAAATCATTATCAATATTTTTGTTTATAACTTTTTTTCTTCAATTGTTTAAACAATTTATAAAACAATTGACAAAACTTTTACGATTTGATAGATCTAATTAAAAGAAGTAACTTTTGTCTTGAAACTTTATTTCTATCTCTTACAGATTGCGTATTACAAAATAAAATCGAAAAATAGCCGAATCTGCAGGGGTTAATTTCACCCCCTTAGAGTGAATTTGGGCAGCAAAAAAAATTGCGTTGTAATCAGGGGGGAATCTCCCACATATTCACAAAGTTTCAGAATTTTTTTAATTTTCGAGTTCGGTACCTTCCCTTGTAAGAAAACGTCAATCTGCAAAACTTTTTCAGCAAGTATTCAATCGTTCCAATCATGGTTAAAATATGTCAAAATTTTAGAGTTAAACACTAAATCTACTCATTCGCATGTTCCTTCTATGGTTCCCCGTGAGTTTTGCGATAATTTCGGGAATATAAAGTGTGACATGAAATTTTAGGTTTCAATGCCATGTTGATAATCTTAATATATAAAACAGAAAGGGTTTGTTTATTTGTCTGTCGCCTAAAATCTGTCGAACGGTAAACTCTGGGGTCACAAAATCTGTCCCAGCTCATTATTCCTAAATAATCCAGATGAATGTGACTATTTTCAAAAAAAAAAAAAAAAAAAAAAGGTAAACGAAATTCTTTTTTTTATAAAATCATAATCGAAATTTCAAGCGAAGCCAAGTAGTAAAACTAGTTCGGAATACCGAAGGTGATTTGGAATATTCCAAAGCTTAGCGATGGGTTTGTTTCGCGCTTTTTTCTACCGTCATTGGTTTGGACCAGTGCTGTCGATTTATATTATTATTATTATTGTCCTAAGATTCTTCCTATATTACGATTTTTCAGTCTGATTAGATCATAAAAGAAAATAATTTTATTATCTACATGTGTTTTTTAAGTTTATAAAGTGAAGATAAATTGGAATACCGGTATTCCAAATTACCTACACCTTAACAAAATCGATACTTCCTGTCATTTTTCATTTAGACCAAAGTTTCAGCTACTTTTTTATCTTTATTATTACTGAGACTTTGAAATATACACGTTTATTAGTTTCCCTATGATATTATGCAGTTATATTTGTTCCCATCCTCTGCCGTAATTTTTTATTCATCTTAAACAAACTGGTATTCCAAATATACTGCACTTCCTCTATTAAAATGCGGAAGAAGCCATCTGCAATTTGAAGTTTGCGAAACGTCTAATCGCGCAGGCGAAAATAATTGCGCTCGTTGACCGCGTTAAATCGTAAAACCGAGTTGCATAAGCCCACAATGAATCGGTTCGTTGTTTCTTACTTCGATGCTGCTTACTTTTCTCGCTGCTGCTCGATTCCCTTACACGCGTTTATTTTTTTGCTCGTTAACCCTCTTTCCGGTGCCTCATATCGATAGCCCAATTCCCGATTGGCCGACATTTAGAAACAGATCGGCCGTAGTGCTAATCCCCGTTTCAATTATTTCTTGCCGCAGTTCCTCCCACTACTTCCCATCGCTCTTTACTTTACATTTACTTATTCAATTTTCTCAACAACCCCAACTGTCCCCCGGTTCTCCTCGTTTTAATTGTACCCCGCTGTTCCGTTTTCCACAGGTCTGCTGGCGACAAGGTTACGCAAAAGTTACCTTGCTATTGCATACAGCGATGCAACGGGAAGAGCTTTAAGGGAAGCTCCCGCGAGCTTCTGTATTCGTTGTTCTCAATTTATACCCTTCATCAATAATTTATTAACGTCAGCTCCAATCATTTTCCAAATCTGGTTTTCCGACGAAATAATTCACACAAAAAAGTACTTACCTGAACACTGTCAAAAGTGTTGAAGATTCTTAACCATCGAAAATTAGATCAGAGCCTTCAAAAACACACAAAACGATATAACTTTACTGTCTTTTGCTGATGAAACAATGCACATCGTGATAATATGTTGCCGCAACGACACGGAAAAATTTAAGGCCGTTTTAAAAATAATAGCACGTCACGATTTTACCCAGGTACCCGGTTTTGTCCTAATTTCGCCTAATTATTATTTACTTTAGCGATTCTTCACCGATTTTGATGAAATTTGGATATGTTGTAAAACTCTACATTTTGAAAAGCTTTTTCCTATACGTATTACCGCCGCTCGGTCTTAGTTTCCAAGATATTTGAAAAAATATTTTTTAAATTCCTTGCTTTGGTGTTATAATTTAGGTTAGTTTCGGGTTAGGACCTTGAAATATGTTGTCATGGTCATCATTCTGAACAACTTTTCCCTCTACACGGCAGAGATGGGCATTATTTAAATAAAAAATTATCTAAATAACTTTTTAAATAAAAGAGACTTTATCTGTATATGTCATAAATAAAAATCACCCAGAATTATTTATTATTTGAAGCGCCATAAATAAAATTTTGCATCGACGGGAATTTATCCGAAGAACCATAAATAAAATTTTGAATCGACGGGAATTCATCGGAAGCGCATAAATAAAATTTTGAAGCGACAGGAATTCATCCGTAGCTTCGGCCAATTTTCTCACTTTCATTTATATTTGTAGCGGAGAAGCATAAATAACTCTGGGCCTCCAAGCCACGCCCAGAGTTATTTATGCTTCTCCGCTACAAATATAAATGAAAGTGAGAAAATTGGCCGAAGCTACGGATGAATTCCTGTCGCTTCAAAATTTTATTTATGCGCTTCCGATGAATTCCCGTCGATTCAAAATTTTATTTATGGTTCTACGGATAAATTCCCGTCGATGCAAAATTTTATTTATGGCGCTTCAAATAATAAATAATTCTGGGAATTTTTATTTGCTGAGTTTCGAATAAATTTTCTGCCTTTTATTCGAACACAATTTTTTATTTAAAATAATTTTTTGCCCAACTCTGCTACACGGTACCGCCGCCAGAGCCGTCTTAACAGTATTGTAGGCCCTGGGCAAAGCTGGGGTGCACTGGGGCCCCTGCCCACCCACGGGAATAGAACTTAAAATCAGACTTGGGGGGCCCTACTGCCATGGAGCACCTGGCGACGGCCCAGCGTGCCCATGCCTAAAGACGGCACTGACCCAGGGTTGCCACCTTATCACCATATAAATCCCGGAGTGCCACACATTCCAACCCGGAGATTCGAATATAAACCCGGAGATGGAAAAAGCAAAAAAAAATTTGTTCTCGAATATCCGGAAAACAGATGTGCAATTCTTTTAAGCTCAAACAATTCAGAATTTAAAAGTGTCTTTATTGTATATAAAATCGATACCATTGTATAATACTACAATTTCTTATTATCTCATTTTTTTCTACAACCTGGAGATTTTTCCAGTAAAGCCGGAGCCCGGAGATTTGCTTCAAAACCCGGAGAGGTGGCAACCCTGCACTGACCGCCGCTCGACCTTCGCTTCCGCGATATTTGCGAAAAAATTCTATTGTCTTAGATATTCAGACACAACGCATTCCACTTTACAACTTGTCCCGGGTATTATTGGTTGGAGCTAGATTAGTGCGGGGGCGCGTAAAGCATGGTAGCGAACCGATGTGAGCCGAGGTGTTGACGGAAGGCCCCACACACCCAACAAGTGCTCTCGAAAGCAACCTCTTCCTAGCAAAAAAGTTACGTTTTAGAGCCAGAATCGTCCTAATATCCAGCGCCGCGGCGCCGACGCCGCCGAACAGAGTCGGGGTGTTGACGCCGTGACGAGCATCCGCAAGTTTCTGTTTCAAATCTCCAAACTCGCGCCCCGCGTTAATCTAGCCACAACCAGTACTACGACCCGGGACAAGTTGGAAAGGGGAATGCGTTGTGTCGAAATAAATAAACAAAAGTTTTTCGTATACATATATCTCGGGAACTAAGGCCGAGCGGCGATGACATGTATAGGAAAAATGTTATTCAGAATCATGCCCTCAACAACATATCCAAATTTCATCAAAATCTGTGAAAAATAGCTAAAGTAATAATAATTACCGTCTTTTGGCCTGAATTTCGTTATTTTCTTGGCCCTGATGTTGCACTGTGGAATGAATGAAGTAGACAGAGCAAGTTTGAACGAAGTAAGAGCAAGTTTGATTGAAGTTTGATATTGATATTGAATGATTATTTTATTGATTACTGAAACTCACTTTCGAACGACATTTTCGCAGTTCACACTCGGCGCAATCCGAAGTTATACTAGCCCAAAACCCGCCAGGTCCTTTACAATTCCATCATTATTTACATATTGCGGACCCCCTATCCGCGCTCACTGCGGTTACGCACTGAGTCCGAAGGTCATCCCAGGTAATAGGATATACCATTGTCCAGACATCCTTTGTTTACTCGAGGCTATATTTATTACTCGGACGTTGCTCTTAGTTTTGAAAGTATAAGACGAAACATTGCCTATCATCCATTTTTGTCACAATTTTCGTTCATGCTCCCCGCTCCCCCCCCCCCCCCCACCCCTCAATACTGTTCCGATTGTTACATACGTATTCACGTAAAAGATTCCACAGCTCCATCTACGAAAAGTGATCGCGGATCGTCGACATCCTCGGCGCGACGGCCTCCAAACGGTCCACGCTCCATCGCTGTGAAAAATTAACAGAAATGAATTAATCATCCGGCATTATCCCTTCCCCTGTTCGCTAAATCCTCGCCGACTCCCTCCCCCCTCTTTAGCCATCACGGGATAGGGATAGCCCCGGATCTTTAGCGTCGCTTCTACCGTCTTGCACGTACCATTCTCTATAAATAACGCGACTTCGACTATTTTTAATGCCGTCCCGCCACGGCCGTCGATCGCGCGGCAGTTACTTGACCGAGAGCCGCGCCACGCGGGAAGAAAGGAGCCGGGCGGAATGCTGGAAACTGACCTTACATCTTATCTCCGCGACGGGATCCTCGGAGCACGCAACCAGAATCACGTAGGCCCACACCGGCCGACCCTCCTGGGACTGCGACTTATTCTCATCCTCCCGATCATATCGCTGTCTCATCGTTCCGAAATGTAAATGTTTCTTTCACAAATTCCATTCAGCTCTGTGGAACGATCTCTACTTTCAGGTTCCTTCTATCGGGGTTCTATGGGGGTTATTTCGGTCCTTTGACTTTATTACTCCCGTCTTTCGACGTAAATACATCTTCTCTTCTTTCGTCGAAGGCACAAAGGGAAGAGGGTATGAATCGGTGGGGGTGTGTTTGAGTAAGGAGACGCTTTGCTGGGCACAGGTGGAAGAGTGGTGGGCGTCATAATGGGTGCGATCGAGGATTGCAGACACTCTTTTAACCCTTTCTGTCGCACAGTAAATTGGCGGAACATTGGCAGTTACTTGACATTTATTGAAGAAGGAAAAGGACAAAAAAAATTAAAACCGACTTCGAAATTAAAATTGCACGAAAAAGTAAAAAAATAATGTCACATGCATGTCATGAAAATACGAAAGGCGGAAATCAAAATGGTAAGTATTGTAGTTGTTCAAAGCATTTGATGTTAAAAATTGTTCTTTGCTGTGATTACTCTGCTCCTTGACCTGAACATTTAATTGTATTTTCATCTGGGTAGTAAGCGTCGTTGTTAATAGGTTTCGCTGGCAAGTGACTGTGTGAATTATTAACCAGCGTTAATATTTGGAAGGTAAAGTGTGCTGAGATGTAGGTATAATGGTAATTTGTTGGTAATAATAATAATATTAATAACAATATCTATATATGTAAAAAAAAATTAAAAAATTACAACCTTCAAAAAAAAAATTGCACTAAAAAGTAAAAAACAATTTTTTCTCTTATTTAATCTACGACTCTGATATTTTTTAAGACGGCGCCAGATTTACACAGTGCAAATGATGAGGCACCGACTTAAAAAAGATGAGAGTCGTAGATTAAATAAGGGAGAAAATTATGTTTTACTGTTTAGTGCAATTTTATGTTTTTGAAGTCGGTTTTAATTTTTTTCAAAATTTTTTTATTTTTAACTATTTAGTTTTATATACTATATTGACACAACATGCTGAGGAAATATGCGCGTACGTAGGTAAATAAAATAATAATAATTAGGTGACAATAGTCTTTATTATTAAACAGAACTGGCAAAATATTAGGTCAATGCTATGTTGGACCCTCTTTTCGCCCTCTTTTGAATAAAAAAGATTTTCAAAATCGGTCCATATGCTGAGGAACTATGCGAGGACAAACATAAAAAATAAATACAAACGAGTCGAATATATAACCTCGTCCTTTTTGAAGTCGATTAAAAATTGTATGCATTTCCACACTTTTAGTGCAATCACAAAAGATGCGACGTTGTAATAGGATACATAAAGCAAATTTAAAAATGCCACTTAAAAAAATATAAGAGAGTGCGCTGAACATAAAAAAAAAAAATTTAGGTGTGAAGGTAAGTTCAGTCAGATAGGTAAAACTTTGGCTGTTAATGCTATTTATAGGTATAGTGTGCCAGTTTTACCGCGTAATCGACAATTGCAAAAATGTTAATTTTTATATTATATAGCAAAATGTTTCCAAAACATGCTAATGGCCCACGAGTTTACGGTGCCAATTTCACTGGAACATTAGTTGTGTGGAATAGTTATTATCTAGCATAATTGCCACAGATGTGACAATGTCACTAATTTCTTTACAAATCACATACACTGGCTCACACCCATAATCGTACACTTTTCGAAATCGCATAACATTTTTAAAAGTTGTCCAAACGACTCAAGTTTTTTTTCAGAAGCTAGAAGGATTAGTTTGCCGAGCCACGTGCTACGTCGTTTTGAAAAAAATTGCAACTGGTTGGAATAGCAAAAAAATAGTAAAGGTCATTTTTCAACTTTTTCTCCGAGCCTGTAATGAGAATTCAAAGAACCCGTTTGTAGATTTAATTACGGGAATTACCGATTTTCGACTTTATTCTGCGATCTTTAAACGTTTGTAGCTCAGAGCAACGTTAACCGATTTTGATGAAATTTTCAGCATGTACCGTAAACTGGGGGAACATACTTAACATCTATTAAAGAGGAAAAGGAAAAAAAATGGATGTATTTTCACACTTGTAGTACAATCACAAACGATGCAATGTTATAATAGGATACCTAAACCTTATTTAAAAATGTTAATTGAAAAACTAAAAAAATAAAATATATAAAATAGAGTGCATTGAACATGAAAAGAAAAAAATTTAGGCGTTACTGTATGCTCAGATGTGGTAAAAATTGAACTATTTAGTGCTATTTATATATGATGTGCCAATGTTACCCGGTTACGGGGTAACATTGGCAGGTATTTAGCATGTATTAAAGAAGGATAACGACACAAATTTTATGCATTTTGACACTTGTAGTGCATTCACAAAGGATGCAATGTTATGATAGGATACTTAAAGCAAATGTAAAAATGTTAAGTTTTATATTATACAGCAAAATGTTCCGAAAACATGCCAATGTTCCCCCAGTTTACGGTATACAACTTACTTAAATCTACAAACAACTTCCTTGAATTTTCATTACAGGCTCAGAAAAAAGTTGAAAAAGCGACCTTTTCTATTTTTTTCCTATTCCGACCAGTTGCATTTTTTTTTCAAAACGACGTAACACGTCACTTAGCAAACCAATCCTTCCAGCTTCTCAAAAAAAAACTCAAGTCGTTTGGAGCAATTTTAAAAATGTTATGCGATCTTAAAGTGTGCACGATTATGGGCGTGAGCCACTGTACGTTTAATCGGACTTTCGATATCTCTGCGTGTCATCCGAAGCGTCAAGTGCAAAACTTCGAGATTACATTTACGTATCGTCACTCGTCAGTAGCATTAACTTATCATAGCCTTAGAACGATGACTTATTGCCTCCTATTCAGCTTACAATTAGATCAGTGGCATAACAATATCAGTGTAACATTAAACGTTCGTTTATCTAATTAGGTCGTGTTCTCCTGCTTACAATGATTTCCTCTTTTTCCAGAAATTCTCAATCTCCATTGCCACTTTTAATTCACGTACTTTCCGGTATCAACGGAACAATAATGTGCAATTTATTCATTCGATTTGATAGCCGAGATATTTCTTTCGTCAGGACAAGCTTCGTCACGTCCACAGTCCACAGAAATTTCGGGAATGTCGGTTGCATCAACTTGTGACGTTAATGGGCTGATAATTAGTTACGCCTCCTCGAAGAATCATTTTCTGTATTTCGGCAGCTGTTCGACAAGCAGTTTCGCGCTAATGTGTTATAAAAATAGACGAAATCGGCGATCTCTTAACGGGTTTCCCAATTTATATATAGGCGGTATTAAGAGAGGACCATCCAATCCGGAAATATTGCCTTGTCACACCGCCCACGCGTCGATTTCATTGAACGCTACGGAATCCCGGATCCGATGATTCAGTGGCACCCGAGGGCGAATATTGCTTGCGAAAAGAAACATCCTCGTAAATGCTTGACACGTACACTCGTTCTAGTAACTGCGATCGATTAGATTAATTAATCTAATGCACACTGGGCACGCCGATTAACCGTAATTAACGGCACCGGTGTGAATCATAGACAGGTTTCACAGCCGTTGAATTATAAATTCTATTAGGTTAATGCAAAAGTGATATTTTACCAGAGAAGTAACAAAAGGTTACAGATACATAGCCAAGGGAAATAATTTGATTAAAGAAACATGTTATATATTTTTATTTTCAATAAAGACTTTGGTTCGGATAAGCGAACGAACTTTTAAGCTGACTGAAAATTTAGAGTGATTAAAAGAAATTGCTTTATTTTTGCATTCTGATCGCTGATTCATTACTGCTTCGTGTATTTATAAAAAGTTGCATAACAAGTCTGAGAAGGACGGAACGAGGCTTTCGTTCTCAGATAGAAGAGTGGAATAAAGGTGATACTGTAGAATTATTGTGAAATGGAATCGAGATCGGTAGTCGTGGAGGATCCGAATTCCATGCGCCACGCTAGGTCAGCCTCGATGATTTTAATTTTCCTGTATCGCGCATAGAAGATGGAGGAACCTCTTTTTATGGGGCCGATAGGATCGTCTAGCGCAGAGTTTCTTAATGGTTCGTTGCCTCGGTTGCATCAACTATCTGGACTAATTTCAAATGGTACCTTCGTGTCGTCTATCGACTAATATTACATACATAATACGTATGTACATACTTCGCGATGTGAGGTCACAGATATTATTAAAACTTGAGATTCAGAATTTATCGGATCGATATTAATTTCGCCTGCAAGAACACACTTCTACTCGTGAAATAGCTCTGAATTTATTACCGAAAAGATACTCAAGAACATACGTAACGAAGCATGCGAAACACAATTGTGTATTTTGATACGTACTCACTCAAGGAAACCAGAATTATACCTCCCAATCAAAACAACTCTTAATCCGTCAAACTTCAAGGAAAACAGAAGGAAAACAGAAAGTGGGTCAAAGAATTAGCATATTTTACCAAATTCTTCGAGGAGAAGGGGAGAACAAAAATTCCAGAACTAACCCATGATTTACTGAAATTCAAAATTGATCATGTTTCAGGGAAAAGGGAAAGCCAGGGACGGATTTTGGAGATTTTACTCCCCTAGGTTAACAAGTGTCTGCCGTTTTCCCTGCGAATTATCGTAAAATATTTTAATTTAACAGAGTCGGGACAATTTCAAAATTAAATCAATATGGTAACTCACATATGAGTTATTGCTAATTCGTGATATGAAAAATAAGTGAATTATTTTTAAAGTTGTCTCAAGCTTCTGTGTTTAAATCTTTCCCAACTTCTATCGCTCAAAATTTGTCGCTTCCCAAAATTTAATGCTTCCCAAAATCTGCCGCTCCCCCAAATTTACCGCTCCTGAAAATTTGTTACTCCCTAAAATTAACCGCTCCCCAAATTTGCCACTTCCCATAATTTCATATTGCCAAAAATTTGCCGCTCTCCGGAATTTGATACCCCAAAAATTTGCCGCTTCTCAAGATTTATCGCTTCCAAAAATTTGCCGCTCCTGAAATTTGCCGCTTCCCAAAATTTGTCGCTCCCACAAATTTGCCGCTCCTCAAAATTTGTTGCTCCCCAAAATTGACCGCTCCCCAAATTTGCCACGTCCCATAATTTCATATTTGCCGTTTCCCGAAAATTGACCGTTCCTCAAAATTTGTTGCTCCCCAAAATTAAACGCTCCCCAAATTTGCCACTTCCCAAAATTTTATATTCCCCAAAATTTGCCGCTTCCCGAAAATTGATACCCCCAAAATTTACCGCTTCCCAAGATTAATCGCTTCCAAAAATTTGTCGCTTCCCAAAATTAACCGCTCCCCAAATTTGCCACTTCCCAAAATTTCATAGTCCCCAAAATTTGCCGCTCCCCGAAATTTGATACCCCAAAAATTTACCGCACCCCAAGATTTATCGCTTCCCAAAATTTGCCGTTCCCCAAAATTTGCCGCTCCCCCAAATTTAGCGCTCCCCAAAATTAACCGCCCCCAAAATTAATCGCTCCTCAAAATTTGCCGCTCCCCAAAATTAATCGCTTCCCGAAATTTCCAACTCCCCAAAATTTACCTATACACAAATCCGCCCCTGGAGAAATCAGCAAAAAGATATGACTTTTTATCAATTTCAGTGACAGAGAGGGCAGGGGGGACTGTTTGGAGAGGCAGGAAGGTTGGAAGACGCTGCTGCGAGCGAGCGTTCGTCGGTTCGATCGAACCAAGCGGGAACGGTCGCACGGAAAGCGTGACGTAACGCGGAATCTCGGTAAGGGGAAGCGCGAGCAACGCGGCTAAAAAGTATCGAGTCATTGCTAAGTTCTAATCTCGGATGGAAGAAACGGCGATTATCAGCCGGGAGCAAAGAATCGTGACGTAGCCCCACGTCTACGTCGATCGCGCTTTTTGCGTTACCTAATCGCTCCTTGTCTTACTTCAATGTTTGAGCGCCGCGAGCGCATCGGCCGCGGAAAAACATTTAGCAGCGGCGCTTAAAATAGAATTGCACGTGGAAAATTGAAAACGTCCACGACCAACTTTCCTTCAAACTTATCCACCTGGATCTAACTATATACCACCCAGCTTTGACTTAAATCGAATCCTCTTTGTTGCCTCGGGTAATTTCAGCCTTGGAGAGATTAGAGACCACTTTGAGTCCATTTTGTTGGCTGAGGGTAGCAAAGGCAAGGGCGATTCTTGCAAAGGAGCCGATTGCATTAACAGTAACTTCTGTTACTTATAATTAATTAATCACCAGCTTGGATCAATTAGAGTCGGATAGCAAAGCAATAACGTTTCGACAATATTAATGCAACTTTAAGCGAGAACAAGTGAAAGTAGAACTACACTTTGATCGCGTTTCGACTGTAGAATTTCGTTTGGATCGACGCAAGAGCAGGTTTTTTTTATGATTGAACCATATTTCCCCACTTCGTGGAATGGCATTCTGGGTTTGCTTTCCCGTGTGACATTGCATCAGGCAATTGAAATCGCGAGCATGACGGAGTGTATCTAATCTCTAATCTGCCAGCCGACGAGACACGTCGAATTTCATTGCATCATTTCGTTGCAGGCGATTACACAAAGAAAAATTATAGATAAAAGGGCGATCCCGAAAAAGTTACATCACCGGAATGAGTTGCTTCGCTCTTCGCTGGCCATATCGTGCAGGAGCACTTCAACTCTCGAGTTCGTTAATCAATCGGGACGTGCAAAATTTGCGAGCCAATAAATCTTTCGTCGCGAATCACGTATTAAGGCCTCCTGCGCAAAATATGTGTACAATTATACAGGGATTATAAAAGTCACTGTAACGATCCTAAACTACAAGTATCGTTAACATATTGTTCGTCGTGAAATATTTTCTCTGCACCGAGTGGATCCGTCCGCGATTCACCTCGTTAAAAACGGATCTACAGTTTTCCCATTTACGTAAAAGAATAATACGTTCCGTTGCGCTGTTCCGCGATGCAGGCGAAAGACCGAGGCAACGATCACCGACGTGATCTGGAATTATTATTGCATATATTATTTATAGCGATACCAGCGTTGCAAGCAGCGGACCTATTTACATTTTATCACTCGCTATCCGCTGTCTATTATAAATCTATTTAAAGAAACATGCGCTCCAGCCTCTTTGTATCTTCCAGCCACGATAATTCAGCACGATAACACCGCGACTACAAATATCGCGCAACGCTGGGTTAGAAATAAACAATGGGAACAATGGGACATGCAACGAGGACGACAATAACAGAGCTGCCCGCGGGCTGCACTTTTTCTTCAATTAATTTCAGCGAACTGGCATTTAGCGTCGATGGTGGATACTTTGCGAAAGGACGTGCTGCGTGTACAGCGTCGTCTCCGCTGCTTGGAAACGTTTTGCAACGTAACAAAAACTTGTACGGGTTATCGTTTGTGCGCTGCGATTTAGCGATCTTTCCGTTGCATCTGGGGAGTACAGTTGTCTGTATTAATATTTCTGTGGGGTACTGGTGGATGGAAGAGTCTGAAGCTTTATGTTAGATTTTATGAAATGGGTAATTAATAAATAAAAGTGAAGGGGAGAGTTGAAATGCGTTAGGGTGGGTTCAAAAGTTCGTGGCCTAACACAGAAGAAGTGGATTAAGATTTTTTTTGCACACTATTTTTCATCATTTCAAATTCACCCTTTCAAATCTCTACACTTGGTTCATCGTTGTTTGCAATGCCACGATCCCGAGTTGGGTAAAGTTTTTCATTCCGGCCTGAAAAATACTCGGTTAAGGCCGCGAAGTTTTCAAACCACCGAAATCGATGAATGTCCATTTGTAACTCTCCCGCCACTGCTGACACTGAATACGAGAGTGGATCGAGGAACTTCGCGGAGTAACGGAGTATTTTGCAGAGCAGGCATTTAATATCGCGTTAAGTAGGGCTTGCACTAATTGCACATACAAAAAGAAGACACTCCCGTTAATCTACAAACGAGGAAAACAGGTTGAACAAGGCCGCGGACGAGATACGAAGCGTTGCTTGTAAACATTTCAATGGAATCTGTTACACTAACCATAATGCCGATTATTACATAGAACAGAGGAATGCGTATACATAACTCGAAGCATAGAAACAGGTCTGTTCATAAGATCTGTTTCTACTGCCTGCCCACTCAACTCACTTTCCACTCTTCGTCCTAACTTATCACCTTTATCCCTATTTCAAAACCCTTAAAAAAATCCCTGCAGAATTGAGGACCTTGCAGCAAGAAGGGTGGAGCTCCATTTTTTACAGTTTTTGAGTTATGATGTGTAATATAGGGTCAGGTGGGGTGGAGTGTAACAAAAAAGTTTATAATGATTGTAGACAAGAGAATGTATAATAAATCAAGTTTTCTTTTGGACTTAAACAATCAACAGTCTTGGTTCTTCAAATCAGAATTAACAGATGTTAATAATTATCCTTAAAAGTTAATCAATTTACTTGACACTTTTCCGAGATCATATAATTGTTACAGTGTGCCCCAAATCTGGGGTACAGTTTAACAGCCTTAGGAGCCGTCCTTAAATTTCGTAAGGGTAATTTTGGCGAATTCTTACCCCCTCCCTCCCCCAGTATAAGAATTCGTAAGATTTGATATTCCAACCCCCTCCTTACGTAATATTTTTTGCATGTAATTTTTTCAGTTATTAAAATTTTTTAAAGGTTTATATAATTCATTTAACTCGGTTTCGGGAAATATGAACTAAAACTACTTTTCTGGAACATTAATAATGGAATTGGTATTTATTGAAAATTTGGTTAAAAAATATTACGTCAGACCCTACTTGACACCCCCTCCTTGTAAAAAACTGTAAGAAATTCACGACCCCCTCCCCCCTCCAGAAAGTATTACGTAATTTAAGGACGATCCCTTAGGAGTACAATGTAACAGAATAGGACACAATAGCAATTGCACAAAACCTTCAAAATACCAATAAAATACAAAAAAAATATTAACTCAAATTATATATATTTGGTATTATTTGCCAGTTTAGGAAATTGCAATATATGTTCTATATCATCCATTGCAACAGTTCTAGGCCCAATTCCAGTGGAAAGTAAAAGATATGATCTACCTTTCCATTTTTGCGCAAGTAACTGACGTCAAATTCATGTTACACTGTGCCTCCTACGGTATAGACAACAAAATATCGGCTGGAATTTTATAGGGTTTGAACACCGGTAAACTTATCAGAATTACAGTATGTTGGAATAGAAAGAAAAATCTTTTATTTCAATTCGTCACGTTTAAACACGAAAAAACCTATTTTGGTAGGTATTATCACGGGAAAGGTACAATGCCGACAAATGACAACTGAATCAAGATGACGGCAGGTGCGTTTGTCAAAAACGTAGAATTTCGCGATAAAGCTGTTACAAAGAAACAGAAGTACTTACTTTCACTGTTATACTGTACCCCGTGTTACAATCAACCCCACCTGACCCTATATAAAAAAAATTCTACTGAAAATATTAATATTAATATTAAAATTATTGCTTTGACTTAACATTAAAAAGAGAACACTAATCGAAAAAAATATATTTTCACACAATAAGTAGTAGTTGTTGAATTGATAAGTTTTTATTTCTATTTTTAGCGAAAAAAGATTCTATAACAAAAATATTAATATTAATATTAAATATAAAATAAACATAGAAATAAGTTGAAGAAGTCAAAAATATAAATAAAATCTTATCAACTCAATAACTACCACTTATTCTGTAAAAATATATACCCAGGTATATTTTTCAATTACTGTTCTCTTTTTAATGTTAAGTCAAAGTAATAATTTTATTTAAAGATTTTTCTAATTTACTCCCAGTTGGTAAAGATGGAGCTGCACCCCTCTCGCTGCAAGGTCTTCAATTGAAAATATGAATCCCTAATTAAAGGCAAACTCTAAATCGTTACCAAGTTCATTTCCATTCCACCATCTCCCGCTGCGTCAACGAAACAGCTTATCTCGAGCAACCATATGTCGGGGGTATTAACTCTTCTCGGACACCGATCCAATACAGATATAATCGCTGTCGTCAGCCCATTATCTAAATGCAGCGACTTAACATTCTGCAGACTGATGCATACTGGTACGTAGATCACACGTGCGCATTTCCAAGTACGCGCGTCAGGTGGATAAATCCATTGATGACTTTTCATTAAAGTTCCATGCGTGGTGTGACGGTGGATGAAGAGAGGACGATGGCGTATCGCGTTATTAGTAACGACGACACCAATTTCCAAGTAAAATTGTGCTATTACGTATTTCGTGACGCTGGACAAGCATAGGTACTTGTCCCAGTATACTAGGAAACAACACTTTGGCTTGTTGGTACAACGTGTTAACAACGAGCCGTGCGGTGCCCCTCCTCTTCACGCTGATAGCGCAAACGCGTCGGTTTCAGCACACGCGAGGTTCAATTTTAGCAAATCCACGGGATGCGTTGTCAGGAAACGAATCGAATCAGTTGGAGTTTCCCAGGATGGCGGTGTTTAATCCACGTGCGTTTATTTGCAGGTGATGACATCGAGGCACACGGTGGTCGATTATTATTGGGGCCATTCTTTTCTGTTTAGAATTAAATTCTAATTTCTTCAATAAGGTCTACTCTTGATGACCGAATTAAAATTTTCATAAATCTGTATATAGATATTAAATAATTTGTGGTATTGATGCTCGATGGAGAGTCCTCAATCTTGGACCCAAAGTTTCACCCAAATTAAAGGTATTATTACTCCCCATCAACCATATAGCAAAGTGATCTCGCGCAGCCTTGATTAACGCAGATTTTTATTTTTATCTTACCCGAAGCCACGACGTGACACGAAAAAGGTACATGATTCCATTCGACCTTCGAACGTTCGAATCGCCTCCACCAAGTCACGTTCACCGTGCAACGTCTTCTTCGAGACCCTTCAGCTTTTATCTCAAACACTTCTCGCTATCGTTAACAATCGATTAAAATGGAACTAGCCTAGAGCAACGTAACTTCCTGCACGTAGCTTCGTCTTGTGACGTCTTCTTCTGACGTCGTTCCAATTTTATTTTATTGCAAGCTTTTCAAGGAAGTAATGAAGTTTCATAAAATAAAGGAATTTCTGTATGTGCTTTGTAAAAACATATTCAGCTGCTCGACAGGCGATAAGATGGAGTGAGTTTGTTTAATTTGCACTTAATCCGTTTTTACTGTTCATGTATAATATAATTAATTTCTCCTGAGTTCATACGTTTTATTAACTATCTTCTCGATGATAGCAGCGTACGTGCCAATAATAAGGTACCGACGTTCTTTAATCTATTCTCTTCCGCTCACAGCACGCCTACGATCCCGAGTTCCAAAACGATGTTTCACAGCTTTTATTAAAGTTTTCTAGGAATTCCACCAAATAAGGGCCGTGGATCCTGTTGAACACTAACATCGTTTAGCGTCTAAGAAACCGACCAAATTCTTATTCTTGTGTCGTGGGTAGAGATACCGAAATGGGATGAATAAATAAATGATTCTATTAAGGAATTTCTTGGGGAGAAATATTTTAACACTCTTTTCAACTGAAACAATCTTGATCGTGGTAATTACATGAGAAACGAACTAACGTCGTTTAGAATATTGTTTATGTATTTGTTAAAGTTGCCATGAAAAAATCATCTCGAGTGAACAAATGATAAAAATAATGCTACAAATAATTAATCGAAAATTCGACCACAAGTGAATTTTAATGTGAAATTCTATGCTATCTTTCATGAAAATCGAAGAAAATAAATTCAAGTCATACGATCGTCAAAATTTGTCGTAAATTGCGTTAAGACAACTCGTTTCCCTTTCTGCGACGTGTCTCTGGGTCTCTAAAAAAAAATGTCTAGGTACTACACATTTTCCCTTTATTGTAAGATAGGGGACAGTGTCGGGGTCTAATATTTTTGGAGCCCCAAATTAATTTTCCTTCGTTCCTTACCCTTTTTCACCCTAAGCACTAGATGCCCCTGATTTATCTTCTACTTTGAAATGTTAATCCCATTTTCTCAGTTTAAATTAGAATATTTTAGGATACTGGTATACTCTTTCTAGTATTATTACTGTATTTAATATTAAATCATAATAATAATACGACGATATATCTTACTCTGTATAATATTTTAAATAATATAGCAAAATATTCATAGATACATAGGTACTCTTCTCTCGCAGGCTTGAAGATGACACTGCAATCTCTTTAACATTCCCATTCCTCAATCCTTCCTAATATTTGCCTATGGCTAAAGAAGTGTATACATACTCACACGCTTCGCAACTTGACGAACACCTCTCGCTAACAATTCCCTATCCCCAGGAACATTTCCCATCGCGCCCGTTATCAATTCGTGCGAATAAATTCGTGCAAATCGGCGAAAAAGAATTACACACGCGACGGCCATAGGTCAAGTAACGTGGAATTATCAGAGGGGAGAAATTATCCGTCTGGAAAACAGAACACTTCGAATTCTGGATTCGAGTGTCGCCCGCTCTTATCGAAGATGGTGGGACAAGAAGGGAGGACATTTGCTGGCAACGTTCCGCGCGGTATTTTTCTATTAATCGCAGATCGACGGATAGCAGATAATTCGATGAACCCACCGGAGATCTGGTGGTAGTGGATGAGTTTACGCCCAAGCATAAAGGCAACTTTTCATATATAATCCAGAGGGGAATCGAGATTCTGCACGAACCTCTATCATTCCGCGCTGACTTGCTCCGGCGATTTATCAATCGGAGTTCCCGCAGTCGGCTGACTCGCGCGATTAGAAACGATTAGAAACGTCTGAGATTCAAGTTCAGAAATGGAACTTTGATCTCTGAGGCCTGTCGACCGCGAAGGTATTTTCTATCTCTGATTATGACTATCAAATGGATTCTTGTTTACGTGAAATGAATTTATCATCGACGTGCGCGGGTACCTAAATTCCGATGGATCGTTAACGATCGTGAATTCCAGAGAATTGCCTGTATTTCGCGCACGAATGTTACCACAGTTGCTTACAATTTGTTAATACAAAATGATCCTGAAATAGGCGAATCACGGATTTAACGAGGAAGCTATATTCTTTCAGATTTTTTCCGAACAACTCCGATATCTACGGGGAGTTCGAGAGGGTTGGAAAATCACGTTTTTAGCCAGGAGATCTGATAAAGTTTCTCCAAGTTCGACTGCCCCGTAAGCGAGGACGAACGAGGAAGAATATCTTGATAACGGAATCAAGCGATCGTGAAGTTTGTGAAAATAAACGCGATTCCTGCAAATGTCGAGTGCTCCGGCTCTTTACGAAGTCGATCGAAAAGTTTTAAGTGGAAGGAAATTTGCATTCCAGATGTCTGTCGATCGTCGAGCACGAGCTACGGCCACTTTCGAACGTGTCCGACGCTTGAAATTCAAAAGTCTCGTATAAGGAGCGCGGTAATAACAATATTTCTATCATCTCGCTTTTTATTACTTCAAACGCAAGGTTCCCCTTCGAGAGGACCTTCAAACCGCCGTATAACTTCGCCGTGAATTTTTATCGAGCGACCTAGAAATCACTCCGGACCCGAGAAATTCCATTTCTCTATTTATTCCAACATTTCCAACGAATCAATGGGTGATCAGAGCCTTGTCTTCTACAAACAATGAATTTCGCGATGAATTCAGATTGTTCCACGGATATTTAAGTCGGCAGAATTCGATGTTGGTAGAACTCTTGTAAAATGTACACAGCAGGAGAGGAAGGAAGATTCTTGATGGAGAAATTGAAAAGAGACGGTGTTACTATAGATCTTAGAGGACTTTCGTCGAAAACCAAGGGTCAAGTAGTCTTTCGTACTAAAACTACTTTCATGTCCTGTTCGAGGAAGGCCCATAAATTCTCGCAAGAACGAAAGGATCTGAAAAGCTGTCTTGTTGGTTTAGCTTCGTTGAGTATCGTCGATTCAACGTTAATTCCGTAAACTCGCTGATTGTATGATTCTAAGTAAGTCACCTTGAATGGTTAAGAAACACCCCCCGTCTTGAAACACTCCTGCTACACAACTGTAGGATGAAGGTAGGTACCTCCTAATACCGCCTATGTTAGCTTTCAACGATTCTAACTTATGCTACATGAACTTTTACTTTTAAACAAATTATATAAAAAATTAAGAGTCCTCGTAGAAAACACTAAGTGCCGAAATTAATTTTACTTTTATCGGAAAATGTTCTACGTGCCATTGGTAATATTATAGTAACCTATAGAATTTGATTTTGGGAATTTGCAGTGTTTTCTACAAGGTCTCTTCAAATATCAATTATTATTCACTTAACAGCGATTTAATTTCTGCTAGGCGATATTAGGTACCACTTTATACTGTCGTTCATAAGTTTCATGCCACCTACTGTCTGTGGAATAATTGGGCATAAATATGCAGAAAGCTACCAACCCTCAAAATGACAAAAAATTAGTTAAAAATAGTATGGATTCCATAATTTTGTGATTTTCATTTTACAAAAAATTACTACGCCATAGTTGCATTTTCAGCTTGAAAACAAAAGCTACAGAAAATTTAAAATAATGTTAATTATACTAGGGGAAAGGTGGAATAGTTGATCACAGTTTCGCTATTTTATTAAGTTGCGATTCTTAGAGTATTCTCAATATACTTGTACAAATTTGAGAGGTGGAAACTAATTTTAATGACTGAATTTAAACATTTTCCGGCAGTGACGATATGCACAAGTATCCCCCACAAAAGGGCAGACTTGATTAAAATAACACATTAATTTTCTACAAAAATATTTATTATCTTAGTCAATAACATGAAATAAAGGTAATATTATAAATGGAAAGTAAACTACAACTAAATTGAAAGAATTACTGAAAAAATAAAACCGAAGAATGACATAAAACTCTGTGACATAAACCAACATAAATGCATTCTTAAAAGACATTTCACTTATTGTTATATAGATATCACCTAATTCAGATGATGATGAAGAAAAGATTTTCCTTCTCACTTTCTTTGCCGTATTTTTCTGTTTCATTAGCCGTTCTATGGCTTTTTCTGGGGCTTTTTCACCTGTTCAAGTATCCCACCTCACATACTGATCAAGTATCCCTTAATACACTCGATTTGAAAAAGGTGAAAAATTAAACTTACCTTAAATATTTAGATCAATCAATAAATAGCATTAATAGACCAGAAATGGCTGTTTTTACTTAATATATTTTAAATCGTTGAAAATACAACATTCAGTCGAAATGGAGGAAGATCAAGGTGTCCGAAATATTTACTTTTTGGCTGCAAATAAGATCGAAGCTACTAACTACATTCTTCTATGCTCCCGAAAGAAAATTGCAACATGCAGTATTGCGATAATGCAAACATTACCACGATAATGTGACAGCAGGCACAAATTGCCAATATATTAATTAAAAAACTGACTTGATCCTGTATCCCCGACAGAGTTGGGCATTATTCGACTAAATTGTTACTCGACTAACCTTCGAATACGAATTTCGAATAAATGAAGTTATTCGAGAATAACGAATCAATTTTTATTCGACTAAATTTTCAGTCGACTAAATTTGTATTCGACTAAATTTTCAGTCGACTAAATTTGTATTCGACTAAATTCTTAGTCGACTAAATTTTTAGTCGAATACAAATTTAGTCGACTAAAAATTTATTCGTTATTCTCGAATAACTTCACTTTAATCGAAATTTTTATTCGAGTTCATCGAATAAAAACTTAGTCGAATAAAAATATAGTCGAATAAAAATTTATTCGACTAATGCCCAACTCTGATCCCCGATGATCAACTACCCCACCTTCCCCTACTCACTATTAAATAACGCATTAGAAAACATTGTAAAACAGTAACAAGAAATAAAATATACCAAATAAAAATAAAGCTACATGTCTTTAACCATTAAAATCTCCAAACTTTTACTCAGTTTCAGATCACCGAGGGTAGGTAGCTTTATAACTACACCCAATTGTGCACAAAAGTTGCAAAATTGAAGAACTCTAACAAACTTTGCTCAGGTGTTTCAACTTAAAACCATTGAAAAGTATTCAATCTCTACCAAACATCACATTTTCTGGAGACACAGCAGGTGTCCTAACACCTATACCCAATTCCATGCCCAGCCAACATGATCGGCACGTGGACTCGACGCCCGGAAGCTTCGCGGAGAACCGTCCCCATCCAGCCGGGTTGCATGAAAAATCGTCACTCGAGAGAAATCGAGCGTTTCAGCGCCGTCACCGTCATCGATGACTAACACGTAACATCGTGGCGCAAAGGGGACGATTATCGGCGCAACGGTCTAGGCGCCTGGTGTAACTAAGTAGCAACTACCGGAAAGCTGTGAATCGCCAGCTCGAAGACGTAGAGGCGAGGCGGAGGGCAATCCTTATCGTGCACGCGTTATCCCGTGGCGTCGATGATATCTAGGGCACCGATGCAGAAACTCTAAATAGAATCGTTCACGGATACCGTACAGATTACGCCCTCGTAATCGACTCGTCACGATTCCCGCGAAAGCGACAGGAGGCTTCCACTTCAGATGGTCATTCGCGGCCGCGTTACGTCACGTTACGCGGGACCCTCGAGAAAAAAAGGCGCGCAAGCAGATACGCTCACGCGCGATCGCGATCGCCGCGCTGTCTTTTTCTATTGCACGTTGTGAAAGCAAATTTACGGGCGTCGTTAGTCAGATGGGAATTCCACGCGTCCGGGCGCCGGCGGCGCGGCGAGCCTTAGGCGACGTCGAAAGTGAAACAGAAACTTTGGAAACTTTTCCACTAGCTGCGAACCTCGCCCCTCGAGATAACTATTCTGCAAATGGCGTGCGTACTATGATTGCGTACAGGTGCTTTAACGAGCATGATTCCTTCGGCCCCGCTGGGAGAGTAGGTGTCCTCCGAGATTTCGTTTAATTTGAAGCCTCGAGTTCGATACGAAGAGGAGCCGTTTTCAAATTTCCAGAGTCGAATGGGATTTTCTTGAGGCAGGAATTGAGGAAGTTCATTGCGTGCTTCACTTTTTTATGCGATCTTGAAGGACTATTTTAGTGGAATTGTACACTGCTTCCGAGAGATCGTTGGACTGTTCGCAATGCTTTTCGAACCCATGCGACGGCCGCGTGATGGAAACTATACGATCGAGTTAAATAGCGGCGCGTGCTCAATGATTTCTGTAGATCGAGACGGATAATCTTGCCTGGCAGAGTGAAGGATCTTAGAAAAATTCAAGCCTGGAGATGTGGGTCGATCGGATTTATTGTTAGTCAAAAAAAAGCTACAAACAGCTTTTTCGATCGCGTTGCTTTAGGACGAATCTGGCTGACAAGGAGAGTATTTTAGGTGTCCGCCTCCGATCATTTCGATTTTTGGATATGTTATAGAGGACCGAAAAATAAGAAATACGTGTTTTTTTATTTTTCCCCGTTTTCATATTTGGGGGGTGAAAACTGCGTTCAAAGTTAGGGTTGAAAAATCATTTTTGTGGAATATCTCGAGAACTATTAGAGATAGGGGAATAGTGTCAATGGACGAATTTTGTGTCTTTGAATGCGAAATATGACTGACTCACCAGATTTTCAAAAAGTCCATTTTTTCCACAAAAATGATTTTTCAACCCTAACTTTGAACGCAGTTTTCACCCCCCAAATATGAAAACGGGGAAAAATAAAAAAACACGTATTTCTTATTTTTCGGTCCTCTATAACATATCCAAAAATCAAAATGATCGGAGGCGGACACCTGAAATACTCTCCTTGTGAGATGGACCCGTCGAACAGAGTATGTAATACAGCAAACCGCCTAGCTTTAAATGCGGATATTTTCTCCGACTCTTTGGGCATCGAGAATTAAAATGGCGTTGAGAGGTGTAGCATAGTAGTGTCACAAAATGTTAATTTAAAACGGCTTTAATGCCGTTTCTTATGTACAAGTGGAATTTAGTTCCGTTAATAAACAATTATTATTATTAAATTTGATTCCCTATGCAGTTGGTGGTTGGAAGACTTCGGGGTTGATCGACCACCTACCCTATCTATGCAGAGAATCCAGCTACAAGAAAACGACCCACAGCTTCTCAGTTCACCTTTCATCTTCCAATCACTCCGAAGACAATTACTTAAAGCTTTCTTCAATCCAGTTAATTGTTACTCAAGAGTCAAGTACAACGTGGCGTTGAATCTGCAAAGGATGCACCATGAATCCGGGTGAAACTTGTAAAGAATTTCAACTACCCCCGACATAAGATTGCGAAGGACTTTTATCCCGCTTCGAAAGGAGCTTCTGCGAACGAGATCCAAGCCTCGACGGACTTTCCCCCGGATATTCTAGGGAGTTTATAGCTAAACAGGTTAAAACCTCTTTGCTCTTCAGGACCCTGGATCGAGTCCTATCCCGTTAAGGACCCATCAGCGGAATTCCCAGTCACACCAGCCTGCCAATTCTAAGTACACACGTGTCGATGGCTGATCGTGGATATCTATGAAGTCGTTACAACGAGAGGTTCTCGACGTCTCATTGTTTACACAATCGCAGTGAATCACGTCTACGTAGGTAACGTCTGTGACGACTTGATCGATTCCGGTTTGATCGGGGAGCCAACATGCTGGAACTTGCCACCGTGAAATCGCGGGCTCGTGGGAAATCACGCTATCGGGTGAACTATTTTCGGCTGGCCTCGATAAAGAGGCAATAAAATGAAGTTTATTGTACAGACGTTGATAATCCTGTTATCAGCGAAAAACGGCAACGAAAAACGGAGGAATACAACGCGTTTACCTGTTTCGAAAATTCGGGCGCTAACTGGCAGCATTGTGATGTCGGAGATAAATTTTTTAGAAAATCAACGTGGGTAAGAAGGTGATAGGAAAATAAATTCTGATGGTACGGAGTGAGATTATTTAGCAGAAATTTGTTATTATTATTATTAAAGTTCATTTTAGTTGCTTCCACGTATATTCGCAACTGTTACCTTCTGTAGCTTCGGTGCCCGAATTTTCGCGCGACCTTTTCAGTAAAAAAGTGTTTTGTTCATTCAACGATCTACATAGATACGGTTCTGATTTCGAACAACGTCTTTCTAATCCCATTGTACACAATGTTAGGAAAGTTCCTTCGCGCTACGGTCGTTAATTAAAAGTCATGGAAACCTTGAAAACTTATGCTCGAACGCCAATATTTCATTAGATTAGTAGATAAGCGCACTGTGAAGGATCTTTCCCAATACTGTGTCGAATTTAATTTCTCGATTGATCTGATTCCCAAAATTCTTCCTTCTTTCTCCTCCGAACAATCCATAATTAGCACATTATCTGTGGATCACGGAATATTCCGTGTTTTCAACTGTAGCCGTTATCGAAAGGCAATAAAATCTTTCTTAACGCAATTTCCGTCACGAATGCTAAATACGAACTGTCACGACCAATAAAGACGAAGTGTTTTAAAAAAGAATTAGTGCGAACCGTTCGTTTCACTTTGTTTTTCCCGAGAAGCTCCAAAAAGAGTAGCCCAATAAAGGAATAACACAATATTGGCACTCATAAATTCTAAAGGAATAACACAATATTGGCACTCATAAATTAATTTACAATCCCCATTCAGCCGTTGCACAATTTTTTACGACTGTACTTGCAGCTTCAACGAAAGTGGTCGTTTATTTTTTGTAAAATTGTTGCCTTTAGACTTAAAAATTATTCAGCAAACTCAGTGTTCGCGGCGGAACGCAGAAATTTAAATTGAAAAGCAGTTAATGATTATTTATGAACACCATACAACAGAAACAATGGAAACCGCTTCAAGCTAGGGTAAAGGTCCCAATTACTGCCACCTACCCAATTACTGTCACCCTAAGCTGTTTTACGTAAAATAACGAATAAGTCTTATAAAATGATGCATAAAAAAAAATTAGTATACAATTCAAACTGCTATTTATACGATACGAAAAACAGTAGGGTAACGCATACAGATGTTGACCCCTATAAAATGATTGACCCTTTTCCCCAAAAAGTAGGAAATATAATATAATGTTTTTTTTATATAATAAAATATATCTATATTTCGGTGGCCCAGATATTTTTGTTCCGAATACAATTATATTTTATTATATAAAAAAAACATTATATTATATTTCCTACTTCTTGGGGAAGAGGGTCGATCATTTTATAGGGATCAACATCTGTATGCGTTACCCTACTTAATTTTGTCTTCGTTAATTTGAATAAAACGATAAAAAATTTTAAGCGAATATTAGGAGAATAGAAACGATGACTTCCTTACTAGCGAAAGAGAAAACAGGGAATTAAAGAAAATGCTGTAATTGTAATATTTAAGCTATTAACATAACAAAATATAATGTTTTAAATAATATAAGAATCATAGAAAGTCATAAAGATCCGAATTCAACGATTCATTAAGTCTTTTTGATTATTAATTGGGTGACAGTGATTGGTGCAAGCGTTTCAAGCATTTATACATAAATATCGAAGTTTTAAGCAGGGATCAAAAAAGTTCTCGAACCCTCGTTTTTAAAAAATTCTGTTAGAACTTATTTGTTTCGATTAAGAAAATATCTGTTCCTGTGGAATTTTTATTGAAACAAATGCTACCTTCAGGAACTTCTTTAAAAAGTGTTCTCATGGAACAGATATTTTAGAACCTATATAATAAAAGTTCCATGGAAACAAGTTACATTAGAACATTTATTAAAAAAGTTTTCAAAAGATAAAGAAAAGTACTCAACTATTAGGTACTAGTTTTATTTAACAATATAATACAAACTTAGAAAATGTTTTGCTTCTAAAATTAAATTAAATACGATAATTTATTATAGTTATAAAATACTATCACGCTGAATTGTAAAACATACATAGTATATTATATATTCTTGACAAATTCTCTTTTCTGTTCAATACTTGTTATGAAACCATTAATTATATTATGATTTTCATACCCTTTATTAAATAAACATTTGAAGAATATGATATTATATTGTTAATTAAAACTCGTACCTAATAGTTTAGTACTTTTCTTTATCTCATGAAAACTTTTTTAATAAAAGTTCTAATATAACTTGTTTTCATGGAACTTTTATTATAACGATTCTAAAACATCTACGTAGGTAAGTATTACATATAAATAACACATTCAGAATATCAATTTAACTGTAAGAATTATTTAATATTCTTGTAGTACAATCCATTGAATAGTATTTAGTATTTGGTACAACGATTGAGAACTTTTTTAATATCGGTGAACAAATTATCGGTTCCTGTTATAGAGAAATTTTTATTCTTATATTTTATAAGTTCCATTCCAACTAGAACTTATATTTTATCGGTTCTTCTGAGAACTTATAATGTGAGAACATTTTTAAAAAAGTTCCGCGGTCATTGTTTTAAATGGAACCTATTGAAAAGTTCCCGAACTTTTTCGATCCCTGGTTTTAAGATCCACCAAATTGTTTCATCAAGTAAACATATTAAAAAATAATAAATAACAAGAACAACATATACTTTTAGTCTATAAGTACATAACTATAACATAATATCAGCGTCAACGCTTAATGTGTCAGTAATTGGGTCCTTTACCCTATGTATAGAGAAATTCAAGGAATGCACTCTGGCCACTATTCTTTAAACAACAATATCCTTCAGCAACCTAACACTCATCCATTCTCACCGCACAATCAACTATCTTAATAAATAAATAAATCCGGATCCCAGCATTCCCTCCGTGGTAAACAAACCTCTAAAGCACCCACCTTCCCCGAAATTCCCCTAATTTCCGCGGCACATTTCCTTGAATCGGTTGAACCTGTCGACGCTCACGGTGCGCCCGCCAGATATGCCCAGCAAATTACGCAAACTTTAAGAAACAAACGCCCGAGCTACCCAAACAGCGGCGGAATGCAAGCAGGCCAATAAAAGAAAGGAATCTCTAAACCCGACTGCACCCGCGGACTTTTCCGAAAAATCGTTCTTGCCGAGACAAAAGAAGCCGCTATTTATAAGAATCCTTCGAAGAATTCCCACCCGCGGTGGATCGCGGTATTTACCGCTCATTCGTCGAAGATCGGCGAGAAACACGAGGGGATCTGAAGATTCCCGCGATCCCCGTTCCCCAGCCGTCGACGCCGGGAAGGTCGCGCAGGGAAGAAAAACGATCCTCGTCACTGAAAATAGCCTACCTGAGGAATTTTTCCTGCAGCTGGTGGTCCCATGACGAGGATTCGTTCGCACCTGTGTCATGGCCGGTCATCCTCCTTTGCCAGACGCCGGCCACGCTGGGATCTCGTCTCTGCAAGCGACAGCCGAAAACAAGGTGAGACGCAGCCGAGGGAAAGCGAGGAGGCGTTCACCGATAAATAGATCGATCGCGGTGGATTCGTTAGTCGCGGGTGGACCCACGTGGTAATTATTCTCCGAGGAGCATCTCAGAGGTGTTTATCAATCGTTCCTCGTCCGTCTGTTCGCTGGGAACAGTGGGGCACGATCGATCGCGAGACAGGAATGGAAGTGGAGCGACGCGGTAGCGATTTGCGGGCGTCGCTGGTCCTCGCGTTGCTGGATCTGTAGAGGCGATGGGGAATGATGACGCGGGACAAGGCTCTTTTCTCTGGTCAAACACTGCTTTGTAGTGTTTTTAAGGAATTCGATTCGGGGAACGCGCTGCCTCGATCTGTTATTCGCTTCTCAAGACAAAGTAGAGTGGTCCGAACGAGGAGCGTTTTTGCTATGCACTTTGCTTTCGATTTTAAATGAGCCTTTGGGTCCACGAGTGCTTTGTTCATAGAGGCTTTGGAGATGCATGCTGGCCTTCGACAAGGCGACACGGGGAGGAACCGAGGAGGATTGTGTGATGGTTTGAAGAAGATAGGACGAAACATAATAAACGAAATATGTATAAGGAACAGGCATATAAAATATGTATATGCAAATCCAAGCAAATATTGTTGCGTTCTGGTGAATGACGGTGGAATTGTTATTTCTTAAAAGACTATCGAATTTCGGTCGAGAATCGATCTAGTTAATTAATTAATTTATTAGGCTTCTCCTTTCATTTCTACAACTTTTTCATTGTCGACGAAAATTGTTCTCAGAATTTTAGTTTCCATGCTTTTAATTCTGAAAGTTATGTTGGGAAATGTTTGAAGCTCAAGATGCTCGTATGATCGAAGTAACTAATCGAAGGAAGCACGCGCCTGCCTTGATTTTATTCCGATCTTGGCGGGAATGAATTATCGACGCTGAACGGGAAAATTGATGATCATTGTATAACACGATCGCGATCACAGCGAGAGGCTTCCCCGTTGGAAAAATCCTCGCGGAAATCAGCACGATTCTAAGTAAAATATGAAGTGGCGCGTTCATGTTTAAACAGTAAACTATCAATTAATTCGCAACTCCGCATTCCATTTCCGCGTTGTATCATTGATGTCACTACTTCAAATAAACCCATCGATCATTTACGTCATTTAGCGTTTGCATAAAATTAAAAGAAGAGCCGCGGCTAGATCGCCCCCTTAAATCTATCAAGATTACTTATAACTCGCGAACACTAACCTTTCCAACATGTAATTAATATTTTGTTCATACCAGATTCGATCGGCAGATTAGTCCTATTTTTGGAACAAACCGCTTCAAACGTTACTCGATCATATCCGCAACCGCGTCTCGCTGGCGTATCTTTTCGCGAGATAAGTGACCGTTAAATCTTCGAGCAGAACCACCTGTTCGTAGATCGCGGCTATTACAAAGTTCTTTTCCGTCGAACGCCCACGAGTCTCCCCCTTTTCCTCAATTTTCTAGGAAAATAAATTTGAAAAAATTGAATAAGAAATTACCAAACAATCGAGCCACATTTCCACTCGGAACAGCCACCTTCCACGAAACGAATAACTCCCGCGAGCATCTTCTAAAAAAAACCACCACGAAAGGAATCGTAGAGGCCAACATCTGCGAAGAAAAATCGAGCGGAGTTTGTGACGTGCCGCGAGTGCGCCGTGCCCGCGTACGAAGGTGTTGAGTTTTCGGGTGGACGCCGATTTCGCGACCTGGGGAAAAGCCGGAGGAGGGTCCGGTCGGCGAGGCTCGTCGGCTGGTGTTCCCCGCTGGCTGGCTTCCCCGAGAGAAAGGTGTATCCAGGGAAAAGGGTCGAAGTCTAGGAAAGAGATAAAGGTGAGGGAGGATCCGGTCGAGTGGGGCATGGGCCACGAGCCGAGTGGGGAGGTGGAGGCGGCACTCTCCTTCGAGTATATATGCTCGAAGCGAACGACGGTACGCTACAGTTCACCAAGAGACAAAAGCGACAAGGATAGGGCCAGCCACCAGTATAGAAAACCGCGATTACCAGGCCGATAGACACGCGACACCGCACACGAGAGTTTCATCGAGCACGTCCCAGCGGTATAAGTGCGAGTCAGTGTGCCGATCCTGTTCGTTCAAGTGTCCTGTTCCGAGGATTGTTGGATCTTTCGGAAGAGCGGACGTTTCCGTCATTGCCTCTTTCGGCTCTACGCGTTCGCGCCAAGACACCATGGGAAACGTAACGGGAACGAAAGTCAGCCTGCTTGCCACGCTGATGGTGTTGTGTGCCGTCGTTGTGATTCTGATGCCGGGGACCACGCACGCCAGGCCATCCCCTTTCCTTAGGTAAGGCCTCCAGTCGAAACGAGAATATTCGCCAGTGATTCCAGAATCTTTGGGAAAAGGGGACAGGGTCACCTCGAGCCTTGGCGCTCCGAGTGTTTGGCTCGATGAATGGATCCTATATGGGGGCATTTTTTAACCAGTTTGAATGTTTGAACCAGGGGTAGAGCGAAACTGTTAAAATTTTTAATTAATTATGATATTACTGTAATTCTATGAATATTATTTTTTTTCTGTTGGAAACCGTTATAAAATGTAGGGTATTAAGTGAAACTTTTATTCCACACATTTTTCTGTAAATGAGAAACTTGAATTTTTTTGAAAGTAGAAAAAAGCTTTAGTTAAACAGAAGCATTTATTCTGCCCGAAAAAAAAGTGAAAGTTGTGACATGCAGATTTCCTGAAAATGTGGGGTAGATAGGTCTGAAAGGTTAAACCTTAAACTGTTCGGGGAAAATAATTATATAAAAATCACAATGTCCTTTCTGTTCTATATTTTTCCTGCTTCTTTCAACTTTTATATTTTACCCTTAAATATCTGATTAAAAGTATATAATCTTCCAGATAGTTTACTAATCGAACCTAAAATAATTGTTAAAAATGAACTCTTACAACAAAATTAAAGTGTTAATGTACAAAGTAACTTAACACGCAAAAGAAATAATTTAAAAGTTAAAAGTTCGATACATAACTTTTATTTATAAAAATTCACAGTTTCATTCTACCCCTGCTTTGAACTATTCAGGGTGAGGAATCGGTTTTTGAATTTGCTTTCGAATGTTCGAGCGAATATCGCAATCGTTGCGGGTAAAAGTATCCAATTCCCGTTCAATCATCCCCAAAACCGCGGCTTTAATTACACGGGGGTTGTCTTTGCTCGACAAACGATGCAGTTAACAGTTTACCTCGATCTTCTCAAGACTTTTCCACTATTCCCTTAGTTAGAAGCTCAAAAGGTACCCATTTTTACCAAAGCAATCGAGTATTGTTTCGAATGCATTTCGCGTGGTTGTGCAATTGCGAAGAGCAAAGCACTAGCACGAATTTCAATATCCCCTATCCAACAGAAGCTTCGCGCTTCCTCTTTGAAATATCAACGAAAAGAAACACAGTCCCTATCGCCCAGCGGTTGAAAAATATCCCTCGATTCGTTCCCGCGTGAAGCAACAATGGAAAGTCGACCTGCCTGTAGTTACGATATCACTGTGCCTGCGACAGTAGAAACGGCATTTTCAAAATCGAGCCAACGAGCACGCGACGCGTCCACGATCCTCGCCGCCGACCGAGCAACGTGCAATTCGCCGCGGAAACCGTCCCCGGTTTCGTTCCAAAGGGAAAATCCCACCGTCGTAACGCTCCAAGTTCCAATCGCTAGATCGCTATCTCGATACTTCATCGATTTATTTTCGACCCGGCGACGCGGCAATTTAGTCATATCGCAGGCTACCAACGTTCCCCTTGAGATCGCGCCAGACGTTGACGGACCTTCGATGCTAGGATCCCGATTAATGCTGCATTCTTTTCTCCATGGGAGTCCCATGGACACCGATAACGCTCTGTCCAGATAGAGATAACGCGGAGCTTACGTCCCACGTACGCTCAGGGAGATTAGCGCCCCGATCGAGACGGCGAAATTAACGGCGATCCGCAAACACGGTTTATCCTGCGCAGCCCCGCCGATCGCCCAGCCAATATATCTCTCCCCCGCAACCATTTTTCACTGCCAATATGAAATTCTGACGCGCGACTCAGCCGCTTTATCGCGCCGTTTATTGCGGCTTTATCATCGGGCGATATCCTATTGGCGTTGCAAGGACCCTGCGAGGTCCTCGAAGGGACCGAGCGTAACCGTGGATCAACGAGATGCTCAGCTATTTTGGGAACCTCCCTTAAATACTTTCGGATTTTTGCTTTCAACGAAATATTATCAGATCTCAACAAAATACCTGGAACATTCGAGGATCTTGAGTTTTAAAGACTTAACTTTGAATCATCCAAATCGAAGGATTTTTTTAAAGATTTTTTAGTCATATCGAATCAAGGAAGAGGGTTTAATTAAGAATTGATAAATCGAGAGGTGCGATACAAGGGAAAATGAGGCATTGAGAGCGAAAACGGACTAACCCACATTATAAAAAAAATAATTCTTCCTATTTTATTTGATTAGTAGAGCCTATTTTATACATTATTGCTATTAACTGAATTTCATCAAATGTCTTTGGTGCTCTATTAATTTTGCTGGCCGCGTGAATGTTGAATTCGCGGCAGGTTGGAGGCTCGAAAAATCACACGTCCGCGGGACAACGGCTGGTTTCCCGTTTAGCGAGTTTTCCTTGGCGCGAGTGATCTCATGGGAATGATTTGCAACACCGATTTCTCGAGGCTCCACATACCCGATACCCCCGTGAAAGTTTACTCACTGATGTAATTACACGTGCTATTGGCGCAAGTCATCGTTACACGTTTGGAGAATGATACAGTGGGAACGTGTGCCGTGCCGAATGCTCCCCGACGTGTTCCGATATTCCCTCGACAACCGGTGACAAAAAAGTAGCTGGAGATGGTTGGTAAAAATGCACCGAGCGTGTTGTAAAAGTTTATCGCGACACCGAAACATGGATACATTATTAATACTCTTCCCATCGCTTGGCACAGTATTCGTCTGCGATTCGAGGACGCAGAGCGTGTTGAACTTGGTAGTGGGAACTTGGGAAATGGAAAATCAGCGTTCGCACGAATCAATTTTTAGTTAATAATAGATATATTAGAAAGGGGCATAAAATATACTAAAAAGAATTCTTTATTTTTGCATGATTCCAGTTTTGTGTCAAGGAAAGTGCCTTACTTATATCTTTAAAATCCAACGTTCGTCCGACTGAATTTTCACTTCCATGGGAAATTACTCGTGCCCATTTTCACCCAAGAATCCAGTTAATTTATACACCGATTCTGTAAATAGAAATGTACCGAGGAGATAAGAAGGTCCCTCGCGTTCAGATTGCCCGAGTCCAAAAAGCTATTTCTAATCGTTTAGTTTATCAGGCGACAAAAATATACATCGTCCTCAGAAAATGGTAAAATAATTCATTCACTATCTGCGGTGAACTAGCTTAACTGAGCAAACGGATCTTGGAAGAACGAAGCTGCCCCGAATTTTCACGAGTTTCGTGAAGCAGCATTCCCTCTAATCGTACCAAAAAATTCTCAAACTCTTATTGACGAATCCCATTTTCTGGCTAATCATTAATTCCGTAGCAACGACGCTCCAGACTTTTATTTCCTTCATTCAAATCTTCAAAATTGATAACTTCAAAATTCAAACTGCTTATCGCCATCTAATCGTTCCCATATTTATATTGAACACATTTATATTTAAAAATCGGTACCTACTCAATTACTTTCACATAGTTAAATACTTTACATAAAAAGAAGCAGCTTTTCTTTCACGATGCTCATACACGGTCGTTGAATTTCCAGCAGACAGAGGCGAGTGTCAGACCAGAGACTGGCCGAAATCGAGACGCTGATGGGCCTGGAGAACGTGCGAGGAAAAGTGGTGAAGGTTCCCGTTGCATTCGGCGTGTTGGATCCAGATAAAATGTAAGTACATATCAGCGATTACATAATTTCAGAAACGTCGACTGACCCGTATCGCTGACTTATTGTTCACCGGTCGGTTATCAGTAATTAATAAACGCCTCCATCTAAGGTGGGTACAAAATTCCTCTGATAAAGAACGCGTTACGCGTTTCCCTATCACGGCTGCCCAACGAAATTACTCTCAACACGATGAATGGCTAATATCAACTCCTTCGACGAATTTCGATAATTCCTCACACATCCCCCATCTTCATTCCCTTCCATTTAAAAGCAGTATAGGGGATCGTAAAATTATGCCACGCTCCAAAGAATTAGGGAAGATAAACGGAATAAGAGGGAATCGTGTTTGCATCCGTCGATTTGAAAATTTCCTTCAAATTTTTCAAAGTCGATTTTGGTAGTTGCCGCGAAACTGCAATCAACTGCGCGCACGTGTGGATGAAAACGATTAGCGCGTATCACGCCTCGTTCGGCGCGAATTACGATCGGTGCTCGACGTTATCGCTGAACGTCGATCGCTTATCGCTCGCATGGGAATCGCTTGTTGACTGTGGGAATTCTGCTGGAGTGGTGTATATCGTAAACGAGCCTTTGCGAACGATAACCAGTGATCAAGCTACCGGGCGATTTCGCGTAACGATCGAGGGCGAAGGATAACGCGGTCGATCCGATTTTTTTTAGCAACTTCGGACAGAGCGAGAGCTGGACGAAGCATGGCTAAACGATAAAGCCGGGAATCCACCGGGGAAAAAATTAGCTTCAATACATTCTTATGGAACCGTTTCCACCAAAAGCTACGTTAAAACACAGCATCGCATAGCTTAGCTTAGCTTCCCGGTGGATTCTCGGATTAAGGATGTATTGGACCTATTTCCAAAATAGTGCCAAGTTCATGAAAATTTGTGAGATTTTTCTTTTTAATCTTCCTGGTGTGCTCTAAAAATTTTAAACGAATTTACTAAACGGTTACTGAGTTATGACGATTTTAATTTTCACTGATTTTACACGTACTCTTATGGAAAGAGACGATCTTGACGGATAAACCATCTGAAAAAATGTTGAAGAAATAGTGCCAATGTTTTCAATTTTTTTTGTACATGCAGTATATGGGTAGATGAAAATATCTGCCGAGTTTCAATTGTTTTCACTACACCGTTTTAAAGAAATAAATTATAACTTGTGAAAATTGTGAATTCTGGGCATTTTCACCGCCAAAAGTTTAGCAAATAATGCTTGAGAAAGCATTTGTAAAGTGAAAAATACCTTCTTGGATTAAAAATAAGACTTCAACTGTCGTTCGAATTCCTTACATCTAGATTTACTATGCGTAAGACGTAGATATTCAAGTATTTCAAATTTCATATACTTTTGTCTGATATTGTACGTCCGATACATCCTTAAGGGGGTATACCCGTTTGAAGCCTCGGAAAATGTGAACATTTTGTGGATTTTTTTACAAGTCAACGGCTTGATGAAGATTGCCCGTTTTTTTACTATGTTCACACAGTATTATGAACTATTTATAAAAAAAGTTTCAGTTAAAAAACTCTTGTTTTTCGGAAGTTATAAATACATATCCGAAAGTCTCTAGATTTTAGACGGCTAAACGGTGGGCCTAAAAACTCGCGCTACGTTCAACCAATTTTGCATGCAGGATCGTAATAAGGTTCCACATCGTCCATCGAGGGTTTTTTTTATTCCGATTCCCCGTTTATTATTTATAAAAAAAAGGCAGCATTTTCTCTTAGAAAAATGTAACTTTACTTTTGATCTCTCACCATTTCTTTATTTTTCAAAATTTTCAAAATCGGCCCCGATGGACGATAGCTATTGACATACTTTATAAGAAGATTTTATTGTTTTTTAATTCAGATACGACATACAGCTGTTTTTGCGCCCACCGTTTAGCCGTCTAAAATCGAGAGACTTTCAGATATGTATCCATAACTTCCGAAAAACAATAGCTTTTTAACTGAAACTTTTTTTATAAGTAGTTCATAATACTATGTAAACAGAATAAAAAAAACGGTAAATCTTCATCAAGCCGTTGACTTGTAAAAAAATCCACAAAATGTACACATTTTCCGAGGGTTCAAAGGGGTATACCCCCTTAAGAGAAAGTGAGAAGGCAGAAGATCCTTCGATTGTCCGCCAACAAAACGCGCCAGTAATCCCCGGAGCAAATAGGAGACAGATATACCACCGTTGCATCATCGCACCGCCGAAAATACCGATCTGCTGGATGGAAGAAGAAAAGGGAAGCTATTCTGGTAGTGCAGTGACTGATTCTGGGTTCAGGAATCTCCGAAGCGTACACGGAACGCGTCACGAAAACAAACACCGTTTATTTCTGCCCAGCCGCTCCTCTTTTTTTTTTTTCATTTCCTGACGGTCAGTCGCGAATTTGACGAGCTTCCGCGCGGGGCTCGCGCAGCCCAGCGGTGGAGGAAATGGGGCGCGCGGGGGTGGGGAAGAGGAATCTGCACGAAATGTGGCGCACGTTCGGCTCGAAGCGGCGTGGCTGCATTGAAATTCAACTTGTTGCTTCCGCCCTGTACGTTCTCGTGTCGCCTGCATGACAGGGGTGATCCTTCCAGCGGATGAGAATGAACGGAGGGGGTCGGTGCTGGGTGGGCTAACGACGCGGAGGGGGGTGGTCACGTATCGCGGGGCGAAATGAAGAAGAACGGCCTACTACTAACCAGAAGGTACCTCGAGGGTGTCGCGAGACAGTGGCAAACGTCAGCCACGGTATTGCATTACCTTAGACCTTTCGACGGGCCTGTTGGTCCTAAAATAATTCCCGTTTACTTGTAAATACAAAGGGCAGGGATATTTCGGAGAGGCGTTTGTGGGCGACTAATAAAGATTCAAGGGGAAGGGATAAATATTGCCGGCGACAAATTGAATTGGAACAAGGGGCGTAACCTAGGACTTAAGAAGTCTATGCGAGGAGTCTAAACAGAATTCTATTTTTTGGTTCATCAAACTGAAGGTACATGTTAGGGTGGTCCTTATTTTTCAACTTTAAAATATATATTGTCTGACCCTCTTAAAATTTTCTATTTGACAAAAAAAAAATATCTCCGTGTTTTTTATTTTTATATTTTGATATATAAAGGTCGCTCAAGGACTTTATATTTCGCATGTAGGGGAGCCCGGGGCAAAATCGGGAGGTACAAAAAAAATCTCATAACTTTGACATTATTAAGTGAAAAACAAATTGCAATTGGGATTCATTAGAATAAACTCTTTTTTAAATAATAGTAAAAATAATCTTTTTAAAAATACAAAAAAATAACGATTTAAAATATGATCCGTTTTTACGATTTTACACCGTGGCCTAGGTAAAACCGGGTACCATACTAGATAGCACCTATAACAACGAAACTCATCCAATTCTCCAGTCCCCCAACCAGTTAGAACAAGCTGTAAAGGAAAAAAAAATTTTTTTTTTAAATTTATATCAAAATAGTAATATTTTATTGCCGTTGAGCGACCTTTAATCCTTAATATATTTTAATAAAATTTTAGACCAAATTCTTTTCAAACTATTTGGAAGCTTCTGGGAGGGTCGGAAGAAATTTTTAAAAAAATTTAATTTTTTACCATACATATAAGGACCACCCTAATACATATGCACGAAGTAAAACGGCGCAAAGTGCGTTGCTCAATGGACAAAAATCTAAAAATCAATATTTTTTTGCGATGATTTTTAACATGACCGGAATCCAGACTCTTTATTTGTATATGAACACTCGAAAGAAAACAAAATAAACGCTCCCAACACTCAGAAAACACCTTAGTAGGGTAAACCAACCAGTAACTGACCGCATAACAGTGAATGACCATTGGGCAAAGAAATGTCAATTATAAATTTAAAAATATTATATGTTTATAAATGGAGTGTAGTTGCACTTTTAATATCCCATATTTTTAGTTACGCGTATTAAGCAAACATTAATAAGTACAATTCTTATTAAAAGTATCCGGTCATTTACTGGGCTTCTACATGTTTTGCATTTTATAATCTTTTTTTTTTAAATTACTATAAGAATATGTAATTATTTTTATATAAATTTCAAGAAAAATCAATTTAAATGCAATTTCAACAGTTGCTTTGTTGTTATACATAAATATATTCAAGTATTAATATCAAAGGTCTATGAATTGAAAGGTCTATTGAGAGAATCTATTTAACGCATTTCCTTGATGTATTTACTTAGTTCTGTCCTATACCTCAAGGCCACCTACATTATTAACATTATGCATGAATAAAAATAATTTTCAATCGATCATTTAACACGAAGGTACTACATACTCTGTATTTTGGTTGTGAAACGATTTTTTTTACTTACATTAAATTCAGTTTTATTGTCTCGAAGTTACACATTCAATAAATTGCTGAATTATGTTTCCAAACTTTAACTTCACTTTTCTCGAAAAAGGTAAAACACGTCTTGAGGTTTATGTTGGAAACTATTTCTGGGACAATCCCCTATACTATCATACAAAAAAAATTGCACATGTATGCACTTTGTTTATTTACAGTAATTTTTTCACAAAAGACAAAAAAATGGAAGTTCTAAACATCCGATCTGTTTTTTCCAATTGTTTATACGATACCTACCATGACTTTTCCATCCTGGATACTGTCTTCAGTTTTAAAATAGCTGTCAAACGCGATACACGTGAAAAAAATAATTTGATACAAAAATGTTTCGAACAAAAGTTAGTCAGTATTCAGTTGACGACAAATTGCAAAAGTAAATATTGATAAAAAACTTTTTATTCAATAAATAATCGAGATCACCTCAATTTTTTTTAATGCAACTGTATATTTTTTTCTACACCAATCGATGCATCTATATATTCTAGTTAAAAAGGTATTGGGGTATATATGCCGAAAGCTGATTAGTTCAGAAGTTATGATTTTTGTCCCGACTTCCCATTGATTCAACGCACTGTGCGGCGTTTCATTGTTCCGTTTCCGATTACCAGGAAGATAAATATTCGACAGATAAATAAAAACAAATTTCGCGCGGTATAATAGTCGATCATGCATACCTCCTATATTTATTATTAAAAATTACTATAAAAAAAAACTGCAACTCCTTCAAAGATGCATAAAAACATGATCCAAATTTCAGACGAATCGAATCGCTAAATAGTTTCTTAAAAAAAGAATACCAACTTTTGCTATGTTTTTAGCCCAAAAATAGAATTTCCCAATAAGCCTGGTTGCCGCGAAATGTTGGTCGAATTTTGAAATATAATTTAACATGATTTTTTATAATTTTACTCTGCTTTCTGCTCTTCATAATTGTTGTTAACTTCTGCTTAGGACATTTAATATTTCAAGAATTGGTGCTCGTGGAAGAATTACAGCCCGAGTTAAATTATTCAAAAGTTATAATACTAATAATAATAATAAAAAATTGTGCCGTTCGTTGCCGCGTTAAATTCTCGCCGTCGTTACTTCTTATCGCCGCCAAATCGATGATATAAGATCGCTCCCATCCGAATCTCAAGAATTCCGACGTTCCCCATACTCGAGCAACCCCGGCCCAGAAACTAGTGATTCCAGAAGTTGAATTCAGAAGGCGTACGTAAGCATCATGGTCGCGGCTGCATCTGGCGGGACGCTAGCGTATTCGCTTACGTACATAACGATGCACGCTGAATAATATAAATCGCGACGAGGTGGTCCCCGCAGGATAAGAGGAGACAGGAAGAGTGGTACTGGCGCAGAGAATGCCGGGTACGTAATGGAGCCTGTAACCGGGTTACCTATCCGCTTCGAATGCCATCCGAATAAATTTCTATTCAGACACGCTGCTAGCCGAGCTCGCTCACTCGCTGGTAAAATCGAAAATTCGCCTCGGAGGCGAGGACGAGTTCGGAAATCCTCGCTCCGATATGCTAACGTTTGCACGCGCCTTAATCATCCCGAGGGGCGACCGCTTTCACGACTGCACGCAACTCTATGCCGTTCATTTTCCACATTCAACTCGCAATTCACCGTCCCGGCCCTCCGGAGATCTCCAATTGACTTTCCAGGGAAAATTGCGTGCAAAAAGGGGGAAACTCTCCGCTGTAACGAAGGAGCCAACGGCCTCCGAGTCTGATAGACCATTGTGCGAGCACGAGGAACCATTTCGCCAGTTTCTTTAGCGGAGCGCACGGTCGAAGGGTGTAATAAGATGGGACGCGGGCTGAACACCTCCAGAACAGCGCTACTCTAATGTTTGGCTTCGCTGGAGAAAGTGTCACGCGCTCAAGTCGAAGATGAAGTGCTGGAGGTATTTCATTTTTAGGGGGCGAGCTTTATGCTCGGCAGCGCCTGGCTGCTTCTAGCGCGGTAATTCGATTGGTTTGGGTGGCTAAGTGTGAGCCGATCAATTGGTACGCGGAGCTCTTTTCCTTTTGGCGAGGCGAATAATTTGCAGTCGAGGTGCGCGGGCCACGACTGTGAGCGGAAAGCGTAACGAGCGAGAGGGAAATGCATCGGAGGCTGCCAGCTCGGCTATTATCTCATGCTCGATTACGCGCGATACGTGCTCGAGTTGGGCTTTCGATCTTGAACTGCAAGGGGATCTTGAACCTAATGGAATTATCGTGACAGTGTAATACTGGCGGGGATTCAATTGGGCAGTGAGGTTTGTAACGGGAGCTGGAGACCGAGAGAAAATACTGGCTGCTCAACAGTTCTTGTGCGATCCACTGAAAGGGCGGCTAAAGAAGTAGTAAAATCTATTTAAATTCCAATTGAGGAGTACGCAAAGGTCGCAAAGAATTTATTAAGAACAAAAGTAAAGAACGTTATTACGATCGATAAAGAAAATTAATATTTCGAAGGAATTACACGCGAGTAAAAAACTAGAAAATAAAAAATATATAAAATAAAAAATTTATGTTAAACGATTTTATTAAAAATGCACTAAAGAATAAAAAATAATTCTTTTCTTGTACCGCTATTTCGATGGGGTTCTTTCACTTTAAATAAAATCGTGGAGAAGGGTATCTCACAGCAAATTCATTTCGACGCTTGATGCTGTATTAAATTGATTAATGCTCCACGATTGTATTTAAAGTGAAAAAACACCATCGAAATTGCAGTACAAGAAAAGAATTATTTTTTAGTTTTTAGTGCATTTTTAATAAGATCGTTTAACATAAAATTTTTTTATGTAATTTTTATTTTCTAGTTTTTAGTGTTTAGGGATTTAAATTTCGCAGCTCTGACTTCTTTAGAAATATCTTTTATTTAATTTCAAATCGCGAGGCGACTAGCGACCCGAACGCAGCGGCTTTTTATCATTTTCGAAAAGAAGGCAAGTGACTGATTTCAAGCCGTGTGGATTTGTGGTTATGGGTTATATTTATTGATGACTGGGTAATATTTTCACCCGCTCGGGGTTAATTTTTTTTTAAATATTGTATTGTCATCCAAACTCCGCACGCCTGCAAAGTTTCAAGACAATTGGATAGTTGGAAGTGGGTTAAATTTGAGTTGCCAGATTTAAACCATACAAACATACAAACAAACAAACAAACAGAGGATCGAAGCTGAATAAAATCGTTTAAAAAAGAGGATATTTATGAATATTGAAGAACCTGTCACCACTGCTCGTTTCTGCAATGAAAATGTTAATCTACGAAACATTGACTGAATGACAAACGGAAATCGCTGGTACAACCGTAGTGGCGCAAGCTACTTACAGTTACTTACACAATTTCCACGATTCCTCAGAATTCCACGTTCCCAGCGATAAGGCCCGAGTGAAATAATTCGTAGCAGGACATTTTAGACGATTAACGATTGCATGCTACGCGGTATTCCATCGGCACGTGGTACCCTTTCCTTACTTTCAACACGTGTGACACGCGTGATCGTGCGAAACGCCGTTCCACGCGTCCATTCTCCAAAGTCCAAAGGCGAGAAAGAAGGGAGCGGGTCGGGAAAAAATTGCTGGATTTGGTCCCCTAAAAAATTCCATTCCGTTGACCGAGCATATGGCATCTATGCTGAACGCGTGATCTCCATTTCGAATCATCCTATTTGTTACTACTCGATCATCTCGGACGGGAACGTGATCGTCCCATCTTTTCCTCGGTTTGCCCTTCATCTTTAACCCCTTGAACCCGTTGTACCAGAATATCTGAATTTTCCCATTGTGTCCCGTGGTTTATACGTGCAATCCCATCTTTTGAAATTTTTATTCTCACGATAATTACGTTTATAGCGGTTTAATAACAGAATAATAAAACGTAGGTGTAGAGACTTCCCTCGTCTTCTTTAAAAATTAAAATTATAAAGGTGAATAAGTGTTGGAAGTCAAGGTTTAATGGGTTACATTTTAGAGAATAATAGTGATCGAGACTTGAACGTTTAACGGGTTATTCTCACTCCGTTCTTTTCTTTTCTTATTCCAGAGGTCGTAGACGAAGATCCGCCACGAACAGCAGACTCCAGACCCTGCGACGCATCATACGACTTGTCGCGAACAATCCTGACGTGCTCGACGACGAGGAAACGATTCTTTCGTTGCCACTGGTAAGGATCCAACACCTTCGCCCTTTTCCCGAGACTTTCGTTTAAAACCTTCTACGTCTTTCAACGCGTCTACAATTGAATTAAACTGCGGAGCAATTTGTTTCGACTCTGACACTTTAAGACGTGCTAAAATGAAATTCCTATACGCAGAATGAAACAGTCATTCGTCCTATGACGAAGGTAGCGCGTGAGGCATCCGATTATAAGTCGCTTCGAATGCTCAATAAAAGTCCTCGGAGACTCGAAGGGACAAAAGAAACAGTTAAATAAATTTCTCGAGCAACAGCTTCCTCGGAGAAAGATTTCATTAAACCTCAATGAATTATGCTAAATCCTTCTTATGCTAGCTGATGTAACATAACCGAGTCACGAAGTGCTCTGCCACTACGATCCTGAATGGTTCGCGTAACTCCGGCGTTTTATCGATAACATGCCACGCTCCTCCGTCGCCAGCTAATTGCGAATGCTATCACAGCGATAATTGGCCGGCAATGAAAAATCTAAGGAGTTCGCTGGCACGCGCCTCGCCGTCCCGTGAACTCTATGCAAAAGCGTGTGGCCTCCTCGTGATACAACGTTCCGAGACGCGCAATTTACATACAAATCACTTATCGCCTTGCATTTCCACGCGGTTTCAATTTCTCAGTATCGCCACACGATATTTCATCATGTTGCGCGAAATTCAAGTAGTTCTTTATTTTATTTTATTTTACTTTATTTTACTTTACTTTATTCTTCCCATTAACCCACAATGGTGCTAATCTTTGAGGTTTCATGGATTCTTTTGGGGGTCCTTGTATGTGTATATATTACTCTAAAAGTTCGAGGACGGGTGAGTCTTGGAATTTGTTGGTGAATCCTAGCATTTGCCGTTGCGCGACGGTGGAAGTCCGAAATATCTTGAAAATATTTGAACTTCGGGCTTTTGCCAACAGGGTGATCGATAAATCCTGACATTTACCAGCATCTGTTGGTGGAAGCCCGAGGTTTGAATGTTTTCTGAGATATTTCGGACTTTTGCTGCCCCGTAGCGGCGAGTGTTAGGATTTGCTGGTAAATTCCATGATTCTCCGGTCTCCGAATTTTTTACAGTAGGTAACGTGTATACTCGACTCACTCATATGCACAGGGGTCAGTGGTTCATTTTACATATATTCGTTTGGTGAACAGTTCTACAATACTTTGTTAATATGGAGCGGCAAATTTTGGGGAGCGATAAATTTTAGAGGGAGGCAAATTTTGGGAGCGATAAATTTTGGGGAGCGGCAAAGTCTGGGAGCGATAAATTTTGGGGAGCGGCGAATTTTGAAGAGCATTAAATTTTGAGAAGCGGCAAATTTTGGGGTGCATCAAATTTTGGGGAGCATCAAATTTTAGGAAGTGGCAAATTTTTGGGAGCGATAAATTTTGGAGAGTGGCAAATTTTGGGAGCGATACAATTTTGGATGCGATAAATTTTGGGGAGCGGCAAATTTTGGGGAGTATCAAATTTTGGGGAGCGGAAAATTTTGGGGTGCATGAAATTTTGGGGAGCATGAAATTTTAGGGAGTGGCAAATTTTTGGGACCGATAAATTTTGGGGAGCGGCAAATTTTGGGTGCGATACAATTTTGAATGCGATAAATTTTGGGGAGCGGCAAAGCGGGAGTATCAGATTTCGGGTTGCATCAAATTTTGGGGAGTATGAAATCTTGGGTAGTGGCAAATTTTGGGGAGCGGGAAATTTTGGGGTGCATGAAATTTTGGGGAGCATGAAATTTTAGGGAGTGGCAAATTTTTGGGAGCGATAAATTTTGGGAGCGATACAATTTTGGATGCGATCAATTTTGGGTTGCATCAAATTTTGAGGAGTATCAAATTTTAGAGAGCAGCAAATTTTGGGGAGCGGAAAATTTTAGGGGAGCAAAAACTTGAGAAAACTTTAAAAACAATTCGCTCTTATTCATCCAGCAAATTAGTAATAACTCATATATGAGTTGTAATATTGAATTAATTTTAAAATTGTCTGAACTCTTTAAAATTGAAATATTTGATGATATTCCACGTAAAGGGGGCATACGCTTCTCAGCCTATGGGCACGAAATCTCCGAAATCCGCTCCTGCTCTAAACTCTAAATCATATTCACGAAATATTGTAGACATCATCAAATACTCGTTTGACTATCGATTATTTATACCGCCTAGTCTTAACCGAAAATACTTTATTCTGATTGCAGAAAGTGAAAGAGTACCGGCGTGGCGACGACGACTATCAATTTATTTAACTTCGAAGCAACGCGTCGCGCTGGGATCCAGAGCGAGCACGAAGACAGTTGAGAGACCAGAAAACGCTTACAGAAGGAAGGAAAAAAATTAATGATCTCTCGACCCTAAAACGCCAGAGCAGTATTACCGGACCGTCCTCCGTCCGAGCTTAAACTCTTTAACGAACACTTACCACTAATTAGGATACTAAGTAACTAACCACGGAACGGGGAATGAATGAAGAAAGGGTGGAAGAAAACGATTTGGTAAAGTCACACTGAAACGTGCTCTTCGTTCGAACGTAATCAAACAGGAACCATCGTCCGTCGTTTATCTTAGTTTTGTATTCGTTCCTACACATGTATTCTTCTATTCTAAGTAGTTATTTATTTAGGTAGCTTTATTTATTATTTATTTAGACAGCTCAGGCCAGCTTTCCTCCATCGGCGCTCGGTACAGCGTGAAAAGGAATCACTCGACTCGTGTCTACCGGTCACTTTCTTTCCTTTAAATCTCGTTGAATTTCAATCGTTGGAAAAATTCAAAAACTATACCGCCTCGGTGGAGAATCACTGGCCCACATCGATAATCTCTTGAATAAATCTGGCGACGTTCCGTGTCTCGATCACGGATTTTGGTGAATCTTTCAACTAACCCCAGTGGCTTAATTATAAAAAGACGTAAATTTGAATATCAACAATCGTTTCTTAATACAGCCAGGGCAAGTCTAAGCCACGTTGGCTAGAATCAGATGGGAAGTGTTTCCCAAGCCCCTGGAGAAGGAGAGCGACATTTATAAGTCACGAAACTTGAGAAATTTAGTTACCCCTCTGATTACCTCCGAAATCGATAATTGCAAGCTTCCAACATTAATGCCTCCAGACGAGGTGAAATCTGCTTAAAATTACTCTCCTTCTCTGGGGCTCTACTCTGACAATTCGCCAAATAATGTTAAGCCACTGTGAGGAATCACTGAGAAATTAATAATAAAAAAAGTGATCGATTTCGTTTCGATCGCCACTCGTCGCTCGTCCATTTCATCTTCGTTTTCGTGGCACGACGGTTCCCAGATTCTGGCAAATAGCTTTCTTTTATGAGGCTCTAGTTGTTCGGCTCTTTAGTGAACAGTTAGAGGAAGAATCGATAGGTATCGAGATTTTCAAGGATTTACTTTTGGGAAGAATTTAGGAGCCGTCACTGCGAGATTCGTACGCCATCTCATTCGTCGAATTAATTTATTTATCCTACGCCAATGGATTTCTATGTGAAGCGCGTATATTTTGTAAGACCGCACGGTATTTCATTGAACATGTGATGTATTTTATTTATTGCCCCGTACGGAGAGTCACGATATCGGGAGAGAACACGCGCGAGCTTGCGCGCGAATAATTAGCATCGGACGATGCCGAATCGTTAATCGCGCGATTACTCGCGGACAAATCCGCGTTGTTCGACAGTGTATTGATATGTGAGAAGCATATGGTACCCTTAGGACATTTTGTTTTAAGTTATTTATTTATTTATTTATTTAAATGCACCGTAGTGCTAGGCGAGGCATTAAAGACACTGTCGCGCCTGCCGCGACTTCGATGTGTGTATCGAGCAACGCGTCCGAGATGGTAGTTCTCGTTCATCTTGCGATCTGTGCGTATCATTTTGTTTATTTGAACGCAAAATAAAAGTAATAGTCAGCTGTAGAAATTGTACTTTTATCGCCTCCCTTTCCCTCCCATACGTTCCCCGGACAAAGTTTACTTTATCCACGTTACAGTTGTTGTAGATAGTGAAGAGCTCCAGGCCAGTTGAAGCGTTTAAAAGAGATTGCCTTTCAAAGACTTCGGAGCTTTAAAGATCACGTTTTTACACGTCGGATATTGAACTCGTGGGAACGTGGCTTAACTGTATATTGTATTCAAATTATATTTCTTAATGCAGTCAGTGCTTTCTTCAATGTGTTTTTGAAGTCACTTTAAACTTCTCAAAGGGAAGAACTTGATCTTTGTATTGAAATTTTAAGGAAAGCGTGAACCTTTAGTAAAATCGTGTTAAGCTTCCCTTGCTACAGATGTACTAATTAATGAGAAAATAAATATGGATGAATATCAGAGATGGGCAAAATTTTTATTTAAGTCAATTTCGAATAACGAATAATTAAAGTTAAAAAAATTATTCGTCACGTGTCGAATGAAGTTAAAGTTAAAATTTACGGTCGTCGAATAAAAAAATTAACTTTATTCGACAAATAATCTAAAGTGAAAAGTAACTCGTATTTGATCCGTTACTTAAGTAATTTTTTTTATTTAGTTAATGCCCAAGTCTGGTGAATATTAACGAGAGATAGCAAAAGGGTAATTAAATACGTGGAAGTTTGCCAATTAATTAGTCGACATAGAATTCCCGATTTTCGAACGGATCCGCGGCAAATTAATTAAAAATCCGCATCAGAGCTCCCTCTGTAGAAGCCGTGAACGAAGCATTTCAATGCTGTCGGTAAATACAGTTTATTTCAAAAAAATTTCAATGATACGACTGATAAGAACACGCACGAGCTTCCTGTCTGCCTGCATTCGGATATTCGAACACGTTTGAGGAAAAGTTTCCTCGGGAAAACCGATAGGGCATTCAACGGCCGGGCTAAAAACAGTTTATACTACTGGCAGTGAAGGAGAGGCTGGAATTAGTCGGACATATTCTAAGCAGACCCCTGACGACGAAATCTTTATTAATAATCAGCCACGATTGAAACGAAACGAGACAAAATCAACGTGAAAACAATCAATTTAGATTGTTAGACTAAAGAAACTAATTATAGGAAACAGACGAGACAAGAGGAAGAGGAATTGTCAGACCAACAACGTTTCCGATTATAAAAGGAAGGAAGGAATCCTTCCTCCAGGGTAAACATGACAAATGACCCACACTCCATCACTTACTCCTTCCACAGAAGTGAGACTTTTTAGCTTTTGCTACAAACTCGTCTTCCCCAACTCGAAAGGATTATCCAAAAACTCCTCACCCGGGCAAAATTTTATAAAAATAAAATTTCGAGTAACAAATAAAAGTTAAAAAAAACTTATTCGCGATTCGTTCGTTAACATTTCGACACAGCTGACGAATAATTCTTTACCTTTTAATCGTTATTCAAAATTTTATTTAACTAAAAATTTTGCCCATCTCAGCGTTGGCAATTTCAAAATCAAACAGCGAAGCTGTCTCCCATAAAACATGACCACCCGTCTTTCCAACGAGCAAGAAGAAAAACCGAAGGAAACGATCGCAGCTTGCTGACACAGCCAGCTTTCCATCGCGGTGAACCAATACTGGAATAGCTCGCCGTTTCGAGCGGGATCCCCTAGGGAGGACAGTACTTTCGCGGCCGGGGCCGCGGGAAATTGCAATAATCCCGCTGGCGTCCAGGTTTCTTTGTGGTTCGCGGCGTTCGTGCGAGCGGCTGATCCGTGGAGAGCGCGATTGGCCGGGGCAATCGGCCGACGCGCCCGCACTCCCGGCAGATATCGAATTATTTCATAAATACGCACACAGAGACCGCGTGGGTGGCCGCACACCGTTTCGCAATCGTTACTGCGCAGCGAATCGTGCGTGTATCAGCGGCGAAGCGTTACGTTGTAATCGGGGAACGGGCCTCCAAAATGTTGCACAACAGCCCGCGGTCGCCGATTAAACGGACACCGCTGGCCGTGCTGCATGCGGGGAGGGAAGGTACAGTGCCTGGCTGAGATAATAAAGCGACTTCGTAAAAGCACCGGAGGCTCGGAATCTTTATCTGTGCAGTAAAAAGAAGTGTAGTAAAAGAAAGTATGTACGTACATGTTTTCAAATAAGTGCAGCCCTGTAACAAGTAGCAAAGGACACGCTCGGCGGCTTGCTCACCACTTGAGTGACTTTCGGTTCAACTACTTGTATTTAGGGGAGAGTTGTACAGTACCGACCAAAGCCGACCTATATATATATATTTATATATAAATTATTTATATACGCATTAAAATTTACTATAATTATAAAATTCAAGATTAACCCTAAATAATTTTAAAAATGAATTAGAAATACACTCTAATAACCAAAAAATTTAATAACTTTTATAAAAAAATAAAAAAATTTTAGATTTTAAGTTCTCCACTAGCAAAATAATTTCCTCCATCTTATTAAATTGATAGAAAAAAAACTTAGATTTCAAATAATTTCTCCACTAGCAAAATAATTTCCTCCATCTTATTAAATTGATAGAAAAAAACCTTAGATTTCAAATAATTTCTCCACTAGCAAAATAATTTCCTCCATCTTATTAAATTGATAGAAAAAAACCTTAGATTTCAAATAAGTTCTCCACTAGCAAAATAATTTCCTCCATCTTATTAAATTGATAGAAAAAACCTTAGATTTCAAATAAGTTCTCCACTAGCAAAATAATTTCCTCCATCTTATTAAATTGATAGAAAAAACCTTAGATTTCAAATAAGTTCTCCACTAGCAAAATAATTTCCTCCATCTTATTAAATTGATAGAAAAAAACCTTAGATTTCAAATAAGTTCTCCACTAGCAAAATAATTTCCTCCATCTTATTAAATTGATAGAAAAAAACCTTAGATTTCAAATAAGTTCTCCACTAGCAAAATAATTTCCTCCATCTTATTAAATTGATAGAAAAAAACCTTAGATTTCAAATAAGTTCTCCACTAGCAAAATAATTTCCTCCATCTTATTAAATTGATAGAAAAAAACCTTAGATTTCAAATAAGTTCTCCACTAGCAAAATAATTTCCTCCATCTTATTAAATTGATAGAAAAAAACCTTAGATTTCAAATAAGTTCTCCACTAGCAAAATAATTTCCTCCATCTTATTAAATTGATAGAAAAAAAACTTAGATTTCAAATAAGTTCTCCACTAGCAAAATAATTTCCTCCATCTTATTAAATTGGTAGAAAAAACCTTAGATTTCAAATAAGTTCTCCACTAGCAAAATACTTTCCTCCATCTTATTAAATTGATAGAAAAAAACCTTAGATTTCAAATAATTTCTCCACTAGCAAAATAATTTCCTCCATCTTATTAAATTGATAGAAAAAAACCTTAGATTTCAAATAAGTTCTCCACTAGCAAAATAATTTCCTCCATCTTATTAAATTGATAGAAAAAAACCTTAGATTTCAAATAAGTTCTCCACTAGCAAAATAATTTCCTCCATCTTATTAAATTGATAGAAAAAAAACTTAGATTTCAAATAAGTTCTCCACTAGCAAAATAATTTCCTCCATCTTATTAAATTGATAGAAAAAAACCTTAGATTTCAAATAAGTTCTCCACTAGCAAAATAATTTCCTCCATCTTATTAAATTGATAGAAAAAAAACTTAGATTTCAAATAAGTTCTCCACTAGCAAAATAATTTCCTCCATCTTATTAAATTGGTAGAAAAAACCTTAGATTTCAAATAAGTTCTCCACTAGCAAAATACTTTCCTCCATCTTATTAAATTGATAGAAAAAAACCTTAGATTTCAAATAATTTCTCCACTAGCAAAATAATTTCCTCCATCTTATTAAATTGATAGAAAAAAACCTTAGATTTCAAATAAGTTCTCCACTAGCAAAATAATTTCCTCCATCTTATTAAATTGATAGAAAAAAACCTTAGATTTCAAATAAGTTCTCCACTAGCAAAATAATTTCCTCCATCTTATTAAATTGATAGAAAAAAACCTTAGATTTCAAATAAGTTCTCCACTAGCAAAATAATTTCCTCCATCTTATTAAATTGATAGAAAAAACCTTAGATTTCAAATAAGTTCTCCACTAGCAAAATAATTTCCTCCATCTTATTAAATTGATAGAAAAAAACCTTAGATTTCAAATAAGTTCTCCACTAGCAAAATAATTTCCTCCATCTTATTAAATTGATAGAAAAAACCTTAGATTTCAAATAAGTTCTCCACTAGCAAAATAATTTCCTCCATCTTATTAAATTGATAGAAAAAAACCTTAGATTTCAAATAAGTTCTCCACTAGCAAAATAATTTCCTCCATCTTATTAAATTGATAGAAAAAAACCTTAGATTTCAAATAAGTTCTCCACTAGCAAAATAATTTCCTCCATCTTATTAAATTGATAGAAAAAAAACTTAGATTTCATATAAGTTCTCCACTAGCAAAATAATTTCCTCCATCTTATTAAATTGATAGAAAAAAAACCTAGATTTCAAATAAGTTCTCCACTAGCAAAATAATTTCCTCAATCTTATTAAATTGATAGAAAAAAAACTTAGATTTCGAATAAGTTCTCCACTAGCAAAATAATTTCCAGTTCTCGCTTCTTTGACCAAATATTAGCACTTTATTTAAATTAATCAATGAAAATCACAATTCTTTATAACCTATTTCGGGGTCATATTGTTTACTCCATTGCTCTCAACGTTCTGAGGCATTAAACGTATGCATACGTTGATATTCAGTGGGTTAAAAGTTATTTTTTAAAGCTGATCTTTTGTTTCTCGTGGAAGTAAATGATTTTGTTCTATTATGTATACTTTTTCTAGTCTAATAAGTTTAATAAAACGCCATGGTTTTGCAATATTCTTTGGTATATAATATACCATGACCTAAAATGTTTCCCCGTGTTTGTTGTACAGTACCGACCAACAGACTCTGTCAACCAGTAGAGACCATATTTTTCTTATCTGTAAGTTCAATCTGTTAGCAACTCAGATTAATTTATAAAATGTTCATTTAGCCTTCCTTCTACCTTTTCCTGCAGAAAAATAAAGTAAATAAGGATAGGTATGACAACCTACCAAACAGGAAGCTAGGATTTAATGAAGAAGTTATCCAGTGTGTTATTTGCAAGCAGAGTTGGGCATTAACTAAATAAAAAATTAAGTAAATAAAGATCAAATAAAAGTTACTTTAACTTTAGATTATTCTACGAATAAAGTTAATTTTTTTATTCGGTGAGAATTTACTCGACGAACAAAGTTAATTTTTTTATTCGTTATTCGAAATTTTATTTAAATAAAAATTTTGCCCATCTCTGGTTGCAAGGAATCATTTGACAAAGATTGGGTGCAGTGTACCGACTGTGACAGTTGGGCACACATCGAATGCGCAGATCAGGAGAATATTAATTATTTTACTTGCGAGTTTGTACAAATAAAATTTGAAAAAAATCTTGAATTCTACTAATTAAATGTCTTTTTATTAACATTGTTAATCATTTAGACCTAAAAATCTACAAATTTAATAGTTGCTCGGTACTGCACGACAATTTTTCGTTTCCTAGAAATTACAGCTTTTTTACTTCTGCGAATTATCAATTCTTATTATTAAATTTCACAAAAATAATTTCCCTCCTCTCACTAAGTTCCATCTATACTACAAACACGTTTTTGAATTTCTGATTTTTATCGACTCTACCCCAAGATATAACAAAAAAACTTAAAACACTCGGTGCTGCACGACTCTCCCCTATATCTCGGCGAGACACTATACGCGCGCCTAAACCCCTCAGCCCGATCTCGCGATCACGCGAGTGTATGTTTAAAACGGTGGTGGGGTGGCTGAATTGTGAAACACCGTATCGCCGCTCCACGCCCTCCGTGTTTCGCCACAATACGCGTTGTTTTCACTCTGTCTTGTCTTCTATCTGCTGTTCGACGTTCGTCAGATCGCTCTGGGTCGATGCCGTTTGATAATGCGGTAGATCAGGGTTCGCTGGTCTCTCGGGGGTTCGTCCCTGACTTTCACGCGAGAGACGATGCATCGGTGGATGTAGGGAGGGTGGAGTTTCGTGGGAATTATGAATGCGGAACGTATAAGCAGAATTTTGATAATTAGAGGCAGGCTTGTAGGCGTGGAAGAGTGTCCCAAGGGGAGATTGTTCATTAGGGATGCGAGTGGGGCTTCGGATATAGGTTTGCACAAGCTTTCATGGTTCTCGAATTTGCTTTCGACTGGAAAGAGGGAAGGTGTTAGGAATTCTAGATGCTAAAGGGAGGAGGACCACGCATGAGAATTTTTTCAATGGGTAGGTAGTAGTGTGGTTCTTATATGTATGGTTAAAAAATCTTAAAAAAGTTTTTAAAAATTTCTTCTGACCCTCTCAGAAGCTTCCAAATAGTTTAAAAGAATTTCGTCTAAAATTTTGTTAAAATATATTAAGGATTATAGGTCGCTCAATGGCAATAAAATATTACTATTTTGGTATAAATTGATAGAAATTTTTGCAATAAGGACGGAATAATTTTATTAACTTTTAAGTGAGAGTTTAACATTAAAATTCGGGCACACATCGCATAAACGAAACGGATGCAGACGCAAACTCTGACGTACATTCTATTCAGGTTGTTAAACGCATAGATAAAATCATGGTTTCGGATTCTGATATATAAATATGAGCCCGGTTTCATTAAAATTGACAAGTGACAATTATGGAAAGTCGCTGTTGCCAAACTTGTGCTACATGCGAAATATAAAGTCTTTGAGCGACTTATATATATCAAAATATAAAAATAAAAAACACGAAGATATTTTTTTTGTCGAATAGAAGATTTTAGGAGGGTCAGACAATACAAATTTTAAAGTTGAAAAGTAAGGACCACCCTAGTAGGTATCTAAGGGAGACTGGGAGATAGTTTGGACACGCAGATACAATAGACACTTTTAAAACTGCCTCCATAGTGTCATAATTATTACAACTGTTTGTTTAGTTTGTGCCATTTTCCCCTTTTCACTCCAAATAAAAGGAAATACTGCAGGCAATTTTAAAAGTGTCAAATGTACCCCTATGTCCAAATTATCCCACGTTCCTCCCACTGTTTTATTTAGAAAAAAATTATTGAAATGATTATTTCTCAGTTGAATTCTATCCACAATTAAAATTAAATAATAATCAATAATCGTACAAGAATCGTTGGAAACTGTAGACTAGTGTAGACTGTAGAGAAATGTGAAAGTTACTTTCCTCAGTTAGGGGTAAGTTACAGTTTCGTCGAGCCACCACAAGGAATCTGTTGCATATACCTACGATAATAATTGGCATGCCTTAAAAAGCGAATAATTCCAACTGCACATAGAAGAAGATTGAACGAATCTCGAGTATAAAATCGCCTAGTAAACTTTGGCTATACGCATTCATTTGCTAAGATCGTCTCAAGCAGCTTCGCCTATGTGAAGGCTATCGTTTATCGTCGGACGTCCGCTTTAATTATAACCGCTATCTCTTTCATGTCCATTTCCTCAACGGGTCAAGGGTTTACCTACCGCTTCCCCCGAGATTCGCTATCTGAAATTCAGAAGGCAGCTTTCCTTGCAAGGAAAGAACGCGACGAAATGAAAGAAATCGCGAGAGGTCTCGCGGAACTGGAAGATTGCTCCAAGTTTAAACGACTGCGTCACAGTTGGTTTCGTAACTGTGCTTAAACTTTGATTATTGTCCAACTCGTTTGGATGTATTATGTAGCCTCGTGTCGCAAGGACGCGTTACTGTTACTAAATTCGCGCTCCGCCAACCCCAGCTTTTACTGAACGATTGCCTTCCAGGAAGTCGAAGGAAATCGATCTGTAATTACAGATTCGATGATGTTGGAAAATCCGCTGAACGGATTGCAGGAATCCGTTAGGAAATGATGAAACCTGGCGGTGTAATTAAATCATGCATTATCTGGTGAACGATAAGTGAAAGACGAAGATAAAGAAAAAATTCTTGCTCCCGTTCAGCGTTCAGCTGGACGTTCTCCACTGTGTTCTAAAAATAGACACAGTAGTTAAAAAGGAAAAACTCTGGGTTCCACTGGACTCTTAACGTGGCACGCATAGGTTTTTCGAATATTCTTCGGTGAACTACGGAACACGAAGGAACTATGGATAGGAAGCGTGCATTTCTTTGCATCCACGCGGAGGAAGATAGCACGTGAAGTTCGAATGATGAAACTAGCAACACAGTTACGTTGAAACTACTCATTCCTGTGCTCGTTAAATGGAAATGTTCGACGTGACTCCCATGTAACATTTGCAATTTCAAGTAAGAAAAAAGCTTCGTGTCAATTATTATGTAAGAACACTGGTAGATAGCCAGCAGGCAATATTTGGTTTATCCTTATTCAAATTATAGCTGCTTCTCTGTTGGACCAACCTTACCTGTCCACCTCGTAACTAATTAATGCAAGCTTAACCCTCCGTGGTCACATCGTCTTATAATCAAAAATTGGTCACGTGTGTTTCGCTGCACCGCAGCGTCATTTTTGAGTTGCCATTTTCGTACTTTTGAATCCTTAAACTTTTCAGTGATAAATAATTATACATTCTAAATGCTCTAATAGTATTTTCCTAGAAATGTAAATTTTAATGTGATGAAATTTGCATTTGAAAAAGTCTTTTTGTTAAAAATCACCGAATTGTTAAATTTCAATATTAAGGTAAAAAAATTCACAGAAATATAAGCAAAGCAAAAAAAAATTGCCTGGGAGGCGGTACACCCCGTGCGACCACGAAGGGTTAAAATCCCCCAATTATCTTCAGCTGCAAACTTTTTTCCTCAATTATAACAATTATAAAACGAAATAAGCTGAACCAGCAGTCGCAACGTTTCAATGGAGACAGTTCTATCGCCTCAGCTTTTCAAGAGGAATATCAAATCTGAAAAGTGTCTGCGCCTTAACCCCCCCCCCCCCCCCCCTCCCTTTAGAATACTTCAGACAAAAGCTGAATAAAGACACGCCTCTTGCAATAGCGTGACACCGTAACGCGTCGCACCAAGACTTCTTCCTCTACTTATCTCCCCGAACCGTTAAATCCCTAACGCCAAAAATAGAGGCGTTTTCTGCGCGTCCCTGAACGGCAATCGCGAGGGTAATTAAAAAAAAAAAAAAAACAACCTTGGGGCCAATTTACCATTGTTTTCCCTCGGCTCGTGCGCCGCACGCGATACCGCTCGGCGATAGCGCCGAAATAATTTCGGCCAATCAATCCGCGATTCGAGCAGGATTTATCGAGGCTGGCGAGGCGTGTGTCGTACGACGAGCTGAAGAAATCGCGCTCCGGCGATAACGCGAAGGGGGTGTAGAAGCGACGTCAGTGGCTCCTCGGCGGAGAGGGGGGATGCTCCACCAAGACGAATATATACGCGTACCGGACCGTCCTAACATACAGTTCCAAGTAGAATCATACCGAACAAAGCAGCTTTCGACTTCTAAGCTCAAACGGGATCTCCAGGAGCGTCGCGAAAAATCAGGCGACTTTAGTTTCATCTTCTGCTTTCTCCCGATTCATTTCGTGCTCCTTCCTCTTAACGTGCGCGGTACCTTGAAGAGGCAGGCCTCAAACATGAGATCCGAGATGAGGGTGATGTTGCTTTTCACGCTGTTCTGCCTGTCCACGATCGTGTCTGCGCACCCTGGCTACGAAAGGTAATCGTCGTTGTTGTTTTTTGGGAGGTTGGGAACGCTTGACTGCCGGGGCAGGAAGAATTTTTTATTCAGAGTTTAGAGAAGGGAGAGCTTGATTGTACTTCTTTTTCCTCGCGGTAGATTCACGAGTGCAAAGGCGGTGGATGTGCGGGGTGGGTTGCTGAATTTCAAGGAAACTGGGCACGATGGGGAGCAGATGAAGGAAGAGCTACTTGGGGCGGTTAAAGAGTGAGTATTAGATTAAGTTTTGATACAGATCTGTATTCCAAGGAATGTATGAATAATTCTGAAGAATAATTCGGTTTGGAAAAGACAATGAGGAAGCAATCCTTCGCACTAATACAGTCGGGTTTCTATTTATATTTTTATTTCTATTTCTACCGAGCCTGGATCTCTACTATTTTGAACTCTCAAGCAATTCGTCAACACCACCCAATCATTTTGATCAAATGCTTCCTACTTAGTTTCCGTTTCGATTAAACGAAATCGCGGTTCAGAGTTCGCAACCGGTCAGCGCGGGAACTATGCAAAAAATATAGTTTTTTAACCAACTTTTTCTCGATTTCTGTGCGCGCAGACGACACAAGCGATTGTCGGATCAAAGGCGAGCAGAATTAGAGACCCGTATGGCTCTCGCGCAGATGATGGAGAAATGGGCGACCGTGTCGAGGGGAGGCCGACAACTGAACATGTTGAAACCGTGAGTACTTTCACTACATCATATTACTCTCACCAAAATCTATCGAATCTCAACGAATAGATTGTTCTTTGTAATAACGTCTTCGCACATTTTTCTTTCTTTTTTTTTTTACCACCCTTGTGTCTTCTTTGTATTCAGTGGCCGAAGGAAACGCTCCATATTCGAAATGAACATGAAGAATCTGAGGAAACTCTTCCGACTGTCCGGGAAACTGGGCTACAAGGGAAACCCGGCTTATCCTGTCGTTAGGTACGTAACTTAGATTGCTGAGTTAATTGCCATGCACTTGTCAAGCGCAGCTATCGCCCACGATATCACACGCGAGGTGAATGTTAGATATTGCAACTGTTGGATAATGAAAACGGATAACACGGATTTAATCGACTGAGAAGTTATGGAGAAATCATTGGATAATGGTACCGATAGGTTGAGTCATTGAGAAAGTTGAAGGGGGGCATGAACTTAATTCGATATTAACGTTATGACTCATAACTTCAATCGTTACTTATAAGCTATTAAATCTCCGTCTACACTGTATTGCCAGCTTCGACCTTAACGCTTACGCGTTAAATCTTTCAAATGGCCCTCTTTTATTAAACGTGAACTTTCCTGCAAGATTTCGGTTAAAAAAATATATGACTGTTAGGTAGCTCGATCGTGCCATAGGTTTATTTAGAGGCCCAAAGATTTTGAAACTCTATTATACAGGATTTCAAGGACCTTTTATCACTTCAACGCGATTTACGATTTCTTACGCATTCCCGGTAATTTGACTAAAAACTGTTTCTAGTAAAAGTTAGATTTAAAATTTAGAAAATGGCCCTGTTTTATTAAACGTGAACTTCCCTGCAAGATTTCGGTTAAAAAAATATATGACTGTGAGGGAGCTCGATCGTGCCATAGGTTTATTTAGAGGCCCAAAGATTTTGAAACTCTATTATACAGGATTTCAAGGACCTTTTATCACTTCAACGCGATTTACGATTTCTTAGGCATTCCCGATCATTTTACTAAAAAGTGTTTCTAACAAAAGTTAGATTTAAAGATTCAGAAAATGCCCCCCTCTCTCCTGATGCCCAAAGCACGTGCTTATCGGTTAATCCAGCACTGCAGTGAGGTTGAAAGTTCATTGATTGAGAAGTGATGAACGTCACTTTGGTACATCCTTGGAGATCACTCTCGCAGAAATACCAAAGTTCCCATGGAACGCAGATCATTCTCGACTGCCCCGCTCCGCCAATGGTGTAACAGGATGAATCTGATCGATGAATGAAAAATCAACACACGCGGAATTTTTTTCCCCCGGCCGAGGAGTCACGCGCTGCATCTATGACGCGTTCAATATCGAACGCGCACAAATTCACGATTGAAAATCGCTGACACGGGGAATCTGGTTCACGTTGGGGGAAAAAAAATCTCGCGGCAAGACCGATCCGCTTCCAACTGTTTGATCTTTTTTCCCGCTGTAATCCGCGAGAGATAAGATCGCATCCGCGCCGGGGAAAAAGAAGCTCGAAATTCGCGTGTACGCGGGAGAAGCGTGGAGAGTGATGTAAGAGGAGCGTGTAACGATAGTCTCGGAGATAAGTCCTTGTCGGGCCGCTGCTCGGGACGAACTCGGGCCACAACTTATCTGCCCCAGCTGTGTCGCAATTATTCCGATTTGCATCAGAAATAATTCGACGATACAGCGAGCGAGCTAATTAACAGCCGCGGACACGCGAAACGTTCGAAGGCAATTGGTCGCGCTTTTATTCGCGACGCTGCGCCCGAGCGGTGACGTCCTTTTGTTTAGAGACTCGTAGTTTCTTCGATTATGTAATTACTTGCGCTATAATAGTTTGTTTACTTTGTTTGCTGAGTGCAGAGATGTCGTGTAATAAATTTATGTACGATGGCCATCCATTTATTAATTATTCAGTTGAATGTTAAATGTAGTATTTGTGCGGATGGTGTAGAGTTAATTTAATTATTGCTCCTTTGTTCACAGTTGAAGCCTCGAAAGGATACAGAAGACGTCGACGTAAATTTTACTTGCCCGAGGGGAGTGCGGTGAATCTGAAAGGATGACCCTACCACCGAAAACGAGAAATGGAAACTCATTTGCCAGGATTCGATAACGATCGACGAATCAAGAATTACCTAGGCGTTTTTTTGTTTTCTTTATGTTAAAAATCATCGTCACGACCGCCCCTCACGCATCGCCCAATGACAATTATAATTATGCAACTTATTTATTTAATGTACATGGACAATGTACCATTTTGTAAGATAGTTTTTTTACTCTTTTTGTATTCAGTGAATAAATATGTTATTTATTACGCGCTGTATTCATCTGTTATTCGACAACCTGGTGGTTAGTTACCCTGTTATATCGTTCTTTAAATGCAATTTTGTGAAAGATTGTGTTGAAAATAGACAAACGATATATGTACGCACAAGTAATTGGAGAAATAAATAGTTTGAATTTGAAGAATAAGCTTAACAATTCATTGTTAAGTGGGGATTAATAGTTAAAAAATTGTGAAATTTAAATTTCATTCATGTTTTAAGTATCAAGTTACTTAACTGTTTTTAAACGATTTTATTCAGCTTTGATCCTCTGTTTGTATGTTTGTTTGTTTGTATGGTTCAAATCTGGCAACTCAAATTTAACCCACTTCCAACTATCCAATTGTCTTGCAACTTTGCAGGAGTGAGTAGTTTGAATGACAATACAATATTTAAAAAAAAAAATTACCCAGTCATCAATAAATATAACGACTTGAAATCAGCCACTCGCGTTCTTTACGAAAACGACAAAAAGCAACTGCGTTCTGTTTGTTAGTCGCATCGCGATTTGAAATTAAATTTAAAAAACTACAGAATACAAAGTATATAAAAAAAAAATGTATGTTATACGATTTTATTAAAAATGCACTAAAAACTAAAAAATAATTATTTTCTTGTACTGCAATTTCGGTGGTGTTTTTTCACTTTAAATAAAATCGTGGAGCAAATTGATTCATATTCTAATATGAGAAACATTCTATTCCACGATTTTACTTAAAGTGAAAAAACACCATCGATATTGCAGTACAAGAAAAGAATTATTTTTTAATTTTGAGTGCATTTTTAATAAAATCGTTTAACATAAAATTTTTTTTTATATATTTTTTTCTTAGAATAAAAAAGGTCGGGGGTATTTTAAATTGGGTACAATTTAGGAAACAAATTGGAAATAATAATAATTATTTGTTACACCTGCGGTAATATCAAGCAATAAATAATTTCAAATTTCCCTAAAAAATCACTCACCAAAATTGGAAATCCAGCTTCGAAAATAGTAATCCTCGAAATCTCGGCCGCTAATGATTGCATTGCTGCCATCTAGTGTCCGTGATCTGAACCACGTACAGAATACATAATTACTACGACGTTATTTTACGCCCCTTTTACAGCTTCCAATTAAGTAGTTACATACTCTGCTTAAAGAATACGAGATAAAGAAATGCTTTTAAATAAACATTACTTAACTCGTAACTAGTGATTCTTTATCTGATATTCTTATTACTTTTCACACAAACTACACGAACGAATTATACGAGCTATCTTATGCAAATAGCTGGGAAATAACAAATCTCCTAGCAAGTAACTTTATAATTTAAAAAAGTATAGTATAATAAAAGTACCTTGAATTCGTCTTCCCTTCTCATCACGAAAAATGCCCAAGTCGAATTCAAGTTTCACTTTCACAAAATAATTTACGCCCCGTTAATTAACGAACTAAAACGCGCGCTAATTTATTTAAATGGAAAATCAAGCATCCCGTTAATTCGCGAGTAATTAATAAATTCGAATTCGAACGCTTTCGTTTACAGTGTTTACACCTAACCCACACGGCATTGGGACTTTCGATGTTTTCTTCGAACAGGTATCAATGTCGGATTTCGTCGCCAGGCCCATCGCAAAAACGGCCAACCCTCCCATTTGTTTTTGAATGCCTCAAGTCGAATCGTCAAGATTCCGAATTCTACGAAACTGTTTACAAACAGTGCGAGAAATCGCGACGCCCAACTACCAAGCAGCACATCCCGCCGAACAAGAACGATTTATTCACGAGCTTGCGATTCCGCGAACTTCAAAAATGTCTCGATAGGCGTGGTCGATAGTCGCGCGCTCCGCGATATATCTCGAACTCGCGAATATCTGGTCGCAGACGGTCGCTATCGCAGTTATCGATCGATGCGAGTCGCGCAATGGTATCCTTTGATAGTAGTGGTGCTTGCGCTAGGTTCTGACAAAAATTCCCGTGCAAAAGGGCGTGTAAAATGCACAAACGGCATAACTCGGGGACTCTCGGGTTGGCCTCGGAGATGCTTCCAAGAATAACAAGTGCTCGAGGCGCGAGGATACCGATGGAATATAACCGTGTGGCTTAGCCGTCCCATTACAACACAGAGATGTCTGCGCCCTGAGAGAAAACGGACTGACGGACAGACAGACGTCTCTGTCAAGTTTTAGTGATTCCCGACGAAATGGTCATTGTAAATACAGTATTATCTCGTTGCGAGCTCGCTTTGGCCTGTGTACTATAAGCTGGTCGACGTCCCCACCATTTCTGTTCCACTGCTGCCTTGCCGTGGGCCAGAGCGAGAAGAAACGGGAGCGAGTCAGAGGGGCCGAAAGCGACCGCGGAACAGCACGGGACAGACGTAGTACGGCGCCCCGTCTCGGTCTATCTTTCCCGTGGCTGACACTCCGTCCTTCGCGTGCTCGGCCCGCGTGCGAGCACATATCGAGCAGACGGAGAGTCCTTTTTTCGTGTAGCCTCGCACGCGGGCCGAGGCACGCGAAGGACGGAGCGCCAGCCAGGCGAAGGAACGAGCGAGACGAGGCGTCCCGCTACGCTCCGTCCCGTTCCGTTACTCGCTCGCTCTCGCTCCCTCTGGCTCGCTCTGTTTGCCTCTCCGTCGCCCGCTCGGCAAGGCAGAAGCGAGAAGCCAGCCACTCAGAAATGTCTCCCCAGCGCGATGTGAGCTCGCCGCCGCGCCGGTACCGAGCTGCGAGCTCTCAACGGACGAATACTGTATCGGCAACTGTCCGGACTGTGTTCTCTAGCTAGTGCGCGTTATTCTATCGGCTGCGTGATACCTCGTACTAGTGGATCGAGATGTTTTCGTCGCCGGCGTCAGTTGTGGGCGAGCCGTCAGGCTACGACTTTCAGAAAGAGGAGAACGCCGCCAAGTGGAAGGGAGTGTTTGTCAACTCTCTACGAAAGGTATCCGAAAAACGAGGATAATTCCATCTCGCCGAATCTCCAATTGGTCCCCCGTGTCACCCAGCACCGATCCCTTCGATTCGAACCTAATCCAACGGTAATCGTACATTGTCATTGTCGCGCGCGATACTCCGCGCGACGATATCGCGTGCCCCCTTTTCGCCGACCAGAAAACTCATCCCGTCCTTCACTTCTCGCGGGAGTAAACATTCGGACGATCCCCGAATTCGTTTAATCACTCGTGCTGAACTCGCTGATACACAATATGGTACATTACACTTTGCCGATTAAAGGCAGCATGTCTGTTCAAAACACGGTATGTCCCCTTCATGACAAACTTGGTTGTTTACTTTTCATTTGGAGTGTTACAGGGGCAAGTTTGTTTGTTATTCTTAAGCAAGCGTTGCTGCTTGGTCCGTTAATTATCCACGAGATATTTTAACAGATTCTACGAAGCGCTTTATATGATTGGAACAGTCAAATGCTTTGAAACACTTTCAGAATCGCTTTGACAGATTCATAGTCCGTTGATTTTAAATTGACGTGCGTTATGAAAAGTAACGCATTTCATTTGTCTTGCGAAGACTCTGCTCATTCTGGCCACAGAAAACAGAATGTTTCGATTTTGTTCTCTAAAAGTAGTATGTTTTTATTCACCGCCACGAAGAATAGCATTTTATCCTCTTTCACGAAGAAAGGTAGTACATTTCGGTACTTTGCTGCGAAAATTAGCACGGTTTGCCTTTAGCCGTGAAAAATATCACGTTTCATAGATTGCCTAGGATCCTCCTGCAAAAATAAAAAGATAAAGGTTTTTTAAGGGAAAGAAAAACGTCTTTATTTAAACAAGTTAAATTTTATTCAGTTAAAATATCATTATAAAATTGAATATATTCTTTCGGTGCAAGACCTTTAGACACCATTGCCGACAAATCTTCTTTTTTTTTCTTCAAATAAAACATACTACATTTCGCTGCAACGTTTGAAATGTGCTACTGCTCATGGCAGAATGTCAATCGTGTTTTTTCGCGTGGTATATTCGAAACATGCTTGTTAGCGGCAGAAACATTGAAACGTGCTTCTTCTTGTGATAGATTGAAATGTGATGTTCTTTGTAAAAGAAATGGAATGTGCTACTTTTCGTAACGCACGTCGATATGTAGATCAACCTATTATTGTTTACAGCAGTATGTTTGAGAAAAGTAATTCTTATTCAAGGCATAACTTTCGACTAAATATGAGGTTATTTGATGCAGGAAAATGCTTCGAAACTTTAATTTTCACGTAACACGATTAGGTATGAATCGATACCGCCAAGGTATCGATACTTTTACTCATTAATTGTATCGAATGAAAATATCGGTACTTACTCGGTATCGGAGCAAAAGTATAGATACCTACTTGTATCGAATCATAATGAATACTTTTTTATTTATATATAGAATCGATGGCTTTTTATGTGCTAGGTAGGGTTGTTACGTGGCATTCCGTTATCCCAGCTATACAAAAAATCAAGTTGGATAACCCTTCCTTTTTTCCGCTGCCAAGAAGGTATCGCAATTGAAAACAGTGCTGCTAAAAGTACTTGATATCGAGAATTGAAACCGTTATCGATATATGTATTTCATTATTAAATATATTTTAAAGGATGTCAAAAAGAACAGTTTAGGAAAGCTGCAGATGGCTCGCGAAGCCAAAGACTGGCGGGCCAAATGTATCTATGGTTGCTTTCATCTTTCATGTAGAATGTCGATACACTCGCCCCATTCGACACGAGTACTTTTTTTCAATACCTACTTGGTATCGCAACCCCAAAATTACTTGGTATCGAAACGAAAGTATCGAGTATATACTCGTATTTACTTGTATCGATTCATGCCTAAACACGATGCTTTTGTAAAACGGGGAACAGGAGCGATGATCATTATATATTAAATTCTTTGCTGTTATGGGTTAAGAAGTAATTGTTACGTTGTAGGTATTGTATCAAGTACATCCTAGTCTTGAAGCACGACAAGATGCCTTGGACTATGTCGAGAGTTTGATCTTAAGGCTGTTGGGCATGCTTTGTGGTCATCCTCCTCCGCATACACCTCAAGACGTAGAAGAAAGAGTAAGGCGCACGTTTCCCACACCCATCGATAGATGGGCACTACGAGACGCTAGGGATGCCTTAGAAAAAGGAAAGAAGAAATCGCCGCTGGTTCTTCCCGTTGACAAAATTCACCAACTGTTACAGAAAGTAATTAGATTAATCTGATCCTATTTCGCGTGTAATTCTATTACACTTGTTGGTCGATATTATGATTCTTTATTTTTCTCCCAACAGGAAGTATTACAGCAGAAAATTGATTTGCAAGTTAGTCTTTTCGTAGTAGGAGTCTTGGAATACATTTCTGCGGATATTCTGAAGGTTGGTAACAGCTACTTATTGACTAATTTCAGAAACTTAATTGGCATTGTATTTCTTAAATTATTATTCCAAGCTCTTTATGATTACTAATTCCTGAAAATGTTTAAGACTATTTTCTTTTCAGCTAGCTGGAAACTATGTCAAGAACATACGCCATGTAGAGATATCTTGCGAGGATATAAGAGTCGCGATGTGCGCAGACATGGTAATGTATATTTACTTCTTAATTCGCAGATCAAAGTTCGACACGACTTGCCCGTTGTTGATAAACTTTAACGGCTGCTTGATGTAATTATCAATCTGTCTACAGGTATTAATGGACCTGTTCTATCAAGACGATTACGCCGAGGGGCCACAAAGTGGTCTAGGCGCGGTTGTGTCTCAAACTTATGAAGAATCTGTCCGGGATCTCATACACGATGAACGTCACTATTTGCGTGATCTCCATATGATCATTAAGGTACGGTGATACAAAAAGTCTGTAGTATGTCTCGTTAATACAAGAGAGGTAAAATTTGTTCTGTCCCTGGAACAGGTATTTCGGGAAGAAATTGCGAAGTTAGCGCAAGATAGAACTGAACTCGAAACACTTTTCAGTAATATTATGGATATTTATGAAGTTACTGTAACGTTACTTGGTAGTTTAGAAGATATAATGGAAATTACAGAAGAGAAACAAACGCCCACAGTCGGCTCCTGTTTCGAAGAGCTAGCAGAAGCAGCAGAATTCGATGTTTATATAAAGTATGTATGAAACAGCTGAGTAATTTCATACTCGCATTATTTTCTCCTCTAAAACAGAAATTTCTACAATCCCGGCATTAGGTACGCAAAAGACATTAATAGTCCAGCTAGTCGAGAAGTTTTAACAAATTTATTGTCGAGGCCTGAAGCTAATTGTGCATTAAGAGCAGCAGGGCACGGATTTAAAGAAGCCGTCAAATATTATTTGCCAAAACTTTTACTACAACCAATATGGCATTGTTTTTTGTACTTTGACTATATAAAGGTACGCTTCCAATAGCTTTCTGCGCATGCCTCGGTGGATGCGGTTGAGTCTAATAGCTCTACGGAATTTTGCTTAGGTATTACACAAACGTACACCAAATATAGAGGATGGTGAAACTTTGGAGCAAGTACAAGGTCTTCTCAGACCACTGCAGATGGAATTATTACAATCTATGGCGAGTCTTCCAAAAAAGGACACAGGCCTGCGAATGCAGAGCAGGGCAAGGAGGCAAGCAGCATTAGAGAAAACTAGCGAATTACAGAAAACTGTTGATGGCTGGGATCAGAGGGATGTTGGCCAGTGTTGCAACGAATTTATACGCGGTATGAAAACGAAGCCTCGCTTCGTAACACTTCCTTCTTCGCTCAACTTACGTAAGATTACATTTTCATGATTCTGTTTTCATGATCCTTTTCACGGTGCAGAGGACATGTTGGGGAAAGTGAGTAACGGAAGAAGATTGACGGAACGAAAAGCGCTTCTTTTCGATGGTTTATTAGTTCTTTGTAAACCCAGTGGTGGTAAAAGAGTTAGCGTTACTGTCGCAGCGGTTGGCGTTGTGGGCCACCCGCCTCACCAAGGTGAACTGCGTTTAAAGGAAAGGTTTTTTATTAGAAAAGTTGATATTATTGACAGGGAGGATACCGAGGGTAAGTTCGAAGGGAATTGGAAGATTGTAGTGAAGAGTAGGGATCGTAAGATTCGGTATAAGTGATTGTTCTTGCAGAATTAAAAAACGCCTTTGAAATTGGACCAAGGGACCACCCTAATGTTATTCTTGTTGCCAAATCCGTCGAAGATAAGAACAGTTGGATGGCGGATCTTGTAATGTTGAATACGAAGAGTATGTTAGAAAGAACTTTGGACAGTATCCTTTTGGACGAAGAGCGGAAGCATCCCTTAAGGTTACCCCCACCACACTTGTATAAATTCGCCGAGCAGGATGGCCCTGAAAATATTGTGTTGGAAGCCAGAGAAAACGGAGGCGTTCCATTAATTAAAGGCGCGACTTTGGTTAAATTGGTAGAAAGATTAACTTATCATATATACGCTGATCCAGCTTTTGTACGAACATTCCTTACTACTTATAGGTACGTGGATTTGCGCGTCAGACGTTTGGTGTTGTTACGTGGAAGCAGATTTTAATTACACTTTATCCCCACTTGCAGGAGTTTTTGCTCACCTCAGGAACTATTGACTTTGCTAATCGACAGATTTGACATACCAGATCCTTCGTTAGTTTATGGCGAGGAGGAGAAACCTTCCGGTTGTAAGACAACCGCGAGGGAAGATTGGAAGAGATATAGAAAGGAGTTCTGCCAGCCTGTGCAATTCAGAGTTTTAAATGTTTTAAGACACTGGGTTCGTAACATCTCGACACTTTGAATCTGAAATATTTTAACTCTGAACCCTTTTAATATTCATTTAAATCTTACTTGAATTAGGTCGATCACCATTTTTATGATTTTGAACGCGATAGAAATCTGTTGGAAAGGTTACAATTATTTCTAGACACAGTGAGCGGAAAGTCGATGAGAAAGTGGGTGGATTCGGTGATAAAAATTGTACAGAGAAAGTGTGAACCCTCGGAACAGCGACCTATCACGTTTAGCTTCGAACGATCTCCGCCGCCAATTGAATGGCACCTAAAAGTTCCTGAAGAAGAATGGGGAATATTAACGGTACGATTTACGGACGCGAATCATCGCGGGGGCCGATAAACAATAAAATAACGGATTTTCTTGAAATTCCAGTTACATCCGATTGAATTAGCAAGGCAGTTAACTCTCCTAGAATTCGAATTGTACAGAACTGTGAAGCCTTCAGAATTGGTAGGGTCAGTATGGACAAAGAAAGATAAAGAAAAGACATCTCCCAATTTACTGAAAATGATAAAGCACACGACGAACGTAAGTAGCGTTTCGAGATTCAGCTAGCCGTACTTGTTTACAATATACTTTAGGAAACAGAATAGTTATCGCTGCTTTATTGTACAGTTCACTCGGTGGCTTGAAAAGACTATAGTGGAAGCTGAAAATCTGGAGGAGCGAATAGCGATTGTGTCGCGAGCAATCGAAATTATGATGGTGCTTCAAGATCTTAATAACTTTAACGGCGTACTAGCGATTGTTAGTGCTATGGGATCTGCATCTGTGTTTAGGTTAAAATTCACTTTCCAAGTACGTCCTATTAATATTATTTCGTAGAACGCTTTCAAGCGTAACCAAACTCGATCACGAATTTTGATTTATTCGCAGCAAATACCGGCACGATTGGAAAAAGCCCTGGAGGAGGCGCGAGATCTGAATAACGATCACTTTCGAAAATATCAAGAAAAACTACGATCCATAAATCCACCTTGCGTACCGTTCTTTGGTAAATAATTGAGAAACCGGTATTATCGGACGGTTCAAATAAATCTCCAACGATCGTTTGTTTCCCTAGGCATGTACCTGACCAACATTTTACATATTGAGGAAGGTAACCCAGATTATCTGCCGGGGAGTCCGGAGCTGATAAATTTCAGCAAACGGCGGAAAGTGGCGGAGATAACCGGTGAAATTCAGCAGTACCAAAACCAGCCGTATTGTCTTTCCGTTGAGACTAGGATAAGACATTTCATTGAAAACTTGTCGCCCTTCGATCCCAACATGAAAGATGCGGACATAAGCAATTATTTATACAATAAAAGCTTGGAGGTAGAGCCGAGAGGATGTAGGCAACCACCTAGAGTCGTAAGTCTTCCTCGGACCATCACCAACCGCATAAACACGATAATTTAGTTTTCCCTGTTTATCACCATTTCACCTTTGCAGCCTCGCAAATGGCCCGACTTGAACTTGAAATCGCCGGGCATTAAAGCTAGAAGTTTAAGCGGGAAGTTACCAGCCCCGTTGCAAGCCGTCGCCTCCAGCGTAAGGCTGCACGATCCTCCGCCGGAAGCACCGCCGCCAGAACTACCGGAGACTCCTCCGCATACGTCGCACATCACAGTTTCTCACATAGGGGACCACAGTGTCTTTGCACCGGTTTTATTGGGAGGTTAGTGCGAAGCTAGCGCGAAGTTAGTGCCTGGGGTCTAGTACACTGATTGTAGGCTGCTTCTTCTACATTTATTTTCAACGGACCGGAGGAGGAACAGGTTTCATTCCGTTGCGCAAAGTGCTTGCATAGGTAGTAGACGTACTTTACTGTTAATACAGGTACAGGTCCACCTCCAGGTTCGCCCGGTCCTCTTAGCTTGTCGGGGCTCTCAATCAGCTCGCCCGGCAGCAGCCCGCAATTGGGATCCCCTGGTCACTTGCCTGTCCCTCATCATCAGCCGCAGAACAGTCACTTCGGCTTCAATTCCGGTACGATAGGTATAATGGGAGCTCTGACTAATCTGTCGTCGTCCGGTGGCAGCCCTGGCGCAGCGATGCCGCCCCCGCCGTCTCCCAGTCACGTACCTCTCAATCAACCTCCGCCACCTTTGCCACCCAGATCTCATAGGAAACGAGAGAGTTCCATAAGCGAGTCGCCGCAACAAGTAAGTTACCAGGGAAACTTAATTCTTCAGTAGGCTCGTGGGTAGATTGTTAGATAGGGCATAGCATGGACGTACCAATGGAATGTGGATAATGTAGCTTCGATGTCGTGCTGCTTGTGAAGTATTATTTCTGTAACTGGATGCACAGGCGAGGCAAGCTCCAAACGCGCCAATGCTTCCTCCAAGGGACGGCACGTCTCCTCCTCCGTTGCCACCGCGAAGAGACCTGCCGCCAGTAATTCTACCGCCTCGACTTCTCACACTGAACCCAAGTAGTTCAGCGCTGCTCGCAAGGCGGAATTCCACCCTGGAGAACACGTGCTCGACCACCGTACACTTACGAAGGCACACGTCTCTCAACGGGCCCAGCCCTACCAAACTTCCACCTACGCAACCTAATGGTAAAACCTGTATAACGGAATTAGATGGAAATGTGCAGTGTTACGTTATATCCTCTATTTCCATTGTATATCGAATTTCAGGATCGGTAACTCCAAGACTTCCGCCAAAACCATTGCCGGGACGTCCACCAACTACCATGTTTAATTTCAATGCTCCTCCTGGACCTAGTTAAGCGCTACATCTTCCTACCTCTTACCTAAATTAAAAACGCATCTTTTTGGAAATCGAGATTTAGTCCACTCAGGAGGATTAATCGGCTGGCAATGTAAATTCACATCGGCGTGTTACTCGTCCGCGAGGAGAGAGCGCTTCCTCTCTTTCTCGCGAATGGAATTTATCTATGGCTTCGTGTTAATGTATTCACTGCTGCACCTTAGCCGACACTCGAGGCACACGATCAGTGAACACGTTGGCGCGGACGTTTCGTTTAACGAGAAACATTTTCGACACACGGCCCACATGTGATGAGATGCTGTCACATTCCTCTTTACAATTAGTCCTTTTAATACTTGGTGACGCTATCTTTTATTGAAAGTTTATTTTTCGAGAGGATATAGAATGTTTTAATGCATATAGTATATTTTTAGAGATTTTTTTATCGATAACGATGATGAAGGCGGATGTATAATCGGTAGATGTAAGGCCTTGTATCCCACGCGATTGAGTAACTCTGTTGAAACTACATTTATCCCGAGGGAAGAAAATATCCAAAGAGAGAGAGAGAGAGAAACGTGTACAGAATGTTTAAAGAAATATCTGCGAAATATTTTTATAAATCGACAGTAGGAACGAGGGGCTGTTCGACAATTTTGCATATTCGAGGTCTCCTGTGTCTGCATAATGCACAATAGCTTTAATACGTTTGCAAGTAAAATAGAACGGCGCGGTGAATGCTGCGGCGACGCGATCGCGGCGAGTTTGCGTTGGAGAGCAATTTTGCCTGGTAAATTTTACAACTAACGAAAGGTGATACTGTAATAACACTCTCTATTACAGGATTCTATGAAATTATTAACATAACTTTAGTACCGAAGCAATAATATTACTTACAAAAGTGTGTCTTTTTTACGATAGGGCAGGCTGTTGTAAATTATTTTACTTCTAGATAAACTTAGGGGAAAGTACGGAACGCACACAAATGTTCTTTCTCGTTTTCTAAGTGCCGTACGATGGAAATTACTATTTTTTATGATTTGTCTCCTAGCGAGAATGACAGTTCATATTTCGAAGTGACATAGACTGCTTTTATATTAGGATAACGATTGCTTTCGCAGATTGGGAATGTAATACATTTCATCGCAGCTGTTCGCCGAGTTGCGTTGTAAATGTTTACGTGTCCGTCGGCTCCGCGGGAATCTGACTGAATGGGCTATATATCGATTCCAGTCGTCTGAACGGTCTCCTTTTTTTTCTTTAAAATCCCTGTCTATCCCTCAACACAACTGTGATACACTTTTAGATTTTAAAAGGAAGCAGAAGATGCAAGAAAGTGCAGTATGGAATGAATCATAGGCCAATATACATATAGAATTATACATATAAATTGATCAATAGCAAAGAAGTAAATATGTACATGTATATTATTATAAATATATTCTATAGTAATTATTGTAATAATGTCGAGCGTAAGACGGAAAATGAAATATTGAAATTATGTACAATAAAGAGTATATTGTGTAGATTTCGGGAAGATTCCTTACCTTTCCCATTCATCCTACTTAATTTCGCAATTATGTAGAACATCTAGAAATCTAAACGATCACCATACTATCTTTTAACAAGATTCAGACAACTGGTAAGATATAAAAAGAATTCAACGCCTTTAAAGTTATACTTACGTGTATATGTACACAGTTTTTATTTAAATGCAAGGCACAACCTTTTTCACATTTTGATTAACATTAACCAGCTATGAGATCCAGAAATTAGGAACAGATTCTTCCCAATCGACGCTATTTGTACAATAATAGGTATTTCTGTCTAAAAGCTACTTCCATAAAATATCAGTGTAGAAAATAAATTACAGGATTTAAGTATTATAAAAGAAGCTTACTGTAAGTTAATACTGATAACGTTTGTGTCATGAATCACACGCACATTATTGATCTCGCATGTTAAAAATACTCTTTCTACTTCGTCAAGCACAGATTCACTGGCGGATTTAAGGAAAAAGGCCCAGATGGCAAACGTTCCGAGGGGCCCATTTTTTTTTTAGGCAAAATGAAGAGGTAGGTTACTGAAAACGGGCTAAGTGTAGTAGTACAGAAAGAAAGTATGGTGTTTGGATAAAATCAATTTTTTTTAAATGGGACCCTGGGGGCCTTATGGGCTTTAAATCCGCCACTGCACAGATTATCAGTTACTTGGATAAGTTTTGAAGTACATATTTTGGCATTTATCACCTCATTAATAATACTATTCATTTAAATTGCTTCCCTTTCAAATACACATTACATAAGTACACACGTCTCTAAAATATCACAATCGCCGTATCGTTCGTGTTTAAAATTTGCACACGGTACTTCAATGCTTACGTTAAACATAAGCACAGAGTGTACAGTAGGGTGGCTCTTATTTATATTTTCGATATTTTTGCGAAGATATAGAGTCTATATCTTCGATATTTTTGCGAATTTCGGTCCCAAATTTTCAGGAAACATTCATGACAGATCAAATACTGAAAATAAGATTTTTTTTATATTTTTCGCATATTTCGATGTATGCCCCCCCCTAAATGTTTAAAAACTAGTCCTCGAAAATAAAACTTCAATTTTTTTGTTCGCCTTCCTAAATAAAAAGTGTTCTAGACACATTTAAACTTTCAAAATTTGAGGAAAAAAGATTTTTTTTAGTTTTTTAAAAAGTAATACAACATAAAAGATGCTCCTTTTCCGGATCTACAACTTTTGTTTGACATATTTTATTATTTAATCAATAACTTGGAGGATATTATATAAAATCGACTTCGCGAGCTGTTAAATAATGATTCAAATGTTTAAGGGCCCAGGGGCACCCTTTCCCGTTATCCGATCGAGTTCAAACTTTACACAAATTTTTTTTTTAATTATGTGGAACTATTATAAAATTCAAAAGTCGAACATAAGAGCCACCCTATTTACAGTATAAGTACTCGTAGGCCCTACGACAGTGGGGCACGCAGCTCCATGCCCCCCCCCCCCCCCCCTAAAACAAAAGGAGAAACAAGGGAAAAGGAACGGAGTTGTATCAAGCGCCTGAAAGACGGAGCGAGACAAATGTATCAACGAGTCGCGCGTTGTCTGTCTCGGCCCCCCCCCCCAAAATAAAATTCTGGGTGCGCCACTGCCCTACGATAAGTGAAAAACGTCTCCCTTACTGCAGTACACCCTTCGAGCATCAGGCGACCGAAATTCCAACTCAATTTTCCCGAGAACGAAGCGAGCCACGAGATGAGTTTCATCTATATTTTCCCCTTATCTTTTCGCATAGAATCACCATCCTCCGTTTCTACCGTCGATTACGAGATATCCTATACAATTTAGTCACCTATGAAGTCTTGTCGCGAGTGAGTAAAGCACTTCGAAGAGAAATGTTATTTAGCACTTCACGGGTGAGGATCACATAAGGAATTATGTGACCTCCCACACAGTTGAACCATCACTGTTTCTATTGGTCCTGGCGCCGAGGTCGACGTGGGCATCCAAGCCGTCGCTGAGTTTACTAAAACGTCTCCCCCAGCTACCTCTACCGCCGCCTCCGGTCCTACCGATGCTCCCTGCTTCCCTGAGCATCGACAGGATATCGTCTTCGTCCTCCTTCTTCTTCAAGCCCTTCTCGTATTTGGCTTCCTGAGCGAGCAGCCGTTCCCGTTGCTGTTGAGTCGCCAGAGACAGAGGCACCGCTGGTATCACGTAACTCATTATGCCAGTCAGAGCGAAAACCTGATTCGAAATTAGGGGTGTTACTATTGCCTGGAATTTCATTAGACATCTTTCTTTTGGCAGCGCGATTATTTCTGTGCAGGCGGGGGAAAACGGTGGCGTTCGAAATAACAGTGGAGTAAGATTGTCGTTGAGAGACGGCGCTCGTACTCAATATTTGCAATGAAGTGAAATCAAAGGAAAGAGGGGAAACTTGCTTCGAAGCTTCAACTGCCTGAGACTCACGATGTGCTCGAAAACGACAACGAATGCTAAACGCGCCGCGAAGACGTGCCAATACTGCGGGCTGAGTCCGTACGGGTCTGCGTGCTCCGGCCCGTTTCTGTAGCCTCTGTACTGGCAGGTTTCCGGGTGCTTGTCGTCCGTGTCGCTCTTCATGTCCTCCCTGTAATCCGACGTGTTGAACTCCGACAGAGAGCTGTCGATGTAGCCGACCAGGTCGTTGGTCGGAGAGTAAACGATAGCGTAAACGCTCCGTGGTATAAAGTCCGAGGTGTAAGCGATAACAAATGCCTGTAACCAATCATTTTTTCATCCCGCGATTCTGACACGGTAAATTGAAATTCTCGCAAGTAATAGAGTGACCGTACCTAATATCGCCCATGTTCCTAATATCACCACTCGCTATATCTCGCAAAGTAAGCACTAAAATTTATCGATTATGCACTGAATTAGTACCTAAACATATGTAGGAAGACATACTGTAATTGCAGCGTCTTGTGATCAACAATTACAGAGAGGGAAGGATTTTAAAGAATTTTAATAGTGTCAAAATTTATTGGACTGCCACAATTTTACATCACATTCGGAGAAGGTAAGTCTAATAATTCCGTGAATGCAAGAATATCTATTAGAAATACCTAATTAATGATGTACTTAAGGAATGAAATTGATTCAAATATTTTTCGTAATGAAAATAGTGTTTTTCTTTTAGCAGTATGCGTGTTCTCAATACCGCCAATCGGAGAACAATGGTTTCGATGTAATGTTTGTTACAGGTGGGGTCACGAAATATGGGGAGCAACCGAAATAAACTTTATTTGTCCAATATGTACATCGGAACGTAAAAAATCAAATAGTTTAAAAATCTATATTTTTCTAATAAAAATAAAATCAAAGATGGATAAAAAACAGAGCAAGAAATAATAAAAGCACATGTGAAAATGACTTTAAAAACTCATATATATATATATATTAATCAATATTTCTTGAGTAGGCGATATTAGGTACACTTTTTTCAGGACCGGATTTTTGCATGTTTTGCGTTTTTTAATTCCTAACTTCAACGATTCTAACTTATACTACATGAAAGATGAATAATTTCTCTTTACTTTGAAGCAAATTGCATGCAAAAATATCAATTATTATTCAATTGACAGCGATTTAACTTTTAGCTAGGTGATATTAGGTACAGTCACCCTATTCACAGTGGGCGATTTAACAGAGCGGCTGATGGTTACAGTTACCGCCTGGGCCCCTGCCCAGAAGGCCCACCCAGGGCCCCATCTCCAAAAAAATTATGATTAGGTATAGGTATCCAAACACTACATTTTTTTCGTACTACTACACTTGGCCCGGTTTTAGTAAACTACCTCTTCATTTTCCCGAAGAAATGGGCTCCTCGGAACGTTTGCCACCTGGGCCTTTTTTCTTAAATCCGCCACTGAATATTCATACTGTATTATCACCGCCACGTACGTTTGACACTACTGCAACGTAAGTCACTCCTTTAAGTATGCCGTACCAAGCCCCTATATCCTCCACCCTCTCTGCCAACGGCCTCCTCGCCTCCTTCACCATTTTATAAGCGTCCAATCGTATCTCCGCGATGTTGTTCAACAGCGCGAACAACGGCGCCAATGGGAACGCCGCCACGAACAGCGTGACGAATCCGTATTGCAATACTGCAGGTAAAGAAGCAGCGGTTGAGGAATCTGTCTCTCAAATGTTCAGAGAATTGAAGGCACTTACTCATTTCTAAATACTCGTCGAACAGAGCGAGCCTGCCAGGATCTTGCAGCTGGTAATCCCTTTCCCAGCAGGTGTACGGCCTGTCGTGGTCCTTCGTGGCGGCCACGTGGTTCCTTTTCCGCCACCAGTTCCACATCTTCGGCGACAGTATCTCTACGAAATTGTTGAAGCACTGTTTGCCCACCATTATTATAGCCAGCTGTATGCACACTTCCGACAGGCAACCGGCTGGGTCGCACACGTCCGTCTTTATGCGAAAGAACGCGGAGGACCTTGCGTCCGCGTCCCCAGGATGAACGAAGAATCTCCCCTGTAAATAAAGATGGATCTTTAGTAACTTACTGCGATCTATTTCGCTTGGTAATTTCGTAGGGCTCTGCGGGAGAGGATTTGTGTATAGGCATATTTTGGGGAGCGACAAATTTGGAGCGAAAGAAATTGGGAAAGGTTTAAACACGGAGGCTTGAGACACCTTTAAAAACTTCTTTTCCATATAACGAGGTAGCAATAACTCATACGTGAGCTGCTATATTGAATTAATTTTTGAATTCTCTCGACTCTTTTAAATTAAAATATTTTATATATATCTCGCGGAAAGGGCGGCAGACGCTTGTTGGCCTACGAACCTTGAAGAAGGCAATGTAGATCAGGGACGAATAGAAATTGACGAACTCAAAGAGAAATATTTTGAAGGTGAAGCTGGACTCGTACTCGGTCTGAGTCCTCGGATTCTCCATGTTGACCATCCATCGTGCCAGGCGATGGTACACACGCGTCAGGATCATGATGATGATCAAATTGACGAGGGCGGCGGTCATAGAGGTGAATATCTTCGCGTGATTCTTCAGGAACGGACCACCGCCACGGTAAAACACGGCTACCAGGGATATACGATAAATAATGGTTCCCAGTACAGCGCCCAAGACAACGCATATCTATGGGGATCAATTAGATGAACATAGATTGCTGGACTACACACACTCGGGGGCCTGTCATATGCTACTCCATTCTGCTGAGGATTGTTCAGTTACCATGAGAAATACTATAGAGCCGGTGGCACAGTAACGCAACGCTTTGGACCACGACGGTAAATAAGGCTCCCTTTCCCTGGTCACAGGGTTCACCCGGAACGTTTTCACCGTAGTCTCGAACTCGGGCCTGGGCTCCTCGTCGCTCTCGACGTTTTGCAGGTCCCACTCCCAGATGATTACTGCCTGGCGTCGTTTCCACAGCTCGAGAAACGTCGTGGCTGCGTGGAACATTAGCGAGGAATATAAAACGGACTTGCTACGGACGAAGGTATACGTTTGGCATACTGTACCCCAGAACGACATGAAGATGGCGAAGAACACAGTGGCAGGATTATCGAACAAGTAAGTGAGCTTCGAGAAGATGCAGGAATCGCCAAGCTTCTGGTAGGCACACGCTTCGTCGCAGAGGGGGCACAGCGTGATATTCCCTAAAGGAATTTAGACTGTTGAGGCGGATCATGTGGAGTTGTAGATGAAAAGCGTGCTCAGTGGAAAGTTACCCGCTACGTTAGGATTGCATATTTCTTTGCTGGGTATGTTGTCGCTCCCTTCCATGCTTCCCACGCCGTACATGAAACACAGCAGCCCGACTATCGCTGGCGCGTACAAACACGTTGTGTAAAACCCAAGCCACGCGAAGTAAAGCGCCACTTTCTCGCCGAAGTATCGCCTGATCAACCAGAGCGGTTGCTTTTTGAACCTGAAAGCTCAGCGGCTAAGTTTCCGCTTTCTAACAAGGGAACCCCGCGATCTCGGACTCACCGATTGGAACGCAACTTTGTGGGTTTTTAGAGTGACTCAAAACAGGAACAATGGTGTGTTTCATTTGGGCCCTATCGCCCTTTAAGGGGGTGGAAACTAACCTCAAAGTCAAATTGGCACTTCCACTTTTTCGCGTATAACTCCCAAAGTACAACAGACAGAAATAAATGTTTCAAACAAAAGTTTAATGGTGCAATAAGCGCTACAATCTTGCGTTAACAAAATTTTTAAAAGAGTTTAAAGAAAAAAATACCTGAACGAAAAAAACTTTTTTCAAAATTTTGTTAACGCAAGTTTGCAGCGCTTATTGCACCATTAAACTTTTGTTTGAAACATTTCTTTCTGTCTGTTGTACTTTGAGAGTTATACGCGAAAAAGTAGAAGTGCCAGTTTGACTTTGAGGTTAGTTTTCACCCCCTTAAAGTGCGATAGGGCCCAAATGAAACACACCGTTGTTCTTGTTTTGAGTCACTTTAAAAACCCATAAAGTTGCGTTCTAATCGGTGAGTCCGGGTTGGCGTTGTTACCTTGTAAGTAGCTTAAAAGGTTAGCTACCGTCAGCAAGGTCAGAAAAATCGATTTTTGGATTTTATCATTTTCTCAAAGTACCTATATCATCCTGAAAAAGTTTTCTGCAAGTTTCAAGTCGATCCGATTAAGATTGTGGGAGATATACGAAATAGAAATAATCTTCCTATTCGCAAGTAAACTGCACTTGAAACTTTAAACGCGTTTTTCTCGAAACGGGTTTTTCGATTGCGGTGACTACGATTTCTCCAAAACCGCTTCACCAATCTTTCTAAAACTTTGTAGGTTTCTTCCAGACATTCAAATCTAATCTTTAATCGAAGCATATGTTTTCCCAATGCATAGTTTTTATTTTATGGATGAAAAATCAGTGTTTTTTCTACGAAACTCGATAATTTCACTTAAAACATCTGCCATTTTATCCCAGATTAAATATTTTATAAAACGGAACGATTAATGACTAGATAAACTATTGTACTAACTAAATCTTCTTGTTTTTTTTATTTCAGATAGCCCAGTTCCGAATAATGTTGGTCACCGCAAAACGTGTTTTTAGAAACAGTTTCCGGGAAATCAGTTGTAATTGTGCAATAAATAAATATTTTTATACCAAAACGTAATATAATAACCTATTAAAGTCTCCCTCATCTGAATACAAAAACCATTGCATAAAAATATGCATGTACTTTCTGAAATAAATTCCCAAAGAATCGATTCTTCTTTCTACCTTCTGACGGTAGCTAACCCCTTAATTATATTGTCCGCGGGATTACCATTGAGAAGGTCTGGCCCATATTAGGTACAATAGATGCCTATCGAGGATTTCATCGTTGAGCCCTGGTTTATTGTAAGGACCCTCGTGCAGGGAAAGGCAATCGAGATAAGTACCGTCCGCCAAAAGTCTACGGATGCCGACTTTCTCGTGGGTTTCGTCGTACCTTGCTCTCAGTAATATTTGCATGACTATCAGCGATCTTTGAGCAGGCGTGTAAGCTGTGTCCCTATCTTTCACCACGAATCTGCATAGGGAAAAGATAATAATTGAAAAGGAACCTCCAAGTTGGGTGCAGCATTCTTCTGAAGGTTTTAGAAAGATTCTGAATCCGGCTGTGTATAATACAAGCCAGTACCTCTCTTCGCGATCCCCAGAATCGATGCTGTCGTAGAAGCTAGGCTCCTCTGGATACTTCTTTGTGTCCCAAGTGTGTAACTTTTTTATCCACCTTATCCAAGTCTTCCACTTTTCCCAGAGCCGCGGCCTCTCCTTCGCATCTTCGTTATCCTGCTAATAAATAAATAAATAGTATCGATCCTTCGGATAATCTAGCGTCTAACTTCCACGTCCTTTTGTTCTTTTATTAACTTAGGGACAAGCCTACCCAAGCCTTAACAGAGATGGTGATGAACCTCTTTGTAGGTAGCTTAAGGTTCATCACTTCCGCGTACTGGATTTTCACTTTCCACGGTATGTGCAACTTCAGGAAGTACGTTTTCCCGTCGAATGAGTTCTCCTTAGGCTCCAGCTCCAATTGCAACCCTTCCTTCAACAGGTTCTGCTGGAAAACCCGCCTCTGCTCCTTCCGTCGCGCTTCTAGTTCAGTCATCACCCCGTTACTGTCCTCCTGGTACACCAACACCATGTCGATTCGCCTGCGACCATCTCTGTAAACGGTCAGGATAAACATCTACAGTCCGTTAATAACGCACGGCCGGCACAATTACAAACTGATCGATCGCGTTGCACGTACGAGGGGGCTTCGTGTACGGTATCTGCACAGAGACATGGGGGAGGAAATAATACCGTGACCAGGCAGCGGGGCTAAAATTAAATGCAACTCGTACGGAAATAGGCCTCCAATGACGTGGGCTTATTAAAAGATAACATTGCAATTGCCTAATTCGCCGGCGGTGCCTTTACGATACAACTCGGCCGGCCGATTAATTATGTAAACGTCCTTTTTACGCGCGTTCAGGGCTTCTCCAACATTGCCAGCAATTACCGGCCTAAAAATAAGGCTGGCCTTTGCGAACGGTCATTTCATTGCCTTTCTTTTCTTGTACGGGGCTGATCTATACGTGACCGTGAAACAAGTGCAAAGTTACACATTGCATTGGGGAGGTAGACAATCCGATGAGCCTCGTATTAATTCTTGAATCATTCAGCAGCAATTTCACGAAATTACGAAACTTAGAGAGCTTTGCAAATGAAAGATGACGTTTGGGGTGTACAAGGGGAGTGTAAGTCCAATTAGGGTTGCCAATTTTTGTCGGGGAAATATAGTGCTTTACGGCTGAATGTGATAGGGTGAATTCCACTTACGCCCAAATCGCACGCGCCCACGGCCGTAGGAATTTTCCGTTTTTGTAATAAAATGAATATAATCATAAATTATACATATGTTCCGGTTTTCGCGGCGTAATTTATATTTAAAAACCAGTATTTTCCGATAATGGCCCTTTCACAAGTAGGGTAGTTGTGCCAGTAAATGAACACGTACCAGAGAATGGACATTTTTTATTGAAATGGGTAAAATAAATTATTAAAATAAGCAACTATTTAATTAGAGACTTCTTTTAATTTCTTGCTCCATATCCAAACAATTTTTGCAGCACGTGGAATCAATAGCGTTGCAAACATAATTTTATAATAGCCTTAAGTGTTTGTTCATTGGTGCGAGAATTTCAGGAGATTTTCAAAAATTTTGTAACCAAAACCACGGGTGTTGCGGGCGATTTGGGCGCAAGTGGAATTCGCCCATAGTACGTTGTGAAAAAATATAGTACTTTTCAGGGGAAAGTAGTAGAAAGTAAAAATAAAACACCTAATGCGCATTTTGCATTATTAATTAATTTACTGTCTTTAACAAATATGTCGAAGGTTTGATTGCACTGAAAGTCCAAATTAACATAGGTGTATGAGGGGCTCATTTTTTATGAGAGTTAAATCTCTATCTCTCTTCCCGCCACTTGATATTAATTAACATAATAACAGAAAAAATCTTCTCTGTTAAAGTTTAAATCCGCAAATTAAAGTTTTGAATAAAAAAATAAATAAAAATTATAAAATTCTGTCAATGTATCGGAAACAGTGACGCACTCTGGGGGGGAGGGGGCAAGGGGTCCTGGCACGCCTCAAAGAAAAAGGAAAGAGGAGGTTAATGCAACCAGGACTGAAGTAATTCAAGAGTTTTGTAGAAAGAAAAAAAACTCGATTTTATTCTTTAAATAAATTTTCTAATCATCCAATATAGTATTTTACGTACTATATCTTTTTCCAACAGTATATAGCAGAATAGACAAAAATATAGTACAATACTATTTATTATAGCACGGTTTGGCAACCCTATGCAACGCACATAAACGAATCTCTTTGAAATGAAAAAAAATTAAAACCGACATCAAAAAAATAAAATTGCACTAAAAAGTAAAAAATAATTTTTCCCTTATTTAATCTACGTCTCTCATATTTTTTAAGTCGTCGCCAGATTTACACAGTGCAAATGATGAGGCACCGACTTAAAAAATACGAGAGTCGTAGATTAAACAAGGGAAAAAATTATTTTTGTACTTTTTAGTGCAATTTTATTCTTTTGAAGTCGGATTTAATTTTGTTTTAAATTTTTTTACATTTAACTTTTTAGTTTCATATATATTGACACAACATGCTGAGGAGATATGCGCGTACGTACATAAAATAATAATAATAATTAGGTGGCAATAGTCTTTATTATTAACCAGAACTGCCAAAATATTGGGTCAATTTTGATGCGGTCTAGGATAGGACCACCGAGGCATCGCCCTCTTCGAATAAAAAAAAGATCATCAAAATCGGTCCATATGCTGAGGAGTTATGCGGGGACATACATAAAAAATACAAATGAGTCGAATCTATAACCTCCTCCTTTTTGAAGTCGGTTAAAAAGGAAACCTAGAGCTTCAACTTTCAGCAATGTTAGCTAATTATAATATGTTGCAAATAGATTCATTACGCACCGAAAGTAGAGCGTTTCAGGATCCACTTCCACGTCCGATGAGTCCTTCCGCAACAAAGCGTCCCTCGGCACATCGTCCGAGAATATTGGCGTCTCTAACAAGGGCGGCGAGTTTTCTGGAGTAGTTGGTACTGTGAGCATAGGGCCTGCAAATGAGTCACAATCGCATTGGGTTGAAAGACCATGTTTTAATAGCGCAGTCGTTTTTCATTCGCACGCGAACACATAGTTGAACACCTGTTGCGTGAAAATTTCTCGCGGTCATATTAAATCTACACAGTAGAATAATGGCACGAAAACATTACGCGGCGTATTTGGTGTTTGAAGTCCGCGCGCCGAACGTAACTTGCAGGAAGACAGATTGACAGATATACACGGGGTAAAGGTGTCATTACTGGTATAAGGAAATGCTCACGTTCTTTCAGCAAAGAAAAAGGGATTATAATACATGACACGTGTTTCTTTGCCAATGGTCCGACGAAAACGGGGTCTTTATAACCACGCTGAAGTGCATTAATTATTAAAGCTCACGTTTCGTGACATAGTGACATTCGTATGCATATTGATCGTAGTTTACTGACTTAGACCTACTTCTACTATTATTACTAGGCTAACTTTATCTGGAATTCCTGCCTCTATGTGCGCTTATTGCACGAGTGCCTATTTAAGTAATATACATCATCTGGGTGCTCTTTAATCTATTCCCTAAGTGATTAAAACGCACAAGGCCGATTGAATTATTTAGTTCTCGCAAAATGAGAGTGGAGTGTATGGGGAAAACATCATAGGCTGAGGATATATTACCTCCTCGCGTGTTTCACCTGAAACGCGAAAGGACATTAAGGAGTGGTGTACCTATTTGAAACTCACCGAAAGCGTCCCGAGCAGTCAAATTCGTTCCGGAGGGAAAAATGCTGCTTCTAGAGAGTTGTTTAATGATCTTCGGTGATCCAGGTTGAATACCGTTTCTATCCATCTCGTACACCACCTCCCTGCCGTACCCGTCTACCTGCGCGCTCCTGTTCACGCTTGACGAACTCGTCGCCGTCGAAGATTTCGACTTTTCGGGCGTCGAGTACGCTGGCGAGAAATTCGACGCCGCATCCTCTGTCTTTACATTCGACTGGGACCCACCTGGGCTGAGTATGACGGGATTCGTATTGTTAGTGGGCACGCTCCACCGTCTGCTGTAATTATTCTAAAAAGAAAGACAGACGAACAATGGTTACGACTCGATAGCGCGCACTCGGGAAAAAAAAGTTTCTTGCGTTCACGATTATTTTAACGTAATGCGAGCTCAAAATCAATAGAGCGATATTTAGCTGCGGAAATATGTTTGACGTAGAATGCCTCGTAAGCCCTGGATAATTCAGCAACGTGCGCTCCTTTTTTTTTGTACCGCGGCGTATAATTAAACGACCGATCTAGATGTAACGTGGGTTACTTAGATTTATTACTCGGATAATAGCCGTATCGACGCGATCCATCAGTTGGATACAACTGAAACGAAGTTTTAAATATTCACCGTTTCCCCCGTCACGGTGTCTTTTTATAAACGCGACGATGTTTAAATCAGTTTAGGAACATAATGCATGCCGCGATTAACCGCGGTCCCATTTCTTCGCGTGAAGATCGTAGGACCTATTTATACCCCGCAATAAAGAAGTGAATGAAAATTTTTGTCAATCCTACACACACATCGTAACTCGAAATATTTGGTGTAAAAAATGGGATTCGGGGTGTGTGTATTTCAAATACCGTACCTGTATCTCATCTTCCATCCGAAGTTCACCGTTATCCATCGTGGTCAACGGAAATTAACGGACAACGTCGGCAACAAATGTCTGTCCGCAGCGAAAAGGCAAACTCCACGACGAAAAGAAAAGGCAAACTCCACGACGATCCTGATCGATCCTGTCATTCTGATAGCCGGGACGACACTAAAATACCGTGTCTCCTTCCAACAAGAACACAGTCTAGCTATTTTCGTAACAGGGCTTTACACGGGACACTATAATCATCCTTAAATTATCGACACCGACGATCGGTAATTTCTGACAATCCTCTCGATCCCGGTAACAGTTATCGCGATCAGAACGACACGCGGCTGCGACAGGGAGCACGATGTTGCACTCGCGGGATCACATTGCATTCAAGGGAACTCGGCACACAGCACATTCCGCTAAGAAGATGCACGGGTTGCCCGGGACTTTGTCTTCGAGTTATTCAGCGATCGATATCGCGTTTCGCAAGGAGAAAAATTCGATCCCGGCTCGATCGACGTCCGCGGGCGTGAAGCCTCTGGGTTAATCTGCTCTGATCGGTGGTCGCTGAATGAACGAGGATCGATCACTGGTTCCAGGTTGCGGCCTCGGCTCGGTTGGATTCTTTCTTAATTATGAATGGAACACTGGTCGACCGCACTATAGTTATCGCCTTCCGCGACCCGGGCAGGCCCGCGCGCCCTTGGCCGCCGAGGAAACGTGCTGACATTCCGGTCGAGTCCTCGCTGTCCGATTCAACGAAAATCTATAGATCCCCCGCACGAAACTAAAGCGTCTTCGACTGCCAAGTACGACCTCCGCGGCACGGCGTTTAGAAGCCTCGTCGCATGCACTGGTCCTCGACCGCTGCCCCTTCGTCGCCGCTTCGTCTCTTCGTTTATAATTATTCCCTTCGCTGCTATAAGCGATCCTATTATGTATTCGTAGTAGGTAATTATACTTGGCCCTTATTTATGGTCTCATACTTCTTGCACTCTCGAGTGTCATCACTGCTTCATGGATCTATAGCGACATGCCAAGTTGTTCAAGAAGACGATGTGTGAGTGTGTGTATGCACTGGCGTTGCGAAATATATGTAGGTATACACTTGCTCGTGCGGATCTCTGAACTGACGAGACATACCTAGATCGCGCTTCAGTGTCACGCGGGAGGCAGACGGCAGCGTTCGGTCTCCCGAGGTGTCTTAAGATCGGTCCCACGTGTCAATCGTTTCTTAATTACCATTCTCAACAAGTGCCGTTTCTTCCACGAGAGATTCTTATGCACCTGAACAGGCTACTTTCGGGGAAGTTTACTGTATCCAGCAGCATTACCGGAAGACCGAAATGCCAGCAGAAGTCCTTTCCCTTTTGCCGTAGTTGAACGATCAATGTTTATCGCTTCCCTCGAAATTCCACGGAGTGTATCCGTAACTGTCAAACGATGTTCGTGCCCGTCAGGTGACGCCGGTAGCTTCCGCCGCAATACTGTGACACATACTGACCTCCTCGTGTCAGAATGAGACTTATACGTTGTACGACGGCCATGCGTGTGTTATTTACGAATGGCGACTATAGATGTGCCTCGGCACGGATAGACACACATATACTTGCGAGCATGGCCCGTGCCTCGATGTTCTTCTATACTCGCGGCTCGACTTGCGCTCTACACGCAAACCTATACTATACACGTGATTCCGTTCGTGCGTGTACGAGTGGTCACGAACGTTTTTTTCGCAGGTATTCGTCATGCTGTGTCATACCAGGCCCAAATGAAATAGCTTCTCGGTGTACACGATTCAGGATTCCCTGCCTAGCGTGCACAGTATGTACCTAAATAGGTTCACGTGTGTCAGCAGATACGAGCAATGTTCGTAATACGAAACATTCGTGTGCTAGCTATATACACCACGTGCGCACGTTTAGTTTTCCGTGCGTGGGGACAACCGCAGACGCACGCATTCAGGCACGCGAGAAGCTATCGTGGATTTGAGCCCTCGTGTAGGTGTGATTCGAGGAAGGAGGAGGCCAACGAACAACGAGCCAGGAGGTTTTTCGTATCGCTATGGTTACGGAATGAGCACAACACACATATGTTAGGTATCGTGTCTGTACAGTGCAATTACCGATCGGCTCTCTCGTGAACTTGAGATACCAACGGAGGGATGGGCGCGTGTCGCGACGATACCAGCACAGGTGTAATTTGTGCACACTCAAGGAAATAAAAAAGTGGTGTAGTTGCATGTGACCTATGGTTACATGTTTTTATTTACCAGTAGCTGTGCGAAGAACTATAAAAACTGACAAGCAAACATACACTTATAGTGAATGGAGTTTCCTGATTTGGAATATGTTTTTTTTAAAGTATTATAGTAATTAAGAAATCGTGAAAATTCTATCTGCAATGGACCTATTTTTAACCGACTTCAACAAGGAGGAGGTTATAGATTCGACCCCTATGTATTTTTTTTCTTATGTTTGTCCGCGCATAACTCCTCAGCATATGGACCGATTTTGATGATCGCTGTTTTATTCGAAAGAGGACGATGCCCCGGTGATCCCATCCTACACTGCGTCGACATTGGCCCAATATTTTGCCAGTTCTGGTTAAGTCTATTGTCACCTAATTATTATTATTATTATTTTATGTACGTACGCACATATCTCCTCAGCATGTTGTATCAATATATATAAGAGAGAGAAGGGTAAAATGGAACGCTTAACTTTGGAGGGTGATAACATAAAATCGGAAAAGAAGACACGGGGCTTCAACAGGAGTCTTAAGTGGATCTTAGACTATAAGAAAATCAAAGCCTTTGTTAAGAAAAATATTTGGCAACGCAGGAAAATGAGATTTACCGGAGGTATTGAAATCTTCGCCTCGCTCAAGTGGTAGGGTAAAGTGGAAGCATACACTTGAAGACCATGTAAACGTACAAAATCTTTATTTTTATGATTTAAAAAGTATTTATTTATGTAAAAAACTATAAATATATGTTTTAGGTGTAACTATTACAAATAAAATATAACAAACATATATATTATACACATAAGAAAAAATATTTTATCAGAAAACATAAAAATCACTGAAAATAATCAAATACACATGGATTTTTACATGAATAATGAATATCAACGCGTGCATGGAGATTTTTTTAGTTTTTAGTGCATTTAAAATCAATTTAAAAAAAAAATTAAATTTGTTGTATATTTTTTGTATTATTTTCTTTTTAGCGTCTAAGTTATGATTTGTGGTTATATGCTGATTGAATTGATTTGATTTGTGGTTACAGGCTGATTTCAAGTCGTTTGGATTTCTTAGTTTTACCATCGACGAAGTATAGGATAGACCTATCACACAATGTAATTTTGTGTCACACGCTCGGGGGGCTCGCGAGCCCCCTTACCATTTTCGTGTCACACCCAACGTTATCGATTTAGTCTAAAATAAGAAACCCGCGATTTACAAATGATTCTCATAAAGTAACAATGTAAAGATCGTTTTACAAACGTATTCCGTGCAACGACAGAGAAAAAAGTGTTACAACAAGAACACATACGCCTTTTAACCTTGCTGTCCTATTCGAGTGTATTTATCGCAAAATAAATTTATTTAACATAAAAATATATATAAATAAATTTATTTTGCGATAAATACACATAAAAATATATATAAACAACAACATTAGTTGTGGAAGACATGCTTTCATGATGTAACGTGGGATACCTCGCAATGGAATTGTAACTTAGTATAATTCAATAAGGTGCTGAAGCAGAGAGGACTTTAAAAATTGTCATAAAACCCATCAGTTCCAGTATCTCGCTGAATGTTTCTTTAAAAAAGTAAAAAAATTACGTCAGGTACATGAAATAAAAAAAATACAAAAAATTGAAAATAATTACAAAGTAAAAAAAGATGTGAAATCAAAATAAGCTGCAAGCACATAAAGGTGCTTTCCTGCAGCGTGCAACGGTGACACTGTGTAACAATAAAAGAAGAAAATATGTCCGCGGCCTGGAAGTCAAATACTTGGCGTGGTCAGGCAAAGTATTCTCAGATCATCAATACCCATACCTACCCCCTCCGCAGGCTTTCAGATAATTAGTCTATTTAAAACACAGCCAATATGAGTATATTTTCATTATATTGCGTTTTAAAATAATTGTAAGATCATTCATCGACACCGATGCCTTTCCTCTCATAAGCTTTCACATAATTTGTAAATTTAAAACTCTGACAATATGAATACACTTTCATTATTTTTCGTTTTAAAATAATTTTAAGATCATTCATCGACACCTCGACCTTTCCTGGCCACGCCAAGTATTTGACTTCCAGGCCGCGGACATATTTTCTTATCTTTTCTAGTAACGACGTTTGTTATGACTGAACGATGCCCCAGCTTTGGAAGTCACCTCTGTTCAGACGGTTCGGCCACGAGACGCGATATATACGTCACTCGGCGTGCAATAACCGACCGATATTCCAACACTTCGGAAATACGTACGCGTGTATTCTCTCGCGAGGCCTGCTTGCTCTCCCCCCACCAAAGCCCATATTCGCCGCGGTACATTGGCGGGGCGCGGGGGTCATTCGTTCTGTGGACATCGTTGAGTTAAGACGTTTCAATAGCTGCGTACATAAATGGTACGCCTACATTATCTATCGTCACCTAATTACTTCTATTCATTATTAGTCTTCTTCTTTACAGTCTACCGTCACTTGCTGCTACTATTAATACACTTTCGTCCCGAAATTGATTAAATATCTCGAGAAAACCGTTAGACGTTCGTCGCGTATTCCCTTCGTTGCCTTCGTACCGATATTTCTGCACATTTAGTGCACACATATCGTGTCTCTGTATTCAATTACATCCCTTTTCGGGCATATTTCAAGTTTATTTCTTGTTTAAGGCTGCCGTCTCCTCGGGCTTTGAATGTGTGCGTACGCTCACACAAGCTAGGAAACGCGTGTACGTATACGCGCTGTTGTAAACAAACCGTTTCAACCGTTTTTCGTCCTGGAATCGGCAAGGAGGAAGCTTTTGCGGGTATAGTTGCCTCCAGTAGACATCCGTGCAGACGGGTCTGGTGCGTTTGAACGCTAATAAGCACCGTACGTTGAAATAATGATGAATTTATGACTCGAAAACTGACAGAATGAAGCTTCAAGGCTTCTCCGCCACCGACGCTGGTGGTATATTCGAGCCACGTAGCATCAGATTTATACGTATACACGCTGTTGTAAACAAACCGTCTCAACCGTTTTTCGTCCTGGAATCGGCAAGAAGGAAGTTTTTGCGGGTATAGTTGCCTCCTGTAGACATCCGTGCAGGCGGGTCTGGTGCGTTTGGACGCTAATAAGCACCGTACGATGAAATAATGATGAATTTATGACTCGTGTATTGAGACAGAATGAGGCACAGACTCGAGAAATGACAGAATTATGCTTCAAGGATTCTCCGTCACCGGCGTTGATGGTACATTCGCGCCATGTACCGTCAGAACCGGTGGAAGTCCAATCTAGCCGATAAATGTAGGAAAGACATAGTTGCCAAGACGTATTGAGAATCGAATCGCGCTGTTGCCGCATTTCCCCTATTACTATTTTGTCGTCAGGGAGGCTTGAATGAATCACGGCGAAGCAGCTGGAGAACAGAGATGGGCAAAGATAATATCTGGATAAACTCAAATAAAATGTAAAACATGACGTTTTCAGTATTCACTGCTGAGATTATCCAAATGAGGGGGACCTTATTGAAATAAACTATCATCAGTTTATTCGCCGGGAATTCATGCGTCGACCACAAATAATTTTTTTAGCCGAACCGGCGCGATCTCTCTTCGTGCTGAGGACTTGGGCTGTTCGGGGGGGGGGGGGGGGGGGGGCTTCTGGTCCCGGTTCGAGTCTCGGCTCGAAAGGCATACAGTATTGCGATACGTTAATATTTACTCAAGATATTGCAATTTATGATTAAAAAGATATTGACTAATCTAATAATGCTAAAAAATATGTAAAAAGAATTTTATGTTCAACGATTTTATTCAAAATGCACTAAAGACTAAAAAATAATTCTTTTCCTGTACTACAATATTTTCCTATTTGAACGTGACGAATCACTTCTCGATTTGTGTATTTACTACGGAAATCGCGATTCCACTAGCGTTCAGAACGAAGCGGTTTTTCGTCGTTTTCGCAAAGAACGCAAGTGGCTGATTTCAAGTCGTTTTGTGGTTATTGGTTTTATTTATTTATTTGTTTCAATTCATTTTCATTTGGGAAATCACAGCAGTATGTTACTGAAACATTCATGCCGATACGATAGAAAGTTTTACATTCTATTAAAACACACAAAATATACAAATCATTGAACAATCATATCATTATATTTTTTCACAAGTAAACATAAATATTGCACCGAATGAGAGAAGATAATAAGAATTGTGAAGTTTAGAAGGGATATTGATACCCAAATTAGTATTCTTTCATAAATTATTGAAATAAACTATCAAATTAAAGAGACTTTATATTTATTTGTCGTCGAATAAAAATAACCCAGAGTTAGTTTTATTTGAAATGCCACGGATGAATCAGTTTATTCGACGGGAATTCATCCGGCGGCCACAAATAATTTTTTTAATCGAGGGCCTATTCTTGAGGTTCCCCGAAGCTCAAGCCCAGCGACATTGTATCGCTCACCCGTCTAATCTGTTGCCTGGAGTTGCTCGGCGATGTACATATCATTGATTATGCAGAAACAGAATTTCTTTATTTTTCATCGTATCAATATGAAAGTGATTCTGCCGATTAAATTGACAGGAAATAATTTGAATCGGACTAAGTACTTTGAACGAAACCGGCTTTCAATTCTGCAAATAAATATTATGTGTAATATCGTTATTCGTTAATAATGATAGTTCAAATTGTGTCAGGTTATCTTTCCATCTTTCCTTCTTACACTCCCGGACCTCTCTATCTTTCATTATTGCTACATTCAGGGAGGCTCTAACGCTAGACGCAGCTCTCGTGCTGTATTCCTTCAAGACTTCTCGATGAAAAGAGAGAACTCTGTGGCAACAGCGCGGCAGAGACAGAGAGTACAGAACATGTGGCAACTATGCGTAAAAAATTCGTCTACCCAGAGTACCTGAAGATGTCATTGCTGTACAAATTCTTTTTATCGATCGGAGTAATTTCATTAGGGTCCGTTTGTTTACTGGGGACGCTTCGATCGATTCGGACCAAAACAAACTTGAGACGGCAGCCTTAATTGCCTTACGAATGTTTTAATGCTTTTGTTTCAATCTCTTGTTGCATCGTTCGGTTACAGATGTTGAGGCGGGAATCGAAACCAAAGGGCAGGCAACGCCATGACACTTGGCGGTTAATTTGAACGGTGCTTGGATGGCGACTGGTCATTCCTTGGAAAAAGAAGGTGGCAATACGTGTGGTATACTTATTTTTATCGTTATTTTATTGAATCATTGTTGGCTGTGAGGGTGATGGGTAACTTTGCATTCGGTTAATATCGGGATAAAATGGGAAAAGATTGAATTATGATAAATTGAGTAATTCTAGTCGGATTTGTTTAAACATTACAAACTGGCGTCAGTAGATGTTTACGAAATATTGGAATGATCGAATTCTATTGCATTTCGGTCGCGTTTACGTAGAATTCAATAATATTTCAATGATTTTTAAGAATCTATCTCTATGAAGCTAGTGTAATTGCATTTACGTTCGGTTTTGGATGCAAGTTTTGTTCTTTATGTACAGAAACTGCGTAGTTGATCGAGGACATGCTATTCAAGCATGAATAATTAACGAATTTTGATTCTTGCAATGACTTTTGGATATTTATAAAGATCGTGATATATTTTAAAGTATTATTCGAATAACACGAACGTGCTTACAACTTTAATGACGAAAGCCACTGCTACGGTTCATTTAAATGTAATAATTATTTCTGATGTAGTATATTCTGGATAATATCGTGTTACTGAAATGTAAAGCTGTTCCTATAAAGCGAGCATTCTATATTTTCGCATCACACCTTGTATTCTAAATAACAAGGAGCGAAAGTTCCTTGCCTGGTTCCAAGAAAAACAATATTTCCTCGTGACAAACACTCGATGAAACCACATCCACCCCACCCTCCTATCCTACTTATTTTTCAGAGATTGTGACCGCGTGCAATGCGGCCAAATAGAGTCAGTGTTTATGTCGTACGAAGTTTTTCGTTTTGAAGAGCACAGTTGCTCATAGTAGAGTGTCGTTAACAATTTTGGGATACGCGAAGGTAGAGTCAGTGTTTTCTACGCAATTTATATTCTTTTGCGAGCATCGGGACTCTGACTTTCGAATCGCGAGAATAGATTCAGCGGTTTGTTCGACAATTATGATCTTTGGGGCGCGTTGATAGTCTATTTCTTTATTTTTTTTACTTTTGAAAGCGAAACTCGTTATCGGAAATTAGAGTCAGTGCGTCAGCTGAAGAGGAGATTTGTGCGCAGAATATTATTGGAAAGATGTAAGTATCTATATATTTCATTTAATTCCTTTAAAGTAGAGTTTATTCTTCAAAATTCCAGAAACAAAAAATTAAAAAATTAAAAGAAAATTAATTTCTAGAATAGAATCACCAAGAAATTCAAAACTAACGAAACTTTTTACAATTTAGACATTTTAAGACAAAAAATTTGTTAATTTTATTTTTTAATATTTAATTTTTTAATTTTTTCTTAAAATGTCTGAATGATAAAAAATTTCGTTTTGAATTATTTCGTGGTTCTTTATTAGAGTTCGAACAATCGTAAGTTTAGAAAGAAATTATAATCGTGTTCTGTTCCTTCGTTACAGTCTAGGGGCAGTTGAGCAAGCTGATGACTTTTTCTAGCAGCTTGATGACTTCCCCTGAGCAGTTGCAGAGTTGTTGGCGCCTCCGTCACCGGGGCACAGCGAAATGTGAGTGCGCATGCATTATGGTTCCTCTGGTCACTCAGTCATGTCGTAGGACGTTTGGTCCAAATCCACACGAGTGACCGGTTGTATACTTTGGCGAGCATAATGACCGCGGGTATGGTAACCATGCCCGTGAATTGTAACATTTTGTCTGTGTATGTATTTCTTAGACGAGGGCTGGGTCTTCTTGTGCACCGCGTCTTTTCAATAGAATCAAATTATAATCATAATTTCCAAGATAAACGTTTCCTAACGCGAATATTTATCATTGATCATACATTGATGTAGATATTTATTAAATAATGCACCTAAAGATGCATAGCAGCTCAGAAGGTATTGATATTTGATATGAATATCAATACGGCTGAATGCTAATTTTTATGTAGCGAAGAAGTCTGATACTCTCAGACTCCACAGCTACGATCATTTTTATCTAATATGTAGTCGAAAAATCGGATGCCCTCCGATTCCGTCATTGCGACGATTATAATGACTTGAATTTCTTTTAAAAAGATTTCCTAAGGTAGTTGTCTTAATAAAAAATCGTTTTTTTTGGCGATAACTCAAAAAGGAAAGGCCAAAAAAAAATTGAATTATTTTTTCGGATTCCGCGCACCAATTTACTTAAAAATACATGTTAACCTGTTTTTTAACTCCCAGATTTTTTAAATCTGGGCCCCCAGGAAAAATAACAATTCAATGATCTTCACATTGACTGCTCTACCGTGTTCGAATAAAATTGTAAGCGTTTTCGTCATGTTTCCTCATGTTAACTTTGAAGCCGTCTATTAAAAAATTCTCCGGCCTTTCCTTTTTGAGTTATCTCAAAAAAACTGATTTTTTATAAAGAGAACTACCTTAGAAATTTTTTTTATACAAAAAATAACATCATATTGTATGTTTTAGCCAATTATTCTTAAATAAGAGAATTTTGCAGTTTTTCACGTACGCCTCAATAACATGAGTAAAATAGATCCATTGCAGATATAATATTCAGGATTGCTTAGTTACTATGAGTACTTTCAAAAAATATATTCCAAATCGAGAAACTCCATTCACTATAAGTGAATGTTTACTTGTGTGGGCTACAATTATAATTCACGATAGCACGAAAAGTGTAATTACGGATATTAATAAAATTTACATATTGGAATTGTAAAGTCTAATTTCCCTCGTCCGGAGTATGGTTATTATGTTTTGCGGTCATAGCGATCGTGACGGGAGATAGTAGCAGGATAACAATATATGTATTACGAAGGGTCTGTATAATCCTATTTCAAGTGCGCTCCAGTTTCTTCATTGCCAAGATGTCATTACGCATGTACTGCTAGCAATAAGTTTGTCTTGAACTAGTTACGCGGTTTAGTACACCCGCCGTTCCTGAAATAGTACAGAACTAGATTTCTCGTACTATCCATACCTTAAATGACGCAACCTTCGTAACGGGGCGTACTTGAAAGTCACGTAGAATAATAGTTGTAAAAAAATAATTGATAAAAAATTGGTATCAATTGCGTAACGCAATGATTTAGTTATACTTAATTGTTAACTTGTAAGTAACGTATTATAAATCCTATAACGTTCCGATCCATCTTCATAGCTTTACGAAGTTTGTAAGTATCGCCATCTATTAATTAGAATTCATTCGTAAACTCTCTTTCCACTTTGCCAGGACCAAATCATCTGTTTTTAAATCATTGTCCGTTTAATTTGCACTACTTAGGTAATTCTAATTTATTACTGGTGGTCGGATGTGGCGGTACGAATGTCATGTTCGTATAGAACTTAAATGAACAAACACCTGTGAGCATTACTTCCTTCTGATCCCCGTCCACTCGCGTTGTTTAACAACAACGCGACGATATATAAACTACCGTTTTCGTAGGTCGTTTCGCAATAACTTTGTTCCCACGAGGGAACTACGTAAGAGTAATTCTGACGAATTCTTACCCCCTCCATCCTCCAGTATGAGAATTCGTAAGATTTGATATTCCACCCCCCCCCCCTACGTAATATTTTTTACATTTAATTTTTTCAGTTATTAAAATTCTTTTAAAGGTTTATATAATTCATTTAAAACTCGGTTTCGGGAAATTTAAACTAAAACTACTTTTCTGGCACATTAATGATAGAATTTGTATTTATTGAAAATTAGGTTAAAAAATATTACGTAAGGCCCTACCTGAGACTCCCCCTCCGTGTAAAAAACCGTAAGAAATTTCCTTTCCCCTCCCCCTCCCCCCTCGCTGCAAAAAAGCCTTACGTAATTTAAGGACAAGCCCTAAGTACAAGTGACATGGGAGTATATATAGTTCATGTTTGATGAAACAAGAAACAAGCGGATATATTATGTAACGTATACAAATCCAGTGTAACGTCCAGAACTGCCACTCCTGAACGAAAATTTGGGACTTAAATAGTCCCAATTTCCGGCGTCCACCGAGCCTAAAAGGCCGAGGGACCCAGCTTTTTCAGCTACCTGGAGAATTGAAAGGCTGCAGGGATAAAAGGAAATGAAAAGGTGGAGAGGAGAAGGAGGAGGCCCGATGTCCGTTTGGGGCCTCCTCTACAAATTCGTCAGAGGGAATGACGCGGACAGATCCTGGCCTCAGATGCTTGAGATAATGAGAGGGTCGCTGGAAGTTGTATTACCGGAAGAATTCCCCCTCCCCACGGCCATGTTTCTCCTCCTGGCAACCCTGGTCGTACTTAAAAGATCGAATCTTGAGTAGGTACTTGTGAGAAATAATAAGAGTTAGGAGACCTCTGATGGTGCTGTGGCGCACTAGCAACGAAGCGTCGCAACAGAAAAAAAGGTGAACGTTATTCGGGCGTTGTTAGACCAGCGCTGGGTGTGTCATAATGAAGATTGTTTATACAGTATTGGCGCTCGCCGTTTTACATGCAGGTAAATAAACGAACGAACTATTCGCACGTACTATCCTGTACGTAGTACAATTTTCATGTTCTCTCATGAACTCGCGTCTTTATCGGGGAGGTGATCGATGGAGCGGAATACCGATAACCCTTTTACGCAATTTAATGTTTACCGAACCGACTGTGTGCATTCTAATAAATGTGATGTGATAACGCAAGGTCACATAGTGGATTGCATTTCGTATTTACTCATTTCATGATCCGTTGCATCTGGAGTATTCTTATCTTCGAAACTAAATATTTCTGCCGGAAGATTTCACTGTCTTGTCTTTTCAGTCGAGGGTCAACGTACACCAACGATATCTTACATCTCTCAGGAACAAATTAAAGACATCGGCGAAACTGTAGAGTTTCGCTGCTCCGTTCAATATGCTCAGGAATATCCAGTCGTCTGGACAAAGATTAATAAAGATATTGCCAATGACCAATTGCCGCTTTCGCATGGTAGCTCTTTAATTATAAGGGATACTAGATTCGCTCTTAGGTACGACGAGGCTACGTCCACCTTCGTATTGCAGGTAATTTTCCATCGGATTTATATAGCAAGCTGTTATTTATCTAACGCGTAATACGGGATAAGAAATATTCACGCGACACAATGCTCTAGGTAAAAGATATACAAGAAACTGACGCTGGATTCTATCAGTGCAAAGTTCTGATATCTTTGAATAATTATGTAACCGCAAACGTCGAGCTACAAGTCCGCAGACCACCGATTATAAGCGACAACTCGACTAGATCCCTCGTCGTCAGCGAGGGGCAACCGGTGCAGCTCGATTGTTATGCAGGCGGATTTCCTACGCCGAGAATCTCGTGGCGTAGGGAAAACAATGCCATTTTACCAACCGGTGGATCGATTTATCGGTAGATAATCAATTTCGCATTCTTCAAAATACTTGTTCGAACTGTTTTCTGAAATAAGAACCTTCCAGTGGAAATACATTGAAAATCCCTGCAATCCGCAAAGAAGACCGAGGAACGTACTATTGCGTCGCTGAGAATGGAGTGGGGCGCGGGGCTAGGCGTAACATTAACGTCGAAGTTGAATTTTCACCTGTGATCACGGCGCCTAGGCCCCGACTCGGCCAAGCCTTACAGTACGACATGGATTTGGAGTGTCACGTGGAGGCTTATCCTCCACCGGCTATTACATGGTTGAAGGACGACGTTCAATTGTCGAACAATCAGCATTACAGCGTATCGCATTTCGCAACAGCGGACCAATTCACCGATACAACGATTCGAGTGATTACCATCGAGAAGAGACAATATGGAGAATATATGTGCAGGGCTGCTAATAAATTGGGAACTGCAGAAACGAAAGTTGAATTATTTGGTACGTATCGCGAGTTTCAAGCGAATACATCATAGTTTGAATGTAATTATAAATATACATATATGGTACTGACTTCGTTTTCCCAATTGCAATGTTGGCTGGATAAATGTATATGCATTAATTGTTTGTGCATGAGAATATTTGATATTCCCCTTTAAATGTCACATGTCTATTTAATTTGAACATTCGCAAGCCACGATCCCATTCAGCAATTTAATTTTCCATGCGTTCATTTATTTAGTTCGGTAGAGCATGTTCTAGACATTCCTTGTTTGTTTGCGCAGAAACCATTGTCCCTGTGTGTCCACCAGCTTGTGGTCAAGCCCATTACGGGGCTGCAGTAATGCCAATCTCTTCAGGACCACTGGTAGTCGTAGTTTTATTTCTTACAATTGTTATAAGGTATGTTATCCGAAGTATATATCCGTTCGGATTGTATGTTCCCTCGGGCCTGCTATTTAAAACCTTCCAATCAAGCGATTTCACTGTGCCTATAAAATAAAGTGTGTCTGGATGATTTTCAGAAATTTCTACGCCAAATATTAACTACCCTGGACTCCGGTGGGCAGCAGCGAGTCAGTGCAGCTTGTCGAAGTGGCTGTTGATAGTACTGTGGTTCATCGTATATAATAGATACTAGACACATCCGTAAGATAACTTCTAGGGGTCTGATTTGTTTTTAACTCTTCTTAGATGATTATTTTTGTAGTTATTTACAACCGAAATTGAAGTAATATTAGCAAATATATAAAACTATTAGGGGCCAGCTATATAAGAGTTGTTGGCAAGGTACAAACTGACATTCCAGATTGAAGTACATAGTGATGCATAGTGAAAGAGAAAAAAAATTTAATATTATTGCGTAACAATAGTTTGATAAATATATATATATATACATATATTATGTGGTCCTTTCATGTATCAGTACAACTGATGGACACGAAGGAAGTGATTGATAATAATGTTACGAATATATCAATACAGCCTTCCAGACAGAAGCTGGTAGGAGCTCAAAAATGCAGCAATACAACTTAATCACTGAAATACTTGTTGATGCTCTGTTCTCTATTAGAAGTCACAGTAGTAATACTTTATAGCTGCCTTGTTATATAAAGTTCGGCAAATGAACAAAAAATAAGAAGAAGAACGAAGAAGTTAATATACACGTTAGTACCTTGATCGTGATACGGAGCGTATAATTTGTTCGTAGGATCTTAGAGTGACGGTTGTATATTGTACACGAAATTATTTATACGATTGTGACTAGGATACTTTATGTGTTTGTTACGTAGCACATAGACTGCATACTCATAACAGGGATTATCTTCTTTCCGTCTCTTTCAGACGCATCCGCGATATTATAAGGGTAGGAACATAGAATCTCAATATGTAAGATTTTGTATGACCTTTCTACGAGTTTGCATTTTTATATTTACTTCTACACTAATGTGAACTTTAATAAACGACAATTGCCTCGAAAGCTGAGTTCTTGTGTTATCTCCACCCATTACATCTGTTCGGGGCGAAGCAATTGAATGAGATGATTAAAAAGTTCTTCAGCAGTTTATTATTTCGATAATCGCGTAATAATTTCACAATTTGAACACCGCTTTGCTGATGTCTCCTTGCCTCAGTGCTACCAGCGCCTGGCGATATTCACGCAGAGGATATATTTTGATACCCAGTTTATCGTAATTAAGGTATCTATCGGCCATCGCCTGTAACAAAGCCAGTCCCTTGGGGAATGTGAAAGGGTTTATATTCACACCTACGATATTCAGCTCCTTCATGTAAACCTGCCGAGAAACGGAAATTCCATTAATTCTTCTCTCAGAGGAATCGTTACCAGGAAGCTGATTCAAGTGTCTGGAAAGTGACGGCACACGGTAGTGATTCAGTGACTACCTGGAATGGCTCGATGGTCAACTTCGCTTTAGGACTGGCGACACCAAAGATGCATAAGCGACCACCTCGTCTTAGCAAGGGTACAGCTGCTTCCATGGCTGGTCCTGAACCGCTGCAATCGACGACCAGGTCGAATCCCTCCTTCAATTGCTCTGGGCTCTTCACCTCGTAATCCAAATCTGATAAATGTAATTTTGATTACACGTCGACGTATGGATTTGTTACAGCGTATTGAACACTATTACTACGTCCTCGTCCACACGCGTGGCCGTGCGCCGGAACTGTAATTACCTAGTTTCGGTAACATCTTCCGCCGTTTCTCCTGGGGCTCGCTGACCGTCACGGTTCTCCTGAGCCCGTGCAAATGCAGCAAGCAAGCCCACAGAAGTCCAATTATTCCCGCGCCAATTACAAGCACGTTAAGACCTACGTTAACAGGATTAATCTTGTCCCAGCCGTGTGCCAAGCACGATAGTGGCTCGGTGAGCGCGGCTTGGCTCATGTCGACCCCATCGGGTAACACGTGGACCTTAAACCAATAGGAGTATAAAAGTATTTAAAGGAAGCTCTTTAGTTTATTCTTCTATATTCGTCCTCTTCGACAGAATTAAATGCACGTTGAAATAGACGAGCAATCTATTTTATTAAATTGACTTGGATGACGCGCGACGAAAGGGTTGCACCCCTATTAGCCCTTTCATCTAACGGGGTTGTAACGAAAGTTCACAGAGATGTAGTAAAACTGTATAGCTATAGCTTTTCTAAACGTGCTTTTAAACCTCGATGAGGCTCGTTGGAAAAATGAACGCCTTTGGAACCGGCGCGTACCTGCGTTTCCGGTATGAGAGCGTGAGTGGCCCAACCGCCATCCCTGAAGATTCCAATCGTGTTGTTTATGCCACCGGCGCTGCAAAATTGGTAATTCCCGTTGTGGCAGTAATCGCACGTGTTGCAGCCGCTGTTCGGGTCGATCACGACTTTTTGGCCGACTTTCAAGCTTTTCACTGCCGATCCAACGGCGTCGATCGTGCCCGAAAATTCATGGCCAAGCGTCAGAAAACCTTCCGGCTTGCATGGGAACGATCCCTAAACAATAGAAACCTTTGCAATTAATACGAGGTGTGGATTTTCTTGTTTAATTATTCGAAGGACTACTCGGTCCTGTGATTAATTTAGAGGGGTAGCTGATGCTCTAAAATCTAAACGCTAACATGCTGTGTAAGTTAGGTATGAAAGTGGAGCTACCTAATGTTAAATGTTAAATATGATTCAGGGTGGTCCTATTATTTATTTACTTTTTTTTTATTTATCTCTGTTAGTTGCTTCCTCCTCCTGAATTGTGAAATACAGTGGCGTGCAAAAGTATTCGGCCATCTTTTAAAATCGCATAACTTTTTTAAAATTAATCCAAACGACTTGAGTTTTTTTGAGAAGCTAGAGGGATTAGTTTGCTAAATGATGTGATTCGTCGGTTTGAAAAAAATGCACTTGGTCGGAATAGCGAAAAAAATAGTAAAGGTCGTTTTTTAAACTTTTTTTGTGAGCTTGTAATGGAAATTCAAAAAAAACAGTTTGTAGATTTAAGTAAGTTATATGCGTGTCTAAAATTTCATCAAAATCGGTTAACGTTGCTCTGAGCTATCAACGCATAAAAATCGCAGAATAAGGTCGAAAATCGCGAAATTCCCGAAATCAGCGATTTTTGCCCTTATTCTGCGATCTTTAAGCGTTCATAGCTCAGAGCAACGTTAACCGATTTTGATGAAATTTTAGGCACGTATATAACTTAAATCTACAAACCAGTTTTTTGAATTTTTATTAAGGGCTCACAAAAAAAAGTTTAAAAAACGACCTTTATTTTTATTTTTTGCTATTCCGACCAAGTGCATTTTTTTTCAAACCGACGAATCACATCGTTTAGCAAACTAATCCCTCTAGTTTCTAAAAAAAAATCAAGTCCTTTGGATTAATTTTAAAAAAGTTATGCGATTTTAAGGGTTGGCCGAATACTTTCGCAGGCCACTGTAACTCAAGCGTAATTCAAGCAAAATTTCGAACACCTTGCTCTTTCACCAGATATTAGATATTTAATTTCGCAAGAATTTAAGCCGATGAAAGATATGAAAAATCTTACTTATCGTGGGAATATTCCAATCACCAGCGCAACAACACGTTCGCATTGCGACCAGCCGACACCGTGTTCGGTGAACATTTATCAACAAGCACGTTGTACATATCGCGAGGCCGTAATCTCTGTTTCTTTTAAATAGTTGTACTTACCATACGTGTTAAGAAATTACGCGACGTTTCCAGCGGCTCGGGCGCGGGACATTAATCGGTGTACAAGAGCTTTAAGTCACGTAACGTTAGATAAAAGCAGGGAACCCTGTCCGCGGGGCACGCGAAACACGACGAAGGGGATTATTCTTGCCGCGTACAGATACGCGTCGGGTTTGCATTTCATTTTGAACGGGTATCCGAAATATGTAAATCGAACGATAAAACCGAGGCGCTGGTCGTGAACGAATGGAAATTGGGGCATTAAATCTGCCGTGACAGCTCGGGAAACGGATGGACGGGAAGAAACCGCGGCGAGGATGCGAAATGCACAGTGAAACGCGACGTGAATTTTTCGCGGGCTTCGAATTATGCGAAAATAATACTCCTTGATATCTAAATGAAATGGAGCGAAAGTTGGTGGTCAAAAATGGTACACAAAGTATGGAAATATTATTCGACTCGTACCTAACACAATCTGGTGGACACCTTTGATATCCAATCACTTACGTGTATCGATGAAAAAGGGCTGTTATTTTTTAATGTAAATAAAGGCACGTGCAATTCACGCGAGGCTCGTGTCATAGGTGATAATGAAGAAATAATTAAACTGTTAGGGTAACGACGCACGTCTAGTATGTGAAGATCGGTCCCGCAGATGCCAGCGTACGCTACTCTGACTCGTACTTCGTCCTGTTTAGGTACAGGCAGGTCCTTACTCTTTTTCAGATCGAGCGTCTTGCTCCCAACGTCGAAGCTCAAAAATTCCATCGTGCCTGCCGCAGACACACGGCCGTACTAAACCGCGTTGGCTTGTTATCCAACATTTATATCCCCATTGCGACATTAATGTTTATATATTGGTGCCGTGCGCCGACATTAATCGCCGAATGCTCGCGAGCGCGTATTCACGAGCCAATAGCTCGGGGGACAAACGCAGCGAGACGAAATCCGAGTGTCTATTTAACTTGCGATCGAGGATTGTAAATTTTGATAAAGCGTTAGGCTGGTGGAAAAAATTAAAAAATGGTATATTTTAATTTTATCGCGCCCGATGTTAAAAACCTGCATTTGTTTAAAATAATTGCACAAAAATGGTTCAAATTTTTTTTTTTAAACTGAAATAATTTTTTCTTAAAACATCAATGTCTTCTCTATAATTACTGTAAAAATCATCTTTGTCCGTTTAATATTTCCATAGCTATAATGTATTGAAAAAAAAGTTAGCACTTAACTTCAAACAACTGTAAAATCGACATTTTTTTAAATTTAGAAAAATCCTTTGAGGTACGTTTAAATATCACTAAAGATTACAACATATTCAAATTTCAGCAATCTACGAAAACTTACTCCGAAATCTGTCCGAGTTCTCATGGAATGTCCCTTTGGGGAAATAATGGGAAGACCTACTACTTATTTACTCGATTTATACAGAGAATGTCGACAATTCTAAATTGTTTCTAAGCAGAGTTGGGCTAAATGTAATCTAATTACAAATTACAAATTACAATCAAAATGTAATTGAGTAATTGGTTACACGTTTTCTGTAATCGTTAATTTGGGTAGTTGGCCACAATTTTGTCAACCACCAAAATTAACGATTACAGAAAATAATGTGTAATCAATTCCACAATTACATTTTAAACGTAACTTGTAATTTTTAATTAGATTACATTTTGCCCAACTCTGTTATTAGAAACAGAGAAACCTTCGGGTTTGCCTGAAAATACATTTCTTTCCGAAGATGGACGATGGTAAACGAGGCCTTCGAATTTTGTAGAAATTTGCGAGGCAGGTAAGATCACAGCTGGGTGCAGTTGAAAAGCTGGGAAAGGTATTTTCGTCACGCGTATCGGTTGCACCTCGAGCCCCGTGAAAATCGTACGGTTCATCCTATCCCGAAAAATGTTCGGGCGATTCTTCTTCCGAGAAGCAACAATACCGAGCCGGGCGGACCTGCCCCTGGTAGAGAAAGCTTTTGGCTCGATTTGGCACGCTCGTGATTTGTGGACTTGGTACCTGAAACGACACCTGTACCACCCTGGGATGAAAAGGTGGCTGCAGCAGGTATACGCGCGATTCATGGTGTAAATTTCACTCGACAATCGACTTCGTTAACAAGCGAAGCCTCAAAAGCCTGGCTGACACCAACACCCTCAATGGACCTGGAAGATCAGGGCTGTGCTAGGGGTGTTTTCACCCTGCACCCTCGCGAAGTAAATAAATTGAATCTTCTCAGAACAGCCATTTCAATTTGATTATTTTGTTACTATTCTTGCTGGTTTTATCTCCGATTAAGTATGAAATATTTGTTTTCGAGAATTCTTACGAATGAATTTGTTGCTTCGTTTTGCATTTCACGGGGCGTTAGGCAATGTACCGTGGAGTGTGCGAATATAGGATTATTTTTGTATTTTTCCCAGGTGAAAAATTAGAACTGTAGGAATATGGATATTTTCGCGAATTTCAGTCCGCAGCAGTTGCTACGAGTCTGCGAGAGGTTTCGTTGAATTTCAGCACCGCGGTTGTAAATCTTGTAGTGGAAAGTGATCCCCGAGGACAAAGGGCATCGCGTTACAATGCAAACCTTCTGTCGAGAGGCAACACTATGAAAGTGAGACCCTTCGAAAATGATGAGTCCCGACAGCGTCGAGCTTTTCCTCCGTATCACCATTTTTCACTTGTGCATTTCCTTGAGAAGCGGACAGAATCGCGCGCAGAAATGTGGATAGGAGATAGATTACTGTGTCTCTTGTCTTTCCATCCAGAGCGCAGTCGTGAATAATAGTTTTTCTACAATTGGGAGGAGAGTATTAACAATTTCTTTTCATATAAGCCTCCACGTAAAAACTATCGAGTCGTGTATAAATTTAGTGATGTATTTCATTAGTACCTAATTGAATACAAGTGGATTTCAGTCGATGAGAACCTTACGTGAAACTGTACGATCTCTTTTAGTGCCTGGTTGGATACATGGCGATAAATAAGCTTTCATCGCAGTGTAGTAAAATTTTTACAACAGATCATGAATTTTTAGGAGGTCGATCCTCATAATAACGCCAATACAGTGAAATTTACTTGTGATGAAAATTTGAAACAGGTTCTCCATCCCCTGTTACCTCTGTTAAACGAAACTAACTCTAAAATTCACACATGTCAGTACGTTCATTCTCCCAGTCAAAATGATTATTCTTATCCTAAGATAAGTGCGGGTAATAAGGTCCACCTAAGGATCTATAATTTTTTTTAAAAAAACTTGTACATATTCTTGAAAACTCTTTTTTTTTATAGAAATCTGTGGACATTAAACTATAAACTGTAATATTTGTAACAATATACGAACACAACAAATACGAAAATTAATAGGTTTTTAAAAACCTTGCAAACGGGCTTTGTTTCGTGCAGTGCAGGTGATAAGGCCCACCTATTTAGTATGTACAATTTGGGGAAACAAAGACAGTTTCTTCCTCAGGTGTGAGACCAACGCAATCCTCGTGTATCCAGGTGAGACACATGACACACTGTCGCATATCACTCTTTGAATGCAGTTCTGCATAATTTGCAAAACCAATTGTCTGCGGAGTTGCCGTCCACGTTTTCTCTGGAGGTGGATGGCATCGGCTCTTGTTCACACAATCTTGTCTTTTTCCTTCTGGTTGAAGTGACACGTGCTTTGGAGCTCGTCTCAATATCGTTCCTGCTTTGGAATGGGTCCCTGGTTACTTCCTGAGCCTTAAAGCTCACTTAATATTTCGGTGGGACTTATTATCGACCGACCTAATTCTTATAATTGTAGCAACGCTAGTTGCCGGCGAAACATTTCTTGAATTTACAGCCGACAAATGTTATATCGTCGGTGACAGCGCAAAACCGCCTATGAGCAGTTTGTAAATACCGCGGATCTGCATTTGACCGATTTTACAGGAAGAAGAAAAAACTTAATATCTTAGCCATTTTAAGGGATTTCTTTGACTGAACTTTTTTGGGACAGTTTTAGCACTCCCTGTAATAAATACTAACGCCGATGGTGTGACTTTTAAAAAAAAAAGCGAAACAGCGTTTGGCAACCGTGGGCGCGAAATCCCAATTTTCCTACTTTTGCAGATCCGCGGCATTTACAAACTGCTCATACGCGGTTTTGCGCTATCACCGGCGACATCAATCGCGCGGAAACTCTTCGAATGACATTTTCGTATGCAATAAAAGCAATAAATGACACTACCAGTATTGTAGATTGCCCTACCAAGGATAAATAACAGGTGGGCCTTATTACCTGCCGGGCCTTATTACCCGCACTTACCTTATATAGGGTAAGTCGGGGAGAGATGGCCCACTTTTTTTAAAACAATCAGTACACCGTAAATTTAGTGGTTTTATAAAAGACAAAAATATATTTGCAAAATGAAATACATTTAAATAAATAATATAAAATTGAATTAAGAAAGTAATCATACATTTAAAAAAGATAAAATAAAATTGCAGTCTATGCGAAAGGCCATCTTACCCGGACTGTCCGGGTGAGATGACCCATATATAATATACATGTTATGAAGTTAATAAAACGAAAAATTATTTCTTTTTCTTGCACAGAACTTTTCGACACTCATAGCACAAGTTCAAAAATTTTTAGCATCCTTCGTAAAACCATTTTTTACAGCTGACCCAGTCATCGGGTTTCGATGTACAGCTGTACTGCTCCCCACAACCCACCCATTTTGCCATTTTGGACTGCTTCTACGGTTTTCAACAATGCGTCGTGTGTCCAAAACTTTCTACGTTGATTATATCTTCGTTTATATTCCGTTGGCATGTTCTACAAAAACATTTACTAGCTATTATGCATGATTTTATGATGGGCCAACTATCCCCGAAAAAATCAGGCCAACTAACCCGAGAGTCAAGGAGCACCAACTCGCTTGTTTTTTCAATACTGCTACGGCAATATCTCATCACAAGAACGTGAATATAACCTCCAAACATTATATTAACGGAAAATTTTCCAACATAATCCATTTTTATATTACAAATAACTTACCTGATTTCACAGTTGAAAGCAAACAGAAAACACTATTAATGCGGCGTGTGAGCTAAACGCAATATACCACTAAAAATAACTGAAAATCGCAATGTTCTAAAACATCAACGTGATCGAGCCATCTCACCCGCAAGGCCGTCTCACCCGGAATTACCCTAAACTAACGCACCAACTGCATACACGCATTGCAACGAAATTGTATTATTCCTGTAATAACGCGTCACTGAATTAGCAGACACCTGGCTTTCCAAGCAACTTCCCTCCAAAGTTCAGAGTCCACTGACAACCTCCCCACCCCCCCCCCCCTCCCCCAACAACGTAGAAAAAAAATCCACCCCTTTCGCGCGAGGTTTTGCACTCCCAAAATCCCAGTCCAAAATTCCCCGAAGAGACCTCTGCCCTACCCCATCATAAGCAACTGAAAATACACAGTAGAGCACCAACTGTTTATACGCGCCCACCGTTCCATCTGTACGGAGCAGCACGTACTTAATGGCCGATTCCCCGAGGCTCGCAGCATTTTTTCCCGGGCAGCGTGCAACGTGCATGCGGAAAATTCATTCATGGCCGGCTAGAATGGCTCGGGATGAACGAGCGTCCTTCGATTCACGAGAAATTTCGGGTCAACGGGACGGAGCTCGGATAGCTGGCTGTACCGGGGAACCGGAAATGAGGTCGGGAATGACGTCACTGGCGTTCAGTGCCGTTCATTCAACCCCCGGGAATAAACTGGGTCACCGGGCCAGCTCACCCCTTCTCCCACGATCGGATCGCGGAAACGATATGTATCCCGTTCGAGGAAACGCGGCCCACGAGCCGCATCTCGGGCAGCCCCCACCTTCCGACTCGTGCAACCCCTGATACGCCGCCCTGTTACACGCCGGATGCCCCGAGGCGCCACTATCATAGCCCTTGAAAACGGCACACTTGCCCTTCGTTTTATCGAATCGTCGCGATAACGCGGGCTTCGACGACTCTATCCTCCATCGACTGGACAGAATGCTTGTCCCCTTACGTAACTGGCGGAGGGAAATATTTGTTAAGTTATGAAACCAGCAGGGAAATGTTTATCCAGCCATGTAAGTTGCAAGTGGAACGCTTCAGTCATGTAACAGATAAGGCGAATTACTTGATTAGCAAAGGGATACGTTCGTCCACCTACATAACTCGTGGGCGGAGTGTATACTTATATACTTGGCCATTGAATTGATTCATATAACCAGCACGGTGAAATGTTTATCCACCTACATAAATTGTAGCGCGCGATTGTTCGTTTATTTTCGTATTCGAGATTGTAGATGGATTTAGAATTCTTCAAGGAATTAGCTGTAACTAGATAGGAATTTAAAGAAAGTATATATATATATATGGACGAAAGGTGCATCGATTTTATCCGAATGTCCCTGATAAGAGAATTTTTATAGAACGCAAGCAAGCGAGGAATAGAGTTTTTTTTTATTTTATTTACGACCGCGGCAGCAGTCTGACAAGTACTTACGTTACAAGTTGGTGTTATAAAAGACTTACGCAACTACTTTTCGCCGGACTCATTGTCAGTTTACGGCAGGCGGGAGTCAGAAGTTTATAGGGGTTAATGCAACGCGGCAAGAATAGATACCGCGACGTCCTCCGCGATCTGAAATACGACGCCCGCGTCGTCTCCTGAACGGTGGGGAGGGAAATCGCGGGGACAGATGTTGGACAGACGGAAGTGGAAAAAGGAAAAGGGGCAGGAAGGCGTGGGCTTTAGCTACGAATTAATCACAGAGAAGGAGGCAGGTGTCGGTTGCATATCCTGTGACGTGGACACGTTCGACTCTTCTTCTGATTCATTCAAAGCCAGCTTCCTTTGTTCACCCACATTCGCGTCGAATCGACAGTCCCTTCCAGGGCCTTCACAAACGCGACGATGAATTATAATTAGATTCGGCTCCATTTCCGAGTACATGTGACGCTCGATTACGGGGAAGCCTGGAAAGGTGTGAATTCACGCGGGGAAATGGAAAAGAAAGAAGGGAAAATTCTAATTCTATCAAGCGAGATTATAAAGCTGTTGGTAGATACACTTGCCGAATATTTGTATCCATTTATGTATGTACCTAACTTGAAACAATTTCCTTACGCTCTGACATAAATTCCCGAATTGTATATTAATAATAAAAAAGAAACGGGATGCAAATAGTGATACCGTATCGATACATATCGATACGGTTCTATAAATTTCGATCTGGTATTGATACATATCAAAGTCAAAGGTATCAAAAGGAATCGATGCTTCTTTGATACTTAAATATGCGAATGTATCGATACCTGTTTGATACCTACACCAAAATATCGATACCTATTTGATACCTATACGAAAATATCGAAACCTGTTGTTTAATACCTACACGAAAATATCGATACCTGTTTGATACCTACTCGAAAATGTCGATATCTGTCGATGTACAATTTATTACAGTTAGATAACTATTTTAAAGATATTTATTCATCCAGAAAATAAATTCTCTTATTTATTGGAAGCAAAATGCAAAAGAATATTTCATTCTAGCCGAGTTGGTGAAAAAATATTTTTGTATTATGGCAAGCTCCGTGGCTGCTGAATGCGTTTTTTTGAAAGGCTGGAGAGTTAGTAAGTAAGAAAAGAAATCGATTAAAGGATAGTAAAGTAAACAAAATATTATTTCTTAATAAAATTGTATAATGCACCAATTTCTACACATTAATGAATAATGTATATGTACATCATTTATTAATAAAAATTCAATTATATAGTTCACGATATTGATTCCTACTCTTACTTTATTGTTATATTATCAAATCATGATTGGTAATAAATAATATTTTCGTGAAGTACTAAATTGCAAATCGCAACCGATACTTTCGTACAAACATGAAACAGATATTATATACATATTTTCAAGTAGATATCAAATAGATATCATAACAGGTTTTGCCATCTGATCGCAGAATTATCAAATAAATAACGATAATTTCGTACAGTATCAAACAAGCATCGATAATTTCGTAAGGTATCAAACAAGTATCGATAATTTCGTAAGGTATCAAACGAATATCGATACATTCGTAAAGTATCAAACTGTTTTCTTTTTTCAGTACAGTATTAATATGGTATCGGTTGAAAAATAATCGGTAACGATAATTGATACCAAGTACCTACCTAAAATTTCGATGCGTATCGATATTTCCTATTGAGTAGGTACTATGGTATCGAATTGATTGAATATCATCAATAGTATTGGTATCAGTCCCATCACTAGATGCAACTGCAATTTTTTTTTTTGCGATCCCCTATTTTATTCAAGCCAACGTTTCTACGACACTCTTCTTCATATTTTTTTTTCCACTGAGATTTTGCACTCGATCGAAACGACGATTTCGGAAATTGCACGTGTTCCCGTCACTGTTATTTAGATGACGGTACGTTATCTTCTGTACCGTAGGAAATGTTGACTTTCAAAATTACACGCAGTGTCAGCAGGTCGAGACACAGTGCCGCGAAGAATTTAAGCGGCTCGTATATCCGCGAGTTTTATTCATGGCCGCGTCTATGCACGCCGTTGTAAAAGGGGGCGAGACACCGGTTCGTCCTTTGAGAATCGTCTCAAGCCACCGTAAGCCGGAAATGCACGACCTCTTTCCTCTCCTGCGGAAAAGGGGTCCGAAGGACGAGGGTTACGAGAATAGAAGCGAAACGTTCGTCCGTGCCCGTCCATCCAAGTCTCGAAGATTCGTTTCGACGCATATCGCCGGGAGATTCATCCCCAATTTAAAAACTTCGCAGTTCGTGGAAACGGCTTGAAGCGCAGGAAAGCTCTCCCCGAAATTGGGGTTCTCGGGTCCTGAGACCCTTTGAAACTTTGTCTTTTAAAAGAGTGGAAATTGGTGGAGCCTTGTTGAAGGAGATGATTCTACACGTTGCAACTGCAGAGGGTGATTCTTAGAAGGATGAGATCAGGTGGTGAATTTTAATTGGGCTTCATTGGAAGCCACCTTCTTTTCTTTCTCCTATTTTTATTTTAGTCTATTGATTGACACCCATTCTTCTTCCAAGATAATAATAATAAATCGTCTTTATTATTTTATAATAAATGATACAGACGCAGTAGAATTAGAAACGCAAATACAGAATGGGCGAGGCTCAGCGAGGCTGTTATTATGCCTGACCCGATCATTAAACTTTGTGTTTGAAGCTGTAAGTCACATATTTTCGTGAGGCTGTTATCGTGCAGAATGGAAGACACGACTTTTTAATAACTATACTTCTATCTAATTATTTTTCAGTGCGATATAATTATCAGAAACAGTAATGTCGTAACCATCAGTCGAAGAAACGACTTTCGTAACAATCGTAACGCGTGTACATCATTCACCCAATAAGGCCTTACAGACACATCGTGTGTTTGTGATTAAAACTTTCGACACCCCTACAGATTTCTACTTTGCGTTCGAGCTGAAAATGAAACCGTGAAAACTTGCCACGTTTCCCAAATTAATTCAGGAACAATCCACGACAGAACAGATTACTCGTTACCATAAATTAATATAGATTCCGAAATTATCCACCGACAGTAATTAAACCCTCTGAAATGCAAATGCATGTAACCTAAATGAATCACACACATCCATGAAATATCTAACACTCGTCAGCATCCAGTATCGAAGCTTGCACGCCTGCGCAAACACCACGCTGATCGAGAAGCCTGTTATCCTGAAATACGAAAAAGAATCTTCACCGATAACTGGCCCAGATTATCAGCACCGTTAATTGTTTGACCCCGATGGTCTCCCAAGAACCTTTTGATCTCTCCGATAAGCTCTTGGCGCACCGAGTCCGATCACAAACGCGTCTTGTAAGTCTCAGCAGCGAACGGTACTCCTCAGCCGTACGAATACCCACGGTTGTTGTTTTTTCTCTCTTTTTACCAAGGCGATCGCGTTTAGCGAGCTCAGACTATTTTTACGACATCCAAGGATGCTGAAAGGGATGCATTATACGAGGATGACCCAGTTTCGCGGCGGTGGGGGCGGCACGGTGTTCCTGGGTGAACTGCTGGTTGAATGGTCTCATCGACGTCACTATTCGCGAACTAGGTCGCCATAGAATTTCCGTGTAGCCTGCGTTGCGGTGGCCCTTTCGATCGAGCCCGGCTACCCCGTTACATCCACCGCCATTCTAACGAATCGTTCCCACAAAACCGAATTAACGAAAATGCCGATGATATTCGACAGCTCCGAAGGGCCGTGCAGTTCGCCACGGCTAATCGACACTGGCCAACGAAGGGATATTAGCCTTTTTGAGGGTTCAGAATGTTCAGATAGTACCTAAAGAAGAAACAAAAATCCCGCGCAGATTGTCGCGGCAAACTGAAATTTGGAAGTATTCCGGGGATGGTAAAAACTGGAAATAGCCCAGGCGAAAATTGAGGCGCCCGAAACCTTTGACTTTTACGATCGTCGCGTTCAGAATTGCACGCGAAGTCCTTCCATCGGCCGGTCTACTGCGCGGAATCGTTTGAAAGCTCGGCGCTCACAAAAGGATCCCGGCATGAATGAATCCGTCGACATTGCTGGCTTGGAAATAGGCCACCGTAGTAGCCGTGCTCCCGTCTATTGTACCGTACTCTGTTTTTATAAACAAAGGCGGCTGTTGATAAATAAAGACCGCGGGCCAGTTGCGCGACTGTGCGAAACTTCGGTATGGCTGGTAAATAATTTCTTCGGATGAATGATCGATTTGGGGAGGATTTATAGGAAGCTAGTATTTATTGTATAGAAGTGACTTTTGCACCATTCGTATATTATTCGACGTTTTTCGGATATGAAGGGTAAGGAGAAAAATGGGAATGTTCAATTTAATTGCGATTTATAGCATACTTTGTTGGTGGTAATTGGGACTGCAGAACTGTCGATTCACAAATGGTTTTGAAGTTCAAGTACCCAAGTATGATAACGTTAGAAATTTGGTAGACTGGTTAAAAACAGGAAATCTCCACTCTGTACTGGAACAAAGTACGGAATGTCCCCACTTTTTTCCTAAGCATAAACTTCTGTCTTCAAGGTAAAATAAGAAAATTAAATTCATTGAACCTTGTTTGTTTACTGGTGGACTGAAGTATTAAAACTTAATTTTCTCGATAAAACCGTTTTGTGATATTCCCTAGGGTTTGTCGGTTTTTAAAAACCGGTTTTAAGAACCGGTTTTTATTTATAAATTTGTAAAATTCGAAAACCGGGTTTTAAATTTAAAAAACCGGTTTTATATACTAGAATTAATATGAAGAAATGATTTAATTATTTAATTAAAAACGTTAACATTTTGACTTGAAATCGCCTCGGACACAAGCAAATTGTAGTAGGTAACTGTTTACTATAAAACTAAGCTTCACGAGTTCATATTTTCAGAAAAAAATGAAATGGAATAAAGATTTATAGATAATTTGGCACCACATTTCAAAAGATTTATATTTTATACGGATTTTAGTTATTTTAGCTTTTTCTTCATTTGGTTTTGTCTGCACTCTATTTTATTGTATTATAGTTTTGTAGACCCATAAATATTAGATGAACTCAAAAATTGTATGTATTCGTACGGATTTTAGCTATTTTAATTTTATTTTTATTTGGCATTGTATAGATAGAGAGTATTTTATTGTGTTATATTTTTGTAATAATTCCATAATATTAAGGAAACTGAAATTTTTTAAAATAAGTAAAAATATTTATTTACTATTTTAATTACATTTCTTGTTGTGAAATTTCAAAAACCGGTTTAACCGGTTTTTTGGGAATAGTGAAATTCGAAAACCGGTTTTTTCAAAAGTCGGTTTTTGTATAAACCCTAATATTCCCTGTTTTCCCTTTCCCCTTCATATGTAATATAGATATTTATTTTATTTTATATTTAGAGGGATATGTTTCAGAGTGTATAGTTTAATGGGATAAAGGCGAAGTTTGTTGTTCGTTGTTCTCTCTTTATCCAGAGCAGATAATTAAATGGGGCTATTGCACGATACACGTTGAATTGCATTATCGAATTTTCGCTGGAAACAAGCGCTGGCGCGTCTTTGCTGAAAGAAATGCAAGGTGAATGGACCAGACGACGTCACCACTCCCCGAAGTAGGTCAGCCCAGAGATTTCAGTTCATATTTCCCCTCGCGCCGCCCCCTTGCGCCGGGGTCGTTCATTGAAAGCTCGACAAACGCTAATTCGAGAGAGAGATTGATTGCCATCTGACGTAGGTCAAGATCTCCCACCGCAGTCGTGTCTTCCCTTGTCGTCTGTTTAAAACTCCTAGCCGAATGTAGAATTTTAAATACGAAGGCAGCTGGGCCTCTTCGACAGTGATAGATTGATGCAGGTTTTATATTTAACTAATTGGCAGTCACGTGTCCACTGTTCTGTCTTGGTTAAAAAATGAAACGGAGTCACGAAATATTCAAGCATTCTCTGTTCCCATCGCGGATTACTGTGACGCTATTCTAAACGAAAACGAAAAGTATTTGGCTTGTTAATAATATAACAACGCTCCGTGGCGTCGTGCTCGCGAAGGTAATTAATTAAATTCCTACGTAATTAATATCCGTATCGATGAGCCGCTCGACAACAAGCAGAATTGCCAATTCCCATATAGGTACGTCCAGCAGAAATGCTCTCGTCTTTCACCACTTATTCGTAATTCATTTATTCGTGTTTACACTGCAAACACTTCGAATCGCGGGATAAAATTAATCACCCCCATCGCTTTAAATTACGACCAAGGCCGCGAAAAGCTGAACAGTTCTAAGCGAATCTGCCAGTAATTCGCCTATTTAAAAATCATTCACACTGGAAGAACCAGAAGTTTATAGTCGAATCGTGCTTCGATACAAAAGCTCGATACAAAGAATTTACGGTTAGAACCGATAGACCAACATCCGCGGAATCTGCAGTTACGAAGTCGATACCGACGTCGCCACGAGGACTTGCAGGACTCGTGCCGCGAGCGTGAAAGGGGGTGGGTCGAGGGGGGTGGGGGGGGGGGGGGGGTGGGGGGGGTGGAAAGCGCGGTCTCCCTCCCTGTGAATCGTTCCTCACCGTTCCTCCTCGAGCTTGTAATTACTAAGCAGGGGTTGTTGCTAGGGGCAAGAGCGGCGTCGCGCAGGCAGAGAGAAATAAAAGGGCGACGATAAATTCCCCAGCGGTGAGAAATAAACGTCGAGGTCGCGAGTTGCCTCTCTACTCCGTTCCCCTCCCTCCGCCCCGCTCCGCCACGCTTCGTCGATAAATTTCCTTTCCCGTCGCGCGCAGATTACTCTGCACACTGCTACCCCTTTGTCCCGCGCTTTTTCAATTCCTGCCGTTTGACAGAGGAGAAGGATGAAAGGCAGCGGACGGATGTCGCGTGTACACGAAACGGAGTCAACGAATCCGCTCGGGTGAGCCGGAGCGACCCTTATGCCGCTCGCGAATGGGGGCGAGCGGTCTATGGAACGGTTCGGCGGGTAGTTGTTAGAGCTGTAATTATTCGACAATTCGAATATTCGAATAATTCGAATAATTTCGAATACGAATAATTTCTTCGGATATTCGAACATGCGAACCTTCGAATATTCGAATATTCGGACATTCGAACCTTCGAATATTCGAATATTCTGATCTATCGAAGTTCTGATTGTACCGAATTTGGAATCTGAACATGAAATATTTGTTCACAGTTTATTGTGAAATTCTTTTCATATTGACCTTTACAATTATTTGTTTTTCAAACGAAGAATTTTTTACTTTATTAATCTTTGGTAAATTAATACATTTTGAAACGAAAACAACCATCAGTTACTACTTAGTATTATTATTTTTATAATAATGAGTGGACAACCCTGACGGAATCGGCCAAGGGTGAAGGGACCCCTCCTCTAGGCCCACCCGTGTCCCATCATAAGCGGGTGACAAACAGTATAAGCAGACTTTTTTTGTAGGAAGCTAAAACCCCATAAACGATTTTGAGGAACTATAATATTTTTATTTTTCCCTCGTTACTATAACGTTATTTTTCTAAATTTATAGAGTATTATTCGCTTTATAGACACCATCTTAGTCATTAATAGTAATTTTATTCTTTGTTTCTGTAACCTACCCCCACTATTTCATGTTCAGATTCCTATTCGGTACAATCAGAACTTCGATAGATCAGAATATTCGAAAAAATTATTCGAATCCTGTGGTATTCGAATATTCGAATATTCGAATACATAGATTATTCGAATACTTAAATTATTCGAATATTCGTTGCAGCCCTAGTAGTTGTGCGCACTATGGGGCGGGTTGGGGCACTGTGGTGCAAGGGGCACAATGAAACATTAATATTCTCTTGATATCTAGAAACAGTCAGAAGTTCAAAAAATGATCACAAAACTGTATACTCTATGATCTTGAAAGATGATATAAGATTATAAGATGATACCCTATAAATATCAAGATAATATTAATGTTTCATTGTGCCCCCTGCATCAAAGTGCCCCGACTCCCCCTAGGGCGGGAATATTGCGGTAAGGCTGGGGTAGATGTCTGTAATTAATTGTGTTATCTGCTTTCGATGTAAAAAAAGGGCTTTATAGGTTCTCCACCCTTTAGGCGGTGTGGGTGTCGGTGGACTCGTGGTAAATTAGGGCAACCCTTAAGTACCTGATAAGAAATCTTAGTATCGAGAGGATCATCACTTAAGAAAGGACAGGTAGGAGAGTGTTTGAAGAAGCAGAGTGAGGCAACTTCTTCCATGAGCTTCGGTGAAGCAATTCTGCTTCCAATGATGCACGGTAACGGTGCAGGTGTTATCCACGTTTTAATGAAATATTAATTACGGTGGGTTATTACACCGAGTTGACTCACGTCGCGGCAATTGTGCGCGTGAGAACAAACGGTGATGTAGAAACACTTCTTGCTTTCCGTGTATCTCTCTGCTCGTCGAGTTCTAATTAAAGATCATTTCTGTTGCATCAAGCTATTAACGGGTTAGCTACCGTCAGCAAGGTCAGAAAAATCGATTTTTGGATTTTATCATTTTCTCAAAGTATATCATCCTGAAAAAGTTTTCTGTAAGCTTCAAGTCAATCCGATTAAAATTGTAGGAGATATACGAAATAGAAATAATCTTCCCATTCGTATATAAACTGCACTTGAAACTTTAAACGCGCTTTTCTCGAAACGGGTTTTTCGATTGCGGTGACCACGATTTCTCCAAAACCGCTTCATCAATCTTTCTGAAACTTTGTAGGTTTCTTCTTGACATTCAAATCTAGTATTTAATCGAAGCATTTGTTTTTCCAATGCATAGTTTTTATTTTATGGATGAAAAATCAGTGTTTTTTCTACGAAAATCGATAATTTCACTTAAAACATCTGCCATTTTGTCCCTGATTAAATATTTTATAAAACGGAACGATTAAAAACTAGATAAACTATTGTGGGGTAGACCGGGGGCGATAGTAACAGGAGGACGATTGTAACACGTTAAATATCTCAGAACATATGATAGATATTAACACAAATTTTGGATATATGATGAAGAATCACATTTGGAATACACACATTCATGTCCTAACAGTATAGATACACAATACACATGTATAGTGGAGAAAATAACTTTTCGATACCCTGAAGTAACTTTTTCTTACTGATTTAAAATTGTAATATAAATACTCCCTTTGAAAGTACGTGTTTTTTCTTTTTTTTAAATATTTAATCTGGTCATTTTTAAATTAATACTGATCGTTAGTTATCACTTTTAAGTGTCTCGTTAATAAAAATTTATAATTTAAGTTCAAAAGCCTGGCTGGGGTCGATTGTAACATCGGCAGTCGGGGTCGGTTGTACCGCGACAGAACCGAATAGTGACAAAGAAGATGAATAATATTGTCTTGTTTACACGGAATAATATAGCACAGCACAAACAAACAAATGAAAAATAGGTGGAATGTACTGAATGTAAGGATTGATCACATGAAGAATGTACCAGCCAAAACGTTTTCCATTTCTGTCACAATTGCGATACCGCATAATTGGTTATAAATTTTACTTTTTTCCATTTACTGTTATAATTAAAATTAAGAAATATTTTAATTTTGTAAAGTTAAATTTGTGCTACTGTCAACTCCATGCAGTGTTACAACCGACCTGGAGTCGGGGACGGTTGTAACACTTTGTCCGCTTCTCAATTTTTATTAATAACCTGGATATTACTTGACAAACAGCGAAGCTGTTGTGGCTCAATAAGTGTGAGATAAATAAGTATCATTTTCGTATAAAAACTTTTGTTGTAACTTTAATAGTCTTTGCATAATCGTATTCCAAAATCAAAGTGTAACTACCGCCCCCGGTCTACCCTACTAACTAAATCTTCTTGTTTTTTTTTATTTCAGATAGCCCAGTTCCGAATAATGTAGGTCACCGCAAAACGTGTTTCTAAAAACAGCTTCCGGGAAATCAGTTGTAATTGTGCAATAAATAAATATTATTATACCAAAACATAATATAATAACCTGTTAAAGTGTCCCTCATCTGAATAAAAAAACCATTGCATAAAAATATGCATGTACTTTCTGAAATAAATTCCCAAAGAACCGATTCTTCTTCCACCTTCTGACGGTAGCTAACCCCTTAAAGAATCATTACAATCATCCTCCAAGGAATTCTTACACTTCACTTTTTCGTCTTATTTAAAAATAAGGAATATTTCTATCTCGTCTTTCTCGCCCCTCCTTTGGGATTGTACACGTATCCTGTCCATCTGCCAATGCGAATATGCCACCCCTATTATCAACTGGAATTAGCAAAGCGAAGGAGAGGCGGCACGCTAGGCGGCTGTCGTTGAAAGGAGGATAGAAAAGTTGCAGCGAAGGAGGGAGGATCGAAGGGGAAGAGAAAGATGGAGGAGAGGGTGACGCATGAACGGAAAGCGGAAGTAACGGAGCCGCTCAATGAAAGAGCCCTACCCCTGCAGCGGATGCGAATGGGCAACCAGCCCATTGAAGATACCCACCTCGGATATTCGCAATGCGTATGCGCAGGGTTGACGTTTCTCTTTATCGAGCAACCGACACACTCTCTCTCCCTCTCTCGCTTTTTTCTTCCACAACCCTCCTTCTCTCTCTCCTCCACTCTCGCTCCCTCTCGCTCCCTCCCTGTCCCCATCACCCCCTTCGCCCTGTTCCCCGCCGTTTCCCCTTTATCGGCCGGCCCCCCTCCATTCCTCTTTATTCTTCCCCAACGCAGGGACCAACGACTGTTTATTTTCATCCACGTTTCTGTCCCCCCTCTTTCCATCGCGAATTTTCTCGCTCCAAATTGCCCATTGTTCGCGACCGCGGAAGCCGCACGTCCGCCACAAATATCGGGGCGAAATGCCGCGCACTACGGGGATTGCTTTTAGCCCCCCGCGAAGCGCGGACGATCCTGCGCGTTCCGCGGCGCTTCGACATCGTTTCAGCTCCTTTGGTCAGCCGTCCGTGGACATTTTAATCACGAAAGGAGAGTAAACGGAGACGAGTTAGCTTCGATGCCCTACTTTGGCTTATATTTCAACGACTCTTTCTGGGAGGAAACGTAGTCACCCATGCAACCGATGCTACTTGTCCTTTAAAGTTGATGTATTTCCATACCCACCCTCTTTTCTTAATGCAAAGAGGTAAACTAAGTGACCCGGCACTTTAATCTACCCTCGCGTGTGATCCCCCTTTAACATTTCAGATTCATCAGAGATGATTTGTACCGTGGCAGTGCGAGGCTGCGCGCACCCTGAGAATTATTAGTGGATTCGATGGGTACATCTGGCATCGGCTGGGCAATCGGCACGCACGGTAACACCCGCGTCGCTAATTAGTCACTAATTGCGAGTATTCACCCTCTGAGGGCAGTTCGGTGCGTATGGCGTTGCAGCGGAGGAGGAGAACGGGCAACAGCGGCCTAACGAACGAAGCCTTTTCGCTAGACGCGTGGGCGTGCTTCCGTTTCACTTGGAGAATATAGCCCCGGTGTCCGGCGCTCGTACCCGGGGGTAAAACGAATAATTGCTCGGAATAAAATTACGAACGGTGACTCACTCGTCCTGGCTCGAGTGGCATACAGTGAATAGACCGTTACCGTTACCACTATTTACGATATCGCGCAACTCCCACCGGCTCATCATGCCTCGCAGAAATTGCGCCTCGAATTACACCAACTTTGGCTGCCTCCCACTTTCCCTTAGATATTTTCTTTACGCTTATGAGGAGTAAGTAACGGTCGCGTCCTCCGTCTCAGATTGAGTAGGTATATTTTTACATGATATCTTGCATGGCGAGTGACGCATGGCGAGCTGCTATGAGTGTGCAAGAACAAACAGCATTCTTCTTGCTCTATTCACTGGACTGATAGAAATCGCATCTCTGTTGAAACTGTTCAAAGTCAGGCTCATACCGAACCTGAACCGAACCGACTACTCGAAGCCAATTTCGAAACGTCGAACAGTTCGATACGGAAATCACCCGATGTGCCCGAGGCTCGCGTCTCATTGTGAGAGCGGCACAAAGGAGGCGGTGTAGCGTGCATGCGTGCACGGGATTAGAGGAGAGTCAGGTAAGAGTGCGCTGTTAAGGTTTAGACTTCCCTAAAATCCTTGGTATTACACTAAGGCTGGGGGCACACGAGCGTTTTTTTTTCGACGTCCGTTGCGACTAGGGAATTCAATCCCGGGCATTCCGGGATCCCAGCTGTTTTTTTAATTTAAAAAAAAACCCGGGGAGTTGATATCACTAATCCCGAGATTTTCGGGATTTTTTAAAAATGCGAATTATATTATGAACAACTGAAAAATATAAAAATAAACAGAATAAATCATCATAGTCATTCATAATAATAAGGACAATAATAATAATGATTTATTTAAATAAAAATATTGAATCGCATGTAACTAACTAAATTGTATTTATTTTTATAATGATATTCCCACTTTCCACTATTTCGAAATCGTGCGAGTTGCAAATTGCAATTTGTCTGAACACGTAAAGTCGAAAATTTGTAGGTCGAAATGCGCCGAACCGGCTCACATCTCTTTGAGGGTGGTGGAATCCTAGAACAAGCATATCAATATTTGTTATCAATTCCTCCGACAAGCATTGAAGCAGAGCGAGCTTTTTCAGCGGCCGGTTATATAGGTAATAAAATAAGAAGTCAGCTAGGAAATGATACATTAGATGCTTTGCTATTTCTTCGTGTACATTTCGAAAACGCTTCATAATGGTTTACTGATATTACCTATACTTATTCTGACTGTTTTTTTATTCTTAAAAATGATTTTAATTTATGTTTGTTTACTTTAAATAAAGATTTAGAATTTTAACATATAGTAAATCATTTTAATTACTGAATTTTTCTATTACCCAATCCCGGGATAGACTTTAAAAAATCCCGCAATCCCGGGATAGTAAATAATGACCGGGATTGAATTCCCTAGTTGCGACGGACGTCAATTTTGGCGGACGTGCGTATACACCGCACACTAGTGTAATTCCAATATACTGCAATGTATTGTCGTAACGTCCGTCAAAAAAACGCTCGTGTGCACCCAGCCTAAGAGTCGTATCATTGCGTAAGAAATAACTACTATCCCTTATTGTTCGATAGGAAGTGACTTCGTCTAAATTTACCTGTCACAACTTACATAAAATAAATATTTCTAAAATGTGTGAAGTGCAGGACCGTCTTAACAAATTTGAGCGCCCTGGGCTAAAAAATATGGCGCCCTAACCTCCAAGGGTGCAATTTCTTCGCAATCGGTGCAAGGCAGTATATCACAACCCCGGATCTCCACCAAGACGGACACGAGCAAAAACAGTGCCCGCGAACGCCACCGCCCGAAATTTTTGTCTCCAAAATTGAAGAGCATTTCAACATATTTGATTTTTAAGCGCCCATGCATCACGGGCGCCCCGAGGCTATAGCCCATTTAGCCCATTGGTAAAGACAGCCCTGGTGAAATGCGAGCTTTCATCCGATATGTTATGGGGTAAAAGAACGGAACGAGAAATTTCCACAAAAGTGTTTTATTTTCCTACGACTAATAGTTTACAATTAATTTTTTTTTTACCAAGGCAACAGTAATAGCAGATAACATTACCCCCACCTTCGTAGTTTGCGCAGACATCAGTTTTCTGGAGGATCAGTGTATAAAATCCAAAAAATAACATCTACTTCTGAAAAATTTTGAAAGGAACAAAACAAAACGGTTCCAAAAAGAGAACAGCCCAACCATCAACGTCTATGGATTCTTCACACGCAGGACAAATTATTTTTTCCATAGACGTTGATGGCTGGGCTGTTCTCTTTTTGGAACCGGTTTGTTTTGTTCCTTTCAAAAATTTGCAGAAGTACCTAGATGTTATTTTTTGGATTTTATTTTTTCTTTTCTTATTATTTCTTTGCACATTCGCATTCAGATTTTCTTTTCATTGCTGAATTTTACTTCAAGCTGATTTTTAAATGGGGAGTTTGCATTCGAACTCTTGCCCCACTGCGTTGTGCGAACTCTTGCCCCTACAGCTAATTTTCCATTGTTTAATCGATTCTGTTATCTGCGAGGAGAACTGAAAACTTCTATTAGTAGTACTTTTGAATAGAAGAATTTGAGCTCTTTCAGAGACAACGTATTAATTAAAATATTTACTGATCAATTTATAGGAATAATATTGATTCCTAAAAACGAGAGTATTACATCAGCACTAATGAATTTGGTAGGGGAGACCGGGGTAGGTTGTAACACGAGGTAAATTGTAACATAAGTGAAATATTTCCAAAAATCTTTTGATCGACAAATCTGGTAACCCACAGCATGCGAGGGCTGCTTGACGACATGAGCACCGTCGGTTTTAGTCACACAAACGAGCGTTATGTATTCATATTTTGGTTATAGCCCAGAATTTTAGTATTTAGAGCACGTAAGTAAATGTTGTCTTAGCCTTTTTATTTCAATTAACCGTCGTTAGAAACTGTTTAAAATTTTGCTTCTTTGTCGCAAACGAATCAGTACACATTGGTTTATTATAATGCGTACGCATTTTAGTAATTTGATGTTTAGTTTCTTGTTTGCTGAGATAAAACGCAAAAATTCAAGCTCGGGGTAAATTGTAACGTGTTACTACTTACTCCGCTCTAAATGGTGATAAAGCAAGCTATTTGCTGACAGCGGAAAAATATGCTCTAGATGAACAACAAAATAATCGAGAATCCAAAAAGTAGAAAACAGTATAAAGACAAAAGTAAAGAAAGCGAAGAAGAAGATTTTGATAGAATCAGAAGAATAAGCAATGATTGTTTAACTCGTGTATATCAAATGTTTAATAATGATCTGTGTTTTCATTTATATCTTTTAGAAATGTTTATTTGTGTTCACATTTGTATTTAAATAAGTAAAACAGATGTGTTACAATTTACCCGGCCTGGGGCACATTGTAACAAAGGTTCAGATTTGTTTAAGATGAAGCTAGATGTCTATGTGTCCAAAATTTTGTCACGTACTTTCACGCAATCAGTTCACCACATATGTAAGTAGTAAATCACGCAAATTATTTCCTGATTGAGGAAAACCCTTTCGAGAAAAAACTGTGAAAACTTTTTTGTTACAATCTGCCCCAGTCTCCCCTGCTATACAATAGTACAATAACAAAACAAAGCACAGCTACACAATTCGGCACTGGCGGCTCTACCTTCATTGACAATTGACTGTCAATCACCATTCGCAACTGTCACAGTTCAAACAATGAAATTCGCATGGTGCGAACTGTACTGTCACTCTACTCTACAGGAGGACGTGCTAAATGCACCAGCCGAGGATTTCGAGTGGCCGATGAATTATGCGCGGACAGAGGAAACGGAGGGTCGTTAGGTCGGAATTCCGACAGGGATAGGAACGTTCCTTCCAGAAACACGTGTCCCGCGTTTCTTTCGAACGAGGCTCGCCGATCCGTGATTCCCGTCTCTCACGTTCCTTTCTGGCATGAAAAAAAAAAATGGGGAATATAAAAGAAGAGGAGTTGCGTAGGTAATTTCGGAGCGCGTTTACGGTTCCCACGATGGTGGATCCGTCTCACCAGCGTTGATCCGCTGGATCGTCGCGCCCCGAGCATCCTTCTCACACGGCTTAATTATATTTTCTCTCGGTGATTCCATCGCCGACAATGAGCGTTACGCTTACTCCTGACTCATACCCCCATTGCCGTAGTCTCGGCCTGCTTGGGAAATAAATGACGCAAAGTCCTTGGGCGCGAAAGGGGCGCCCGGCAGACGCACAACGCCCGCGCTCCTGTTTCTTTATCTTCGGGCAGAAGATAGAGCGGTCGATCGCGGGGAGCCGACGAGTTATAATTAGCTTACTTATCTGAAGCTTCTTTTCTTGCCTGTCGATACAACTTACCCCGATCCCTCGCCTAGGCACTGGCGGAGGTGCAAGGATACAGAATTCAGAAAACGCTACTCGGTCGTCGAAGAATACCTACGTCGCAATTTTGCGCTGAGCTTTGAACGAGAGAATTTAAAGCGCAAGAGATTGATAGCTGAGGGATATGTGATTGAGAATATACATGATGAAACAACAGAAGTGACTGGCTGATACGAGGTGCTTGTGGAAAAATAGCACGAGCGAGTGAGAACTAGTGTAAAAAAAAATAAATAAAATATTGCGAATAACCACATGATAAAATTCTATTTCACCGTTGAACGATACGAATAGTGAATGAGTATTAGTAGATCACCGATAAGGTTAAATTCAGTAAAAGAAGGTAGTCGCTAACGAATTTGTTTTCCCTTGTGGATTGGCAGTTACGTTAGCTGGACACCTCTAGGTAGAAGTAAATGTAAATTTAGCTTCCGGCCGTGGACGGGAAGTGCCAAAAATGTTTCCTTCCTTCGGGCTAACTGTCCCCCGAAACTGGTATGAGGAAACAATGCGGAGTAGGCATCGTCGTAGCGGAAGTAACGACCTAGGGGTCCTAAGAGGGAAGCCGGATGAACGTTTAAATGCCGATTCGGAGAAGCGGGTCCCTGGACCCCGCGTTTCTTCCACGGAGCCCCTTCCTATCCTTCAGACGTTTCGCAGAAACCGTACACTTCTGTTTGCCCCCGGCCTATGCCTCGTCTTCCTTCCAATAGAACAATAGAAGATCGATGCCTGCCCGTTACAACCTTTGCGCCCCTTGTCCGTTTAAAACACTGCTGGAAGAGTGAACGAATCGTTTCTTCACCTTGGCGAAGATGCCCTGGGATCTCTCTTTGTTATTTCAGGTGGGTCGTAGTCTCCAAAAGTATCGCAAGTTTTAGGCTCGGATTTGTTTGACGAACCGCACGAGGAATACCGTGGTTCCGGTCTATTTATGGAATATGAATGGAGATTCCTTCAACGTGGATTCCTGATAACGTCCAAATTGGATACAATACATTGATCGAAGTCAATTACACCCATCTGTTGTCAGCGGTGAAGGAACGAGTTGATTGGAAATTTCACGATGCCGGCGAGATAGTGGGAAGCTCGCTTAATATTGCGGAATAATCAGAAATCCTATACGATTTCCGGCAACGAAGTTATCGGTGCTTTTGATTAGGAACGTCACGGCCCACAGTGGGACGAAGAATGCCTTATTTATTTGGCCATCGGCCGAAATTTGATGTGTCGAAATTCTCATAGCTTCATTAAATGTTTATTAAGTGTTCGTAGCATTAGAAAACGCAAAGAAATAAACTTTATATTTACGTTAGGTTTGAGCCAATTGTATAGGAATCTGACCTTTATGAAAATTTCGGTCTTTTTGTCTTTCAGTTGCACCACCTTAAACAATTATTGCCTAAATCATATTACTTTATAAGTTCTCAATGTTTTACATATTACTGAGTATCTTATTATCAATGATTTTGTACAAAAAACATTCTGAATTAACTTGGATTTCATGGCTAAGCAACTGTATAAAATAAAAATCCGTTGCACTCATTACTATAATAATTCAACTAATGATTTAAAGCTTTGCTCAAAGTCGCCCAAGGTCTTAAATATCTGAATTTAATCGTTTAATGGCAAGGTTTTAAAAAGTAGAAAAATTAGCTGCTACTAGCTGCGATTAATAAAATAAAACTAATGTAAACATTTCAGTTTATACAATATTTAATGATAATATCTAACGAACATTAACACATAATTAATTTTTAAATGTATATTTCTCTGTTCATATTTTTAATAAAATTTTTATATTTAATAATTAACCGTGACTATAAGTTATACCTAATAATTTTGGTACGGTATGTGTGAAAAGGGGCTGGTATGATTTTAGTTGTAAAAAGCCCCGAAGGATTGCAATTTTTTGTTTAAATCCCAGTTATTCTACTTAACATGAATTGAAAGTGTGCGAATTTTTACAATGAAAGTCCAAACAGTTTGGAAATAATTGACAAGTTCAGTTATTGTCCTTACGTGCGTGCTTCAACAAATATAATTGTTAACTACTGTTTGAAATAAATGGCGAAATCGAGCGGGAAATGCAGTGGCGTTCATAATTAACGAAAGGATAATATTCCACGTGGACGAGCACGGAGAGAATTTATAAAAATCTTGAACAAATGTGGCTCTCTTATTTCCAAAAGGCCTAAAGATTCCTCGAAAGCTGTAGGAGTATACTATGCCATTCACGGAAGTTATAAATCAATACAGCAGCGCGAGTAGAAACGGTACACCGAGAAGGCGCACGTTAATGATTCCTCGGTATCGCAAGAATAAGAAATTCTGAGCGACTGTACTCCTCTTAATTAACAGGAAGGAAAGGTAGCCGCTCGTACGGCGAAGATTTATACTTTCGGAGCAACGTACGGTATCGCACTCTCGTTCTCAAAGTGAAACGGCCAGGCGATCTCCTTTCAGCCGGGTTTCGCAATTATGCATTCCGAGGTGCTCGCGATCCGATTAATCATCGATTGTCCCTCGCTTACGCGTGGATTTGTAACAGAGGCGCGGGGCAAGGGGAGGGTGGGGCGTGGGGGGGCATTTTCTGCCTTGAACGCGACCGGAAACCGGACGTGACGTTCAATCATTCAACGATGCTCGAGGAAATGCCTTTATTATTTCCAAACGAGGATCAGCCTCGTTATAGAAATCCGATAAGTTCCATTCTTAACTATCCCATTCATCCTCGGCGATTTAATTAACAGCGGCAAATAAAAACTAAAAAGAAAAAAAGAGAGAAAGAGAAGCAAAAGAAACAAAGTTCAAGTGTGGCGTACATACTCGCCTGGTATGCTCGCGTGGGTATTAATTTTATTATAAAAGTTTCGGTATCGTAAATACCGCGAGCTGTTTTCGAAACTCCACTCGGATATTGTACAGACACTCGATCTAATTTTAGTGTTACTTGTAGAGCATCGGGCGCAATAATTTGAAAGGTGAAACCGCCACCGGTGGCTTTACGCGGTTGGCCCCGTGCTCGCGAAAGTAACGCTGTTAAAGCAAACGAATGAACGAGTGCCAGTCTTCATTCATACGGTCTTTCATCCTCTCCGATTCAAGCCTCTCTGCTTTCGATCGTTATCATCGATGGATCGGTTCAACGAACCGAGGAGCAAGGAGAAATGAGAGTGCATCGATGCAGCACCGTGCCCATCGATAATTAATACTTCCACGGGATTCGTTCGGTATCGCGAGGGGCTGCCGTTCGAAACAAAAGTAATATGGAATCCCGAACGAACAGTTTTACTTTCAATTATTTCGTACGTTACCTATTGAAGATCTTCCCCGATCAATTTTTATTATAAAAAGTTTGCTGCCCCGAGCGTTTGTGGAGCAGAAAACAACGCGTTGATTTCGCCCGCGCAACTTTCGACGCCGATCGGAGCGTGTCTACAAAAAGTTTCGTGAAAATCCAACTGAATTCGCGGTTCGCTCGAGGCGCGTTACATAACAGCGTTCTCTTTAAATAAAAACGCCCGAGCAGCGAGCTCGAAAATATCGAAATTCCTCGCCGAGGATATCGCCGAATAATTATCTGTTACGCAAACGGATCGTCGCGTAACTGGACCTGAAATTCAACCTACGGATCACCTCTAAGCTAAGATTACTTATTAATCAGCTGATTGATTACCGCTGATTAATTATTCAGCTCGTGTTTGGTGTTTCATTGCATGACTTTATGGATGAATTCAGGGAGACAAGAGTAAGGTAAATGTACCAGTGCCTGCTACCTGAACAGTAACGCGAATTTGATTTATTTTCAAGCTTAATTATTAATGTCATTAAAAAGAAAAAGAAAAGAAAAAAATCATTATTATAGAAAATTGAAAATCGTTAGGTAGAAATAATTATTTTGTAACACACTTCGCACGCATAGCAGATTTCGAGAAATTTCTTAGGCCTCTGCATTTCTTATTTATAAATTATAATAATACATTAGTATAATAGTAAATATATTTAAATTTAGTTTAAGATGAAATGGTTTAACCTTGCCATGGTTAAACTTGCAGGAAAATTATTTCTTTTTAACCTTTTAGCGCCAAACGTATCATATATGATACATTCCTTTTTTTTTGCCGTTTCGCCGTTTGCATTCATATTTCACTATTTGCAACAGTTTAAGTGATACGTGTTTAGCGTAGTTTTATTCACTGAAGAATGTTGGACCTACCTGAACCCTGTATTCTTTGGTTTTATGCATTTTGATCTCTGAAAAAAAAAATTAAAAAAAGTAAAAAAAAAATTTTTTTGTATAAAAATATATAAATTCAGACCATTTTTAACGATAAAAACAAAACGGAATATTTTTCCTTCAACGCGATCTAGGTGCGGGCGTTAAAGGGTTAAAGAAGTATTAATATTGTGTTATCTTCCACAACATTTTTTTATTTCATGATGATTTTACCAATTAAATTAGGCGAAAACTTTGCCGCTATTCCTTAAGCCCCTTAAGCGTCCGGGTATTGGTACATTTACTTTAATTAAAAAAGTTCACGTAAACATAGACCGCAAACATTCAGCCCGTTAATAATAATTAATGATTACTACATTCAACTGAATTTCTCTGCTCTTAAACTAATGAAATCATAATCCATATTGTAGATCTATATATATACTTCCCAATATCGCATACTCATCGTGCATTCTCGTACTACTCCCAGCTTAAATATAATCTGCAATTCCAAACTTACTACTGCAATCATCCACAAATATACATACCGAAGTTGATATTGAAAATTCTGTCCGTCACTAACGAGACATCTCGTGTAGCAAACGTGAATGAAATTCGTCGGAGAAATCGCGTTAACCTTGACCTTCGCGAATAGATCTTTCGTGGAACCGTGAAGACCGTGCTGGTGTAGCCAGTTGACCGGAAGCGGATGTGACGCGATCGCGGGGCCGTTTGAAGCGGCGGCAGAAGAGAAAACATCGGGATTCCGGCAATGATCCGGCGATAATGGGCGTTTATCAACACCCACGGGCGAGGGGTTAGCCGCGAAAATAGAACGGGCCAAGCGTGTATTTCGAATTTGAAATTTCGAATGGGACCACGCGCCGGCCGATCTCGCCGCGGGAGAATTCATTTCTTCTTCTTTTTTTTTCTTCTTTCTTTTTTGCTCGTTTTGTTATCGGAACCAACGCTTCATCCGGCGAACGAACATCCCCGAGGAACGTTCGATCGAACGTTTTCCGTGCGCGCGTAAACTCTCGGCCGGAAGCGGAAATGACGCGCGGTCAGATCGGTTAACAGCCGAATAAAAATCGCGAGGTAACGCAGAACGCTGCCGGAAGTGCCCCGGTACCGGATGTTTTTTTTTCACCTATCGAATTGCAAACTAACTGGCTCGGTGAATGGTAGCCTCCAGATGTATTCAGCCAGACGTGAATGGCCCTCTTTCGCGCGGTGCTCGCCCATTCGCGAATTCGTTATATTTCAGTTTTGGCCAATTTCATGAATGTAAAGTAGTAGGTAGAAATTTAATTATAATCGCGCTTAATGTTTCTGTAGATTATATTAGTTTTATTTAAACCTTTAGACTTTAGGCATATAGGGGAGGGTTGCATGTATCGTACCACTTAAGACATTTTACGTTATGTTTCATAGTTGGTACTAACAAGGAGAGTATTTTAAGTGTCCGCCTCCGATCATTTTGATTTTTGGATATGTTATAGAGGACCGAAAAATAAGAAATACGTGTTTTTTTATTTTTCCCCGTTTTCATATTTGGTGGGTGAAAACTGCGTTCAAAGTTAGGGTTGAAAAATCATTTTTGTGGAAAAAATGGACTTTTTGAAAATCTGGTGAGTCAGTCATATTTCGCATTCAAAGACACAAAATTCGTCCATTGACACTATTCCACTATCTCTAATAGTTCTCGAGATATTCCACAAAAATGATTTTTCAACCCTAACTTTGAACGCAGTTTTCACCCCCCAAATATGAAAACGGGGAAAAATAAAAAAACACGTATTTCTTATTTTTCGGTCCTCTATAACATATCCAAAAATCGAAATGATCGGAGGCGGACACCTAAAATACTCTCCTTGTAAGTTGAACGCAAATGACTATTGGATATTGTACCTAGATCTTTTAGGCACCTACTATTATATGCTTAACCTTTTGTTCAGAACAAATTAATTTGTTATTAATCTTTTTGTCACATACTGTAAAAGGTATATTTAGGCAACCGGTCTCCTAAATCGTACCTCCACTAAAAATAGTATCAAAAACAAATAGAGAAGAAAATATTCAACATTAAGTAATGATTATTATATAGTTATATGTACATATCTGTATGGATCACACACAGGCCGCAATGACCTATGTATATATAAAGGGTCTTTACCCGTAGAAAAAAAAAAATAAGTAAATAAATAAATAAATAAATATGATATATGTACATCTTAATATATAAAGCAGAAACCTTCTACATGTTTCAGTGTTTGTCTGTCGCCTAAAAACTTTCGAACGGTAAACTCTGGAGTCACGAAATGTACCTCAGCTCATTATGCCTGGCTAATCCATATAAATGAATATGACTAGGTATTTTCAGAAAAAAAAACCAAAAAGAATTTTTGTCTTTTGTAAAATCAGAATCTAAATTTCGGGCGAAGCCGAGTAGTAAAGCTAGTAACCTATATAACATACGAGTTGTCAAATCCTACTGGTACGATTGTAGTGGTACAATTTAGGAAACATGATGAATTTATTTATAAATATTAATTTAAGCTTAATAATAAATGTAATATGTATTTAAATGAATGTAAAATATTCTACATTAAACCCGGTTTTAGAAAAATACAAAAATACAGGACAAAATTGCATTGTTTGATTATTATCAGCTAAAATAAATTCGTAAAAAGTTACATCAATCATACCTGATTTTTTTAAACGTTTATAGCACGTACAAAATAGGGTGTAAGCTCAAAAGATTTTTGTTTCTATTTCTTATTTCGCATTTATTTGATATTTTTATTATCAGATGTCGTTTACATTAATTAAATACTGAGAAATTGGTGAGGTACGATTTAGGTGACCAGTAAAATATTGGCAACTCGCCCCTTATGTTTAAAAATTGGCGAGTAGATAGCAGCCGCAGAACTGTAACTTCCTTAGATCTCTTTCCTTCACTGTGTTTCTGGCCCCGCGTATGTCAAAGCACTCCGTCAATCACCTGCCTCTGGCAGGCACGAGTGGGCCTGCGCGAGCCGAGCTCCAATTAATGAATGAAGGTCTTGTTAATTTACGACTTCAGCTAACTCCAGGAAACATGCTTGTCGGAAATCGAGATTCGAATTTGCAGACGGTAGTCAGGGAAACCAGGATCAGACCGAATCGAGTTAATCCTCCTTAACTCGGCTGGATCACGAGGCGGCCACCTTAATGTTTTATTTTACTCTAGTTTTCCAGTTATTTAATTACATACCTCGTGTTTTGCTTCCATAGTTGATACTGCACGCTTTCCCTTTAATGCCATTATTGCGCGTAGTCACGCGTATTGCTGGTTCCACAATAAGTTGGTAGGATTAGAATTAGTTACATCGGTTATGGAAGTAATTCGAATAATTGAGGAAATGTTTCTTGGAGAAGTATTTGCTGTAACAGAAAGTTGGAACAGCAGAGTGAGAGTGTTCGATTTATCTCTCGTCGGTGGAGGGAACAATTACCCACGGTAATTTCATTTCTACCAGATACCAATTTCGCTGTGACGCGGTGGAAAAGTAGCTGTGCTCGGCGACAACAGAAACTCTTGCGTTAAATTGATTTCGAGGGGCCTCGCCGAGACATCGCTTACTGCAAGCTGTCGTACCGCGGGGAAATAACATTAACTTGCTTCCTTACGTGTTCTGCGTAGGTGCACCCCGTGTATCTCACACCTGTGTGAAAGAGATTATATTTGCCATATGTACGCGAGCGAGAGTGCCCAGGAAATTGAGTGTTAATAGACGTGTTTCATTTATAAAAACCAAGCTACCAGTGCAATACCACGGCAGCGTAAATTAAGTAGCGATCGGTTAACTCGTTTCAATCTCTGATAAATAATCCAGGCTGAAATCGAGCGTGCACCTGAATTAAATCTGTTTTAAATCTTTTACACGAGTCAACGAGTAGACTCTCAATACTCAGTGGCGCGCCCAGAGGGTGTGCCAAGGGGTCCCGGCACCCCCAACGGGGAGCTTTGTGAAAAGAAAAGAAAACTGGATTTTATTCTTTAAAAAAATTCGTATAATAACCTAATGAATTTTATTGAATTCGCATTGAAAATATTTTTATCCGCTCAACTGGGCTACCCCCAAGATTAAATCCTGAGAGCGCCACTGTTAATACTTTAAATTAGTGGGAAAGTGGAAATCGCCGTTGGTAATCAGATGAATAAGTCGAGCTCTACACGAATATATAAGTACCTTGAAACGGAAAATAATATACAGCGAATGTAGTTACAAGAAATTTGTCAGTCAGACTCTTCAGTGATCTCTACCACTGAATCCAAAAATCTGACGATCGAATTCGAGAAAGCAAGAGAACCGGAATGAATTTCAAGGTGAAGAAGCACTCGTCGAATGATTGGATTCATTATCCAGCGCGATGAAACTATTCACCGAGCGATCATTAGCGTTTACGCGCGGGTTCATTGTACTTCCAGCGGGCTTCGTTTAATCGCCCCGGTCGCCGGGGCGAGATTCTAGTCCAGCCTCTGCTGGCCAGCACGGGGGATTAGAAATTTTACGGGCGACCGAGTCGGCGGAGGGAGGGGGGATCGATAAAATCCTGGGCCAATTCAATTCGAGATCGTAACGAAATCAAAGGCTGGCAGGGGGTGTAGAAGTGGTTTGCTGCGTGTGTATCGATTGGGGACGCGGTCCGCCCACGAGACTAGCCTACATTCTAGCCCCTTGCTTCACCCTTCTCGGGCCAGCTTGTTTTCCCTCCCCGCCTGACCCCACCCACCTGCAGCCCCCGCCGCGGTCTCAGCCACCCCCGACCCCAGGCCTACAGTCCTCATTCAACATTCCCTCCTCTCGGCATTCTGCTTCCCCCCACCGCCCCCCCCCCCTGTTCCTCCAGCCTTTCAATCCCTACTAGGACGTGGATGAACGAAACAAGGGAGGAGAAAGCGACGCCGAACAAGCAGATGGGTCCGCGGAGAAGGCGAAACCGAGGAGCCGGATCAGCCCCGAGATACAGAATAGAATATCCGAAAGTAGACGCGAAGGTTCTTTCAACGGCCTGGCTCAATGGACTCGGCGAAATCGATGGAGGAGCGGGAATCTAAGTAGGTCGATACGCGTCGAATCGATCCCGCTCGTTGCGAAAACGCACGCGACTCGGCTGACCAGTGTAGCCCTCGTCCACTTTCGTTGCATCGCACAGGAGTTTACCCGCTCCCCTTTGCATTAGTATAATGACTTGTTTTCAGAGGAGCGAGTGGAGGAAAAACACGGCAAGTGGAGGGTAGCTATGACGCCGGAGAGCTACGCGCGACGCAGAGGTGGTGTGCCTTGCAGTCGTGCATTAAGACGCGCAGCTTTCAGGTAGAAATTAAAGTGCGGGGACGTTGCATGGGGTCGTAGCTGTGCTGATGAACGATTCGTCAAGTCTGAGGAAGGTGTCTTATCAGAATAGTGTCTCCGAGGAGAATATTTAGAACGGGGCAAGAGTGCATGCCACTGAAACACACTCTTGGGAACCATCAAAGTATTCTTGATACCAAGAAATTGATTATGGATTGGAAAATTATAAAATGGTCAACTGTACCCTAAGCGGAGGTCCCAACTGGCATTTCTATATTTTTTTTGTGACGTTTTTATATGGTTTCGCATTAAAATAATGATTTCTCATTAAAATAAAACATCTTGAGTATCTATTAAGTGCTTTATTTTAAAAATATTCAATGATAAACACAAACAGGCATACAAGTACAATTATTGGCACACTAAAATTGGAGGATATATAGAAAGAAATAGTTCAAAATGAAGTTTAAATAGACTATTTCATTCACTATTATTTGATAGTGAATGAAATAGTCTATTTAAACTTCGTTTTATTTAGGTATTTACCTATAACACTTACAAGGGAACACCGCGAACCCGGACTCAACTATTGGAACGCAACTTTGTGGGTTTTTGGAGTGACTGAAAACAAGAACAGCGGTGTGTTTCATTTGGGCCCTATCGCCCTTTAAGGGGGTGAAAACTAACCTCAAAGTCAAATTGGCACTTCCACTTTTTCACGTATAACTCTCAAAGTACAACAGACAGAAAGAAATGTTTCAAACAAAAGTTTAATGGTGCAATAAGCGCTGTAAACTTGCGTTAACAAAATTTTGAAAAAAGTTTTTTTCGTTCAGGTATTTTTTTTTTTAAACTCTTTTCAAAATTTTGTTAACGCAAGATTGTAGCGCTTATTGCACAATTAAACTTTTGTTTGAAACATTTATTTCTGTCTGTTGTACTTTGAGAGTTATACGCGAAAAAGTGGAAGTGCCAATTTCACTTTGATGTCAGTTTTCACCTCGTTAAAGGGCGAAAGGGCCCAAATGAAACACACCGTTGTTCTTGTTTTGAGTCACTCTAAAAACTCACAAAGTTGCGTTCCAATCGGTGAGTCCGGGTTCGCGGTGTTCCCTTGTTAGTAAATCTGTATTTCAAATCATTAACTTACAAAGCAAGATTTCGAACCCGAAAATTCAAAAAATTCTGAAACTTTGTGAATATGTAGGGGATTTTCTCCTGATTATAACGCAATTTTTGTTTGCTGCCCAAATTCACTCGAGGGGGGTAAAATTAACCCCTGAAAATTCACCTATTTTCCGATTTTGTGTTATAACTCGCAAACAATAAGAGATAGAAAAAAGTTTCAAGACAAAAGTTACTCCTTTTTAATTAGATCTATCATTTGGTAAAAAAGCTATTTCACAAAATCGGAAAATAACCGGATTTTCAGTGGTCAATTGCACCTCCTTAGAGTGAATTTGGGCAGCAAAACAAAAATTGCGTTGTAATCAGGAGGAAATTCCCTACATATTCCCAAACTTTCAAAATTTTTTGAATTTCCAGGTTCGGAATCTTCCCTTGTTAGTTACAAAGCGAAGAAATACACTTACTCCTTATCAAAATTTTAAGAAAACACTTGAAACTCATCCCTCCATCCCACCGCTCCCTTAAATCCATTTTTTACGCTGTTTCCAGATGTAAAATGTAGTTCAACTACTGGAACTTCCACTGTTGTAGTGAATAAAAAGAAATACGAAATTGTAAAAAGGTACTCTCTAAGCTCCCGCTTCTTAATATTTTGCCTCTTAATCAAAACTGCCAATGATTATCGCAGTGCCAGTACTAATGCCCCGTAGAAACATCTCGCCCCTAAATCCCTACGCTCGATAAACACAACCCTGTCGCGTTATCACCGTCCCCCCGTTGGTGGCCGCCTCCGTTCGAAACGTTATTTTAAAAGGATCGCCGGCGTTTATCGATCCGCCGTAACCTTTCCGCCCGTTGATTCCATGAACGCCTCGAAAACCGAATTACCCTAACGACGGGGAAATAGGTCAATAAGCGCGGCCCGAGGCTCATCGGCGCGAGCGAAACGGCCAGATTAAAACTGCCCTTGAACTATCTCTCCCTGCGCCTCTCTTTCTCTCCGCTAAAATAATGTGGGCATAGCTCTAAGAGCACCTGGTTACCCGATGCCGGGCCTACGTGCACGCGAAGGGGGCCATTTCTGACCGTGTCGGTCGGTGCGTGGTGAACCAGGGTCGAAGGGGGGTGGTTGGATGGCGGCGGAGGATGGTATGCAGGTACTCTGTCGAAACGGGGGGAGGAGGAGAGGGGGGGGGGGGGGGGGGTAGCGGGTGCTCTTGGAAGGGAAGAAACAGCGACACCATCAGCGGGCGCAGCACCCCTGTCGGGCGGCGTGCAGGGGATGAAGCGAGGCCGCCGACTGTGAAAGAGGGGAAGGTGGGTCGCCTCGTATCCGTGTCACGAATGCGCGCGTCTGCACTCCACCTCGCCACCCTCCACGGCCACCGAAAGAGGTGAATGCAGTTGGCCGTCATTTTGCAACCCGTTCAGACGCCATTCAGATGCGCCCGATGCAAGTGGCCGGCGTCCCGTGGATCGTTCGGCCCATTCTCGCTGACTTCGATTCACACTCGGGGGGTCTCGTCCAGGCATCCGATCCAGATCGGCCGAAGGATATCCGCTTTGCGTAGGTGGACCGGGGATCAGACGCGGGAGGACTTCGCGACGTTCAGGATAGATAGCGAGGCGAGAGAGGGCCAAGGGATTTGCAGTTAAATGGTAGCGGAGGACACGCGCGACTGATGGGCAACGTCTGGTTGCTGGTGATCGCCAGGGGGTGAATCGACGGGAGATCCGCGTACGGCGCTTTCTGAATGGACCGTCGCGGCAGTGATCGCTGTTTGTACGACTTGACACGCGACGGACAGGGAGCGATGAATTTTTCCTCGAGTAGAGGCTGCTGTGAGGAAGGACGAATAGGTACGACGTTGGGCGAAGGACAAACCGAAGAGTGCTTCGTGTGTATTTAAAGTTGAACTGGCCGTCAACTTTGGCTCGGCTCGAAGGGGTGAGTATGTTTAATTAAAATCGCGGAGCTCGGAGACGCCTGCGGTGTTCTTTGATTCGGAAAAGTAAATATTAGTGGTATTTTTTTTCTCTTGAACTCGAAGGTTCAAGTTCAATGTACTTATTCAGATAAAATTGCGAGTCCCGATAGGCGGAGTCCATTGCACGCTCGCGTAGAGTCCCTATGAGTCATTTCACGGCGAGACGGCTTAGCGAAATCGATTCGGCGTAGGCTAATCTACATTAGCGGAGAGACAACTCGTATCGTCCCCTGTTAAACTGCAACCACGCGATGTTCGTGAAATATGAAGCATTCCAAGCTAATACAATTATTATGTATTCGTTTCATTTGCCGTAATGGGATATCTGACTCGTGCCGCTCAGCTTCTGAATAAATTATCTCCTGTTCCAGTCGCACAATAACCTTCGCCATTCGCGACGTGCTTTCTAATCAATCTTTATACCATATAAACGCATTTAAAAGAAACCTTACCTACGACAGGCATAAGTTCTTTGCGTTCGATAAATTTCATTTCTCGGTGTATTAATTTTGGGAAAATTCCAGGCAGAGGGAGAAGAGTCAGGAGTGATAAAGGAGAGAGAAGCAGTCGGAGAAAGCGCACGTCGCACGTGCTCGGCGAAATAAGCATCGAGAAAATCGCCCTAGGATTATCCACTTTCCTTTTACTTTTCAACGCGTCGGGACAGCCGCTTCTCGAGACGACGGGGGCCGTCTCGATTGTCTGGCAGCGCACCCTAAAAGGAGATATCAAGGTACCGCTTATGGTAGTTACGTTTATTGCCCTTAGAAACCGTTCTCGCGTGGCGCAATTTTCTTTCCCACCCACGCGAGCAGCCACGGTAACTTTAGCGATCTTCCACGCCTCATTTGAAATCGTTAACTCTGCCACCTTCCGTTCACCCCCCGAATTTCGAGCACCCGAAGGGCAGCCAATGTCGATCGTATTTTTAAACGAGGATAAATACGAAGCTCCCGTGACGCGCGTAGGCACGAAAATCGGCCAAGCTTGTCCGCCATGTCCCGAACGAACTCAATGTTTCCCGAAAGAAACAACGGGACCTTCGGCGGTCGATTTTCAAAAGCGCTGCATCACCGTTCAGCGCAAGTGCCGTTCGCGGCCAATGACTCGCAATGAATAACGAAGGCTTTATAGTAAACGTTAAACGAGCTTTCATTGAGCACTCACTGAACTTTGTAGATGCGCCTACCCAGTCATCCGAACGGCGAAATCCTTTGACTGGCAATCTACCTCGTTACACGACGATAATTTATAGGGTGATTCGAGATAAATGCGCGTAGCGACGACGTACCAAAAAGGGTTTTAATTAATTTAAAAAGGATTCTGGATAATCACAGAATTCGTGATATTTATAATAGTGAGCAATAAAGTGCACAATCAATACAGAGTGTTTCGAATTTTTTGAGGTTTATAGGGGAGTCGTGCAGTACCGACCAAAGCTAGTTCTCGCTTCTTCGACCAGATATTAGCAGCTAATTTGAATTAAACAATGAAAATCACAATTCTCTATAACCTATTTCGGGGCCATATTGTTTACTCCATTGCTCTCGACGTTTTGAGGCATTAAACATATACGTTGATATTCAGTGGGTTAAAAGTTATTTTTCAAAGCTGATATTTTGTTTCTCGTGTAAGTAAATGATTTTGTTCTATTATGTAATACTATTTTATGTCTATTAAGTTTAATAAAACGTGCTAGTTTTACAATATTTTTTTGTATATAATATACCATCATCTAAAATGTTTCCCCGCAGTACCGACCAACAGACTCTGTCAACCAGTAGAGACAAAATTTTTCTTATCTGTAAATTCAATCTGTTAGCAACTCAGATTAATTTATAAAATGTTCATTTAGCCTTCCTTCTACCTTTTTCCGCAGAAAATTAGAGTTAATAAGGATAGGTATGATAACCTAACAAACAGGAAGCTAGGATTTAATGAAGAAGTTATCCAGTGTGTTATTTGCAAGCAGAGTTGGGCATTAACTAAATAAAAAATTATGTGAATAAGGATCAAATAAAAGTTACTTTAACTTTAGATTATTCGACGAATCATTTTTTTTTATTCGACGAGAATTTATTCGACGAACAAAGTTAATTTTTTTATTCGACGAATAAAGTTAATTTTTTGTATTCGTTATTTGAAATTTTATTTAAATAAAAATTTTGCCAAACTCTCTTTGCAAGGAATCATTTGACAAAGATTGGGTGCAGTGCACCGAATGTGACGGTTGGGCACACGCCGAATGCACAGATCAGGAGAATATTAATTATTTTAATTGCTAGTTTGTACAAATAAAACTTGAAAAAATCTTGTATTGTACCAATTAAATTTTTTTTTATCAACATTGTTAATCATTTAGACCTAAAAATCTACTAATTTAATAGCTGGTGGGTACTGGACGACAATTTTTCGTTTCCTAGAAATTACAACAAAAAATTTTTACTTTTGCGAATTATCAATTCTTATTATTAAGTTTCACAGAAATAATTTCCCTCCTCTTACTAAGTTCCATCTATACTACAAACACGTTTTTGAATTTCTGATTTTTATCGACTCTACCCCAAGATATAACAAAAAAACTTAGAGCAATCGGTACTGCACGACTCTCCCGTACTACTCATTTATATGTTAGAAGGAGTATTAATAGACGTAGTCCTGAAATTAATTCATATTCAAATATGAACCATTGAAATTAAAAATTTAGAAAAGCACACGTATCTATTTCGCAACGAAGAAGTGAAATCTATTTTGAAATGTGAAAAAAATACAAAAAATGCCGGCTTCAGAGGTACATACCTTGTTATTCATTGAAATCAGCATTATACGGCTTGAAACCTTACAACTGTTGCAAAAGAATCATAAAAAAAGAAATAAATAGAATATATACTGCTAAAAAATACACCCGTAGACATTTTAAATTCTGCGAAACTGATCGAACTCTACGACTGATTTCTATTCACAAAGGGTCGTGAAGGAGCAAAAACTTTTTCTGACCGAAGTCCTCTCCCTTGGGTAAAGTTTACGCAAAAAGCTGTTGCAAAAGAGCCAGGCAACGCCCACGCGATCCAAGTTCGAATGCCAATCGACGGGAGCGTAATTTTACGCGAGTGCGTGTCTGGCTGCGTGCGCCCTACGAAAGCTCACAAGCTCCCTCAGAAGGGTGAATGGAGCCTCTAATTTAGTCAGTGCCACGGCCGTCCTACGATTCGTGCAGATCCACGCTCGCGTACACCGTCGTACAATTTCGTCCCGTGCGAGAGGCTAAATCAGTTGTGCTTCGTCATTGCTTTCCCTTTACAACTAATGTCAATTTAAATAAATAGTGTCGTGATTTAGATATACCATATAAACTTAGAAATCCATTGAGAAACATTTCGCGAGAATTTAAGAAACTGTAGTAAAATAACTGAAGTGATTCGTTTCTAATAATCCTCGACCAACGATTCTAAAATTCGGAATATTTCATTATCGTTCATTGGAGCGTTTATTTCTATTCTTACGCGACGCTAAAAATATACCAACGTATCCAGCTATCGTCGATTCGTGTATTATTGATTACTTTGGCTAATGCAAGTGTTATAATCGACTCATCGAGTGGTGAGTGCTGTTAAACTGTGCGTCGCGTGGCTTTTCAAATAAAACTCCCAGCGATACCCGCTCGGAATACATTTATACGGTCGATTGCGCAACGAGCGGGGCCAATATTTGTGCCTGCCGGGAGAATCGCATCGACCACGTTCGAACAAACGAATTTCACGAATTTATAGATGGCGGGGACACATGGGAGATTCAGAGATTCGGCTCTGCTACGGTGGCTATTGATTTTTCAGCCGCTGCCACAACAATGATAGTCGGTTGGCATTGTCGAGTGACAGGCATCGGTAGGCAACGAGTAGCTTACTAGCTTCAGAGAAACGAGAGTTCATTGAACGTCAGCTGCGAGAAGCACAGTCCAACTATTGTATAACGTGGCCGATCGCTACGCCGTGCGACCGATGAAGAATATTACCGCGAAAAAATTATGTAACACCATGACCATCCGAGGCACTGAACTGTGAAAGCGTGGCACTATCCATTCACTAACGTTTCCCATTCTCCGCGCCGGTGTTCTATTAAGAATATTCACCGAAGAACACGCTTCGCGCCCCAACCACCTCAACTGGCCATCGATTAAATATTAAAGTCGAGGCGATATTCAAGAAGGCCCGACGAAGTATCGAACGAAAGGAATAGCGGGAGCTCGATGGGGAAATAAAGCAGATTATAATTTCAACGATGCCTGGCCGTGGAGATTTAAAATTCGATGGATGTTATTCGCGAGGCGAGCAGATAGGCGGAATATAAACAGAACAAGAGTATATTCGACGGAGCGAATATTGGATGTCGGGCATATGGCAGGGATGAATGGCCAGCATCCGGTTTTCTGAATCACCGAGATATTCTTGAGAAATGCGTAAGCCACGTGGCTAGACTTTCGTCCAGTCGAACATTGTTTTTCGAGATTCCCATCGGCGGAGCATCGGAGCAAGGGAAACCAGAGGAAAACTAGAGCGAACGGCATGGGATCGCTAAACATGAGCGGGATCATGTAAATACGGTGCTTTGCATCATGAATCATACGAGAGATAAGCGAAGAGCGTTTCGTCATTGGCTGTATATTAATCGGACGGCGTAGGGCGTTTGAAAAAGACGGCGAGGAGCTGCGGTCGTTTTACAATTTCTGGATGGAAAAGTACACGGGGCTGTGTACTTGCGCAAACATGAGGCAGTGCTTCGACGATATTTTAGTACATGGTAATTCGAGCTCGCCCGAAGGACAATGCTAACGATTTTCAAGCCTTCCTCTTTTTCTTCTTTTCGCGTGGAACTTTTAATTTCATTGCGCGCGGCTACGGAGTGATTCACCTCCCCCCGGGATGCGTCAGCGCAACGTTCAAATGTTTCTTTTAACGTTAACCACCGTGACGGCTATCCGTGACCCACAAACGTCCCTACAATTGGACGATGATAAAACGCACACGTGCATAGCCAGTTGCAAGTTTATTCCTCCGAATAGATCTCCTTGCGCGAATAATTTAGAATCACACAGAATATTCTAAAGTATTTAGAAAAGTGATAAATTCCTTTCAACCAATCTTTCGTTAAGATCTCTACGTTTGTCAATAATTTTGTGACTCACTGTGTCCCTTACTCTATTTGCCCAATACCAAACAAGTACCCAATTCGCCTATCTGACGAGCGAGGATACGCAAAGATTGCCCCGCGCGACGCGACGCCGAGAAATGTTTCGATACAGGCGCGGCAAAGATACGGTGCTTCCGGTGGCTCCGGTGGCATTGGCGGTGCGCGCGAGACGAGCAGCTCCGTCGAAATAAATGAATCGCAACGCGACACGCACTCGTTGCCCGAAACGGAATAACCTTCTGCGCTCGGGCTCAATGGGCAAACGTAAAACTTGATTCCGAATGCGCTTTACTATCATTAGTTGCACGTGCTTCCCTTTCATTCACCTTGAGTCCCTCCCGCCGAATTGCCGGCGCAACGGCTAAACCGCAGCCCCGATTGGCCTTCGTTGTCGTGCCGATGGGCGCCGATTGGCCGGTTATTTCCTCCCCGTGCGCGTAACCGAGCGCAAGGCCGAGCCGCTCCGAAGCCCAGGTCAGGGTACACGAACGGGCCGTTCGGAACGGCGTCTTCGGCAGTTCGAACCAGAGGCTTGCGCAGTCGAGACCGTCTGGCCACTGCTGACAGTGCTCTAGCGACACATATACAAACCAGAAACATGGCTGTTTACACGTCCACGCAGCCGCTACTTTCAAATCGCAAACGAGACTCCACGCTGGACAGCTCGGTCGTCCTCGTCCTCCTCGTGTACGTGCTTCTAGCGAAAGGTATCGATCGAACCCGTCAATGGTGCTGGTACTTTCCTCCGTCGATCTTTCCATTCGTGATACGCGCACACTAACCGCCGTCACGCATACACTTACACACGCTCCCGCGAACAGGATGCGGTTTGTTCGTGTGTTCCACGTTTTCGTGTTGTGCGACGTGAACGGTGGACGCGTGTGCACACGCCCCCGTGCCACGGCCGTGTCCGTGTGACTGGAACGACGACTATTCATCCCACTTGTCACATGCACTCCTCTCATTGGCGTACACGCGCTCTCCATCTGCCCGTCCACTCTGTCCGCCGTTCCCCGCTTCTGAATCTCCTTGGTGCCCCGCCGTTCATAAAGCTAACGCGCGATGTTTACTTCCTGTGCAAACGCACGGCACCCGTTTCCTCTGGCCTCCGAGGATTCCGTTCCGACGGTTAGAATTCTGATCGGTACCGGCGTCAAGTGCAATGCGTCGTTGCCCGACGGGCCCGACGGTGGACGTGTAATCTGACGGGGGCTCGTACGAGACGTGCAATTCTCTATTTGTTTGGTAGATTCTGGTTTAATTATATCCCCTTCGTTACACGTGCCGCGTGTGCTTGTGTGCCGCGACATCTTAGTGAATTCTCCCCGTAAAAACGGGACGCTGTTCGGACCCGCGTTACGCTACTTTTCCCACGAATATTCCATGCTTCATTGTATTTAATTAGCTCTATTGTGTAAGCTGGTAAAGATTTCCTGCGCGAATTGGGTAGTTCTTGGTATTTAACGTGTACTCTAATTATCGGTACAAACGTAAATGACGAACAGAGTTTATGAAAAGAAAAGTTTGATTATACGTAAGTCCGAAATGTAATTGTTTCGGGGATATTCAGTTTTTATAGAACTACTTATAACTAATGTAGAATAACATATGTATATTTTGAAAGTTCTGTGTGTCAATAATTGTAGTAGGTGACCTTGGTTCGATGTCTTGTTATGGATCAGTTTAATTTACATTCCTAGTAACAGCAAGCAGTGTTAACCCTTAACTGCTATATGTACTGTTTTTCTCAAAAGTAACTGGTAGACTGTGGTCGTGGCAGACCCCCAATAAAAAAGGACACAGAAATTTTTAAAGTTGACGCTAGATCAACCTCTATGAATATTTTGTTCTTCGGTAATGTATAAAACAATAGAAACGTAGAAAATTGAACTATTATTATAAAATTAATTAGAAATTCAGTATACAAACTTAGACAACCAAAAATGTTGCAGCGAACTTTGGGTAGCTTGGAGTCATGACCGACCTCAGGATACCAGTTAAGGGTTAAAGACATATTAAAAACAATTTTTGGACTTATATTTAGTAACACTTGGTTCCTTTCGTAAATTTATATTTCAAGTCTACCAGCATGCACCGTTATCTGTAAGGTTCGTCTCACTTTTGTTGCAGGCGGTACGAGTACTCCCTTGACTAATCACTATGTAAATGACGCAAACTATTATGACATTTCGAGCAATGATGACAATTCAAATCCATTGGAGAAGTTTTACTTAATTACCGAACAGAGGTGGCATACGGACACAGTGCTGCCTATCCCCTTATTGCCATCTACCGAGGGAATGTCTGCTCGATCTCATCATAGGTATATCATTAAAGCTCTCCGTTCGGCATATGGTCGCTACTCCTGGGAAGTTATATTAAATGCGAATTCTTTGTGGACAGGATCCCACAGTCCATAACGGGACTGGATGATGCTGGAATGGATTTGCAAGCAGCTCAACTTAGTACCCGTGGAGGACAGGAGGTACACACCACTGCGACTTTATCATGGCTAGACTGGCAATTACCCCTCTTCGTAGCCCTCTGCGCCATCGCTGGCGCTATTCTCTTCACATTCTTGGTTAGCTTTCGTTCTTAAAGAATTCTGCGTCTCTCGTTAAAAGACAGTGTTATACGGTAACAACCTTTGCCCGCAGGTTTTGTTATGGCTACGGAAACAAATGTCGCGTGAAAAGGATACAGAGGATGGTGATAGGAGAGGTTTGGTAGAGGAAGGTTCTGTGTGCCATGCAGAAAAGCCTAGCAAAGCTACAAAATCATCGTTCGAAGGTCAATGGATTCATCAGCCAACGGCAAAGTCATCTGTGTCTGTACAGTCTGTCCGACCGGTTACCCAAGCTACTGGCTTGCCAGAGGTACTTTCCTCTAACTTTCATACGATTTAGAAGATCGTAGAAAAGGGGCAGCAACGTAATTGAGTTTGTTCGTTCGCAGGTAATGTCAGTGGCAACGCCAGAACGCAGACCGGAACCTATACGTATAAAAGCTAAAGGGTTACTAGAACGGCGTGGTTCAAGTGCAAGTTTGACTATAGAATTGGCACCACCTCCAGAGAGCCCGCCGCATATAGTTACGCCCACTCGTGAATGTACCGCGGAAGAATTTCTGCTGAGTGCGGGAAACGTTCTGTCGAAGTCTCAGCTTAAGAAGGCTATCAGTGACCCGGCATCGCTGCACAAAGAGTTCTGGGAAGTTCCACTTAATTTGCCCGAGAAACTGGATATCTGTGGATCCGGGGTGAAGAATAGATACTGCTCCGTGCTGCCGAACCCACAATCGAGAGTGATTCTACCGTGTTCCTCTGATGATCCTCTTTCTAGCTACATAAACGCTAACTACATTCGGGTATATACACAATGAAGTGAAATCTTTGACGAACAAGCGTCTTAATTACTACGTATCTAACAATGTAATCGTTCCGTCTAATAGGGCTACGATGGGGAAGACGCTCGCTATATTGCAACGCAGGGACCATTAGCTCATACAGTGGCAGACTTCTGGGAAATGGTCTGGGCAGAGAAAGTTCCCGCAGTTGTTATGATGACAAAACTACACGAAGCCGCCAAGACAAAGTGCGAGCCATATTTCCCATTGGATATGAACAGCCGCGTGCAGGCTGGACCTTGTACTATTGTCGTTACTTCTATCGATACCAGAGACGGCTACACTGTCCGAGATTTAGAACTCAGGCACGAAACAGAAAGAAGACAGGTGCAGCACTATTGGTAATTAGCCCTAGATTCGTCATCTCACTCAAAATCTTCCCCATCATACTTGACAGTACTGTTAAATTAATGAATGACTACAGGTACGATTCGTGGCCGGACCATGCTGTGCCTCAAGCTGCGGACACTCTCGTCAGCCTGGCCGCAGAAATAAATTCCCTGCCGGGACCGGTCGTTGTCCATTGTAGCGCGGGAATCGGACGGACTGGATGTTTCATAGCTTTAGCAACGGGGATGATACAGTTGTTAAGAGACGGAAATGTGGACGTTTTGGGAATTTTATGTCAAATGAGGTACGAGACATTTGCGGAATGTGGATTATTAATGGGTGAGATGTACTAAACGCTATCTGTTTCAGGTATGACAGAGGAGGTATGGTTCAAACATCAGAACAGTACGAGTTTGTTCATCGAGCACTTTGCCTGTACGAACAAACGCTCGACTGTGGCAAATCGACGAGCTCAGGGGACTGACGTGGCTGAGTCGTCTGTGGGAATTGATACAGAGTTCACTGAGAGGAAACTTAACCTGTGAAAGTTACTGCAGGAAGGTTTGCGAAACGATTGCGAGGTATTGTCTGCAACATATTACTTCGCCCAGGCATGAATATCTCCGCCGCGGAAGGAACACTATGAAGAGAATCTCAATTACAATTCGAGCGGACGTCTCATCTGTTTTCACCTGTTCGAAGATGAGTTGTGTCTCACTTAACAAGCTGCCATTTCTATACTGCCATGACGAACCGTTGACAATTAATATCAGTCGCAAAGCTCAACAGAGAGAACAAACGTCTCTAATGAAAGAGTATTCTTAAACGGGATTAAAACTGCTCGACGAGACGGAAGGATTACTTCGCGATGGCTTGCGAAGTGGAAGATCAGGGTTTGACTAAACGTCGATCGGGATTTTTATGCATTCTCTGTGTGTCAGAAACTTAGATTTGTCAGTTATAAACAGTTTGCAATTATAGTACTGTCGGAACCTTGTACTTTCTACGATGTGAGCAATTTCTCCTTAGCTTCTTGATGCAGCAAAGTACATATTGCAAAACTAACTTAGCTGCCCAATATATACATATATATATATATATATATATATACAAACACACACACACATATATATATATATATACACAGTTACAGAAATTAATACTAAACGGGATTAAATGTTTGATTAAAAGTGGTATCTAATGCTGAATACAGAAAGGCAGATTAAATTGTTATGAAATCGGGACCCAGATCAATTGAATATTTTTATCCTATTTGTAGTTCCTAGTTAATTTAACAGTCTAACGTACACAATGATTTCCATGACTTTTAATTATTTTATCGACAAAGACTGAACGCAGGTAGTACAATACGTTTATTATATAAGTTATAACTCTAACTAGAAAATAATGTGCTTCTGTAACGCAAAGCAAAATTCATGACTAATATGACTGTTGTAAGACGAGTAGTTTCACTTAAATGAAAATCATTGGGAGTAGCGAATTGTAGGGTGGATTCATTTATCTAAAGCTTATCTATACCGATCTATTCCTGATGTAGCAAATGAAGATTAAACTCGCTGAATAGCATTTCCTCCAAGTACTACGTACAAAACTGTAATTATTTATTCCGTTTGCTACGAATCTCATTAATTAGCAGGGAAAAGAAGAAGGGACGGAACCGCTGCTTCTATACGTGACCAGTGATTGGTTCGCTTGTTGAAATATTAGTCTGTAGCTGACAATAAGTGCGCTTTAAGTCTCCAATGAAATTAAGATGGAAATGAATTTCGATACACGCGAATGGCAAAAGTTGAGCGGCTACATTTTTCGACCAGGACTTTATCGATCGAGGAAATGCGTTTTATTCGACTATGGATTCTAACATTGCAACAATACCAAAGTCACCAGTATTTACTCAGTACTGCGTACCGTAAAAAGTTATATCGCAGGCTCTATAAAACTTGCGACGACTAACAACTATTGTTTCAACGTTGATTCACGTTTTTTTTTTTATACTAGTTCCCATCGAATTCCGATATAATGTATTCCATTAGGCTATGCGTTTCGATTTCGAGCTATCTTATGCCGCGTTTACACCAAGGCGAACACGAACAAAAACATTGTTCGCGAACGTTTTCGTCTGTTCTTGCCGTGTCCACACCGCTGCAAACATGAACAAAACTCAGTGTATGAATCGTATGTGAACGTTTTGTTCTATTTGCGGCGGTGTGGACACGGCAAGAACAGATGAAAACGTTCGCGAACAATGTTTTTGTTCGTGTTCGCCTTGGTGTAAACGCGGCATTAAACTATTTTGGCAATATCTTAGAATGGATGTGCCGTAGTGAAGTCAGATGTTATTTCAGACGAGATCAGTCTGTTCACCTCATTAACTGTGTTGTAAGCATGTTTCATTCGAATTTATCGATACGATGCCACAAAGTTCTTCTATCTTGTGGGCTGTATGAGCGTGAATTTTGTGCGAAAGATTGTGATATGTATACATATATAATATCATATATATATATATATATATATATATACTTGTACATACATTGTACAGAGAGCAAAATATATTTAAGAGAGTATGTATTTGTGTAAGCATACTGAGAGTAAATTATTTATGAATATGTAAAGCCTTAAGCAACGTTTAATGTAAACGTATTAATAATATAACAATAATAATAATTTAGAAGCCCTTTGGTGTTCAATTGTACTTATGTGACGTAATAAATGTTTATAGTACCCATGTAATATTTATGTGTACTTTCTGTATCTTGCATACTATCTTGTACTCGGTTTTATAAAATGAGCAGGTATCTTGATATTGATATTATTTCTGAAAAGTTATAACATACATCTCGTATCTCCCAATAAACTTTCCTTCTTTATGCGAATTAATTTCAACATATTTTAGTTGCTTCCCGATAATCATTGGACCAACAGTAATTACGAAAAGTACACCATACATATGTCATACGTACAATAAACATTGCAACAATAAAGCCATTAATAAATCAGTTACCTATCCCAGAAGAGATAAGAGAAAACCCGGTGGTAAGAGTGAACGAAAAATCCGTTTTGTTCGGAGTAGTAGATCCCTTGGTTTCGATTTACCGCGTAAATTGCAGTTCGTGGCAGCCATCTTGTGAAGCAAAAGGTCCTCCTCGGCAGCAGCCAAAGTGTTCTCCGGATTGCAATGCTGCACCGCACTGACCACCACGACTTCATAGCTGAAACGCTACGCGGGGATATCTATTTTAATATCTACGCAACGAACGACGGATTGGTGGAGTTTTTACCGCGTAACGCTTGACGTTACCGCGAGCCGAGTATAGGCGCGCGTCTTTCGAATTCCCCTCGGCGGCGAGCGAAGCAGCGTGCGTCACGTGACCCCCTCGTTCTCGCCGCGACATGCACGGGGCGCGTTTGCATGTATTACATTCCGCGCGCGTGTGGTGTCGGCACGGAACTCAAGTTTAGTCCGCGCCTCGGGATTCTACACGGCTACACTGGTGTGGCGAGCCAGCCGCGGATAGTTAGACGGAGAAATCGTGTTTCTGCGGAGGGAATAAAAAAGAGGGGAAAAAAAAAACCGCGAGAGAAAAGTCGACGAGCTCGTTGATTGTGTTGCGGGCTTCTGTCGATACGGGGACGGATCCTTAATCCTAGCGATGGTCTCGTTCACCGTGCCGATCCCCGTCGTCGATCGCTGGTAGATCGGGTGTCGCTGCACTCGAAGGTACGGGGAAACGTACAAGTGGCCGCACGGAAGTAGCGTACGACCGTGGACGCGTAACGTTCGTGGATTTTCGGCGGAAAGGAAGGGACAGGTTAAACGAGGGAAACGTACAGTGCCCCGGAGGAAGAGGGAAGGAGGCAGGCAGAGCTGCAGGACAGAGAGAAAAACGGAAGAGAGTTACATTAAACGTTGCGTACTATGTGGGACGTCGCGTCGAGTGACATCGTAGCCTGGAGACAAAATGGGGCCCGTTGATCGGGCCCGGAACATCTCAGGGGTCCGATTATCGACGGAGGTATGGATGTCATCGGGGACGGGGACGAGCAAACCCTCCAGGCGATTCTCGGTGAGTAAAGACGCTGTTATATGCGTAGTGTTTGGTCCAGGAGGACGTAAGCCGTGGTTACGTTCACCCGCAAAGCGGTTCGCGGCCACGATTGACAAGCGTGACAGCTACCGAGTGTCGCGAATCGGTCGCGGCTCGCCATACCTTCGCAACGTTTCCATCGGTTGCTCCGCGTTCCCCGTCCATTGACCTTTAAACGCACCGGACACGGCTGATCGTGCGTTTTCGCGTTTCGGCCTCTTTGCCACGAACGTACGACGGGATAAACGGCGTTATCCTGCTCCACTTCGAACTTGTTCCTGTTGCGCGCGTCCTCTCCCTTTCCGGTGGGACGTTCTGGCCAGGATTTAGCCAGCGAGCCGAATCGGGAGTAGAAAACCATTCAGTATAAACGCACTCTTATGAAACGAAGAAAATGACGTTCCCGATGCTCGCTTCTTGACATTCGTAGTGGTGCATCTCGTCACGTGTAGCAGCTTCGCGAATCAAGTAGTAACGTCCTCGAAGCGACACTTGTGTGAGATGAGATCCAGTATCCCCCAGATTCGAGAAATTCTAATGTGTGGGGTTATTTTTTATTAGAAATTAATGGACCAGTAGAATCTGAAATTCTAGGATCAGAAAACCAGTACCTAGTTCAATTTTTAGTGCGTTCTCCTTGTGAATCATCATAACGTTGGCCGAGTGGACGGGTAATTGTATTTATATTAGAATTTTAGAAGGAGCAGTAGATCTGTCAAAGCGGCGACGCAGTAAGGTCGACCCAAGTTTGGTTGCACAATATAGTTCCTGCTTTCGCAATGCCCACGATCGGAGGCTCGGGGATCGTAGCCGCTTTGCTAGGATCATTCATTAATTTCTCCTGAATCGACGTGAATGTTCGCAAAATCCTTAGCTCGCTCTGATTGATCTCCGATGGAGAGCCGAGCGCACCTACGTGGATACATTTACCCTACTTTTGCCTTGACTGTGCGCCTCCCCTCCACGCTCGCGGAAAAACCGCCTTCGCATACCTGTTACACGTTCGGCTCAGTGCATCGCGCTGCATCATTTCTTGCCATTATTCGGCCGCCGGTATGCAGATTGCGGTAGCACCTTCAATTTACAGCGAGAACTCGGGGGAAAAAACGGCTAAATCGACTCGTTTCCCCGGCGTTACATGCCTCCTTTGCCGGACGCTCGATTCGCTGACACTAGAAGTTACTCAAGACGGAAGACCTATTAAAATTGAGATCTGATACGCCGCGCGTATGTAGCAATCATTCCAGGCCGGCAGGAACGTGGATTGAGGACTGATAGATTTAAAATACGTGCAAGCTATTCGGACCGATACGCTGAAACACAGAAGCTGGATCGTTTCGTGTGTAAATTAAGATTGTTCGTATGTAATTAATAAGGTAGGAATTCCCGCGTGCATCGCGATCCAGCAGATCTTGCGCGTAACGTGAATCAGATTTGCTATTTACATTTTTAGAGGCAGCGCCGATAAGAGGGCACGGGTATTAAATTAAGATACGCGTAGCTTGACGCGCGCGACGGGTGTTTAATATACGGTGGTGTTGTTTGGGGGGAAGATTTTCGGTAAACGTTGATTCATCGCTGGCGAACGCGCGTAAAAGCACGTCGGAGTATTTTTCATTCGTCGAAATATCCGTCGTCCCCCACCGTGGCTGTAGGTAGGCACCTTTTTCTGAATACCCACGGCTGAACCTGGTCTTCCGCGTCGGGTGCATTCACCTGCAACGAGTGCACTGTAGCATTCTTTATCTGGGTCGGAGGTTGCGATGTAATGCCAGGTTCTCTCCGTTTAACTTGATCTTTCCGTGCACGTTTACTGGGAAAGTTATGCACACGTACGCGCGCGGCTTGTTTATTCGATTACTTTGAATTATTCTCTGGCGGATAGGCGCGATTAAACGCGCCGGACATGCTCAAGAAACTCGCCCTCTATGTTTTACTACTTTCGTTGAGGTAACGATTAAAATCATTGGGAGACTTCGCGTTGCGAGGCTGTTGCCAAATGAACATTGAAAATAATTGCCTTCTTGCTTGAGCGGGTAATCTTTCCGAGCAGTGGGATTGCTTAAGTTGTTTGTTTCCTCGCCGACTGCTCGAGATTGTGAAATTCATTGCTGAAAGGAATCGAAGGATCGTTCCACTGTACCGTTCAATAGAATATTCAATTTCTTTCGTCTCTGGCAGCCAGCTCGTTCCTCCTTGAGCCGTCTAGACGAGTGATCCAAGCCTCCTGCGCGTTGTTTCGAAAGATACTTGCTTCGCTCAGAGATGGGCAAAAAATTATTTGAAATAAAAATTTCGTACACAAATTTTTATTTAAAATAATTTCTCGCCCATCTCTGGCTTCGCTACGCGAACAGTTATCAATCACTCATCACCTAAGTCGCCTGTGTGATCGTCTGACAACTCCAAGCACTGTAGCTTTCCAGTTGATTATTCCGCTAACCATCCGCGGCTGAAAGATGAAGAAACTGAGAGGAATAAAAAAAAAAACGTTCGCTAATTGCAGCCAACCGAAACACTAATCTTGATTTCTTAAGATCACCGTGCATCGCATCAATTTCGCATTCAGTGGGCTCCCCTGATAAAATCCGAGCAATTAGCCGAAGTTTTGAAACGTAATTACGATCATCATCGTCGTCCAGATGCGGGGCTAGAATGCTCTCGAGGCATTGCCGCGTTTCTTTGCTCTCTGCCAACAATTCCAGTAGAATTCTCTCTCTTCTAGCCGGCAGGCCGACAGTGAAAGTCGCGTTGGTGAACGTGCTTTTCCGTTTATACGAAATTAACGGCTCGGATACGATACTACGGCGTAACCTGTGCCGCGTGTACCGCTGCGAGCGTTACACACTTACGTTCACTTTTGCTCGTCATCCTCATCACCATCATCGCCTGTCGTTAACATTTCTTTCCAATCGCTGTACCCCAACTTCCCCTCGAATTTCTAGCAGCACCTATCGTCCGTTCCCCAGCCAATGCCCTGTTTTCGGCGCGCTCGGCGCGCGGGTCTCGTCCGCCGAACACGTCCGCGATCCTCGATTCTGCATCGGCGTGAAAGCTAGAGGAAGCGGAGAATTGCTTCGGAACGTCGCTTAATAAAATTAGTGCGCCGGCGTTAAATATAGAGGCGAACTTTCCTCCTCGTCACTAATTAATTCGCCGCGCTAAATTATGCAAGCTCGCTCGAGTCTTGCGTGATCTAGGGTTCCAGCGAGTGGCATGGTATAACAGTCGAGCCGTCGAGTCTGGACCACGGTCTTCGTTCAGATTCAATATTTATCTAGCATCGGGAGTCTTGATATTGTAGGGGTTGAAGGAAACATGTTATGGGACGCATTGAGCATCGTTTCTAGATTCTAACATTGTGTTGGTATAGGGGCGAGCGGGGACAAGCGTAACGGCGTCATGAGAGTAACACACCTTCTCCCTTATTCCACAAACACTTCCAAAACGTTTGCTTTACACAGTTACATGTGTATAGTGTCCCTTTTATTGTACTGAGTGAGAGTGAGCAGTAACACGAATCGTATACTGTGGGAAAGCTAAATTTGTTATTTAGATTATTCAAGTATCTCTTATTTTGTTCTATTTTTTTTTTTGTTAATATTCATAGTTCAACTATAGATATTAAACCAATTATTTGCTAGAGCATTCTTAGATAATGGCTTTATAAGGTCCTGTATTTGATTTCAACAAGTCTTGCACGATTTGTATGTTATAATACAAAAATGGGGACGAAAGTAATATGTTACTTGGGCGAGCAAAATATCATACAGAATAGGAATTCTTCAGATGATAATGATTGTGTATGTCTGGTTTGTTTGGACCCCTTCAGTGAAAGCTGATCGAGAGAAACGTGGATCCAATGTCTATATTTTAATGGTTAGTCCCACGAAGACTGCATCATGGGTGATGTTCTCTAATTACCTAGGGTGACTGTACCTAATATCGCCAGACAAAAATTAAATCGCTGTCAATTGAATAATAATTTATATTTTTGCATTCAGTTCGTTTCAAAGTAAAGAGAAATTATTCATCTTTCATGTAGCATAAGTTAGAATTGTTGAAACCTACAAATTTTTATTTAGGACTCAAAAAACGTAAGACATGCAAAAATCGGGTCCTGAAAAAAGTGTACCTAATATCGCCAACTCAAAAAATATTGATTAATTCATGTATATATGAGTTTTTAAAGTCATTTTCACATGTACTTTTATTATTTCTTGCTCTACATATAAATGTTTTTTTATCCATCTTTGATGTTATTTTTATTAGAAAAATATAGAAATTTAAAAATATAGATTTTTTAAATATTTTATTTTTTACGTTCCGGTGTACATATTGGACAAATAAAGTTTATTTCGGTTGCTCCGCACATTTCGTGACCCCACCTGTAACAAACATTACATCGAAACCATTGTTCTCCGGTAGGCGGTATTGAGAACACGTATACCTACTGCTTAAAGAAAAACACTATTTTCATTACGAAAAATAATTTAATACATTACAGTCGTTAAGTACATCGTTAATTAGGTATTTCTAGTAGATTTTCTTTCAATCACGCAATTACTTTCTCCGAATGTGATGTAAAATTGTGGCAGTTCAATAAATTTTTACACTATTAAGATTCACTAAAATTCTTTTCTTTCTATAATTGTTCATCACATGATACTGCAATTACAGTCTGTCTTCCTACACATGTTGAGGTACTAATTCAGTGCATAACTGATAAATTTTAGAGCTTACTTTGCGAGATATAGCGGGTGGCGATATTAAGAACATGGGCGATATTAGGTACAGTCACCCTATGTCATAATTTTACTTCGGAGTAGGTAAAATTTAATATCTATCATTCAACTAAATGCACAATACCAAATAAATGTTCGAAGCTGGTTATGCTTTCGTTATTTAAAATTTATTTGTTTTTACCGTTACTTTAAATATGTTTATTTAGATGTTTCTTTCTATCATTTCATTATAATAAAAAATCCTATTTTCCGTTGAAAGAAGTGTTTTTACTTAATTCTCCTCAAAATAACTAGTGTTACTTTCGTTCCCGCGGTATGTTACTTTCGTCCTACCCCTTCAGGACAAAAGTAACAATAACAGTCACTGCGCAAAACTGCCCTAACTCATTGACTACTTACCACGTAAGGCTGAATCTGGGCTCAAATGATAGACCAAGAAACATACTATCTTAAGGCATAATTTTCATTTTTATATCTATAAAAGTTAATTATTGTAGGCTAGGCCAAATGTTAAAAATGTTACTTTTGTCCCCGCTCTCCCCTATCAAGCTATAGTGAGGGTTGTAGTGCATAAATTCGATAAGTTACGTATAGCAATATAGCGCATATATGTGTTCATTAATTCCGTCGACATCTACTATGTTATCATTGAAAGAAAACTTCAATAAATTACTAATAAAGACGAAAACCGAAGTATCTCATAGAGAACCAACTCTGATCCTAAAGAAAACTAATAATCTGAATCAAGTCATCAAAAAAATGGACGCATTTTCAAGTAGAAAATGTAAGGAGAAAGTATATAAAAATGGCATATGATTTCTTAATGACTACCCGACCAAAAAGTGTAGAATATGAGACCTTTATCCATGGCTAGATTATTTTGTACAAAAATTAGGTCGCGATCAGGAAACCAAAATTTAGGCAAATTATATTTTTTGCGTGCTTATTTGTTAAAAAGAATTGTTAAATAAAAAATATTTAATTATGTATGTAAGATAAGATTCTATTCATTGTTTTCCTGGCGAAGATCCATATTAATAAGTATTGTCAATAGTTGTACAAATATATCTACTTTGTGTTATATCATTTTATATTTTATGTTCAGAATAATTTCACTTGCATATCTTTTTTATAATTCTCGATTAGAGTTCAAAAACAGTTTTTTGTAATGTTTACTCTTATATTCTACGTAATTTAATACCTTAAAAAATTCCGGTTGATTACCGGTAAACCGGTGTATATTGAAAATTTTACCGAATAATCGGTAATTGAAAAAGTTGTTAAATTTGCAATCCCTACTGAAAACAGATACCAAGGAGTTCTGAAGACATAGACTGTCGACGTTAAACTCACCGCCATCTTATACCCCGAGTTGCTCGCAAGACGTCCCTACATCTGTTCCGCCAGCGGCACAATCTTTTCTCCAGGAAAATTACGATAGATCATGAAGCTCTCGCCGTGTGTACAATGTCGAAAGCGGCTTTCCTGATTTGGACGCCGCTTATCAGCAGTCCGCGCAGAACCGCGTAACGACGCAAAATGAGCGTTAATGGCAACGTGCCTGTACACGTGCACACGTACACGGTGGGATGCAGCGGCTGTGCAGCACCGCGCGCGGTCGCGTGCACCAGCGTCACCGGCTCCGCGCGCAGAAAGACAAGGGCGATCGGTTTGTTTCAAAACGCTTCGATTTTTTGAGTTCCATGGGAACGCGTATTATGAAACCTCCTCTCCCGCCTGCGCTGAATAAATAATGGGCCTCTACGCGGAAACCCAGCGAGCGAGAGCAACCTGGACGGCCGTAGGTACATATTAATTGGGAGAAAACCAAGTTCGATGCTCCGTTTTGTTGTTTAGAAGTCAGCATGGCTGACTTCTTGTGGGCTCCACGGAATCGGGCCTCGTTCATCTTTTTAAGCGCGTTTGCCTCTGCGCTGATGCTGCGCGGATGAAGAGGAACGAATTCTGTGCGGGAATGTTTGTAATAATTGAGGTATTTCCAACTTCTCGGTTGGCATGGATGTGGAGTATTCTACTTAGCATAGTGAGCGTAGATTTATAATGATCGGTGTAGTGTAAAGTTCGACTGAGTTCAAGTTATGTGTCCAAGAGTCGCGCCGGTCCCTTTATCGTGGAAAAGAAAAGGGGCAGTCAAGGCTAGATCGAGACTTCTCATACACGATGTATGGAAAACGTTTTACACCAGAAGCCATAACTGTAAACCGGTTGCTAAACGGGAGAATAAACAGCAGTACCTCGTACGATTTTGTGTTACGCTCCTCGGCTTGAGCTAAGTCATCGGGGGCTGTTTGTTTGACTTAAGAACGAAGATCCTTGGCGTTATTGAATGAGAATGAGAGGGGATTTCGATAATATTACAGCAAACTTGTAGGTACATACTAGCATTGTAGCAAAAAAATGTGGAAAATTTCGATCTTTTTCAGGTTACTGAATACTCCGAATGAATAATTCCATTCTCCGCGTCAACGCTTTGAGAACTTCAGCGTTGTATCGCAGTCTTATTCGTTACATTAAAGAAAAGTAGATAGACGAAAATTTTGAAACTAGTAAAAGAGGTTTCTTAGTTTCAATGTAGGTAATTTAATCGTGTTAAAATCCTCGAATATAAGGAATAGGTATTAACAAATTTGAGGTGGTCTTCTTTACATATCAGGTTTCTTCTTTTTTGAGTAATAAAGACGATTAACAAATTATTAAATAATAATTCGCTCAGGTATTTTTTTCGTCTCCAAGCTTTTAGCTTTGTTGTACTCCAAATTTGAGTACCTACTCCAATCGAGCGTAAGTTGCTTTTATTTTGTCTTGAGTAGAATCGTTCGTTTGCATAGATTGCTTTAGAGTTGTTCGATGCTTAAGTGTTTATACCGAATGAAAAGCTGTGTACGCATGAAACGCACGATGAACGATAATGAGGGCCATTTATCGATCAGACGAATATCCTCCTACATTTCCGTTCTTCCGCGGATGAGAGCATCTGTCGCTCTAGATTCACCTTCGTCGAATTTGTCTATAAATAGGAACGAATGGTAGGTAAGCCGTACCGGTAGCACTAGTTTATTATACTCCATATAGTAATGGCGGCCATAAATTGCAACAAACGGTGTCGTCACGAGAGCCAATTTACTACTTGCTACTTGCGCCCTTGCGTCTCTGCGAGCGCGTCACCTTTCGTTCCCGATGTTGTTCCTAAAATTAACGCCGATCGACGAAAAACAATCACAATGCTTTCCACTCCAGGCTTTATTGGCAATCGACGATGCGAAGTATTTGCTGAAACATTTCAAGGACACACGAATGAAAGTAAACTGTATTTCACGCTCGTTTCTCGAAAGAGGAATATAGCCATTTTGGATCTCCGACTGACAAGGGAAGATCCCGAAACCGGAAATTCGAAAAATTTTGAAACTTTGTGAATATGTGGGGAATTTTCTCCTGATTACAATGCAATTTTTGTTTGCTGTTCAAATTCACTTTAGGGGGTGTAATTGATCGCTGAAAATCCGGCTATTTTCCGATTTTGTGTTATACAGTCGCATCGGAAAGTAAGTTGACGCTCTTTAAAATCGCATAACTATTTTAAAATTGGTCCAAACGATTGGAGTTTTTTTTAGATGCTAGCGAAATTAGTTTTCTAGGTGACGTGTTTCGTCGTTTTGAAAAAAATGCACTTGGTCGGAATGGCAAAAAAAATAGTGAAGGTCGTTTTTTAAACTTTTTTTTGTGAGCCTGTAATGAAAATCCGAAAAACCCGTTTGTAGATTGAAGTAAGTTGTATACATGCTGAAAATTTCATCTAAATTGGTTAATGTTGCTCTGAGCTATAAATGCTTAAAGATCACAGAATAAGGGCGAAAATCGCGAAATTCCCGAAATCAGCAATTTTCAACTTTATTCTGCGATCTTTAAACGTGTGTACCTCAGAGCAACGTTAATCGATTTAGATGCAATTTTCAGCATGTATACAACCTACTTCAATCTACAAACGGTTTTTTTTTTTAATTTTATCATTACAGGCTCTCAAAAAACAGTTTAAAAAACGACCTTTACTATTTTTTTTTTGCTCTTCCGGCATTTTTTTCAAAACGACGAAACACGTCACCTAGAAAACTAATTCCGCTAGCATCTAAAAAAACACTCAAGCCGTTCGGATCAATTTTAAAAAAGTTATGCGATTTTAAAGAGTGTCAACTTACTTTCCGATGCGACTGTAACTCGTGGACTGTAAAATAATTTTTTCACCAAATAAGAGATTTAATTAAAAGAAGTAACTTTTGTCTTGAAACTTTTTTTCTATATCTTACAGTTCGCGAGTTATAATACAAAATCGGAAAATAGCCGAATTTTCAGTGGTTAATTTCACACCCTTCGAGCGAATTTGGGCAGCAAATAAAAATTGCGTTGTAATCAGGAGGAAGTCTTCTACATATTAACAAAGTTTCAGAAATTTTTGAATTTTCGGGACTTCCCTTGTGAGCAGCCTCCACCCCTTCGTATTCTTCATACCCCTTTCCATACATTGCACGTATCAATGTACAAACACACATAAACTACTCCAATACTGTTGCTGGGAACTTTGCAAGTTGCTTTAGCACCCTTTGCTTTTTAAGGGGATGTTACGGTCTAGAGCCCATAGGAATAGGCGATCTTTAAGAATTAATTAAAGGAAAACTTCTACTTATAATTCAATGGGACTTGTTCCATTGTATGAATGATGTCTTACGCTATAGAAATATATATATTTTTTGTAATTAAATCATCGCAGACATAACTGGGGAGCTGTTAAAGTCGAGGCGTCAAAAAATTCATCCAAAACGGTGGAACTTGTATCACCTAAAATCATTGGTCTGAAATAAAAAACAACGCCAAATTATTAAAGGGAATGAAACTCCCCAGTGAATATACCATTAAAAATTTTAAAAAAATGACAGTTTTTGTGAAAATAACTTGAAGTTTAAATTCACTTTTTCCCTATATTTTTCATTCTTTCAACGCCTTTAAAAATTACAAATCTTCAAAAATTGTAAAATGTTAGTGGTTTCTCCACCACAAAGAAGGACCTATATTCTTCAAAATAAAAAAGTTTCAGTCGAATCGCGTAATAACTTTTTGAGATATTACTTCCACCGATTTTAAAACCACCGTTTCGAGAAAAACACGTGTAAAGTTTTACTCGAGCGCCGAGTGCCCGGGTTTTACCCACGCGTTCGCCGCTACTCAAATGCCTATAACTTCAGGAATTTTTCGAATTTCACACGATCCTTTTAAACACGTATTCTCGAAAGCTTGAAATTCGAAAAATGAAATTAGAAAAAATCTATTTCCAGACCGGAACCTGCCCTTAAATAAGAACATACTCACTTCAACCCCGTTAACCCCACAATCCTCCCCTCTTCTCCTCCTACTTATTACATCCCCAGCAAGCTGCACATTTCCCGATGCGTTTGTAACGATGGTCAGAGAAACTGGAAAACAATCCCGCGGGGCGGAGTACGTTCACCGTAAGTTCACCGTAAGTTCACCGCGGGGCCTGAAGGGATTTCGTGCCCGTCCGCCATTACTCTTGTCATTTTGTTCCCACCCCTGGGATCGCATCGATCGCCGTGCAAAAGTTTATTTTCGACAACGCACGCCAGCGACAATAAAACCGTTCGATCGCGCGGGTGCTTATCGCCGATCGTCGGACTTGAAGGATGAGTTATGGGACACGGCCGCACGACATGGCCGTCGAGGAAAGCACGGCGCAAGCTGGATACACTCCTCGCCTCGTACCACCCACAAAAGCACATTGGTCGATGAAAAGCACCGGCGGGTCCCGCCTTTCGGTGAAAAGCTCGGGCATGCGCGCCTCCCAGCCACCCCGTCGCCCAGGGACAACCATTGGCTACCGTGTTATTGTCTTCCCTTTTTTATTTTATCGTTTCCCCCGTTTCCAGCTATGCTTTTCTGGCGTGCCGGCGGCGAGCAACAACCACGGCAGATATAAATAACGATGAGACACGAACGAATATTTTGTCAGTCGAGCAGCATTCTAGGGGGATTATAAATATACGCTCTGACGACTGTGATACCGGGTCCGCGCGTATGGACTGAAGATGGACAATTGGGCGTTTAGGTACCTACCTCGAAGGCAGAGAAATATAGGTTGCACTCTGTAAACGGATGGAAAGTTTGGAGCTTGGAAGTATGGAAATAGTTGGGTGGTTGTGGCTGTTCTTTGGAGACCTTACAAGGGATCAGTGGCGGTTTTAAGAAAAAAGGCCCAGGTGGTAAACGTTCTGAAGGGACCATTTTTTTCGGGAAAATGAAGAGGTAGTTAACTAAAAACGGGTCACGTGTAGTAGTACGAAAAAAATGAAGTGTTTGGATACCTATAGCTGATCATAATTTCTTTGGAGATGAGGCCCTGGGGACCTTCTGGGAAGAGGCCCAGGCGGCAACTGCGCATCAGCCGCCCTGTTAAATCCGCCACTGCAAGGGATGTTCCGATGTTCGGTTACCCGAATATTCAGATATTTCTGAAACTGTGCAGGATTGTAGGGGACCTCGATAGAAGTATCAGGCAATTTTTCATTCGTACCCGTTTTCGGTTCTTGAGGATGAAAACACCCCTCAATATATGATTACTTACATTCCTGTACTTATATCTTGAAAATTGTAGTAGATGATACGAAAAAATTATTACAATGAAAACTTAACGGCTTTTTGTGCTCTATAAAACTGTGTAACCGAATTGTTTAAAATTTGTAATTTAAACAAGAAAATATTCCTCACCACAAATTTTAAACAATTCGATTATATAGTTTTATACAGCATAAAAATCATTAAAGTTTCTTTGCAACAACTTTTTCATATTTACAACAGTTTTCAAGATATACTGCAAACTCCACTCTGATGTTCTTTGATATCTTGAAAGCCTTAGGTACCTACTTATTGAGGTACGTAAACCTTTCAGCGCTATTTGGATCCCCGTGTTATGCACTCCACATAATTTTCTTTAAAATCGAAGGCATTTGGCAAGGCATTGCACAATGATTTTCTGTATGGAATCGAGGCGATTCGAAGCGGAATGATGCAAAGGACAGACCCCACTCCAAGAAACGATCACTTCTGGGGTACGCGTGTCCGTTCGTGAAACTGAATTCCAGGTACCCGACCCGAATCGCCGCGGAAACTTTGTTCGCCTGACGGAAGTGGATGTGGAACGCCCGCCGTTGATGACATCCCTGTTTTTGCAATAACACCGCGGCACGTGTGCTTTATTCGCGCACGCATGCAGATAGAGAGTGCATAGGCGGTCGACAAAACGTCCGACGCGGGTGACAACCACCTATTTAATTACAGAGATTTCGACGGACGAGCTTTGTTTACGTATGCAGGGCCGTTGAACACGGGGGATTGGAGCAGACCAATTTTTTATTTGCTCCGCTCCGATATCAAAATTTTACTTGTCCCAGCTCCGCTCCAGCTGATTTTTTTTTTAAATAAAAATTCTTTTGGAGATCGGGACTGGTAGGCCAGTTTTTCAGTTTTTGATTTTTAATAAATTATGTGGAGCAAATATCATTAAATCGGTTAGTATATTTGATAGGGCATACATTTGGCTATCTGATTAAATTATTAAAGTGGACTCAATGTGACAACAATTAAGGTATTTTAATGTTTTTATAACACCTTCCATGCTGGTCAACCAACCCTATGATCGGGGTTGGTTGACTTACAGTATGGGGTAGGTTGACTATATGTACAATCAGTTAAGAAAATTTCATTAGTAACTTATCTCAGTGGTAATAAAATAACACAATGTCACAAGAGTTGTTTCATTATAATAATATTCATTTTTTTCTTTCATATTTTAATAATAAACTGAAAATGTTTTCAACTCAAACATAAATTATAATGTATTTATAACATAGTGAAATTTCAATAAAAAATAAAAATCTCATTCTGAATAACAAAATAACAATTTAAACCTTGTTAACATTATTAGTCAACCAGCCCCGACCGATCATTTTGACTTCAATAATCTATATAACCTTCAATTATTTACGTTTAAACAAAATACTATGTCAATAGATAGTTTAATAAAGAAACTTTAAAATAGTCCCTTAACATTTATTCTATTGCAACTACATAGAGCGTGAAAAAATAAAATCTTTAAGAAAAAATATTTACTTACGTAGTCAATTTTTCGACAAACACTGATAACTATTAAAAAACGTGCGATCGCGGGGTCAGACATAAATGCATGCCATAGTAGAAGTGACTTCTTTCTACAGTAAATCTTTCCGCAGTAGAGCACGTGACGGTGTAAAGTTATTAACAATTAGTCAACCTACCTCTTGAGACAACCAGTCCCGGTCTCCCCTACTTTCAAACAGTGATCTTTTATTTGCAATAAACCCCATATTTCTAGCTTTACATTTTCATATAGAAAAAAAAATTATAAAGAATCCTTAATTTTCGGGCAAAGAAAGTACAATGCCTCCTTAACACCGGGTGTGGTGGCCCTACGATATATTTTTTCAGTGATGAAGAATTGAGATTTGGTATTTATTAAAAACATTTCATTCTCCTGCTCTTATAAAATGAAAAAAAAAATCAAATAATATTTAAAAACAAATTTGAAGCAGTGGAGCAGTAAAAAATTTCCGTGCTTTGGCTCCGCTGCTGCTCCGCGCAAAACCCCATTGCTCCACTGCTCCGCGTTCCAGCTTCGAGCTCCGCTCCAACGCTCTGGTTGAATACGCACGCGAGAAGAAGCTGAGCGCGCGTGGGTGTGCCTGAAAGTGCACGTTTGTGGAATTATCCTCGAATTACAAAAAATGGTAACTCCGCGGCGAAGGCGTTCGGCGATCGTTGCACTTAACGAGCGTCCATTTCTCAAACTTGCACAGCTATCCTTGAGAATGGCCCCCACTTTTATATAAATAGAAAATCGTTCGTATATCAGGCAATCACCTACTTTCGTCGACTTTTCTCGAAGAACTCTATAGACACGCTGCTGCGTGCACACCTGTAGGTGAACCTGTTCGACGCAGGTTGCGAAGCCTGTTCACAGCCATAAAGTACCCCAAGTTGCCCCCTTCGGCGTTTGTGTGTAAAAGCTGGCGCGGGTCGGCCAGGTGTATAAATACATATAGCCACCAAGGAGGAACGTTCGTGCGAGTCCTTTTCTCGGACGGAAGAAAGGGGACGAAACGAATGGGGTGGTTTGTTTAATCGATGCCACGACTCTTTGATCCCGTTGTGTCCACAATGCCTCTGTTCCCTTTCACAATCGCGGATCCCCCACAACGTGGCCTTTGTTTCCTTTGCCGCGCCACCGATCCGCGAAGGTAAACAGCAGCCTATTCTTGCGCCGCAATCTTTCGAGAATTCAGCTCCGCGCTATCACGCCGCGCGCGAGTCTAACGAAATCCGCGGGGGACATTTCCCGCTGCAATTAAACCGAACTCTTGCTCTCCTCCCAAGTTACGGTTAATCTTTCCTTCCCAGCCGCTTTTATCCGCTCGGCCGAACAGTACCCGCTCGAAATGGCACCTCGCGTCTCGGTACGAGCTCGTAAAAAAAAGTCCTCGTGGAGATTTTCTTATCCCGTCCACACTTCCAGGCGTTACTCGGATTTACTGGCAACCTTGTTCCATTTGTTGAAGAAGTTAAGCCTCGGATGTAGGTAATCGGTTACACTAACTTCGGCTATGAAACGAATTACTGGTGCACAAAGCTTGCTGTAACTCCGGGAGCAAGTGAAACTGGGCGTATATTTATACGAACTTATCTTTTTTAGTGTTGACTCCGCGTCTGAAGTGTTCCCCACGTGTGTACTATCTTACACTCCGCGTATGCTGGTCGAACGGTAAATTCTTATCTTTATCAAACTTATTAAATTTTAGTGCCTCGCACGCGACGACCTTCGACCAATCCTCTGACGTCTTCGGCTTCTTTTTACCTCTTGAGAAACGGGTTGCCCATTTCACCACCCTTTTCCTCGATAGATACACCTCCGTGCGTAGAATTCCAGTGATGAACATATTTGACGTCATGTCGCTCAGCAAAAAGAATATCTTCTCCTCCCCCCCCCCCCCGCCCCTCTTCCCTTTCTCCGTGCCGTGTATCCGAACTTAAAGCCCGTAATCGCGAGATTTCCATCTGCTTGGCGTGTGTCGCTACGATGAACGAGTTAGAGAGATCGCCTCGATCGTGGATCGACGAAGATCCTGAAACGGAGAACCGGGAGATTTCAAGGATACGCTCTCGCTGCCAGGGCAAGGATCTATCGCCGCGAAAATCACTTCGATCCCTCTCGTTGATCCTTCGATGCGATTACATTCTTGTCCGGTATCTCGGGAATGAATCGATTGAACGATCAACAAGGACTCCTTCCAGGCTCTGACGTAATTTAGTGTCTTTCGATATCCCCGACGTTGCTGATTTTCACTTTCATTTCTCAGCAAAGAGTTACAATTTCATCATGGTAAGAGCATAATTCGCCCATTAACGTGATTCATATTAGTTCTCGGATTTTTTTTATGGAAAACAAATTTCTTTAAATACCCTCGAAAGACTGTCCATCTTATTTGCGGATTTTTTTAAACATTTTCTTCTAAAGCGCACCATTTTTGCAAGATTATTTTGTTTAAAAAATTGTTACGTGCGAGGTAAACTACACTTATATAGTTTATAAAAAAAGAGTTAAATTTGATTTCGGAGCTGCCGTTACAAAGTTACATATCCGTTCAGACACCTATGTTTTTTTTTACGAGGGGTCTAGAAGATTAATTAATACATTAAAATTTATGCATGTTTTTCTACTCATTCTTTTTTATGATCTCTTAAGACATTGCATTAAAAGTAGGTAATATAGATTTTATACGAAAACTGTAAATTATTCCTGAAAAAAAGTTCCTAGAAATGCTAATTTTCCCGGCCGTGACAGTGGTGTTCCTTCTTAATTTTATCTTAGTTAAAATCTCCGATTAAGAGGGCCACTGTCATCCAACTGTTTCATCGTCGATGCTAAGAATTCATTGTTTGGCTGGAATATCGCGTGTTTCCGTGTTCCCCATCTTGTGTCGTTTGCTTCTTCGACTATTCATTATCTTTGGATGCTTGTAAAGATAATCGCGTGCCTCAGCTTCGTGGCCTGCATTGTTGTTCGCGAGATGTTCCGCGGAACGATAGCGCTGCTCAGCTCGTATCAAACAAATTGTGGTTGCACAACGCTCGAGGCGGTGCAGGCGGGCAACACGAAAATTATCATTACCGATTATGACGGATAACGTTCCTGTTGCTTCATACGTCAATTGGGCATAATAGCCGCGGAGTGTCAGTCGACAAATCGATCTACGAAAGATTCCCTCGTTTTATGTTAACCTTTAGAGGGCCGGGATTTTTTCATTGAAATTGTAAATTTTATTTACTTAAAATTTATGCATATATACCACCAAAATGGCCGGCAAAGTATCCAAATTCTTAGGTGGCCATTATAATGGCCCTGTAAAGGTTAATGAAACGAATCGAAGCTCCCTTCGATTCTCATTCTCTTATTCAAATTCTTTAGCTGAACTCGTGAATTCTTATTTATTCCCTCGTCAATCGATCGGAGCTTTCGCTCGAGGCTGCACTTATATTAAAAACAGAACGTCGGAATAGAAAAAGTACAACGATTTAAAAATCAAAGTACAACGATTTAAAAATCAAAGTACAACGATTTAAAAATCAATAATTGTGGAGTTTAAATGGTAAACGATGTAAGCGCCAAAAAATAGAAGATATTTTCTTTAGTGGAAAAGGATGTGAATTCCATGCGGAATACGGTGGCAAAACTTATAATAGCTAGAATAATTTATTTCAACTGTTAGGGCTGTCGCAAGATAGAGCTAAAATGGTAAGTGTCAACTTCGCTGTGGTGAAAAATGATGAAAGTGCCAGCAATCTTTTTCTTTCCCACTAACTCTATAAAGGTGAAACACGCTGAAGTCCACAGCGATGAACGATCAAGTTGAGATAAACGAGTCATAAAATTTTAGCTACTGACACGTGAGCACCTACATCGTTTACCATTTCAACTCCTCGATTCCTTTATTTTTACAAATCACGAAGTCTCCCAATTTTACACACTTGGATACCCGTCTCCACAGATGCTTCCTAATTTTCGCGCAGAAAAACGGCACGAATTTATCGGTAAATGTTTCCTTCAACACGGAAGCAGTTTCGATGTACCCCGACAATTATCGCATTGGTAGTTTATTGTGATAACGCGAAAGCGGGAGGCGAGGAGCGCTCGACACTCGTCCCCGGCGAAAGTCGAACCAAATCGCCGAAAGTTTTAACGGACCGTTAAATTGTTACCAGGATGAGATAAAAACAAAAGGGGGGGGGGGTAATAAATTGTGTGAGCGGAACGTCGGCGATTCGACCCCGCTCCATCGATGAGCCCTTAAATTAATCGGATATTCGCGGAGAAAGTTCTCATCGCGGCCATGTTCTGACGGATACCATTAGCCTGGTAATGGCACCTTTATTCTAATAAAACGGTCGGTTCGAACGATCGACCACGAAACTTCTCGTTCGTAATTTTTCTGCCCGCTCCCATCGTGTGTTCGCCTCGTTCCACGGAGGACGAAACTTTCTGTCTCCTCAGGACACTATTACGCCCACGCACGAACCTCTAATTTGGGATTACGTCAGGCAGGGCGGTGCAAACAGACTTCCGGGTTGAAAGTCAAAGTCATTCGCTGCGATGTTGGCGCTCGGGCGGGCGAATAAATCTTCATAATGAATGTCTAAAAGTACTTGTAGGTAATTTGTAACTGTGTGTCAAAATATCGTCGCTAATGATCTTGTTGCTGCGACCTTTTTAAATAAATAATTTAAAGAAAAATCTTGATATTAAGGACTGTTCTTACAATTGGAGGAAACTCAAGGACGTTATCCTCTGTTTTAATCTTCTGTTTCTAGGAGAAATATATTTAAACACTGGCAAAACTGAATTCCCAATTTTCGAAGTTTGCTAGAAACTCGGAAGGTTGAAAAATTCATGGGGAATTCTTTGTCGACATGATTCACTTCGATGCTTCATGGCTGACATGACAATTGGACTATGGAAGCAAGCGTTCGGGCGATAATTTGAATAAAAAGAAAAGTCGAGGCACGTGTGAAACTTTCGCTCCGCGCAATTCCTCATGCTGGAAGATCGCGCAAGTGGACGAGGAATGGTTTTCGAGGAAACCGCGGAAGATTTCACAAGTGTCGCGGCCTGTTGTTGGTTTAATGACGATTCGCATCACTCACGATAATCGTTTGCGTTCCTGGTTCGCAGTCCTTCCGTCACGTATTCGTGTCACGATGAATATTCATCGCCTGTATTTTCAATTTTCCCATTTGTTTATAGCGCGCTAGATAAAAATCTTGGAGATGTTTAATAATTTACATAAACAAAAATTGGACTCAAGCTTTCCTCCACGGGTTTAAATATCCACACAAAAAAAAAACAGTTTAACCGTAAACCCTTTTCAAATTCGAAGACGTAGGTACAATTACATTAGAAACTCCACGGAAGACGTAGCCTTACATACAACTTCCGTGAACTGTTCCCTTCCAAAACAGGTGTGAGCCCACCTTTAAACATGGAACAGTACTTGTCATCCGATCGGAATCGGTTAAGCGCGCACTGTTCCGCGCGCGTGGGAGCGCGACTTAAGGTTTCCCGCGGCGGCGGTGGCGCGGCGCGCAAACGTGCCACGGCGAGTCTATTGCGCGCGGTCGTTCTAGATTTTCATGGGAGATTGTTTATAATGCAAGAGAGAGGATGTGTGGACTACTTTGCGAGCGGCGAGCCGCGTCGCCTGATCGCAGAACGCTCGGACGTTCCACATGTAGAACGCCCGTAAAATCAAGGAAACGATCATCCTCTCGAAAAGACCTCTTCCTCTTTGCTCGCACGCCCCCGCCCTCCGTGTAAACACCGTGCGCGCGGGGAACGGCTGCAGTTGGACAAATTGTTTGAATCTCGTTACGCACGAAATAAGTAGGTTAAGACTGCCATAAAAGGTCGATGCTGGCGCAACAACCGACTCGCAGCGATCAACATTTATCGTGGTGTGTGATACGAAGGTTCACGTGCAACTTGGCCCTTGGTGTTGGTTAATTAACGGCTCCGAGGGATGGTCATTCTTTGTCTTCTTTTCGTTGAGTTTGTCTGTGGAGGAAATTTGAGGCGAGCCTTTTTCTTTCGTGCTGGAGGGCTTTAATGGAATTGGAATGTTAGTAAAATTGGGATTAAGGGTAACCAGGTTTCTACATTTAATGGCTTTCAATGCTCTAAATTGCATTAATTTTTTAATACACCTTAGTAGTTTAAGAGCTACTGGTCCTTTTTCCCTTGAGTAGCCTGTATAATCCCAATTGCTAGTTTTGCAGCATTTTAGTTCAGCTTCGCAACTCGCGGCCCCAGCAGAGGAATAAATATTAATAGGATAATTACATCGATATCTCGGTTAGAATCGGAAATATGGTGGCTTGGGAACCCGAGTTTCCGTCGGTTCTCGTAGAGTTCACGTACGTATGGATGTATACGTGCGTGGATACCGGCGGCCGGAGTTGAATAGGAGAATTTTACAGCTTCTCTCATTTTTATTGTCAATTTCTTTCCCTACCGTCATCCATTCTTCGCCACGTTCTCAATGGGATACTTGGATCGTTCGGAGCGATCGTCAGCGCCGGACAATGCGCAGGAGAGAATGGCTTGAAACGCGGAGACAGGAAAAGTACTCAATAACGGCAGAGCCGCGGTGCTGTTGTTCCTTTATCATCTTCCTGGAAGTGTGCGACTCGCGTTAATCATCCTCTCCGTCGGCGGTTCTCAAGCAACACCTTCCATCGATTGCTATCGGTTTCGACGTGGATGCACCAACACCTCCGCGGCTCGCTTTATCTTGACAACGATTAAATCCGTTTACGTTACGCGCGTGGCTGGCTACCTGCTCGCCGACCGTACTTGACCGTTTCGATCGCGAATTACGTGACGGCCGGGATTGTACGGCGAACGGATGTCCAGCTGGGGCGCAACAAAAGCCGCGAACAAACATCGTACGTTTGTACCGCGTCACGTTGGTACAATGGTTAATCGAGTATAGGATCCAGTTGCGTGATTATATCGTTTCGTTTGGAAGTAACCTTTTCTGTAACGTTACGAAAGGACGATCTTGACTGCTGCACTTGGAGTTGATTAGCTTTGGCTTGGAAAGGGAAGCTGGATGAAGTTTAAGGTAGATGAGTCGAGGGATTTTAATAACACTGTACCAAAGTTCAGGATATGTGTAACAGGAGACTGTTAAAGTTAACGTGGAAGTGTTGTGCCCTTTTCATGAGTAATCCTTGGGGATTACTTCCTTAGTAAGCTGGACTTACTTTTGTGTTAGCTGTATTAGGGAATCCAATGCTGCATTTGTAGAGACAGTTTCGATATTCCAGTTCTTTAAGGATGTATCGGACCTGTCTTCAAAATGTTACCAAGTCGATGATAATATGTGAGATTGTACTTTTTAATCTTCCTGATGTGGTCCAAAAATTTTAAATGAATTCACTAAACGGTTGCTGAGTTGTGACGATTTTAATTTTTACTGATTTCACACGTATTCTTATGGAAAGAGACGATCTTGACAGATAAAACAGCAGAAGAAATGTTGAAGAAATGGTACTACTGTTTTCAATTTTTTTGTACATGTGGTATATGGATAGATGAAAATATCTGCCGAGTTTCAATTGTTTTCACTACACCGTTTTAAAGAAATAAATTATAACTCGGGAAAATTGTGAATTCGGAGCATTTTCACTGCCAAAAGTTTAGCAAATAATGCTGGGAAAAGCATTTGCAAAGTAAAAAATACCTTTCTAGCAGTAAAAATAAGACTCCAACTGTCGTTCGAGTTCGTTCATTCTAGATTTACTATGTAAACATACCAGTGAATGACCATTAGACAAAGAAATGTAAATTATAAATTTAAAAATATATGTTTATAAATGGAGTGTAGTTGCACTTTTAGTATCCCCTATTTTTAGTTACACGTATTAAGCAAACATTAATAAGTACAATTCTTATTAAAAGTATACGGTCATTTACTGGGCTTCTACACGTTTTGCATTTTATAATAGTTTTTTTTAAAAATTATGATAAGAATAAGTATTTATTTGTATAGAAATTTCAAGAAAAATAAATTTAAATGCAATTTCAACAGTTTTGTTGTTATACATAAATATATTCAAGTATTAACCTCAAAGGTCCATAAATTCAACAATTTTTATCCAACAACTAGATTAAAGTACCCGGCGTTGCCCGGGTTTGTTATATGTATGTACGCTTGCATGGTCTTCAATTTAATGCGATAATATATTTAGTATGTGTTCCCGGCATCCGTTGCATGACCACTCAAAGAAAGGAAGTGTTTGTGTTTTAATTCTGTTTATTGAAGTGCTTTTGGATACATAATACTTTTTGTTTTTCCGTCTGGTGCGTACACGAATAAATTAGAAGGTTTTCCGACGCGTGAGCAGGCCACATACAGCTGTCGATGTGAGCAGCATGGATTTTTCAAATTTAGTCCACACACTTGTAGCGATTGTCCCTGTGCTTTATTAATGGTCTCATCAAAGTTTCACCGCAATCGGATGAATGGTTTAGGAACACATACCGGACAAACGAACAAAACATTCGAAAATACACTCATTTGTTGAAACGACTCGCGCGCCACCTATTATAAAATGGTTTTACTAATACAGAAACCTTTGCGGGCGTGCGCACAACACTCACCACCAAAGTTTCATCGCAATCGGTTGAATGGTATAGGAACGCATGCGGATGTCACGTCCAAAATTGCCGGAACATTCTGGACGAGAAGGGAGTTGTGTGTTCTTGCCCCGTCGCCTCCAACGTAACCTAAAACCCTAAGGCCGGCCGGTTACGCCGCAATGGAGTACTGTGCGGGGCGGGTGGATTGGCTTTTGAAGGATCGTGGAGGAAAAGAAGAGGTGTGTTTCGTCTTGGGGCCGTCAGTCAGACTCATCAGTAGGGCTATAACTGACGGCCCCTGCCCTAGACACACACGGGGACACAGAGGACATAATTTGGAACTTGTATATATATGAAATGAGTAAGGAAACTGGGACTAGCGAGAAGATTAGACCTCTGGTGGCGCTCGTCGACACTAAGTCGCGATACCGTGGTGGGGCCGGGACGTCACACGGGGCAAACAAACAAACAAACGTTCATTTTTATATATATAGAATGGTTTACCCTATTCAAGTATTTCAAATTTCATATACTTTTGTCTAATATTGTACGTCCGATACATCCTTAAGGATACTGTCATTGGGTTATCAGAAGAAACACTCGAGTCCTACCAACACTTTGTGATCTCGACCCTTAATTTCTGGATGGTACTTAGCGTTGATCATTATCTACCATAAATTTAAATCCTCCTTTTTTAGACAGACGTCGTTGGCATTGTAACTCGTGGGGTTTTTAAAAGAATCACATGTCAACGCACTGACAATGTCCACCAGTCTACCTGTGGTATCCGAAGAAGACTCGGTACCTCCCCGCTTTTGGAAGCAGACTTTGCACAGATTGTTCCTCGATAAACAAATGTGCAAGATTTCGAATAAAAATCCAACGCAACCGATATCAAGCTCCTCCACTTATCAAGCTGAGAAACGCGGAACGGTACTTTCCGCGTGGTAGAGCCGCCGCAATTATGATCTTATTTTCCGTCGCGAGCGGATCGAACGGTATCTCGTGCTCGATGATCAATTCCATCCCGGTTCTATAGAAGCCGATCGTTCTGACCCGCACTGGCACACGTTGCTCACGTGTCGCGCTGGTATTTCACGTGGGTGCTACGTTCTCCGCGACGGAGACACACTCCGGGATCGTTCCACCGATCATCGAGCATTGCATCTAGTTCTCTGTGTCTGTACGCGCGTAACAAGCAGCCTTGAGCTCGAGACGCGGGAGGAAGGAACGGATTTGCATCCCGTGCAGGCGTGGGTTTATCGAACAGCGGCTCTAAACCATCTATTCGATCTGCAGTGTCCTTACGCGAGTTATTTTATCCTCCGCGAGGTACTTAACCTGTCCCGAGCCACGGGGCCCTTTGACAGTCTAATGAAGCACACGGCTCCCTTCTCAAACAAATCACATAGCGAGATAGGTAGTTATTTGCTGGTTACATTCGTGGTTGATGAAAACGCGATATTTCTATCACAGGTGAAGGTACACTCTTCTTTATAAGTATTAGGACAACTAGGGTAAGCAGGCCAGTAGATGGACGATTTAGCTGATCCCGAACTTTATATTAAGATTTTGGTTAGAAATATTTGTTCCGTGAAACAAAAATCAAAATCTTTGCACGTAGGAATATATAAATTTAAAGAAAAAAATTAATTTCATGCAAAAATATTAATTTATTCGAGCATAAATAATAAAAATTCTATTCATAGCCCATATCACCAGAAGATGGACGGTAGGGGTAGTAAATGAACAGCTCACAACCAGTAGATGGACGGTAACTAACCTAAATAGACAGTTTGAAGATAGGTAAAAGAAATATTGTACGTTATAATTTAATCATTTTCTTGTATTTATTATATTAAAAAATGTGTAAACTTTCTAACTACTTGGTTATGAGTATTTATTAAGAAAAAATCGGCTTGAAAAGGTTTAATTCTGTGCTCTCGATCTATTGGATTTAGGTTAGAAAACTAATACCATTTCATGGACAGTCATTTTTCTAAGTTTTATTATTTTATCTTTTTCTTTAGACGTTTATTTAGATATTTTGAATATTACTAATGCAACCACGTATTACATACCTCTTTAAAATACGTCCAAACACGCTATTTCCTTGCAATAAGCCACGTGCACGCTAGCAATGTTTACTACCAACTGAACAACTAGGGTAGATGCACAATTTGTGGCCACTTTAAGGATTTCAGTGACTTTCATCGTAATTATCTTTAAAATTGTACTTCCATTCAGGAAACTAAAAGCTTTACTAAATTTTACACTATCTTTACCATTAATGTCTAAGTTACCATTAACTAGAGAAATCGTTAAAGAATTAATAAAGTTAAAAAATATAAGAAATCCATTTTTCACCGTTTGTGGCCACTCGCCACTTTTCGCGGAAGCAATAAATGTAACCTTATATTTCTGATAGTATACTAAACAAAATATTTACGGTTTGAAATTCTACACATAATTATGCGTCTACAAGCAATTTCAAGCTAAAAAACCGCGATAATTATGCACATGGCCAAAAACGGTGCAATGGCCACAAACGGTACATCTACCCTAGCACCAGGTGGTAATGTGAGATCGTATTAAGAAATATTTTTCCCATATAAAAACAATTTTTATTAAAAATGATAATTTTATAAAAGAACAAACGTTTCTTTTCTACAACATAAAAAAAAATCTTATAAATTAAAAACCTAATAGTTCTTTCATAATTGATGATTAATCTGCGAATCGTCCATCTACTGGCCCCGTCCATCTACTGGCCTGCCCTACTCTATGTGGGATAATTATGAAAAACCTTGCAAATTTATCGAAGAACTCTAACAAATTTTACTTTACTTGGTAATTCACATTAAAAGCAGTGAAGAGTATTCAATCTGTACCAAATACCACATTTTCTGCGAATACAGCAGGTGTCCTAATACAGTTTGGTACATGTAGTTACCGAGATCTGTCCTCGAACCCTTTGAGGCTACGTGCACAGCGGGTTTAGACCCCCCAGCATCGTTGGTATTATATAGCTACGTCGCTCGCAAGCCCGCCCGAGCTCTATTCGTATCATCGTCCAAGTGACGCAACCGGTGAAAGCCGACAGATTCCACGAGGTAAAGTTCAGCGAGCGTATCAGTGTGGGAATCAGGCGACTTTTCTACGCTGGAGCTATGAGAGGAACGCATCGATCACTCATTGCCACGACTGTTGCAAGGTGATTCGCGGGTATCCGTGTTCACGTGGGGATGGCTGAGCGATCTTCGCAGCGTGCATCGAACATCGCGATGTACCTTGATCCAACTGACGGGAAACTGTAGATACATTATTTCAATTGGACACTGAAAAACGGGGATTGAACGCGGTTATGATATCGGTTTCGGTTTTTGCAACAGTTATAAGAATCGAAGTAATCTTGAAACAGTTATGAGTGAAGAAGGCTCTGGCCTATAACTACCTATCGGTTTCGGTTCCGGTTCTACAGTAAAATCTCGGAACCGATCCCACATTATTACTGTTATAAAACCGATATACCTATTACTGTTATGGAACCGATATAATCGGCAGAGAGTGTTTGTGTTTGTCTGTCGCCTAAAAACTTTCGAGCGGTAAACTCTGGGGTCCAGCTCATTATGCTTAATTGATCCAGATGAACGTGGTTATTTTCACGAAAAAATATATAAATTTTTTTTTATAAAATCGGAATCTAAATTTCGGGCGAAGCCGAGTGGTAAAGCTAATATTATATAGTCAGAAACTTCGGTTCCTTATTACGCAAATACAAGAAATCGATCTCCCGAACATTGCACGCACCGATTAATTCCAATAATCGGGCTTCTACTGTGATACTTATTCTATCGGATTTGCGTGCACTGTGAAGGATCAGTGGATATGTGATACGTAGGCTTCAGGCATTAAAGAGTACGTAGTTACGGTACAAAATGAGAGGTACAGCTGCGCGCTGGTGTAAGCCTAGTCCAGTATATTTATGAAATGTGTATTTAATGGTTTCAAGACTCGCGAGTGTGTATCGAACGTACGGCGGAGAGGTCGGGGGAGAACGATCAACGCCAGGTGAAAAGGGGAAGGGAAAGAGGATTTCAGCGTGACCTAAGCAGAAGACACGGCATCGAAACATCAAGATGAACAATCGAGGTCGTGTCTCTTCCGTAATGGATCACGTTCCACGGTTTTCTGCCTCGGGATTCAATGCGCGTTAAATCGTGGCCGCGTGCATACAACTGTTTAAGACGTCCTGTCTTGCAATTCATGGACGGCGAAGACAGTAATCGTCCTCCAGATGTGGTAGAAATTTAAAGCCTGCATCTACGCACCGTCAGCAATTCTTCATTTCTAACCAGTTACGTCCGCTGCTTTCCCCGTTAAATCCATTTTTGGCAACTGCCTCCTTCTGAATGCAGTTCCAAACGATCTTCGTCGCAGCAATAAAGCGACACTAAAGAATTCCAACAGCGTTTCTGCATAATTTAATCGCGGAAAGGGCAGAGCGACGTATCCCAGTGTTCTACGAATCGAGATTTATTTAGACACCGAATATACAGCGAGTCTCGAAATTATTTGCACAGATTGCCTGGGCTGAATCTTTTATGCGGCGTCCTCCATATTTGAAGGGCAAGGGGGAAAACGAGGAATGTCCATTTTTCGTGAATTTGCAATTTATAGCGTTTTGTGTTGGTGGCAACTGGGACCACAGAACTGTCAAGTCACAAAGCGTTACAAAGCTCAAATGGCCCTGTAAAATAACTGGTATACTGATAAGATTTTGGTATACAGATTAAAAACAGGTAATTTTATTTTCACAAAATAAAACTGTTTTGTGACATTCCCTGTTTATTTGCGTAACCTTTCCTCCAAACTTCAATTACAGGCATTCCGAAATGCAGCTGGATTATGGCAGAAGCAGGAAATACTTGCTTACCACTCGTTCCCTTTACGACATCGTTAAACTCTCGTTTTCATCTATGAAGAACGCTAATGTTTAACTTGAATCGCGAGGTGTTAATTAGCCGCTGCCGTGAAATAATGGCCAAACACAGACGATGGTTAGTGACGATGTAGACGTTGAAAAATCTGTCGTCGTGACCGTACAAACTTTTTGCGCAATCAATATTTTACATAACACTGGATTCGTTGATGGCCTAACACGACCGTGTCACAATAGAAGCGATATTGTACGTTACGTGTACGTTCACGGGTGCATTCGTGCGCGGTTACGTATGCACGCCCACGTTGTAAACGCGTTACCATATTTATTGCCGGGATGGCAATATTTATGTTCGTAGACAGGCACGTCGTGGAAGAACGATGCGCGGATGAGGTCAGGAGTTTAGGCTAAGCGCTCGACCGCACGCGCTCCGGGGATCGAAGCGATTTGTAGAAAAAATTCCATTCGTTTATCGGGCATTCCGTGGACGTAGGACACGATTTATTTCGAGCTCGTAATATTATGCGCGTTGGATAAAAAGATCACGTTCGGTGCTAAAAATAATACGGACTGAGGTAAATTCATATTCTGGAGAGGTAGATATGCTACATATAATTCCAGGATGTCATTAACCTATTGGAATTAAAGAATCTTGGAAAATTATCAGATGATCCCAATTATTTAATATTCTTCTTGGTATCTTCTAAGTTTTCCAAGTGAAAATATGTTACGCCTCGGATGCCAATCAAGTTACCATAAACGGGGGGGGGGGGGGGGGGGACATTGGCATATTTTTAAAACATTTGCTAGGGTAAACCAATCAGTGAATGACCGAATTGATGAATTTATGGACCTTTGAGATTAATACTTGAATATATTTATATGTAACAACAAAACAACTGTTGAAATTGCATTTAAATTTATTTTTCTTGAAATTTCTATAAAAATAATTACTTATTCTTATCGTAGTTAAAAAAAAAACGAATATAAAATGCAAAACGTGTCATAAAAAATTCAAAAGAATTTACTTATTATATTATATTATCTAGTCTTTGAACGAAGGATTTTTTTATCCAATGCTTAGTTTTCTTTTAATTGACGAAAATCAGGCACGATTTATGATGAAAATTGAAACTTTTACTTTAAACATCCGCCATTTTTTCCCAAATCAATATTTCGAAAAATCCTTCGTTCAAAGACAGGATAATATAATATACTAAGTAAATTCTTTTGAATTTTTTAATTTAGATGATCGACTTTCGAACAGCAGTGGTCACCGCAGAAGCCTTCTTTTTGAGAGAATCTTCGAGTGATGGACAATAACTTAGTTATTGATAAATATTTTTAAATAACAAAATTACGATGCACGATACTAGATGCAATCCTTAAAAGGAAAAAAGATTTTTTGAGAAATGTGCTATAGCTTTTGAGTAAAAAATTTCCAAAGTCCACCCTTTTCTTCGGCCTCCTGACTGAGCATGACCCTTTAATAAATATTTGTTGACTTGAAAAGAGTTTTTTACTTATTTAGTTTAATATTACACGACAAGACATTAGGGACTTTCTACCCTATGCAATGGAAAATAACAGTATCAACAAATGAACTTCGTGAACGTGAAGCATAATAGTTATAGTTTATACAAAATAACACCAGATATCTCTAGATTGTTAATACTAAATTTTACATAGGTTTATACGACAAACGGGACTTTTAACCCCACCCTACTCTACCCTAATTCAACCGTTCTTCCCTAACACCAACGAAACTGTTAGCGTAAAGAGTCCACCTTATTTAGTTTATCAATTGTTGCACTTTGGTTTCACTTGTAACATACTTACCTTCGTTATTTTGCCAAAAGCTGATAAAGGTGAGCAATAATTACGCGCGTTTCATCAGCAATTTCCGCGTCCTAGTATGTAAATAACATAGGCCAGGGAGCATTCTGTTTGAAATGCCCGCGCGTACCCCGCTTTTCTCGCGCGCGTTTCTGTCCTCGTCGCGCACGCGGGCAAAATACCGTTATTAACTAACAATCCATGGATCTGTAATTGTATGGCCGATGGTGCGTGTGTAGATAGGCTTCATTCAATCATATACGTGCCGGCGTGCCAGGTGAAAGGTGTGCAGGTGTGGTTAACGTAACCGCGGCGCGACGCAGAGCCGCGAGACGTTGAACAATTCGCGTGAAGCCCAATTACGGGCTGTTAATTCCAGACAGTGCGTCAAAAAGTTAACCATCCAGTGCGACGAATACGGAGATAAGAATGAATTACGAGCCACGCGGCATTCGTAGTAACACAAGCCTTGGAGACTCTTCTTTGCGTTGGCAGTTCTTCGCTGTTCGGTGGAACAGTTTTAAACGCAATAAAGAATCTTACTGAAAATCCTCAAATTGAGTTGGGTACTCGAGTATTTTCGATGACACTAGTTTTACCAACTTACATAAAGATTCGAGGTACTAGAAGAATTCATTTTGTAACTGGTTGGACAGTGTTGCAATGAAGTTACTTGCATCTTTTTCTTATATATGCGAGTGATTAAGGTGCTCGATTATTTTCAGGCTACTCGAGTAGTCCAGCCACTGCAATTTCTATAGTATGACTCATATATGACACGAATCTATTTAACTATGCTTCGTGTCTGATTCAAATATGATTACGGTGAAAGTGGCTGCCGGCTCGTTTCAGAGATCCAGTTTGTGCTTTGAGCCCAAGTTCGTAGATGTGGATATCCATTGCTTCTTTCACTTTATTGTGATGTTTAAGTAATATTTTGTCTACTGTACAAGGAATGAAAAAATTCTGATTGAAGATACTATAAATGTTAGTGATATATTTTGTCAAAGGGAAAGAGGGACACGGACACTGTATTTGTGAGTAGTCGTGCTCCAGTTTGATGCTAGGGTCTCGTTAAAGAAATAGGTTTTGTTTAGCAGATATTCCCACGTTGATCGTAAAGCTGCAATAAATTCGCAGCAATTAACAACGCTCGCGCATTACATTATGCCAGGCGTGCGTACCGCGTTAGGAGCAATTTCCGTTTGTATTCTTAACGCGTGTGTAATTATTGGTACATGCGCGATACCGTTATGTCATTTAGAATGCGGGACTCTATGACGAAATTCACCTGTTTCTTCGCACGGTTCCGATGTTCGGTTGAATAAAGCGAGATGAAGGGACGGGTTGGAAAATCTGAACGATATATCGTTATCTATTCGTTTAAAGAAATTTTTAAAATGAAGGTGTATTGCAGATTTAAAGATCTTACCTTTCAATTGAGGACTTTGCAGCAAGAGTAAATTAGGAAGAACTGTTTATAAAATTATTGATTTGACTTGACATTAAAAAGAGAACAGTAATTGAAAAATATATATTTTTGCAGAATACTAGGTAGTAATTATTGAGTTGATAAGTTTTTCTATAATAAAAATATTAACCCTTCGTGGTCACACGGGATATATTGCACCCCAAGAGCAATTTTCGATTTGAAATGTCGCACCTTTACGTTTTCCAAAGGGGATTGATCGCACAAAAATTAATAAATTTTTTTTTTAAAAATCGGGGTTTTCCCACAACTATGGAAAATTGCTCATTTTCAACTACAAATTTTATCATATCAAAATTTATATTTCTAGATAAAGACTATTAGACCATGATTGTATAAGTATTACGAATTTTCAATTATCACTGAAAAGTTAAAACATTCAAAAATACGAAAATGGTAACGCAAAAAATGACGCTGGGGTACAGTGAACCCCGTGTGATCACGAAGGGTTAATATAAAAATATTATAAAAATGTTATACAGATATTAATATTTCTTAATATTAATATCTCTTAATATTAATATTTCTATTTTTATTTATTTGTAATAAATCGCTTATTTGTTATCGGATTCGCATCAACCGTGCACAAAACCATGTAAAATAATTTTTCACACGTCATAACTCAAAAACAGTAAAAAATGGGGTTGCACCCCTCTCGCCACAAGGCTCTGAATTATTCTAAAAATCCCGAAAGTCTAAATATTGAAAAGGCATTTCTTTCAACAGAAAAAGTATCTTTCCCGCTCGCGTCACTAATTCTTCCATGCCCAACGGTTCAAACCCGATTTGCACACAAGATTCGTTCACGTTTTTGCTTCGAAAAACTGGTTGACAAAGTTACGAGAGGTTTTCTCGCACGAACAGACAGCCAGATTTTCTAGACAGCAGGTATGCAAACTCCGCGTGCCTTTTGCGGCTTCTCAAAGTTTTCCACGAATCGATACGAAGCGAGGAGGAATGCGAATGGAGCAGTTCTTCGAGAATTATTGCCCGTAGATGCGCACGATGCAGATACGTTCGATAATCGGAATAACGTTAGGGACAATGATAATGGCATCAATAACTCATCCAGCCCCGAGACAGTCCGCCTCTACGTATCCACCGCTATTTTCGGAGCTGATAGCCTTAAAAACCTGTTTTCTTCTGTACATTTTCCTCATTTTTTTAGACCACACATCTCAGTCTTTATATCGCACGAAAAGATAAAAGGTTACTACTTTAAAACGCGAAATTCAGTTGAAGTTTAGAATCCGAAAATTTGACGAATTCTGATGTTGTTCAAGTCTTGGCACTTGCTTCAGACATCTTATTTTCTTTCAATGTACCAAGGGGTGAAATTAAATATTTTTCCTCGTTCGATTCATTCGAGTTTTATCGGATTAGGAGGAAAACCAGTCGAATTTCGTTGGAGCTCGAAGCGTCGATCGCGGAGAGCTCGTTTCAGACATGAAACGATGATAGACACGTGCACGTGGACGTCAAACGTTCGAGCAGGATAATATGGTTATTGTTACACCTCGGGGAATTCAGTCTCGTAACAAAAAGGAAGGAGAAATCTCTGATCGCATGTTCCACGTTGCCATACTCCACACGCCACTGTCGCTCGACACTGAAAATAATGCATTTTAAAAGTGCTCCCCCTAAGGAGCACCGTTCACGAAAGAAGAATAAGAAAAATACGACGAATGTGAAAGAAAATCCATCGGAAAAACGAAAGGGCAAAGAGCAGCGATGAAGTCACGGCAGCACATTACCAGAGATAACTGCATTTCATTTGAGAACTTAATTTTCGCGTACGCGGCTTTCGCATTAGCTCCAACGGCCGCGTAGGATGATTACTTAATGACCCTAATAATTTTCTCATCGTCACACCAATTCCAGTTAGTTAAGGTCACGGCTTGGAAGCTTTGAGATCATCGCGAAGCCGAGCAGAGGGGAATTTTTCATCGTCGATGCAAGTAATCTCAAATCCTAAAATCACGGTATAAACCAGACAACTAATATTCTTCGATGCATCAATCGTTTCAACGCAGGCTATAACGACGAATTTGTTCCGCAAGCTGCCCTAAAATTCTGGGATAAGCCGAAGCAGGCAAATTCGTCACGTAAAATAGAACCGAAAAGTCCTTTACCATTTCGTGATCCAAAGCTTCGTTTCCAAGATACAAGCGATCGAAAGTGTACCTGCGCGACTTCCGGCGCGCGCCGTTCGAACGCCCGCCAACTCAGCGCGCGCCGGAAGTCGAGGAACCAAACTTTTGCCTATTTATTTCTCGGAAACGGAGCATCGGATCGCAAAATGGTAAAGGACTTTTCGATTCCTTTTGCCGCAAGGAACACGCATACCTCGTCTCGCCTAATAAAGCTAGAAAAATTCTATCGTCCCGTAAAAACGTTCGCAGGAAAATTTCACGGGCATATCTTGGACTTCGATCGTTTACCTCTTGTCACCGCTCGAAAACAGACGTTCGACGGTCAGTTCGCGAGCGATAGCGCGGGTCGCGTTACAATCGACTGCTAGCATACGCGTGCCCCTGGACGTCAGTGACGGTGCGATTCGCTTCTGACGATTTCAACGAACCAGGGCGAAACAATCCGCGTAGCGAACGCTCAGACCGCTCCTAATCCCGATAAGGCGACGATAAAGGCTCAAACAATGAGATCACCGTGACGCGAAAAGCACGGGAAAATCGAAAACAGTTGCACGCGAATCGCGCTGATATCGTCGAGTGGCGGTCGTAATGACGCTTTCATGACTGCCCGCGCGACTGTTTCGAAACGCAAAACTTCGCGCTAACTATATACACTGTTATTGAAACGCCATTGTAAACGGTAATGAAATAAAACGAGTTTCTAACGACTTGAATATTCTGCTCCTCTACGTATTAAATTTAAATTGATAGATAAACTGCACGTCCATACACGTCACTCATATCTGTCTGCTTTCAATATCCTATCCCAAGAGACCCGATATAATTAAAACTTCGAAGACCGTCGATGCACTTTCAGTGGACGAGAAAAAACGGCACAACGCCGCGTACGAAATGTATTCGAAAGATGCGCACCTTCTATTCCCTCGCCTCTGTCTATCCGATGTTAATGCATCGCGCGTATCGCATCTGCTTGGAAATGAATTCAGTGGAATACTTTTTTAACCCCCTCTCCCAGCAGTCAGCGCACGGCTGCGCTCTTCAGAATGAACCTAACGAGCGTGGATTAAGTCAGCAAGCTGCCACTTACGCCGGTTATTAGTAAACGGCTACTGGGTGCTTTTTTACACATTCGGGCACGTCGATATCGTCGCTGATAAACGAGCGTATTGTGCTGCCTGGCCTTGCGTAAGATTTTCTTCTGCTTTTTTCTTCGCCGTTCTTGAATCTGTCGTATAATGTAGAGGCGTAAGGGAACGGGGGGGAGAATCTGGTACGACTGACGGTCGTGAAAACGGCGGTTCGCGTAATTGGGGGTGAATAGGTGGCCGTTTAACCAGGGGGGCAAACATTTACATATTATCGGGCTGTCTGCGCCCAGGTCGGCGAAAGAATTTCGATTGGGGGACTGGGAGTGATCGCTGGCTGGTCGGATCGGCCGTGTGTAACGATAATGAAACCAGAGGGGTTGATAGGAGCACACGGGGCCGCTTAATGCGTGTGATTACACGCACCCGTGGCTTCACGCACGCGACCGCTCGCGGGTTCGCGCGGGCTGGAAGAACACGGCAGGTGGTTGGCGAAAGAATTTCGCGGGAACAGTTTGATGGAGAACGACACGTCACTGATTCTGTGCTTCTGTTCCTGTTTTTACAAATATACTCTAGATTCTGTTCTCGCCAAATTAAGTTAGCCTGGATCCATCATTTTCTTCTGATAATAAGTAGGGATATTATTTTTTAGTGGACCACCGTCAAGTCGTGTTGAATGTTGGAAACATCTGATTTCCCTGTACCTAAGTAAACTCCTCGCTCCTCTTTCTTGCCCCTCAAGTTGCAGCAACAGGAAACCGCAGATTGGTGAAGTTGCTGAAAAGAATGTCGAACATCCGGAGTTTTAACGATCACTGAGAAAAAGTTCGGTCTACTTCTCTAAGGCAATTATCACTGTTGACACTTTCTGCCCCTTCTATTGCTATCGTTGGACAGACTGTAAAATTATTCGCACAATTTGCAGATTGCCAAACACATTTCTTCCGTTTTCAGTTGTTCCTTTTGCCTCGGTGCGACGATTGAAAATATTGAGACGCCAACGAGTACCGAACGATGGATAGTTTTTAAATTAATAAACGAATCAAGGTGCTTGGAATTTATTCGCCAATTTCGTGTCGTCGTGTTGTTCCCGTTCGTGCGCCTCGAATTGCTCTAAATGCTGGCCATTAGCGGTCGTAATTGGTAATCGATGTCGTTCGTCCCCCTTTGAAATTCATTCCTATCAAGGAAGCTTGTCTCTCGATAGCGAAGCCGCGAGTAAAATGCCAGTAATGGCAGAGAATACAACGTCGATACATCAGAAACTAGGCTATCATTATTGCTGGCAATTGGTCAGGCTACAGAGATTTGCGTTCGCCGATGAGTCTATTCAATTTTTATCTACGCTCCATAGTTTGATAACATTACTACTATTAATCAACTCTGGTAGATCGTATCGCGAAGGCAATACTTCGCCTCGTGGTAATTTTCAAAGAAGTATGTACTTTATAGACGTTGTTTTCGCTTGCGAGGAATCTTATTTTACAATCACTTGGGCGACCAACACGTGAAGCTCGGTGGAACTTTGATGGAGACACGATTTCAAACCAGTGCAATCGTTTTCGAGTACTTTTGGAGTGCTATGTTACTATCACCATCGTTACGAAGTTGTAAATTATAATTCAGTGCTCGTATTCCACGAATCTCAGCGTGGAAATAGGTAGTTTTCCACTTGGGAAGAGTCTCTACACTGACGAGGATAATATATCTGATAAAGTGATCCCCATAAAAAAGTTGAAAAAAGTAAAAAAAATTACGCCAAGTACGTAAAAAAGTCGAGGACGGAAAAGAGTATTATCAATGTAAAAAAAGATGTGAAATCGAAATGAGCTGCGAGTACATAAAGGTGCTTTCCAACTGCGCTTAAGATGGCACAACTACATATACACAGCTAAAATGCTGTGTTCATACATTCCATTACTCATATCGCGGACATTTTAATAATGAGAAGATAAAATGTAACATCGAGACATTTGCCTAGATGTACGCGGCCTGGAAGTCAAATACTTGGCGTGGTCAGGCAAGGTATTCTCAGTTCATCAATGCCCATACCTTCCTTCTCACAGGCTTTCAAATAATTTGTCAATTTAAAACTGCGCTAATATGAGTACATTTCATCGGCACCGATACCTTTCCTCTCACAATCATTCAGCTAATTTGTCAATTTAAAACTCTGCCAATATGAATACACTTTCAATATTTTGCGTTTTTAAATAATTCTTATTCATCGACAGCTTGACCTTGCCTGGCCACGCCAAGTATTTGACTTCCATCTAGGCAAATGTCTAGATGTTACATTTTATCTTCACATTATTAAAATGTCCGAGATATGAGTAATGGAATGTATGAACACAGGATTTCAGCTGTGTATATGTTAGTTGTGCCATCTTAAGGGGACCTTCCGGTCTAGAGCCCAAAAAAATAGGTGATATTTATGAATTAATTAAAGGAAAACTACTATATATAATTTCATGGGACTTTTTGCATTGTATTAAGGATGTCTTAAATTATAGAAATATATTTTTTGTTTTATAATTAATCATTGCAGACGGTCCTGGAGAATCGTTAAAGTCAAGGCGTCAAAAAATTGATCCAAATCGGTGGGACCTGTATCTCTAAAAGTTATTATCCGAATCGACTGAAACCTTTTTTATTTTGAAGATTATTCTTCTGGCTAGGGGGGGGGGGGGGCTAGAAAAAATTACAAAAATGACATTTTCTTTTGAAAATAACGACACTTCAAAATTTGAAATCACTTTTCCCTGTATTTTTCGTCCTTTCAACGCCTTTGAAAATTATAAATTTTCAATTTTTTGTAATTTTTTGTAGCCCCCCCCCCCCTAGCTAGAAGTATATTCTTCAAAATAAAAAAGTTTGAGTAGAATCGGATAATAACTTTTGGAGATACAGGTCCCACCGTTTTGAGAACACTGTTTCGAGAAAAACGCGTTTGAAGTTTTACGTGAGGGCCGAGTAGCCGGTTGTTGCCATGCATTTGCCGCTACTCAAATGCCTATAACTTCGAGAATTATACGAATTTCAACAAATCCTTTTAAACACGTATTCTTAAAAGAAAAGTGAAGACTACATTCGAAAAATGAAATAAAAAAAAATCAACTTTTAGACCGGAAGGTCCCCTTAAGCGCAGTTGGACAGCACCTTTATGTACTTACAGCTCATTTTGATTTCACAGCTTTTCTTATATTGATAATACTCTTTTCCGTCCTCGACTTTTTTATGTACTTGGCGTAATTTTTTTACTTTTTTGAAGTTTTTTACGGGGATCTCTCTTCTTTTTACAAAGATTGAACTGTATTAACAACCACAATTAACACCTTTCTAAGAAAAATATGTATGCATTTTTAGCATTTCGTGGTCAAGCATTCAATGGTACATTCAAATGTTTTTCATTTGTAAAAACACGTGGCATCTCAAATTTTGACAACTTACCTTATTTGACACTCGTCAGGTTATAACCTGACTGTAAGCTGTCAAAATTTGGAGTAGAATGCACAGTGAAAATAACGATTGACGAACGAAACATGTATTAGTTCGTTTTGGCTGGCGTGTAACGCGTATGCGTATTATACTGACGAAAATTTTGCTTGAAGAAGAACGAGAAGAAAAATCTCACCGTTTCCGACTGACCCATGAGACGATATTATGATATCTCTGTCATGCGTGGACCGATTTTATTGAATTTTGTCTTATTCGAAAGCTTATATGCGGTTTACATAAGAAAAATGCCTTTAAATTTAAGAAATATTGCAGGCGTGATGAGATATTAATGAAATAAGTTTCAGGGGAGGTTGGAATAGCCGTGTTTCGAGTAAAGATACTCGGCAGCGACAGTCGACATATACAGGGTGTCGAAACATAGGGTAAATGTTTACGTAAAAAATGCGTTAAAGTGCAGACTAATTACTTCTCTAGAAGCCAAACAGTTGAATGAATACCGTGATTTCGCTTGTTTCTGTGTTTTTCTGGATTTATAGGCTTTAAAAGGTAAATTAAGGTTACATTTCACCTCTTTTGTCAAACAGCGGTGTACAGAATCGTATTTAAAATATTTTTCTAAGTTTATTTTCGTTTAATGTTTGGGATAATAAGATAGTAGAGGGATATTGAGGCACAATGCAGCCAAAGTATTTAGCCATATTAACTCTTCCTCTCAAAGCTAACGAGAAGACCGTCTCTCTCTGCAGAAATGAGAGATGGTCGAATTATGATTTTTTTTATTATTTTTGTTTATTTTTTAATTTTTTATTATTATTTTATTATTATTTTTGTTTATTTAGTTTATTTATTCACTTTTGTATTCATTTGTCTTGCTAATCGCCAGTAGGTTGTTCACTTTTTCTTTGATGTGTTCTTTACTTGTTTAGCCTAAACAAATTAATTATCAATGAATCTGTAGTTGTATTCACTCATAAATAATTTTGCTTTATCCTTTGTTAATTTTCCATGAATAATTATGTGAGTGGTCTCTGGCAATGACGAAAATCATTTCTCCCGGCACCTCGGGAGAGGTGGTCATATGTCATGACTTCAGTTTTCAACCCGATTTACAGTAAATATTGTCTTTAAGCAAATATCGACCAGTTTTTCTGAATCAGCATAAAATTCTGAACATATAGGTTTGTTCTGATAAAATATATAATTTCTATATTAGTTTTAATAGCCATTTTATATTAGGTCGACCGCGTCTCCCGGATTTACCCTATACTTGGCGTCGAGACGCTACCGCGTCTCTAGATTCCATAAAGTTAGTCAATAAACCTAGAAATAAGTGTTTAACCCCTCCCTTGCCCAAGGATCCACACAAACACCGCCCTTAGATTCAGAGAGTGAAGCCCTATGAAGCTCCAAGCACGGTGAACGGAAAACAACCCTCGTAAATAATGCGGCTAATTTATTCATAGAACTCCTCGCTCATCGATTTCTAAAGCGTAATATCCCACCGACGTAACATCCTGTTTAATATCCTACGGAAAGCATTAAAAAACAAGGAATTTCAAGATCCTCTAGAAATTCGAACACTTCCATCGTCATCTGCCATTCATCAAGTCCAGAATCAATTTCCCCGGTTTAAGTATAACACCACGACCATAGAAGTTAGAAGATTCTGGGCCATTTCGTTGCGACGCGTGGAACGAAGGGGTTGCACACGACTACCCCCCGTCGTCTCAGGTCCTCAGGGTAAGCGCCGCCCTCGAGCCACCAATGGCAACCCCCACTACACCCAAGGCATGGTGGTGGCACGAGCGACCCTCGTCGATACCAGGAGGGCCACGATAATGTCGCTCCGTTTCCCCGCGCGAAAACAAGGTCCGCGAGCCAGCCAGCCCATTCGACTCGTTCTCGTCTCATCGCTCGATCGTTATTGAAAAAAATGTCATCGATCTCAGTGTTCCATCCCGGTCGCCCTCGATCTGCCCGCGTGTGCTCGTGAAGTTGACCGTCTCAGCCAACGGTCCCCAGTCACCGAAGCTTTTTGAACGACCAGAAGAGAAGCTAGCACCACACTCAGCAATATAAGTATTGTAAGAAAAAATAATTCGGAAGAACGCAGATAATTCAGAAGAAATCATTCGACTGGTGGCACGCGATGCATCGGAGCGCACCGCAGCCTTGGGCCACGAAGATCGCGTTTGGTCTTTAAGAATCGAACTCGACAATCGCGCACCTCGGTCGACATGGCACCGCAAGGCCTGGCTTGAGGAGGCAACGCAGGGAACTCGTTTCCAGAGCCACAATTATGTAGTGATCCAGTGTTTTCGCGATCCGCTGCGGGACATTCCTCCGAGAGTGATATCGAGTTTGAGAATCCACTCGCCATGGAGTTTCCATGGACCATTCAGCACCAGCCGGCCGATCCTGTGCCAACTGGACGCCACCCGAGCGATCACCAGGAGGACTCTGGGATTAGCCAAGTGGCCACTAGGCGATTATTGACCGTCACAGGTAACTTTGTCGTCAGGCGAGTGCAGTTGAAGTTGCTCAGCGTGCCGATCGGCGAAGTGAATCGAGGTCGACGCGCGGAAACCGGTATCTGAAATTTTCGAAAAATTCCCCGGTTAATTTGGACTGAAAAATCGGTGCGCGTTACGAGACCGGTTATTAAATATCAGCGGCGGCCGCGTGGGAATATTTTGCATCCCCCGTGCTCGACGCCCGATCGTTATTCCACTTCTCCTCGCGGTCTTTTTAATAAACGAACAATGCTAGGAAGCTCGAACGTTTATTACGACTTCCCGTGGAATTATTGTTTCGCGATGTCTATAGTGTCGTGCCGCACGTGTAACGTTACGCAATTGCAGCAGCGTCGAAATTTGCGCTCGAGCGACGTGTCGAATCACTCTGTTTCGATAAAATCTTACAATTAGCGTCTCGAACAGGATATATTATTTGAGATATTTTCTTGGCGAATTCTTATCAGAGATAGGCGAAATTTGTATTTTAAATAAAATGTTATAAAATTTCGACCGAAATAATTTTTAATTAAAAGAATAAATGTTATCGGCGCGTGGCCCGGTCAATTGACTAAAAGTTGTTTTGCAAATTTTATGATATAATTTCCAACGTTTCGGTCAATATTGAGACCATTATCAAGGAATTAATATTATCAAGAGAAAACTGCGTTCACTTTTAAAACAAAATTTTTCCGCAACGTATTCGACGTCCGGACCACAGGTCGGTTGGAGAGTGACTAAGGTAAACATTACACCATAGGCAAAAGCAACCACAGGGTAAGTCAAATATGGTCTAAACAGGCGACATATCGCGGGAACCGCTAACTGTTATGAAAGATTAAACTGCAAAATTTGAACCCACTTCTCAAACAAACCGCCGAAACAAATCAAATCCTCGTCATAATAGCAAAAATCCTCTCCCACAGTGCCAAAGTCAAAATACATACTACACATGTAATATGTAATATTGTCCACAAAACCATAGAACTAAGGAAACAAAAAGAGGAAACTCCAATAGAGAAATAGCATCATTAGACCTTACTTCTTCAATAAGGTGGTCAGAACAAACAATAAGTTAATTACTAATTGGTATCATAAACTGAGTTGGTCTGGTAGATACATTAAAAATTTTTTTTCTGCTCATCCCATGCAACACAAAATAGGGTTAATAAAAGGTTTGGTAGATCGGGCCATATTACTTGCGGATCCAGAATTTCGACCAGATAATTTGCTTCTCATTAAAAATACATTAAAACGTAATGGTTATCCTAGTGAGATGATCTCGACAATCATTCGGGAACGTGTAGTAGAGATATATCATCCACTACTTGTAGAAAAACGTAGAGAGGAGAGAAACAAAAAAATTGGACCGATTAGTTGGAGAAATATTGTGGTCGTACCTTTTATTAATAACATCTCGAATGATATAAGAAGAATTTTTAGTAAAGCTGGAATACACACCATCTTCAAACTGCCATTATACACTAAACAGTTGTTTCCTCCTATTAATGACAAAATACCGGTTTCTAAAAATTCTAACATTGTTTACTCTATTCCGTGTATGGGTTGTAATCAGATCTACATCGGGCAAACATCCAGACTTTTAGAAAGACGTATTTACGAACACAAAAGAAACATTTTTTACCCCCCCCTCCAACACACTGCTTTAACAAAGCATTCGATCGAATTCGATCATAGATTTGACTTCGACAGTGTCAAGGTTGTCGATAGAGAGACAAAATTGAATCAGAGGATTCTATTAGAGACGTTGCACATGATTAAACAACCTAGCGTAAATCTTAGGTATGAAACACCTAAAATACAAGACTATTACACAACCTTATTGAAGAAGTAAGGTCTAATGATGCTATCTCTCTATTAGAGTTTCCTCTTTTTGTTTCCTTAGTTCTATGGTTTTGTGGACAATATTACATATTACATGTGTAGTATGTATTTTGACTTTGGCACTGTGGGAGAGGATTTTTGCTATTATGACGAGGATTTGATTTGTTTCGGCGGTTTGTTTGAGAAGTGGGTTCAAATTTTGCAGTTTAATCTTTCATTACAGTTAACGGTTCCCGCGATATGTCGCCTGTTTAGACCATATTTGACTTACCCTGTGGTTGCTTTTGCCTATGGTGTAATGTTTACCTTAGTCACTCTCCAACCGACCTGTGGTCCGGACGTCGAATACGTTGCGGAAAAATTTTGTTTTAAAAGTGAACGCAGTTTTCTCTTGATAATATTAATTCCTTGATAATGGTCTCAATATTGACCGAAACGTTGGAAATTATATCATAAAATTTGCAAAACAACTTTTAGTCAATTGACCGAGCCACGCGCCGATAACATTTATTCTTTTAATTAGAAATTTGTATTTAAATAAAAGTTTCGAATAACAAAGTTAAAATATTATTCGTCATGTGTCGAATGAAGTGAACTTTATTAATTTATATTCTAATTTTTTTTTTAACTTTTATTCGTTATTCGAAATTTTTATTTAAAAAAAAATTTTGCCCATCTTTGATTGTCATAGTGTGTTGCTTGAAATTTCGAGTGCCAATGGGATGATAAATTTCGGGAGATTAATGAGCAGCGTTAATAATATTTGGAGAATAATCAAGGAACTGTGTTTTATAGCGGCAGATGCGGTATGAATTTCATATTTAATGTTACGCAAATTGCTGTGTCGTTAAAACGGATATTGTACTCGCGTTTACCACGGTTCAGAGGTGCTTCTGGTAAATTAGATTATTACGTTCTAGCGAAACAATGGAGAAATGTGCCTCCGCCACTCTCTCCGATTATTAATGAAACTCGTTTTATTGTTACTGTAATGGCCGTCCACAGGGATCCATAGATCCGTGCACCGTGGCAAACTTTTTGCGAAACTTCCGGGAAGTAATTCTATTCCACGCTGCTGGAAGTAAATTGTACCGAATTTCGTAAACCTCCTGGATGTATCGCGAATGAAAACACATTATCATGCATGGTTCGTATAATTTGCTTCGAAGTCTTTTTACCACTTCGAAGCGATTCGGACCGATTTATTGCAAATAAATATAAATCGGAATATTAATATTAATATTAAAATTAAAATTAAAATTAATATTAAAATAATATTAATATTAAAGTTAAAATAAAAATTAATATTAAAATAATATTAATATTAAAATTAATTATAAAATTATTTCTTCGACTTAAATTAAAAAGAGAATACTAATTAAAAAATATAGGTATATTTTCACACAATATGTAGATGTAGTTATTGAGTTGATAAGTTTTTGTTTCTATTTTTGGCGAAAAAATATTCTATAATAAAAATATTAATATTCATATTAAACGAAAATAAAAATAGAAGTCAGTCAAAAATGCCAAAAATAGAAATAAAAATTTATCAACTCAATAACTACTGCTGTGAAACTACGAATGTAAAAAAAAAAAAATATTTTTCAACTACTGTTTTATTTTTAATGTTAAGTAAAAGCAATAATTTTATAAACAGTTTTTTCTAATTTACTCGAAGTTGGTAAATATGGGACTGCACCCCTCTTGCTGCAAGCTCCTCAATTGTTACTAAATCACCCTCCCTCTTTTCATCACAAAAACAATCAAACCCAATGTTTATAGTAATTATTCCTCAGCTAAAAAAGCATTTAAACTCTAATTCGTTGCACAAAGAAAACAATGCAGTCTCACGGTAAATGGAAATCGACTCTAATAACGGCGATTAAATGATTATACCTACGATAAAAGTCGTTTAAATTTGCCGCCCGCGCTAGGCCCGCCGAGATTCATTGACTTTACCGTGGACACTTTACCGTAAACACAGTCGTAACAGTCAGGTGACACTGCGTGGACAAACGGTGCTCGAGTTTACTCGCGTTTATCGCGTTTATCCCTGGAAATCATTGGGATCGCGTGTCAGCGAGGGGTTCAACACCTGTCTGTGGCCGGTTCATCCCCCCGTGACCGTCTAATTACCGTGAAAAAAGGTTGCGTCGAAGCTTGCGTTCCCTAATCGTTCGGGCGGTAACGGCGAATTCGGCAGCTGCACTCACCCCCAGGACGATTAAGGGGGGTGAAATCGTCGATTCGGCTCGATTAACTTCCTCCGTTTAAACGGCCTTCCGGTGTTGCCGGGGTATCATACGCGATCGTCAAGTCTCACGGGTCAGATGGTGGAGAAGCGATTTCATAGGGAATTACCAGCGTTTTGTTCGCGCGTGTGCATTCCAGCGACAGGTGATCGTTCCCTGGTCCGTTCCTTCGTCTCGGTATCGATAACCAAAACTCCACGAGGACGTTTGGGAAATTTTGAGCTTCCCGTTCAATTTATAGTCCAGGAAAAGATTTAACCATTTCGTTTCCCGGCCATTTTAAAATTTGCATTCTTTAGGATCCTCCGTTTAATATTTGACCGAGTAGTCGAGCTACACAGTTTGTTGTGTAACCACTTTCGAAAATAAGATTGTAGTTGGTCCCGAGGATCCGTTGTAGTAAAAGTACTCCTTCCTGTCCACCGTTTCTATCCTCCTTATTATTCACTTTTCTTGGCAACGATTAGTGCAATTACCATTTGGCATCGATCCTCGCAAATGGGTCATTTCACGGCGGCGAACGAAAGTGAGCTAATTTTCATAGCCGCGACATAGTTCGCAACCGTTGTTCACAACGCATTTCTATTTACTTTGCCGGAGAAAGTCACCGGCGAGCCTATACGCGCCAGTCTTTTTGCATCGTTTCGGACTCGATCAACCGAGGCGAGCAAAGTACGCTGATTTTTACGCTCAGCGGACTGCAATTAAAGCCGTGGCTTTCTTAATGCATTCAGAGCATTATCAGCATCCGTTCACACCGCCAGGAGAACTGTTACAAGCTGATACTTGTCAGCGCACGAAACTGTCTCCTTTGTAGGAGAAAAACTGTAGGAGGAACTACCAAACCGTCGACCTTTTACACTTATCGAAGCAAACACGTAGGAAGGAAAGCTTCGTGCACCTAGAAACTTGTCCATGATATTTTCTGTAGGACGTTTCAACCCTTGACCTACGAGGGGACCTACGCAGGATCGATACAGTGGAACCAAAAGGATCCACGATCCGAAGTCGCGAAGTCAAGGTTACGCGCGTTTGGTCCACCGAACGCTACCTGTTCAAACTGTTCGCGCACGAACTTACGTAAACACGTAACAACGTTCCACCATCACTGTAATTATAACGTGTGCACGAGGAGGCAGTCCCGGCAAGGTCTAATTTCAACGATTCAGCCAGAGCTTTGATGGTCGAAGACGATACCACCGCCATGCAACTTTCGTTTTATCTCGTTCGATTTAACTCGACCTCTTTTATCGCCGGGGTGGAAAGGGGGATGCTGGTCGATACGAGGGAACGATGCGATCTTCGCTGCTGGCTCTTCGTTTCGGGAAAAGTGTACTTATTAATCCGATTAATCTGCAGGTGGGGGTGGAAATGGCGGAACGATTGGAGATTGTGGAGATCGTTTGAAATGGAATGTTGGATATTTAAAGTGTGCAGGGTTTAATGGAAGAGTTGAAGAATTTTCGGGGATATAGTAGTCAAGCAATGTTATTTAGATTCTTTAGTTTTTATTTGTTACTAGCTGCACCCGGCCACGCGTTGCTGTGGCTCAGTCTAGTGCGCTATTTTAAAAAAGAAAACATGTTTTTACCTGTCGCAGGTGTGACATCTATATAATATAGGTATATAAAAATACGCGCGTTTTCAAATGCAACGTTGTGTAAAAATTTCAAAGCAATCGGTGAAGAACTTTCGGAGATTTAAGATTTTGAACAAACGAACATTTACATTTTTATTTATATAGAAGATAGAAGATATGTAGAGAAGATAGATATTATTTCGTCTTTATTACTCGTTAAACAAAAACAAAAAAGAAAGATGTAGTACATAAGGAGAAAGTAAATAAGTATATAAATTTGAAATTTTGGTAATATGGAATTTGTGTGCGAGTGAGCGGCTATGACGAATCAAGTGTAGGGTAAACCAACCAGTAATTGACCGCATACCAGTGGATGACCATTAGGCAAATAAATGTCAATTATAAATTTAAAAATATTATATGTTTATAAATGGAGTGCAGTTGCACTTTTAATATCCCCTATTTTTAGTTACACGTATTAAGCACAATTAATAAGTACAATTCTTATTAAAAGTATGCGGTCATTTACTGGGCTTCTACACGTTTTGCATTTTATAATCGTTTTTTTTTTTAAATTACGATAAGAATAAGTAATTATTTTTATAGAAATTTCAAGAAAAATAAATTTAAATGCAATTTCAACAGTTGTTTTGTTGTTATACATAAATATATTCAAGTATTAATCTCAAAGGTCCATAAATTCAACAATTCGGTCATTCACTGGTTGGTTTACCCTATAAGTTTTATAAGTAACATGATTGTGCCACGAAATTCTTCGACTCTTGTTTAGATAACCCGTTACTGTAGCCTGCTAAGATTGAATATCCTCTTTGCCCCGTTAGCCACTTTTGTGAGCAGCTCCTACAATGAGAAAATGTGAGAAAATTCGATGCTAATGTCACAACGAGTGGAATAATTATTTATAAATTCGCGATGCACCGTTTAGCCGACCGATTTAAGGTACGATCACGGCCGCCTCGTCGACTCGTTAACGACTTCCTTTTCGCTTTGTTCCGAATAACAATGTAATTATTACGCAAAAGGCAGAAACTCGGTGAAACTCTTTGCTGATGCTACGCGGCACACCGTGGTAAAAAGACAATCTTTTTATCTTAGAAAGTTCCCCTACGCTTCATTCCGCCACGACCATTTTGCCAGACAATAAAATTGTTACAGACAGACGTGCACGTTTGTCTCCGTTTCTCACTTTCGCGTCCCATCCGTGCTGTTTTTCTCTTTCGGAGTAAAAATGCTGTTCCCAAGCGGTTTTACACGTTCCCTATTCTTCTCTGCGTTTAAACTTACTAAAGTCCGTCATCCCCATATTTGAGAAATAAACCATTTTTGCACAAATCCTACTTTCCAGTTGGAGGATGAAAGAAGTAAAGAAAGGAAACGCAGCACCGTGCAATTATTTATTTTAGGACGTAGGTGTGGCTAACTGAACTCCGTTTTCAACTCTGTTAAAATTAATTTTATGATCTATAACTATTTTCTTCAACACCTTGATGCTAATATTTTAAAGCTTAAGTGTGGAGAAATTCTTTGAATTTCGACAAGGGTGGGTTGGTCAGTATCCCTTGATTTTGATGTTCTGATTATGCAATTAAAATTACTATGGAATACATAAATTCACTTATGGTTAGCTAGTATATTTAGTCGCGATAATATTCAGATTTAAGTCCATCTTACTGCACCAAGGGGCGGTGTTTGGTCGATACTTCGAAGAGGGATTGGTTGGCAACGGCCCAACCACCGCTGTAATTCACCCCTTAGGTTTCTGTCTCTTGCATTATACTGGCCTTTCTGTGTGCGCGCGTACCCCTATAATTGCTTCACTGACCATTTCAAAATGGCTGATACTTCCTTGGAGGAACTTTTCTGAAAGCATTAAGCATTTGCAAGAAATCAACCTTCAGGGATTAAAGGATCTTGTGGGTAAAGAATAGGCCAAGTGCCAGGTTGTGTTTAAAACTCGCTCCATCGAAATTTGTAGCTATCACCCATTCCTGTGAATGAAGATCCATAGACAGATGATTTTCCTTTACGGAACCATTAGACTCTCATTAGAAGCTAAGGAACTGTAAAATCTTCTCTCTGTAACATGAAATCCAACAAGAAGGAAACGCAGGCGCACAGTGGTCGTCCCTAAATTCTATTAATATATTTATCAAAGTACCAGAAAAATGAAATATTACAGCACTCCTTAACGCTTCGCACTATTTTTATTTTACACACATTATGTGCATTTTTATTTTTTGCTGAAATATTTATCCGTTTATTTGTAAATGTACACCAAACTAATTGATTATAATCTGGAAGTAGGTATTATCTTTTATCGAGAACGCCTGTATTTCTATTCACACAGAAAAACAAGAAAAAAATAGTCGGAAATAAATAGAAAAAATATTAAAAATAATAAAACGAGTAAATACTGTTTACAGAAGAAACTAATATCAAAAATAATTTTGCTTAGCTATATAAAATCGCATTTTAAACCACCGTCAGACGTACCCTGAAATCGGTGTTCCCTGGTACAATCCCTGCCGCCCAGGTGTCCCAGTCGAAGAAGAGCTTTCTCGAGGCGATTCTCGTTGCCCTGAGCGACTCGTCAAGAGCACACCCACCGTGCAATAAAATTACAAACCCTTTTCTATACATTCAATTTCCTTCCCTTGCCATCCCATTTCAATTCCACCTTTCGCCCATCAACTACCCATCACTTAAAGGGAAAAACCCTTTAGGCTAAAGCATTACTTCCCCTCGCAATAAAAAATCAATACAGATGTTAAGTAATCATTTATATAAATTCAAGTTTCGACAGTAAATATGTCAGATAGCTGCATTGTTCCACGATCGATTGCTAGACGGTTCCCCGTTGCAGCGGTTGCAAGATACATAGTTTGAGGAAGAGGATCTCAGAAACTGTTACGCGGCTGCTTGGAAACAGGTTCCGTTTTAAACTTGTTCCATTGCGTGTCCTTGTTTTGTCTTTATTTATAGACGTTGCAGGCGACACTCTTTCTGACAATCCCACGTCTTTATGTGCTAACACTATCGTATATTTAATCAGCGAGCTCGCCCCTGTGCATTTAAAGCCGAGATCTGTCCCACCATCCTAACACAGCCATCGGCTTTTCTATCTCGGTGCAACCGCGGGGCTTGTGATTCTTCTAAATGCGCAAGCGCGAGCCCAAGGAAGTGCGCAGCGAGGCTCTGTGGGGGCAGCAATGAACTAGATTCGGGGTCTATCGTTTTATCCTAGTGTTCAACTATCACTATTGCATAAATGACAGTTGAAGTCACTCAAATTCTCTTCTGGACACCCCTGGAAAGACATTAGCAACATTATCTCCCAAAGCAAAAGTTTTTTTTCGTTCAGATATTTTTTTTTAAAACTCTTTTCAAAATTTTGTCAACGCAATTTTGCAGCGCTTATTGCACCATTAAACTTTTGTTCGAAACATTTTTTTCTGTCCGTTGTACTTTGAGAGATATACGCGAAAAAGTGGATGTGCTAATTTGACTTTAAGGTTAGTTTTCACCCCCTTAAAGGGCGATAGGGCCCAAATGAAACACACCGTTGTTCTTGCTTTGAGTCACTCTGAAAACCCACAAAGTTGCGTTACAATCGGTGAGTCCGGGTTCGCGGTGTTCCCTTGTTAGAAACTGTAAGCCAGTGTTTGCTCGGCAAATTGCACGGCGCATCGTTTGAATGTAGCATTCATTGGTAAGACGAGCGAGGCTCGTACGATATTTTCCGCCCGAAGTCTTAAAGGCGCCCTTACACTTGGTCGCCGGCGTGAATGGTCGGCCGGAAGCAACGAGTTATGACACTTGACGTGCTCTCTTAAACGCTTAAGTGTATCCAACCGGATTGTATTGTGTTCCACGGCACGCACACGCGAATGTTTACGCGCGAGCTTTGAAAAACAGCTGGCCTGATTCTCGGCCGAGGAGCCTGCCCTCGATGAGTCCCTTTGCCTGCTTCCGAAACGATCCACTGACAAGGAGAGTATTTTAGGTGTCCGCCTCCGATCATTTCGATTTTTGGATATGTTATAGAGGACCGAAAAATAAGAAATACGTGTTTTTTTATTTTTCCCCGTTTTCATATTTGGGGGGTGAAAACTGCGTTCAAAGTTAGGGTTGAAAAATCATTTTTGTGGAATATCTCGAGAACTATTAGAGATAGGGGGAATAGTGTCAATGGACGAATTTTGTGTCTTTGAATGCGAAATATGACTGACTCACCAGATTTTCAAAAAGTCCATTTTTTCCACAAAAATGATATTTCAACCCTAACTTTGAACGCAGTTTTCACCCCCCAAATATGAAAACGGGGAAAAATAAAAAAACACGTAACAATAGTGGAGGAAATTTTAAAGAACGGAAGATGGTTTGTCTAATGCTTTGAAAAATTAACATCGTTTGAAATGCGCATGGCGGGATAATTAATATGGGTCGAAATTGTCGAGCACTGTATATTAGATGAGAAAATCGCGAAGATCGCGAGGAATGTGAGAATTTACTGACCCCAGAGAAATTCCAGCAACACGGTGAGCGTTTCTGTGCACGTTGTCGCTTTGTTCATTGAGCTGTATCGTCGCCGAGATCCAATCGCCCATGAAATTCGCTCTTGTACATTGAATGAATCCGTACTTTCTCTTACGCTCGAATCGTTTACGGTGCACCATCGCGGTTATTATTACTAAAGTCTCGATGAAATGCGCTTGCAAAGTGGATTGTCCTGTCAGCTGTGGTAGAAGTGGGAACGGGGCGGAAACAAGGTGGGATTATTGTTTTCAGAGTCCCTGGAGACTTTGAATAATAATTGAGGCATTGAGAGCAAAAACAGACTAACCCACATTTTTTGCCGAATTGAGTTATTAACAATAATGTATTCCAATAGGCTCTACTAATTATATAAAATAGGAAAAATTAATTTTTTTCTCAGTTTTTTTGTTTCTCAATGTCTCTATTGTATAAAAAGGAGCCAAGGGGCGATTGAATCATTTCAATTGTAATAATGCCTCATTATTTTGAGAGTTAATGGGATACTTTCCAACGAGTATATGCGTTCCTCGAATAGAGCCTGCCTTTTTATCTAAACCGAAGGACATCCTTTCGAGCATCAAGGTTAAGAGCATTCTATTCAACTCGAATTATATGCGTTCATTGACAATGAATATTGTAGGAGCTTGACTAATACAGTACAGATCACTGTTTTTGCTTTTCGTGAAGTTGTAATGCTAGCTAAAGGACCACACGATTCCATTTGAGAAAGTAAGAGCAACCTTCGTGTGTCTACGTTGTCTCGTGGTTGAAGGCAGAGGTTGTTCATGAGGAAGTTGCCTTTATAATCGTCTGTCTTCTATTTATACATATAAAATAGAATGTCGGTGTGTATGCTCCCTGTTAATTCCTAAACCCTTTGACCGATTTAGACCAAATTTTTTATAGTTAAGTTATTCTCTAACATAGTTGGGCATTAACTAAATAAAAAATTATTTAAATATGGGATCAAATAAAAGTTACTTTAACTTTAGATTATTTGACGACTAGTTAATTTTTGTATTCGTCGAGTTAAAGTTAAAGTTAAAGTTACAGTTGAAATTAAAGTTAAAAAATTTAATGGACGCTCGGTGAATAAAAAAATTAACTTTATTCGACACATGACGAATAATTTTCTTAACTTTTATTCGTTATTCGAAATTTTATTTAAATAAAAACTTGCGCATCTCTGCTCTCTAGAACCCTGTGGGAAATATAGCCTACCATAAAACATAGTCATCCCACCCCTCTTCCTAATTTCATCCCCTTGACACTTCGTGATAAAAGAAGCCCAGGTAACGCTGGGTACTTTAAGCGGTCATGCCTAGTTGGCAGGCGTGATATTCGGGATTTTTTTGTGGAAAATCTAATGTATATTTTTCACAACTATTTGTTTATTTTGAAAGTACATATATTCAGCAACTCTCGGTAATTTTGTTATAGAAGAATATTAAAAAATGAACGAATAACAGCCACTGTCCCGGAAGATATTTTTTTTGCGGTGAGCACGATTTCTTAGAGGCGGATCTTCTGAAATCGAAAAGTGAAGAAGATTCTGTTAGTATATGAGTTTATCCAGTTCGTGAACGAAGGATTTTTGTTTTTGACGAAAACTCTATTTTTAATTCTGGAAAAACGAACAATTTAGACATCGAAAAATCACAATTTTGCGTTAAACGGCCGCCATTTTGTCTGAAATCATTTGTTTTTAAAAATCCTTCGTTCACGAACTAGATAAACTCATATACTAACAGAATCTTCTTCACTTTTCGATTTCAGACGATCCGACTCTGAGAAATCGTGCTCACCGCAAAAAAAAAATATCTTCCGGGAGAGTGGCTGTTATTCGTTCATTTTTTAATATTTTTCAATAACAAAATTACCGAGAGTTGCTGAATATATGTACTTTCAAAATAAACAAATAGTTGTAAAAAATATACATTAGATTTTCCACAAAAAAATCCCAAATATCACGCCTGCCAACTAGGCATGACCCGTTAAGCTATCAAATATTATGAAAATAGAATCCTGTGTCAGAATCACCCAAAGAATCAACTACCAGGATCAAGTAGATTTTAATGGTTAACATACGCAAGATATCAGCACGGAAACCTGGTCTCTTCCAAGTACCTACCCATATACATATTCTTTGAACGTTCCATTCGACAAACGAGCACGGGAAATGGACGGCGACTCGCGTCTTTGTCTACGCGTGTCAAAGTTGTTTCTTGCGCCGAGTCGCTGCAGGAATGAGGATGCAGATAATTCAGGTATTCCGCGAGAGAGACATCCGCGTGGGAGTAACAAGGCGTTTTGCAGGTGAGAACAGCTGATGCAGAAGCGCGAAGATACTTGGACTCGAGGTCTTCTTTAAAGGTCTTTCGACGGGCTCACGTAAAGGGAATCATTTCGAAATCGTTTGACTATGCACGGTAGCCAGCCGCCGTTGCCTTGGAACCTTGCGTGCTTTTACTTTTAACATTAGAACAGTTAATCGAGCACTTCTCATCCACACCATCCAGTCTGTAATAATATTTTCACTCAACGGTGGAGATTTCATTCGACACCGATGACTCACGAGCTCGATGAAAATGAGATTTAACTTTTCTACAATTACACTTCCAATGTGTCACAGTGGAAATTCAAAGACGAGAAGGTTCGGCAAATTTCTATTCACAAATAGAGATTAGTGTAACGCGAGACATTGTGATACCTTATTCGTGAATAAGTAAAAATCTAAATTAAAACAGTTTTGTACCTCAATGTATGATTGCTATTGTTCTTTAGAAACTTCTACGTCGACGTAGAAGGCGTACCACAATACATGACGTAAGGATTGCATAATCCTGCTTCGACAAAAAAGTTGCATGCATAACATGAAAGAAGGGAATTTTTTTGCACAAAGAAACGGGGTTTGGCTAATGATCGCCCTTTAGTGTTCTATTATATTACAAGATATTACAAAGTGATGTATACTTGAACGTTGTCGTAATATTTGGAGATTGTTGTCAGCCAATTTCATTTAATAACAAAATAGGAACGATTCACAGAACATTGCATTTCCCTTTGGTTTCAGGTCGGGGTGATTTCGTCGGAGGCATAGACAACGAGGCCCTGGATTTCTCGCAATTGGAAGATTTTATTAACAGCGACAGTGAACAACCCGCCACGTGAGTCTTCTCAAAACATTTTCCTGCGTTGCAGTACTCTACAGTAGCATGACTGCGTGCTCGGTGGATTTTATCAGAAACGTCGTAAATGAGGATTTCGTATCATGTTTGAGGAAGCATTCAGGCGAAACACTGTCTCAATATTACTTCTATTATTACACTTTGTTTATTTCACACTTTTTTCCTCTCGAAGGATTTATATTGAACTTTGCCATGGTGTGAAGCTCGATATCAAACATTTCTCTGGCCGATGATGGAATTGAAGTTCGATCGGAAGCCATCGTTGACGCCTACATTGAGAGCACACAGGCACATGTGTACCGTGCAATCAGAATCTCGACTTTAGCTCGATCGATCATCAACGCGTAATTCTTTTCGATATATCACTTTGCTTGTTAAATATCGGGTTTTAAAAGGATCTCCTCAAAAGTATCGATTCCTTTTAGTGTCATTTATATTTTACAATATTTTAATCGCAAATCTAATTACGTATAAATGGTATGCATTTTCATTTTGCACCGAGTAGTTTATACACTTAATCAACAGAAAATTTTTTGGAGATCATGGTTCCTCAAAGGGACTTCCATTTTTACTTATGCACTGCCTTATTCACGCCCACTCGCTCAGTTCTGCTGTGAATTACAAGATATAATTTCCTGCTGGATTGGCAGTCATGAATTCGGGGTAGCGACAAAATGTTCTCGCCTCGAGCACCCCGATTCAAATCACGCCAATTAAAGAATTCAGATATAACGCGGTTACCAGCGTGATGCAATGGCACGCGTTTCCTGCCAACTATAGAACGCATCCCGTTGAATCTCTAAATTGAACGATCCAGCCACAAAGTGCCCCGATCGTTCTGCCTTACTCTCGTTGAAAAGTTCTACATAAGCGTTTCCACAAATCTATATATATTATTCCAGACAGCATTTCTTTTAACATAACTTGCAATTCCTTTCGTCCCTCTAGTAGCAAGCACGAATGCAATCTGTTTCTTCCCTTTGTGTTCCTCTTTTCGAAAAAGAAAAAAAAAATGTACGTGCGAGTGTTACGGTACGGATTGCATAACAAAGTACGTGGAAACTTTAATTTCAACGATTTCGAAACACGGTGAACACGGAGACTCGAATTATATTCCGAGTCTTGCTATTATTTAGCGTGAGTGGTACTCGTGGCCGGTGCAGTCGATGCAGTGCACCGCGATGCAGCGCAGCGGTTCTATGCACGCACACGCGGAGGAACGAAAGTGCGTGCATATACACTATCGATCAGAAGTTAGGGCTACCCCTCGATGAATCGAATGGAATCTCCTTAGTTTCTCAGATTTTCTGGATTTTTAATTCACCGAAAGTTAAATATCTGATCCTAGGTTGTAGAATGCAAATCTTCTGTAAAATTGGATTTTAATTTCTGAAGGATTCGATTGTGATATCAGGGAGTAATTATTCTACACACGGATATAGGGCGATTTGTTTTGGTAGTAAGTATAGGTGGGTTGTAATTGCAATTATTTCCTCGTTATATCGTGAAATGTGGGAGTGAAGGATTTGGTATGAAACTTATGGCCGGTAGTGTACGCGCCTGCACGAAACGCATACAGAGGAAAGAGGATGAACGTTCATGTGCCAGGTCGAACACACGGCCGGCCATGCAAATGCACTCGGATATGTACGAGTGTAGAAACAGCAGACAGATATCATGTGGTAGCGACCGCAGAGGTGTAATGATATAATGACAGAGACAGCCTGGACAGAATTGATGGAATCAGTGCTTGCCGCGTTAGGCCTGGTAATCCAGCCTAACGCACTCGTTCCATTAAAGGCCCCGCTCTGATCTCAGAAACAGATTTCATTCACGGATCAACCGAATGGTAGCGTCACCCTTGATCTTACTTGCGCCATGGGGTCATCGAGACAGTCGGATCAACTGCAGAAAATCATATTATGTCGTAATATCTTCTGGTATTTCTACAGACTCTTGCGCAGAATTCAATTGTCACACTTTGTCGACTACCTTGAACAGTTGTGTTCAAGAGTAATAGTTATGGAGATAGGATTGAACGTAACGAAGAGTCCCTGGACTTCTTGGATTCGATATTGATAGTATATCTATGTATTCTAAAGGGTTCTCCCGTCAAATAATAATAATAATAATAATAATAATAGTCGTAGATCTGTAGGGCTAGATATGAATTGTTTAGGAATTGAGGACTTTGGGAGATTTCGCAATTTTGAAAATTTCGTGGGTTTGAGAAGCTTTACTTGAAGTTTTTGAAGATCGTAGGATTCTCGACTTCTAAAAATATTGAGGATTAGGTATATACATGGGTGTTAGGAGAAACTTTGAGGATTCTGGAACTTTCGACTTCTAAAAATATTGAGGATTTCATGGGTCCTAGGAAACTTAGAAACTCCTGGAACTCGAGATCCAAAAATTTCGAGGATTTCATGGGTCCTAGGAAACTTCGAGAGTTCTGGAACTCTCGATTTCTAAAAATATTGGAGATTTCATGGATTTTAGGAAACTTAGAAACTCATGGAACTCTTGACTTCAAAAAATTTCGGGGATTTCATGGGTCCTAGGAAACTTCGAGATTTCTGGAACTCTCGACATCTAAAAATATTGGGGATTTCACGGATTTTAGGAAACTTGGAAACTCATAGAACTCTTGACTTTTAAAAATTTCGAGGATCTCATGGGTCCTAGGAAACTTCGAGATTTCTGGAACTCTCGACTTCTAAAAATATTGAGGATTTCATGGGTCCTAGGTAACTTAGAAACTCCTGGAACTCGACTTCCAAAAATTTCGAGAATCTCATGGGTCCTAGGAAACTTCGAGATTTCTGGAACTCTCGACATCTAAAAATATTGGGGATTTCACGGATTTTAGGAAACTTGGAAACTCATAGAACTCTTGACTTTCAAAAATTTCGAGGATCTCATGGATCCTAGGAAACGTCGAGATTTCTGGAACTCTCGACTTCTAAAAATATTGAGGATTGCATGGGTCCTAGGTAACTTAGAAACTCCTGGAACTCGACTTCCAAAAATTTCGAGAATCTCATGGGTCCTAGGAAACTTCGAGATATCTGAAACTTTCAACTTTAGAAATGTTGAGAATTTTGTGGTCCCAGGAATCCTTAAGTCTCCAGAAACACTTGAGACACCTGACCCTCTTGACCACCAGAAATTTCGAAAGTTTCACGGATCCTGGAGTCCAAAGACGTACATATATGTATACAATTTTATTATTCTCTAGGCCCTAGGGCTATCCTTATTGGGTCCCACTTCGTAAGGCGCCAGGATCCAGCACCTTCTAATCCAATCCTAAATATACATACATACATAGTTGTATCCACTAAGTATTAAGTCAGTTTGTGGGACTAAACTTCATAAGTTACGATTGCTATAAAAACAATACGGTATCGGTTAAACGTTTCTAAAAGGATAGTAGGCGAATTTGAAAGTGAATTGTCTAACGGAGGCATGAAAAACGCAATTGTCCAGAGTTAACAAGCAAATATTCAATGTTGATCGGCGCAAGTTTCAAGGATCCTGGGCTTGAAATCGTGACAAGATAATTACATAATTACAACAGGCACTGTAATAGTATCTATTATTCAACGTAAATTGTTGTTCGAACCGCGTTACGTACGGAATTCGTGGAAGCTCGAAGCGGGAAAGCCAAAAAAAGGTTCGTCCGTTGATTATGATTACCATAGGTTAATTTATCAAATTGTTACTGATCAATGATTACTGCAAATTGATAGTCATTTGATTTCATAATTGGCGGCATCGATTGATTCGTCAATCTTCTTTTCTTGCTCGAACGGCCGCGATTGGCGCGAAAGGAAAAAAGCGCCTCTATCATACATGTAGGATACCAGTGATATCCCAGCAAAAATACGGTATTCCGCGAGTGTACGATCGTGAAAATAATGATGTATGAGTGGGTCAGTGTCAGAGAAACTACCACGGTAACGGTATATTACGTCTTGTGTTTCGCTTAAAATGCAGGGACGTTATAAACCATCAGGAGGTTCGCAAAAAGATCGGCGCGCAACAGTAATAAATACGATAACAGTACAATTTACTTCTTCGTCCTATTTACATGCCTGGCACGCGACTTATGGAGAACTCTTCAAAGCAATTCCCTAGGGCACGATAATATTGAAACTCGAAAGCTTATAATAATAATCAATGCCCGGTTTCTCAGAGAATCATTCAAGGAAAATTGAACTAATTTAAGTGTCTCATCCTGAATGGCCGTTCTTGCACTGTAGTCGAGTAATGAGGTATAATCAAGTAGCCGACTGTGTTACCGCAGATATTTCGCGGACACCCTTGCTCACAATGAGAATGGGGGTGGGACGACGACCCACGGTGGCCGCGTCGAGGCGACGGTTAACCAGCAACCACCGTCTCGACTACCATCGCCGATCACCCAAAGTCATCCGGTCTCGAGTACGTGCCCATCCGGTACCACAACTGTACCAAATGGCACTGCTTACAAGGATCCACAGTCGTACGTTCACCCGTAAGTTGATTGAACATAAGAAGCTAAAGAAAAGCATAAACGATGCAAGTAACATGCAAGTTCACAACACAGACACCGTAAGGTTTTTAGCATTTTTTACGGCATTCCCTATGCCGGAAATATTTCTGGAAATATACCTGTCGAGTGATCAAGAATCGTACGAGGAATTAAATTAAGATTTATAAAAGGATTGATTTAAAAATTCAGACACACTCTCGTGGAAATTCGAAAAGCTGAAATGTTTGAAAGAGGTGACGAAGCGATCTTTGGTTTTCAGACACGCGTTACCAGAAAGTCCCCCAGATAGTGGTAGCGAGCCACCGTACTCGCCCCCTGGTCACAACGACACTCAGCACGTCCACTCCCCACGTGAGTTTCCCAAACAATTGTAAAATGCAATTGAATCTCCAATCCCGATTGCTGTGCTTGTGGCAATTTAGGGGTTCAGTGTTACCAGAATATCGCGTGGCACAGCTGTCTTTCCCTGCTTTCAGATCAAAAGGTAGCTCTCCAAGATATGCTTCTCCATCACCAAGGGAATCAAGCGAACTACGCTGCAAATTTGCTACCATCCTCGCCAAGGACTTTGGCTTCCTCCACGGACCCGATGTTACTGACCCATTCAGTGTTGACGTCCCACCTCGCGCCAGCAACGCCGAATATCCAATCGCAGCAGCAGATTGGCCAAAGCCTCGTGCCTCTGCCACACGAGCATAGCCCTGGTAACATCAATACCTTGTACTCGTCCCTGCAATCCGCCCCCAAGAAGAGAAAGCTCAGCCAGGACGGTCTTGTTCACGTGAAGCAGGTGCAACGAGTAAAATATATTCGCTACTAACATCGATTATACCGATTGAAACGTTCAGTTGCGATCCTGCGATTGAACATATACACACCCCCTCAGCCGTCTTCTTTCCCCTTCATCATTGGCCCTGCCCCGTAGGAACCGGAGCTGGGCACAGTGGAGCACAGCTGCAGCAGCAGCAGCGCCGTTCTCGACGGCGACGAGGTGGCGGACAACAGCTACATCGACGCCAGCTACCAGTGCATCCGATTCCACCCCTTTCAGCAGACATCCTGGCACGTGCTCTGCGACCACAATCTCAAGGAGCTGCCGGTGCCGCATTACAGGGTGGACGCGGACAAGGGGTTCAACTTCAGCAACTCGGACGACGCGTTCGTCTGCCAGAAGAAGAATCATTTTCAGGTGGATAGACGAGCGAGCGGCGTCGCCGGACGTTTCTCGGTTACTTTCTACGTTTCGCCGAGGTCGTGGAAGCGTGCCTGGACGTAATTAAAAGGCGACGTTGGCTTTTTAGATCACCTGCCACGCTCAGCTCCAAGGCGAGGCTATATTCGTCCGGACCGGCGAGGGTTTGAAAAAGATAAGTAGCTTCCAGTTGCACTTTTACGGCGTCAAAGTCGAGTCCCCGACGCAGACCATCAGAGTGGAGCAGAGCCAGAGCGACAGGAGCAAGAAACCGTTCCATCCTGTAACGTAAGTATACACAGATAGAGAGAGAGAGAGCTGGGAGTTACACGATTCTTTCTTGGTTTTGCGTTTTCACATTGGAATACTGTACAAACGTTTCGGATCCTTTGGTGCGAAATTCTTTTCATTATCGCGGGAGGTGCAAAGCCGTTGCGTTACGCTAAAATAGGGCCGCTTTCAGGGTGGAGTTGGGCGGTGAACGGGTTACGAAGGTAACCGTTGGCCGTCTGCACTTCAGCGAAACCACCAGCAACAACATGCGGAAGAAAGGGAAGCCGAACCCTGATCAGAGATACTTCCATCTGGTCGTCGGGCTGCACGCGCACACAGCGGACCAAGCTAGTTATCAGGTGGTAGCGCACGCATCGGAGAGAATAATCGTGAGGGTGACTATCATTGGATGCAAGGTCATCCAGAACCTTCTTCTTCTCAATTAACGTAACACAGACCCCCCGCGATCCATGGGAATAGGTAGTATCAGTGCTTCTGTTTCATGCAGGCGAGTAATCCAGGACAATTTGAATCAGAGGGCAGCGGTGTAGGCGCTGAGGGTGGTTGGCAGAGAGGGGCTGCACCAGACAGCGTTTACCATGCCGGTCGAGTTGGCATCAACACGGACAGGCCCGACGAAGCTCTGGTGGTTCATGGTAACATGAAGGTAAATCCCACATTCCATTTCCTTGCTTCATTAAGTTAATGTTCGTACGAGATTCGTATAACACTGGCACTTGCTGGCAGGTGACAGGACACATCGTCCAACCCAGTGATGCACGAGCGAAGCAGAACGTGCAGGAGGTGGATACACGCGAACAACTGCGGAACGTGCAGCAGCTGAGAGTAGTCCGCTACAGATACGCCCCGGAATTCGCGCAGCACTCTGGCCTGGGCATCAAGCATCAGGAAGACACGGGTGTCATAGCGCAGGAAGTCCAGCAAATACTACCGGAAGCTGTGCTACCGGCGGGCGACATAGTTCTTCCAAACGGCCAGAGGATCGAGAACTTCCTGGTGGTGAATAAGGAAAGGATATTCATGGAAAATGTCGGTGCTGTGAAGGAGTTGTGTAAGGTGAGATATCTATCGGTTTTTTCTATTTATTAATCGCCGAACTTCATCGTATGGTCATTGTACAACTGTGCCATAGGTAACGGATAGCTTGGAGACTCGCATAGACCAGCTGGAAAGAATAAACAAACGGCTGGCGAAGCTGAAGAGAGGCGACAGTCTCAAGAGTTCCATTAGTACAATATCTAGCATATCAAGTAACAAATACTCATCCTCTATCAATAATAAGGCCACTGTACAGGGAAAAGCGAAAAAGAACGACCGGGAGGACGAGCTTCTTTGCAGCAACAAGTTCATTCAAATCATCATCGTTATACTTATCCTTATCATGGCGTTTTGGTGAGTACTGTGCTTCGAATTCCCAGAGGCTGTACCATAGAGGAACTTTACATACTCAGACGAGCCATTTGAATTTCAGCTTAGTCGCGATGGCAACTTTATATTTCCTAGAGTATCAAAAACGTAGTAGCCTCGAATGGTCGTCGGTGGCCAGCAATGGGCTGGCTATTAGAACTGCTCATCCAGCGACAGTGTCCAGTACTCCCAATTACGATCCTCGGTACAATTCGCTGCTAGGCAGTACACTGTCTTCGTATACCAAACATGGATCGCACAGCAGAGCATCGGATGGTAGTTTGCCAGTTAAAAGCAGCGTACTTTCCACGCAGCCTCCCCACACGAAGCAGCAACTTTATTCTCGCGAGATAACTTGGTACCCGATAAGTCACTCGGGGCCTCAACCGAAAATCGAAAAGAACAGGTCTGTGATTGCAATAAACACACAAAGTGGGCTTGCCACTTGCATTCAGGTTATTCTAATATTATCGAATATTTCAGTGAATTTCCAGGAAACTGGTTGAGCAGAAGTGGCGCGGGTGCTATCCCCAGCAACGTGGACGAAAATGATCAGGGGTCAGACGTAGACTCCTCGTCGCTGAACAAAGGCCCGGCTCCCTTGGGTAGACCGATGAATTGTCCTAGGCATTTCACTGAATTCGAGAATCAGTGCCAGGTAGAATATTGAAAATCAGTTTGCTCTATTTCATTCAACTGCTACTTGGTTAACTGGGAAATGTTTCCTCAGGTATACTGTTGCACGACTAAAATTCATCCGTTCGAGGATCCACAGCCTGACCATCCTCCAGAAAAGAAATCAATTTGTAAGTTTCATACATTGTTCGTTCGCAGCTATAACCCAACTCTGTATATTGCTATTCGTGTGAGTATAAATTGCGAATGGCTTTTTCAGCAGATCACATAGAGCAGCCATTGAATATGCACGAAGAGAAACGTAAAGTAAGCAAAGGCTTCCAGAATGGTATCAGTCCATCGGACCCGAGCACGCAGACGCTCGTGAAGGAGGTGAGACGGCGGCGAATAGATTTTGTAGGAATGGTGATTTCAGGCAGAGTATATTAAGTAACTGTGCATTTATTTGTTGCAGACTAATTACAAGTACCTACATAAGAGAACAAGAAGAGAAACCAGCGGTGGTGATTGGGGAGAAGTCGCCAGTAACGCTGCAGGATCATTACCAGCAGAGCCCAAGCCGCAACTATGGATAGTTGCTGAAAGTTTCAATACTTCGCTTGACCAAAAGTATTGCTCTGCATCCTCGCAGGACACGCCGAATAACATTACTTGCACTATACCTTTGTCCAAATACATGCCGGACATGCATCTCACATTACACTTCGTGTGAGTTTATAAATCTTGCCCGGTGCTAGTATCTGAGTCGAATAAACGGGAGGAACGTTTGAAATATCTTGTCCTTTCAGCGGGACTTGGTACTGGCAAGTAGTGAAACAATGCTCTTCGCCGATGAATCCTAGCGTGGACGAGTCCATGATTTGCAGTCGGAAATACGCGACGCAGCAGCAAGCTCAAAATAACAATCAACCAGGAGATCAATCGTTTTCTCTCGACGTTGCTCACTATCTCAGGAAAACATTGAGGTTTCGTGTACCCACTGTGCAACCGCAGGAGGTACGTAATCTGTTCCATCTGGTGCCAAAGTTGCGCAATCTTCAAATATCGTGCATTCACATTTAGATGCTGATCTCTTTTCTTTTTGCAGAATATTTGTATGAATAAACACGGTATCGATTATTCGGAGTATACGTTGCAATTCTATCGAGATTGCGATGAATGATTCATGTTTCCACGACACATCTCATAGACAATTGAACGTCAAGACTTTACGTTCTTATCTGACAGATTGTTGAATCTATATAGCAGGATTAGCAGGACCTCCTTGTGCCTTCGTAACGTATTCCGTCTCTATTTTTCCCAACTATAAAATCATATATAATATGTTCCGTAATATACGTCAAGTAAATATGTAACTGTATTTTATATGTCACTGCAGTATAGCGTGTAGCGTGACGATTATAGCGATTACAAGAAGTAGCTGGGTCTTACAGATTCAAGTGGTAGAGTGTAACAGAAGCTGGAATGTGTTTCTAATTATTTAAGAAAGTACGCGCACTACTTTGCCTCGTCCCGTTGGAGACCAATTACCGTGGAAGAGTTTAATCGTTGATGGGTGGCGATTTACATTTCTTGTGATTTTCACTTCTTCACCGAAAGCATGAGAGCAATGCTTATGCCTTACACATCTATTGAATGAGAATTATGATAGGTGCTATTCACACCACTAAATGTAAAATATTGTACAAAGTAAAAGTGTAAGAGTTACGCCCATCAACAACGGTGTAGCATTAGCATATCGTTTCGATGGTTTTTACATTATTTATACTTGTGTACAGAATATAAGGGCATACGTGCCAGCGAAGGAAGATCGAGTATGTTGCAGGCAAAGATTTCATAGGGTCAATAGTCCAATCAAACCTGTATTTCGTATCTTAACACTAATTTATTAATGCATTCTATGTACAGTTTATATATATATCGATATCGATTGATACACATATATGTATTTTATGAGATGACAAGATGCATCACATAGAAACGTGATCGGTGGTTTATTCTCTAGAAAATGAATTTAATTTCGTGATTAGCAATCAGGCGATTAAAGACTTTAAAATGCATTGGACGTTTATTTTTTGAAGATGAAGTGATGTATATACAGAGCTATAACACTCTAACAAGACTCTGCCATTATGGCTCGCTGTTTTCAATTATACCGATTCGCTGTCGCAATTTCGCGTCGTTTTAAATTTATATTGTTTCTGGGAAAAGAACCGAAGCGTTTCGGCGCTTAATTATTTTAATTTGGATATCGATAGATTTAGGTGTTTATAAAACGCGATATTATAGAATTTCAAGTTCCTAAAAGGTATTGTATAATAATTATCTATTTCGTATGTTAGAATTAGGCGGATACATTTTATTTGCACTTGTCGTATAAATAGTTATTAGTTGCATGTAAGTAGATGATCACTATCGTCATTATTATCATTGTTGATGCAACATGTAATAAGATTATCGCTGCTGTTATTAGCTGATGCCGCTGTGTAATCTATATGCACAGTAAATTCAAATTATAGTTTCCATTTCCAAGTCTTGATATTAGGATAAAGTAGTGTTTTAAACATTTTTCTTGTAATTGGATAGTACCTATATCAGTGTCTTATGGAAACGACACAATCAAATTGTTTCGTGTGATTTTTAGCGTTTATATGAGAACGTATAGACAAAATTTCGATCATTCGTTGTTCGCATATTTTATTTATGCGCGAGTATATATGGTGAGCATAAGAATTCTGCCGTCCATATGTTTCCCCTTACATGAAAATATTTACAATAACTTATAAACGAATATTAATCTGTTCACCGATATATTTTTGCATAAAGCTTACAACCAGCACGTACATGTCATTTTCGTGTACGTGAATCATGTAAAAAGAAGGCAAAACTATTGTACAATAACATGCAACTGAAGTGCAAGTATAACGCAATATATTATAATTTTCATTATCATACAAAAGAATTACATGAGAGCTATAAATTTTCATTGAAATTTCCGTAGAGTACTAGCATTTTCACACTTCAGCTTTCATTTTAACTTCTTTTATGTATTTTCTTGTTTAATCGTGTATAGTCAGAGGCATGAAAACAGACTTTTTTTAAGAATGAAGAAATGTAATGCTCATAATCCTTTGTGGTTTTTAAATATTAATATTATTGTAATACAGTATAATTGATGCAGTTAATATATATTTAAGATAAATATACATATGTATATGATATTACAGTAATATTAATCTGGTACTCATCATTATTCTTTTATACAGAATTTGTCAAGAGAAAGGAGATTCTGTATAACATACTGTGAAATGTTTCTTCATGTAATATATCTAATTTACATATAGTAGTATCCGTTTCTTAGGGAATTCTACGCATTACCAACATTTGTATATTTGTCATTATCATTTATATTAACAGATATAAGTATTATGTCATTATTTAATCTATTGTTAGAATTTGTTATTGTTTTATATTTTAATGTATTATAATTTTGACTCACATTGAGAAGAGAATACCCATTTCCCATGCTACATTATATCACTTATGTCTCGACGAATTCGCTGGAGGATTTTGATTCTTAATTAGAAGAGAAGGGAAAGTATTGACATGGCATTTTAAAAGGCTACAGAATGTCATAATGATGAATGATGAATGTTTTATGATTGAATAAGTGGAAATATTCATGTTTAATCTTAAAGCCACTTCTTTAGAGGTGAACAATTTTACGTATTCGGTAGGAAGACATTTATGTGCATACGTAAATGGCATAATTTACAAGTTCTAAGTAACATTAATAGGATTTGTACATATGACTTAGCATAATAATGGTATGTGTACTACTTGCATTAAAAAAATTTAGATCTAAGAACACAGGCATCATATATCTATCATATCATTGTAACGAACATGATGAAATATTATTAAAGACACAATCTCCCAATGTTCGGATATGTATTATATATTCTGATCATCAGCATTCGCAAAACAGGCCAATTAACTGGGAACCACTTATCCTAGTTAATTTAAGTACGGCATACTTGTTACTCGAAGCGATACTACAATTTCTCCTGTGTCAATGAGAAGAATTCAATTATGCCCTCAGTAAAATTAGGGGTACCTAGTTTCGAAGCTAATTTTTAAATTCTCGAAACTCAAATCCGAAAGTTTGTGAGGCTTCGAAACTCGAAACTCTTGAAACGTATGCTGATTCTGTTTTGTAAATGGAATATGTTGCTTTAAGAACTGAAGTCAACAAAACTTTTACATAAATCTTTACTGATCACAGTTAAATAGAATAGAAAAGAAAATGAATATACAAATTCTCGAGGCACGCTGCGAACGATTCTTTATTCATTGATTTTATGCTTTTCCTTACATGGCTTTCGAGAATTTCAAATCGCAAAGAAAGTGCAAAGTTTCGAACTCTCGAAAATCGAAACTTTCTTAGGTTTTGAGGCTCCGACGCTTGGAGAAAGCGATTCTCAAATAAAACAACGGAAATTTGATAATTACGACAACTATTAGATAAATACACCATGAATCTGCTAGTCTCATTATACTTTCTTCTAATAATATCATTCTACTCTTTTCTACTAACATCAAACACTTTTACGTTTTAGTGATGTAGAGATTCATTACTGCTCACCTTTCGAGCTGCAAATAGTACTATATTATGTATATTTGAACAAAAGCGCATGTAAATGTTATATTCACATATTTATGAACGTACTCTTAAGACGAATACATACGCATAACAAACATGTATTTGTAGGAAAATAAAGATATTGCTCCGAGAAGACAACTGCCCCATAAATGACGTGTACTATGGAACTCTAAGTTAGCTGATACATAAGCAGGGTAGGAACTAGGAAAGGCACAGTACACCATGTTCAAGATAATCGCATAATTTATATTTGTACATATATACAGTCACGTTACAAAGCTTACATTTTGTTATACAGTGTGTAGCTCACGAATACTTTAGATAGTGAGAAATTGGAGTCACAGTGCTTAGGAGAGATAGCGAAGCATCAAGGCGTATCACGGGCTGAAAGAAGTGGGAGTAATTCTTTGGCTTGGGGATTTGAATTTACCCTCCGATCCCCCGCCTCTTTCTTGACGCGCGGTTCAATTTCAAACGGCCAGCTTCCAATTGGTCACGTGATCGCTTACAAGGGAAACTCACGGTTGCGGAAATCGCTTGTGGAACGACAGTATATGGGGGTCGTAGTCCTCATGTAGTATAAGAATCCCCTTTCGGCTTTTTTCAGAATGGGCCTTCGTTTTCGAGATATTTTGATTTAAAGTTTTCAACGTATCTAGTAATCCAGAATCGCAAAACGCCGCATCGCTCGTCTGAATTTACCCTTATTGTTTACACCTCGGCTCGGTCGCACACGGGACGCACTTGAGTGAGGGATCGTATAAGTATCCTGGAGAAATAAATCTTTCTCTAATTAGCAGTCCGCTACAGTACTAGAGGGTGATTCTGGCCCGACAATGGATGCGGCCCGGAACCCCGTGGCAAGGACAACCCCCGCAGGGCCTCACCGAATTTTATGACTTTCGACCCTCGAAGGGGTTGGAGTGCCTATTAAGAAGTGAGAAATCTTCGACGCCAAAATAACGCCAATTGATTCCTCATGTCTCGCCGATGAAACTGACACCAAGGACGACGTAATTCGGAAAATGATGAAGGAAATTCCATGAAAAATTCATTTCCATAACCTCAAGATAATTTCATTAATAATAGTCCGATTTATATGATATTTGGTATGATTTTCATCAGAAAACATAAGGAATCCATTGGTGTCACTTCCATATCGATACGATAAAGAATAAAAAATATCTTACTACGCGGAAATGAATATTTCACATTTTCACCCTCGACTGCGGGGGGGGGGGGGTCGACCTGAATTCACTATGGTCGGCCGAGGATTCGTACCTGTTTCAGAAAAAAATAATTCTTTATTCTACATCCCTGGACAGGCCTGGCACAGAAGGTCATTTTGTGGCTCCAGATCACTCACCAGCCTCCAACGGTCCCAAGTGTCAGGCGGGTACATGCGACAGACACGTCTGCCAGGCAGCCTCGTATATTAGAAGACTGCTTTCCTTCGGATCCTTTCCCGAGTTATTTACAATCAACCCGGATTTACTGAGTATAGCCTTCGGCTGATTACGGTGCTGATGGAGACTTTCTGTACTTTAGATATCAGGTCGATAGATAGTGTCAGCTTTTGAACAACAGACGCGCTGCGCCTCAGAGTTTCCTCTATAGCAGCAATTTAAGCTTTGCAAGGTGGAGTGAGCTTTAATACCTTACCTTCCTAGCGAACACCACCGTGCAGGCCACAGGGCGGCCGGAAACAGTTAAGGAACTGTGAAGACCATACTTGACTCTTTTGCTAAACACCGTAAGGAATTTTTGCTATAAGGGTAGGCCTTGAGGTCACGAATTATATACATTCGCAACCGAGAAAACCATACCCATAGGGTCCCAGCAGCAAGCGACGCACCAGGAGAAAAACGGTCACCCATCTTTCCCCAATACGCGCCCCGTGATGTTATATCAGGTCGACAGTCGGTCTTGTCCGCGCGATCACGAAACATCGAACAAAAGGGTCATAAACCCGCACCGTCGGTAGGCACTCAGAAACTCGGCCCGCCTAAGGTGATTCTTGAGCTTGCACTTTTACAACGTGCAAGTGCACACTTCACCTTGCCGCAGAATTTTCCACTTCCATAACTCCACTGATACTGTAAGGGCGGTTCACTGTCTTCGAAAACCAACCAATCACAAGTCACAATTCGCAACCCCCTTCTCAGTTATTCGAGCTTTCCTCACGAGTGCATGACTTCCGAATAGTCAGTTAGCATCTCACGTCAACGCAGTACGGTCAGCGTCAATTCGTCAATGCATTACGCTTAGCGCACAACATTTAAAATCGCGATTCTGACCAACGGGTTATACGCAAAATATTATTCAGTGTTCACTTGTCCATTCCCTTTATTTGTTGTTCTTATTGTTTTCCTGTAATCATCTGTTTCACTTTAATCAGCCCTATCACAGTAATGCGTATAGGGTATCCGCGTAATTCCGGGGTCGATAAAAATCGTAACGGAGATTTACGACCTCCGTTTACTCGACACTCAGCGGTCGAGTCTCACTGATGTTACGCGCGAACAATCAGTTTAGCGTGTTTCTCATCGCATCGCCAATTATCCCCCGAGATGTGCAACATTCGTCTGTTAATATTAGTAATAATAATCATCTCCTGCCACTTAATCGGTTGCCTGTGGGGCATGCCCAGGATTCATAACAACCTCAAGGGTAAGTACATATAGTATATCGAAGAAGTATTTAAATTATCTTACCTTTTTCCTTAAATTATCTTACCTTGTCCTCACCGAATTCAATGACCTTGCAATATGTTGTCGGGGGTATGATTCTGAACAACTTTCTCCTATACATGTTAACGTCGCTCGGCTTTAGTTTCCGAGATAATCGCAAAAAACTGTAATCGGTAGTTGATTTGGGTTACGTGCTTTAGCGGCCCCCAACTGTTGGGGAATTTATGATAAAAAAAATGGGTAAATCTTCCAAATGTTGGGAGACTTTGTTCTGCACACAAGACATATTATACATATTCACAAAGTTTCATAATTTTTTTTAATTTCTGGGTGCGCGATTGTCCCTTCTAAGTGTACGAAAGACTCCGTCTTTCTTTTGGGTTGCGTAGAAGGAGATCAATGCATTCTGGAGAATGGCGATCGAGGTGTCGGCGAAGTGCTATCAGAGTGTCCGTCTAGTTTGAAGGATGTGCAGGATAAGGAAAGGACCTCGGACTCCATAGGAAGATACGAATTCGATAATTTCACAGAGATCGTCTGTTGTCCTGTGAACGTCAGGCAGAAGATAGTCTCTCGGCCAGTCGAAGTCGGTATGTACGTTTCTGTATTCTAAAACGCTTTACATATTTACGATACAAAACGTAACGTAAGCGGGTCGTCATCGAGTGGAGCGAGAATCTTAACATAAAGTTTTCTGGTTCGAGTCTTCTCGAGTGTCGATCACGGAACTTCGTCTTTCAATGCTAAAAACGCAAAGCGTTCACAGTCATCCGTATGACATAATTACGCTGATCGTTGTGGATATACAGAAAGTTACGCCCCGTGTTCTGCACTGCGAGCACGCACGTACATTAGTGCAGTTCTGCTCACCGATTCTGACCTTAGCAACGGGACAGGCGGGTTGCTCGCAGGTAGGCGCTAAAAACGGCTCCTTGTGCAGCCCTGGTCTACGGTATTAACAAGGAGAGGTTTGAGGTTCGAATCACATTGTATGCGATAAAACGACTCGGCCGGCTCGCGGTAGATAGTATATACGCGACGCGACTGGCCCGAGCGTTTCTCGTAGGTTCGGTACAACAGTAGATAAATATAAAAAGCGCAGGTAACGCCAGATACTTTAAGCTAGTAGATTTATACATGAAATGAGAAGTATGGGCGTTTAATAAAAAATACATATTCGAGTTTTTCTCTCCCTCTCTCTCAAACGTTTAATAGCGCATCAATATTGCTCAATTGAAATTATACCAATGGTTCGTTCTCTCTTTTTGTCGCTTAGTTTGCGAGAAAATAAGAAGGAGACACTTAATTGAGTACTTGCTTCGGAAGCCTGTGTTTGGGGGACGCATTGTAGAACTGCATCGCAATTATTCATATATGGTGGCTTTGAGGTATAAGAACGAGAAAACCGGCGAAAATGCAAGACCTATTAAATACAGCTGTGGAGGTAGCTTGATATCCTCTCAACACGTGTTAACTGCTGCACACTGCGTGAATAACATAGACGGAGATGTCCCTGTCGAGGTAAGCACTGCTCAGCAAAGGTGCTAAGTAGTTCCTTCTTCATCGTTACGATCTGCATATGCAGTCTGGCCAAGTTTCAGTTCTGTTTCTTCGAACAAATGTGTAAATTGTACGCCCTGTTGCAGGTATGGATGGGAAGCGTAAACCTATTGGGCTTGGAGGGAATCTCAATCCTGATAAGCGACATAATTTCTCATCCGCGATACAGGCGCAGCAAGAACTACAACGATGTGGCCATTCTGAAACTGATGTCCAGGGTACCTGCATCGGCTACAATTATTCCGATTTGCATGGAAACCAAATCGGTAGCTACCGTCAGTATAACACCGAACACAAGTTTGGTAGTGCTCGGATGGGGAGCTACTGCGTTCGGTGATAACATTCCATCTCCCTGGTTGATAAAGTCGCCAAGTCTCAGGTACTGTATATGTATGTACAATTTACGATTAATAATCATGAAAAATAAGGCAACATCGATTTTGAAGTCTCGTCGGCCGAGTGCTGCTTTGGTTAACGTGCCTGCGGAAACACTTAAGTCTTAAGGGTACATTCTAGTGAAACCCCTTCAGAAAATCGTGTTCTTTTTAAGATTTTTTAGAAAGTAACTGTAACACATAGGGTTTGATGTCTTTTTGGTATTTATTTATACATATTTTAAGATGATAAAAATTTTGGTGATAAAAACAGAGGTCCACACGGTATAGGTACATTATACTTCAAGGTAGGCTCACCTGAAATAAAAAATTTAAAGTTTGTCTTGAAATATATGAGAATGGCTATTGTATGAACTAACGTTACTGCATAATAATGAAAATTTGATGATTGCTAATGATTTAATAAAAGTGCCCCCGAAAACCGGTAAATGGACAACTTGTAGTTAAGTTGAAACTGCCCGAGCAGTGGTGCACAAGGAGCCGTTTTCACCTCCTAGCTGCGAGCAACCAGACGAGCAGTCGAGCTGCCCCATCGCCAAGGGTAGAATCGGTGAGGAGAACTGTAGTAGCGAACGTGCGCGCTCGTAGGCTCGTAGCCAGCATTGCCGGGAACACCTACGGGCCGTAAGTGTTCACCCTCCACTACGAATGGTTTGTAGGAACCCACTTCCCGGCAACGCTGCTCGTAACGTAAGTACATGTATATGGCTGGGATCAGTGATGCCAGATTCGGGACGGGAGCGCTCGAGAATTTCCCCCACCTCGCATGCACACTAGGCCGGAGCTGCGTGTGTGCATGCGAGGTGGGGGAAATTCTCGAGCGCTCCCGTCCCGAATCTGGCATCACTGGCTGGGATAGCTTGACGCTCGGCTGGTTGCCCGCAGCTAGGAGGTGAAGACGCTCGGCTGGTTGCCCGCAGTTAGGAGGTCTTGTGCACCATAGTTCCAGAAACTGGCAGACGCGTCAGAAAAGTTGCACACGATCGCGACCCGACCAATCTTCGTAGCCAGTTTTTCCAAATACTTATTCCGCATTTTTCATTCATTGTTGTAAACAGAATCGCCCCCTCTTCGCTTCACGAATTACAGCCCATCTTGTTTATAACTCCAAATTCTTCAAGTTAAGAAACTTAAGAGTTCTTTTTTCAAAATGTTCTTTCACGGTATCCTTTCCGAGTACCTCGAGATTAATACTATCCTTTCTGAATATGTACGTGAGATTAATACTAACATGAATTATTTATGTTCGAAAAATTACAGTCTCGTGAACAATGAAGAATGCAACAAATCGTACACCGATTTCACCCGCAAGTTGCCCCATGGTATCGACGACAGTCTGATCTGCGTGGTAGATGCTAACACCTCCAGAAAGTCGGGTGCTTGCCGCGGTGACAGTGGAGGGCCATTAGTGATGTCAACCGAACTTGGTGAACATAGGTTGATCGGTATCACGGCCTTTGGAATCGATTGCGGCGGCGTCGACCCAGGTGTTAACACTGCGGTGTACCCTTTCTTGGAATGGATCGAAGAGCATGTGTGGCCAACTACAGACAGGAATGACGAGGACATGTTCTGAAAGAAAATCGTTAAAAATATCAGCGTGTGATTCATCAACGCTGATGTATCTATAAATGCCAGGTGAAATATCTGCAGAATATATTCACAAAAAAGAATTGAAGCTTCTCCCACGAGCAGTGGGTACCATCATCCCCTTAGCAGCTTTTAACAAGCCTTCGGGAGTTACAGAAACAAAAGTCCCCTATACCATTTAACTTATAATCACGTAGGTACAGTAATAGAAGGAATTTACGATGGAACAACTACCAAGTATAATGAACTGTTAATGATCACAGAACATTTCAACATAGTCACCCCCGACCCCAGAGTTCCATGAACCATTAACGTGCGCTATGATTACGCGTGAAATCAATTGTCCTAATCAAACGGCTGGCCGTGGTAATGCGGTTTCCGTGAGAAACATCACGTTCGCGTACAGCTCCCGGTGTCCGTGGTTCGGCAACATTCAATCGAACACCACCGCTGAGGGTCCCGTTTGTTGCTAGAGCAAATAGCTATTACGCATTGTAACTGGCGAAGACGGTGAGGAATCCTTTCCTGCGAATAAATCTATTGACCCTTTCGTTACGGCGTACATTTCCGCGAAAGTGCTGTTTTGTAAAAAAAAAAATTTTTTTCTTTAAACAACCGGAAATGCTGACTAAAGTCGACACTAGATCGGCAGCTCGTTCCGTGACGCCGATACAGTCGGCGCTCGCACACACAGCTCGTCGCGTGGGTGCCGATTATAGTCGGCGCTCGTAACGAAAAGGGTTAATAGGATTTATGCATACATCTTAGCATAATAATGGTATGTGTACTACTTTGTATTAAAAAAAATTTAGATCTAAGAACACAGGCATCATATATCTATCATATAATTGTAACGAACAAGATGAAATATTATTAAAGACACAATCTCTCAATGTTTGGATATGTATTATATATTCTGATCATCAGCATTCGTAAAACAGGTAAATTAACTAGGAACCATGTATCCTAGTTAATTTATGTACGGCATACTTGTTACTCAAAGCGATACTATAAATTCTCCTGTGTCATTGGGAAGATTTCAATTCTGACCTCGGTAATACTAAGTAGGGGTATCGAAGCTAATTTTTAAATTCTCGAAACTCGAATCCGAAAGTTTGTGAGGCTTCGAAACTCTCGAAACTTTTGAAACTCAAAACTCGAACTTAACAAAACTAAATAAGCGAATGAACTATGTAGCTAACTAAATTATTTGACATATAAACAGGGTAGAAAAGTCACAGTACACCATGTTCAAGATAATCGCATAATTTATATTTGTATATACAGTCACTTTACAACGCTTACCTTTTGTTATACAGTGTGTAGCTCACGAATACTTTAGGTCAGTGAACGGCGTGTGGTCGCAGTTAAAGACGGTATCAAAGTAAAAAAACTAATTAAGATGATCGCTCTGTCGCGTGGGGTTTTCCTTCGCGCGAATCAAACGGCGCTCTAGCGGTGTCGCTGTGAACCGCAACTATCCGGTCAGTTCGTCTCCTGCCCGCCAGGCGAGGCTGTCGTCTCGCGCGTCGCGAAATTTCGGGAAATTAGTGTTCGAGACGGTGAGAAATTGGAGTCGCAGTGCTTAAGAGAGATAGCGAAACATCAAGGCGTACCACGCTTGCATGGACTGGCAGTAATTCTTTGGCGTGGGGTTTGAATATCCCCTCCGATCCCCTACCTCTTTCCCGACGCGCGCGCTTCAATTTTAAACGGCCAGCTGCTGTTGGGTCACGTGACCGCTTAGTGATTCTCGACGGGGCAGAGCAGCTACGTATCCTTCCGCGATTTCGACCCAGCAAGGTAACGCCTCTGTTGGTTCATTTTGTACCTTTTCATCGAGTACACGTGGTTTAACACATTTAGGTATCGGCGCGGGCACGCTCGCGCTGGCGTCCACGGTCTCTCGCGCAACGAACATGGCGGTTCGAACATCGACACTTCGCGATCGACAGTGGGAACAGGCGTACGGTGACACACAGTCGATAACGAAGGTCTCGGAACACTTTCCGTCTCTTCTTTCTGGCAAGTTTTAGTGCATTCTATTTTACCAGAAACTAGCTAGAACTTCTCTCCGTGTTCCGAAACGCGACGTCGACAACGAAATAATCCGCCTCGAGACTGTGTCGCCCGCGGATGTAACTGAAACCTACAATTGCTGTTACGTATAAATTTATATAGTTTCCGTGAAAGTATAACGGGTAATATCGTTCAAACGATAACGGGCAATATGTTTCGTAAGCGTAACGTCGATCAGTCGAAGCAAACGTACAGATCGTGCTTTTTGAACGAGATCAGGAGTTGTACGATACAAGCCTGTGTTCCAATGGAATTGCTCTTTATCTCCTCACCGGGGAGACGCGTTACTGGCCGTAAATATACTCCGATATGTTTAAACGGCGATATCAATTTAGCGAATACAAAAAAATCGCATTTCAAAAGGGAGGATATGTGACGATATTGCGAGCAATTGTTCGATTTCTCGCTTGTTACCGACGAGGAACAATTTACAGTATATTAGTCGAGACCTGACTGCCCGAGGTGAGATGATTCTTTGAACTTCCTCGAGGTTATAATAGAAATCGACAGACACGGCGAAGATATGATTATTCCGAAACGTTGAGGTTAGGATACAAAACGATTGGCTTTATCAAAAATCCGTGTAAGCGTGTGTCTGAAGTAAACGAACGGAATAAAAATATTCAACGGGTTCACTGTAGCAGCGGAGTCAATGCTGAAGTAGTTTAGACGTTCTGACGGTTTCGGTCTTCAATAACAATGACGCGATAGTTTTGGTCGATCGATGATCGTTTCTCCAACGAATACTTCGAACTACTTAAACGTTCTCGACGTCGAACATTTCCAGACAGAAATGGTCGTATTCACGCGCTAATTAATGACAAATCGTGTCGACTTTTGGTATAAAAAATTATGCCTGTTAAAGATATGTATCATATTCGCGCTTAGTCCTTATAGTTAGAACAAAATCAATGCCTAAAGCCGTGCTTCCAAGTCGTGAGTTACATTGCATAGGGATTCTACTTTTGCTCCATGTAAAGCTTGCTTCTTTGTTTGAAAAGGACAGTGGTGAGAGTAGCTAGACACTACACTTCTATTAGACTCCATCAGCCAATTGATTTTGTTCTTGACTACAATCACGCACGTAACAGCGTGCTCGAAAGAAACTTACAATTATGAACTCGCTGACTATCCTCTTCGCCGACACTTATCCCTACCAGGTATCCCTTCCAATTAGCTCCCTATTTTTACAAACCAAAGATTCGTTTAGTCACTGAACGACGCTGGAAAAGTTCGACGAAATAAATCGAGATTCTCGGGGCTGCTCTCGCGGCAGATAATTAATGGAACAGTTAACTTAGGCTCCTGGTTAGTGGTTAGACGCTTCGTTCGATGGGATCAATGACAGAGCTGCTCGAGTAGTTCGAAATTCGGATAGAATCTATCGCCATTCGAGTGATACTTTGAGTAGGTCGAAAAAAGTTCGAGCTCCTAAAACGGAAAGCCGAGTAGGTCGAGTCTCGCAGCGATTTATTTCAGCTACTCGATGTTTCCTAATATCCGAGTTGGTTGTTTGACTCGAGTGAAACTCCGGCCGCTTTTCCCGAGTTCCCGAACAGCTCTGATCGATGAGCAGGGGAAGAACACGTTCCCGCAGACATTTCCGTTTCCCTCGTGCGACAGAGAAACTGAAATCGCAATGGTGACGCGAACCGTCGAAAGGCTGTTTCGATGAACATTAACGATTAATTAGGTCGTCCTGGCGATTCATTAGGTCCAACGTACGCGCGTCTCGCGCGTGCGGTACACACACACTAAACGACAATTAATTCGTAGATCAGCGTGTTGTAGTTATTTACAAGTATATAGCGAAACGGCTGTCGATCCTCACGCACACACGTCAGACTTCATTCAGACACTCCTCTTTGATCATTCGGTTACACACAAGCGGGTACATTATCGTATAGTTAATTATTATTTCCTGTCGTTCCGAGAGACTCGAATCGTCTCCCACATCAGAGGCCAGTCAGAGCGCTCTTCGCTACAGAGCTCCTTTCTCCCTCTTCATAAACTAACGACGTCTTAGAAGTTACAATTACGGTGTCGGGGAAACGACTCGGCGCAATTCGTTCGCGTCAATTCCAGTCCATTTACATTTGAATCGATCGCGGCAATCCCGTGAACCCTGTATCAAGAAGAAGTTTCCCGTTGGCTGACGGTCCATCCTGTTTTCTTTTCGCTTTTAGAATCTGAAGGGTACACTCGTGTATAAGTGCGCGCGGATTGTCGAACGGAACCGGGAGTGACCTCGCGGCGAGGCTGCCACGATGCTTTGCTTCTTGATTGAAATGTAAGAGGACATCGTTGACCGATACGCTCGCAGTATACCCTATCGCGTGGAATTTAACCGCGGCGTGTGTCCATTACATGGAATGTAATCTGCATCATATCAATATATATATATTATATATATATATCCCTTTGCGCATTTGTAAAAAGCCTTGCCTTCCTAGAAACAACGTTGTACGGTGTGTTTGTTCCATATAATTTTATACTTTTGCTTAGTATAATATCTGTCACTGTGTGTGTGTGTATGTATGTAGGTGTAGGCGTGTGTATAGGTGTATCTTATTCTTCTGTTTATCTTCTCTACTGGCATAAATCAACAAGTCCTTTAAAATACATTCCTCTATTTCTGATAATCCACGATCGTTAAATCTCTCTACCGAAACACTCAAACATAACACCGATTTATCGCTCCGCCCCCCCCCCCCCCCCCTCAATTCTACTTTCCACCCTTCGCAAAAGCCACGCTTCCGTCCTGCATTTTTTCCTTCTTTAGTCAGTCTTGGCATCGTAAAACATTTATAGGTGCTTCGATATATTATTAACTTACAGAGTAACGACTAACGATTATCGATAAGTCCCCCCCTCCCCCCCCCTGCCCCTCTTCCTTCTATGCCTCGCACTGTTTTTGCCACACTCCGCGCCAACATCGACACCCCCCTCGTCACACGTATACGCGTAAGATTCATACGTACATATTGTATAACCGTATGTATATTAATCTCGTCACCTTAAAAATATATTATTGTCCTTCGATGGGAACGTGTGGCGTCTAACGCGCGTGCACGTACATCTTCTTACCCGACACTTCCCCCTGTCTAGGCGTTCGCCAGGCGACGAACGACCCTGACGGAACATAGCTCTGTCTCTATGCTATCCGAACGAAAATAAATATACGAGTTAGCCTGCTATATTATTGGATCCGCGTTTCATCCTTCCCCCATGGCACGATTTTCTTTTTTTTTCAACAGTCCCAACTCCCCCTCCCCCCTCTCCCCCCCCCCCCCCCCCCCGCACACACCCCCTCCCCTCGTACGGAATTGGCAGGAATCACGTGTCTCTGTGTAAGCTTCCACCTCTATCCTCCATTTCGTTGCCCCGTTCTTCTAAGTCCGTTCGAGAGTCGCGCCCCGTTTGGTTCCCTCCGTTCAGGAACCAGCCAAATCCAAGGATTACGTTCGCGTCTGTGTTCAGGCTGGTGCTAACTCGTCGAGGACAAAGGTCCCGTCCAGTCGACGAGGGTGGCCGGAGGCGACGTCACGTTGACGGTCGTCGTACCCGGGGCTCGTTATCATACGTCGTTGTCGTGGCAGTGCTCTATCTTCCGCCTGGCTAGCTGAAGCCTCCGTTTGTCTACGACGAAGTCCGTCATGCAGCCCTTGATGCCGCGGTGGCCCGGCTTGCCGCCGATGAACAGCTTGCCATTGGTGGTCAGCAGGGTGGCCTCCGTGGACACTTTCACTGGGGCGTAGTCGTCGATCTGTATCATCGAGGCCTTTCGTCTCCTCGAAGCCCTCACGTGATGGAATACCCCGTCGTCCACTCGTTCCTGGAATAAACGTGGCTTTTACACGGTGTACTTGAGGTTGGCGGGTCTATTTAATTGTTTGGAAGCTTTGGGGGAGCTTTGTGACTTTATTTAGAAGTTCCATGTTAGGAAAGGCGTGATACGAACCCTGCTCCTCAAGGATATCTGGTCATTTCTGTTCTTGTACGTGAGAACCACTTGGCCACCATGTAGCGATAATATAAGGTGCTCCACTTTTCCTCTTCCAATCCAAGCGATGAGACCTTCCGCGTGCGTCGTTCTAAGCCTCAGCTCGAACTTGTTCGACTGCTGCCCTCTGCGCCTAAAACATCGTTCTTTGTAGCTTGTGCTTTCGATTGGAAGCGCTCAACACTGATCTACGGTGCCGTAGGACGAGGACATTACACATTCAGGCAAGCATTACTCCAAAACATAAGCAACATTTACTCGTTCTTGTCAACCCCTCAAATCTGATCCAGCGATACTTCTTTGGAAGCCCTTTTGGAACGCATCGTGTCAGCGGATGCTTGAGATCAGGCTTGAAGGGTTTGCTACTGGCGTCCGCGACGCCAACGGGAATCGTGACGGCACACGGGCACAGGGTACACGATAAATCTCCCTCAAACGAGTACGCCACAGCTATGTTTCCTAGAAACTTACTCCGTGTAATCGTAACTCTCGTAATCGTAGTCGTCGTCCTCCTCCAAGTCGTAGTCGGAGTAGGACTCCTCAAAGTACTCGCCGAGGGTAGTGTTAGTCGAGTTAGTACTAGTTGGTGTTACACAATCAGAAGGTTAGTGATACTTTGTCAACGAGGATCTAGTTAGTCTACCGTTACTAATCGTTATCGGACAGCCTAAGAACAATGGTGCCCCTAAATTCGGGATACCTCGAGAGGTGTGCTGTAGTGATACTAAGAATAAATGGTAGAGCATGTCGCACTGTCCCATCGGTTTTACCTTCTTCCGCCGCGGTGCCTGAATTGCAAGAAGTTGTCGCCCTTGAAGCGAACTGGCTTCTCTGTTAGCTCAGTGGAGACGTCGTAGCCCATGACTGGATCAATTAGAACGATACGTCATGAATTTTATGACACTTGATTCTTCCTGCTCAGCTGACGAGCAATGATCGAATCAAATGGAACGAGAATACAGAATGGAACTCACAAAATTCGCAATGGAGGCCATTGTAGCCACTGGCACACTTGCATAGGTAGCTATTCAGAAGAGGCAGGCACACTCCACCGTTGCGGCAAGGGTTCTCGTTGCTGGGGCACGGCAGACCATCGTAGATCTCCGTGTTGTGCTGTGTGACGTTTACTGCTAGATTCTGATACGTCTTTCCATTCACCATCAGTCTTTGCACCGCGCCGACTAACCCGGTCCAGGCTCCAGCTAGACGGTGAACCTCTCGCCAATGTCTGCAATCGTCAAAAGATTGATTGCTTATTTTTCATCGTACCCGATATCGCCTCTACGAGGAACGCTGAGTCCTTTGTTAATTTTCAAACGTACTTGACGCCACCGACGTAAAGCGGCATCTCCAGGTTCAGCTCCGTCAAAGGACTCCCAGACAACCCTCTGGCGACCGTCCCGTCGTCCAACTGGAGGACTCCTTCCCTGCCGAGTCTGCTGATCCTGACGCAGTGCCAGGTGTCGAGGGTAACAGGATCCGGTGACGTGATGTTGGCGATGCCGCTGCCGAGATTGAATCTGAACTCCAGCTTGCCGTGGATCAGGTTCAGGCTAATGAAATCCCCTCGGCCGTTGTTCAATTGGCCGTTGTAGAGGAGCAGGCCGTCGCTGGCGTGCGTGAGGAACCACAGCTCGATGGAGAACGCTTTCGCGACACCTTCCAGGCAGGGAAGCTCGAGGAAACCGTCCCCAGACATTTCTGGTATCAACAGCTCCGTCAATTCGGCGTCCACTGTAATCGAGCGAAGATTGGAAACATTAGGGGTGGATAGATTCATCGGAGCAGAGCGAGAGTCAATTCTGTTGTACTTGAGTCTAGGTTATACTAGTTTGCCTGGCCACCAGAAATATATAATAGCGCATTTCACTCACGGATCTCGCAGTGTTCTCCAGTTCTACCAGGCGGGCACTTGCAGACATAACCTCCTTGCGGGAGGATGTCGCAAGTGGCGCCATGTTGGCAAGGTTCGCCTATGCAGGGATCCAAGGATTCTTCGCAGTTCCTTCCAGTGAACTGTGGGGGGCAGATGCACCTGTAATCGGGTGGGTCGTACTTCTCCACAGCGTAATTCCCGTGTTCGTAATTGTTCTCGTAGTCGATGTCGTAGTCGTAATCGCACTTGGGCGTCGTGCAACGCTTCCTCGGATTCTTCTTCGGCCTTCGTTGATCGATCGAGGTGCAATGGGATCCCTTGCACCGAACGATATTCACGCCGCTCTTGTTCCTATTCTTCCCGCGTTTCTGCATCCGCCTGCACTCGCGGCCATTGCAGAGATCCTCTTCGAAGATCGGCTGGCACGTTGCGCCGTTTTGGCAGGGCAAATTGGCGCACGCATTCTCCCCGCACTCTTTCACGCGGTAGCTCTCCAGGATGTCCTTGTCGTGGCCCACGTGAAGGTCCACGAAATTCCGGTTGATCTTCAGCTTCCTTATGCAGCCGAGGAAACCGTGGTTGGTGCCGATGTTGTCGTAAACTCTGGGAAGTAAAAATGACAGTCAATGAATTTCTGCTAAAATCTGAGGTACAGTTCAGAAGTCTACTTAGAGTTATCCATCTTAGACCAGTAAAGAGATTAAAATAGACGATCCTAGACTTTGGACACTATAAAGTGTACTCACTTGGAGTAGTTCGTGGGCATGTTCCCGATGAACGCGTCCTGATTCAAATCCAGCGACTTGAGCATCCCCTGGCTCTGGCCAGCCACGTCCTCGCCGTCGTTGAAAATCAAAACACCATCCTTGTGGTACCTCTTCGCTGCCACCCGATGGAACGTTTTCATGGTGACTCTCTCGGAGGAGCTCAGGATCACTGGACCGTTTCCCAAATTGTACCGAAACTGCACGTGTCTGTAAAAGGAATCGTACATGTTCAAAAATCTCTCTACCAAAACAATACAGCAAATTCTCGGTATACGCTCGGGGATGGCGGTGAGCTTACAACGCGTAGCGTCGACTATTCCGAGCCGCCAATGAGAGTGTTGCGCGAGTGAGAGAACCTTTACTTTCACTCTCGACCGCAGGATTCCAAGAAATGGTGGGGGATAGCCACCGAGCATACAACGCATAGTCGACATGAGCTTATAACGAAAATTGACTGTCGACATCGCTGCTTTCACCAGCCAACAAATAGAAAATTCATAATCATGTTGTAATGCACATCGACTATCTTTCCAATGATCGAACTCGGATCAATAAACCCCTGTATTTTTTTCAGTCAATCTTTCAATTTGTTGTGATATTTCATCGTACACTCGTAAAGTCGTGGTGGATATCCCACTTTGGTGTACCCAGGGTTATTCGACGGGATGACAAGCAGTTACATACCCGTCTACGATGGCTAACGAGACGAAATCCCCAGTTCCGTCGCTCTTCTGTTGGTTGTAAAGTATAATCCCGTTGTCGGCGTACGTCTTGAACTCGACCTCGACGCTGAACTTGTGATAAGCCTTCAGCCTGTTCATCCTTACGTAGCTCTTGCCGTCGAACGACGGCACCTCGTAATCCCTTTTGTTGATCTCCTCGTCGCATAATAGCCCGGTGTAATTCGGCCGGCAGATGCAGACGAACGTGGCGCTGGGCAGATCGATGCACGTCGATGTCGCGTGACAGGGGTACGACAGGCAGGCACGGAACTCCTCGGTCGGCGTGACCGGCACGTAATTCGCTGCAAACGGGTTAATTAGATTCTCCTCTCGGCCCTTCCAAGGACGTAAGAAGCATTAAACGCTCGAGCAAGGAAAAAGGCTACTTTCTAAACTGCCTCCTTACTCCTTCGTTTTGCTTCCATTTGCAGTGGGACGTAGTTCTTAAGTCGATAGCATGGGCACCGTGAAAAAGCTTTCCCTTGGAAACTTGCGTAAACTTTAGGGGGATTTAATTCGACGAATTCTAAATAGTGGAGAAATTTCTGCCACAGTTAGTCGGTGGTAATTTAAGGAGGTATTCTAGCGTGACTGTTTTGTGCACTTAATGAAAGATTAATATCAATGAAAAGGAATATGTGGTCGCTTCTTCGACTGTACCGCGTTGTTTAATTAAACACTGGAAGGGTTAAGACCACCGCTAATTGTAAGTAGATATATCTCGATAATTCAACACTCTGTTTATTACCAAAACATTCCTGCCTGTCGCTGGTTTCCGCGTATCCATCGGAGCAAATACACCCCCCATTCGAGCACTCGCTGTTCGGGATGGTGCAGTCTTTGTCGTCGGTGCACAGATCGCCGAGCAGCGCAGTCACCACGCGGATAGTCGCCGGAGTCGGCCTATAAGCTGCAGCCACTCCTGCAAAATAGAGAACGCCACTATAAATCCATTTCGCAACGCGGGCGTAGCGTTCCTCGGGCGCGCGGGACGCTCGGCGCTCATTGGAACGCTGCTCGGAACAGTTATCGATCCAATCACCGACCTGGAGCCGATCCAGAATTAACTGTAAAGCGGATTTAGAGCGCGCGGTTCAAAGCAGCAAATACACACAGTTCGTTATCACCGCCCAACGCTGTTCCGAACTATTAATTACGTCGCGCTGAGTATGTTATCGCGAGCGAATTACGAAGCGTGGGGCTCCAGAAGCTGACGCTTTTCCACGGTACGTGTTCCGAGTAGATCCCGGGGGCTCCGCTCGCCCGCGCGTGTGCACATAAGGCCCGAGCGGATCCGCGGGGAGCGGTGCGAGATTGAATAGCGGGGGCTTGGCTTTTACCGTGCTTCAAATTGTCTCTGTCGATCGTGATGGTTTCTTGATGCGCCCGGTGGGTGTAATAATAGCGTGGATCCGGTTCCGGCACCAACAGATGCCTGGTGGATTTCGATAGCGGCGAAATGGCAGCCGCTGGCTGGGTGTACTGCACCGCGGTGTACCGTTTCACGGGGAAGTCCGTGTTCACCATGGGGTCGTCTGAAAATGTCACGCAATTCCCATATTCTGTAGACGTGCGCCGGCGGATTCCTATCTCTCATGTCACTTTCGGTCTAGACTCGATGGGTTTAAAAGTGTCTGAACGGCGACTGGACGAGCAACGAATTAAAGCACTCAGATCGCAGGGTTTCTTTCTTTTTTTTTTTCTTTCCGCGGGACGATTAAAATAGAGAGATCGCAGGAAAAGGGATGCAAAGCGCGGCGCTGCCGGAGCTTTGTCGTATCGTCTGACTGTTCGCCGCCGATGCATTCCCATTCGATCGATTACAGGGGGACATGTAAACCTCGGCGACATCCCTCAACGTTTTAATCATCGAAGTAATTCCATTCTACCCTCCCTTCTCCCCCGCCCTTGGCTAATACACCGCCGACAGAGAAAATCGGGCGGCTTTGAACAGAGGGGGTGGGCCCCTCTCGACGGCAGGGCGGCGGAGGCGCGTCGCAATTTCTCTAAATAATGAGAATCGAGAAGCTAATTCTATCGGAGGGGGGAAGCGGGGGGGGGGGGGGGACGGAAAGCGGGGCCCCGGTCGGCGGAAGTTGGAGACGGCTTGATGGGATTTTAATTACTTTCCAATTGCACCGTTGCTTCCTATTATTTCACATCGACGACTTCCGGCTGCACGCTGCTCTTTCCTTTGTCCATTTTTCCGCCCTCTGCGCGGCCCCTCGCCCCTCCAGCCCTCGCCTGGCTGTCGTATTCGTGTGTTTCTCTCGATATATAATCGAACTCCCGTTTATTGACTACGGGACAATCCGACAACGAAACTTTTCTCTCTCCCCCTTCCGCCCCTCTCCCCCCTCCCCCCTCCCCCCCCCCCATCGCTCCCTTCCTATTGAAAGTATTTTCCTCCCTGAAAATCGGCGAAGAACGGAGTGAACCTGGTACGGCGAGGGAGGCGGAGAACGGGGAGGGGATGGATTTAGTCAATTGAAGAGTTCGCCGAGTGGCGGAGAAGAGTGCCCGACGGGAAATACGAGTTGACATTTACGAATCTAGAGAATTTCTTTCACGGCGCCGTCTCTCCTTGTCGATTGGCCTTTTCATCGGCGAGGTTTTATCGACGTTGCCGTTAACCGGTCCGCTGTTCCATTATTTCATCCCCCTTGCTGTTTATTTTATAAAAAGCCCCCGAAGTAAGGGGGGGGGGATTAGCCCTGTGTTTGCCCGTTGAAAAGCAGTGGAATGCCGGCGTAGTCGAGAGCTCAAACGCGAGCAGGACGTCGTTGCACTTATACTTTCCGCTTTTACGTCTACTTTCCTCGATTTTTGCTTGTTTTAATCGTCGTCGTTGACTGCCGCGAATGGGAGCCATCTTTCAGTGGCTCAAGAAGAAGGGAGTCACGATTTTTTTGAAAATTTCGAAGCAGTAATCAATTGATGTCTGTTTTGAAAATTTGTCCATGAGTGACAATAATTTGGAGGAATGTACACACTTTTCAAGTATATTCTAATACCCAGATTTTTTGGAGGGCATTTATTGAGGATTTGAACGTGGCGTCCGTACGGTTTCGCGTCCTTTCAGCCGTAGAATCTTAGTTTTCTTGTTGTACGCGATCGTGGGGAAAGAACGGCGAAGAAACGGCCACTGAGATCGATGCATGGATCCTCCGTAGAGCGTATTCCATGGAAGGGGCGGTAAAGGGGGCGGAAGGGGGTGAGTCCGGGAGCCAGGAGTAATCTGATTTATGTTTGACTCCGCGGAACGAGTCCCAGAGAAGAACTTCTTAAGAGATTGACTTCCACCGATCGAGAGGACCGGGCGATGCAGTTAGAAGGGAGTTGGGAGCTGTCGGAGGGGCTGAGCAATCGAAAATAAGGGGTGAAAGGTCGCGGGAACCCAGCAGGCGACTTTAATAGATTCCAACGTTTCGTTTCGCGAAGTTTGTCGGTGAGCGTGGAATACTTTGCAAGGATAGGAGACGTCGGTGCAGTCTGGAGTGTCTTTTTCCTCGAGTTCCCTCCTTCTCTTGTACGCGTCGAGGAATAACCCGACACGACGAGTCAATCGATCACGCGTGAATCCCGAATCTGCCGGAGTTATGCCCCCGGTGGTATAAAGGAGTAAAAAAATTCGATGCATTTGCGCTGACGATTTGTCAACTTAAGAAATTAAACGATTTGAGGAATTTGAACTTTCGAAAGAGTAATTGTAAGAATAATTGTAAGTACGAATGGAGAATAAAAACTCAAACCCGCAGCAGTTGGAACCGAAGAAATTTACAGGCAAAATGCTCGTTTTGGAGACCGCAGGAATTGATTGGGGAGCTATGCAAAGGGAATTCTTCGTGGCGCCGTTCGACAGATTTATCACGACTCTCGAATCGTCGAAGCTCGACGCCAATCGGGCCCCTCCTCTCTCGGGGACGGGGTGGATTTATGGTGGACAACGGTATCAAAAAGCAGTCGGCGCAACGTTCGTCGGAAGTTGGGGGTTCGTCGGGCTAATTTATTTCGAGGCCGTGCTTAACGACCGAGGCAAGTGGTTCGGTAACCGTTTCTTAAAGGTGTTCCAATGTTAAGTTTCGGGGCGTATCTCACGGGGACCACTTAAGACGAGACCTCGGTTCTCGGAAGTCGACGGTGATTTAGTTAAATCCACCCTTTGCCGCTTAGTTTCGCGAGTTAACGTCACCAAACTTCCCCCAGGAATTTACCTACGGGGAGTGAGACAGCGCGCATTCAGGGACGAAGGGAATTCCACGAATCCGCCTTCGGACAGCCCCGCTGTGGATCTTTTAGCGTTGCTCGATTCTCTGACCCCCTCGGCGGAAGAAACTATCCAGCATTGAGCGGACGCGATGCACAGCCGCCTCCCTGTTTCAATAATTCAGTAGTCGAGGTCGGGCATATCGCCGGCGACGCTGAACTCTCCGAGTAGCTTCACACACTTTGCTTTCTTTCTCGTTGCGCCCCATTCGCCGGGCACTTTCGAAATGGACTCTTTTGGTCAGACGTTACAAACAGGGTCGATCACCGCGTCGTTAGCGAAGAAAGCAAGCAAAGTAGCCGGGTTAGTAGTTCGGGTGTAAGGGGGTTATAAACATATTATGTATACATGTTAGTAGAAAGTTGATGAGTTTATTATCACGTTATGGATACAAAGGAACAGGTTTGTTAATCGTTAGTCCTAGTTACGAGCTCTGCGAGATCGGTTCGATGTCTCCCAGGCCAACAGTAACAACATCGTTAGTAATTTATCCATCGTGTTCTTAGTGCATTGTCTACGTCGAACCTAGAAGTAACGCGATCAAGCGCTCCTCAAGTTTTTAGATAACGCTTGGTCCTAGACATTCAATCCTACATGTTATTTAACGTTCACCTAGTCTAAACTCTATATCATATAATCAACCCTCGAAATCGTTAAGACCGTAGCTCCACGTTTAGGCAAACCGTCGTCTTCTTTTAACAACCTACAGGTGCTTCGTCGATTAGCTAGAAATTCGCTGCTCGTCACTAGTAGCTAAATTCAACTCGAAAGGTACCCACGAGTCGCGTCGTCAAACTTATCCATCTTATTTCAAATCAAGCGTCGAGAAATACAAATAGAATTAACGTAGACACGAAGATAGGTGACAGACTCTTTGACAAAAATGAGCTTGAAGTGAATTTCAAGACGCTACTGTACTCGTCCCCTATCGTTGAGAACCGATTTGTAAGACAATGCTGTCGAGCTTCGAAACTCTATAGGATCCAGTTCTGTCTAATAGTCGTTCGTTCCAGCTGTATTGTCAGTTTAATAACGCAGTATATAAAGCGGCCTGTACGGCGTGCGCTCAGTGAACCCACCTCTGCAGTGGCCGAACGCCTGCGTGACCACGTCTGCCTGATGGCGACAAGCGTAGAGCCTTAGCTCGCATTCGTTGTCGTATGTCTGACCGTCGCTACCGCAAACAGGCACCGACGGTATGTCCGATGGACAGGCCGATGGACAGACGCAGTGTGGGCCACCGTTCTCCGAGCATTGGCCACCAGAGTAGCATTCCAGCTCGTTGCAGGAGTTTGGTATCGGCGGTATCGTGTCCGCTGCAAGCAGACAGAACGACCACGTTAAGACACTCGTCGGTCGATCGATATAATTCGTCGATGGATACACGAATACTCCGAGTGTGCAAGTGAAGTTTGTTGGTTCGATAGGGAACACCTCGATTTCTTTCCATTTTGAGGGACTCCCTAAGGGTTTCCGCGGCGATTGGTAATCGTTAGAGTATTCCAGTGTGTTTCCTTAGATTCTAAGTTCCGTAAAGTTTCTCATAAGGCTTAGCTGCCACGTGATACCTGAATAGCAACCGGTAGTCGTTAAAATCTTGTTGTAATCGGTGCAGATGGTACACTTGTGGCCCTGGATGTCCGGTTTGCAGACGCAGCGACCTGTCATTTGCTCGCAGTCTTCTCTGGCGGAGCCGAACAGCGAGCAGCCGCACGCTGAAGAATTATATCAAAACGACCTTAAATTTCCCATGTACCTATCGATTAAACCTCACTATCTACCAAAGTATCTCATACCATTGGAATCTAACTTCTCTGAAATCGTCGATAAAGGTTCATTCATCAGCTCCGATAAGATGAGAACAGATTCGCTAGCGGAAATAAGGAAGCTCGAACTGAATTTCAAGATCAACTTCAATTCTTACGTATGCATCCCTGATGGCCCTCGCTGATCTTGGTCAGTCCCCAGTAGCCTGGCATGCACCTGTCGCATTTTAGACCACCCACGCCAGGTCTGCACTCGCACTGGCCGGTTTTCGGGTTGCAGGTGTCGGAAGCACTGCCCAACCTGTTGCAGTTGCACGAGCTAGGGCAACCTGCGCCGTTGGGCCCGCGAGCGGCTGTCTTGCCGTCTGGGCAGCAACCGTGCCAGGAATCCGAGCACTTCTGGACCTGGGTTTCTGGAGCTGGACGATGGACAGTTTACATTTACATCTTTCACTCGTTCGTATTGACTTTAGCGCTAGGTTTCATTTATTGTACATTGATTATTCCCATCCAAACTGTCTTATGATTATATAGAGAGGAAGCGATGAACAGAACAGTGAAAAGATAGTGTTGCTTTGAAGCAAGATATTCAGGGGAATCCAGCTGACCTTTTCTGCAGCACCGAGCGAGTCGCGTGGTTTGATGGCAGTAACTGTTGCTCGGGCAGTCTCTCCGTTCTGGTCCGTTGCCACAGTCGTACTCCTGTCCGTTTTCGTCCACCAACGGAGGGTCGCCGTTGCAGGGCTTCACGTCCATGCCTGCGTTACAGAAAATCACGCGTGAAGTACGCTGTAGCCACGAGGATCCTTATCATCGTCAAGCAACTGCTACGATCGAGCACAGCACTTTAAAGGAACCTTACGGATCATCATAACCCTTGATCCTATCGTTAGGCTACCCGTACCGTCTCAAAACTAAAGCCATAAGAGACATTGCATCGAAAAGAAAAGAGGAAGCCCCGGAAAAAAAACAGCTTGGTAAACAATTACTCGAACAGGAAAGCTGGGGAGCGCGCTATGGGAGCAATGTAACTAGTTGAAAGCAAGGTTGCCGCGGGTCGGGGCGATTAGCCAGCGAATGGACAGCAAGCTTGTCATTCTGGCGCGAACCTTGGCAAAGGTCAATGGGTCTGAGCCTCAGGTCCTGCTGTCTTTGGCAGGCCTCCATCTTCATGGCGCACAGGGACGAGTAGGTCCTGAAATCGCTGCCGCAAACCAGACGCATGTTCTCTACCGAGATCGAGGCGCAGTCGAACTTGCAACTGCACCTGGGGTAGCTGTCAGGCCCGACCTCGCAGGTGGCCTGGAAGTCGCACTTGATGTTCTTGCAGTCCTCGCGACCCAGGGTGCTGGTCACGTCTACTGCTGTGGTGGCTAATCGAACCACCGCGGGTGTCGACATCGTGGCTAGTGGGGGGTGGTTAAAAAGCGGTGGTTAAAGTAGTTAGTGGCTGTTAGATTGCTATACTGTTAGTTCGCTAAAATGACGCTTTCAGAGGGGTGAGATTAATAGGGGCGTTTAGGCAAACAGTCAAAGTGTTTCCAGTTCCAGAAGCTATTTTATCTTAGCAAAGAGTCTTTATGGAGTTAATAGATGATTAGTTTCCAATCGTATTGGTGGTTTTATTGGCACTTAGCGCGATCTCAGGCGGCTAGAATCTAGAGTTGTTGGATTGCTTTCGCGGATGGCTTTGAAACGTACTTAACGCTGCCACAGCGAATCGCTCGCCGCAGTCGCCGTAAAATGTGACGTGCAGGACGGGTAGCTTGGGGTCCCTGCCACAGGCTGCCTTTTGCAGCTCGCATTCGGATGGATAAGTTTTCGTGTCGCTGCCACACACGGGCTCCTCGCTGCTTTCGGGGCATTCTTTGGGGCACACGCATACACCAGCCATGCAGTGGGCCCCGTGGTCGCATTCTACACGCGCGCAAAGTTCTGCAAAAGTATGGTTCTCGTTCCTTTAAAGGTTCCTGACTTCTCTTTAACACTTTCACAGTCAAATGAATGATGGGATTAAGGAATGTCCACCTTCTTATTTGTAACGATATGTAACGCGAACGACGAGTGTTACAAGAGATGCTTACCACAGTCACCTATGTAGCTGATAGTGATGTCAGTCTGAGAAGTGCAGGAGGCTACCTTCATTAAGCATTCGTTGCCGTAGGTTTTCCCATCGGAGCCGCATATCTTATCAGCGTCTGCTAGTTCTTTCTCCTGAAATCATAAATACGAATGCGTCAACTAAAAGCTTGTCAACCAACTTGTCACCCCTCCTCTGCTTATCGAAACGACAAAGTCCAATGTAGGTTCGCCCATTCTCCTCATAATCCAGATCACCGTCGTTCATTTGAAAAGCTTCAATAATTATAATATTTAGAGAACACGAAACAAGAAACTTCAGCAAAGGCTGTGATAACACATCCGCACCACCGTAAAGTTTGCCGCACGGAGATTCTGAAACATCCTCCACGCGTGCCGCGACAGAGCACCCCAGATTCCGCTGCAACAGGGTTGTTTTACCCCCGAGACCCATGTTAACCGTCAGTTTTTGCCGGTTCCCACGAGCACAACGTTCCCCTGATCTCTTCGACCGTTTTTCTTTCAAACCAAACCTGTATATTTATGCCGCGAAGGGGGATCGCGAAAGGGGAGCGGCAGAAAAACGCCGGGCAGCACGCGTTTCGCACTTGTTGCGCGTGGCAAGGCGCAGCGTGGGAGATGGGGGGGGGGGGAGGGCGTCGTTCTGACGTACGCTAGGGTCGCGACTCCAGGGGAACGAGCCGTGCACAACGGCGAGAAAATAATGCGCAAAAGAGCAAAACTTAATTAGCCCGTGGCCGTATCCGAGCTCCGCCGTTGTCCGCTTGTTACACGCGTTTCACGCGCGCGTTGGCCGGCGTTCAGCTCGCAGCGTTATCCCTCTGTTTCGAGCAGCGTGCCCGGTTCGGTGTGTAACAGGAGGCGTGCAGGGACACGTGCACGTCGGTGCGGGGGGATGGCGGTGCGACGGGCAGAGAGGAGAGGCTCGTCGGTTGTAATTGAAATTCGAGACTGAGGTATTTGCGGGCTTGCTGTCTCTGAAATGGACGATAATGGGTAGGACGCCTGGAACACGGTCGCACTCGATGCGTCGTCCTGTGCAGCGAGGCATTTCACGATGGATAGCTCGACGAGCAGAAATTATTGACCGAATGGGGGTGACTTTTTGCCGGGTAGCTCGTCCTGGGGTCGATTCCTTCAAGGAATCGCTCTGCGAGCTCTCATTTTCTGAGAAATTAAAACGTTTTTAGAGACTTTCGTTTAGTTTCTTCATGTGGCTATATATTTTTTATATTCTGGTTCTATCTTGTAGGTACTGATCTCAATTTCCGTTTATGTAGTTTGGACGTTTTTTCTTTATTTTATTTACTTTATTTTATTTTATTTACTTTACTTTATTTTATTCTTCTGTTTTACTGAATCGATCGGCTTTGTTTTTATGAGGGAGAATGAAGGACTAGCGAGAAGCCATTGGGTGGCATTCACACTCTCTTGATGTGTTTTAATTACTCCCCACGATTCGATACGCATTTCCCCTCATCTTATTGTAATTTACGAGACAATTACGAGGGGCCGACGGGGCTATAAGGGTGGCTGGGGCGTGCCGATATTCCTCGTTTGCAGTTCAAACAATGCCTCCGACCCTCATCTCTTTCCCCACGCTCCGATTCAGTCCTTTTCTCGAAAGTCCTTTCGCCCCACCTTCCGCGTTCCCTGCTCACGGAATGCTGACGCCTCGGATTCGCTGAGACACTGTGCGTCCATGCGAGAAAGATGTAATTTCGCGTTTAAGACGACGAGCCGTGGAACGTTCGACGATCTTATCTTAAAAATTCTACTGATACGTCGCAATCAGCTCGAACGAAGCGAAATGTCATTTTCGATGTCCATGAGAATTATACTTGCTTCCCATCCACAAAATAGAGTTCTTCATCAATACTATTATCTGTTAATCAAATTGTTCCCACTCCATCCCTTGAGAGTGGTTCTTCCAGGAGTTCGGATAATTTTTAGGGGGGTTGTAAATGGGTCAGATTCTAGTTAAGTTTAACCATTTTTGTACTTAAAGGGATAATCTCGTAAATAAATAAATAAATAAATAATACTCAGCCCTGTAATATCTAATGTAGCGTAAAGGATGTCCCTAAATTCACGCAAGAAGTAATTTTCATAGAAAACATAGTTTTATAATTACAAATTGTAAATTTTTTATTGATTCATAAAGTAGACAGTATAGGGTTATGTATGGAATAGCATATCGGGTAAATGGCCTCCACGGCTTTGCTGGCACATACGCACTCTTTTGTTGAAATTTATAGCCCTCCATTTTTAATAACCCTAAACTCTCAGTTGTCACGCTGTCTTTTGTTTTTCGCTCGCAATACTTTACTGCACAAATGGCGCCAAATTCAAATCTTGCGTGAATTTTGGGACACCCTTTACATAGGTACTCACATTTATTTTCCTCTATTGAAACAATCTATCTAATTTTCCCAGCCCTATGTCATTGCACACTGAAACAAAGAGACCGTTGACACTGACGGCACTGATCTGTCACGGAACTGATAAGTGCGTTTAGCTCCTAATGCCCACATAACGTAGCAGATATGTACTTCGTGTAACCATGGAATTCGTCTCAGTTACGCAGTTCGATCTAACTTAGGTCGCCTCACAGACCCAGTAGATATTCTTCTTTCCGTATTCTTCACCCGACTACATCGCTAAACAGCTCTGTAGATCCCGACTGGCGGCAGGGTGGAAGCCGATACCATCCGCGGCAGTTGCAGCCAGACCTGGCTGAGCGGCCAAGCAGATCTCACGCTAAATGTCTATCTCTCCAGGGTTTCGCCGGACGATAGCACGTGCTGCCGCTGAAGAAGGTCGTTCTGGTTGATGGCTCCGCGCCGGGCCTGCCCCCCATAACCGTCCCCTAACGTGGTCCTCGTTGAATTTCGGATAGCCCCGTAGGAAGGGGGCGGGAGGGTGCACGGCCGCTGCCACGTCCAGCCACTTTTCCTCCAGCGACCTCCGTTTCGCAAAAGAAAAAGAAGCATGCGCCAGCGGGTAGTTACTCCAACGACCACAAACTCGACGCCGCGATCGTAGAAAGCCCGGCAGGATTGTTCGTGGTTTTGTCAGCAGGACGCTCCGCGAATCCGTGAATTCCTGAATCGCGAGTCTTCGGCTGCTTCGACGAGAGCCTCTCTCCCGATAACGATATCTCTTCGGAGCACCATGACGTGCTCTCCATTCGCAATGAATATTCCTACTCCGAGGGGTGAAATTTTATGTTACCAGCTCCGAGGGGAAACTCGCCGATTACTCGCGATAAAGCTGACAAGATCTACCTCTTCTGTTCGGTGGGGGGGGGGGGGGGGGTTAGTTTCTCGATGCACTTGTTCCCGTTTGGTTGCGCAGGTGCATGTTTCACGAGGGCCTTGGGGTTTGCGGGAATATCGACGTGCTTATCGGCGCTCGAAGGAGCGAACGTATTTCCGAATAATGGGGGGGGGGGGGGGGGGGCAGATTGAGGACTTATAGTGTCGTGCCAAAGGTTAATGTCAGTGATGATGGTTGTTACATGGAATCGCGTGCCTGTTAGTTTGCCAAGTCCAATGCTCCAAGAACCTACCCCTGCTCGAGGAAACTCTCCTCTATCGACGTATAACTTTCGCGAGCTAATCAAATTAGAGACGGAACAACGGAAAACGCTTCGGACGGAAGCTTCCACTTATTCGGTGGCAGTTCTAATTGACGGAAAGGAGGATTGGCGCATATCAGGGTAATTGATGATTCCCCAAATTGCCGATGCAACCTGTCGTAATTATCGTTCTGTCAAAATGAACAGGTCGGTGAAGGTAAATAGAGGAGACGGATCGACATAGTTGGACACGCGATGAGAGCTATAAAGGTACCACGGACTGAGCAGAGGAAAAAGTCGAAAACGACTGGCAGATCGGTCGAATTCGACGACACCGAAATGTCGCTCATTGCATGATCGCGTAATACCGCGTAATGCCAGCGGAAACGCGAAATATCGTGCACGGAAGCGTACTCCAGCATCGACAAGTACATATACGCGACAGCACATCCATCACTGTATGAATATTTAACTTTGCCCGCGCTAACGAGTCAAGGCTTAACGCCACGACTCGCCCCGAACACGTAAAGGTCGAGAGAATGGCTCGTTCGATGCTTCATTATGTTCAACGACCATAGTTTTACATTGCAGATCGTTTAATAGGCGGTCTTGTTTGGCGAAAAAATCGACCTCGCGAGGATACCCTTGGGTCGAGTAGCAGTCACATCTTCGACGAAGTTTCTGTTTTAGAGAACCTGAGGGTGTTGTTTTTTGTAGACTTCTGGATATATATTTTTTTTTTTAGTAGGTAGGGTAGAGAAGTCAATTACTGTGGGGCACCCGTTTACTTTGTCTCTAGTTTATTTTAAAATTTTTTTTTTAAGCAATGTTAATTTTATTTTTATCGAATGAGAGATATTAAATTTTCTTATTTAAATCCAATTATCTGTTTATTAGTTAAAATTAAACACGTAACACAGAGGAGTTCTTAAAATACTAAAAAAATTATTTAAATTTCTTAATGATGAATTCGCGAAACTTTCTGCAAAACTTATGAAAAGTTTAGGAATATAATGAACGAATGAAGGTCAATATTCAGTCAAATAAATCGTTCCAGATAAAATATCACAACGTTAACTATATTAGTAAAATGTATTTAGATTGCGGAGAAACAGAACAAAATAATTTGAATTTATTTTCAATAAATTTAGTAGGTATATGGAAGCATTCTACAGCAAGTCATTTAAGTAACATACCTAGTAGGTTAATTTAGAAGTTTGATGAGAAATTGCAAATAACAATGAAGTTTTATTTTCATTACTGAAGTGGGGGATGCTAGCCAGCACGCGAGTGGATAATGATCAGTTCGTAAGCGGATTCGCTCAACGGAAAATTGGAATTGGTTAACCACGCATCTGGCGGTTTCCATTCACTTTGATAAGGATTAACTCAATTACCTGATTGCGATTCGGGGATTAATCTTGCAAATATAATCGCGTTGCGGCGCGAAGGTTAAGTATAATAGATTTACCGCGTGAACGGCTTTCTCTTCAATCAATGCAATTCTAAATAAACCCAAACGCGCCCCCCGTAACTCCCAAATAACGTAACGGAAGAAAGCTCATCTACTTACCGAACTCTCGCACTTGCTGGGGCAAATGCATTTGGCCTCTCCCGTGCTGTCGCTCTCGCATTCGGCGTAATAGTCGCACTTCTTATTCTCGCAGCCGTCTGCAAGCAAACAAGCAAACGATCACCAATTAACGAGCGTTCCGTTATCGCCGTTGCTGTTCCCGGGCAACCCGATCCCCGGGACAATCTATCTCCCCCCGTAATTGCCCTCGGAGGCAAAAAGACTGGCACGGCCCGGCCATTCGTCATCGAGTCCGAGGCGGCGGGCCGGCTCTCGAAATCGCAGATCCCCGCGATATCTCGCACGCCTCGAGCCACCCCGTTCGACCGCCGCTAAATTCACCCGCGGCCTCCGAGGGTGGCGGTGAATTGTTTCGGTTGGCGCGCGCCACTTCCTGCGCCCCGCGAGGGCATCGAGGCGTTCGCCAAGCCGCCAGCAGGCCCCCTGTTGCAGCCCCGGCTCGCCTCCTGGCCGACGTTCCAGCCCCGACATTAATAAAGATTCTCGGCCTAGCCGGCATTTGCATAACTGCATCCGTTTCGCGGGGAATTATCTCGGCCGTTTTGGCGCGCGGTGGATGCCGGTGCCGACTGGATCCCCGGGATCCAGACCGAGAACAAAGTGAAACGGAGAGGCCAGGGGAGGCGAGACCAGACGAGCACGGTAACGGGCGAGGGGGGGGGGGGAGAGGATGATGCAGAGAAAGGGAGAAAACTCGGATCGCGGGGATGGGTGGTCGCCATTGAAGTAGGATTTGCAGTCGAGAAGTTATCTTTAGAATTCATTGAAACCGGAGAGGAAAGGGGCGTCGGCTTACCCTCCCCCCTCCTTCAGCGACGTGTCGATGATGCTACTACAGTCGAGGGTAACAAGCCTTCGAGGGGATGGGGAGGCCTTGGAACGCGGCGGGGGCTGGGGGAGGGTAGCTTCTGGCTTTCTGTGCCCGCGACGCCAGGATCCCGCTGCCTGCGATCGGCACAGACGAAGTAGGATCCTGCGGGGTCGCGGGGGCTGAAGGTGGAGGAACGGAGCTGCATGCATATGCAACGTGCATGCCGCGGGGTAACAACTCATACAATTTCAGCGAGGGTCGAAGTCGCCCGTGCCGTGATATGCATGGAACCGAATCCCGCCGGTACGTTTCAGAAGTTTCACGCGATTTTAAACCATGCAAATTATCGTACGTCCAGATGGGCGGGGGGGGGGGAAGGATGTGTCGGGCTCCTCGCGCCGATCCGCGGTGGACCAAGGAGCGCGAGTTGTAAGAAACGGGACAGATTTCTTCAAATTGATCCTCTGCCAAAAAGTTCCTTGGAAAAAGTTCCCTTCGCATTCCTTTGTACACTAATTGATCCGATGTTTCTACGGTTGAAAGGGACGTCTTCCGTCTTAAATCCTTAAAAGCTGCACGAGTTATAGTTGGCATTGGATGTTTGATGACAATCATGGCTTCGGTGATGTGCAGTTTATTCTTCTGCTATTATAACTCGAAGAGGTAGCAACCCCAGTGATCGACGACGGACCGTTGAAACGAGGCTTTTTCCGGAAGGCGTAGAATAACTCAATTTTCCCCCCCTTTATTCTCTTTACCTTCCAACAGCACTCGGTTAAAGGGTTTTTCAATAAAAATGCAAATCCTGTTAATGAAGAATTCTTAAAGTACAAAGGTTCATCGTCGATCAACATGCAAATACGATTACGATATGGAGGGAGGTGGGAGGGGGCAGAGGTCAAAGGATCTCCGGCCATTGTATGCAAATTACGCGGTATGTATCGAATGCTCATCGAATAATCAGAAGTTTCCTTGGTTTTCATAAAATTCCGCCGTCGAAGGTGAGCCAGACGCAACAACTGGAACTTCATCTCGATATAATGAGCTTAGCCAGCCGGAATTGATCATCCTCCGATTTCTTCCTCCCCGCCTGCTCTCGTTAATAAAGTTTCCTTAATTATTTACTCGAGGGCCTCGCTCCAACTGCTCCACTTCGGCTCGATCAATAGCCGATCAACGAATTTCCCGCTGTAACATCTTACTCGGCTGAATTTCCGCGGAGAATCAGCATAACGAGGCTGCAAACGAACTAATATTTTCCTGGAAAAACGAGGACAGACGATAAATTGATGCTTTTCTTCAATCCATACTACCCCGCTTTTTCTTCGTGGCTCCGCTACTTATATATTCATTAGAATTATTATTGAATATTCTATTTCGCCCGTGGATCCCGAGCTGTATCTTTTTCGTCTATCATTCATCGGCATTAATTTATTCAATTCCTCTGAATAATTTAAAATCCAATTTCCGTGATTGCTTAGCGGGAAGCCGCGCTTCGAATTTAACCGGGGCCCATTTCTCATCAGGAAATCAATTTGACCTGCTCGCTTTCTCGTCGGAGGATCGACACTCTGTCCAGAATTTTATTAAGGAGATTCTACGTCCGAATGGATTTCCAGGGGGCTGAATTATTTCGGGAGGAGCCGTGTGCCCGATGAACCGACATCGGCGACTTAACGAGTGTTGTCCTGACCTCGTTCCCCAAAAATTTCATATACAGTTCCCCTGTTCTCCATAAAGTTCATTTTTGACCGACGATCAAAGGTAAGGGTGTAATAGAGCCTTTACATGTGCGAGTGACCCGAATCGAAGGGAGATCCGTAGGTGCACGTGTGGAAATAATTTGCGTTGGAAATGAACAATGTCGTGTGTCACGTGGCAGCCACCAGTCGCGAACCACCCCCGCCGAGTTCTGCGTTTGTTTCGTGCCAGAGCGCGTTCGTGACCGATTTCCATGAAGTCGGAAAGTTCCGGATAAAAAAGTGTGATAGTGCAGGGGCTGCCTAGCCTTGGGTGTCTTAAAGGATATTCTTCGGGCACGTAAGAATCCTCTAAATTTTATCATTATCGCATAAAAAGGAACGGCATGGATCTATATAGTTATATTTCTTCCCCGCCAATTCGATAAGACCTATAATTGCATTCGACGGAAGTTTGTCAGAAAGGGGTGGCCGCTTTGGGAATTTAACCGAGCCATCTTGAAAGGCCAATTAGGCGACTAAAGTCGAAGGTAAATTGAATGGAGGAAGTTGTGTACTGTAGAGGATTCAGTTATTCCTGTATAATACACTAGCAGCATCAGAGAATACATGTTTCCTGAAGAGACAATCCGGATAAAAGTAGAAGAAAGTCAATGATCCAGGTACAGCCTTCCCTCCTGACTTGTCTGGATTGAACTCTCGAAGCAATTTCATTTTCCTGTTTTATCCCCGGCATTGTATAACTGAATTGTCTATAACCTCCTCAATTGACTGCTGCAAAGCTACCGACAGTAAAAGAATCCCAGTCGTATACCCCGTGGAGGAACTTCTTCGGAATAAGGATTACAGGTCCACAAGAGTACCTGTAGTTAAACAATATGCTTGTTGTCTATATTCCTAAACATTAGAATATATAATAATAACCGACTTTATCCTCGAACCGCAGATTTTCAAATGCACTGCTCATCGAAACATTCTCATCAGCCGTCACAAACTGCAGAGGCGCCCCTCAAAGAGCAGTCATCCCCAGCCGGTCCAGCCAGACAGACAGGCTTGGGAATAGAAATCCGCGTGAAATAAAGGCCTCCGTTTCCAGAGGGATCGGTACTCACTGCAGAGCCCCTCGTAAAGCACGCGGATCTCTCGCCGATGTTGACAGGCCTCGAGGCGCAGCTTACACTCGTTCCCATAGCTGATGCCATCGTTCCCGCAAACCGGTTGAAATTCCGCTGGACAGGTTGGACATTCGCAAATCGCTGTGCCGCCGGTCTCCGCGCAGATCGCGCCCCACTGGCAAGTCTGCAAAGGAAATCCCTCTGAATTCGACTCTCCTCGATCCACCCCACGCTGGCGCTCGCCTCATTTTCACCCCTCTTTCCCCGCTGAGAGAAAAAAAAAAAAGAAAGGAAGAGAAGGAAAAGCAGGAGAAAAAAGGCGAGATTAATCGCGATGGATCGTCGCCCGGCTCCCTGAGAATCTCGCCCTTTCGGCGACGCCAGCCTCTTTGTCGCCCGGTTCCACCGGATATCCGCCCAGCCTTCCCGCGCAAAGCTGGTAATCTATCGTTCGCGATGCTTTACCGCGGCCGCGGCAATTTTCGTTGCGCCACTTTAATGACCAGAACTTACACCCTCGCTGCGGCTCGTAACGACGCCCTTCCCCAAGTGTTTCGCCAGCTTCGAACGGGTCGCGACGGCATTTTTCACGACGAGCCGCTGCCCATTTGCGATTAAGCCGGGCAACGCTGTCGCGTAGAAAGAGACGGGGCTTTATTGTGAAATGGAACGGGGTATGGGGATCCACGGCGGACCGCGAATGCACACGGCCGTCATAATTTTCGTTTTAATCAGTCGCGTCCATTATTACGTGTGTACGGTTCGAAATGAAAAGCAAACTGTACCTAGATGGGGAAAAGAAGAATTTTATTTGTCGCGGTGAAATTACCTTCGTAATTCTACCTTTGATTAAACGATCGTTTAGTTACCAGCAATGGTTTTAATCCGTCCGTTTCTGATGTATTTATACAATGTTTTAACGCTGTTGCTTATTTTCGTGGTGGGTTTCTCTAAATTTCAGGTTTAATCGCTTCCACGGCTACGTGTATGATTTTATTACGATGGGAGCTCGCAGGGTAAATGGTCCATGGTCTCAGGCTTAATTATGAACGACAACGCATCCACTCGAGAAAGGCGAGTTTTAGTAAATTGAACGTATCCCGTGGCGTCGTCATGGCGAACAGAGAAAACCAGCGTGTCAAACCGATCCAATTTAAGCGGACACGAACGACAGGGCTGGCGAATAATGAAGCTAGGCGAAGCACGCCGGATCGCGCCTGGAAAAGCGTCGTCGACGGCTCGTGTCACTGGGAATCGGGCCAAAGACCACGAATACCAGCTATGATTGCAAATACCCCTGGCTTCTGTGACCAAATTCCTTGCGCAGTATCGTGAAACTCTTTATTGGGGATGAGGGTGAGCAGGAGAATTTTCAGTCCGCATTTACGTGAAAATTACTCTGCTTCGGAATATTCTTTCATCGAAATATAAAGATCCCATTTTTCTAAATTCTCTCTAAACAAGCAAGGCATCTTATAGGCTTCCAATAAGAATACATATGGGTGTAGGTACTTGTCCAGGAAAGAGAATGTTCCTTGATTCAACTTTTACCTGCGGGGTGGAAATCAAGACTGACCTTCTCAGAGCAGGGTCCTTTAGATCCGCAGGTTCCCGTATAGGCGACTTCGATGTTGACTTTCGTTAGGCAGGCCTGCCTCTTCAGCTCGCAGAGCGAGGTGTAGGTCTTCCCACCTCGTGCACAAACTGGTCTCATCACTGGCTCGCACTCTGGACCACATTCACAGCTCGCGATCCCCTGCCGATTTATGGCGCATTGCTCGTACGGGCGACACTTTGCTTCGTCGCAGGGATTGATTCCTGCACAAGGGCGGAGATTAGAAGCAATTCTCGTTGGGTGTTACCCCCCGTGAGTTGGTGGCAAGGTGGGGGTGATGATCAATACCAATTTACTTATAGTTAGTGGTATTGATATACTGCTCGACATTATTTTTTACCGAATATATCTGTATGTATATATTAATTGAAAAATAAATTTCCAAGAAAAAGCATTTACAATTTTCTTGAAAATCATGTAAGGAGAAAATAAAACAGAGGAAACAATTTGAATAGACAAAATTTACATAGAACTGTAGAAAACTTATAACGAGGGCTAACTGTGAAATGAATACACAAAATTTACATAGAACTGTAGGAAACTTATAACGAGGGCTAATTTATTGCGACACATTTTTTTGACGATGAAGTATTTCGCTTTGAATAGTCACTTGTTTACTAATTCTTCAATTTTATTTCGTGAATGCGTATTCCCTTGAGTTTAAAAATTAAAACTGTATTTAGAGTAGGGATGGGACTATTCGAATAATTTAATATTCGAATATTCTACAAGTATTCGAATGCTACGAATAAACTTCGAATATTTGAGTATTCGAATACTATTATTCGAATATTATTCGAATGCTATTATTCGAATATTATTCGAATGTTATTATTCGAATATTATTCGAATATTAATGTATTCGAATACTCATGTATTCGAATAGTATAGTGTGAAGTGGGTCAAAATTAGCTTACAAGATTTCACCCTGACAAATGAACCTAAAGAACTTGATTTATAATTCACACTATTCTATTCGAATACATCAGTATTCGAATACTTGGATATTCGAATTATATTCGCCAAATAATTGAGCAACTGAAGTATTCGAATATTCGAATACCGAAAAATTCGACAAATAGTCCCAGCCCTAATTTAGAACAGTGTAATTTCTATTAGAAATTTCAGCTATTCCAAAATTGGGTCTTTAGTGACGAAAGTTGGTACTTTGTGAGAAAGGTGCCTTAATACAATTTTATCTATGAGAAATCTCGACGATTTCGCGGCCAGGTGCGTAATTACCTGAACTGCAGGCGCCGTCGTAGACTTTCCTGAGCGACAATCTCGATCTGCAAGCTTCCTGCCTGAGGCTGCATTCATTCGAGTATGTTTTGCCATCGCTGCCGCAAACTGGCGAGAACTCGAGGCCGCACTGCTCGCCGCAACGACAGCCGGGTTGCCTCGACTCGTCCAGCTGACAGATTTCCGGCTTTACGCACTCCACGTTACCGCAAGGATCTGGAAAATTAAATTGCGGTACGTGCAGCTTGAGATCACGTTCAACCCTCGCGCTGGAGCCACGTTGTTCGTTAGTCAAACGTTTCCGGACGGCAATAAATTCCTACAGTACCGGGATTAACGCCAACCCCGTCACTTTCCCCTGCCCTCGTTTTACAGCCCATTGCAATCTATTCCACCAAGTGTATATTGCACCACGTAGACAGAAACTAACGAGCAAACTTTCTACATTTTCTATTCTGCCCGTCCAGAAAGCATCGGAGAGACTACAGATCCTCAAGAAGATTCCTTTCCAAACCCTACAATCTCCTTAATATATCCAGTAAACGTAGCTAGATTAGTCTATCCAGTGACCTAATATTTTAGTCACCTGCTCAGCTGTGCCCTAATTAATCAGATAATAGCTTCCCAGTGTATAGTAAAGGTGATTAAACCGCTGTCTTCGGGACAAAATAGGAAGTTGCACGAGCAAGTTCAGGTTCGCGAAGAAAACGCATCAAGGTGATTCGTGTGGCCGTAGAAGCAGGTTAAAGGGAGCCGGATTGATAAAGGCAGATAGAATGAGCACGGCGAGAAGTGTACGCGGCCTCGCGATGAGGGAACGTCGGTGGGAGGGTGTCGGGGCTGGGTTACCCGTGGCACAGGTAGAGAGGCATGACCAGGCCGAGATTAATCTTCGCCCCTCGACCAAGGAAGGAAGTTGGATTCCGTTTCCTGTCCGTAGGCGGTAGGTTTCGACCTTATAGCGGGGGCTGACGCGGCAAGTTCCCTAGGTGGTGGTGGTGTTTCTCGGGGTTAGTTCGAGTTACAGACCAGTGGAGCGGCTAAACTCGACCCTTCCGCAACCACCCCCCCTCCCCCCCGTTTCTTCCTCACCAGCCGCCCGTTTAGTGGCTCGTCCAGAGTTGTAATCGAAGCGCCACCTCCCCCTGCTCGACCTCCCTATCGAGACACAAATATTCCCGGTGCTGTTGGTACCAATTTTAATTCCGCCACGATGGTCCCTCCTGGAGGGTAATTTATGGGTCGACGATAGGCAGGCATGATTTCGCCTTCCGCGTAGCTCGACCCGACGGAAGCGGGTCAATGAAAAGTTTCTGCAGTTGCTCTCTGTGGGATTCTTGTTAAAAGTTGGAGGTTTGTGAGGTCCTTTCCTTCTTGATCAATTTCATTCAGTTACAGAGCTCAGTGACGCACTCAGGATTTACTCTTGGGGGGAGCCGAGTCGAAGGATAAAAATATTTTTAATGTAAATTCAATAAAATTCATTGGGCGATTATCAAAATTTATTTAAAGAACGAAATCCAGCTTTATTTTCTTTTTAAAAAACCCTTTTTAGGGGGTGCCAGGGCCGTTTGACCCTTCCTATAGATTCGCTACTGCTGTAGCTTATTTATCTTTTGACATATCGAGAAACAACTTCGATATTCTTAAATACAGAATCGTTCGTTTACTTTCAATACTCGTTTCAATCACCGAGAAATGTACGCATTTGCAGCAACTTTCTCTCCGCTAGCGTCTCTCATCTTATTTGATTGGTTTTTCTTTTGGTAACTCCACTGTCAAAACTTCCTCGGAAGAAGTTACTGGCTTCCGTCAAAGGAATCCATAGCGAGTATATAGATTTATGATGGGGGACAAGCCGGTCGGGCTCAATCGTATCTCAAAGTATTTCCCTGAAACCTACAATAACGTGCATCATTCGGTTCTTCAGAAAGCAATACTCGAGACTTGTTTCAGTACAGCAGTTTCCTGCTACGTGTCCCATCCCTCCACGCCGAATTCACTCGATTATTACACTCTCGGAGGAGCTGTCTTCGGGAACATTTCCAACGTAGCCACCCTTCCTGAAGACGTTCAGCCCTCTGCCGATACGCCGGTCACGGTCTGCCCTCGAGAATTGCTCGCCACGGGTCTCTAAGCCCGAGGGCTAACTTCACGCGACATTACCCTGATGGCGGATTTCTTTGTACCGTCGTCAGACTGAGCCGGAGGATCCTCTATCGGCGTCTGTTCGTCGTTACCCGGGAATTGCGGCGCGAGTGCGCGTAACGACGTCGTACGCGACCAGCAAACAACGACGAGAGACAAACGTGCACGAGACAAAAAAAGAAGCTAACGGAAGAAGAGGAATCAACCCTGCAACAGAGTTTAATTGTTTAACCAAACACGATTGTTGAAAGTTTAGCGGGCGTCCAATGAAAGGCAATATTCGCGTGGACGGTGGCGGTGATTCGCCGTACTCAAATTCCCTGGGCCATGGCTATTTTTCCTCCCTCTTATAACTCGATCCAGAGACAAAAACAAAGAGAGAGAAAGAGAGAGGAAGGCGCGCAGGTGGAGGTACGGTGGGTGGTATTAAAATAGCATCGAATGTAAAGCGAGCAAGGGTGGGGGGCGAAGGGACAAAAGAGCGCGGATAAGGGAAATGGGAAAAAAGATCAGGACAGGCTGGCGTCACTTGAAACCGTAAAACCCTGCCCCCCCCCTCCTCCTCGTAAATTGCCTTAAAGCCCTTCGATCCGTGGACAGGTCGCGTCGAGTTCTCGATTCTCGCCCCGTTTCCAGCCCCGCTCGGCGATTTTCTCGAACAAAAGCCATCCGGGCCGGCGATAAAAGTGTGTTTAAAATTCCCGCGTCGCCGCGGGGCAATTGTTTTTAAGTCCGTCGCTAAGACCCGCCTCGCCCGTCCGCACCCCCCGTCCGCAGTTTCTTTTCACGCCCCCCCGCGTTCCCTTTCAACGCCTGCCCCGTCTAATCTCTCGAGTTACGCGAAACTTTCCACGCGGCCCCCGCTACGTTTCCTCTTTTTTCCCTTCCCCTTTCACTTCGTTTTTTCTGCTTTATCCATCTCCCTCCGCGCCCCCCTCAGCAGCTCCCTTTGCCCTTGTCCCTGTGGCACCCTCCCTGCCCCCTGGCTCGCTTCTTCCGGCACGCCGCGCGTATTTTGCATTCCCGCGGAATAACTTTCAGAAAGGAATAATAAGCGAGGAGGGCGAGGGGCGGAATACCAAAGAAGCTGTCCGCGAGGGTAAGTGGCGGATAAAGGGAATTGAATTGAGTTTGGTCAACGAATTGAAAGGTCGCTCCAACTCTGCCGCCTCTTCGCGGATTCTTATTTCCCGCCTGGTTATTGTTTATCCTCTCGCGCAACCTCCCGGCCTCTCGCGGGACAGCGCGTCCGCCCGCGGTTTCGTACGTCGGTTTTAAAGCGACTTTGAAACGTTTCCCCCCGGCTCTCCCCTGTGCAAGCTGTACAACACGTTCGCGGCGGAACGAGGGGTGGTTTTTTCCGTGGGAAAAAACGTTTATTCGACGAGCAGGCGGGATCGTGATGTCGTCCAGATTTGGAGTGCGCGTGCTTTGAAGTTTAGCGTTTCACGGAAACACGCTCCCCTAGGGGCGCGTGGATCCTGTATCTTAATACAGGATTCTTAAATCCCGGTTTTAAGAGGCATCGAACGTTCATTACAAGCCGGGGAAGAGGATCCTTTTCTGAAGCCCGTATAAAGTAGCTTGCAACCGACACTTGGAGGGATAGCTGGGAAAATTCCTCGAGCTAGCTGGAGGCGGGGAAGCGTTACGAGCATCGTATATGGGAATTATGCCCCCGGAGCAATGACTGGAGTTTATGTTAACAGCGGCATCGTTGCGCTTCCTGCTCGCGTGCACCCGGCAGCGAGCCACTTCCGTTCGATCTGCGGCGGCCCTGAAGTGTACGGAAACCCTGCAGACCCTCCCCCGACAGAGCGCCAGTCACTTAGGCTCGGGGCGCGTAAACATAAGCGCGCAACAGCATCCGCCCAGGAATATGATGGTAATTTACAGCGGTCCGGGGGATAGGAACATAGGGAGGCGCTGGCTCCAACGGATCCCACGTTGTGCCTGCCGCGTCGTAAGCAGGCTACTTTGTGGGGACCCAGTCGACCCTGCTGGGGAGACCCGCCGCGCCGCACTGTCTTTGGTGAATAACGCCCGATCCCGAGGATGAACGCAGATGGAATTGAATATTCCGTTGCAACTTGCCTGGAGAGATTTGTGGTGCGTTTGGGATAGGGGCGAGTCGTCCTTCTGGAGGTAGTTTGAAGATAGTTTCCGCGAGGACCGAATGCGCTATGCATGAGGATGCTAGGGGAGTATGTTTAGATAATCGGGAAGCATAGAGTGGGAAAACTAGTGGCGCCTCAGAGCGTTCAAGTCACGTACCTGAGTTCGCATACCTTCTTCTTAATTTCATTTTTCAGCTCCGCACTTGTCATATACCGACACCGGTGCCGTTCCCGCGCATCCTCGTCGCACACCCTTGCCTCGAAGGCAAATCTGTTTGCCCAGATCCCCCGCGTTCCGGCGTCTAGGGACTTTTATTTACCGTTTCGCGCGATCAATCGAGCGGCTCGTCTGTCGCGAGATAAACGCCTGAAGGGTATAACCGGCTCGTTGCACTCGTCTCGCTGAATGTGCTCGGGCGAGTGCATTCGAGCCGCGCGATCGGATCCTCTACGCTCTCCTTGGACGTCTCAAGCAGCTCCAAGGTGCCTGTAGGAATACCTTAGCCCGGCTAGTGTGAGAATTTAGTTGAGCCCATTTCTGGGAGCCCAGACTTCGGGGCTAACGTTCTCCGCTCCGGATACTTCTCCCCCTTTGCCCCTCGACGACCCTTATTTCGGCACAGTGGAGCGTAAAGAAAACGGTACGCTCACCTCCATTTCGGATCTGGATATTCACGGGGACCGAGCTAAAAGGAATTTCTCTGGGAAATGGAAGGAAGCACGGCGGGGAGTAGGGTCTGGGAAGTAACCGCGTTCGTGCGCTTATCTCCCGATGACTCGTCCAGAAAAGAGTTACTTAGACGTCACACTCGAGACAGTAGTGTGTTCACGGGTTCACTGTGAACTGGACAATCGTGAAATCAAGTGGGGATACTTGTGAAGATTCAGTTGGACGCTATTTTATAAGTAATTAGCGGGGCATTAATTATAACAGCCAGGGATCGAGGGCTAGGGATCGACTACAAGTCTCCGCGACAGATAATTGGAATTATGTTAATGCGGCTCCATAACTTTGGCGTCCTTCGCGCAGCTTGGCGTTATTAATCCTCCACCGTGGCCACTACTTTCCAAGCAAATTAATCGGTCTCGTTACGCGTCCAGTTGCTAATTAGAAAATTATTCGTCCTCGTTAGAGCAACGCGGGCCTCCGTTATTTCCTACAATCGCGATCGACTGGGTATTGTCACTTGCCACCCGGAAGAAACTCGAACAACTTCGCTCCCGTCGAGTTTTCAAATCCGCCCATTTCAACTGTTCCGCGAGTTGTTTCCTTGGACCCTCCTGCACTCGACGTTCAACGCGATTCGTTCTATCCTTACAAACATCCCTTCTCCTCCCCGTCATGGATGATTGTAAATAACATTAACGCTAAAGACCGCGCCGCGCCTTTAATCGCGAGCTTCAGCCACGCTTTATCGCGTTCGCGGCCCTACGCGCCCCCCCCCCCCCCCTACCTCGCCCCCCGCCGTCTCCGATGCTACTTTCAATCATTGAAAAAGTTCGTCTGCCTCGAAAAACTCATTTCCCTCCCCTTTCTCCGCCTCCTCCCGCCCACCTTTTTTTCTTCAATTTACCCCCGAGCCAATCGTCGCTGACAGTGGAGTACCAGCGGCAAGGGTGGCAGAGGGCGGAGGGCCGGGGGCTTGGTTGACGATCGAAAAGTCTCGAAAGTTTCGAGCTAATTTGATTTATCGTCGCAAGCCACTTGAGATTCGCGACCCGGCTCGTTCCACCCCTGACTCGGCGTCCCCGTTGCCGAAGAAATTAGGAGGGGTCAGGGATTTGCACGGGAGGGGGTGGGTCGAAGGAGGACCGATGCCTCGGCCCCCTCGCTGTCGGGAATTTATTATTGATTCCGTCGTTTCGCTGACTAGCGGTGGGGGGTGGCTGGATACGATTGATAAAGGACACCACCCCGCGGCCCTCGCGACTTTCACTTCGACGAGTATCAGCGGCAAGAATGGCAGCCCCGGCCGGTTATTATGTCTCATTGTTCTCCGTGCAATTTAAGAAACAGACGAGCGAACGGGACGAATGACCCCCCTTCTTGGAACCTTTGAGAGCATCGTCATCCTAATTCTCCCACTTCTGTTTCTACCGTTAAGGAACTACATAGTTTCTGATCAGTTTAGAGGGCTTCCCGCTTTAATATTTATTTTTAACCTAATGAAACTTTAAACCATAGACTTTTTTCATACTAAAAGATGAATTAATGTTTAAACTTTAAGGGAAAATTGTAAAAAGTTGAAAATAAGTATAATTTAATTATTTATAAGGTACGGAATAATAAGGTGACTAGGAACTAGTTTTTGATCAACTCAAATACATGGGAACTAATTTTTCATCAGGTCAGGAACTAGTTTTTGATCATCTAAAATACATGGGAACTAATTTCTTGATCAGGTGAGTAATTAATTTATGATCATTTGAAATACATGGGAGCTAATTTCTTATCAGGTAAGGAACTAATATTTGATCAGATACTAATACTAATTAAAAAGAAAGTACCAAATAAACTTATTTTTAGTATTATACCATCTAAATATATTTTTTTTTTATAATTTTATAATGTCCTAACATATTTTTTCTTCAGGTGATCAAAAATTAGTTCCACAAGAAAAAAGTGGAACTAAATAATGATCAGTGACTTTTAAAGCAAAATGATACATATAATAATAAAATTCTTGCGTTACATTGTAAAGTAAACTGTTGTAAGCAGAATGTATGAAAATAACCTTTAATACCGCAACAACCAGCGAAGAAATCGACTGTGGCAGTAAGAGATGGCGTTCAACAGGGGCTTCCTTCAAGTGGGCTACCTTACACATTTATTTTCACGAACACTAACAATATTAACTGCTTTCACAGACAACACATATATTTTTGAATTATCAATTTTTATGTTAGTAATTATTTCAAACAATTATTTATTGACATAAACTTAAGGGATCATTCTGGTTAGCGCGCCGATAAATTCAGCGATTTTCAGGAATTTATTGCGAAAACAGAAATTATAGTAATGGAATAAAACTTTTTTCTATTGATTAAACTACATTTCTATAGTAAATAAAAAATATAAAAGTAATAAAATTATTGCTTTTAAAATGGTTTTGAAGGCGATTTTGATGACATGTATAAAAATTCATAAGACGTATTTGAAACCAAAAATACAAACAGATTCTTGATCAGTATGACTGTCGCTGTGGCCCGTAATAGAATAAATGATTTATCCTTAAAATTAACAAAATGGCGGGCAAAATACAAGAATCAATGTATTTCGGCTGTGTTTTCTGTGCTATTTTCGACTTTAAAAGTAGGTTAGACTCAACAGAAATACTTGGTTGTAGTACCGGCCAGAGGCATAGGTGTGCAGAATAAGCAGTTCAGTTTATAAAACAATCGGTTCGATAAATTTTTTGATTTTACCTGCACCATGTGAAAAAATGACGTTTCGAAAAAACCCCTTCAAAGTTTTCGTCTATAGAGGCCGAGCCCCTGCGCTCCCTACAAAATCCCTCTGTAGAAGTTAAAATAATCGGATTTTTTCAATGAAAATGCAACAGTACATTCTTGAGGATATGTACTTTCGCAAAATGTAAAAAAAAATCGATTTTGTCAAACCGTCGAACAAGAATGACCCCTTAAAAGAACGATTTATTTCATGAACTGATAAAAAATTAGTGCCTGATCAAGATCTAAGTAGTTCCTTAAGGGGTTAGGACACAGTAACGGGCCAAGAAAGCAGACGATTTTTAAACGACGATAATAAGAAAAGTGAACAATCGATTAATATAAGGTTTTGTGTTTTAGTTCACTATATTATGAACTATAAGAAAAGCATATAATATTTACAAAAAAGCATTTGTACGCCGTGCTATGTCTCCATTTAAAATGTCCATTTTTTTTCGGATGGCCAACTGGTGGGCCGGATTCCGGCAAATCGGATGAACTTCAACAAAAACCCCAAAAATGTCATAAACTATAATATATTTCCTAAGCATTGACGATCTAACATTTTAAATTTTTTAATTATAGTACAAAATATAAACAAAAAGATTTGTCGAAACACACACTTTCGTCGAAATTTGATCATTATTTTTCAAAAACATCGGCCATTTTGTCAATTTTCGCAAAAATTGAAATGTTGGATCGTCAATGCCTAGGAAATATATTAATATATTAATATTTTGCGAAAATTGACAAAATGGCCGATGTTTTTGAAAAATAATGATCAAATTTCGACAAAAGTGTGTGTTTCGACAAATCTTTTTGTTTATATTTTGTACTATAATTAAAAAATTTAAAATGTTAGATCGTCAATGCTTAGGAAATATATTATAGTTTATGACATTTTTGGGGTTTTTGTTAAAGTTCATCCGATTTGCCGGAATCCGGCCCACCAGTTGGCCATCCGAAAAAAAATGGACATTTTAAATGGAGACATAGCACGGCGTACAAATGCTTTTTTGTAAATATTATATGCTTTTCTTATAGTTCATAATATAGTGAACTAAAACACAAAACCTTATATTAATCGACTGTTCACTTTTCCTATTATCGTCGTTTAAAAAACGTCTGCTTTCTTGGCCAGTTACTGTGTCCTAACCCCTTAACGGTATCTCTCCCATCCTGGTCATTCTTCTTCCACGGACGTCACAGTCAAGTCGCGCTATCGGGTACCCAGGATCTTCGTAAACTCGTGTACAATGCGTTGGCCTTCTTTCAAGGCCAATTGGAATATTCGTCCACGGTCGACCACTTGATCAACCCTGTCCATTGATGTCCTTCACTATCCCGCGTATTTTTCGAAATCCCCGCTGCGAGGGAGCCTCGCAATTCAATTACGCCTCTCACATTTGCTCAGCCACTTTCCAGCAGTCAGACTGAAGATCAACAGCAATTACATCGTGCCGAAATCGTCCTTCCGTTGGGTGGAGGCGTCGGTTTCCCCCAGGGCGTTTCGGCAACCGCCGTCCACGATTACCGTAACCGTGCCGCCCGTGATGGCTGCTCGAAGAATAAGAAGACGCGAGCGAGCTAGCTGGCGAGTAGGGCGGGTGGACTTGCCTAATCCTAAGTAAACGCCACCACCTTCTCTCGCAGCTACCTGTCTGATCAAACATTTGTCTTTACTACTCGGTTGATTAAACGCCCGGCGAGTTTGTACTACGTTCGAGCCCGCGGTGCGATCCTCCGCGCTCGCTCCGCTCCGCGTGGCGCGGAGCGACATCCCGGGAACTGGTTCTTCGATTGGGGAGGAAGGAGAAGCGGAATGTGCACGCGCCACTGGCCGGGGGCGAAGACTGAAGATCGAAGATGTTGGATTGATGAACAGGGAGAAGAAGAACGGAGAAGGATGTTGGGGGTGGCTGCAAAAGGAAACGCGGGAGTTGAATGTAGAGGATAAAGAAGTTGAAATATATTTGGCAGAAGATGCAGTGAGAAGCGAGAGGTTTTTGACCAACAGAAAGCTCCTTGGTCAAAGGGGGCCAGCTACTATACTTCCGCGGCGGTAAAAATTGTGAAAGGACAATGTGGCAAGGGAGAGAGGAAACGCACAGCGCATCCAGAGAGAAAATTAGAAGCTGGGAAAATGCGTTAGACTCCGGCGGACAGAGAGGAAAGGGGTTCTTAAAGGCGGTATCAAAGATAGAGGCAGGGCCAGCGAAGGAGGCGCGGACAAAGGGTAAATTAGATAAAGAAGAAAACCGATGAGCATAAAGAGATGAGCGCTGACAACTGGAAATGAGCTAGGCGGAGAGAAAGAAAGAATACGCGAGCTCACAAAGAGGATCCTGCTTTTTCTCCCGTGGCTGCCGCTTTTGATTCCAGGCCGGGCGAGGAACGCGAAAGACGCGGCAGGGAGTTGAGTCCGTTTCGTTAGTAGTGGAAAGATCGATTTAGTCAGACGTTAAATCCCGAATCTCTCGCGTTACGCTCGACTGATCTTGCTTTGCGCCCACGTAGCTACATGATCCTGTGTTTTCGCCTCGTTTATGGCCACATGTGCGAGCGATTTAGCTTGCACCCGGGCAACTAGGTGCGAGCTAAACGGATGGAGAACGGCTGCCTACGCCGCTCGCATACCGCTAATTTATCATTGTCTTTCCGTCGGCTCCGGCCTTCCGCCGATTTCACGCCGCCCCCTCCCCCCCCCCCCTCCTCCCCTTCCATCCAGTTTCTTTTGTTGCCTTTATGTGTTCCCGCCTTTTGTCGGGCCTTCGTTTAATTCTCTGCCATTTTTCGATGCGCCATTGTCGTGCCGCTGTATAAACCGTGGCTGATTAATTCTGGCGACGCGATGCATGCGCGGGCAGGGGGCCGCTAAAGACGCATTGTTTCCACATTTAAGGCTTTCATTTGCCGGAGAAATTCGCCCCGCTGGTTTTTTGTCTCCTCCCTTTTTTAATCGCTGATTAGGGGCCCGCTGTTAACGGAATGCAAAAGTGTACGTGGTTAAAATGCAGGAGCAGGGTAGATGCTGGTCACGACAAAGGGGAGAGTAGAATGAAAAGAGAATCGAGGATCCTCCGGTGGGAGTGGCTTAAAATGGTGTGCCATTGATATTTTCGAAGATGTTCCGGATTGATCAAAGGAGGATCCACTGCAATGCAGTGCCATTTAATCGATCAGTCTCGTGGAGAACATCGTGGTAACCGGGGGGGGGTAGTAACATTTGCAGTCATACGTAGCTCCCGCGAGCGGTATTCGTCCTCTTTCGGCGGATCTTCTCGGGCGTGTCATATTCAGAACGCAATTCGAGCCGGGGGGAATCGATTCCGAGCGGAATCATTCCGCGCTTTATGGTTACCAGGCATTGGGAAATAAGGATCCGAGCGATATCGCTGGGACGCGTACGCGGGCGGTCGCGAATGTAAACGAGCGAATCTGCCCGCAAGTAATTTCGTTCGGCCGCGTGAAGAAGGTGCGAGTAAATACGTGCCGACAAACCCGGCGCTCTACCCCCTTCGATTCTGTAAATATTTCCTACCCCTTGGAAAACTGAAACCTTGGCGCAGTCCAAGCATCTTCCCTTTCTGTATAAATAATCTTGCTGCAGCCGAGTGCGTTCCGGAGAGCAGACTTGGCGTGTTTACGGCGTGTAGGATACCGCAATGCCTTCCACCCTCGCAACCCCTTACTCCTTCAATTCTACCTATATCTTTCCTTTACGCTTCCAATATTTTAACCTTACTGCTATTGGGAGCCTGCCAACTTTTCCCCGAGTGAAGAACAAACAGGGGAATACAATTTAGGAATATCAACGCGTTCCTGTGTTGCCTGTATCGCAAGGCTCTCCCGAACGAGTTCGTTAATCAGTAACTTAAGGCAGATCCTGAATAATCTAGTAAATTCAAGAATTCTTTCAAATTTCGTTCAAAACTAATTTGGAATACATGAAACCCTTGTACAATGTTTAAAATCGATTTACCACATAGTTATTGGGAAAGTTAGTAATTAAAGTTGATGCATTTTAACACAGTGGCATATGGCAGAGTCGAAAAAAGAGGATCGTAGTTTCAGTTTTTCTGCTGAAACAGAAAATCTATATTCAAGAAGTGTACCAAAATTGCCACCAAAGTACATCGAAATGTCACGAAATGAATTTATTTATTTCAGCGAAACTGACCACATGGTTTTTTCCTAAATGCTCATAAAAAATACGTTTACGTGCCAATTTTTTAGAAACTACGTAGAACAGTGAACATGGCAACGTCGCACAAACAAATTTTTTTCTGACATATTAGTTATAAAAGACGCTCCGAATGAATGCGACGTTGTCAGATCTGCTGCTACAATTCACTACGCTAACCAATTTAATATTCTATTTTCGTATTACAATTATTTATATTAACATTGAACTGTTTAAAATATATATACATGATGTTAAAAATTATTATTATTATTTCCATAGTATCATACTACTTTATATTTGTCGTTTATTATCCAACTCTAATTTGACTAACATAGTTGGTTAGGAACTACTTTAAGGGGGTATTCTGGTCTGACGAGGCGTTTTCGTCGCGTTATTTCGGAATTTTTTTTACAAAGAACCCATCAATTTTATTAGTATTTAGTTGATTGCTACATGTTTATTGATGTTTCAACTATCTTTACAAATTTTGTCAATAGAAAAAAATTAAAATCAAAAGCAGTTGACTGCTTTAATTAAAGTAATGGTGAAAAAAAAAAGCATGGGGTCACGGTGCCCATGATTGGGCTCGTTCTAGTGATCAGAAACAAAAAATGAAAAGAGATTCTTTATCTGTATGCCTGTAACCATCGTCCCTACCAGAATAATAAAAAAATATTGAAAATTAAGCAAATGGCGACGGTTTGAAAATTAAGTTTCGATTTCCGCACATTTTTTCAACTTTAAAAGCCTGTGAAAGTTTAAAAACAAATTATTTTGTCATAATTCTGGTAGGAACGATAGCCGCAGGCATACAGATAAAGAATCTCTTTTCATTTTTTATTTCTGATCACTAAACCGAGCCCAATCATGGGCACCGTGACCTCATGCTTTTTTTTCACCATTACTTTAAAGCAGTCAACTGCGTTTGATTTTAATTTTTTTCTATCGACAAAATTTGTAAAGATATTTGAAACATCAATAAACATGTAGCAATAAACTGAATAATAATAATATTCATGGGTTCTTTGTAAAAAAAATCCGAAATAACGCGACGAAAACGCCTCGTCAGACCAGAATACCCCTTTAATTGTGACACGTGGCATAAAGAGAAAGTGACAGAGTCAAGTCGCCAAACTTCAGTTAATTAACCCTCGAAGGTCGATTCCCGTGTCGATTTTACGCTCTGTGTTTCTGTTCACTCCTGCCCACGCCAAGAGGGCGGTCGTCAGCGTGTCGCTGCTAAGCCGAGGTCACAAGCAAAATACTCACCGCATTTCCCTTGGAACGCTACAGTGATATTAGCGCTCTTCGCGCAGGCCGCTCGGTTCAGCTCGCAGAGAGACGGATAGTCGATCCAATCTGTGCCGCAGACAGGGCTCGATCCCTCGTGGTCCCCTAAATTCGGGCAGGATTCCAGGCATTCGCAGGAGGCCTCGGTGCCGTCTCTACTTCGTACGCATTGCGAGCCCAGGGTGCAGTTCAGTTTCGAGCAAGGGTCCTGGATCTCTGCAACAAAAAGAACAGTCGTGTCGGGGCTGATTAATGATTGCCTACAACCGAGTCGTTGCATTACTCAACATTAAATACATTAAAATTAGCTACACCGAAATTCTACGCTCTAAAATTTTGGTTCCTTGGTTTGAATTGCAGTTGATACACTGGTGCTGATAAACGCGCACTCCGAAGCATCGATCCTCAGGCGGCGATCCTTGGCTGTTCACTGATCCCGGCTAACGCAATTTTGCACAGGAGAATGGGGTGGAAATCGCTCCCCTCGGGCGACCGAGAGCGATTCCCATGGTTTAAGATCGAGCTACGCTGACTCGCTTTTAATCGATAAGTTTTTTCCCCCGACGTCACGGCCGCCCCGGCGTCAAACGTAATTACAAACCGTAAACACGGGGCGCGGGGTAAAACGGCGTGAAATTAAATCCGCGCGATTCACGGTGAATAAAGTATCGCCTGGCGGGAGGATTCAGCCCCGGCAGCGATAAAATACAGTTTTCCGCGGCGCGTGACCGCGCCCGCGGTCTTCCTCCCTTTTCTTCCCCGGGATTTAAACAGATAAAAACCGCCGGCGAATATTCAGCGGCGGGCTAAGCCGTTGAAAATTTTTAATGGAAGCGCCGCGGAGGAATATAGAACGGTAAACCCAATTATAAACGCTCCCTATCCTTCTCCCCGTCCGTGCTGGATACGATATCGCGTTCCCCTCTCATTAGATCAACCGCCCGGGATGTGTACGTAAAATCAACGGGGGAATCAACTTCCCTTCACCTCCCTCGTATCGATCGCGGATTTGCGACCGAGGGCCTCTATATTCCCTAGTTCTCCCGCCTCTGTTTTTCTTACCGCGGGAATTCTGCCGACAAACTAATCTCGAATAGGTCTCACTCCGCGAGCAAGGCTGCCGGGGCTTCTCGCCTTTCGTCGCGGGGCCCTCGTTACGCGCTCCCGCGGCTACAAATCAAGTCTCGTTGACCGAGAATAGAATATGGAGAGGCCGGGTACGGTCGTCGTCACGCTCGTTATCCGCGCTCAAGTACCTTTTGGGAAAACGTAGCAGCACTGGGATATCGTGAAGCCGGCGCACAGTATCAGAACAGCTTTCCCTATCATTGTTCCCGCGGCCCCGTCCGGCCCTGGCTGGCTTCTGCAAATCAAACCGACCACACCATTCATCGCGCCGCCGAGTAACGCCGTTCCAATTACTCGCTGCATTTCATCGGCGGGCGCCGTCTTCTTCTCGCCTTTCAGCCGGGGGACAATGGCAAGCGTGCACGCGCGTACTCGCGATCGCTTTGAGCGCTCCCACCGGGCCTCGCCAGCCACCGGAAGCGACGTGAATTTTTCAACGACACCTCCGCCGAGGGCCGTAAGCTTCTTTGCAATTAAGCGCCTGCGTCGTTAACCGGAGAATACATTTGTGAATTATGTCGAGGTAAGAAGAGCGAGTAGTGGTAATTGGTAATTTCATGGGGGGATGTTTCTTGGGGTTGACGAAGGATTTTCATGGTAGGTGGGAAAATTAGCGATGGTACTTGTGTTTCTATCGAAATCGTAGATTTGTGATTATTTATTAATTGTATTGGAAGTGGAAGCTGTTTCTCGTACAGCTCGCTGTTTAAATCCACTTGTCCCTCTCCTCGGGCAAGGAAGTCGTAAACTACGAGTTGAAAAAGGAAGGAAGAAGTGTATGTGATGAGACCAGTAAGAAGCTTATCCGAGAAATTGGTGGAGGAAGCTACATCTTTAACTGGGGTTGCAAGAAGCAAGATTGCTTTCCTACTTAAGGCGATAAAACTCAGCTCCCACGTGAACGATCTAGATAGAACGTAAAACTCGATGATCTCTAATACACGCGTACACTTCGGGTGGCCATTAACTCTCCGTCAGATACGATAGGACAGTCACTAGTGTTTGTACTCCTACGGTCGCCATATTATGTATCCTCGGCGTTCGTATTCCGAACGAAACGTCGATCTCAAAAGCGCACACACTCCAAGAACCGTATCTCCGTCGCAGTCGCGGGGATCTGAACTTTCAACAGCTGCCGGGGGGCATCTCTATACCTCTTACCAGTAGCCGGCAAGAGTAATTGTTTTAGCTCGCCTTTGAAAAACGATCGACAGTTGCGCAGATAAACGTTTGTGCCAGCGTGGAAAGCCAGCCAGCTCAGCTGGATGATGGATCGCGGCCTCGTTTGCATTCAATAACTCCCGCACCGGTGTATTTTCGATTTGGCATTCACCGCAACCCGATTATCGTCGTTAACGCATTTAATTCGCCGCCCGCTACTCGTCGTCACGCCCATCCCGACCGATGCATTATTAATTATCGGTATGACAAACGCAATTAGCGGTCGGTTATCTCTGCCCGTCGCTGGACGACGCCAGTCGATTTCTCCCCCATCTCTACCCCGCAATCTTCCTAATGGAACAACGAATATTCCTGATGTCACGCGGGCCGATCTAACGAGTCGAGGGGTAACAGAGGCTTGGCCGCGGTTTGCCCAGCAATTCTTCCAACTGCTTTCGTTGGCAGAACGTGGCTCCATAGGGGCCTCTGTTTCTGGCGGATCTTACACAAGCTCTGGGACAATATTGACACTGTTCTCAAATCGTGATTAAGGCAGGGAGTCAGTTACTTCGTTCAGGAATCAAAAATAGAAATCTTGGAGGGACTTAGTACCTGCAACTTTATTTTTCAGTTCTTCAGAAACGTTTATCACTTGCTAATGCTAGTGTATCCTAAGGGATTCGCGGGGTAAACAAATTTCATTACTGTAGACGTGCAACATTTACGCGGGAAATATTTTCAAATGCAAATCGGAGAGGTTGCCGCGATCACTTTTAAAAAGAAATTTCGCTAGGGTCGATTTGAAAGTTAAATTAATCTAGAATTAAAAATTCCTGTGGCGTCGGTTGCTTTCGCGGCGATATTACGAAAGGGGATCCTTTTCATCGTGAAATTCAGTTATTCGGTTTGTGGAGCGAATTGCAAAGAATGTTGCAGAATAATTTGCCGTTAATGGAAAGTATATAGGTCGAGCTGAGAGGAGGGAGCTTTTAAAAGTATCGCCATTATCTCCGACAAAGTTTTTTGTTGCGCTTAACATTTCAGAAAATTTAAAAGCGAATTTACTCCACCATAGCAAGCGATGAAATCCTAACAAACATTGCGAAACTCTGTTGTCAACACTTGGTCGTCTTTCAAAATTTCCATCTGTCTCTGTTGACTCCGCGAATTCGCGTTCAGTACATTTAATTCATTCCATTCGTTCATTCACAAAATGGCAGATTAATCTTGTCTATAGAACTATCGCGTCTCTATTCAGCGAACGAAATAGCGTCGGATATCAGTTAGTCGCATGCGGTTTCGATTCGGAAAGCCAGTTTAATCACGCTCGGGAGCCAATCTTCTGCGAGCATTGTTTGTTTCGCGCTCGTGAAAAATTGAATGGCTGATCCAAAAGTAGAGTAGTATAATTAAGAACAATTTCTGCTAAATTATATTCAAAGACTTAGCATTTATACCTATATTTTCTCCCTTTTCTATGCTGTAATATTAGTATACCTTCAGAGTGGACTCATTCAAGTTATCTATACACCAACATTTTATACAATTTACAAAAAATACGAAGGGTAGAGCACGATCGAAAAGATCTCCATTGTCTCCCTCAAGTTTCCCAACCTCGAAACTGTTATGGAAAGTTTTAAAGGGTGAAAATCGGTGTTAAAGGTACTCCCTCATCAAAACACTCCGAAAATAGGTCATTATAGGATTTTATTTAAAAAAAAAAGTAAACGACGCAGGGTCAAAACACTTTTTGGGCTGTATTTGTACATCTTTAAAGACAATAAAAAAAAAAATGGGGGAATTTTATCTAATACTGCTGACAGGTGATATAAAAAAAGTTCCTTTTCTGTGAAATTTTTAATGCCTCGTAGAATTAAGTGACGTCAACAAACCACGAAAATTCTTAAAGTTTACAAGATTATTCGTGGAATAATCTACGGTCATAGAAAAATATTGTGATCTCGTGTGTTGGCAGATGTTTGAACCACAATCATCGAAAAAACAGGTAATTTTACGCACGAAAATGTTTATAAAAAGAAAACGATTATATAGATGATTGCAGGGAGAATTTAGTAACGAATTTTTTAAATGGATTGATTATTTCTTTCGTTAGGACTTCCGCAGTGTTAAGAAACTATGTTTTGAGAAAAACGCGTTTAGAGTTTAACTGCTGTAGACTATACATCGCTACGAATTTTGACGCCAAACTTTAACTGTGCATTCTTCAGATGATGTACTATTAAAATATAGGGTAAAGGACCCAATTACTGACACTTTAAGCGTTGACGCTGACATTATCTTATAGTTTTGTACTTATAGACTAAGAGTATATGTTATTCTTGTTATATACTATTGTTTAATATGTTTACTCGATGAACAAAATTTGGTGGATCTCAAAACTTCGATTTTTATGTATAAATTCATCAATTTCAAAAATATATTTCGGGATCTATTACTGACACCCTTCAAATGTATTTGACTGAATTACTGTCATCCCAATTACTGCCAGCTAACCTAATACTGTTTATCTCATTTTAAGGTTATATTGTCTCATGTACATGTGCAATTACTGCTATGACAGTAATACCAAAATACTTGAAACGCTTGCATCAATCACTGTCACCCAATTAATAAGTAAAAAGACTTAATGAATCGTTGAATTCGGATCTTGATTACTATCTACGATGCTTATATTATTTAAAACATTATATTTTGTTATGTTAATAGCTTAAATATTACAATTACAACATTTGCTTTAACGCCATGTTTTCTCTTTCGCTAGTAAGGAAGTCATCGTTTTCACTCTGCTAATATCCGCTTAAAATTTTTTATCGTTTTATCCAAATTATCGAACAAAAAATTTAAGTGCTGTTAACTGTATCGTATAAATAACAGTTTCAATTGTATGCTAAATTTTTGTATGCATCATTTCACAAGATTTATTCGTTATTTTACGTAAAACAGCTGAGGGTGACAGTAATCGGGTAGGTGGCAGTAATTAGGTCCTTCACCCTATATGTATAAAAAAAAAGAAATCGATTTTTTGTAAAACTTTAATGGAAGGATACCCTTAATCTGCACTTTGTAGCCTAAACTTGGACTACAGAAGGTTAATTCCACCAGCAACGTCCATCCTAAAACGTACTCGTCGACATCCACCTGGGTTGCGCGGGACGAGAAAAAGCTCACGAAGGTTCCTCCCACTCAAAGGCCACCCTCCTCGTTCCACCCCTCCTCCCATGGCAACGTCGACGTGATATCGTAATTAATAATCCATTTTGCTGGTTTTTGCCGGTGCACCTGACCGTCGCAGTCGGCCGCTAACCGCTCACGGATAATTTATTATCGGCGAGCACCGCATTACTCCTATACTGATGCTCGGTTCTTCGTTAATGCTCGTCGAAACGTCTGTCGACTGTCGATGGCATCGCCGTGCCGTGGTCGTTTTGGTACTGTGCTTTAACGATGGCCACGTCTATAGCGCGACGAGCGTGTAATGCATTCTATTATCTCGCGGATTTCGATGATACACGGTGGCTGGTGAAAAACTGGGCTGCGTAATGGGTGGAAAATGCGTCGAAAATGGGATAAAATGGTGGTGTAACATATCAAAGTTGATTATGAAATACTGTATAAATGATGTTACTTGTTAGTTACCATAAATATCGCAGAATCATTTCAGCTGCAACTACCCCGACTGTATCGATTTCAGTCTGACTCATTTTTTACTCAAAAATAAATATTCAGTACAAGGTGAATTTAGCTCAAACAGAACTAAAATCGAAGGGGACATTCTTAATTCAACTTTCTACATTTTTCATACAAAGTTTGCATCTGTCTATAACCACTCAAATACCCGGCAAACATTTTGAAAAACAGTTGCAGCTTCTTCCGAGAAACGTTTAAGACGATGACGAACCGATGGATGATTGGATTCCCAGCTTATCCAGCGATGATTGCCAATTAGTAGGCCATTATCGAGGCGCAGGTTGGTCAGTATAGTGGCGTGGGAAGGCGCATTGGCAGATAACGGCCGGGAAGATGAATGGGGGGGGGGGAGGTGGATCAAGAGGAGGGAATAATGGGATCGAAGGATCGGTCGTATGGTTGGTACTGTCGGGCCGTGTCAAATGAGCTTCATTAGGCAAACTTTGGGAGCAGGGTCGGTCGTTGTTGGGTCAGGAAACGACGAAGTGGACTTCGACAGTGAATGACGACGAGGGATCGTTCCAGATAAGAATCCCACCCTTCTTCGGGCCACTTTGTCGAATAATCTGACCACCCCTAAGCGTAGGAACCCATTAATCTACATTTCCGCGTGCAACTGATGCGTGCAGGCCGAGGCTTTTTGTTATTTAACTGGAACTAATGGACCGTTGGTGGTAATTAATACGAAAAGTCGACGAGCCGTGGCGAGGGGTTATTACTCAGTATAGACTCGGATGCTTAACACTGGTAGGGACACTCTGCGTGGAAGTGAATATGCTTACTGTCTAACGGCTTCCAGTTCGAAAAAGGGTACTTCTGAGACTGCAGATGTTTAATTAAAATAGTAGGTACATAACGCGCGAATTTCCTACAGTTTCATCAGTATTCCACCGCCGACGCGAGTCACGCTCTCCCCCGTCAAATCGAAGTGATTAACGTCCGTAGCAGGAAAATAAATCTCAAACTTCTCATATCACTGGTGCTCGAAAACCTGCCAGCGTCTCGACACAGGGGCCAACGAGCCGGCTACTCGGAAACTGGGTCGCAGCTTATAATTCCCACTACCCTATCCCCAACTTCCGCGGGAACTTTGACACCAGCGATATTACGAATTCTCCCCTCAGAATCGGGGGGGGGGGGGGGGGGAATATTTTTCACCGCCGCTCCGTTCGCCGAGCCTTAACAGACCCATCGATACGGGACTACTTCGTCCCACGTGTGGCGCTGTAAACTCCCTCGACCAGCCGATTTCCGCGAGCCTTAAACCCTCAGGAAGCCAGAAAACAAATTATTCCCACGGACCATAGTCCGGCGCGGGGACGGGCTGATAAACGGAGAGACGGCGTGCAGATCGGCATAAACGAGATCGAAGGAGGGGACATCGACTGACGTGATTAACGAGCGAGTCTCGCCTGTCAGCTGGACGTTTCTATGGCCGTAAGCGGATGTGGGGCTGTCCGGCCGGAGCCTGGCTGTAGTAAAGGCATCAGATTGAATTCGGGATTGAGCGCGGCGTGTGTAAGGATCGAAAGGATGACGCGCTACGTACGTCCTTCTCGATAAGGCTCGCCCGTGGAATTATGTGAACGGGTTCCCGGCCTGTTCACGTGTACAGCGGGAGGCTCGACAACGGGGGCGTAACTGCGGGGATTCGACGGGCGGGAAACGCGGACGAAGGTTCCAGGAAACGTTTGTTACGTCTGGCATTTCTTGGCCGGGGCCATTTATCAGCGTTAGGGTGTTTCGTTGCGAACTGGGCCAGCGGATACGACTTTGTTTAATTAAACGTAGAAATTAGAGTCCGAGGTTCGAAGCGGGTCGAAAGGCAAGATATGGTTAGGTGGGCTGCACTCGAGTTGGTCACTTTGATGGCTTCAACTGAAGGGGCACGGGCTACTTCCCCGAGCACTTTCTATTTATGCGAACCTGAAGTGAGTTATAACTTGGGAACGAGATCAAGTGGAATGTGTATTTACGTGTAGCTCTCTCTGCTGGTATTTTAGCAGAATCATGCCCGACAGTGCGCTGACTAACGCAGGCAGCGCGAAATTGGAGGGATTAAGGCTGAAATAAGAATGCAAAGGATGCCCGGTAAATCCGTTCGAATCGCGTGATTTTTCTTGTTTGCTGGGGATTGCTGGAGATCCCATCGAGCACTCTCGACTGGCTGGAGAGGATTAGGGGTGTGGATGTAATCGGATTTTAGCAGATCCGCAGCGTGCAATTTTAAAAGTATGTTTTCGATCACCGATAAATACAGACATGTACGTGCGGCCGAATTCGGGCCTACGGGGATGAAAGGATTCGGGAAAGGAGTTCCTGGAACTCTACTGTATCAAGCCGTTAAAATTCACGTCGATTGAATTACGCCGCGCTTTAATTCTCTATCCATTCCGGCTCGTCCATATATGTCTGTGACACTCCTTGCTTTCCCAACGAACCATCAGATCCGATTTCCTTTCACCAGGAACAAATAGAGCGCGCGTGTCCGACATCTGAACGGTCCGATGGAAAAACTCCTCCTACGTCGTGGAGTCATTAACGGATCAAATCGCTAATCAATTCTCACCTCACTCGATGGAAACAATGGACTTTGTTCCCGCTGTGGCCCGTGCCGGGTCTATCCGCCTGATCCTAACACTGTTACAGAAAATGAGGGCGTGGTCGGCGGGGCGGGGGGAGAGGCATTAAAAGCGCAATTATCGCGAGGCTTAATTACGAGGCTCTTGTAACATCAGCGGCTTTTCTTCGCTCCCGCTTCTACTCTTTCTTTGACGGGAAACCCCTTTATCTACGGCGCGACATCGTTTGGACTTCCAAACACGATAATCGCGCCCTGCCGTGCTCGTTTCAGTGTAAACGGCCAGGGGGGATCGATTTTAATAAGTTCTCGCCAGATTTGTTATTCAAGAGGCTTAGTAGTTAGGAACAGGAAGGCGTTCGTTATTCCACTGCTGAAATATGCACGTTGGATCCTACTGAAATGGGGGTGAGGAGACTATGGAAGCGGAAGTGGGGTGAAAGTACGCTACCTTTTAGGCACTGGAATTGTTGACACCTTTATTTATTGGAAACCTCGAGCTAATGGAATCTCTCCTGCGGCTATCCCTGCTTAAGGGGGGATTCTACCTTGTTGGGCCGAAAAATTGCATTTTTTTTTTGCTTTTTCTAAAAGACGATTCTCTGCAAAGCTTATAGCCAAATTCGAAAAATTGGTGAGGTTGTAGCATTTTGAAGCGAGTGGTACGCACTTCGAGTGGTTCTCGAACTTCCATGCAAACACATCATTTGATTGTCTAATTGAGAAGATGTCTAAAGACACTAAGTGTAAAAAATCAGGCTCGCTTCGCCCAGGAAGTAAATTCGCAAAAAGAAAATTCAGAGGGAATGCGCACACATAATATGAACTTTTAAACCCGATTTTCTCGAAACTACATTTTTCGACCTGGCGTTGAAGAAATCTCGACAATCAATGAAGCAAACAACTTGAACATTTACATGCATGTTCAGCAAGCGTCTGTCTATCTATGGTAGTAGATTTATTGCCGTATTTGTAACCGTTCCTGATTTCACTTAATGAAGTTTTGCCGATTTTTGAGAAAAATTCGATTCATCATATTCAGAAGCCTGCCATTTTAACATTTCTTTATTTATCTTAATGAATCTACTACCATCGATAGCCACATTCATACAGATTAAGAATCTCTTTCCATTTTGTGTTTCAGATTATCCTTAGGGTAGTTTTCGTTAACGTCAGGACCACCCGATTTTTTTTCAACGCCTCAAGTCAGCGCTCTGTATCAGCCACATTTTTTTTTACCGTCACATAAAAATTCATAACAATAGCTCAGGATACAATAAAACAGCCTGTCAAACCGCAAATTAATTTGTCAAACCGTTTTTGTACAAAAAATTCACCAAAATCACCGATTTTTCGGCCCAACAAGGTAGAATCCCCCCTTAAGAATTTTACCATATTTACTACCCACAGAATTCTGCGCCTCCGATGTTTCTATTTACCGAAGTATCAAGCTTCCTGAAAAGCTAATCAACTGTTGCCCTGTCCGCCAGTCTGACGCAACTTCGTACAGTTTAATCTAGAAATCAATAAATATTCATTAACATCTCTAACTTTGCCAATCCCTATTCAAATTCAAAGCTACAAGTAGAGCAATGTTAAAAGGTTGTCTGTGTCTCACTAATTTAATAAACGATATTAACCGGTTATCATCGAGACACTTTTTATTCTTTGGTTGTTGATAAACTAAACGAACCGCAGCTTCAGCTGCAAGGCGATATCGAATTCATCCGTTTTTGGTTTTAGCGGACGAGCGAAATTATTCTCCCGCGTGTGTGCGCTCGCTAATTGAAGGGCGCCCAGGGAAAAGCGGGCCGTAACGTTTCCGCTGGACTTTTAGCCAGCCATGTGGCCCAGGGAAATTTGTTTGCCTCGACTAATGAAAAAACTGGATTGCTTTCGAACATGCACGTTACTGTAACTATAAATTCTCCCCGTCCCCGTAACGTCTCTTTCCGATAGACGTTAATTGCGCCGAGCAGCGACATCTCAATTCCGTCGTTTGCATTTGCCTTTGTATTTTGGTAATCATTAGAATCGACAGATAAAAATAACAGGAAGAAGTAGCCACGAAAGTAAAGAAGGCATCTCCATTAATTCAGTCTCCCTCGGTTTCTACACTTTACCCAGTTCCACCCTGATCGCGGAGAACCCCAACCTACCTTAAACCCTTGAAGATACCCTCCCCTAAAGATGGCTGTCATATGCGCGACATCGGAGCACATTGTAGCACCACAGGTCGGGTCCCAGAAGCATTACAATTTCGCGATGCCGTCGTAATAACAAGAACAGGGTTGAAACAGCCCCCGGAATCCCTCTCCGTGACACAATTTACCGCTGAGCCTCCGCTGTCGCTGGTATTCTATTTCACTTCGTTCCTTTTCCACCCGCTGGTCCGAGGCTCGCCCTCGCGAGGCTGACCGTGCCTCGGAGCAGCCAAGAAGGGCTGTTCTGGGTCGCGCCGTCCCTTTGGAAGCATAATGACGCGAGAACGCATCCCGATCGAGCGGGATGGCCCGCGGGGGATACGCCGGCGGCTGTGGGTCGCTCGTTTTCCCGCCTTTCACCCCGGCAAATTATACGGCGCGGCTCGCCTCGTCGTCAAATATTTCGACGGGCCCCGCGCTCCGGGGCAAATGAAGACGCGCGCGGAATAAATCGATAGCTTTCAAGTTTACGCCGGCGAGGCGAAACCCCCCCGGCGGATGGCTGTTTGTTTCACGGCGGATGAGAGAGGTCGCGCCGTAAATATGGGGACAGGCAGAAGCGGAGGCAGACTTCTGCATCCGCTTGGGGGATCAAAACGTTGCGTTTTATTCGGGTTTCCAGGTGGCGGGGACGAACGGGGTTGTAGTCGATGGTGGGAGATCTTCGGGCGAGGAGGAAGAAACGGAGAACGTGCGGCGAGTGTTTAATCGTGATTGCGATTCAATGGCGACGTTGATTAATGAAATTCGTGTGTTCTGTTTGATCGTTGGCGATTCGCTTTTGGGGGTTGGGAAGACTTCGCAGGCGTGTAGTTTTGTCGATTGAATGTTAGATTAAATTCTGTGCTATCACCAAAAAGGAATCACTTTCTGTGCGAGCTGAATATGAGGCAGAGTTAAAAGTAATGAGAAAAGTGAACAGACCTGTCATCGTAGGACAACAAATCGAATCTCTCGAATTAGTTTACATCGTGTCCTGCAAAATGAACGAAATCATTATCCCCGGTGTCAGTACATTAATGACCCGTTATCGGTTCTATCGACAGCATAAAAGGGCAAATTATTGCATAGGAAGTAATTACTCGCGAATCGCGTGTCCGCTACCGTTTATTTGCGCCTGTTAGCCGGGGTGTCACTTTGCAAACCGTATTCAAGCTATTTGCGTATCATCCGCGCGGCCAGCTTCGCTCTTTTGAAAAAGTCCATTCGATTTCCATTTAACATCCCGCTTAATGATATTCCGCGGCGCCGCGCTTCCCGTTTTATTGATATTAAACGCGCACGGGCGCGTGTAAACCGCTTTGAGCAACGCATGCACGCCCGCGTCCCCTTATTATTACAATAATTTAATTCCATGACACGAACCACCTCCGCGCTGCCGATCGACACAGCGCCGAATTAATCGTCTTCGAAAGCTATTCCTGTCGCGATTCGATCGGCACGTTTATCGGCCAGGAATTCGCTTGCCATATCGCGGAAGGAGAAGCGACGACGCGTCGTGACTCTCGCGAACGTAATTACAGACCTTTCACGAGCTCCCCTTTGCCACCGTTGAAACGACAAAAGAGCCACCGTCCCGCTTCAGTTTAGATATGCAATCGATTCCACCCTGTCCCGCGTCGCTTATCTACTTGGCTGACCAGCGGTGCCCTCGTTTCACTTATCTGCGCGCGGGCCAAAAACGGGTCAAACTCGGCCCCAACTGCGGCGAAATGTGCCGCGTAACATTGCTCGCGAAAAAGTCTTGGAAACAGAGGGCCCCCGCGAGCTTATCAATGCGCAAAATAACGAATATCGCTCGGGCACAGCCGCGGGGGTTAATATGAATTTACGAGACGAGAAAGTGCTTTAAAGCCGCCTGAGAATTAATTACCATTTCTACGGCATTCTATAACGCGCAATATTTGTAATTGTGTTCTAGCTAATGCAACGAATATAATTGAACGTAACCATGCGAAACCAGCAATGGCTTTAATGCCAGTAATAGCATTACCCAGTCCGCGTTTCACAGTATTATAATGAATTTAACACGACACGCATGGATCTGGCACGCTGCATGAGAGTTTTTTAAAACATCGATTGTCAGGAGCAATGGCAAATTTACGGGAATTTCTGCTACCAAAGTGAAATTTCATACGTTTCAGCGGAGTTCAATTGATATTTGTGGAAATACGTGGCAGGGATCAGTTGTACTATCCCTTTGGAATAATATTTCATACACGACTTATTAATTAAACCAGACATTCGCGTAACAGTCAATCACACCTGCCCATTGAAACATATTAACAACCTCGCATCTCTCCGTGCATCTCCACACATTTCCACTAATTCAACCCTCTTCGACCCACATTCACTCTCATTATTTCTCCAACGCGTTCTCCATCAATGCTCGATCTTTGCCCGAGAATTCCGCCAGGCCCATCAAACAGAGAACCGAGCACGGACCTTGCTGAACGATCACCCGGTAGCATCCGACCGTCTCCATCTACTTATCCGCTTGGCTGACCGCGCACAGACCCACTCTACTTATCTCGCCCCCCCGCCGCTTTTGTTCCCCAGGCGAAAGCGTACCGCGTTGCACGCGTGCACAGTAGCCCGCTCCATTATCTATGCTAATTAACGTAACGCCGACCCCTCGGAGGGGGCGGCCGGGGCACGATCCGCGCCACAAACGGCTTGTTGCGTAAGAGGGCGAAAGGGTTAAACGGGGTAAACTTGAACGCTGACCCGAGAACACGGCGAGACGTACTAGCCTGCGTTCCAGCCCCGATAACGGCCAATTACACCGTTATCTGATTCAGACACGACACAGGCCGCAACGTCCCATCCGCGCGATTTTTCGGCTGGAAAACAGGTCCGCGATTCCAATCAGGCACAGCCCCGCAGCCTCTTATCTCATCCAGGATCTCGCCCCAGTGGATTTTACTGGGCGATTAATATTTCCAGTGGCGCCGGGGATCGACCTGATCGCGAGATACGCCTCGCCGGGATCAACGGCTCGGTTCTAGATCAGGCACTAATTTTTTATCAGTTTATGAAAGAAACCCTTCTTTTAAGTGCTCGACAAATAATTGTTTGAAATAATTTCTAAAATCAAAATTATGTGTGTTATATGTGAAAGCAGTTAGTGTTGCGAGTTTTCGTGAAAATAAATGTGTGAGGACTTTTTGGATTTCGTTGATGTTTTTGCAACTGTTAAAGGTTATTTTCATACATTTTGTTTATCAAATAGTTGACTTACGATGTAAGGCAAGAATTTTTTTATTATATTTATCATTTTGATTTAAAAGTCAGTGATTATTATTTAGTTTCAATTTTTTCTTGTGTGACTAATATTTTGATCACCTGAATAACGCATAGGGCTGTTCAGATAGGTATTGGACTTAACCCAAAATGGCAAGTACAAAGGAGAAGAGGTCTTAGATAAAGTATAGCGAAGAAGATTTAAAACCAACTCCAGAGGATATCAATCATAATAAATTGTTTGTGGGTGTCGTCACGTTCTTTACGTGATAAGAAATTAGTTCCCATGTATTTTAGATGATGAAAAACTAGTTCCCAGTTACCTTATTATTCCATACCTTATAAATAATTAAATTATACTTATTTTCGAGTTTTTAAAATTTTTCCTTAAAGTTTAAACACAAATTTATCTTTACGTAGCAAAAAAGTCTAAGATTTAGGGTTTTATTACGTTAAAAATCAATATTAAAGCGGGAAGTCCTTTAAAATGAAGAAAAACTAGCCCCCACGTTAGTTGGATTTAAAGGGAATCGATTTCTACGCTAGTAGATGCTTTTCGTTTTTACGTTCGAACGAAAATGTAAAGCAGAGGATGGCGATGCCCTTGGATAACTGAATTGAAATTGTAAGGCTTCTCTTCTGTCGGAGCTTTGAGAATTTAGATTTCTGTAGCGTATTTGCGTCACCCTTGTGCGACGAGACAATTGAATACTGGGAAGGGAGAGCGATTTCATATACGTAATCAGATATTTCGGTACACGTAATTTCGTCGGGGGCCAGCGGTGCTCCGGATTTCGAGAAATTGCCGGGACTGCGTGCCAGGGTACTTTTCCAATAGGCAGTATCGATTTTGGGCCAAAGTTTTCCGCGGGATGACGAAAGTTTTAATTCGGGACATTATCCAGGAAACGCGGGGAAAATTCTGAAACTCGCGGGATTCCGCGCTACATACACCGCTATCATGTTTCCTAACTCGAATTTTGATGAAAGTTTTCCGTGGAATCGGGAAGGTTTCGCGTAGTTCCCTGTAAGCGTCGGCGGATCCGAGGAATTCGTAAAATGACAGAATCCAACGTCACCTCGGCCGTTGTCGCGTTACTTTCACGAAATATCTCAATTTCCTTGAAAATTCTCGCCAGCTTGCTGGAAAATTCTGTTCGTCGAGCTTTCCGACGAGTTACGTAGGGAGGCCCGATTCTTTCAAGGGAATTACTGAGGAATTACCGCCTTAATGAAATTCATTTGAAATTAAAATAAATAAGATCCGGCGCCACGAATTCATGTGTGCCAATTACTGGAGTTTCATCGAGCCTCCACTTAATCTATTAAATCGATGCGTATCTGATATATGATCGTCTTGCTATCCCAACCCGTCAATCGAATAGGTTGCACCGCATTAATTTGACGCACGGCATCCGATGGAATATCGCCGCGACATTGGCGCTAACCAGATTTACAACTTCCTGTAATTCCGCGGAATTACGGTACAACATGTCTGGATACATACGTTAAACAGGATTTAGTATAATTGAAGCAACAATAGTGGGGCGCGTGGGAGCGTGCATGATAAGTGTTCTGAATAGAGATCGGCTCGCTTATCGAGATGCAAGGATCGATTTCCAACGTGCATACGTACACGTTCGAACAGCTTCGAAGAATACGTGCGGAATTTGAATAGAGCACGAAGCCACTAGGCGTTAATCGTAGCTGTTAAAAGTCCAAATCGTAGTGGCATACGTTTGCATCAGCGTGCCGCATTATCTGCGGTAATAGTTTGAAACACCCCCATTATTTAATTAAGAATCTTCACCGCGCCACAAACCACCCGTTTACTCTCTTCCCTCCACAATAGTTTAGAACGTCTTACCCCCCCCCCCCCGCCCCCTGGAAGTTGGCTGTTCGTTACTCAGCGAAACACGTAGCGATGCACACGCGTGGCGTCGCGTGCAAATTCGCGTAATTGCTAGACAAACGTACGCGTATTGCCGGGGAGCCGTCGTTGTTACTCTCATTATGCCGGTTTACGTTTCACAGGAGCCCGGCCCCGAACGAGTACCGCGGCCCCTGGCAATCTATATCGGGGTCGTTAACTCCGCGCGTTCTCCTGCAGGATCGAGACCGCAACGCGAGGACGCTCGCGGGAGAGAAATCGTCCGTTCCATTACCCTCGACGCGAGCGCTTTAAATCCTCTCGTTTAAGACGGCCAGCGAACTTTCCCCGGCCCGCCGCTGACTTTTATCGCAGCTCGGATCGATTTATCGCGCGTCCCGCCCGCAAAACACCATCGACGAACGTGCAAGTAATTGATCGATTCACGGATTGTTTATCCACTTTGCGGGGGTCGCCGGCTTCTTCGTTGGGGAGAGTGCGAGAGGGCAATTGCGAGATTTTAAGGAAACTCCGTTAGCGGTAACGACCCCCAGGGCTTGGGGCTCGTTTCGTGGGTGATTTTCCTTGAAACATGTCCTTGAGACGGGAGCCGGCGATTCTGGGGTACCTGAGCCGGCTCACCTATGTTGAGACTTTGCTAGAGGCTCAACAACCTCACCCTAAATGGGGAAGGAGGGTGTCGGAATCGAGGTTGGAATAAAGGTATCTTCTGTTTGCAACGTAGAGGTCTGCTAGGGCATGGATTCCCCTTCGTTTTCCAAACTTATATATAGTCGAAGTTGGGGGAACGTGGATTGAGCCAGCTGTGACTAGATCTTCCTAATAATTGAGTTTAGACTAGCGCGGGTTTCCTAGCCTATTAGGGTGGTGACAGGGGCTTGCACTCCTGTCAAACTTCGCAAGGATTGGCCGTACAGGTTTATCGGCTGGGTTAACGCTAGATATTACTGAATGAAACTCTCGAATAGTCAGATGTGGGGCGGAAAAGGGAGCCTCAGTACCATTTGCAATGATTAATTACAGGAATTTTTTTTTTTTTATAGTTTAAGACATTCTTAATACAATGCAAAAAGTTCCATTAAATTCTCTGTGGTAGTTTTCCTTTAATTAATTCCTAAGTATCGACTATTTTTATGGGCTCTCGATTGGAACATCCCCTTAAGGGGATAGTGGATTATTGGATACGTAAAATCGTTTGTTTCTTTGACGCTAAATTACTTTGATACCAAACAATCGTTATAGTCGTGCTTTTGGCAATCTATTTTAGGCACGTTTGCGAGTATTTACAAAAAAATCCTCGGAATGTATAAAACTGTCGAAGAAACCAATCATCTGAAAGCAAAATGCTTCGAGGTGATTATTCTATACACAAATATCTACACTGTAGAAACTTGCCGTTGAATTTGAACAAAATTTGTGGAAGTTACACACGAATCAATTTTTTCCCCACATTTTTACGGGAAAAAATCGTCTTTAAACAATTATAAAATGTTTCACAAACATCCAATGTTGATGCCGAATTTCTACACAATAGAGAATGGAATCCTACAGTTCCAGTTAAAATTTTAAGTGAAAATATTCATTGGTTCAAGAGTTATGATGTACACCGTTTCTGAAAATGGTGTTTCGAGAAAACCGGCTTCAAAGTTAAGTGTCCTATGCCAATACCGCTCTGCGAGGCCGTTACTCGACGGTGCACTCAATTACGTCCGCTGCTATAACTTCGACAATTATTTGAATTTCTTCATGAAATTTTGTTAAAAATTTTCATAAAGGATAAGACTTTTAAACTCAGTAAAAAAAAGTAATCGATTTTCTGAAGCAGAAATAGTCCACTACCCCCTTAAGGACACCAGGTAACACTTATTTCCAATCGAGTCCTCTTAAAAACCAGTGTGGAGATTGAACAACGGTAAAAGCGTTGTGCACAAGGTTCAAAATAGAGATTTTAACCTCCCCAATTAGCCGAATTCACGTTTCGAAGCACACGCTGGGAGGAAGGTACCCGCAACAAATCCAAAGTGAATGGAACCGCAGGAATGCCGGGCGTATAAAACGTCGGAATGTGGCAGAAGCTCGCAGAAGGTCGGGAGACCCGCCGGCGGAGGAAAAAATGGCAAGGATAACGGTCCTGAGACATCTCGGGGGAAATACGCGAGCGTCCCGTAAAAATAATGTGGGGCTCGTTTGTTGCGTCAGACAGTGATTCGTCTGGTTCAGGTCCGAGACGTGAGAAAATGGCGAAGACCAGTGGAAAAGTGGTGTATTTTTCATCTGCATACTTAGTGTCTGTTACTGGCACTCCGGGGGAGAGGTTTTTCCCTCGCCCGAGAGTTTGCAAAAAATGGTGACAGAAAGCGAACGAAGAGGAAGGGGATAAAGATAGGTTCCAAGGGTACGATGGCGGTAGAAAGCTTTACCCGCTCACCAAATTCTCTCGAGGTCGTTCAAATTTCTCCAGACAAATAAAGAGCGTTTTCCCTTTCGAGTTCAACAGTTTCGAAAGCCTTCCTTCGTATATTAGTGTTCCTTCTCGAGAACTCTTTCTCGAGAATTTATCGAGAAATTTGATAATTTCTTATTTCTCATTTCTCGAGAAATTACAGTGTTTCTCGAGAATCTTCAGTGTAGGAAAATTATTATAAATCCCATTTGTTTTCAGAAATGAATTTTCGCTTACTTCAAATTGTGTGTTAATCGTGAATATATAAACACATCTACAATCAGTAATAAATGTTAGAAATATATACGAAGAATTGCGCGATTGTTTATAAACTTTTTAAACTTTTCTCTTCGTATCGCCGATGCTCTATATACAATTAAACCAACATCCACTCAAAATGAAAGAAATTTTGTCACAAAAAAAAAGTGGATTAACTGACGCGACATTAGACGCATTGTGCTTTTGAGAAAACTATTTTAAAACAAAAAAGTAATGTTTCGCCTTGCTCACATTTTATATTAAATAAATAAATTTATCAATTATATTTAATATCTGTTTTTTTTCATTTACACAAGTTTTGTCTAAGCTGGACAGGAAAAAAATTTAGATAAATATTATTAAATTATTCCAAAAATATAAATTTTGCAATATTTTTTTAATTTCATGAGAATTCTCGAGAATTCTCGAGAAATATAATCTGATTTCTCATTTCTCGAGATGCGAAAAATATCGAGAAATCAGGAACACTACTTCGTATGGCCTAACCTTATCGGAATTGAAGAGTCCTTGTAGAATACACAGTAAGTGCCAAAAAATTAAATTCTATTCAAAAGGAATTTTACGATCCTAGTTATTTCTATCCTCCACGCTTTGGTTATTCTTAAAGCCCCGCAGCTTTTCATTCCAAAAATATGGTGGTATTTGGACAAACGGAGTGTTGAAATGACTCAACAAATACCGCTGATGCATTCTACGGTAGAGGGAAGAAGAGCAATGATGAAACAGAAGTCCCCAAAGAAGCACTAAGACGCGGTTGTTGCGAGGAAGAATACGGTCTGACTGTGCACAGTCACAGACTACTTGCTCTTAATTCCATGCAACTTGGCGAGCAGCAAGGTTAAAAGGCTGCGGGCAAAACGCGGGATGCTAAGCACCGCGAATGGAGAGCAAGAGGAACGTCTGATCTTTTCATTGAACGTGCTTCTGCGATCGTAACGGGGGAGCAGGTAAAACCGTTGCAGCCGCGATGGGCAGGGCACCGTGCTGTTACGCGGGTGCTCAGTAATCGTCAAAGGTTGTTTCTCCCCGCTGAAGAATGAGACGCAACCGGATTACAATTTCCAATGCAGCGTGTAATTACGATCGCTCGTTTCAGCCGCAGTTTCCCCCGCGCAATTTTGTAATAACCGTTAACCTCCCCCCCACCCTCCCTGTCCCCTCTGTCGGGCGCAGCAACGAAAACGTCTGTCAGATAAACAAACACAGTTCGGCGTGGTTTTCGCCGTAACGGAAGGCGGTAAAACGTCTGGCCGCAGAAGGAGCCCGCACGCGGTTCAAAAGCGATAAAGTTTATGCGCGCGAGCATTTAATGACGGAGAATTATACGAACCGGTAAGGTAAACCGAATGTATAATTCATGAAAGCACGCTCGTGCCTGGCGTGTCGTTAAAAGGTGCTCAATGTATCCACGCGCCACCAGAAGGAAAAGGAAAGGGACGGTAAGGGTACGGAGCTCGGGGGGGGGGAGGGGGGGGTGTAAGGGGGTTGGTTGGTTAGGGTGGACGTGGGGTACAGTAGTTTTAAAAATAACACGCGTCCGCGGGCAGGGCGAGTATGGGGATTCAGTGGAAACCAGCCACCGCCACTTTCCCACCCTCGTCGCCGGTTCTGAAAACATTTATCGAGCGAAGTAATTACAACGTAGCCCGCCGCCGAGGACTGGCCTCGCGTTTTAAAACTCCCATTGTTACTGGTCGATATCCGAGCCGCTTTGAGGAGGAATCCGTTCGCCCCGCGATAATGAATGGAATCCGATAGTCGCGGGGGACGAGTAATTATCGCGTTCCCTTCGATGGGACACGCTGGGACGATTCCTGTGATCGTTGCCCTTGATAAACCCGGCGATCCGATGTTTCTGCTGCTTCAGAAAGCCGGCCGAATCTCCCTAATCGCGTGATTAAAGAGTCATCACTGTTACTTCGTGGTTAAATTCGTTTGATTCTCGCGAGGGATTAGAAGGGAGATGTCCAAGAAATCTTTCTAAAAATTCGCGGGGAAGACGGATGGCCCGTTGAAACGCACGAGGACCCGCGGTGTCCCGGGTCCCCGCCAGAGGCAGAAGAAGAAGAAACATTGCAATTACTTTGTCGTCGTTAAAGCGTGTCGCGGGTAGCTTAAAAGCGTGTTTCACCCGCGTCGCCCAACTCGACCCTCCCCTCCCCTTAATGCGACGGTCCGCGGTGGAAATAAATTAACGAAACGCGGGCACGTATTTTCAGCCGGGTTATCGTCACGGGCGAACCTGCATATACACGCGTGCACACGTCCCGATTGCATCGAAATTTATCTCTGGCGGGCGTGATTAATACCGCGCCACCCCCGGCCGCTATATATCACGCGTAATGATGTAATAACCGGTCTCCACTTTCCGAGTACCACTCTCCTCTTATCCCGCCGCCGCATCTTTGTTCTTAATAACAGCGAAAGAAACGGTTGATGGATGAAAAGCGCGCGCGCCCCCCCCGCCGGCTATCGCCCGGCCAATCGTATTAAATAAACATCGGCATTACGTCGGGGCGATTTCGAAACTTAACGATCCCGTGGATTTGCATACCCGCCGCGAATCATCGATCCCATCCCTTCCACGCGCGGCTGTCAGCGGTCACGGGGGTGCGTTAACGATCCCATTGAAATACAATGCTGCGAGGCCTCGGTAGCAAGATAACGGGCTTCATAGACCGAGCTATGATTCTTAATCGCAGCTGGTCGTTTCAGACTCGAACAGGTCGCGTCTCCTTGAAAATGTTTCTTGGCATTTTGGTCAGAGAGTAACGTTCAAGTTTTGGAATTTGGAAGCGTAGAATTGTTTGTGTTAGGTACTGGAACTTTCGAAATGGAATTTGCCGGTGTGAGAGTTTGAGGGTCACGGTATCTGTTCTCACTGTTTCTTCAACCGGGGAATAATTATGCGTGACTGGTTTTAGGGGAAAAGGTAGTAGCATGCACCAATAAATTACTTCCGCCCGTTCTATTCGTGTCAACCCCCGTTTTTTCCTCATTCATTCGCGCGTTGTCAACTGGATTGCCAATTAAAGTCCGGGAAAAATGTCGTAACTGATTGTTTTCCTCTATCCAGTCCGGTCCAAGCTGTATCACGGATCAACGGGCTGTCCCTTTGTGCGTAATTGCCGCGGCTGTTTTCTCGCGTTGCATTTAATAACGCTCTCGTCCTTGATGAATGACGATCGCGCGTACAACTCCCTAATTGAGGCAGCGGTTTAACAGTTTCACGGTCTTTACCGCTGCGCCCGTGACAATCGAATTTCCATTCGCGTTAGTTAACGATGTACGATCCAAGTGTTGCTTTGGCGTCGTGATTCGCGCAGCCCGTGAGCGTTTAATTAATTTTCACCCGTATGTTTTTAATGGCCTCTTTGTATCAACACGTAATAGAATTTAAACAATTAATATTGCGTGCGATATAATATCATTACAAATTAAGAACATTTGGGCGTTTATCACAGTCTTTTGGGTCTTGAGAACCCAAAAAATCTCAGAAGTCTCAGGCCTTCGTGAGCCCTCGATGTCTTAAGACTTTCAAAACTTCCTCAGAATCCCGCAACCCCTGCTGAAATCTACCGGGACTCATGAAAGACCTGCATACATCATCCGCCCCAAGAATCTGCCATCGTTCATCGAATCTCATTGATGCCATCCCACGTCCACGGTTACCAAGCTCCAAAAGCGCCCCCTTTTTATTTCACCTACCCCCAGCGTCCTCGACGTCGTACGCTGCGCACAGGTCGACCTCTCGCAGCGACCGTTACCAGTCCAATCTCCCGCTCAGGCAAATGCTCGTGCCCGAAATTAATTCGTCGGGGTAGATGTAACGAGTGCGCAGGAGAACACGTAACGTGCTCGAAACGGAAATGAATTGCCATTTCCACGTCGATCGTTCCCGCCTGGCAAGCCTGCTTCCACTCGTCATTTCGTTAATCCCTTCGTCGATATTGTGAACACACACACGCCGCGCGCAGACACAGACGGGCGCCACGCCGTTCTAACTAGTCAATAATGGCCGCTGAATTTCTTACCACGCACGAGTGGGGCGCCAGGTACGAGTGCAAAGACAAGCGCCGGTCGATAGGCGTCCCGTACGTACAGGGATAGAACACCGGGCAGTCACGTAACGTCCGATTAATATCTCATTAATCGCTCGCCATTATACCGTCGCCGCACGATGGACACGATAGGACGCCCGCGCTTTACACCGCCGCGTGATTTTATACCCCCGCGATCCACCCTCCCCCATCGCCTTCCTACCGATTCTGATTACGATTTGTCCCACGATCCTCCGTGTTTACACGCGACTACCTCTTCCCCTCCTGCGAGAAAACCTCGCAACGGGCACAGCTTTAATTCAATAACACGTACCACGGCCTGTGACCCCGTTGCGAGCCCGCTTCCGAATCCCCCGTGCCGATGGTCGCGTGAGCTGCACTTTGGATTCCCAGTTTCGTGCGCGCCACGCGATTCCGTGGATAGGTCGTTGATCGATTCCTTCCATTTCCTCGGGCGCGCGGCGTACGTGTGGGTACTTTGCACTCGCCGCGATGAAGAATCTGTCAATGGCCTTCGACTATCTTCTTTCCGGCACGGTGATCGATTCGTCGTTACGTAATTCAATATTGTGTCTCGCCGGCTCCAACGATTTATTACCGCGCATCTGATTTGATATCCCTCGACCCGTTCGATTCGTTTCTGCCCGCGAAACGGCGCAGCTGCTCGTTACTCCGCCGTCCAACGGGATTATGAACTTTTTCGAGCAAGCTCTTGCGCGAAATTGCATGCCCCCTTATCAACGGCGGTTGTCCATAAATCAAACGGAATCGCTGAAGGAAGAAACGTCCGTAGACCTGAGACGCGACTCGTGTTACAATTAACACCGATTCCCAGCACGCGATACCCCGCGATCTTTCCTTGTCCAACGGCCGCGGATTCGACTCGGTTCCCAGTTTAATTCGATAATGGGGGGCCTTGTAGGCGCGTAATATCGCGGCGAGGCGGCGGTCGCGTGAGACCCCTTAATTTCAACTTCTCGGCGCGACGGTCGATTGCGACTCGAACGGAGGAGCGAGAGTGATGATTATTTTTGCATTTCCCCTTAACCACTGGGACACGGTTCGTCCCACACTCTGCGTCTCGTCCTTCTCGCTGGTTCCCCTTCCAAGGGCTTCTTTTTCTCCTTTCTTCCTCGAGGATCGATGAGAATTCGCGCGCTCAAGCCAGGAATCTTCGTTGGTCGCTGGATGTGCGGTGCACATGCTGGATCCGATCTGATATAATTCGTGCATTGCATTTTTACATCGGGTTGCAATGGAAAGTCATCGTTCTGCTAGTTCGCTGTTTCTGAGAATAATTAAAATCGATCTTCCCGAGGATGTAGGGGAGAGTTTCTAACATTTTGCAGGCGAAAAAAGGAACCTCAGGCGATGGGACTCGAACCCGCGATCTTCGGATTCACTGCGTGTTGGTCAGCCGCCTTAGCCGACTCCCCCAACGTCAACTCCCCGAAGTCTCTATGTTCAGAGCTCTACTTAACGGGGCGTCACCTATATGCCAATCGCACCACAGGATGTTTGAAACGCCGAATGCCTACAATTTCCAGAGATCCTGCGCGAGATTAACTTCTTATCTCTACTTGATGTACGGCGAGGGAGCTTCGGATCTATTTCGTAGGATAAGGATGGTGTGAGATTAGGTTAAGGGGGTATAACCGTTTGAAAGTGTCGAAAATCGGATTTTTTCTTTTTACATATTTTCATAAATTGATGTTTTAGGAATATTATAAATCAAGTCCGATGTGAAAATTCGGAAGACTGACAAAGTTAGGGTAAACGCACCAATAAATGAACACTTAAGGCTAATGAATGAACACTATTATAAAATTACGTTTGCAGCGCGATTGATTCCGCATGCTGCAAAAATTATTTGGATATGAAGCAAGAAATTAAAAGAAGTCTCTAATTAATTGGTTGCTTATTTTAATAACTTATTTTACTTATTTTAATAAAAAATGTCCATTCACTGGTACGTGTTCATTTACTGAAACGTTCGTCCTATATGCATTTGAATGAAACATCGCAGATAGCACGGGGCGGCGCGGCGGCTCAACCAATCGCAGCGGAACTATATTTTTCATTACGGTGGGCCTAAAAACTCGCACTACGTTCAACCAATTCACTTCCAATTGTGCATGCAGGATCGTAATAAGATTCCACATCGTCCAACGAGGGTTTTTTTTTTATTCCGATTCCCCGTTTATTATTTATAAAGAAAAAAGGTGGCCTTTCCTCTTAGAAAACTGTAACTTTACCTTTGATCTCTCACCATTTCTTTATTTTTCAAAATTTTCAAAATCGGCCCCGTTGGACGATAGCTATTGACATACTTTATAAGAAGATTTTATTGTTTTTGATTTCAGACACGACATACAGCTGTTTTCAGGCCCACCGTTTAGCCGTCCAAAATCGAGAGACTTTCGGATATGTATGCATAACTTCCGAAAAACAATAGCTTTTTAACAGAAACTTTTTTTTTAAGTAGTACATAATACTATGTAAAGATAGTAAAAAAACGGAAAATCTGCATCAAACCGTTGATTTGTAAAAAAATCCACAAAATGTACACATTTTCCGAGGGTTCAAATGGGTATATCCCCTTAAATTGAAAAACAGTTCCTGACTGAACTTCGCCTTTGCTTTTGTCTTTGTTTACTTTCTTTTCGTTGTTTTCTGCTTGTGTTATGCAATAAAGCCGTTTAATAATAGTAATAATAATAATAATAATAATAATAATAATAATAATAATTTGAAGATGAGTGTTTGAAATGTTGCGAACATTCGGCTGCACGATCGACCCGTATTGCTGATAAAGAATTCTGTAGAAAGTTAAAACTCCTGCACAAATTAAATCGCTCCAATCTCTCAGTACCACTTGTAGCAACACTGATTCACCAACAACCATTGCAAAAGGCGATCGTCAACGAATCGTCCACTACTTCACTCCATTTTCGCTACTTCCCAAATATACTCGTCCATCGACCGCGCACTGGCGTGATACAGCGTCAGAAAAAAGAGGAAACCCCCGTCTAAGGCGTGACCGATGCATTCTCAAGCGTTTCGCGGCGCGTCACGCGACTTTCCTTCCCCTGAAAATCGAATAAGAAAAGTTTCGAGATGCTTTTCCCCCCTCCTTGTTTCTGTCTACTTTCCCTTTGTTTCTCGTTTAATTCACCGTAGACGGCGATGGTAAACGAGGTAAAGAGGCAGAACGGTCGTTGTTCTTTCGCGACGAGAAACCGGCAAAGGGGAAGTTTCATTGGGGACCGTACGATTACGGGAAATTATACGGTGACTTTTACCGTCGCTCCCACCCCCGCCGCCGTCCTCTTCTCTAGAGCGAAAAAGAGGGCGGAGAGGAGGAGAGCGCTAAAAGGTTGGGGCGGAACAGAAATCGTATAAATGGAGCGAAAATTCATAAAGGCTTTGCGAGCCGTGTCGGCGGATATCCACGGATTTCCGCGATAAAAGTCGAGAGTGAATGTAAACGACGAAAGTTTTCATTTCATCCCGCATTCAGACGCATCTCTCCCCTGGTGCCTGGCAATTATTTTCCGCGCCCCGTGTCCGCTCCTTCGCCCCCCCCCCCTTGCCGCTGCTACCCGTACCCTGTTCCCTGGTCTGACCGCGCTGCTGTAATAGGGTAATAATAGTAATAATAAAAATAATAACGGAAACAAGGGCCGAATGGAGCGTACCAACGCGATGAGCTTTAAAAATGGAACACCCCGCGGCGGTTTTTTTTAAAAAATTCAATTACAACCGCACCGTAAGAGATTGTTATTATCGAGTATGAATGGAAACGTTGGCCAATCGAGTGGCGCGGGATAAAAGCAGGCTCCGTAGAAAGTACCGTTCGTTCCCTAGAAATTTTATTTCAGCTTCATCCCCCGCGTCCGCGTTCAATAATAACAGGGACGATATTGCTGCGGCGAGTCTCGAATCGTCCCAGCGAAATATAGAATGCGGCGCATTATTCCGGGGAAATGAAAAATTAGCTCGCACCGCGGCGCTCCAGCATCGACTGTCGAGGGTGTTTCCAAAGCGGTAGAGAATTTGTGGGGAGCGAGCTCTTATTCGTGGAATATGGACGCTTTCAACTACGCCGTTCGTCATCCGGCTCGTACCTAGCAAGCGTTCAAACAGATTTCCAGAGTCCCGAGCATAAGATCTCCTTCGATTTCATATGCAAATTTCATATTTCCCGGAGAGGATCGGACATGGGTCCGTCCTTCTAAGAAGAGACGTTTCCGGGGATTTAAATTTGCTCCGGGTATCGAACTTTACGACGCCACTCGAGATTCTACCGTTGCACGGCCCTCGCTACGGGCTTCGCGCCACAAATCACTCCGCCAACTTGACGTTATCCTAACACCTCTTTGGCAACCTCCAATACGCTCAACTGCTTAACCAGCGCGCGTCAATAATCCAAAGCAAACGTCCTCATTCGGTACGTCATCCCAGGCGAGCCGCCTACCCCCCTACCCCCCCCCCCCCCCCGCCCCCCCACCACCGCGCCTCGTCTCTCGTTAGCGGATCGGAGTGCCGGGGTGGTTTCCAGATTGCCGCGCGACCACCCCGGCTCGCCATTACGTTTTAACGAAAACGTATCTCCGCGATTACAAGGGTAACGCGCGGAATAATTTCGCCGGCTCGGCATTCGCGGCTGGAGGGAAGCGGGTGGATTTTTAATTTTCTTGAAAATTTACACCCACCCCGGGCCATCGCCCCGCGGCGATGGCGATATTCCCGGCCGCGCCCGCGGCATAATAAAAGCGTAAAAAGGGGCGAAGTAGGCGTGCTCGCGCTCTCTTAGATCTCGGCTCGTGCAACTTTAAAGTAGTTTGTGTCTAGGCAGCCTGCACGAGGGCTCTATACGCCGTGTATGCGGCGGCCATAAACGTTCCCGCTTATACCGGGTGTGCTCGTTTATTTATTGCTTATCCGAGCCAGCAGCGTGGCAACCACTCGGCTGCTTTCTTGCTTCAACCGCTCCCCGCCACCCTGCTGCCCCGAGGAAACTATCCCCAAGCTCGCATCCCCGCTCGATTTACTGTATCGGGCATTGCGCAATCTTGCCGTCACTTTTGCCGTCGCCCACTGTCTCAATCACCCCGCAACCTCTTCCTCCTTTATTCTCCTAGCGCGTTGCACAGCGCCTAGGCTCGCCGTGATTCTTTCACCCCTCTTCTGAACGAAATAACCGTTTCACCGAGAATCTTCCACCGAATTCTGTTACCGCGTAGTGCAACAGTATATGCGTCGCTGCGTTGTCCTGTCGGGCGCTGATACACTTCCGCAGCTTTGAACTTGTCGTTCCCTCAAATTAAGTACGCAGAGGAGCATTGCTATAATCCCCAGCACACGCTAGAGGCGTTCCCCTTCTAGAGCCCCTTTGAAGTCAACAAAGCTCGACTTCCTTGGTCCGCGACCAACCACCGCCGACGGATATCCCAAGGAGGGCGAGGAAAGTGTCGCGCAGGGGTGAAATAAATGAATAGCCCAGGACGTCGCGGCTGGGGGGCAAGGGGGCGCGGAAGACGGCGACGCGGAGCGGGGGTTTAACCCTGTAAAACGTGTTTTAGAAACAATCTTCCGGGGAGTCGTCCCGAGCAGACAGCCCTCGTCGCTCCTGAACACGTACGGACGGTCAAAGCTTTGAGACCGGCGTCTCGCGGGAAGGGGAGAAGCTCTTACCCAAATACGTGAGATTTCTAATGAGTCGGCCGAACGTGAGCTTTCAGCGGAGCGCTCGCGGAACGTTTGCCCGGAGGGCCACCCTCCGAGCCGGTTGCAAAATAATTCGCGCGTTTTCTTGCATAACCGAGGGTCGCGCGACCGCCGCCGAGGTGCGCGCTTTGAACCGCGGCGATCTTAAGCGCGGGGACGCGCCGGAAGCTCCTCCGGACACGGGCGACGCGGAATCGAGCGCTGAGGCCGCGTCGCGGGACTCGGAACGAAGGGAAATTACCTTTGACACGGTGGTTTCTTTGCTGGTGTTCAAAAGGAAGTTTAACGTGACGCTTTCGAGTGGAACACTTTGTCCGCATACTTTAGATCGCATTCTAAATTGTCGTATCTCTGCGCAGGGTTGAGAAGGCTGTTTACTTTAGAATTTGCATGTCTCGCGTCGTCTGATAATTTTGGCAGGCTATGCAAGCTCGTTTCTCTCTTGAGGATCCACCACAGTTGTGCTTGACTTCTCGGTAGTGTAGGGATACCTGTCCAGTGAATGAACACTTAAGTTGCATGTCTGTTAAAATTAACATTCAAAAGTCGTTATTTAATCCCTTGAATGTTATTGCTATAAGCGAGCTGTTTTATTACTAAAGTCAGACATCCTGGAACACCATTCTAGCAATGTTTGATAGCTATTATAACTTTCATTAAAAGTTTGACAGAGGATTAAATAAAAAATGGGCCAATGACCAGTGAATGAACATAAATTTCTAATGAATGAACAGGGGTACCCGAGTGAATGAAAGGGATAATAACAGAAGTTGGGTTTCCAATGTATTTAGTCGATTTTTTGTGTAAATAATTTTTCATTCCCCAATTGCAATAATATTATTGATTTGATACTTTACTAGTCTTATAAAATCATAATTATGCATAAGGTAAATGTACCAGTGCCCGGCCATGTCCCAGTACCTGAACAGCAATGCGAATTTTATTTATTTTTAAGCTTAATTTTTAATACAATTAAAAACAAAAAATAGTACCATAATGCATAAGTATTTAGCGATATTAATTAAAATCATTATTATAGAAAATTAAAAATCGTTAGATAGAAATAATTATTTTGTAACACACTTCGTACGCATAGCAGATTTCGAGAAATCTCTTAAGCTTCTGTCAAGACACTTCTGTTATTTACTAAGAAAATATTGACAGTGTTTCTTATTTATATATTATAATAATACATTATTATAATAGTAAATAGATTTAAATTTAGTTCAAGATAGTTAAATTTGCAAGAAAATTAATATGTTTTTAAACAAGTCTAAGTTTATTTACTGGTACAAGAATTTCGTGAATGTACGTAATTCAGACATACATTTTTAGGTTGTTCGCTTACTGGGACGATATAATTCAGGTATTGGGACATGCAGTTTTAGGTTGTCCGCTTACTGGGACATCTGCATATTTTCGTAATTTCATTAATAAATACGTCTATTATAATACATAAACTTTTTTTTTCAGTTTCCGATAGTATAATATTGTGTTATCGTTTCAACAAAATTTTTTTATTTCATGATGGTTTTACAAATTAAATTAGGAGACAAACTTTTCCGCTATTTCTTAAGCCCCTTAAGCGTCCGGGTATTGGTACATTTACCTTGAAATTTTGTTTCTGGCGTGGGTTAACCTGACCTCCACACAGGCGGCGAAAGTGTCAAGAGAAAAAAAGACCGGGTAAGTTGTTCATTCATTGGTAAAATAAGAAATGTCCACGTTTGCCAGTGAATGAACAACCGTGAGAACAACTGTTGAATAAACGGAATTAATGCCGTATAAGATATAAGTAGAAAGAAAAACGCTTTCGCGAGACGTCTGTGGGTGTTCACCCTAAATTTCGGTGCAAGTTTGAGCGTGAAGTGAGCGCTAATTTTTGAAGATGGGCGTTAATTTTTCGTATTATATGAGAAACGTTCATTCACTTGGGGGGTGTTCATTCACTGGACAGGTCACTCTACGAAGTGTCACATCGCGTGCATTTAGATTCAAGAAATCACGAGTGCTTGTCTTCGGAAGAAACTCGTTCTTCAAGCACCTGCGTTCAACGTAAATATTTGTCTCGCACCCTGTCGTCATTTCTTTCAAACTGACGGTTCCAGCAGATCCATCTTGTCCCCTCCGCCCCTCTCAATTCCTCCGCGCGGAGGCTGCGGGAGCACGAGCCGAAAACCGATTACGCTGCAGCCCAAACACTCGGACGCTTAATTATTAACATTTGAACGAGCGTTTGAACGTTTACCCGCCGTTCGGGCGCATCTCATTTATAATTCTCGCTCATTTCAAGCTCATTTATTCAGGGGATCGGCCCCGGATCCCACCCCCGGCCCGTGCCTAATTGGATTTCGCTTCGGCGCCCGCTGGAAAATGACAATGTCGTCGTCATAAAACAATGTCGAATGATTTCCATCGGGGATCCATTAATGAGATTTGTACGAATTCCGTTATTTGTATAAATCGCTCGCTACGACGAGCGAACGTTTAGCAGCGGGCCGCGCAACAAAATGTACCCGGTGGCCGGCTGTCGTTGAATTATAGCTCGATCGCCGATTGGCCGGGACGAGCTCGGCCGCGGCGAAAAATCGGCCCCCACCTCTACTGGAAAAGCTGCCGCCGAGGGGGTGGCGGTCGAGGCAGCCCCCACGGACCAGGGAGTGGACAAACAGATTTATGAAGGAATAAATTAGAGGTATCGGGCACCGAATTAAAATCCCACCGTGCACGTCCGATTAAACCGCTGTCCCGTTGCACGCGAGCCCAATTATCCCGCGGCGCGGAATGAAGTCTCCGCGGCATTTTATCCGACCCCCATCTGAGGCGCCGCGGTGGCCACTTGATTCGCGGTCCACGCTTTGCTGCCGAAAGCTTCGCCCGTGGCACGCATTACCTCAAATTAGCGTGGAAAATTAAGTTCTCCCCTCACCTTCATTGTTAGCGGGACGATGTTACGTTTGTTATTTCTTGTCGCCGGTAGTAATAATTAAATCCTGCCTTTGCCAAAGAGCGCGAGTGGCTTGTTAGGTTGCACGTGGAGAAAGGGGTGAAAGTTATGTGCGCGACGTTCTGCTTGGCGGAGGCTGAAGATTTTAGTTTAATTAGAAAAGGGCACTTTTTGTGGGGGATACTAATTGAATTGTATTTCGGTGGAGGGTGCTCGATGAGATGGAGCCTGCCTCACGCCAGTCATTTTGTAAGTTAGGCTTATAATGACCGTGCGATTTTGTATATATTTCATAGTTCGTCGAAACCACCGAGTCCCCGGGCGAAACTGTAATTTCGTTATCCTCCTCGGAAACGTTAAACTTCCCTCCTTTACCCAGCCTACGGAAACGCTGGTTCAATGAATCCAGCGAACCTTTGGTCCGAAGCCGTACGATTTCAGAGAGGATTAAGTTTCGATTTTAGCGCGCGTTTCGGCGGTGCGGGGGATTTTCAAAGCCGGTTTGGAAAAAGGGAACGGGCGCCGGCTTCCTCTCGCCCCGAAAAGCGCGAGCGCAAAGGAGAGGAGAGACTCCCGTCAGAGGCTGCCCCGCTGCGTGGCTTTCTGTATACGTAATCTAAATACAGATACAAAGATGGGGGTCGGGCAAAGAAGGCGGCAGAAAAGCCAGGGCGACTTCAAAGCGGGTCGCGGTTGCATCAAGAAGAGCCGCGGAGAGCTCTCGATGAAGACGGCTCCTCGCTGACCACCGTTCGCTGCCGCACGATTTATCGCCGATATTCCGATATTCCATGGCCAATTAACGAAGTCAACATCCACCTGGCTGCTTTGTGCCGTAATTAAAGCCCGGATGATCGATTAATTAAACACGCCGCACGCGCAAAGGAGGGAATTAGCGAGCGTTCCGCGACGAGTGACGGCCAATTGCAAACAGGTGCGCAGTGGTTTCGATGAAAAAAAAAAAAAAGAGGAAATTTGTCGCGCACTTTTGACTTCTTTTTGCACGAACAGAGCCAACCCTTCCACGAGTCGTACAGCGAACTTCGCATACCCCGCTTCGTATCTATATCGTTCGCCCAAATGCGCGTGTTGAACGCTTAAAGCGAGCCGTCCCAGGCTCGTATGTTACCGTGTCGCGCGTGTATTGCGGTTCGGTTCGCGGATTACAGAAAACAGACACGTGTCTCGCGCACACGGCGTAACCGTTGCTGGTATTTGCAGCCGGCTGGATATTATATCCCGTGCCCCCGAGCGGCCCCCGCCCTCCCTAAAGTAATTTCTAGCTAAAACAATGAAACGACCGTGTAATCCGCGGCGAACGTTTCAAGAAGAAAAAACCCAGGAGAACAACGGTAACGCGAAGTCGGATATAATCCTGCATCACAAGCAGTTAAGCCGCCACCGCGAGCAGGGTTAACGCGATTAGCCGCGTTCCTGCCGCATAAATTCCGCTGTGGTTTCGCTGCTGTCGGGAACTTTCATATTCTGGCCTGTTCCCCTCCCTCAACTTTCACCCACTCTCCACCCTGTCAGTTGTAATCTCCTCCCCTACTGTCGTCAATTACATCCACCCCCCCCCCCCCTCCCCCCCCCCCCGCTCGCCTCGCCCCGCCGACCAGTTAACTTAAGACTCGAGAAGAAGCAGCCGCGAAAGTTGGAGAAAAAAAAGAAGGAGAAACTTCGCTCGACAATTAAAAAAGGCGCGACGAGTAGCGTGGCGGCGCTCGCGTCGCTCAATATGGCGACCAGGTACAGCCACTCTCGCGGAACAGACCCAGCCACGCAGACACACTGAACCCCTCGCACGGGGTTACCGCGAGAGGTTAGGTCCTTCCCTCGCAGACGGGAGGTCCGAGCCTCGGCCGCGGGCTCGAGTTTCGTCGCCGACCTACCGTGCACTCCCGTCCCCCGGTCTTACGATACCTGACGGCCCTGTCGCGGGATCCTTTCCCCTCCGCGAAACAGCCGCACGATTCTTGGTAAATGGTCGCGTGGCCCACTTTTATCGATGGAATCTCGCGGGGCTGGCAGCAGCCACGGATTTTCCGGACACTGAGATTTGTCTCCGGCGAGTGCCACCCCCGAGAGGCGCTGCCGACCTCCGATATTGATTTTCCGGGGGAAAACAGAATAGAGGTGTGCCTATGATATGCTACCGACCGGGTGACTCGCCATCGGAGACGCGGGGTGGAGGCTGCGACGGGGCGAAGGGGTTGGATCGTGGGTCGGGGACGACACTGTCACGCGAAAACACGTTCGAAGGGAAAACGGGGAAATGTAAGATGGGAAATGGGATCCTTCTGTGTATACGACTCTATGGAAATTGTACGCCGGCAAGTAGAATAGACCGAATGTGGCCAGACACCTTCCAGGGCTGTGGGCTTTTGATTCCGTTTACAAGTGGAATAGAGTGATAATGGTCCGACAGGCAGTAACTCCACTCCGAGGGCTTGTATGTTCTAAAAGAAGCAAAGGTCGTGGGTTCAGGTATATCTCCTGGAAGTAGAATACAGTATCAATCGTCAGGCACTTGGCCCGTTCCTATTATGTAGATACATACCGCGTTATCGCTTTCTCGTTTCACTAGCAAGTAGAATGGACGCACTATGGCCAGACACGCGAGTTATACATTAATTCTGATGTTTAAGGTGAATTCTGATATTCATGCTGCGATTCGGTGCAATCTCCGTGGATCGTTTGCTCAAGCTCGTATCTAGTCCGCTTTCTTACGTCCCCTGCGTCTTGTAATTTTTGCGGCTCGATTCCCCGCGGAACCCTCTCGCCAAGGAAATTCTCAAAACTGCACGGTGAAGCTCCGCGAAACCGCGCAAAGCCCCTCGTATGCTTTCTCCGTGTTTCTTTTCGCCTCTCTCGCCCGTTTCTTTTTTAGTTTTCTTCGCGAGCACCGCGAGAGCCAACTTCTTGCTCGATGCACCAGGAAGGCGTTCGCACGGCCTGACCTGGATCTTTTCATACGTTCAGACCGGGAACGAGATTCCGCGTGTACATATTCACAGACCCGGCGGATAAAACGGCGGGGATCAACGACACGCGAAAAGTCAACGGCATCATTCCTTTGCTGGGATGACACTTGCCCATTCAGCTTTGATTGCTGAGGCATTGCACGCTCTGCGCCTTCTTTCGCCCTCTGACATTGGTACGATTTGCATCTGCTGATAAATCTTTTCTCCGCACGATTATTTGGCAAGCTGCTCGACAAATGCTTTATAACGTAACAAATGAGCGGTGAATAAAGTGAATCGTGATTTTCTCACGTAGGGGAGAGGCTTGCAGGTTGCCACCCTTTAGCTTTTTTGATCATAACTCGTCATAAAATTAACGTATCGTTGATTTGTGGTATAAGTTGAAAAGAGGAAGTGTAGAGCTACAATCCTGAGCTAGAAATCGTGTGAACTATCGAAAATGAAAAATTATACTGCAAATTCTCGAAAGTATCTAAAATTGACTCCTTGAAATTTTGGCTTCCAGGTTGCCACCCCTAGAAAAATTGCTGAAAGTGTAAAAAAACTCAATTAAAAACCTGATTCAGAAAACTTTTCAAAATTTATTAAATTTTATTTCCAGTCAGTGGCTGTAAACATGAAAAAAATATAAAAGAAAAGTAAAAAAAATGTAAAAAATGAACGAAAATATGACTAAAATGCAATAAAAACACTTCACTTCAAACTCAATGACAATAGTAAACATCACATAATCATGAAAAATGACATTTGAGTGTAAACAAGCGGGAAAGAGAGAGGTGGCAACTTGCATTCCGACGCATTTTTGGAAAATATGAGAAAAAATTGTCAATTCATGATATGTTTGGAAATCTGTTTGGCATATGTAAATTAGATAAAAAAAACAACACAGTACGAATAGTTACCTTGAATTGTCGATGAAAATGTTCAATTTACGAGCACAGGGAAAACACAATTTCAATAATTCAATTTCTTGACAAACACTATGTCACACTTCGCTCAGCAGGCACAGTGTTATTGCGTCTGTCCGCTCCAGAGGTTAATAAATAGTGACAACTACTCTCTTAACGTCGATTTGAGTCAGAGTTGAGATTATGACACTGCTAGAAAGTCGAAATAGAGCAGGGGTGGCAACCTGCAAGCCTCGCCCCTACCTATTTAGATATGTTATAATGTGAAATTTAGATGGATATTAAACTCATTTGATTCGTTAATATCAATTATTTGATTCGAATATCAATTCCAAAGATATCGCTGCCTCATAAATAGAAAAAGCCTTTTATCCAATCTCACGAAGAATGCTTTAAATTACGTAGTCGAGATGGACGTCACATCGCAATTTGTTCTTTCAATTAAATTAATTGCTTGAGATATAAATGCACTCTATTGATATCCCGTTTAGAATTCCATCGTTTCATTTATCTGTGGCTTAGCGAGTGCTCTGCCGACGATCGACCTTTATCATCTTCTATTATCGAGCACCCGGATAAATGTGTAAAACGTTTTTCTTCCTTCGTCGGCGGAGAGATCCGCATCATCGTGAAAAGACCCGGCCTCTCGACCTTTCGCCGCTTCGAGCAAACAGACTGGTTTATTTGTTCCCGCTGTAACGAGCGGCACGCTATTTCCAGTCGCAAACGGACTGTCGAACTTGTCCATGACCCGATAAAATATGGACCGATGCAGGTTCGCATTCAGCTTTGTCCTTTTCAAATTGCTCATGTAAACCGCTCGAGGTAATTCGAATTGTATATCGAGCACCCTTTCGAGGATTTCCAAACGGTAATGTGGCTCTTCCACGAGGCATCGCAGGATAGACCCTCTCGTAAAGAGACAATTTTGATCCTCACTCCAGGCTCGCATGTATTCAACTACCAACCAACTAGCTAGGTAGCTACTTGACTAAATGAATTTTAGAGCGTCGCAAATTGAAGCAGCTTAAAATGCACAATTGCCATACTTAATAATACTACCTCTCGTCGCACGCAAAGTTCTCCCTTGCGAGCCAAAAGCACGCGAACTCTGAGCGAAGCTGCCAGAGAATTTAACTTTTCGGAGAGCTCGGCTACTTTTTCTCTCATTAGGAGCAGTTCTTCAGTATCTTATGTACAATTCAGGGTTCGTACCGGCAAGCCCTTTGGTCCAGCCATTCCCGGAAATCTCCTTTAATCTTTTATATACCCCCGATCCACATCCGCCTCTTATTATTAATCGAAGCCGTCGGTATTGCCAATTCCGTTTGTCGGGTCAATAGGAAGCTGGGCAGCCGGGGCGCGCACTCAAGGTCGGCGATATTCCAACTTAAGTCAACCGAAGATGGAAAACCCTTCGTATTTCCTCGTTCCCTGCGGTACATACTCGTCCTGGAATCAGTTTCTACTCTCTGATTTTATTTCTCCATCTCGCGAGCATCTCCTCGAACGCACCCCTCCCCCCCCCCCCTCGCTTCTGTCGCGGGGGACGAAAAGGAATCGCCGATAGATACAGGTGGGATTTAGTTAAATATTCAGGGTGCAGCCGAAGTCGTGAGCGCATTCGAAACCCGGCCCCGGGGCCAAGGGTGGCGAGAAGAAACGTCGAGCGGACATGGAAGATTGATGCAGCCAGAAACATATACGGGAAAAGTTTATACGGGGACGGCTCTGCGTAAAACTCTTTCTGATGACACTGGAACGCTTTTATTTTCCCCTGGCAATCCTCGGCGAGCCCCTGCCACTGCGGATCCAAACGAATCCTCGGGTATAAAGAATACCACGCCGAACCATTGGAATTTTCGATTTGGGAATCCCGTGCGTCGCGCGCCGTAACAATTTCTTGCCGTGATTTTCAGAATGCTCGCGGGACGCTTTCAGGGAAATATTATTGAATGTCTATGACCTGAGCACCGCGGCGTGGGAAAATAAAAGAATTCCCCTCTTCTATTTTGTCTCTCTTTATCCTTCTGCCATCTCTACCCGCGTTTAAGAACGCTCGCTTTGGAGATATTGCACTGTAAATACCGGGAATTATTTTATCGTATATGACAAGTAATATTCTCTGACTATTATTCACAAAATTCGGTTACAGGTATTCACTGAATACCAAAGCTACTGAATTCTGCAGGTGGTATGGAATGTCAGGATCGGTAACCATCTGTTGTACCCATCTGTTAAAAATTCTTCCTCGAACGAAAGGACAACGAAGGGCGCAAGAAAGTGCCAAGCAGTGCGGAGACCCATGCATCATAGCTAACGTTTCTCGAGGGAACAAGAGAGGCACTTTCAGCTTCGCTCCCTCGCAAATTTTTCAACTTGCCCGTTATCTTCGCCCACGTGACGCGATCCTCTTGAACGATCGTCTGCCGTTTTGACGTGAGTTCGCGGGTTTCCGATGTGTAAAAAAGGAGCCACTACGTTCTTGTGTCCGAATCAGCTAGAAACGGAGGTGCGGAATGGCAGAAAGAGAGACAAATGCACTCTGTAGGCGATTTAAACTTCCGCCCGTCTGGGTTCGGGGAGGTCATGGGCTCGGACGTTCGGCGGGAAAGTTTTCGGCCCGTCTTGTCCAAATCACACAGCCATGACGGAATGGCATGTCCGCCCGAATCGTTGCTGGCCGGCAACGAATTCGACGGCTGACAAATTGGAACGGGGACGCTGTTCGTACCCCTGGAACGTCGACCGGGAAAGAATTTGAACGCTAATCCGTGATAAGAGTACGCCGTTCACGAGTTGACGCCGTTGGCTTCCGGCGAAATTTATTCTCCCGATCTTCTGTTTAGTTTAAAGGGGATCACTGTGTCGTGTTCGTTCGTGTCATTTGTGTACCTGAAGTGTTCTGGTCCCTTCGAACGATATCTCTTGGATCTGTCGTTGTAACGATTAGTGGGCTACAGTGTTTGAGTTAATAGTTCTATTTATTTCTATGTTGAGCTGAAGATTAGAGAATTCGAATGCTCAGATAGTACTGCGCCATACATACAGTGGCGTGCAAAAATATTCGGCCACCCTTTAAAATCGCATAACTTTTTTAAAATTAATCCAAACTTGATTTTTTTTTAGAAGCTAGAGGGATTAGTTTGTTAAATTATGTGATTCGTCGGATTGAAAAAAATGCACTTGGTCGGAATAGTAAAAAAAATAGTGAAAGTCGTTTTTTAAAATTTTTTTGCGAGCCGGTAATGGAAATTCAGAAAACCCGTTTGTAGATTTAAGTAAGTTATATACGTGTCTAAAATTTCATTAAAATCGGTTAACGTTGCTCTGAGCTATCAACGCTTAAAAATCGCAGAAAAATCACATAATTTATCAAACTAATCCCTCTAGCTTCTCAAAAAAACTCAAGTCGTTTGGATTAATTTTAAAAAAGTTATGCGGTTTTAAAGGTTGGCCGAATACTTTTGCACGCCACTGTAGCTCTCAACTATGTGGTTATCGAGTTTAATCCGCAATAGTTATATTTTTAATTTTCATTCTAAAATTGAATCCTTTCTAAAATCCACTAGAAACCCTGAAAATCCTAAAATCCTTCCTCTCAAATAACCGTCGAAGGTCCCAGTAATCGTAGAACTTTCGTAAACCAGTCTAAAGAGTAGATACAGAGACAGAGTATAGGGAAATTATTTTTCTGCCTCACTTTCTTAAACTACTTCCTTAATCTTGGCAATTTAACACAAGGGATAACGGTTTTCTGGGAAACCAGTATTTTTCGCGAACTAAACTCGCGGGGGAAGTTCCAATTATTGCGGTCGCAGTAAAACGATAATGGTAGCAAACAGCTGGTTGCGTTCGCCGAAAAGCGTGGAATCGCGTTACGCTCGCTATCGGTCGACCACTTAATTACCGAGTGCACGAATCATCGGGCCGAGGTATCGTGACGTGCGCGAAACGACGCGATAAATGCGTGCGAAACAAATTTAACTGGTATCCCGAAAGTTGGATCTTTGTAACTCGATACTAGCCTGACTGCTTCTAATTCTCAACCCCCATCGGTTTCATCGCGCTTTCAACACGCAATTTTTCTCCCGCAGCAACTTGTTCGACACGAACTCAAGCCTCCCCTAATTTTCAATTTCTGCTTAATTCAATATTTCACGATTCTGTTGCGTATTTAGGTAAAATTCTATTGCTTAACAATGCTAATTTTTATCCGACGAAGTAGTCTTCTTTTCCATTGACGATACATTGGCGATACCTTCGGCGATACATTCACAATAGGCAAGTACAACATACCTCTAATAGTAGCATTTATTTGTTGGAAGTTTGTTGGGCCAATGACGTTATCCGTTGGCCAAATGTTGAAGTGTCGGGCTATGTTTAAATGGACCAACAATTGTAACAAACGCAGGTCCAACAAAGAAAGCAGGTTTCTTTCCATAGGCGTAACTAAAGGTTTCTTTTCAAAAGACGTCCAGAAGGCGTTTTGAAAAACTTCAAAAGATGTCGTAAAGATGTGTTTTTCAGTTCTGGTTTAGGAAAAAAAAAATTCGCGGTGAGAAGAATCGACGAACCCGAACTTTCCGGTTACGAAGCAACCGTTGTTCGCACCTACTCAACACATTTCCTTGTAAACGCTTCTAATTTCTAGTTACATAATTAGTATTAATTGTTTATAAAAACTGCGCAGTGACGCGAAATATTCTACAAAATATTATCATTCGACCCTTAGACTCATTCCTTAAAATTTCACTTTCGTCTTAAGACAGACGTCCTCATTGCGTATTTATAAATAAGAAAAGAAAAATTACAACTTGGAATATAATAACAGCTTTTGGATGCAGCAAATTTTCTGACGTTTGTAAGACGACATTTAATCATTCGTTGTAAATTTTTTGTTAATTAACCAACCATAATAATTGTAGACCAAACATTGAATATTCGTAGGGAAACTGTCCTAAATTTTTGTTAATTAACCAACCATAATAATTTTAGACCCAACATTGAATATTCGTAGGGAAACTGTCCTAAATTTTTGTTAATTAACCAACCATAATAATTGTAGGCCCAACATTGAATATTCGTTGACAAACTGTCCTAAATTTTTATTAATTAACCAACCATAATAATTGTAGGCCCAACATTGAATATTCGTTGACAAACTGTCCTAAATTTTTATTAATTAACCAACCATAATAATTGTAGACCCAACATTGAATATTCGTAGGGAAACTGTCCTAAATTTTTGTTAATTAACCAACCATAATAATTGTAGGCCCAACATTGAATATTCGTTGGCAAAGTGTCGTAAGTTTTTTGCCCTAAGCCCTATGTTGGGAATTTGTAGACAAAACACTAACTATATCCCAACTAATTCCCAACTGTTGGCTACCGTTGGCCAACCAAAAATGCTACTAGGGACGTTTAGTATCAGAAGTTCGATGTCCCTTCTTCTATTTCAGTATCTAACTCCGACAACTCTGTATCTCCACGAGCTCCGACAAAGTACAATACGCGTATTCTAGTGAATTCGATCGGTTGGAAATTAATTGAAGGAATCGCGCTGGCTCCTGCAACGAGCGCTTGGAAACTAATTACGCGGCGCGATATACCGGCCATTATTGTTAATTACATTTCGCGCACGCCGGTTGCCCCGTGAATTAAGAGCCGTGGCCGAACGCGATCGGTATTAACGACGGATTTAACCGGTAATGTCGATATAGCGTGTCAATCTGCATTAGCCTAACCGCGTGCTCGCCCTCGCATGCCCATCGAAGAAGTTAATATCGCTGCCCCGGCTCGATTTCTAATTACCCGCGCCGCAGCGCTGTGATTCGTTGCGCGAACGCTTCTAGGATTGCGCGATCCCCCTCGAGTTTCTCCAAAGTGCTCCAAGTGATTTCTTCATCCTTCCTTCACGACCGCTGCGCCCACTCGAACGTTTCAATTAAAAGGTCCTCTCCAACTTTACAGGATTATTTATTATCGTCGGTGTAACTGCTTCAGTGATTTAAGGAGATTATTGGTGTCTTCGGATGAACGTGCGTAGCGAATTTTTAGCAGTTTTTAAAAAAATAATTAGACAGTGTCGCGTTTAAAAAGAGATTGTCGAAATTGATCCAGTGAAACGGGGTCTTCTATTGTTACCCGAATTAAATTTCCACGCTCGGTGTATTTTTAAATTCTCATCCTCTCATCATCTCATACATTCGTTAAAATATTAAAACATGGTCTGGTAAATCCATCTCAGAAATAGTTATTCGTACATATTCTATGTAGTTACCGATATTTTATTCTTCGAGCTTGATGTCGTGTCACACGAGAAGTACTTATAATAAATTGATTGTCATTGGTTCCTCTGAAATATTTAATTTCGGTGCATCCGAAATTTATTATTTTATTTAGTTCGACTTTACAAATCACGCGTAGGTACTTGTAAGTATTTCAAGAATGCCATTTACAATCATATTTAACATTAGGTTATCCATGACAATACAGCATTCAGCAATTTCTTTTTTATCAAGAGAAAAGTGAAGAAAAGGTGGCTCTGGAAAATATGTTACTTCGTAGTGGGACAATGAAATTAATTCATATATGTTTATTTAACGAAGCACGATTCATGGGAATGCGAAGCAACAATGGACCTGCAGCCTCTTCCTCCTGCCTTTGTCTCGCGGTTGCCTCTCGGTTATTACCGGAGCGTACGCGCAGCCCCTCTCCCTTAGTCACGACTCGTTCATACATACAATTAGCGTGGGATTGCCGGTGAATTAGCCACGGTACGGTTTACGACCCGAAAACACGACGGTCGCCTTTCGAATGGCCGCCTGGAAGACGTTTATGCCTCGTGGTTCTGAGTCACTCGCGAGCTACGCCCGCGAGGAGCACCGTGCGAAGGTGGTTTCAATTTGCAGAGACGCTTCTTCCGTGTGAGTCACAGAAAGGGAGGAACTTTCGCGTGATCCACGAACACCGTTCGTGCGCTTGACGAGAGTGTCGTTGAAAGTTTACCCATTGTAACGGGTACTTCTTTGTTCGCCTTCGGAACGCTTCCTGAATCATTAAGTAATACCGTGTTTTCAAATATTTAACGAATCCCTGGAGGCTACGACAGGAGATGAAATAGAAATTACTTTCTACATTTTTTATAAGAGTAGATTGTTACAGCATTGAGGGAATATGGGGAACAACTTATTTATTTTGCAATAGCTTTTAATTACTAATGGATTTAATGTAATATATTGGACTCTAAATTTAAAATTAGGAAAATTGAGAAGTATGGACTTGGAGACTTTACCAACGAGTCGACAATGTATTCTATTGAAGATTATTGCATATTTGAAGCATAATTGAACCCTGAAATACATTTCAGTTTGATGGTCCGTAGTGTTGTAATATTTCACCAACCGTAGGGTTGTTCGGATGAAAGCAGGAATTATCTACATCCGGAGGATCTTGCAATCTTGAGATTTAAAATGGTCGCTCGTTGTCACCGTGTACCGTTCGCAGTGTGCTAAAGGAACGGCGAAATTGCGAGTAATTCCAGCAGGGCGTCCCCTTGTATCGCACGTTATCGCGACGACACGACGTCGCGTTCACGTGGGTCCGGGAACACGTCGCCGTGTAAATTACACGGGCCGCGAATCTAATAGAGATTACGGGTGGGTTTCAAACCCGAAAGATCCGGGGGTACCTACGATTCCGCCTGAATTACCTTTTCCACTGCTTGCCGCGGCGCGATTGCTCGCGTTAACGCCGCGCGTGTTTGTGGCATTCGGCCGCGCAATGAATTAGCATTATTAGACACTCGCTGATATACATACCTAATGCTTTGTCATCCGCAACAGGTGGCTACGTCGAAGTGCGCGCGGGGCTCATCTCACGTAAAAGAAAACGACACCCCCGACCCCTGTGGCGTTTTTCAATGGGCCGAATTCGCGGCACCGTTTCGATTTTATTAACGATCCGGGGATTGCTTCACGGGCGCGAGAATTATTCTGTTCCTCTGTAATCTTCAATTCTTTTGGTAGAACAAAGACTCGGCAGAGAAATATCGATAGTCGCGCGTTGTCACTTGGAGGAACCGTAAAACGTGAAACTATCCTTTCTGATTACTAACTATTGAGTAATTATATGTATGATGATCTTAGCTTTAGGGGTGTTGCTTTTCATCCCGTTGCTTTTTCTCAATTAGTGTACACAGAAGTCAATTAATGGCAGTCGAGTCGATGCGCAAGGGTAACGATGCAGTCTCGCTTTGGTTTAGCGGGCCGTTAAATGATCGGCCTTTAATAAACCGCTGGAAATAAACGTACCTATACGAGTGTAATGGGATTTAGTATGAGCAGCAGCAGGACTAATAGCCAGTCAGGACGCCAGATCACTCGCATATTTGCCGCAGCTCCGGTGGCTTTCGGTAGCTTTGAGACCAGACCATCCGGCTTCTATAGTCGTATCAGTGGCATATCAAGGGGACCGCGTTTGTGGTTTCGTCCGTTCGTTCGGTCAGCTAACAGCCACGATCGATTTGGTACAGGAAGATCCGCTATCGGCCATCTCTCGCGCTGCCTTTGCCAGATTAATCGCTGAGAACGTCGACAATCCGATAAAATCGACACGTCTTTTTGGCAAATGAACACAGATGGCTTGCATAGTAATGAGTGCCATTTATGCGGCTTTGTGAACGTGGTTGCAGAGGTTTCCGCTTCTTTCACTGCTTGAAATGTTAACGGTACCTTTACCGGTGTTTTGCAGTATTGTTCAGATTAGACAAAATTTAAAGCGAAAGAAGATTAACTCTGGAAGGAGGTATACCCATTTGAACCCTCGGAAAATGTGTACATTTTGTGGATTTTTTTACAAGTCAACGGCTTGATGAAGATTTCCCGTTTTTTTTACTATTTTTACATAGTGTTATGAATTACTTAAAAAAAAAGTTTCGGTTAAAAAACTACTATTTTTCGGAAGTTATGGATACATATCCGAAAGTTTCTCGATTTTCGACGACTAAACGGTGGCCCTGAAAAAAGCTGTATGTCGTGTCTGAAATCAAAAACAGTAAGATTTTCTTATAAAATATGTTAATAGCTATCCTCCTGCGGGGCCGATTTTGAAAATTTTGAAAAATAAAGAAATGGTGAGAGATCAAATGTAAAGTTACATTTTTCTAGAAGAAAAGGCCACCTTTTTTCTTTATAAATAATAGACGGGGAATCGGAATAAAAAAAACCCTCGTTGGACGATGTGGAATCTTATTACGACTCTGCATGCAAAATTGGAAGAACGTTGAATTGGTTGAACGTAGCGCGAGTTTTTAGGCCCACCGTAATGAAAAATATAGTTCCGCTGCGATCGGACGAGCCGCCGTGCTACCTGGGATGTTTCACTCAAATGTCTATAAAACTTCGTCAATTTACCGAATTTTTACATCAGACTTGTTTTATACTATTTCTAAAACATCAATCTATGAAAATATGTAAAAAGAAAAAAATCCGATTTTTGACAATTTCAAACGGTTATACCCCCTTAAATCTATTCCATCCTCGTCGCCACTGTTAGGTTTGTACGACCGGGGAAAAGAACAAGTGAATTGGAAGCTAGCTTTTCAATATTTAGTTTAATTCTTGATATACGTGACAAGGTACGAGTTTATCGCTCGGAATGCGGTAGAGCTCTGCCAGTTCTCGCGGTCGCTTAGAAGTTCTCGCGTCCTTTACTGTTGTGTTTACCTATCAATATGGATTACTTTTTCAAGCTTCCACTGTTCAAACTTCTATTACGAAGAAGAGATTTTCCAAGTACCATAAGTGTTCCCCAATTATCTTGGTAAAACTTTTATTATTTTTCTACCGAAAAAGTCTTCACCTCCCGTTCCACCTATAAACACTATTTACTTCCAAACACATCACCGCGTGGCGTAAAAACTTTGCCAGCAGCCGGCGCGGCGCGCGAATCGAATGCGGCCTCGAAATAGAAGCGATGCGGTCGGATGCGGTGCAGGGCCTGAGTCCAGATTAAAGGCAGAATGGACTCGGGTTGCGGATGTGTTGGACGTTGATTAAGTTGGCTATGATATAAAGTTACATGTGGTTAGCCCGTCGGTCCCAGGCCAGATTCGACGTGGCTTGATTGTGGATCGGTATCGTAGGTGCAGATTGCGGCTGTTGCTGGCTCCCAACTTCGGTCTATTGATTTCTTCCCGCCAGCGGGATTCCGTATTCAAAGCCTTGCGCTTTGAAATTGTACCGGCGAGGTCATACGGCGCGACGTTCGCGGAAGAAACAGAAATGCAATTTGGAATGGACGGACGAAGCTCGCGGGTGACAAGTCTCGAAGGCTGATAACACCGTTGCAGCAAAAAATAACCATCGAAGCTTTAACACAAAATACCTTCGCTAACATATTTTTCTTATCTTCGAGAAAATCGAAGAGCAGTATTATACACTTATTGTACTTAAGGGGGGAGCCTGGTGTAGCGGGGCGAAGAAACCGATTTTTTTTTTGCATAAATCAATAGTTGAACATCGCGATAATATCTTCCCAAAGCCGCAAAACGAAATTCGAAAAATTAAAGCGGATATAGCCGGTTTTGTTATGGAGCACAAGGTTAGCAGAAAACTTGAAATGCGTTTTTCTCGAAACGACAGTTTTACAATTGGCGGACAATGTAACTCCAAAAATATTCAACCGATCGATTTGACCTTGTGCACGGATATTTGTGAACATTTTTTTCACAGAGCTTAGTTATTGGCATAACGATATTGTTTAAATAAATAACTTTCTTTACACATTTAAGGCAAATTTTCGTTGGAAAAAGTGAACTTTTTTTCAAGAGGACGCCATTTGTTCAATTTTGCATCTTTTAAGTTATGAATTTATACGATTTGTGCGTGCACTCATAAACTAAACAAAAATTGTTCGATTTTTGGTTTTACATGAATACAGTAGACACTACGTTGCCCGCAGTGGAACAATTGCGTCGTCAACGGACTGGGCATAAGCCCGTATAACTCTGTTATTTACTGCTCTTTTTAAAAAAAAAAATTTATTTATCTACCTTAATCCTATATTACAATATCCTGAAAATTTCAGAAAGATCGATTAAATATTTTCTTTAAAACAAATTCCCGAAAAATGCCTCGATTTTCAGCTAGTTACACCAGGCTCCTCCCTTAATAGAACACAACCGTGAAGCAACTGTGTCCCTTATGAATTTGTATCTGGAATCCAGTTTCTTAGCGGTATTAGAATCCACTGGAACTCTCTCAGTATAGTATTGGCCAGGGTGTATCATCGGGAGGAGATGCGCGATCAGATATTCATTGGTCCCCCGAATCGATCTGCAAATACAAGCCACCCCCGACGTGTTTACATAGCGCTGCCTGTTCCATAATACGCGTTTATGTTCCAAACTGTATATACACGCCCCTAAAGGAATCGGATATGCGAGTTTACGGTGTTGCACGCATCCGTCCATAACAACTGTATCGAGTGTCCGATAACTCCCGCGGGATTGATCGACTTCCATTCAATCCCCTGGCGAATTAATGTGCGCTACTTAAGGAGCAGCTGACAGCTTCGAACAATTTATATTTCACGTCACTGATAATATAATTGGGAGCCATAATAGTACTCCTACGTGCCTATCTAAGCCAAGCTATCGAATGTGGAACTTCAAGAAGGATTTCTCCGGTACGAAACATGTCTCCGCGAAACTCTGACAGTCGTATCGAGTATCTGTCACATGGAATCATTCGGTCTTAGTAGGAACAGTCGATTTGTCGATTAAATTTTCCCCGGTTAATCCGTCTGCCTATTCCATGTGTTGTATTTCAGTCTGTTAGTCGATCGATTATAACGGAAACGCTTGACGAATCCCCGATATAAAGTTTCTATTTTAACTGACACGGAGCTTAGGTCTACGCTGCACACGCTCACTTTGCGACAGTGCCAATCAGTCTCGTTGCTCCTTCTATCCTTCGAATGTCATAAATATAGTCGACATGCAGGCATTAACGCGAGAGGAAATTAGATGTCGAAATCGTCTATTTTTAGATAACTTTTGAACTCCATAGTTCTTAAATCAACTGTTTCTTAAACTTGCAACTGACAAGGAGAGTATTTTAGGTGCCCGCCTCCGATCATTTTGATTTTTGGATATGTTATAGAGGACCGAAAAATAAGAAATACGTGTTTTTTTATTTCTCCCCGTTTTCATATTTGGGGGGTGAAAACTGCGTTCAAAGTTAGGGTTGAAAAATCATTTTTGTGGAATATCTCGAGAACTATTAGAGATAGGGGAATAGTGTCAATGGACGAATTTTGTGTCTTTGAATGCGAAATATGACTGACTCACCAGATTTTCAAAAAGTCAATTTTTTCCACAAAAATGATTTTTCAACCGTAACTTTGAACGCAGTTTTCACCCCCCAAATATGAAAACGGGGAAAAATAAAAAAACACGTATTTCTTATTTTTCGGTCCTCTATAACATATCCAAAAATCAAAATGATCGGAGGCGGACACCTAAAATACTCTCCTTGTGAGTACTATGCTATACAGAGCCTTCCTCCCTCGGGCGGAAATCGGCCAGCGATCGTTCCTCGTTAGTTCCCGAAATCGTAATACAGAATCGTTGGATGGATTTGCGGGCAGAGCTTATGCCAGGGGACCATTCCGACGCACACGCACGCTTACGCAGCGTAAGAACCCGGTTATGCGGGTTAACGGAACGACAACAGGGGGCTCGATCGTTCGTATACACCGAGCTGATCCATGCCCGATGTAAAGCGTTGTACGCGGGGGCGGACGGTGGCTCGGCGGGGGGGTAGGGCGCAGCACAACAGCGCTCGAATCGTGTACACCCAAATTGGACGGGAAATTTAGTGGCCTGTCCCACGAATCTCGGGTACCCCGGGCTGCCCCTTGCCCCGTCGGACCCCACCCCCTCTACGCCCCTTTCCGGTCGCCAAAACCAAACCATCGGTCTCGTGCATTACCCTCCCAGACTCGACTACACTTTCGGCAGTCGCGAAAACGCGCAACGGGAGCCAATCTATTGGCTTTCAGCCTCCCGTCTCCGCTCCCGTCGCCGCGCGGCTGATTCCAGGAAATAGAAAAATCGCGGGGCGTATCGCCGGTGATCGGCCAGCGACGTTCACCCCCGGCTTTCGCCAGGAATCCGTTGATAAAACGCTGCCACGGCCGCGGTCCCTCCCCTCTGCCGAGACCCGTCCAATTTGCCGATTCTGTTCTTTCCACGGTGCATCGATCGATCCCAGCTTGTATAAATCGCAGCGGCGGAGGGGATAAGTCTGGTACACGAGACCCGTCTAGCAGGGAAGTGGTGGTCCATAGAAAATCAGGCTTTTGCAACTGTTATTCGATGTGTAGGGTCCTGGGATTTACTCGAAATTTCCAACATGGGTGCTGCGTATTGTACCGACGTATAAATACGTAAATAAATACCGGTCCCGAAGCAACTCCACATCGCGAACGCCTTGACCGCACTCGTAAATCCTCCCCAAGACACCCGGCTTTCGTAAGGCAAATGAGTCGAAGCAGTAGCTGAGACTCCCGTCGCGGCGTATCGTTAAATCGACGACGTGTATCGCGGCGTAACGAAGTTTCCACGGTAACGCCGTTCCGTTTGCCGATCGGATGTCAACGGGCCCCCGTGTCCGCCTCCCCGTTTCCGATCCTCAACGAGGTTATCGAGTGCAGCCACAGTGGCTCGAAGAAGGGTGAAAACGGGGCGACAGGGGAGAGCGGCTCACGGGGAGGCGTGACGGGCAATGGCAGCCAGGAACCGTTTCCGCGGTTTGTCGGCTCCTCTTCACGCTTGACCTTTACATCGATGGTGAACCCTTGAAGCCCCGGTGGCGGCGTTTACAACGATGATTAAACCGTGACGCTTCGAAACCGCGGCCTCGTGTGATTTCACCGCCGCGACAGCGTGGTCTTCGCTGGCCGAACTTGCGAATGACCGAAACGAATTTTCGGGCATCACCTCCGCACGCTTTCGAACGGGCAGATTGAAGGCCGCGGTGCTGTGGGTCTTCAAATTTTTACCTATAAGAATTTTAACTACTTAGATCGTTTAATGGATGATTTAGGATTTCATCATTTTTATCGCAGATTCAGTTCGTTTAGTTGATACCGATTAAGGCAGTGATTCCAAACCGGTGGATTGCGAAGTGTTTTCTGGAGGGTCGTCACAGTTTTTTTTTTTTTTTTTTAAATATTATTAACCCGGCGTTGGTCATGTGGGGTCTCACAGACCACAGATTTTAAATCGAGTATAACTTTTTAACAATGCGTGGCAGTGTTATTTAGTTTCTTCATTATATAAGCTATTTAGGAAGTATATTTTTGTTGAATATTAAAGATGTTTAATTAGTTAAGTATTTTTGGGTAACAAAAATTTAATTAAAGATATGCATTTCTATAATACACTAAATTAATTGTGGGATCTGTGGGACCCCTCCTTACTACTCTTGTTAAATTTCCCGACGTCACCAACGCAGGGTTAAGCTAGAATTATATTCTGAAATACCTATTTTTAATTTGTTTTCTTTACCTGATTAAATTTACGTTGGGGTTATATGGTGGTAGTGGGTCGCAAGTTATTTGAATATCATACCTAAGAGGAAATCGCGACTCAAACAGATTGGAAAACACTGGACAAGGCTTCCAGCTGTAAGTTGTGTCCACTAGGAATTTTATCCCGACATTTTTCCAGCATTCTTGATTAGTTGATAGTGTTTTTCGTGGATATTCTTCGTTAGAGAAAGAGTCAACGATTTTGTATGGTGAAAAAGTACATACATATGTAATTATTACGAATATCAGAGAACCTGCTTTGGCTTCTGCAGCGGCTTTTCAGAGTGTATGCGTAAGGAATAGTACATAAGCGTGTTCGTGGTCGATTAAAATTCCCCTCCGCTGTCCGCGCATATCCGCATCGGCCTGGGAAACCCTTTAATCTGTATTGTGACCATTTACAGCGACTATTAAACCCAGCCTTAATATCCCCGGAGGGTCGTGCTGGAAAGAAAGGGTTGAATTTGAGGTACTGCATATACATGACCTTTGTTCAGCGTACATTTTATTTGCATAAATTCACAGTCCTCCCTCGGAAAATTCCTGTCAGTCCCCATTCATTTCCTTACAGAGAGGCCGTTTTGTTCTTTGGGAAACCTTCCTCGTAATTATTGCAATTTTTGCCGCACACCTTTGTCGTCAGAAATGCAGTTACGTGTAAATTCCCGCGCTCGATTGTGCGCTCCCTATTTAATCGCGTTCGATGGAAACGGCCTTAATCGCTCTCCAGTGATTCATCACGCTTCTATTCGCCACGGGAGTTCTCCACCGCCGCCGACAGCGAATCTGCGAAAACAAAAAATGCAAACGAGCGCAGGCGAAAATCGATGAAAGCAATGCGTCGAGCAATTAAAAAGTCGAGGAAAACTTCCATCCTGTTTTCCTGCCGCCATTGGAACCCGCTCTTTGGCGCAGAAATCAACCCTTTAAAGAAATTCGCGAGTGTACACTTCGTTTACCGTCGAATGCGCAAAGGAATACTTCTTGCCCTTTGTCGCGGCCCTTTGGCGTTCCTTCAGAGAATCGTTTGAAAAGAGCCGAGTATCGCTTTGTCCTATAGAATTCCACGGTTACAGGCTCCTTCGCGACCGAACTCGTTGCACGCGTTACATCTGCCAGTAATTATACGGATTCGCCGACATTTTGAATCCGCCGGCGTGTATCGTAATACATGGAAATCTCTCCGCGTGACGTAATGCATATTTTGTCACGTCTGCTCGCTGTGATCTTTCATTCGCGCCACAAATTACATATCCACGTTGAGTCTCAGACAAAATCCATCTGCAAAACTGGGTAAAAATAATTCTGAAATCGACGGTTGGTGGGGATAACCTGAAAAATATGAATTTTTCGATAATTATTTTTACCCAGCTTCGTAGATGTAAAAAAAGATGCAAGTTCTGTTGAAACTTCTTTTCGATATCTCTCACCGTTCCCGAGATATTCCACGAAAAAGAAAATTCTACATTCTTTCAAGGGGTGATTTCACCCCTTAAAACCTCACTATGGCATAAAAAAAATAATAAGTTTGTGTTACGGATCAACTACTTACTCTACATGCACACAAAATTGCATAATTTTCTGAATTTTCGGGGTGCCTAACTTCCCTTGTTAGAGAAACTATCATGAATGTTTACGATTTCACGGTTTAATCACTCACGAATATCAAATCCCTTGTAACCGATTCGCCGCCAGTCAGCAACAGAGTTTCCCACCGATGCTGTCCCATCTAATAACGATCCCTGTTTCGCTACGATCGTTGGATCGGTTCGATTACGCCAGGAACACACGTGTCCGCGTGTAATCGCGGGGCAGAGGAGCGCGTCGCTAACGAGCCACGAAGTTTCGCGGAACTATTTCCGTCCGCGGAGTTTCGTCCCCGAAAACCGGTGCCGTTGCCTTCGTTTCGGGTCTAATTAACCAATCAGCAGAACCGTACGGGAGATCCGGTGTGCCCACCGGAAACGAACGCCCCCCGCATGGATTTCCGCCGCCGTAAATTTCCCTGGGCCGCGCTTTGCTGGCTTCTCCGCTCGATTTGAGGATTCGTCTCGATTATACAGGGACCGAACAAGGCTGCGCGAGTTTCGGTGTCGGGGATGCGGCTCGCGTGCTCGAGCGAACGCCGGGCGGAGCTCGATCGAAGTGGAATCGTCCCCTTTGCGGCATTTATAGCATCATCAATAATCATACAACATTCAATCGTAGACAACGTAGATTATTGGCGACCAGGGAAACAAGCTTCTGTTAATGCAAATTGGACACTTCTCAAACAGATCCGATCGATGTTGACCGAGTGTAACCGTCGGGTCGCGCCGCGCTATAAGAATTTACTCCGATCAGTTGAAAAGTGATTATCAGAATGATAGAGCAGCTGCCAGACGGCGGAACGCGATTGCAGGCCCTTCAAAAATTCTAATTGTCTAGCCAATTTCGACTGGAATCGCCGCTCGGAACGTTCTCGACCGTTCAATATCCGGTGGACCGTGCGTGGATGTACACGCTCGCCTCATATTCTCCTCTCGTGGATTCGATGGTAGGGCGTTGGGGGGGGAGACGGGAAGATGAGCACGGAACAGGGGTTGGACGGGAAGATCTGACTCTGATATTCGGTCGTGGGTTCCGTTTCTGTGCGGTGTCGGAAGGTGGAGGGGAGCGGGGGGGGGGGGGGGGGGCGGATAGGCGGCGATCGAGCGCGGGGTTGGTCGGCTGGCGGAATCAGCGTCGCCGGAAGTGCATCCTGGATCACATCCTGCCGCGCTGCGTTCGCTTTTCCGCGAACGTTACGAGGTATCCTGGTTTAGGTCCTTGCTCAGCAAGGAGCACGGGGGGTGGTCGGCGGCTGGGATCGTGATGTGAAATCGTTTCGTCGGAATGTGCTCGGACAAGAACGAACGATAATGAAGGCCGTTCCATCGGATTTCCACTCTTTTCACTATTTTCAGTGTCGAAGGGAAGATCCTCGAATTAAAGGGGCTGATTATCACGGCTCGTTTCTGTGTAACGTATCTCCTTGCGCTCTATCTCAAATTGGGATGTAAATTGGTAATATGGAGGGTAAACTTGGCTAATTCGTAGATACCTGAGCCTCGATCGAACCAGCGCTGTTTCTTTTAACCTAAATGAATTAAATTCATTTGAAAACAAAAATGGATATCAATAAAATAACATTTCATTCCTAATTACAAATTTATAAAAGACTGTCACAATCGTCCCTAGCGATAGAGAGTGTAAACAACAGTTAGCCTTAAGCCATTAACAAGCCGAGTCACCATACCGTCACTCGACAGAAGAATATAAAGCTGATCAGTTTTTCGGGTACGTTTTACTAAAATTTTTCCATGATTCTTAAGGATTTTATACAATTAGGGTAAACCAACCAGTAATTGGCCGCATACCAGTGAATGACCATTATGCAAAGAAATGTCAATTATAAATTTAAAAATATTCTATGTTTATAAACGGAGTGTAGTTGCACTTTTAATATCCCCTATTTTTAGTTACACGTATTAAGCAAACATTAATAAGTACAATTCTTATTAAAAGTATGCGGTCATTTACTGGGTTTCTACATGTTTTGCACTTGATAATAGTTTTTTTTTAAATTACGATAAGAATAAGTAATTATTTTTATAGAAATTTCAAGAAAAATAAATTTAAATGCAATTTCAACAGTTGTTTTGTTGTTATACATAAATATATTAAAGTATTAATCTCAAAGGTCCATAAATTCAACAATTCGGTCATTCACTGGTTGGTTTACCCTACTATTTGTGAGAACAAATTTCTGTGTGAAACTACGTCTATTTTCAAATTTATTTCTTGTTTTAATATCAACGAACAGTGCCCTATATTTTAGTGCCATAGATTTGAATTCAAATTGACCTATGTGCCTCCTTCATACCACGTACGAATTAGGATAAATATGTTACGATTTAGGAACATTAATCCTACTTTTTCCATATTAAAGATAAATCCTTTTTATGAATAGCTGGTGATTATTTTTTGTTTTGTGAGTTTATAAAACTGTTTGTTCTATTAATAATGAGTTGATTACCCCTAATTTTGTTCCATTTTCCCCATTATTTTTCATGTAATAAGCATTTGTTCTTAAGGGGTACGCTTTAAACAAGTTTACCTTACCTATTTTAGATGGTTCTTTGACATCAATTATTACAAAAATTATGGATGGGAGTATCAGCTCGTACTACAAGTTGTATTAGCAATCGAAACAACGTCGATTTACCTCAGCCACCAAAAATCACACTACACAACCCCCAAGCATCACACCTACCTACAAAACGTCCACCAATCGGACAACAAGTCACTCGGAAGCCGGAAAAAATGCAGATGAAAAGTAGCTCTCGGTTTCACGATGTTCGTCGAGTGCTCAACTGACCCCCGGGCGAGATAGCAACGACATCGGTTATCGTGTACTCGGATGGCGCCATTACCGGTTTAATATGGCCCCTCATTGTCACCGCATTACGAACGCCATGCCTCGCTCGCAGATACGTACTCCCCGTGCTTTCTGTACGTCCCAGCACGCCTCTCTCTCTCTCTCTCTCTCTTTCTCTATGCCTACACGTGTGTGCACCCGTGGAAACGGACGGTATATCGAGGCAGATAGCCTTTCGGGACATTGAGCGCGTCCTGTCCGATTGAACATCCTGCAGCGGCCGCGTCCTCGTCGCCCACGAAATTCTATTTGCCGAACCGCTAGCTAGCATATAGCCACGTATGGGGCCCTGTATCTGTTTGTGGCCTGTCCCGTCGCCTGCCACGTAAGGCTCGACCGGATTTAATTAGCCGGTGAACGCGCGCGCCCGTCGATTTTGACGGTGCCGCACGGTGAACGTGGTCGCCCCAGCTACCGAAAGCCTGCCACCAGCCGAACGAACCCGTAATTCCACGTGAAATCCACGCTACCAAACGCGCTACCTCGCCTCTATCTTGATCACCGATTTTTCGCCCTCGCAAATGAAAATCCCTCGGCAACGTTCCCTGGCTGGCTAAATTCCTAATTAATATTCGTCTGTTAATGGAATATTATTTATCCAGAGCACTCTCGGCACACCAACTTTCGCGCGGCTTTGAATACATCGTCCAACGATTTCCAGTGAACATTTCTTATTCTGTCGCTTGGGATCGACCGATGTGTATGATCGCGAAATGAGGAGTTACTGTACAGGCTGCCTTGTCGCAGGCGGAGCTTGTTACGGCTCAGTGTGTGTTCGGAATGAACCACGAAGGAATAACGTTGGATTTACAAGAACGAGCAGATACCTACGTCCGGTCCCTTTATGAATGCAGTGTTTCCGGCGAAACAGGGCTCCTTGGTGGCACTCGTCGACGCGTATATTAATTTACGATCGCGCCGCGGGTAAACGCGACCCGCCGGCGTAATCAGGAAACGCGTTTGATGCATGCCTCGTTCCCCGTTGACAATACGCCGTAACGGGGCGTGCGGGAATCGATGGCAACGCTAATGGCCCGTGTCTGGCCTGGCTGTCGGCTATTTTTCTTGCCTCTTCCTGATTCGAGGGTGACCACGCTGCACGACCGGTTACACGGCGTCGACAACGCCGCTCCGCGGCTTTAATATCGTATTTATTCAAATTGCCCATTAGACCAGGATCCGTGTACGTGCACGTGCACTAGCGTCTGCGTGACCGGGCGGCTGCACGCGCACCAACACGGGGATAAATGGACTCCTCATGTAAATCGAATTCGGTGCTTCTCTCTTCCTTGCCCTTTTTTCTTCCCTCCCTCCCGTGCCGACGCGGTGTATCAATATTTATAACGCCGTCGAATTACACCGGGCATAATGGGTTACCCGGTAGTTGGTCATCGTCACTGGAGATTAATCTATCCCCACATCGGCATTCAAGTGATCCAAATCGTCGTACAGAGATTTCGGTAACGCGCCGTGAGGGGTGCAACCCGCGGTTGAATTGGGGAGAGGTTTTACGACGAGGGAACGCCAGACTACGCTAATCACCCTCAATACTTCGGAAACTAAAAGATAAGCATATTAGTTACGAACGTTCTCCGCTGTATTATCTCTATATTACTGTTTCTCAGTCGCAGAAGTCTCTGCCGTGAACTGGTTCGTCGAGGAAACGGGAATTGGATGTTGCAGGCGTAGCCTGAAATTACTTCTGAAAGAACACTCTCGCGACTGAAGTTACAGATTTTCAGCCAGTGAAACAATACGCAGAGCTGAGGAAGCAGGAGGTGCAGGGTTTCTACTTCGATTTAGTTGTAGGATAAATGTTTGTTGTATGATGGATGGAATTGACGAATAGTTTCGGGAGAACCTTGTGTAGGATAGAAAGGTGGCTCTTTTATCTGGTTATTGTTATATTAAACAGCACTGTGTGATTTTTATATCCGCGTTTCGTTCGTTTAAGAAAGGTCCGCTTCGAGAGTGTTATTTTTCCTGCAAATGCAATTTATTGCTTTTTAAGTGGGAGTTGGACTGGGTTTCAACGGAACCGCGTCGAGATTGATCTGTTAGCGTTGGCCCCCTCCCTCTAACGTTGATTAAAAACGACAAATGCTGCGCGTAATACTCGTCGACGTACAAGTCAAAATTCATATGCCACGACTCGATTGTTGTTGTGTCTAAAAACGCAGTGAATGTGATTGTATACGGAACGCGCGGCTCGGAAATTACGCTCGACGTTCGCATAGGTATCTGTCGCTTTCCATCGTCGAAGATGAAGTATTAAACGAATTTGACCGGTAACGATTTAATTTAATTTAATTTTGAGAAGTACCTTGACAAGTACAGAAAAGTTACGTCTTCAAAGAAACATTCGATTCGTAGGTAGGGGAGAGTTGCCAATATCGTACTGGTTACCTAAATCGTAGGTACTTCATCAATTTCTCAGTAATTAATGAATGTAAACGACATCTGACAATAAAAATATCAAGTAAATGCGACATAAGAAATAGAAACAAAACCGTTTGAGCTTACACCCTATTTTGTGTGTGCTATAAACATTTAAAAAAATCAGGTATGATTGATGTAACTTTTTACCAGTTTATTTTAGCTGATAATAATCAAACAATGCAATCTTGTCCTGTATTTTTGTATTTTTCTAAAAGCGGGTTTAATGTAGAATATTTTATATTCATTCTATGTAGATATTACATTCATTATAAAGTTTAAATTGATATTTATAAATAAATTGACCATGTTTCCTAAATCGTACCACTACAATCGTACCAGTAGGATTTGACAACTCGTATGTTATATAGGTTATGTTCGTATATTATATTCATAGGTTATAGCGGCCTGTGTGTGATCCATATACATATGTATGTGTAACTATATAATAATCATTACTTTATGTTGAATATTTTCTTCTCTATTCGTTATTAATACTTTTAGTAGAGGTACGATTTAGGAGACCGAGGGATACGATTTAAGAGACCGGTTGCCTAAATCGTACCTTTTACAGTAGGTGACAAAAAGATTAATAACAAATCAATTTGTTCTGAACAAAAGGTAAAGCATATAATAGTAGGTGCCTAAAAGATCAAGCTACAATATCCAATAGTCATTTGCGTTCAAATTAGTACCAAATATGAAATATAATGTAAAATGTCTTAAGGGGACCTTCCGGTCTAAAGCCCAAAAAAATAGGTGATATTTAGGAATTAATTAAAGGAAAACTACAATATATAATTTAATGGGACATTTTGCATTGTATTAAGGATGTCTTAAATTATAGAAATATATTTTTTGTTTTATAATTAATCATTGCAGACGGCCCTGGGGAATCGTTAAAGTTAAGGCGTCAAAAAAGTTATGCAAATCGGTGGGACCTGTATCTCCAAAAGTTATTATCCGATTCGACTGAAACCTTTTTTATTTTGAAGATTATTCTTCTGGCTAGTAGGGAACTAGAAATAATTACAAAAATGACATTTTTTTTAGAAAATAACGACACTTCAAGTTTGAAATCACTTTTCCCTGTATTTTTCGTCCTTTCAACGCATTTGAAAATTATAAATTTTCAATTTTTTGTAATTTTTTCTAGTGCCCCCCCCCCAGCCAGAAGTATATTCTTCAAAATAAAAAAAGTTTCAGTCGAATCGGATATTAATTTTTGGAGATACAGGTCCTACCGTTTTGAGAACACTGTTTCGAGAAAAACGCGTTTAAAGTTTTACGTGAGTGCCGAGTGGCCGGGTGTTACCCATGCATTTGCGGCTACTCAAATGCCTATAATTTCGGGAATTTTACGAATTTCAACAAATCCTTTTAAACACGTATTCGTAAAAGATTAAACATTCGAAAAATGAAATAAAAAAAAAATCGACTTTTAGACCAGAAGGTCCCCTTAAGTGGTACGATATAAGCAACCCTCCCCTAAGTAGCGTTAGAAATTACCATGCCCTCATAAAAAAAATAAATGCTCTCGAACAGGTAAATGCTCCAAAAGTTTCACTACACAATTCTGAATAAATAATTCAACCAAGAAATCGACGAATTCAGGAGCAGATAGAATTCAATCACTTGAAAGTGTCAGTATCCTGCAGATATCATATTAGAGGTCTTCAATTTTCCACCATGAGTGCGCATAGAATTGCAGGTTCGGTTGATTTCGACGAAAATAACGATTTCCATTTCCTTTAATTCCAGTCCCGTATACGAGGCGGCATTTTTACTTTCCAGGAGTTGCGCATCCGTGGCCAGCGATTTCCATAATCGGTCGGGCCGAGGAAATAATTTTTGCAATTCGAACCCGCGGAAAAATATCACGGGAATATCGATGGGGAGGCGGACACGGCGGGGAAATTTAATAACACGCCGAAAGGAAAAATGGAAATGGCTGGTAATTAAACAGTTAAATATGTCGAGACCGCGATAACAGGCCGCGCTATAGTTTACGTGGAACTCGCGTTAATGCGTACTATTAAGTTGTATATGTATAGGAAATAGTAGATATTTCTACGATCATTTGTCGCGTTATGGTTATAAAATTAACCCCTGGAATATGGAAATCGGGTTAACGATCCTCCAATGGCTGTACCGCGCGCGGTGATTTTATTGAAATATTAACCGATTTGCATCCGTGCATGACTTCCACCTACCCCCACCCCTCCCCATTTTCCGTTATAATGGAGTAGAATATAAAATGACGCATACGGAGATTATTTGCATTTCGTTTATGAAAAATTATGTTACGGTGCCATTTAGGGACGGAATATTCGGCCGAAATATTAGAGTAATACGGAATTACTGCCCACCGTGTATTTAAAATTATCAAACCCTTAAGCCCGCGTGTACAGTGAGGGAATTGTGATTCGAAGTGACTTCAACGATAAACACTTTGATCTTGCTTCCGTCTTCATTTAAATGCAAAGTTACGAGCCATTTTTAATCCCTCCATTTTAATCCACCCTCCACAAGTAATCAGTTTCATAAATTCATTATTTCTTTTCTAGTACACGATCTTTGATGGCTTTAAAGTCTATCGCGAGTTGCTATAACAGGATGCTAGCTTTTGAATACTTATAAATAAGTGCTTCGATATCAACAGTTCAAATTTTTCATCCTGGACTTCTTTTTCTGTTTCACCACTCTCGGGAGGAATATTTCCGTCCCAATTATCTCAAGAATTAGGAACAGATCACTAAATAATAGCTCTTCGACTACCCCGTCTATCACATATCACGCTTAGCCATTGGATTAAAGTTTCAACGCCGGAAGTTTCGTTTCCTCTTCACCGAATAAGAAGTTTGTCCGATATTCTTCCATCTGTTAACTGTAAATCGTGAATTTCCCTCACGCCTCTAATCCCACAGAAGCTTGAAAGCTACTACTTTTGCTAGGAACAAATCGACGAGAGATGGTTCACCAATTGATACATCTGCAACCACCCGGGCTCCATTCATCTGTTACGCAGACTGCTTCATGCACCTTAGGTACAGAGCTCAGGGCTTACTAAATGTTTTAAACGTAGGTATGCACTTGTCAGACCATATTTCAACGAACCTTTAAAATTCCTCACAACCTCTGACAGCACCGAGTTTTCTCTTGCGTCCATCGCGTGGAAAGATTCTTCAACGTGCCGGCCTCCGCCCGTTCAGTTAATCATAATCCAAACGCTTCCGTACACGGTGTCCCTTAAAATTCCTTACAAACGCGGCGGTGCACGTCGTCCCAGCAGGACGAGCAATCGACACGGGGCCCCGACAAGCCGCTGTTCCGCGGTTATAAATTCGTGAATACGTAAACCACGCGGCAAGAACGGCCGGTTACACACGCCCGTTTCGTCATCCATATTCATCGCGGCGCGCGGTCCATCTACGGTACACAGGGTGTTAATAAAAATATGGGACATTCTTGCTGAATCGATTTTACAGGTGAAAGTGAAGTGCGAATTGTAAACGATGAAGTAACTGTTCTTTTATTACTTGGGCGTGTGAAATTCATCCTGGGAGGAGAAGCCGAATTTTTATTAACACCCTGTATAATGCACGAGCACATTTTAGTTTCGGTGGCAGCAGCCTGATCCAACTTCCGACGCGCATAACCGGGACCGACTGTCCGATCGGCGTCGTAAATCGAGGCTCGCGTGACCGTAATGACAGGGAGAACGTTGCTGACGGTTAATGACGATAATGACGATAATGACGACGATGACGATAACGACACCTTATTGCACCCCAGTGTGCTGCTACAGGGCGCAGCTCGCCGACACGGGACACACGAGCGAAACGGTGTCAAATTTTTACGCTATTCAGTTACCTCGGGAAATGGCACACGTTGCTTGCAAACACTTGCAAGTTCCCAAGCCTATTAAATTGCATAAAATTGCGTCGAAGTGTTACGATATAGGTAGGTGTCAATATGTTTCTCTGTGTGCATAGCTAGTAGGTGTAGTAGATAACGCTATTATCCGCTAGATTCCTTTGTTTATAATATGAAAATCACGGGGGACCATAATAGGGTGACCTGTCCAATGAATGAACACTTAAGCTGCAGGTCTGTTAAAATTAATATTCAAAAGTCGTTATTTAATCAATTAAATGTTATTGCTATAAGCGAGCTGTTTTATTACCAAAGTCAGACATCCTGGAACACTATTCCAGCAATGTTTGATAGTTATAACTTTCATTAAAAAACTGGCAGAGGATTAAATTAAAAATGGGCCAGTGACCAGGTGAATGAACATAAATTTGTAATGAATGAACAGGGGTACCCCGGTGAATGAACGGGATAATAACAGAGGTTAGGTTTCCAATGTATTTAGACGATTTTTTGTGTAAATAATTTTTCATTCTCCGATTGCAATAATATTATTGATTTGATACTTTACTAAGGTCGGTACCAGATATATTGGCCGGTGAGTTTCGTGGGGGGTATTCTCCCACCACACAGTTTGCCTGCCTCGGTGCTCCTTTTCTCAACATTTTCTGACTCGCTCTCGTTCCATCTTGCTCTCGCCTTCGCAGAACAAGAGTGAGCCAGAAGTGGTGGGGATGGTGCCAAGCTTCTAGCGTGTAGGCCAAACCGAGCTGTCAGCGTAGGAATACACACATCAGAATAGGTGTGCGTTAGCTATGAAAAAATTCTGGAGCTTTATTGGTCAGAACATTGATTCTTTCTCGATAGCTTCATCTCGATTCGGTCTACGCATAGCTTCGTAACGCACACAACTATTACGCTCAAAATAAATAACAGCCAAACGGCTAGGTTCAGGCGGAGCCGAGCAGCGTTCCCGTTTCCTCACCATACCCTGCGAGGGCCACGCAACTCCAACCGACAAATCCACGATCGTCAGATGGTGGTAGCTGATTTCTCCTCGATCGCTGCTCGCGAAAACGAACTCACCGGCCAATATATCTGATACCGACCTTAGTAGGTGGAGTAGATAACGCTATTAGTCGCTAGATTCTTTTGTTTATTATATGAAAATCACGAGGGGGCCATAATACAACCTTTTTCTCTACCGATGGAAAAATCGACCGATCAAGTTGTACCAGAGGGATTTCAGAATGTCTAATTCTACTTAAATTACAATTTCAAAAGTGCACGTTACAATTATATTCCCGTCTATTATATATAATTATATTTCCGTCTTACCACGGAAAGCCTCTTCCCCTTCACCTGTGAGCAATTGTATCAACCCCCGAATTGGGGCAAGACGAAATCGGGGGTAGCGGTTCCTGACATCGAAGATATTTCACGTACGTAAAAACGAATCCTTGTTTATGCAGGGGCAATTACACGCGGGGCCAGAGGGCGACACGGACGAGAAAGGGTGTAACAATAATGCCCGCATTCTCGCGAGATAATTTATCGCTTGTTGCGACTTACCTCGCCGGGGGAACGTCGCGTAGGCGGTAAAGATAACATTGAACGCGAAAAGCACGGTTGTAAAAGGACTCTATCGGGCCTGAAGAAGAGAGAAGCATTGCAGGAGCGGGAAGAGAAAGCTACACAGAGAATACGGGACGCAGGATACAGAAGCGCAGGGAGAGAAAGAGAGAGAGAGAGAGTCGGGAGATGAAAGAGAGGTAACAAAAAGAGTACGTCTCTCGTTTTCGAGCCTGCCGCACGAAAATTAATTCTTCGTCGCTCGTAAAACTGCCGTTAAACGGAAATCACGCGTTGTGATAGGCAAAAATGGCGGTGGTACTGGGACGGACGATCTCGTAACGACTGAATTATATCGATAGCTCGAAAATCGACGGCGGCAGGGAATCCATTTTAATATCTGGCACGTCAGCTGCAGTTGGCCTCCAACTTCCGTTGTTTCTCTTTTCTCCTATTTTTTTTTCCTGTCTCTTTCTAATAACCCACCCCCCGCCCTGCCCTCTCGTTCACATTCTTCCCTCCTCTCTTTCCCTCTCTATCGAGAGAGAGGAATTCTAAATTTCCCCCGCGGGAGTTGGTTCTTCCGATCTTCCCCTGTCTGAACTTTTTTCCGCTTCCTACCCCTCCTCCCGCCACTATCTCTCCCTTTGCTTCTCCAGCCGGCAGATGAAGAAGTCTGAAACGGAAACGACTCTCTCTCTCCCCGCCCCCTTCCTCCCGGTATTAAATTCCTGTGTGGCGAGAAGCAACACGGGAATGACTTAATAACATGCCCCACCAGCCTTCCGCGATCTTGCGGAATTCGTCGAACGCGGATAATTAACGCGTCCGTAATCGCGCGTTTCGGCGGGCCGCCGCGGATACACGGTCGAATCAGTGTCAGTGAAATTGAGTTCCGCCGCCGCTATTACGTTATTAAAGCAGTATTCTTTTCTTCTCCGCTGCATACTCGTGCTGTATATTAGTGGAGGTATAGCGCTTAATTTCAGGGTAATCGAGGGGAGCGTGTTACGTGCGACTGCATAGAAAGCCCGCGCGAAACAGCCCAGGCCGCCGAGCTACGCTAATTCCATGATTATTTCATGAAGAAGGGCGCGAGCTTGTTACACGTATTACGAATTCAAAGATTACAACTTGTTTATGTTGTAACGCGAACGCGTGCCTGTGCCGCGTTTGCAGGCGGTTGCGGATCGATAGGCATAGCCCCGCAATTTTGTTGATTATTCCGGGAAAGGCGAAGAAACGTGTGCTTATCACGCTTAGGTACCAACGCCGGCGCGCACCCGGCACCACTACCGTAATCATGCCAGCAACATTCTTTGTTAATCACAATACTTCGCGAGATTAAGCTCCGCTCCTACTGTCCAACGCCCTCGGAGGTCTTCACAGATGCAACTTTTTATATAAAAAAAAACCCCGTTTCTGTGTTACGAAGGACTTCAAAGACGCTTAACCAGCAGCAACGGGATCAGACATTCTCGTTTCAGAGCGTTAAGGGGGTATGTTATCCTCGATAGCCCTAGAACAGACTTTTTTTCCACCGCAAATTGTAAAGTGATAAATAACAGTAGAGAGATTGTTTTTTTTTCTAGTTTTAATCGTTATGAGCTTTAACACAAAAGACGAAAAGTCTAAATATCTCTATGTACATAAAAGTTGTGACTAAAAACGCAAAGGCGTGTACGCGGTGCACCGTTTGATGATGAACATAAAATCTCGAAAACCGCTCCAACGATTTGGAAGAAAATTTAATAAAAGATGCAGAAAACCATTCCCTACCATATGCCGGGAGCAGATTTTCGAAAAAAAAATACCATTTTTATGTTGAAAAATGCGATTTTATCGATTTCTTGTATGAAAAATATTTTTTATCCTTTTCTTTAAGAATTTATCTTGAAAATCTGCTCGCGACACATCGTAGGGAATGTTTGTCTGCATCTTTCACTACATTTTCGTCCATATCGTTGGAGCGGTTTCCGAGATTTTATGTTCACCATCAAACGGTGCACCGCGTACACGCCTTTACGTTTTTAGTCACAACCTTTATGTACATGCGGGTGTTCTTTTGTGTTGAAGCTCGTAGAATAACGATTAAAAATAGAAGGAAAAAAAAGCCTTCATTCTACTGTTATTTATCACTTTACAATTTGCCTTTGAAAAGAGGCCTGCTTTAGAGCTATCGAGGGTAACCTACCCCCTTAATACCCCATCGTTCTTCCTTCTTCTTCCCCCCTTTTGCTTTTTCGAACGACGAGCGAACGCGTTACACCGCGTACGCCGAAACGCTTGGCAGCGAATTGTAAACACACGTTTACTCCGTAAATCGTAAAGGTAGACCGTAACGGGGAGGGCGCGGATGGGCCTGGCGCTGGCGTATTTCAGCGGCGCGGGTTTACAGCGCGCCGTGAAACGAACTAACGGCGCCGATTTTCCGTCGGAACGAGAACAAGTGCCCAGCGGGCCGGGCGCGTCTCGTAAAAGCGGAAGTAAAGAGCGCGCCAGCCTGAAATGTCACGTGGGGGAGGGGACTCATTGTTCGGCCAGCGGGCCGCAATCGGACCGGAAACGCCGCTGCCCCGCACGAACTTCGACCGCGCGAAACTTTCCAATTGGCGCTGACGCGGCCGCCGCGGAGCGTCGAAAATTCCAGCCTCGGAACTGGCTGACGTAAGGCCGGCCCGGTTTATATCCTGGCCGTGAGTTAATTCTGTTGTCGAACTTTTGTTTTTTACAGCGCTGTAACGCCACCGCGCGGCGTAACCATCGCGCGAACTTCCGCTGCGTGCCATGAATAGCTGAGACGACCGAATAGCCGAGACGTTTCGTCTGTTGAGAACTTGCCGCAACGACGCCGGGTTTACTGTTGCTGGCTCTTTTGCTGGAGAGTCTAGGCTTCTCGAGGATGTACAGGGTGGGTCGAAATTGTTGCTGGTATTAGGGGAGGGTTTGCCTGGAGTGTGGGGCAGATTTTGGGGACGATAGTTGCGAGAGGCTTCTGGGTGTTGATTGCGATATCTGAGGATGCTGATGGTTCAGGTTCTAAAGAGGTTTCTAGTTTCTATGGTTTCTTGTGGTCGTTTTAAAAAATTTTCAAACAAACTTATGCCCCCTGTTGATGTTTTACAAATTTACTAACTGCTCGTTGATTCTTGAGAAGTATCAAAACGGAATATTGTAAATAGAAAATACGTGTTTGAATGGAAAGGTTTTATCCGTGCTAAATATGGAATAAATGGCCATTAAAGTGTTAAGTAAGAAGGCAGTTTTAATTCCACTGTTCCATGTGAAGTTGGATTTAAAGTGATTGATGAAAGCGCGATCTAGAACTAAAATTATATACTGCTCTGTATCGCGATTCTGAGGCCACCCTGTACAGAGCAGTACGTGCACTTTATTATCCTGGAACTGAAACTCTTACGTCGGCTAGAACTGGAATCCTTCGGAATTCCGTGCCGTGGAGACCCAGATATATGGTATTTTATCATAGTAAATTTTACGTTCAGTTAGATATGAGCGCAGGTTTTATGATTTCTTTTACGTGCGACGAAAAGGGATGTCGTAACAGGGAATATCCACGCAGAATTTCCAATACTAGCACAGTAACAAGTACACGTATCTAGCCCCTTTACAGTAGCGTCGAAGCACTCTGCTCTCCCCGAATTAATCCAACCAAAAAACCGAAGACGTCAACCAAAACCACCTTGACCGCAAATAAATATCGTCCCCCGAAATGCACATCCTTCGGTTCACCATTAACCATTCCAAAGTATTCATCGTCCCCTCGGAGCCGAACACCGCCCCGGTAATCGCATTAATTCGATATTCCGGCCGCGTCCGGCATTATTTTTCCGTGGCGCGAAGCTTCGCCCGCAGAACTCGCCCTCCGGCCCCCGTAAATTACCCCCAGCGACTAATCACGTCGTCGAACGTTCGTGGGCCACCGTGACGAAACTTTCCTGGGAATTCCGCGATGGGGGGGGGGGGGGGGGGGGAGGTTGAAGGGAACTCGCCCCGCGAGGGGCGTCCGGATTGTAAACGACGAGCGGATTGCGTTCGCGGGGTGGCAACTTTTCCGCGAAACGGCCGCGCGGCCGTTTCGACGTCCGTAAATAATTTCCTCTGGACGCTGGGACGGGTGTACAGGGGTTGTCACCCCCTCGCTCGAGGGTGGGCGGGCTGCTGGTCCACCGCGAAACTTTGCCCCATCCACCCCCCCCCCCCCCTGCCCCTCCCCCTCGAGGGGGCGGGCAGTGGAACGGATTTGCGGGTGGAAAAGTGTGAGCGGAGCGCAACTTTGCTTGAAAACTTTTCCCGGGGTGAACGCGTAAGGCGCAAACGAAACAGAGGGGTTGAACAGCGTGCCGTGCCGTTGTTGCCGGAAGTTACACGGACTCTATTGTTCTGAGCTGTTATTGGCTGCGAGGTGGCGCGAACGCGGGTGAAACGAGTTGCTCCTTTCGGTGCTGGGTGATATCAGGTCATCTGCAACATCGATTTTAGAAGCTGGCTTCTCGTGTAAGAAAATAACCGAGACGAATCGTTTTCCACTTGCTGTGCAGCTTTCATGAAATCCTATTTCGAGAAATTCGTGGTTCTTTGAATTAAAACTCTGTTCCATTGTCCACTTAAGAAAGTAGTGCAGCAAACAAATTACTTAAATGAACTGAATAAAATGAAAATTTAATTAAAAGATTCACCATGTTATCCAAGAATCATACGAATGAGGATTTCGAAGTTCAACAACTATATCATCCCCTATTTTACGTTTGAAACCTCTGTTCGTTACACTTTCGGGCCACGCCAGCGTGAATCTGATTAAAGATGCTAAGCGCAAATAAACACACCACTGATTGCTTGGAACAGATACAGCCGCGGCAAGGGAAAGAGAGAGCGTCGATGAAATTCATTTCAAATTTCGTTCGACGTTAACCAGGTTGACGGCACGGCACGGAATGAATTTTGAGAGGAATGTAATTTCAGGGGCCAATGCAGTTAACTGGAATCTGCCACGAGTTATAATAAATTACCGAAACTCGCTGCTAAATGTGTGGCGGAATAAATACCGAAAAACACGCTTGGAACTTCGAGCGTGCAAGCTGCGCGACGTGGATGTAATTATAACGCGTGGGTTTACGCGGTAATCGAAAAATTTACGCTCGATCAAACTTGCAAATCGACTCCGGTAAATTAAAACCCAGCTAAGGATAAAATTTAATTCACCGAATGCTTAATGCACCATCGTTTATTCGTTTCCAGTCTTCAAATTCAACAGCTTTTATATAGAAAACGCATGCTTTGCCGATTTTAAGCTCGGGCATCTACATTCGAAATTTATTCCCCATCAGAATTCATTCCGATTCTACTGCTGGTTGATTCAGATTCATCAGCTTACAATGTAAATTCATCCCACAATTTCTGTGCCCTAGTACAGCAGTCTCAACTCACGCAACCATAAATTCTTCTCCAACAATCTTCCATCGCTTGCAATCATTTGATCCTCTACCATTTTCCCTGCGCTAACATTTTCCTCGTTCCCTGTTCGGCCTCGAAATCACGCGACATCGGGAACACATTCCAATAACCAGCGGAAGAGACGGCAACCTTGAAAACGTCCCTTACTCGCAAAACGTTCAACCCGCCCGCCAGACAGATCGATAAGTCGTAATTTAATTACGATACGTCGGTGGCGATATTTATTGCCTGGACGCCGGTACCAAAATAATTTGCAGCGGGTACGCGCTTATGGGCCGGTAAATTATCAATTAAGCTCATAACAAATCGCTCGACCACGGTCGCCAGGACGATCCACGAACAGTCGATATTTCCCGCGCACGATCTGCGAACCACTGCCCGCACGGAGGACGAAAACGCGGATATCAAGTGTGACCGTAATTAATGATCCAATAAAACCTCTGGCCGCTTATCAGAAATCATTTTAATCCTCAATTACGCCGGGAGTCTTTCTGCGCTCGCTTGGGTATCGTGGAAACTGGCGACACCAAATCGGATCAACTTCGTGTTCATTCGCTTATGAATACAGCGGTGCTTCCATTATCCAAACAACCATTAATCCAACACTTTGGTGACCCAAGGACACGTTTGTCACATTCGCACCTGCATTTATTGATAAGGATACACACGCTCTGTTCGGAGCAACATTGCGCGGTTAATTTATTATTTTCTGTCGGTTCGTGCACGGTGTATCGATGTTAGGGATCTTAATTAAGTTGCAAGGAGGTGTCGCAACAGAGTCCTAGTAGTGTCTTACGGTCCTCTCGCCAGGAAGGACTCTTCCAGGAAGCGAGAAGTTAATAGAAGTATCTCGGCGGTATGTCTCCTCTTAGCGCTCCGTCATTATACTCCAGTGGCTTAAAACTTTGCTTTCGGGAAAAGTTCTTGGTCATCGCCGTGAAAGATGAAGTTCACGGTCCAGGAGCGGGGGAATGAATTTCCGGGACGAGTGCAGGATGGTTTTGAATGAGTTCGGGATAAGTTTCCGTGGGGGAAACCTTGTTAGTTCTTCCCCCGTTCCTCCAAATTTTACGAGCCACAAAGTGACTTGCTTTGCCGATTACCCTACATTTTTGGAAGCGGGTGTGGGTTACACTTGTTCGAGAGGTGCATTACAAACGGCTGTGATCATAAACGAATCTATCAAAGAATCTGTTAACTTTCATATGGAATTAAAACGCTGGGGCGTTCAACAACAAACGGTTTCATTGCGCATAAATTCACCATTAGCTTTCATGATAGTCTTTCATCGCTGAACGGTTTTTAATACCCACGCTTATAATACCGTGACCATTTCACATTAAGAGGTATTACTGCGTCGCGTTTCATTTCCCCTGACGTGTTTAATGTTCGCGACAGCTGCAATCGCGTAGCGGCCTAGTGGAATTTTAAATAAAGTCTCGACGGTCCGACAATCTGCAATACGCAGCGATAAAAGTCCACCACCGACCGAGAAATTAAGTCGCTTAATGCAGTTTGTCCCACCTTCATAGTTGTCAATAGACTTCTCTGGTTTTAGTCAGCCAGTTCTAAACACCGTCGCGCTGAAACGCAGCCGTACTCCCCGCGTCACTGTAATCCAGACAAATTTTCAATGCACCCCGTGGAATGAATCCTGATTGATAGAAAATAGATTCGCGCGCACCTACGAGCACGCGGAATCAAATAAAGCGAACTACAGGAGAATTGAAACGTAACGCGGGAATCACGTGCTAATCGTGTCGCTATAAAAGCTGCGAATGAAGATAGACGAATATAAATGGAGAAAGAGGATCAAGCTTTATTTCTATTTTCACCATGGGGAGACTATGAGGGGAGACTCGCGTCTTTATGGCGAATAAACTGCTCGTAACTCCCATCGCGTAATGATCGGCGGGAACGTTGTTTCGGGTCGAGTAATCGAGGGAACGAGCGACAAAAGCGAGGGGAGCGAACTGTCCTACAGCCTGAAATTACACGCTCGTTTTATTGCGAATAAAACGGGATTCCAGTATGTTCGCGTAAAAGTTTCTTAGTTTTTAAAGGAGAGTAGACTGCGCGCCACCTCGCACTTGACCTGCAAGAGAACGCATGGGAAGCGGTGGCGAAAGCTCGAGAAATTATGAAACTTCGGCGATGTACAGGTCGGCGATTTCGCTGGAATGGCGACGGTGAGCGGGAAAAGGCGGCTGGCCGAGCTAACCGACGAATATGGCCCCTTTCACGGCGAGTCAGACTGGTGGCTCGAGATCAGAAAGCAAGGGTGGTCGCCCGCCATTCAGAGATCGTTGTGACCACCGTGGTAAGCCGCCACGGTCGACCACCGGTTTATTTCAATTATTTAAATCCTTTCGGCTAGCCGGGCGCGACGAGGTCGCTCGAATTCGACTGGATTCGTGGAACTGCGGAATCCTGTTCGCCCTATCAGCGCTTCACTGAACAGTACAGAAGAAGACCGTGGACGAGGGTGTGAGATAAAGGAATCTAAACCCTCGCATTTCGCCCGTCAGCATGTTCGGATATTAACAAATTCGAGATGCACCTCGTTTACTATGTCGAACTGAAAGCTACCGCAAGGTACGCGCTCGCCGCGAATGTAAAATTTCCGCGAGGAAACGGAGGCCAGCGGATGCTTGAGTCGCGGAGGAATCTGTTCGAGCCGAGACCGCAGCTCTTGCGGGCTGATTACGCGAGGCGCAAAAGAGAGTTCACAGTTTTACTACATAATTACACAACGATATTAGCGGGGGTACGCGTAACGCGGTGTAATTTAATTATTCCGCAGGCGAATGGGAAAGTAGACGACGACGTTATTCTAAGTAGGGGCATTAACAAGGGAACAGGCTGGCCGGCTCTGGCCGCACGAGATTGCATTCATAATGCATCCTGCGTAGTCCTGGCCCGTGAATCGCATGCAAGTGGAGGCAAAAGGCATGAAACACACGCATATTGCGACAATGCGTCCTGGCAGCAACCGGTACGGTCACGCGACGCATCGCCGAGCCCCTGAGTCGCGACGTCAGTGGAAACGCTCGGCGTGCAGTCAGACGTGCGGCGATTGATTCAGATATGACGAGCAGCAGCTTCTGATGAGAATAATCTGATGGCTTTTAAAGTAAGTAATGTTGGCTTTATAGAAAATAGCACAATGGCAATCAATCAATCAGCAATTCCATCGATTAGGCGCCAATTTTTATTCCACGTTCTTTAATACAAATTCTTGTGAGCAATGTTTATAACTTCATCGCTGGTCTTTTTTTTTATTATTATTAAATGTCTTTATTGCAAAACACAGCAGATAACAGCGAAAGGAAAGTAAGCACAGACAAAAGCAAAGGCGAAGTTCAGTCAGGGACTGACTGTTTTTTAATTTAACCTAATTTCGGGTCTTCATCGACCCACTAATTGCTGTCTTATACGTATAAAGTTAAAGTTTATTAAGTGGTGTTACTATTATTGTAAATAATATTTAACGAGGAGGAACCAGAACGCAGCAATAGGAGTGCTCGAGGAAAAATCTTAATTGGCCCAGGATCGAACGTTGGTACGGTGGAATTTAAATTAGCCAGCGTTTGGAAATTCTGGGAGGTGTGCCAATAATTGTCCAAGCTGGTTCCTACCAGTCGCGCAGACCGTTCCCGATAGGAGACCAGTATCCTACATTTGGGGCGCACGTGAGTCACATACCCATTATACAGGATCCAAGGAATTGTTGGTTCGTAACAGTTGCACAATTTACGGAGAAGAACGGCGTGGAATTGCACCGAGACCCCGCCATCGTCGGGTTCGACGGTGTCGAAGAAAATGCCCAGAGCCCGCGGAAATGTGAAGCTCGCGTTGCTTGCCGGTTTCGCGCATACGAACTTCATCGATAATTACATACATTCACCGGCTTCTGCGTTGCTCCAGCGACCTGTTTGCGCAAAGTCCCTACACGCACTGTCGATACTGTCCGCGCGTAATCTCGATGAGACTCAACTAAGCTGAAGCGGGTCAACGGGGGTTGTAAGGCCCCGATACGGATCTGCCAATACAGGAAATTTCGCGGAACCCTCTGCAACGTTTTAGCGTGGTAAAAGGTAATGAACTGAAGGCTGCTTATAATGGAATACCAGTGAATTGAATATATTGAATAACAAGAACGATGAACAGATAGCTACAAGAATAGTGAGTGTAACAAGATTACTGCGAGTCTGTACAGACCGGAATATAATTGTGTTGAATGGATCCGGATTATGAACCTGTCCGATATGACCTTTGAACGAATCTGAATCATTCCTGCCAGCAGCCAGAAATCCTCCCTCTCATGCAGATTCCTTAAGGGGGGAGACCACTGTAACGGCCCGAAATGTAAGGGTGTTTTCGGGAATTTATTTCAACCAAACAGCGCAAGTAAATCAATGTATTGCACAGTATAGTTAATAGTGTACATATCGAAGGGTAAGAAATTTTTTTTTTCTATCAAATTCATAAATCTGTTTCCTGTATACTCTTCGTCAAAATTTGCGCTGCGGCAAAAACATGCTAGTCGCGTTGACAGTGCCCAGGCCATATGATTAATCCGAATTCAAAAAGGCAATAATATTTAGAAACTAGAAGCCTGCCTCTATTACATGACGATCAAAAAAAGTCAAAATTGTAAAAAATGACAAAATGGCGGACCACTGAAAAAAAAATCATGTTTTCGGGGTACAAAATTGGGGAAACGTTAATAAAAAAAAGAAGCAGGTCGAAAATTGAAAAAAAACTGATCGTCACGCAATAGCGACGGGTTTTCCGTACAATAAATGTCCTTGCTCATGTTAATTGTACGTACAAGTGTAGACTGTCAACGCGGTTGAAAAATGTCATTCTGAGGAAAACGCGTTCAATGTTCCGCGCGTTTGACACCGCTTTACGAAGAACACCATATCTCCGTCAATTTTGCGAATTTCTTCATAAAATTTGGAGACACCATTCTTGAAACGTACGTCTTTCAGAAAATGTAGAGAAGAAAAAATCGATTTTTCAGATTTTTTACAGTGGTCTCCCCCCTTAATAGGCCATACGATTAATTAGCTTCCTATTGGTCGTTGCATCGCCAGAGGAACGGCCCACCCAGCCTCATAGCGAGGGAAAACTCTGGAAACCGTGCTCTCGCTGATAATGAATTATGGCTAAACAGCCTGTCCCCGAAACATCGACCAAGGCGTCCAAAAGATGAAGCAGAACGTCTGGCCAATATCATCGAACCCCGGGATCGCCGTAGTCGACTGCACAGAGGGTCATTGTGGCTCCAGATCACTCGCCACCCTCCAACGGTCCCAAGTGTCAGGCGGGTACATGCGACAGACTCAACGTCTGTCAGGCAGCCTCATAAATTAGAACGCTGCTTTCCTTCGGATCCTTTCCCAAGCTATTTACAATCAACCCGGATTTAATGAGCATGGCTTTCGGCTGATTACGGTGCTGGTGGAGACTCTTCTAAACCTACGCGATTGTAACGCGTAACAGATTCATTCGGCGAAATAATATTCCATCAGCGTGTTATTTTGCGAAGCTGCTATTTCGCGGAACAGGGAAAAGTTAGTCGTGGCTTAGCTAAATATGGTATCGTTTGTGTTACCATTGTCTTACAGAGACGGTTCTAATGATTTAGATAACGGTCCTGAACGTTGCCTCGGTGTGCAACGGTGTAGAAAATGCATAGAAAACTGGGCTTCCTAAATTTCAAATTTTGAATCGAATTTTGGATTGCAAATTTAACTCTGTCCATGAGATATTTGAGAATATTATAGGGGAGACCGGGGCAAGTTAATACGTTTTTCAGTTTTCCCCTTTTTTCATTTTTATTTGAATTAATTACTTAATAACAAATATGCTAAAATATACTTTGGTCCTTACTCTTTAATATATTGTGAATGAGAAGTTGAAAACTTACATACAAAATGAATGAAAAAATGTTATTTGGACGAAAGTAAAATGTATTAACTTATCCCACTGCGGGGCAAGTATATACAGCTCTGGGGCATGTTGATACATCTGTAAAATATCCGTTTAATGAGTAAAGGATGGATGTCTGGAATATCCCACTTTAACATGAGGTGCTTGCTTCTTTCTATTAATGTATCTTAATAAAGCTACTTTATCTATTCCGTATATTCTCACGCTTTGACGTAACGACATTGACTTATTTTCTACACATAATTTTCTACACATTGTTTTCCTGACATAATTTCGTACCATTTTCCTAGAAATAAAAGGAAAAATCCAATTAAATGTAGTCGGAGAAAATTGAAGTCATTATGTACGAACATCTCCATAAAAAAATGTAGAGCATATAAACAAAATAACAAAACGTAGTTACCTTGCCTTCAAAGGACCCAATGTGATGGCCAATTAATTTGAATGATAAAATTCTTTATCCCGTCTCAAGACGGATTGGAAAGTGAATACAACTATTTAATTTTTCTCTACAGAAACGAAAACAGTTAAAAATGGATTGCTAACGTTAAGGTACACAGACGTACGCTAGATCGTAGTAAAGAATTGAACAAGAAGCTTCACATATCTCGCACACAAGGAGCTACATATATACAGTGTCGAGATAATTCGTCTGTATCAACTTGCCCCGGTCTCCCCTACTGTAAAAGATGATGTTGGTTTAAGCACGACTGTAGCATTTTTTAAAGCCCAGTCAGTCTTTGCATATTTTAAATATTTACATCGAATCTGTTAGTTTGACGAGTCACCTTCCACATAAAAGACTACTTAGGAAACTTTTAAAAAACTAGAAGCTTATATATTTGCTACATCATGAACGTGGACATCCACGCTTTACGTCACTTAGAAAGCATCATTCCTCTCCCTATAAAATAAACGTCTCCTCATAACGAAGCGCGGATCACGTGCACCTTTCTACGACTCAAAGATCCCAGCAACTCGAGAAATCGTCTTAACAGCAGAACTTTCGTAACCTCGGGACGTAAAGCGCGTTCGCGGGCTTGAAAAGTTCCGTTTGCATTTCTAACTCCGTCTCGAGGCAGGCTCCTGCGGACTTGAAACGCATAATCCTTTTTAATGGCCGGCACGACGAAATTCATGCAACGAACGTGGAGCGGTTCCCGAGGAGGATCTACCTTATTGCACGAGGAGCGGTTAAACTGGCAAGGAAGTTGCCATTATACCTTGGAAGCACGGTCATCCGTCATCATTTACAAAAAGAAGGAACGATAAGATCGTTAAATTTCCCCGGGCACGGCTGACGAAGGATTTGGAATCTCGCAGGGAAGCTCGCAGCGGGGACAATGTCTACGTTCCTGAAAAGTCTCATCGATTTCCTTTCTTTTATACAGGTCCGTCCATCCTCTATTCCATTTTTCGCTTTTCCCTTTCACCATGGGGCGGACACGAGTAATTCGACTTAACGAGCGTGCACGCACGCTGTCCAGCCGTGCCATCCAAATAAATAATCCGGTGTCGATTGATGTTCCGGCCGTGGAATTGATAAATAATCAATCGCGGAGCATCGTGTCGGCGAGTCGAGGCAAATCGCCGTGTCAAAAACACGGGGCGCCAGAGACGCCTGCACGATGACTCGGGGCAACGGCGACAGCTGCCAGCAACACCGTCGATTTTACGTTTCGAACCGGACACCGTCCAACGGGTCGGCCGTTTCTGTGTGCGTGCGCTTTTCCGCTGCGTCGGAAAGAGGTGCCGGCGAAACGCTCCCTTTCCAAATGGCACTGTGAAAAATCTGTAACAGTCTCAATCCACTCCGCGCCAACTGCGTTCACCCCCGCCGAAACTGAGCGAACATCCGATACAAAGGATCTCGTGAACGAACACAAACACGCGAGACACTTGCACGGAACTGTATGCAAAGCAGCGTCTATTAAACACAATGAAGCCGGCATGGAAAGGTGCAGGGTACAAAAATAGCTGCTCCTTCGACTGGAGTGGCTCGTTCCGACCCCAAAACTGTCCCTTTTCGGAGCACACGCGGCGGCCGTTCCATCTCCGCCCGTAAAATTTAAATTCTAAAGACCATTCGGGGCGAAACGACGTCGGGAGTGGGGGACGGTTGTCTGGCCTCGGCTTGACCCAGCTTCCAGCCTCTGTGGGAGTGCAGGGCCACTTGCAAGACGCGCACGTCTGACTGCAGGGGAGGTGCTACGCTACTTACCAGCTTGTTTCAGGAATGCGCGTCGATTTCTTTCCCGTTCTAATTTTAGCTGGCGTCCGCTCGACCAAAGGGTTGTCCAAAGGGGTAACTACCCCCTGGCCATGCCACAGTTTCACGGCGAGCAGGTAACGTGGCCGCGGGTGGGGCAGTTCAGGTGGTAAATACATGAATGCGGGATGAGTCCGACCGTTCCGCGTCCTCTGCGTACGTCGTTGAATCTTTATGAAAATGGCCTGCACCGTGTTTGCCGATACCGTTGGAGGCGGGTTCGGCCGGAAGTGGGTTGAACTCGCTCGATAAAAGTCAATGGTCTCGCTCGCGAAACGGTCGATTTCGAAATTGATACTCTGCGTGTACGTTCCTTGCTCTCTTTCCCCCCTCTTTTGTTTCAGATGGGATCTAGGAAAAGGACGAAGTGGCGCAGCGGACGGCACCCCTGCGCGGATTAAAAATTTCATTTCGCGTATGGATAATAGAAGGGACGACGAAAGTTACACGGGCATCAACGAGGAGGGTTGTAGGATATAGGACAATGGGTGAAAATATCCCGCGTGTCTGTTTTTTTTTTAACGGGCCAGGGGACAAAGGGTGCCGGTGTATTTTACTGAGATATTGATTCTTTTTGGACGGGCGGAAATAAAGGGCGAAAATGGCAGGGTTTAAAATCGTTACCCGTTTGGTAGATATAAGAGGGTTAGTTAACGCAGCACGGTGGATGTAATTGTTCAAGCCTTGCTGTTATTTTATTCCACGGGCATTTTTCTTTGGTTACGGAAAAGGATCGCGACGGGACTCAAATTCAGTGAACTTTTCTCGGACGTCAAAAGAAAAGATCGAAGGTACTGGAGCAGGATAAGGGAGAATACATCTTTAGCATCATCTTCTGAGGAGAATTTTATTTAATTCTTTAAATAGAGAGTAAAGTGGATTTTTCTCAAAATTTAATGAAACTTCTGAAGGCAGCAGGGCTGGGTCCGCTGCGCGAAAGGATGCGGGCACAAAAGGAAAGTTCGACTTGAAAAAGATGAAGCCGTTCTTAGTTTCTTCATTAAAGAAGCAAAAACTTTTCCTTCCTGCGCGCCCTTCTTGGAATTCCTGTTGTAATTAGCTCTCCCTTCGATTAAAAGTGATAACATCGTGTCGAGTGCCGCGCCCGGAGTTGGTAGGACCGAAATGGGAAGAAATTCGGGTCAGTAAAGGCAAAACTGCTTTCGTATTTCCACCCTGCTATCTCCATTCTCTCTGCTTCGTGGCTGAGCCGAAGTTCTTCCTGAGGGGATCTCGCGAAACCTTTACGTGAGCCCTGCCGCGATCCCATTGGTAGTTATGTCAAGACGGCCAGAAGTTTCGCGAGAATTTCGATATAGTAGCAACTGGGAAGTGAAGAGAAAAGATATCGAAATTCTACTCTACCAACGATACAGATAGCATCGGTGTGTCGGGGAATTGAATATGTTTGTTACGTTCCTATCTTCGGATCGTAGCCCCATTACTTTGCAGTCTATATTCATCGACTTTTTAAAGTAGAATAGAACAGGATACTGTCCGTCAAAAAGGATCCAGAATATACATCTGTGTCTTGCTTCTTCCTATTGTGATTATTTAAAGCGACAGTAATACAATTTCAGTTACTCGATTTATTAAACTTCATACAGCAATTATTTAAATACATCCTTGGTAATCTGTTTCCTGTCCGTCCAAGAGTGGTGGTAAATTAATAAGAATTTCAGTCGGTGAAGTTACACACAGTCCTCGCAACAATACTTATAATAAGAATTATATAATGAATTAAGACGGCTGTATGTTTAAATGTAGGTCCGTAGACCAAGTGATTAGGGGATAAATGCTCTCAGTTAGTCACAAATAAAATACGTCAGCAGAACCGCCAGTGCCGTAGAATTATTATAAATCAGGGTGTCACCGTTCGGTTAGAACAGCATTGTATTATCTGTGATCTTGTAAAGGTAAATTCTCACTGTCCGAAATATTCTCCAATGGGTTTTATATGGGGACGATAGACGGTCGTCGGACGGCACAATGTGAATGTCACCATACAAAACCCATTGGAGAATGTTTCGACGGCCGGTAGCCTGCCGCCGCGCCGGCCAGACGGATAGTGGGAATCTACCTTAAACATGCTAGATAGTGGATCAAGTAGAGCAGCTCGGCGAACCGCCAGACAAGTGGATTAGAACTGCATGCAACCCAACGCAGTAGAATAGGTCATTGTGTGATCAGCCCAGTGGAGCAGCACTCGATGCTCTCAGCCGTGTAGAACAAAGTTGTTTACATTAATGTAAGTAGTACACCGTAATGGTACCTCTCCACTACAGCCACAGAATATTGCGATCAAGTAAGTAGCGTAGCAATACCTACGTCGGCCATGCAGTCCCGTTTAACAGAGAATTTAGTACGAATGGGACAGTACGTACATCATGATACCATCAGGCATCAGCTATTCACGACGTTCATTAATCTAAACGTCCCCGGCTTTTCATCCACCCAGCCAAGATGCCATTTTCAAATGAAAATTAAACTGAAGCGCGTCGAAAGCAGGAATTCGTTTTTCTGAGCCGCCCGCGTGCGCTGCAACGTTACATTTCCATCGTTCTTGTTCTGCTCGCCCTATATTCCCGCGGCAACGGAATTTTCATTTCCGCCCTTCGCGTGCCCTTCCGTCCACGGACGTGCACACGACGGCCCACGCGCTTTCGCGCAATTTTCCACGGCCTCAGGATTTCCCGTGGAAACATCCAAAGTGTCCACCCCCGCGGACGCGATCGATAGTTCAATCGGCGCGCTCTTTTTTTTTCGCCCCTCCCCCCGAAAAAGGCCGTGGCACGCGAGAAATTTCAATAAAACAGTCCAGGATGCGGAGTTCGCGCGCGGACAAAGGAAATTTACGCGATCCCGGCATCGGGCCCGTGTAAACGTAGGAAAAACGCGACAGCTTTACAGAGTCGCGATGGAGCACGCAAAAGGGAGCCAACTTCGATATATATACCGGGCGCAATTTCGCGCGCCCCGAAATGGCGTGGCCGTTTATACGAGTTTGTTTAGGATGCACGGGAATCCTCACCGTGTCGCGAATCGAGGGTTGCAGGTCCGTCGCGATTCGTTAGCCGCGCCGATTTTCATCGCGGTGCCTGGTGGCGGCCTTGGGATCCGTCGTAACGGGAGAGTCAGGCAAAGATAAACTAGATTTAATGTAGCCATTCCGTCAAGTTTAATGGAGAATCGAGCGACGAGTGCGTATTATATTTAAAGGAGGTCGACTGTCGTAGGTTGTAGATATTATTTCTACAATAGGGAAATTGTGGGAGAGACGCCGCACTATCGGTATTTCAGGGATGTCGGTAATAAAACACATCATTGCTGATTTCATTTGTTTCAGGCTGTTGATTTGGGTCAGTTTGCCAAGCAAAGGCGTGTTTCCTGTATTATTGTTAAAGATTCTGCTGTTTTTCGAGGTAACTCAGGCGCACTTTGCCTGAATAGTTATACGTCGCGTTTATTTTTACTATCATAGTGGCTAAAAATTCATAGTTTTTCTTGATACAACTTTTGTAACGCGTTAAAGGGACATTGTAGATTATTTCCTTGGCAGAATAGGTTACTTTCGACATAGCATGTGGAAACACGAAAGTGAGGCGCCTCTCCCGGGCATTTCGAATAGACGCCGCACTTTTACTTGGGATAGATGCCGCACTTTGATACCGTACTGTTTCGGAAACTAAGACGATTTAAATGATGTTTTCAATTTTTGAAATACCGAAAAAGTTTTTTAAAATAGCTAACGTGGTATCTCAAGGCAAATTATTTAGATGCGAACAATTGTGTTGAGTGTTGGGAGAATTATTATACCACGAAATCCAAGGCTGACTGGATTATTTGTCCAAAATATAAAAAGGGGCTGCATGAAACATGCACCCCGTATAACACTGTGTGTAACGAATGTGAGAGAAAGAAAAAAAGAATGTTAAATTTCGAAAAGCAGAAATAATATCTGTACCTACAGTACCCATTTAAATTTCCAATTTTATAATTGCATAAAATAAAAATGTTTCATTTTACTTTGATTTTACTATTTTTTTTTATATAAAAAGTTAGAATTAACAAGTTTAAATGGAAAATTAAACGTTTTTCGAAATGCGGCACCATTCCCGCATGTGCGGCGTCTCTCCTACCAAAGGATGTTTTTAGTTTCAATTTTTTAAGGGTGACAAACATTAAAATTTTGATTTTCTATAATTCTAGTAGAATCACAAGATATTGAACTAATAATATGTATCCATGGAAAACATTTTCATTGCAAAATTTAGACACGGTGACAATTTTATCTAACGTGCAGCAACTCTCCCACAATTACCCTATGTTAAGCCTACGACGGAAGAGTTCAAGGATTTACAACCGCTTCATCATCTCGAGGCAGAAAAATATCGATCGAAGAGTGAGATTTTGCCAATTCCCATACCGTTCTCGCTTGCCACGTTCGTGGTACAATACCTCGGGGTACGTGTGCGCAAGATAAAATGACGGGGCTCGGTTGGAATCGATATCTTCATTGTCGCTGACGGGTCATCGGTTCGGTGACCCTTTCTTTTTCCGTTTTATCCCATTCGACCAGTTCTCCCTCCACCGGTATCCGCTTTTCGTTCTCTTCTGCCCTCCCATTCACCCCCCCCCCCTTTCCCTGGTCGGGTTTCCCGTATTCCCGTGCCTTCTCTTCTCCCATGCCACTGTCCCTGTCCCCCTCGGCGCTACGGCGACGGATGCGAGCAGGACACTAAGTATGCATAGCCCGGTTTCTGGGCTCGAGTACGCGCTCGGACTTCACCTTCCGGTTCGTAACTAGTTGGCACGGAGCCATGCATAGAGGCGCACGCTAATAAGTGTACCACCGTTCGCCTGGGCGCTAATATTCAGCGCGGCTGACAAATGCTTTAATACCTGCCATCGGCAATACTTGCAAACCTTCACCTCGTTACACCGACCCCTCGGCGTGTTCGACTTCTTTCACCCCCTGTTAGTTCCGGCTGCGCGGCTCCCCCGCCGCCGACCCCTCGCTGCACACCGCTCGGAAGCTTATCGACAGGCCAGCCCGACGGAACTCGCTTTTCCAACCGGTCGAACGCAAAGGCAACGATAAGTTCCGCGGAGGACGAAACTTTCTAATTGGGACTTTGCTCGGGGATGCTGGGATGCTGGGCTACTCTTACGCAGTGGGTATACTTGGCGAGTGCAGGGTAGAGCAAACATCCAATGTACATTTTTTTGTCCGCACGGCTCCGGGGGCTTTCGAGCTATCGTGCCACTTTCGTGTCGCATGCAACGTATTCGATTCAGGATGGAATACGATGGTCGCGCGTGATGTGTTAAATGTAATTTATAATCTATGAACCGTGAATTATGAAGTATGAAGTTTGGCGGAGGTAAGCGGGAAGTATGAAGTATGAGGTATGGAGGAAGCCGTTGGATGTGGGAAGTAGAACGTAGGAAATATATACCGTGAAATGCGAAACGTGAATTATAAGTCATGAATGATTAATAGTGGGTTATGAGGTGTGTAAAGTGATGGATGAAATGTGAGCTGTGACGTATGCACTGCGAAGTGTCACTTGTAAACTTCGAAGTGTCTGAGCACTGATATCTGAGTATAATGATAAGTAGAAGCGGCTCGTGTATAGCCAGACAAGTAAAAGAAAACTGGAAATGTTGCACTTACTGAGAATCTGTTATATCATCAAACATTTCTCGAAGGAGAAATGATATTTATTTATTTCCTTTATCATGTGACTCTAAATAACGTCTGTTTCCTTTTCTGTACGTGCCGCGTCGTGAAATATTCGGAATGGATCGAATACCCGTCCGTTACTCGCGGACCTCTCAGGCATCAATGTTATACATCCGACACGACGATGAGACCCATATCCACGGATTCCCCGTTACAAATTGCTACTTCGAATCCTGTGAAAAATGTTGCACGCTATTCTTCAGGATTAGCCTGCCCGCCAGCGGACAGAAGGAGCAGGTAAAGCATAGAAGGTCGGACAGAGATTTTAGGGAACGTCGGCCGAACAGATGGCGAAAAACGGCATAGATAAATATTGGGACAGATAGATATGGTGTGGTTTCGCAAGAGAGGCTTACTCCAATATTCCTTGCATTATCGTATTTGGACGGTTGAAGTAAAGATTGCCCCGATTACTGATTCAATAAATATGAAATTGTAAAAACGTAAATAATCTTCGAAGTGATTACTGTCCAGAATTCGTCCAACTTTTTAAGGAACTATTTTTAATTGACATTTCTACAATTGAGTTTGCTGAAATAAATATCGAGTAACTCTATTTATAACTATCTCTTCAGACACAAAATACGTTCGTAGGGTACGCTTTAAAATAGCAACCGTCCAACGGAAATCGATACGTGAATATAGCGTGAAAATTTCGGTGCAAAGAAATATAATAATAGAAATACCGAAATATTGAGCGGGGAGGAATATGGAGACGCGTGGAAATGTCAGCGAAGAGGAAGAAAGAGGATGGAAGATTTACAGAAAGGTACGTTCAGAGGGAAATAGAGAAGTCTTTATGGCGACGCATAACTCATGCCCCTTATTGAAACTTCCGCTCGGGAATGGATTAAGACGGCTCGTACGAAATTTGTCGAAATTTCCGGGCCGCGTAATTTATTCTCAACCTGGCTCCAACCACCTCTGGAGGACCTGCGTCTCTCTTATCACTTCCTCCTACTGACTATCCCAGAATTATTGGCGCAGTTTTGTCCAGCCTTTTACCCATTATAAATCGTTACATACACAAACTTCCTCCTACTGGTCATCAATAAAACATAGGGTAAAGAGTACAATGGTTGGCCACTTAAGTAAGAGTGTCACATAAATAGTGAATTATAAATGTGAATTTAGTAAATTTGAAATGAAAATAAGTACAAATAAGTTCAATATAAATAAGTACGATAAAACCCTAATAATCTAAAAATAAATAGAGTTTATAAAAAAGAAAAACAAGAATTTATAGAAATATATAAAAAATGTGTTGACTACGAAGAAATATAGTTATTGGCATGGTCATGACAGTAGTTGTCCGATCGTTTCGACAGTGATTGACCGCTATTTGACACATAATATAACCTAAAAGAAAATGTTATATGATTTGATGATAGAAATGGGATTAAAAGTATTCAATAAAAATGGATATATCTTATGTATGCTTGTATGATTTGTTCATCTGTATATTTTTTTCCATATTTATGGCATTTTTTACTGTAGGGTAATTCAGTTTTACTAAAAAATTCAAAATTTCTTGAATTTATCTACTAGGTAATCACAATTTAATTTTTAACTTCAATTTAATTAAATAAATTCAGTAATCAAATTAAATTTGAATAATCCAATTAATTAAATCAAATTTCATTTTTAATTCCAATTTAATTAAATAAATTTAATAATCAAATTGAATTTGAATACACCAATTAAAATTCAAATCACAAGAAACTTAAAATATAGCTATACAATGTAACATACCTAATAGTACTTCTTCTTTTTATTTAATTGTACTATAATTATGTCGATGTTGAATCTTTTTTAAAAATGACCGTTTCAATACCGCGAATGAATAGGGGGCCAATAACTGTTTTACCGTTATCATGGTTATAAAATCGTCGCCGGCCGCCCGGCCAATTATTGCCATTCAACATTATTCATATGACAGTTGTTGGCCACCCGTAATTTTCATAATATATGTATAATTTTAACAAATAAATCATTTTTTTATAAAGTTTTCACCTTTATTTATCAATATATACAGAATATGAGAGATATAGATATCACAAATACATTAAAATATTCGAAAACTTTCAACTGTACTCTTATGATCTTTTGATTGAATCGCTGTAGTTTTCAAGCTGCAAAGCCGAGTCATCCTATCTGCTTTTAAATATAATCACAGTATATAATGAGTGGAGAAATATTGATTACATCCGAAGCAAGAAAGTGCAAGGAATATGAATATGTTCATTAAAAGAAGCATAACATTGGTATTTCGTTATATTATTTTATTTCTCAAAATAGGGCCAATCACTGTCAGGTGGCCAACCACTGTACTCTTTACCCCTATTTCTTCGTTTCAATGCCTTCCTGTATTTCGCAAACCGAGCAATCGAAGCAGCTAATTTTAGAAGTCACAATATATTTGCGGAGGCTAGTCTAATTTTATAGTTTGAGCTGTAATCTCCCCAAAATTTGATGTAGATGATTAGAATTCCGTTCTCTTCAGTGAACCCCGAATTGGTATTTCCCTTGCTTTCCCCCGTAACTTGGCAACCCACTTTTTCGCCCAACTTCAGCTTTGAAACTTAACCCCTGTTTTGCAAGTGCTTCGCGAAGCTCGTTAACGCCGAGGGAAACCTAAAATAAAGCGGGACCCGTTCGGAGGTTAAATTAACTAATCCTCGCCATCTTCACGAGAATCCATCTTGTAACTATCATCACATTACACCTCGCTGTCAACGTCCTCTAAATCTTACTAAATCACTAACTAAATATCTTAAATAGAACAATGTAGACCCCGGCAAGTAGTATAAACCAATGTATACCCAGCCAAGTGGAGTATACCCGGTTATAGGCAGACGACAAGAGTGAATTACAACGCATAGAAGGCTGAGGCATGTTATGAGGCCAGTACACACACGTTGGAATGTTATGAAACACTGTGCAAAGTGATCAAAGATCAGGACCGCTATCTTGCCAGAAACGAATACGTTTAATGAGATTTAAAGCGTGCCTAGAGCGACGAACTAAATGAAATCGCGATGAAAAGGGCCAGGGCTCAGCAGCGTTGCCCTAATATCCTCCGGTGCTACGTTCGCCCTCTTATCTGCCCTTCTAATTACAAGCAGACGCGGGAACGGCGTCGGTTTCGCGAAATATCCGCGTGCCCGAGATTATAAAGCCCGCCTAGGCTGCTGCGTAATCCATACGCGACAATGAAACTCGCAGTCTATAGCCCCGCGGCGGTATCACCAACATGCAATCATAGCGGATGTTGTTATTTACTTTACATCCAGTTTGTGCGCAATCTCTATCGCGGAAACACGCGCGGATTTACAGGAAGGTGTGCATATTCCGCGACTAGTGGTGGGCGGACGTAGTTGGCAAATGGAATCTGCGAAACAGTAGGCGACGCTATCAAACGGATATCGACGACTCATTGATTCGAAGGCGCGTGTACATTCGCGCTCGATCGACCGTGTGACTCCTGCCCTCGATGGGAAAGTACGAAGCTCGAAGGATTTAAAAGCTTTGGATCGGAGATTTTTCCATGGCCAAGGGAAAAGCGATATTCCGAATGAAACTCGAAACTGTTTCGACAGTAACGATTAGCAGCGATACGCGGGCAAAGGTTCAGGGATGTTTGAATAAGTTCCTGGGTACACCGAAGTGTTTGACGAACGTGAAGTGCGTTTGTGAAATGATCGTTTGTACCGGTGATCGCCCGGGACGGGATTCGCGCAGGATTCGCGCAATAAGTATTTCAATATATTTCAGCGGCAAATTCTTTTGAAGATATTCGTCGATATTCTCTCGTGTATGCATGTCCTGCGCGTGGCGCTATTCGTCTACCTACTATCTAATATCGTCCAGGATTTGCAGTCGTATCGTGTCACGTTTTTCGAGTCTGCACATCTGCCCTCTTAACCCGTTACACGCGCGATATTATAATATTCGAATTGGACGTGCACGCTTTATAATAGCATCCGAGATTCTTTCACTTTGATGCTTTCTGAGTACCTTGAATATCCCTGCATCGTTTATCGATTTCGTTTATATACGCGTCTAGGAAGAATTAGGAAAATGAGAAGACTGCGAGATAATTTCATTGGCTAGCTTCACAGAATGTCCAATGTTATTTGAAGGACGTTTTAGTATAAAAGTGTTCGTTATACGTTTTTTATATACGCGAGTCAGAAGTTTCAGCTGCGCGTTGGCCGCTCGGTATTGAATCTCTGTTTTAAATTCCAAATCCCTCGGGATCGATATGATGCTTCAAGAAAAGTTGCTCGATTTACATTGGACTTTATAATAAACAACGCTATATCTTTGTAATGGAACTTGAGCCAAACTGTATAACAACGTGATTTCCTTTACGTATAATGGGCTACGAATATACAATAAAATAATAAAAGCATTCACTGATTTATTCGTCTGAATATAGAATCTTACTTCACATACAATAACAATGAAATTAAATTGGTACAATAAGTTGTACATTATCAGACTACTGTATGCATTCAAGATAGACGAGCTTAGAAAGAAAATTTACTATCAATAAACTATAGCTGCGTCGCCTTCAAATCGTACAAATTGATTAGGATTTCACGTAATCGTTTAAGGGGGTCATATATGTTTCTCAGCGTTAAATCGTGGTCAATGTTTGCGAGTGATTCAGGAATAAACTATTAACTTGATTGGTTTAATTCTTTTTGTGTTTTATAGGTATATGTTTATATATCTATGGTTATAATCCTCAGGTATGAGAATTGGAAAATTTTTAAAAATGTGGCTTTTTCTCGAAACATCATTTTCCAAGACGGTGGGAAAATGAAAAACTAATTGCCTTACCGTTCATCGGATTAACTTAATTATTTACACACGTATTCTGCATAAGATTCGTTATCTGGTGACGGCGAGATTCTTTAATTAAATTGAACCATTTTTTATTAACAAGCAAAAACGTACGACTTTTATAGCGAAAATCACGACCCTTTTCTTCAAAGTGTTGCCATTGCCGCAATTTTTCTTTTCTAAAAAAATGGCGACGTCACCGGATAACTATGATCCCAAAGGTTGTTAAAAAATCGGTGATTTTTGTTTCGGACCACTCGTACGGACTGAATCATGCCCACCGTTTTCAAATTTTCCAATTCTCATACCTGTTTTATAATCTATAAACGTATACCTATAAAATACGAAAAGTATTAAACCAATCGGACTAATAGTTTATCCCTGAATTACTCCCAAACATTGACTACGTTTTAGCGCTGAGAAACGTATATGACCCCTTAAAGGGAGGTTCTGGTCTGAAAGTCGATGTCTTTTTTATTTCATTTGTCGAATGTTCAACCTTTTAGGAATACGTGTTTAAAAGGATTTGTTGACATTAGTAAAATTCCCGAAATTATAGGCATTTGAGTAGCGACAAATGCATGGATTACACCCGGCCAATCGGCGCTCACGTAAAACTTGAAACGCGTTTTTCTCGAAACAGTGTTTTCAAAACGGTGGGACCTGTATCTCCAAAAGTTATTATCCGATTCGACTGAAACTTTTTTATTTTGAAGAATATTCAAGTGTCGTTATTTTCTAAAAAATTTAATTTTTGTAATTTTTTCTGGTTTCCCCCCTAGCCAGAAGTATAATCTTCAAAATAAAACAAGTTTTGAGTCGAAACGGATAATAACTTTTGGAGATCCAGGTCCCGCAGATTTGGATGATTTTTTTGACGCCTTGAATTTAACGACTCCCCAGTGCCGTCTGCAATGATTAATTATAAAACCAAAAATATACTTCTATATTTTGAGACATCCTTAACACAATGCCAAAAGTCCCATTAAATTATATATAGTAGTTTTCCTTTAATTAATTCCTAAAATAACACCTATTTTTTTGGGCTCCAGATCGGAACCTCCCCTTAACTGCTGCAGCTAATCACATACAACTTCAAGTGGAGTAAGGTCGCGCATAGTCAGCCGAGTACTCCGTAACCATCTATGCCCAGACCATTCAAGTGAATCGTGTGATACGACATTTCAGCGATGACTAAAACAATCTAACTGAATCCACCTCACCTATAAAGCACTTAATCAAAATCACTAAAAGAAGAAGCAGGGCTGTAGAGAGTCCTAGTCCTATTCCACAGAGGTTTCCCCGTCCCCGGTTACTTTCGTCGTCCTCTATACCGTTGTCGGCGCTTGCCAGCCTCACGTGCACTCAGAATAAAGGCAGCGGAACAAGGGAAACGAGTGATAAAAGGAGGAGAAACGCGGCGCATTTCGGGCGTATATGAAATTGCGTGACGCTGCCGCGTGAACGACGTGTTCGCCGCGTCTCCGCCACGTGACACTCATAATACACCCCCCAGCGGGCGGAACAGCCTCGAGAACCAAGAACCGAGGGCCATCGAATTCCCCCGCGCACGTTTCAGCTCGGTTACATTTTTCTACGTCTCCTGGTGCGCCGGTAAGAGCACGCGTTTCCGCGTCCCGCCGCGGCGTACGCCTCTGTTTATGCCGCCTCCACATTTCCCCGCAGCCCAGCCACCCACCCCCCCCCCCCCTCCCCGCCCCTCCACCTCGTATCTGTTCCGCGTGTAAACTCGTGTAACAGCGAGCAGCCGCGAGACACTCGGTATTCCGAGCACGAACGGCAACCCCGATCGTGGAGCAACGGAATTTTATCCGAGCGTTTTGGAAGTTTCGCGGCGCGCACGGACGTCAAGGCGCGTCCCCAGGCACGGGACTAAGTGAATCGAGTCTGAGCTCGGGGACACGCTCGGCTACGTATTTTTACAGCGGCGCTGGCAACACCGGTGGTTACAAGCGGATGCACGCCGGCAGGTAATGGATCGAACTCTGTGGTTTACGTTACTAACGCGCATTGTGCGGCCAACAATACCGAAGTGCATCTAGTGATTACGCGAATCCATTGAATGGCGGAGCAATCAGTGTGCAACCAGATCCAGAGAATGAAATCTCGCATCTGGCGAGATACCGAAGAACATGTTACGCGGGCGACGTGTTATACAATCGACCATCTTGTCTATCTCTCAGCGCTATCGGAGATAAGCGATGAATGGAAGGGAGGAAGCCTGAGCCTGCGTCGGGTAGAAAGTGTAAGCAAGAACGAGCGTGGACGATATTTCACCGTGATGCCGGAGCAACTTATAACACGCGTAACCGTGCGCCGTATACGTTGTTGCGCCAGTTCAATGTCATTATAAATCATGCTGCGGCCTGGCTGGGTAAGAATGCCGCCCGTTGGAATTAAATTTCGTAGGCAGCAACGCGTTACCATTGTGTCGGGGCGACTGGCTGGGACGTGGCTGGAAAGCTACGAGTGAGAAAGCGCCACTCCCCCTCCAGCGCGGGAAACAATGTTCCCTTGGCTTGTACGCGCGGGTCGCGCCTCTTCTAAGCGTCTCTGCGACGCACGGCGCGCCTCGAAGCTGCGGCCCCATCAGTTATCGTCAAAACACCTTGAAAATACCACTGGGTTTACGGCTGGTAATAATTGAGGAGCTCCGCGCGACTCGCTGGCTGGCTGGCGCGCGGAAGACGCCTCGAAATTGAGAGGGGTGAACGGCGAGCCGGCCTTAAATTAGGGGCACAGCGATATTAGTTTCCGCGTGTGAGAGGCCCTCTGACACCGAGCTCGTTAAATTCACCCCAGACAGAGCCGAGATGGCATTCGGCACGATACCGCTGCGCCAATTTCACACACCTTCGCGGAAAATGGCTTTAATTAATAATTAAGGCATTGACGAGTAGTCGAGGTGCGAAATAAAACGGGCGTCTGGTCGATCCACTTTGTCAGAGGAATGCGAAGCAGGTGGAAACTTGGGGTACGATTACATGTAAGTAGAATAAGCCTATTCATAGTCAGGCGTCAACTAGAGCATGCAGAGTACGACGCGGTGGTATAGCTAACCCGTAAAACCATGAAGGATTCAAAGTATACATGTTCCAGGTGTCGGAACGAGCCACTTGGTGGATATATCCGGGAGATAAAAACTTGGGGCTCTCCCAGTATCTCTAATTCATTCGGTTCCTATTAAGGAGTTAGGGTGACTGTACTTAATATCGCCCATGTTCCTAATATCGCCACCCGCTATATCTCGCAAAGCTAAAATTTATCGGTTATGCACTGAATTAGTACTTAAACATATGTAGGAAGACATACTGTAATTGCAGCATCATGTGATCAACATTTACAGAAAGAGAAGTATTTTAGTGAATCTTAATAGTGTAAAAATTTATTGGACTGTCACAATTTTACATCACATTCGGAGAAGGTAAGTCTAATAATTCCGTAAATGCAAGAATATCTACTAGAAAAACCTAATTAATGATGTACTTAAGGACTACGATCGATTCAAATATTTTTCGTAATGAAAATAGTGTTTTTCTTTAACCTTTAGAGGGCCGGGCTGGTCACCATAGTGGCCACCTAAGAATTTGGATACTTTGCCGGCCATTTTGGTGGTATATATACACAAATTTTAAGTAAATAAAATTTACAACTTCAATGAAAAAATCCCGGCCCTCTAAAGGTTAAGCAGTATGCGTGTTCTCAATACCGCCTACCGGAGAACAATGGTTTCGATGTAATGTTTGTTACAGGTGGGGTCACGAAATGTGCGGGGTACACGAAATAAACTTTATTTGTCCAATATGTACATCGGAACGTCAAAAATAAAATATTTTAAAAATCTATATTTTTAAATTCCTATACTTTTCTAATAAAAATAAAATCAAAGATGGATAAAGAAACATTTATACAGCAAGAAATAATAAAAGCACATGTGAAAATGACTTTAAAAACTCATATATACATGAATTAATCAATATTTTTTGAGTTGGCGATATTAGGTATACTTTTTTCAGGATGCGATATTTGCATGTCTTACGTTTTTTGAGTCCTAATTAAAAATTTGTAAATTTCAACGTTTCTAACTTATGCTACATGAAAGATGAATAGTTTCTCTTTACTTTGAAACAAACGGCATGCAGAAATATAAATTATTATTCAATTGACAGGAATTTAACTTTTGCCTGGCCATATTAAATACAGTCACCTTACATATCCTTGACAGGTCCGAAAATAGAATCTTTCTTATGATTTTTTTTTCATATAAAGAAACGCACATATTCAAAAATCAAGATATACACCTTGCTGTGTATAAATTCAGCTGTGGTCTCTTCAAAAAGAAATTTCAAATCTTAAGAAATGGTGCCACAACAATTCCTTCTCCCAAGACCTCTTCATAGATACAGCATTTGCGGTACCAAAAATATCTCAGAGACCACTGTACCGATTTGAATAAAATTTTGCACGAATATTCTTCTTAAGATATAGTCTTACTATAATCTAACACTTGCCGGCGACGATTTTGAAAAAAGTTATTTACACATTACATTACATTACACCATAAACGAATTATATATCTGTATAAAATTTCATTTCACGAATCGCTTATTCAAACCCGGAAACGATCTCCAACTAATACAAAACTTGATTAAAATTTGTAATTATCCCGATGGTAAGTAAGCTATCATTGATCAGAAATTGTTAAACGTCCACCACGCTGAACCCTACACTGCACTGGCATATACGGCTCTCGGTGCCTGCGCCTCAATCGGTGCCGCCGCTTGAGAGGAGAATTTACGAGTCCGCTATACCGCCGTGTCCTGCTATACACGGTGGAACGGGAGGATACGTGTCGTCTATGATCAGGCAGGTCGTGTAACGTTCTACGTGATCGTCATACAAGTAGTGCCGCGCCGTACACGGTCAGACAAATGGAACGAAGGTCGCGCGGCGGCGGCGCAAGTGGAGTAGCTCCGCGTATGCGGCGACACGGCTGGAAACGCGACAGCGGCGGCGGAGTTGGTTTAACGCGAGCCGGCAGACAAGTAATAAAGACACATTTACGGGGCAGCCTGCTTGGAAAACAATAAATAATAATGCAGCTACGCTAGACGGCTGATCATACGTGGGTTCACTCTACTCGCAGCGCGGGCCACCGCGTTCTTCGCCGCCTGACCAGGGATGGTACCATTGGTTACTGTCATTCATCCGCCGCGGGTAGAAGCTGCGGCGCATTGTCTGAGGGGCAGAATTTGCACTCGCCGTGGAAACAAATGGCACCCGGGAGGATACAGGCTGCCAGCCCGCGCTCGTTACGCTGCTTTCCAATTTCTGCGAGGGCTGCCGGAAAATGTGTAGCTTAATTTCGCGAGACAAGCTGACAGCGGATGGTGGATCTTGTCGATGAACGCAGGCCACCAAAATTGATTGCCAGAAACGGTGATCGAGGGTGGTGTCTTCACACGAGGGGCAGCGAGTGCGTCGTTTGCGGACGGTGTATCGAAAAATAGAAATCCCCTCGATAAAATGGCCCGCTACGTAATTGCTGTTGTTCGAGTCGGTAGCGATCGCCGGTTAAACGCACGCACACACCTACCGGCAATTAATATTGATTATTATTTAATGACACCCCCGCTGACGCATCAATTTCTCACGAATGATATACGAGGCGGGTCGTTAATCGCGCGACCATCCAAGTATAATACTGTCGAATTGCGCGTGAATAGCGTGGGTCGCTAGTGACACTATCAATACGGAAATAGGCAGCGGCGCGGATCCAACGGTCGTTTTCTCTTTAAACTAACGGGCCATGGGTCACGTTCGCGTCGTAACTGTATTTAGAACGTGTTTCCAACTTATCTTACTCAAGCGCACTTACTGCGACGTTCTCTCGGTGTTATACTACAGAATGAATCGTAAAAGAGGATATTAACCCTATACTGCACATTTTCTTTTTGTGGAAAAAAATCTAAAAAGTAATTATTCACTTATAAGGAATAGAGTTTCCCGATTTGGAATATATATTTTTAAAGTACTCATAGTAACTAAGAAATCCTGAAAATTATATCTGCAATGGACCTATTTTACTCATGTTACCAATAACATTCAATGCGAAAAACGGCAAAATCATCTTATTTAAGAATAATTGGCTAAAACCTGGCATCTGCATGTTTTTCGTGGTTCTGAATCCGAATATGATGTTATTGTTTGTGTAAGAAAAATTCCTAAGGTAGTTCTCTCAATAAAAAATTGTTTTTTTTTTAGAGATAACTCAAAAAGGAAAGACCAAAGAATTTTTTAAATATTTTTTTCGGATTGCTCGTACTAATTTACTTCAAAATCCATTTTAACCTGTTTTTAACTCCCAGAGGCTACATCTGGGCCCATAAGGCAAGATACCAATTCATAATCAGTTTAGGTCAGGCGGAAAAACAGTCTGTGAGATGAATACAGGTATGAGTCATGCATTGTTCGACGATGTTCACATTGACTACTTTACCGTGTTCGAATAAAATTGTGTTTTCATCATGTTTCCCCATGATAACTTTGAAGTCGTCTATCTAAAACATTCTCCGGCATTTCCTTTTTGTTATCTTCAAAAAACCTATTTTTTATTAAGAGAACTACCGTAGAAAATTGTTTACACAAAAAATAACATCATATCCGGATTCAGTACCTCAAAAAATATACAGATGCCAGATTTTAGCAGAGTATTCTTAAATAAGAGGATTTTGACGTTTTTCGCATACGCCTTGAGGCTATATTGAATGTTATTGATAACATGAGTAAAATAGGTCCATTGCAGATATAATTTTCAGGATTTCTTAGTTACTATTAGGGATTGCAATACTGGTAAACCGGTTTACCGGTTTCCCGGTAAATCGCGAGAAATACCCTTAAATTTTTATCGGTAATTCGCCAAATTTTTACCGGTAATTCGATAAATTACGTATAGCAATATAACACATATAATCGTTTATTAATTCCGTCGACATCTACTATGTTATCAGTGAAAAAGAACTTCAGTTACTAATAAAGACGAAAACCGAAGTATCTCATGGAGAACCAACTCTGATCCAAAAGAAAACTAAGAATCTGAATCATGTCATCAAAAAAATGGACGCATTTTCAAGTAGAAAAAGTAAGGGGAAAGTATGTACAAATGGCATATGATTTCTTAATGATTACCCGACCAAAAAGTGTAGAATATGAGAGCGCTTTATCCGTGGCTGGATTATTTTTTACAAAAATTAGGTCGCGATCAGGAAACTAAAGTTTAGACAAATTATATTTTTTACGTACTTATTTGTTAAAAAGAATTGTTAAATAAAAAATATTTAATTATGTATGTAAGATAAGATTCTTTTCATTGTTTGCCTGGTGAAGATCCATATTAATAAGTATTGTAAATAGTTATACAAATATATCTATTTTGTGTTATATCATTTTATATTTTATGTTCAGAATAGTTTCACATGCATATATTTTTTATAATGCACGATTAGAGTTCAAAAAAAGTGTTTTGTAACGTTTACTCTTATATTTTAAGAGTCATTTAATTCCTTAAAAAAATACCGGTTAATTACCGGTAAACCGGTCTTGATTGAAAATTTTACCGAATTACCGGTAATTGAAAAAGTCGGTAAATTTGCAATCCCTAGTTACTATGAGTAGTTTAAAAATATATATTCCAAATCGGGAAACTCCATTCCTTATAAGTGAATCTTTACTTGTATGGTAGATTTTACCTGTGAAGTCGGAAAAAATAATGAAAAAATTCTGGGTTTGTTTGTTTGTTTTTATGGAAATTAATGTGTGTACGTGTATCGTATCTGCTACCTCGTGCAGTGGGAGTACATTTATTGTAAGTGCTTTATTAATTATGAAATTTTACAAAACAAAAAAATAGTCAATACAGAAGAACTGTCTCCGGTTCTCATTACAAGCTATTATTTAGCTTCACTTGTGAGTTTGTTCGTTAGTTAGTTTGTGAGAATGAAATCTTGTAAGCTAATTTTGACCCACTTCCACCTTTCCGATCGACTTGAAATTTTGCCCACATACGTAGTTCCGATGACAGTACAATATTTTTTTCATGTCTCCAACCTGATTACGGAATCAGGAAAGCAGGTAACGGGTTACCCTCTCGCTAGAGTCTTCAAAGGCAATGCCGCCGATAAGCCGTGCCTCGATGTGTTTAAATATTTACGCCCCACGCTTTTATTTTTGGCCATACGAGGGAATTCTTTTAAGTCAGTCATTTAGGCCGGTACCAAAATTATTTTTCTTTTTCAGTACTTTTTAATAAAAGCTTGTTTTTTATTTTGAACTTAAAGCTGTTGTATACCAGATCGTCTACAATGCGCAGTGTAGCGACAAATTCTCAATCTACGATGATCCAACAAGCGCACTGAATATGTGCATCCCGTTATTTACATGTCGTTAAACCACTGCCCTCCGATTTCCTCGAGCATCCATCTCTCGGCTGCCACGCGCATCAACGTGTCTCCAATTCCCTCTGCGAGAGATATCTTTCCAGGAAGCGTGTCCTCCAGTGCGTCAACAACTCGTGCCCTTAAAGATGTTCACGTTGGGACGTCAGCGACCCGATATCCCAGAGAAATACGCGAGGCGCGCGTCAGGTATGATAACGACGTCCCCGGAACGCATTATTCGTTCACCCATCATCGAATCCGCCTAAATCACGGCCAGGAATGCCCGACGGGACTCGGATCGAATTTATGTCCTCCAACGGATATATTGGCGCGCCTTTCTCGAGAGACAAGAGTACGACAACGCGACCAGTCACCTCTCTCGACGTGCCGCGCAGAGAAAGAAGACAAACAGGGACGCCATTTCGCGGAATGAAGATGTATGCGTGGGATCGAGCCATCTAGCATCCTTTCCGAAAGACGTATGGAATATTGTTACCTCGGTGACATCGGTTTGGGCATCGGAGTGGCTCGGTATGCATGGAGCAAGGGGGACTTTGATTCGGTGGAGAGCACCACGGTGAAATTCGTTCATTTCGAAGGAGATTCTGGCTCGAAGGGGCAGGGAGGCATCTAACATCAACGCGAATGAATATCGCGAAGGATGTACTGCTGCAAAGACACCTCGTAATGACCAATCGAATTACCAGCGAACGTGGAATCACAAACACGTGTCGCGCGACTGGGAATCGTTCCTCTGTTTCGCAACTCTCCGCTAAATAATTGAATTACAGGGGACTCGCGACAAGGAATATCCAATCAGGGTTTTAATTGAAATCCTAAATTGTTGAATCGAGTCGGGGAACGTGGTTAATTGGAACGGTGAATGTTGTATCTGTTGGAGACTTTTCTGGTGGTCTGATATTCTATGACGATATAATTATGAGGACTGCATCGGCATTTGACTGTAGAGGCATTTTCAAGCTGTGTGCTGGTTTATTATAACATTCGCTGTTAATAAAACGCTAAAAACACCGGTTCTATACTAGTGCTGGTGAGAACTAGAATCCTACGTACAATTAACTAAGCCTAATTACAAATTAATTATAGCTACTTAGTCTAAACCTAAACCTACTTAAAGCTAACTAATCTAGAATTAAAACCTAACAAAATAACAATTTTAACAACTAACAAGGTTTCATTATGCAGGGCGATTTATAGTGAAAGAGGAAATGGAGGGTATGGTGTAGGATGGACGAAGTTATATTGTGTAGGATTCAATGGTAATTGTTTAGAGAGGAGATCGAGCGACTGTTTAAAGCACAGATTACTCGCGAATGGAGCTTAATAAGGTCTCAGGATGCACGTGGAGATTTTGGGGATTAAGACATTAATCGATGTTCTCCGAAGTAGGGCGTGTAGCTGAACATGGAGGTAATTGTTACATTCTTCGAGGCTTCCATGAAGTTTCTAATCAATAGAGTCTGTCCAAGTGAGTGTGACATATAATTGTACATCTGTACTTCATTGTAGTTGCTGAGAGCACAATCCTTTCGTCGTGATCGCCGCGTCATAGAGTCTTTCCTACCGCAAAGCGATACATAGTTGAAATCTGTGTTGCATTATCGTCAACGTTACTCTTAAACGTATTCAGAGTTCAGCTATGAGCTTCCTTCCGCGAAAGACCTGTCTGTTCCACCACAGTTTCCACAGCTCTGCTCCCTCGGGTGGCACGGAGGGACGGGAGCAGTTTCTTTGTTCCATTTTGACAAGGTGGCGCTCGAAATGGCTGGATAAGGAGCGCCGTGAGATATCGAGGATTTATCGGCGCAGAAAGTTAGATAAAACTTGCCCCAGTGGCGATCGAGACCCCCCCCCCCCCCCTTGAAGATGTAATGAAGTGTACCGAGGAGATAGTCCACGATTAACTTAATTACACCCCATTGGCGATGGCGTGGCCCTCGAGCGCCCGGCGACGTCTGACGTCGTAAAAATTCCTGATCGCCGGCCAACTTATTAATATCGTTCGAGCTGCCTTCGGCTAACGATACCGCCAGCAATCCACGGCTCGATCTCCTCGCGAGCTCCATTGAAATCCAATTTTCAACCGAAGATTAACTTAACGTCCAATTCGATTTGCTTCGTCTGCCCCGCGCGTCTGCATTGCCCCTAATGCAAATCGGCCCGACGTCAATTAGATCGCGCCACCAAATCAGCGTTTCATCCAAGTATTCAGTTGTAAAGAGAGTTCCTGAAAGTCCAGGGGAATCATTATCTTGTTTGCAGCATCCGAGTTCCTGATAGACTGTTCGGCTTATAATCGATGGAGATTGTAGAGTGTGACGTTTCCGAGAGGGAAGAAAATGGGGAATTCTACTAGGGTGATGGGTATTGGTATGGGTATGGGTATACAAAATTATTTATATACAATTTATTTTAAAAAGTTACATTAAAAATTATTAAATCTTTCCAATTAAAAAAATAAATTATTAAATTATCTTTAATGAAATTAAATTTTAAAATTACAATTCTTAAATAGTCAAATTCAATAGTAAAATAAATCCATAGATTATCCCATAGATTTTTTATATTCAACATAAATAAAAAATAATTTTATTAAACAACTAAATATATGAATTAAATTCATTTAAAAAAAAACTAGATATCAATAAAATCGAATAACATTTAATTTCCAACTATAAATTTATAATCATTATTCAACATAAAAAATAATTTATAATTAGCTCTTTTAATTTCGAGATTAATAAAATTCATATTAATTATTTAATAAACCCTGATACAAAAGGTAAAAAATTAATTTACTTAATTAAATAAAACCTATTTTCTTTCACAATACAATATATATATATAAATAAATTTATTCATAATAATTACTAAAACACCAAACAATTAAATTACTTTTATTAAAATAAATAATTAATCAAACATAAAACACATAAATATTAAATTAAAATTTCAAAAATTAATTTAATTGTTTCAGTGTAAAAGAAAAGTTTTACTTAAACTAAAATTTTACACAAAATACACTTTCCAGTACATAGCAAAGGGTGGGTGTTGCAGTGAACTCTGAGAAATTTCAAGCTAGAGTGTAGCGAGAATTTTTTGCAATGCGTTTATGAGTATAATAGGGTAGGATGGGGCTAAAAGTCCGGCGGGTAAAAAGTCCCGAATTCAAAATCTCTATTCCTAAACAATGTATCGAGTTTTGCAGTATACAATGTAAAAGGCGGGAAGAAACGGAGGTGACCACATAGTCGCCAGTCGCTCCTGGAAATTGGTGCGAATTACACGACGCCTTCGTTATTTTATGTATCGAAAACTAAAAGAAAAACGTCGTAATTGTTGTTTTATACGAAGTAAACCGCAGTTTAAAAACGTATCAGTCTATGTTCCTTTAGTAATGTGCGCATGATATTGTTTATTGCTGAATGATAATATTTTCTAGCGCATATATTGCAGAAACTATAGAGGTACCATTGGGGCAAAAAGTCCCTCAGACTGGAAATATATACTTTATTATTTGTTTTCATAATCAGATGGCCAAAGTATAAAGAAATGATTCCAAAGGCTTTAAATAGTGTTTTTGTTTTAGTTCAGCGATTTTTTTTAGTTTATGGTTCAAAGTGAGTTTCTGACTTATATTTTTACTAGCTTTACTACTCGGCTGCGCCTGAAATTTAGATTCTGATTTTATAAAAAGCGATTTTTTTTTGTGAAAATTGTCATATTCATCTGGATTAGTCAAGCATAATGAGTTGAGGCACGTTTCGTGATCCGAAAGTTTATCGTTCGAAAGTTTTTAGGAGGCAGACAAACACACAAACATATTAGAAGCTTTCTGCTTTATATATTAAGATTTTTTGTTAAAGAAGTCATGCTTTCCTTTTAATATTGTATACCAAAAAGAATTGGTTTAATAAATATTTGTTGATTTGAAAAGAGTTTTTTACTTAATTAATTTAATATTACACGAAAAGACATTAGGGACTTTCTACCCTATGCAATGGACTTTTTACCCCGTGCGTGGGGCAAGAAGTCCATTTTGCATTGACAAACATTTTGTGGTATAACTCAACAGAAAATAACAGTATCAACAAACGAACTTCGTGAACGTAAAGCATAATAGTTATAATTTATACAAAATAACACCAGATATCTCTAGATTGTTAGTACTAAATTTTGCACAGATTTAAACGAAAAACAGGACTTTTACCTCCACCCTACCCTACGACTTTATTTTTAAACTTGTTCTTCTGTTTGCAGTTCCTGGCGAAAGATAAGAAGATCCATCCATTACAAGCTCCCTCGAAGTAACGAAATGGCGAAAAATATGGAGAGGATGTTGCTATACATTGGCCGTGCGTGGCAAGCAACCCTCCAAGGAAGAAACAAGAACGGTAGCCGGGCATTTCCGGTGGTGTGACGTGAGCCGGAAACGAAGGGATCGGGGTTGGTATCCGGGTCGGAAGGGGCCTCCCTTAAGCCGATAAAATTAATTTAATTTCTCGCTGCTTTCGTCCGAGCACACACCCGCGCGCTCACGAGAATATAGTGGAGAATAATCTTTGCTAATCGAAAGAACCTGGAGGAATTCCTCGGCATAATGAACTTCGCCAACTCCCCACTGGATTTTCCATTCCCTCCAATTCGGGAACTCCAATTTCCACCGCGAAATAATCGATCTCTTAATACGATATTTATCCGCGCTACTTTTCGGACGATGGGTACTCCAGTACAAGAGGACGAGCCATTATCGGGCACCGAAGAGGAAATATTTTCGAAGCGCGTCGCGCGCGAAAGTGTCATGTCCCCGGGAATTCGGAGACGTCAACGAAATCAATGGATGGAGAGAATTACAGCCGACAGCTTCCCGATCCTCCCTTTCTTTCCCTTTTGTCCCGTGTACGCGCGCGTTTCGAAAGCTCTCCATCATTCCGCGCTATTGTTCCTCCTCGGAATTATAGAGGACAGTAGCAGAAAGTAAAACAGCGCGGGCGATCGCAATGCACGACTGACGATCCGAATAACGTTTCGACGTGAAACGAAGCCAGCTATTCGTCAGGAGGCCGCGGAAATCCATGGAGCGCAGTTTCGAGGAGAGAGATAAAGCGCTCCGTTGCTCTGGAGTCGCTGGAACAACGGGGAGCAGGCTTAAGCCTCCGCCTTATCATTCATTTACCTTCCACGCGCTCTTATCTGCCCCAGCGCTCAGCCTCTTCGCTCCGCGGAGGAACTCGAACGCCACCGATGATTGCGGAACTCGGGGTTGCGAAGGGAGCGTGCACAGGCACCGAGTGTGCATTATAGTTGGGCGAAGAAAGTGGTGAAGTGGTGCGTGTGGAATATAAAATTTCCGGGGAGGAATAGCAACGAGGAATAAGGGTGTTCGCAGCGAAGTAGCTGGAACGTACACGGAAGAGATACTTTGACCAAGGAGGACACGAGTCTGCGGGAGAAGAAAGAAGGGGGAACGTCAGAAGTATAACTCGAACGGGATACCCCCCAGGGACAACGGGGCTATTTTACACGATACCTACCTAGACGCCTGTCTCGCATTGTTTGCTGGTATAATAATTTACGCGCGCACGGGAAAGCTGTTAGAGAGATAGCAGCCAGGCAAATAAGGATTCTACGCGCATCGGGAAAGTACGTTCGCAATTAAATGACGGAGTGTCTGTCAATAATAGTTCCTGCTCCGTTTTTCACATTTTGAAATAAGAAAGGAGGAAGTTTGAGTGATCAAAAATGTTGTTCAGGTTTCGAGGAAATGTGGGTACACTTTTATGAGAAATGTTGAGCTGCAGTAATAGAAGCTTAGCGCGAAAATGGTTTCAATTTTAATAGTAATAATAAATTTTAATTAATAATAATAGAGTTTCAATTTTATGGATTTCGTGTGATCTCCTCCTGATTTTTTGCTGCGACTCTAGTAGTAATACGTTTCTAGTAACATTCTTCGCCGTAAGAATAATGTTCCCCGACAACTTGCAGTAGTTACGCGGAATCACTTCGTAACGACGAAGTGAAAACGTAAAAACTCGCGCCCCGACTTCAACAATGCTGGCAGACCTGCTAAATCTGTTCCAGCGTTCCTCCTGCCCGAGCAGTTTCGTTTAATAACACGGAAGTTCGCCGGCGTCTTGCCAGTTGCTCGCAGCGTGGGGCAAGCAATGAAGTAGAACTGCGTCTGATAAGATAAGAGCGGAAAGGCACGAAAGTAGCAGCGAAAAGGGTAGAGAGCAAGGGAAACGGCGAGCGTGATAATACGCGCGTGCTCGAGCTCGTTCGACTTCCGAATGAGAATTACGAGGGCGCGACTTTCTTTCCCTCTGCTCCGACCTTTTTCTAGTTACGTTCTCGTCGATCCTTCGTCGCGTCGGCAAGGGAAGAAACCAGCGAATGCTAATCAGCACCGAGAAGGCGAAAGTTGCGTCGCGGGCGCTCGCTGCAACGGGTATTTCAACGGAGGAATGCATTCCGAGGGAAACGATCGAGCATTCCTCCAAATATAACTCGAAACTTTTATTATGGATGTAGAGATCAGTTCTTAAAGGAAATTAACGTAAGGAAGATTATAAAGCGGTTCAGTGAAATTAGGTGGATGTTATAATATATCGATTAGGGCAAACTGTACAATGATTGGCACCCTAAGCGGAAATCCCAATTTAAATGTCTGTATTTTTTTTTAAGTTTTTATATGGTCTTAATTTTCAGTTAATATCAATGATTATGGATTTAAAATAAAACATTTAAAATAAAACATCTCGAGTACCTATTAAGTCCTTAATTTTAAAAATATTCAATGAAAAACCAAAATAGGCATAAAAGCACAATCATTGGCACCCTAAAATTTGAGGTTGTATAGAAAAACATATGTAGTTAAAAACGAAGTTTAAAATGTTTAAACAGACTATTTCATTCAATATTGAATCCCTACAACACTTCGTAAATTTGTATTTCAATCCATTACTTAAAAGTTATTTATAAATTTAATTTCGACTGGAATTATTAATAGATATGATTTCGGCGCACTGGTTCGGTCACTTTAAAACATTAACAATCAAGCTGTTTTGCAATTAATTCAATATTTATATAAATTTCCAACGTTTCGGTCTTAATTTAGACCATTATCAAGGAAAGATTCAATATAAAGAAACGAATACTGCGAGAGCTATTGAAAATAATAAGTCGTAACGCTCGAAAACGAACGTGCGACACGCGAGTCGGTTGGAAGAAGACTGAGGTAAATAGTAGGCAACCCCAAAACATCCAGAAGGTGAAAAGAGATATGGCCAGAACGAACCGTTGAGCATTATAATCATATAAATTCAAATTTCCAAACAGTACTGTCTAAGAGGAAAAACAAACATTCTTGCTCATATGTCATATTTTATGAACATTTATAGGAGTTCGAGAGCAACAAAACAACTACATAACATTCAAAGATATGTAAGAAACAAGTAAGATCACAGAAATTAATTCGAGAACTACATCATAAGGCATTACTTCTTCAGTAATGTTGCGTAATATTCTTGTTCCCTTTAATCAAGGATAAAATACCTTTGTCAAAAGCTTCAAACATTGTATACTCAATTCCTTGCATGGGCTGTAATCAGGTTTATATTGGTCAAACCTCCAGATATCTTGAAAGGCGTATTTATGAACACAAAAGAAATATCTTCTTATCTCCCTTACAACATACTGCTTTAACCAAACATTCATTGGAGTACGATCATAGGTTTGACTTTGACAATGCTAAAGTTGTAGATAAAGAAATGAATTTAAATCGGAGAATTCTTTTAGAGACACTACACATGATTAAACAGCCTAGCGTTAACCTTAGGTATGAAACACCTAAAATACAAGAATATTACGCAACATTACTGAAGAAGTAATGCCTTATGATGTAGTTCTCGAATTAATTTCTGTGATCTTACTTGTTTCTTACATATCTTTGAATGTTATGTAGTTGTTTTGTTGCTCTCGAACTCCTATAAATGTTCATAAAATATGACATATGAGCAAGAATGTTTGTTTTTCCTCTTAGACAGTACTGTTTGGAAATTTGAATTTATATGATTATAATGCTCAACGGTTCGTTCTGGCCATATCTCTTTTCACCTTCTGGATGTTTTGGGGTTGCCTACTATTTACCTCAGTCTTCTTCCAACCGACTCGCGTGTCGCACGTTCGTTTTCGAGCGTTACGACTTATTATTTTCAATAGCTCTCGCAGTATTCGTTTCTTTATATTGAATCTTTCCTTGATAATGGTCTAAATTAAGACCGAAACGTTGGAAATTTATATAAATATTGAATTAATTGCAAAATAGCTTGATTGTGAATGTTTTAAAGTGACCGAACCAGTGCGTCGAAATCATATCTATCAATCCATTACTTAGTTATAAAGCGATAAAATATATTTACCTGGCCCTTATCACAAATTTAAGAAAACGCCTATAACTCAGGCCTTCGTCCCACTTTGTGGTGTTACCAGATGTAAAATGTGTTGTTCAACTTCTGGGCTTTGCAGTGTTGTAGTGAAAGAAAAATAAGAAATTGTAAAAAAGTACTTTCTAAGCTTATACTTCTTAATACTTGGCTTTTTAATCAGAAGTGCCAATGACTAGTACAGTGCCAGCATTAGTGCAGTTTACCCTACCTATGCGACAAGTTAACGAAAGCTCCGAGATACTAAAGCACCAGAGAAATCCAAAGACTACGAACTAACGAAATAGAAATTTCTGCAGAGAAATGTGAGAGCTAATCTAAAATTCAGTCCAATCTTCTCATTTCCCATCTGCGTTCCGTATCCCAGAGTTCTTCACACAGTGTGCCCTCAAAGTCTAAAAAATCTTCGCGTCCCAGAACGCCCGAGCTTCCCGGCGCCGATCCTGTTCCAGCTCGTTCCAGCAATTGCGAGAAGTTGAAAGAATTCCAAGTAATTTCCATGAACACGTACGTTACCCACCTCGCCGCCCAATCCAGGCAATACATTCTGTTCGCGGGGAGGCCATAAGATTTTCACGGCGCCTCTGCTCCCGATACTCGAGGGGAACGTGTCGATACAAGCGCGTGTGGGCTCGTTTGAATAAAAGATCGTTTTAAGAATCAGCGCGCTGGGCGAGCCACGGTCGAGCTTTCTAACGGAGCAAAAATCGGGTATCGGCCGATGGTTAATTCATGGCGGTGGGATCCCACTGGACCCGCCCCGGGGTAAAAAGAGATCCAACAGGGATAAAATACAGTTCCAACCGTGTATTCCGTTTTTCACCGCTCCTCCCGTATGTGCATCCCTTATGTCTTCAAATTTCCTCGATCTATTCATCCAATACCCTTTCCATTTCCCGACGTTTCCCGTAAAATAAATAACCTAACTATGGGAAAAGGCTTGACAGAGCACTTGTCGAACCTCTGAAAGGATACAACCAGACAATAGTAATACAGTCATGTGTTGCATAGCGTCCCATAGATTATAATGAACCCATGATGAAAAAGAAACAAACCAAGCAAACCACCCTTTCTGAAAAGAGTGGCACTCCTCCAAGAAGAAACCCATGTGTAGTTTTCAAGCAAAAAAATTCCAAAGTAAAATAATCATCTTTTTATGTTCAGATATATTTAAATACACAAATACAATTGTGTTACGATTGCCTACAGTATTCAGTAAGGAGCAATAGGCTGTACTAAATCGCCTAGGTGTGTAGGCTGTAGCATCTAGGTTTGTGTAAGTACATACTACACTCTATGACGTTTGCACAACGATGAAATCGCCTAACGACGCATTTCTCAGAACGTACCCCCGTCGTTAAGCGACGCACGACTGTATAACACAAAACTTTAACAAAACATTACCCGCAGACGAAAAGGGAAGAATTGTGATACTCAGCGAGCATTTACGATAGGGGAGGAAAGTTCTGGAAGCGCGTGACTGCGCCCAGTGGTCGGTGAAATGCCGCGAAGTGTCCAATCGCCGGCGAAAAACGACGTTCTGAGTCGTAAACGAGGAAACAATAACTCGAACGGAATGAAACACGAGGCGAGGATGGCCCATGGTTTGTGAACGTGAAACGAACCCGTCCAGCATCCCGGGACGGAAGCAACGGATAGCGGGGCCGCGTGTTTCCTTGAAATTACAAGCACGACAAATGGGGCCACGTCAATCCTGATTCCAGTCGCGGGCATAACTCCTCGTTTATATCCTTCCGACCTTTTTCCCCCGCCGTCACGCGGCCATCGAAGCATCCGGGACGGGGGCGTATCGGGGCCGTTGCGTCTCCATTTCCGCGTCTCGCGATATCCACGGCGAATAATATGACGTGACGTCGGAGCGCGCCCGATACCGGGACATTATCGTTATTGCAGGATATCGCGCAATAAGTTTCCGCTTTGCATCGACAGATGCTCGCCGGCCGGCTGGAAATTCTCGGGGAAGTTCCGCGAGCGCCATTAGGGGGATCGAAACGCTCGAGCGGCGCTGGCGTTATCGCTGGGATATTCGCGGGATCGCGAGTCTCGTGTACTTCGTTTTGCTGGCGGGGGAGAAAGAAATAAGCGAAACAGAAAGAGGAAAACTTAGTTTGAGCCTGTCGCCTGTGGAGTAGATTCAGTTTCCTCGCGGCGGTCTCGGTGCCTCTTTTGGCAACGGGGCGACTTATCGATTTAGTTTGTCTGCTGTGGTTGGTGTACTTCGATAAACGTCGTTCTTTGAATAGTTACTGTTTCCTTCTGCGAATGCTCCTCAGGTGTGAGGAACAGTTTTTGCAGTGCTGGGTTAATGCAGTTTTAAATAGCACGCGATAATTAATACTTGATTTATCGATGAATGTTTGGTCGTGGAACTTTTGAAAGCACTATCTTCGGGAAAATAAATACTCCTCTATTAATTATTCTGGGAATACAAAATCAACATCCACGAAAATAATGTCTCGACACGAATCGTGTAAAATAATCGCGACAGAATCTATTTTATTTATCACCCTTTTCGAATGATCATTGAAACTGTTTGTACATACAGTACTCTTTCATTTACCTGAAGCAGAAATTGGTTGTATGCTGTCGGCCTATACTACTCTACTGTGGGTGAATGTTTTTCAGCTACTGGCGCGGAGAATAGGGCGCCGTAAGCGGCGAAAGTATAATAGAACTGTACTCACCACAGGCACCCTGGTGCTTGACACGGGTACTTTTCCTCTTGAGGCAGCTGGTCTGCCGTAGGTGGCAATAGTTGCTGTAGGTCACGTTGTCGGAGCCGCAGACAGGTTCAGAAGTCGATGGACAATCGGCGGGACACTGGCACAAAGGTTTCCCGCTCTCCGACACGACGCACGTCGCACCCCACGAACAATACGTCTTCTCGCACGGCTCTGAAACCAGAATGTGACCAATTTGTAGGGGAGGAATGTTCATAGACCCATAAACGGTACGACACGAGGGGTCCGCGTCGAATCATTTCAAGTAGCGTTCGTATAACGCACACTCGATACAGAGAAGCCTATGGGAAACCTAAATTGATTCATATTACAGTGAAACAAAAAGGCGGCTGGGCGAATATTGAATTTCACTCGATTTAATCTCGATGCGCATTGCCACTTGGGAAATATATATTGTTAACAACTGTGTATCTTGATACAGCGATATTTGAGTAAATTTCAGTAAATGAACGCTACGGTGTGGTTTTCAATCATGTTGTGATTAAAACACAAGAATATAGAAGGGAATAACTGGAAAAAAAAATTCACCGGTGGTTTGACGTGGCGGTTACAGTTCCTCGTTCCAAAGCTAGGTGGAAAGCTCCATGGAATTGAAATCCAAAGGCTGAAAGTACGAGGTGTGATAATAAAGTGTTGAGAATAATTAGTTTGAAAATTTCATTCTGAAAATTAGGGGGGAACATCACTGTGGCGGCCGAAAAGTAAGCTATTTTTAAGAATTTTATTCAGGACTAATTTACAGTTTTCATAGAAAAAATTTATTACCTACCTTTAGTGCGCTGTCTTAAGAGGTTATAAAAAAAACATAAATAGAAAAACATCCATAAATTTTAATATATTAATTAATCTTCTAGACACAGATACCACCCCCCCCCCCCCACCCCCACGCGAGCTAGTCGAATGTGTAACTATGGAACAGCTGGTCCGAAATTGAAATTCATTTTTTTTATAAACTATATGAGTGTAGTTTCCGTTGTGTGTACGGATTTTTTTATTCAAAACAAACTTTTTGAAATACCCTCGAAAAACTGTCCATCTTATTCACGGATTTTCGAAACTTTTCTTCTAAAGCGCACCATTTTTACAAAAATAATTTATAGTTTATAAAAAAAAACTGAAATTTGATTTCGGACCTGCTGTTCCATAGTTACACATTGTAAAAGATTAATCAATATATAAAAATTGATGAATGTTTTTCTATTTTTTTTTTTTGATGTAGTCCCTTAAGACAGCGTACTAAAGGTAGGTAATAAAATTTTTCTATGAAAACTGTAAATTATTTCTTAAAAAAAATTCTTAAAAATGGCTTACTTTTCCGGCCGTCACAGTGGTGTTCCCGCTTAAACAGATGTGAGGCCAGTCTTTAATCTCTGCACACGCAATCCATCGTAAAATTCCTGGTACTCACTTTCTGGTAGAGATGGACAAAAAATTATTTGAAATAAAAATTCCATACACAAATTTTTATTTCAAATAGTTTTTTGATATAGATGCCTTTCTGGTGTCAAAAGAAGAGAGATCAGACAAATCTGTTCCGTTTCTTACGTAACACGGAACCCAAACACTTTTTTACGCGGACCGACTTGCAAACAATTGGCAATGTTTACCTTATCGCAAGCAGGTGGGATCAGGCTACAAATAAAATAGAAAAGCACAATTATCCTCGAAACTTTATCGTCACACCTCGTATTACGTGTAGTATTCAATCGTCCATCGCAGCGATAAATAATTACGACGGTTCATCGAAGCGTTGATACAGCCACCGATGAATCAACGCAGAAGAAAGTCTGCGAGAGACACGTACTTGCCAACCCTTGGCTCCGCGCTCACTTCAAACACAAACAGCCTGCCCCCCTAACCGTTGTTCCAATCAGCCGCCAAAGCAATGCAGCAATCCCCCGTCCGTTTCCTCCCGGACATCGTCGATCCCCCACGGCGACCGCGGAGATTTCGAGTTCGCGATTATGTAGGGAACTCGGCCGCGACGTTAACGATCCGCCTTTAACGAAGTCCGCGAAACATCCTTAAACGGAGGGGATAGGAGGCCGAAGGGACGTCGGAGCAAGTTCCGTCGGGGGGGGCGGAGGGGGCGCGAAAGAAACTTCTCAGAACTGAATTACTGCAGCGTCGGGGGCGGAAATTCGTGTTTCGAAGGCTTTGTAGTTCTTACGCCGCCGGGGACAGTCGATAAGAAAACACCAATTAAAGGGAGTCGCTCGACGAAAATAATTAGCCTCCCTCCCCCGCGTCTTCGACCGATGACACCCCCCCCCCCCACTTGGACGTGCGCGGAGGAGATTCCCCCAGGTCGTGCACAACCCCCGACGAAGCCCTTTTTCCCAGCGTCGCCTCCCCTTCTTTTTTCCGTCCACCCTCGGCCGTCGAGGAGAGATTCAAGGAAGCGCAATCAATTTTCCGGGAAAGTTGGCTTCAGCCACGAAGGAGGGCCGAGCTGGCTAACCTCGACGGATAATCCGAGCACCGTGGTCATTAATATGGCGGACAAGTTGATCCCCCGTGAAAAAATCGCCCGACCACCGGCGAACCTCTCCGCCGCGGGTCGATCGTTCCCTTCTCCTTGGCTGCCGGCCTCTCCGCGGCCCCGAATATCTCGTCGTGGCTGCAGGGTGTGGCCACCCTCACCGGCACTAGTCGAAGAAAGGGGGATGATGATGGGGGAGGGTGTTTTTACCGCTGGACCATTCCCTTTCTTCCCGCGAATTGACGGACGCCGGGGACACAGAGATCTGCCGGCGGATTTGCGGTTTTGCCGTCATCCGGGCAGGAAACGCCTCTGGGGGGCGAGTCGGCTCAAAGCATTCCCGTGTAACGTTTCAATGGCTGTCCTTTTTTCCCCTTTGAGGCGGAGCAGATTTTTGTAATACTTCACGGCTGGCTTGATGGATGCTGAGTGACTTTTGGCGAGCGCTCCCTGGATTGCCACGGGACAGGGGAGGGGGGGTTGCAATGGTCAAGAGTGGATTTTAATCTTGGATTCTGTCGTTTGTGGAGCCTCGTCCGTATAGTTTCATCGGGGATCAGTGGGGCGCGTGCAACCCGTTCCCCTTTTAATTTTAGGATTCATCGCTGACGATCAAAGGCGGATTTAAAAGCGCTGTTTCGTCAAGGGGAAATTATTTTCGAGTCCGCGCCGGGCGGAGGTGATTCTTCTAATAGCGTCTTGTGTTCCAGAATGCCTATGGAGCTTGTGCGCGTCGCTTTATATGCTCGAACGTAGAACATGCAACCGAGAGACACACCTTCTCCGTTATTCTAATTCCCAGCTGTGTTGTAGAACAGCTTTGGCTCGCGAGAAATTGGGAGAAAAAATGGTAGAGACGTTTGTTCCTCCGAACAGAGGAACGTTACCGTTTCCGACCGCACGGAGAACACTGTATCTCATTTCCATTCTCCCCTTGTCCGCGCAATTGAGTGGCTCGTAATGTTACAGGGGATTTGCATACGCTCAATGGCGGCGCGCGTTCCTCCGCAATTTTTCCTGCAAAAAATCATCAACTGCAGGCAACGAGACCGCTGGCCTATTCGTCATGATTGCACGCGAACGTTTGTCTTGGCGGAATCGCGGGAATTATGCTTTTTAGAGGGTACCATGAACTCTCGCGGACTCAACACGCACGCAGCAACCATTCGCCCGCGAAATCTATACAGGTCGACACTGTACTTTGCCGAATATATGATTATGTGTACATTAATCGCAAATAAATGACCAAGAAAAGGCATATACAATCTTCTTAAAAATCATGTATGCGGTAAATAACAAAGAGAAAGCGATTCGAATACATGAAATTTACGTAGAACTTTAGAAAACTTATCTGTAAAGAGGGCTAATTTATTGCGACGCATTTTTTTGGTCATAAAGTTTGTCGCTTTGAATAGTCAGTTGTTTACTAATCCTTAGATTTGAAACAATAAGCCACCTTCTTCTAACAAGGGAAGATCCCGAACCCGGGAATTCAAAAAAATCTTAAACTCCTGATTACAACGCATTTTTTGTTCGCTGCCCAAATTCACTCTAAGAGTGTGGAATTGACCCCTGAAAATCCGATTATTATCCAATTTAGTGTTATAATTCGTGAACTGTAAAATAATTTTGTTATCAAATGATAGATCTTATTAAAAGAAGTAACTTTTGCCTTGAAACTTTTTTTCCATCTCTTACAGTTCGCGAGTTATAACACAAAATCGGAAAATAGCAGAGTGTATAGGGGTCAATTTCACCCCTTAGAGTGAATTTGGACAGCAAGAAAAAATTGCATTGTAATCAGGAGGAAATCTCCTATATATTCACAAAGTTTCAGATTTTTTTTAACTTCCGTGTGCGAGATCTTTCCTTGTAAGTAATAATTGATCATTTAAAACAATGCCGTCTATGTGTCAGAAGATACACTATTGACTTCGCATGAATTTCGTTTAACTTTTCACGTAACCGATCGGCAAAAAATAGTTCCCAGCGGTACATCCACCCTTTTGACAATTTTTCGTTACACGGGAAAACCAATGGATATAGAGCGTTTCAAATTCGGAGTTGGAAAATATAAAACCAGGAAAATTCCAATTCAAAAAGCGACGAAACACGCGACCGTTGAATACGACTTCAATCGGATGCCCGCCGTTTTGTCGCGCCCGATAGAAATGGCCCAGTGTAACGCAATTACCCGCGTCCCTATTCGATCGCAGTGGCAGCGAAACATTCGCTGTAACGAATACATTTCACTTTCGCCGATTTCTACTGTTAAAAGGATACGCCTGGGCACACAGGAATGGGGCCGTGTATCATTGGCAATCGACTTCCTACCGGCTATCAATTCTCATTAAATCCTCCCCTTTCGCTATTCGACGCTCGTTAAGAGGAGAATCTTCCTCGGACGGTTAATCCCATAGTTAAAGCCGCAACTCCTGGGCCACGATTTTTCATCGTGCCTCCGCGAAGAGTGTCGTTCTAATCCGTTCCAGATTCCCGCGTCGTTCAGGGAGCGCGGATGCTTTGAATCCCCAAAATTCTGGCACGATTAATCGTCGACGAGCTTACTATTATATCCGAGAGCTGCCGCTACTTATCGTTCCCCCTCGGCAACAAGCGTCTGCTCGGAGCGCAGCTTCTTGCAATACGGCGGGGCTTCTTGATAGGGTCTCGCAGCTCCGAAACCGTCGGCCTCGTAATTAATTTCCGTTCCGAATGCGAGAAATTAATCGGCTGCGGATCGTGACGGGCCCGCGCTGGAATTCGTTTACGCTTAACGGCCGCGGTTGTGTACGAAATACGCTCCGCCGGAAAGGGGATGCTCGTCCGCCTTCTTCGGCCCGTAGATATTCCGGGAATGGGGGCTGGCTCCTTTCTTGCCACACGGGGCTGATGCAATCGCTGCGCTACGATCCATATTTCACGTGGTTTATAACGAAGGAGAAGGGGCACTTTGCTGCGTTACGGTAAACAGCTCCGCGTTAAGTAGTAACGTGCCGCCTATAGTCAGCCAGTGGTAAGGGTCAACGCTCCACGCCATTCGATCCCGCCCCAGGGTTTGTTCGCGTTAACGCCCGTCGCCCCTCCCCCCCTCTGCCCCTCTCCTCAAACACGCGTATTTCATCAAGATTCTATTATTCAAAGTGAAAATTTACGATAATGATCGCGAGAGGCTCGAAAAATAATACTCGCACGCCTGCGCGAAGCTTGTTACGCCTACTCGTCCGTTCGTAGCAATTTGGAATAATAAATTCCTTCTAACGACTGGATTTAATAACCGAAGAGAATGTCGTTACGCCAGGTCGATCGAAGGGAATCTGCTTTCAAGTTCGCTGGATGCCATATGGAATTAATGACGTTCGCGAACTGGCGTTCCGCGCGCTGAATTTCAATACACGTCGGCGATCAGCGGCCGCGCTGGATGTTCGGCTGGGTTAATCAATAACAAATACCAGCGAACAGACCTCATAAATTTTTCGGCCCCGGCCGCTTTGATGCCATCCAAGCGACATTTCGTATCGCTGCGCCCGAGGGTCGATTCACGGAGGCCGCTCGACCGTGCCGTTTACGAGGGAAGTGTGTCGGCCGATTCGAAGGCAGTTTTCCGTGAAACGCGTCGAAAATTCAACGCGCTCGATAACTTTCTACTCGAAATGTCGATCACCCCTATTAAAATGATGAATTAATGCATGAAACGGCCGGAATGGGGCGCGCACATTATCACGGGCAAATGTACCAAAGCGCGGCAATCGAAGATTCAGCGTGCTCGCCTGGAAGAGCGCGTAATAATTTAGCTCGTGGCCAATGATTCTGTATGCAACGGCGCGGCCATCATTATAGCGTCTGTATTAATGAAGTGAACTTCAGTTAAGCACTCCGCACTTCTCGCAGTATATTAGAAGAATTCGGAATGGCTTGGAGTTTCGAAAATACATAGATGCGGTCGAATTACAGGCGCGTCAAAATCTTCTTCGCTCTGTGAACTTGTTAACTAGGGTGGAACGAAATGTGGGGGGCACAATTTTTTTTATTATTCGCGACTTCTAATAATTGGCAAACGTTGCCTCTTATAACGGTACTTTAGCTGTCAAAATCTGAGCTTCAGTAATCAATGTTTTGCGGTGCCGTGAGTCACTTAAAAATGATTATTTTTATTTATCTCATGAATTTTATTTTCTCATACAATAGCACTTCCTTTTAAAAGAAACTTACGCGTTAGATTTCCTAACCGTGTATCCTATCTGACTGCTATTCAACGACTCAAGAAAGCTGCTACGATGAAGGTGTGACGATACATTTTACATATATTATATATCCAAATGAAAACGCAAATGTTTAAATTAAGCGGTCTGTTGCTAGAAGTCTAGACAGTGAGTGTGTTAAAACTATAAAAAAAATTACCACATACAAAATTCTAAGAGCATGTTTAAGAAACAAAAAGTTACTTAATAACTTCAAGGTTCCAGCGGCACCTGAATTTTTTTTTAGGACAGAATCTAGCTTTTGTGGACTTAATATGTATTTTAATCTGTAATCACTAAAGGCAAGGTTTTTTTCGGTATGGAAACAATCACACAATTTTGATTTCTTCGTTCCACCATACTGTTAACGTTTTCTCCCATTATTCCTCCCCCCCCCCCCCCCCCCCACCTTCGGATAAACAACCTAGCCCATCTCACATTTATACCACGCTATTGCGGTTAACGATAATTGCCAGCGGTCGAATTCCTCTGCAAGTTTCGCGCTATCATAATTTGGCCAAGTTCTCCGGGCAGAATGCGACCATGGGAACGAAGACAGTGTCGCGAGCGAGCAGCTCGTTGGACGATCGACGGCCTTTAACGGCGGCCATTTACCCATACGACACGGACGTCTTGTGTATCGTCCTTTACGATCGTTTTAAAGTACCGCTACGCGTTCCGTGTTACGTCGACAGTGCATAACTGGCCACTCGTATCGCGATAAGGGCGCAGCAGATAACGGTGTGTAAAGGGTGGTTCCGAGGCACCCCTTACGGCCGAGATTTTACTGCCTGATAACGGGCTAATTCCCCCTCCCGAGCCGGGATATATTTCGCGTACACGCCATTAGCGGCGCGGCGTTTAATTAAATAACATTTTCCGAGGGAAATTAATAAGTCCGTGCGTCAGGCCGCGCTAACGGCGTAAGTAAACATTTGTCGTTGAAACGTTCGTTGCTATCCTGATGACAATTGGAAAGGAATAAATTAGCGAGGATGAATCTGCAACGAGAATTCTCTGTGATATTTTTTATGACAAGTAGTTATTGGTTTTTAGATGAGAGATCAGAGAAAGCTTTTAGAAAGTCGAGAAAAAAAGTGTCGAGGAAGAGAGGACAGAGGGTCGGAGACAGAAAGAGGTCCCATTTTCGATTAAAAAGTAAAAGATATCGAATTGCTGGTTCTCGAACTAATTACATTTCGGTTGCCGAAAAGGGAAAGTTGGTCGCGGCCACCCGAGCGGCAACAGCGGAATTTTGAATTACAGGAGGGTCAATAGAATTCCCCCGATTCGTCGTTGCGTTAAACGCTTCGCGGAGCTTCGATTATTCGTGGCACGGACGTGAATCGATCCCCGGGCAGAACGCAACGTTATTTGTATTGATAACACATTTGAATGTTGATTAAACGCACGCAGCGTATCTTACCGAAATCATGGGGAGCGATGCAAACGATCGAGCTGGAATACAACACGCGCGTTACAGTTTCTATCGGAATTATGTAAAGTTTATCGCACCGTGAGCTCCAATGAAGCGTTAAAATTTTAACTGTCAACCATTCTTTGTAGCGCTGTGAAAACCTCTGACGTCTGAGTTCTGACGTAAGATTCGATAGAATAATACCGGCGAACGTAGTACGGTGTTCGACGTGACAAAGTGCGATTCCGATTCCCGCGCAATTATTGTCAGTTCCCCTGTCGCGTAAGGCGGAAAGCAGTGCTCGGGTGGGAAGAAGAAGCGACAGAAAGCTGGTTGCCGCGAAAGGCAGCATACTTCTGATAGTTTGATTGGAGGCCGTGTCGGTTTCTTGCGACTGTCTAACACTTCCTCCCCGACTCGATCATCCGTCACGGTCCGTCTTGCTGGGCTATCGAACGGAGCAGCCACGTTTCTTCGAGGGAAGTCGTGGGATCACGTGTACGGACGTGTTGGCGAAGAGTAATGGCCATCGAGTTAGGGGCGTCTGAGTGGGGCATTAATAAATCACTATTTCATGCCACTAATTACGGTATATTAATATGGTATTGTCAATGCGAGCAATACACCAGTCGAATATCAATTCACACACACGCACAGGGCAGCCATATTCGCTTTGATTTAAGGGGGGAGCCTGGTGTAACTAACTGAAAATCAAGGCATTTTTCGGGATTTTTTTTTAAAGAAAGTATTTAATCGATCTTTCTGAAACTTTCAGGATATTGTATTGTCAGATTAAGGTAGATAAAAAAAAAATTGTATTAAAAAAGAGCGGCACATAACAGAGTTATACGGGATAATGCCCAGTTCGTTGGCGACGCAATTGTTCCACTGCCCATACAGCACACTCTCGTTGCAGCATCTTTGCAGGATAGTTGCGGCGCAAGATGGCAACGAGCCACGCAAGGATGCCGCAACTATGCAGCAATAATTCTATGTCCGCCTGCGGCAACTTTGAGGCAACTTTGCACGGCAACTTTGAGGCAACTTCGCACAGTAACTTTGAGGCAATAGGTATTCAAATGAATAAAACAAAAAAATAATGCCAACAGTGAGATGCGTACTGACGACCTCATGGTTACTAGTCGGGAGCGCTAGGCACAAGCCCACGCTATTCGTTGGTGATTACTTTCAATCAAATGTATATATATATACTCCACATTTTTCAAAGTCGATTTTCTCGAATTTGGCTGAATTCTTACTACTTTGGAAAATTAAAGTCCGAGTGAAGACCTTCGCGTACACTAAGCATAAACAATTTCTGAGATGGACAGTCCTGAAGGTCCCCTTGTTAGTGCCGCATTTCGACCTGATCTGTCCCACTGTGCGCCGTGCTCGCCTTCACGGAAACATCAGCTTGGCACGTGGCACCAGTAAAGTAGATTCTGACTTATGCTTGGAACTGATTAAATGGTTGCCTTCTCCGACATATATTTTATATTTTAGTTCATTATCCAGGATGTCCGCGGGAACAGTACACACCTGGATATTTCCTAACGAATTCGAGATATAAAAGAAATTGTTTATATGAAATTGCATGGTTGGAGGGGGCAAATTTACTGGGGCAGACGATTTTTTTCTTTGATTATTATTTTACGAGATACGATGATCAATTTTTTTTTTTTAAACGGAACTCTTTTTTTTTTAACAGATCACTTGATAGTGCGTTTCAAGACGATTTCAATAAGGTATAATGTATACACTTTATTTCCGCCGGTTTTGGAGATATTATATTTTAAAATTTGCTAACGCCACAAAGTTGCGGTATAGTTGCGGCATAGATGCGGCAAAGCTGCGGCAAAAGCTGCGGCAAAAGCTGTGGCAAAGTTGCGGCAAAAGCTGTGGCAAAGTTGCGGCAAAAGCTGTGGCAAAGTTGCGGCAAAAGCTTGCGGCATACTTACGGCATACTTGCGGCAACTATACAGCAACAATTCTATGTCCGCTCCGTGCAATGTTGCACGGCAACGTCGCAGCAACCATACATCGACATTGCGCTGCAACTATGCAACAACGCAAGGTTACTGCAACCATCCTGCAACTTTGCCGCAACGAAGTGTGCTGTGTGGGTGCGGGCAACGTAGCGTCTACTGTATTCATGTGAAACTAAAAATCGAACAATTTTTGTTTAGTTTATGAGTGTACGCACAAATCGTATAAATTCATAACTTAAAAAATGCAAAATTGAACAAATGGCGGCCTCTTGAAAAAAAGTTCACTTTTTCCAACGAAATTTTGCTTTAAATGTGCAAAGAAAGTTATTTATTTGAACAATATCATTATACCAATAACTAAGCTCTGTGAAGAAAATGTTCACAAATATCCGTGCACAAGGCCAAGTCGATCAGTTGAATAGTTTTGGAGTTACATTGCCCGCCAATTATAAAACTGCCGTTTCGAGAAAAACACATTTAAAATTTTCTGGTAACCTGGTGCTCCGTAGCAAAACCGACTATATCCGCTTTAATTTTTCGAATTTCGTTTTGCGGCTTTGGGAGCATATTGTCGTGGTGTTCAACTATTGATTTATGTAAAAAAAAATCGATTTCTTCACCCCGCTACACCAGGCTCCTCCCTTAAATTAGGTACCAGACACAATGATCTCCCATACAGATTTCTTCTACTGGATAAACCAAACAAGCCAACGTTAGCAAGTAGTCAAGCGTTAATTCACAGTCGGGTTAGAAGCCTTCCTACGGAACTTGGAATCTCCAAGCAGCTGCCGGGTTAATTTTTATTGCGCCCCGTAACGACTAATGGAACCCTTACAGAAGCCAAGTGCGCAACCATCTCGACAGCACGGTTTATTTTAATCCGTGTACTGCAGCCGCTTTCACGTGTTTCGCGATCGAGCTTTAATCGCGAAACAGACGTAAGCCGGCGTAATCTTAATGCAGCAACTTTCTTCGAGATCCTCGTCTCGATAATCTTCGAACGTCCCTCCCGGGGGCACACTCGACGTCGGGGCTCTAATTGGCAAGTACAAGAAGCGTCGGAGGAGAGGCGGGACAGGGAAATCCAATAACAGTAGAAAGCGACATTCCTCCACGGTTCATTAACCGGGACAATTATTATCCGATTGTTGAAAGGGCAAACTCGATCCGAGAGCGCGGATTTCCTAGTTGCCGGCGAGTGTAATTATTCCGCATGCCACTTGATTAGTCTCCGACGAGCTTACCTAGCCCGTCCCTGCACTTAGCCGCCCTTCGCTGCGCGTGTAACGCTTCCCCTCCCCCCTCCCCCCCCCCCCCACCCTCACCACCCCCGTGTCCGCGATACACCACAATTTCAACCTTCAACTTGGGGCCGTGACTCTCCACGCGAATACAAATTATTCGAATAAACTCCGCTAATTACCCGCGTTACGTTCTCGCCAGTGGAGCGTCGCGTTTTTCCCTGATCCCTGTGCACGTCGCTCCGCGAAATTGTAGTTGTTCTGGCGAGTTGACGTTGATCGGATAACAGGACAAGGAAAAACATACACGTGCACCGTGCGTGCCCACTTTGGGAGGTAAACGGGCTTGTTAGGATCGACGAAATTAATAAAAAGCTGTTGGTAATAGACGTTGCTTAACGAATAGTCAAGAATAGATGAATAGTCAAGTATCTAAGATTATTTTTCTCGACCTTTCTTGAGCCCGATCCTCTTTTATAATATTCAAATAACCCGCAACCCCCCACGCCCCGTTTAAGGTAATGTAAATTTAATAAGGTAAAGAAAACACATTCAAAATTGGTATCTCAGAATATTATTCTTACTTGATAATATTTAATTATCTTAATACATATATTAAATATACTTAAAGATATTAATAAAGATTTAATACATTTCATTATCTTATTTAGTATGATGATTGTACTTGCTTCGGGGTAACCGGCTTCTTCTTTTTTTCATAAATGAAAAATCATTGTTACATCATTAATAGAATATGGCAATGTAATCGTATTAAAATAAATAACTAAGAACCGTTTAAAAAAATAACCACGGCGAGCCACTCAGAAAACATTTTGACCCACTCTTTGGGAACCACTGATCTACGCGACGAACAGAATCCTAATAGTATCTATAATATCTCACGTTTACCGAGTAATACCATCTTCTCACTTCCAATTCAAAACTCGATAGCACATCGTCGGGAATATAATCAATGCCATAAATATGATCGCGTGGAATATTAGTCGCTTCCGTGAATAAATTCGCTCCGCGATCTATTTGCGTCGTTCGTCGACGAATTCCAACTGCCTGACCAAGCACGGCTCCTTACTACTAGGACGTACTTGGAGCTCTGCAAATAGTAATTGAGCGGAGGGAGTATCGAGCGGACGGATCGGGCCTGGTAATCGTTGTTATAAATGGGGCGCGATTTTCACTGGGTAGGGTTAGGGGTCGTGAAACGGGCGAGCAAGAAAAATTCAATTAACGTCGATTTCGTTAAACGAGCCGCGTTTAATGCGCCGCTTAAAAGAATCGAATGATAGAATTTTCATGACGGCGACGTCTCATTTCTGACCGAGGGACAATTAAGTATACCTACTTTTATCGGCACGAATCGGCGGAATCACGGCGATCCAAGGGAACCGTAATGACGCGGTGATTATACATTTCCTCTGTCCCTAATATTACGAGGCGTTCCTGTCGCGATCTCCGCGACAAATTGCACGTTTCTGCGCGCTCAACGCACTATTAAAAACGCAGGCCACCCTGTCACTGGAACTTCTGCAGCGAGTGAATGTGCTGTAATAGTACTCCGAGACGTAATCTGGCTACCAAGGTGCAAATTAAAGGCGCGCTGCGAAAATCTCCACGCCACGGTAATTACTATTAGACATTTCACAGCACTCCTGCGTTTTTAACCCTTTGACTATTGTGGCCGAACCCACACGGTTGCGGGCGTATACGCGTGTGTTGAAAGTCAGTACCCAGAGGGTTAGTTCCAAGCGTCAGTTGAACTCGTAAATAATATAATTCCTGGTTGAATGAAATTCTGTATAAAGTATAGGAAATTCTTACGCATACGTCGAGTCTAGTTTATCATTTCCTTTTACCCCATCGCGAGGAGAGGGTGACCAAGCAATTATCCCCACGATCTTATTCCTCATCCCTCGATTTTCTCTTCGTCTTGTCCTTCTTCATCCCTTCCACCGACCCTCTACCACGCTTCAGTTTCTTTCGAAGGTTCGCCTAGACCTACTTCTTCTTCCTACCCTAGGGGAGTTCGATTCCTTTGATCAAGGAACTAGGGCTGACGAGGCGGTTCGAGCGGCTAGAACTACTCGACGACTCCTCGACGAGTGTGCAGAAGCGCCTCTCCTTCCGCCGATAAAACGGGCCGAGGATCATTTATTAACTTTAAACTCACCCGCTGGCTCCCGTGCCGCGGGCAATTATCCAGGCTCGAGTGGGTCATTTACAAGCTGTTGTACCGTTAACGATTCGATTTAAATACGAGACCAGAGGCAGAAGCCTTTTCGAGGCTCGCCTAATTGTTGCTGAGAGGCAGAAATTGGGCCGCGGGATACAGCGATGTTCCGTGAATCGCTCGTTAAATCGCCTCGAAAGGGATCCTCCACCCCCCCCCTTTGTCCCTGTGCTTCATGAAATATTTTTTTACGCCCGTCCGCGGCTGCAGTCGGAACCTTCGATCGCGGCCGCCGTTGGCTTCGTTTAACGGACCTCGAACTGGAACGAGCAGACGTGACGTCAAACCGTAGCCCCGAGGCTGGCAGGATCCCGTCGGGAAGTGGGTCTTTTTCGATTATTTAAATTACATCTGAAATCAGACTGACGAGTGGGTAGAAATACCCTTAACAGTGGCTCGCCGCAACAGCTTCCACCGTAGTAAACAATGCTCGCAACTCTCCACGTAAAATCCACGGTGACTCGTAATAAATAATTAAGGAACTAACACCAGCAGTCAAGGAAAAACTCCACTGACGCTTTAAAGCTCGAACGTTAAAACTTAGGCGCGAGGGCGACGGGAACAACGGGGTGGACAGACGGTCGCTCGTGTATCGTAAAAACCGTCGTGGCCCGTGGCAACTTCTTTCTTCACGTTCCAGCTAGCATTAATCCTTCATGGTCGTATGAAAAAAGAGTCTCCCCCGAGCCGGGCTAAGAGGGGGGGGGGGGGCGGGGGGGGGGGGGGTGAAGCGCGACGGGGATGAAAAAGCTTGAGCCAGGGCTGGCGATGCCGTTCCAAGTTTAATCGTTTTTAAAAACTCCTCGAGAGGAGCGCGCGGCACGGAATTATCCTTGGAGGAAAGGCTGCGAGATATCTCTTGTCTACGAGCCGCCATCCTTTTCCCCCGTGATAATTGGTCCGTGCTTCGACTGCCAGGCAGGGTTAATTACTCGCGAGCGACGGTCATATTCCTTTCACGAGCACCGCCGAGAATCGATACCTTAATGGACCGTCGCGAAGGGCCACGGAGGACACAAGTTGCTTCGGTTCGCGAGCCCTTGGCCGAATCAATGCTCGAAGTTTTCGAAGCTGACGGTTGACATTTGTCGTATGTATTTAGGGATGGGGGAGGGGGATTTAAGGGGGTACAGGACTATTGAAATCTCGAAAAATCGATTTTTTTTATTAGTATTAATTTTGAAAGTGTGATCCTTTGTGAACATTTACAACAAACTTTCATGAGGAGATTCGAATAATTATGAAAATTATAGCGCTGAACATAATTGAGTGCACCGAGTAACGGCCTCACTGAGCGGTATCGGCGTAAGGGACTTACCTTTGAAACCGTTTATCTCGAAACTACATTTTTAAACACGGTACATCACTGTGTACGTCATAACTTGTGATCGAATGAATATTTTCACTTGAAATTTTAACTGGAGGTGTAGAATTCCATTCTCTATAACATGGAACTTCCGAATCAACATTGGATGTTTGTAAACAATTTTATAAACGATTAAAGACGATTTTCTTCTGTAAAAGTGTGGGGAAAAATTGATTCGTGTGTAATTTTCACAATTTTTGTTTAAATTCGCCAGTCAAATTCCATGTTGTAGATTTTGGTGTAGAAATTACTCAGCCCAAAGCATTTTGCTTTCATATGATTGGTTCACCTGATACTAAGTACACCGACTACATCTGCGCATTACGCAGGACCAACTTCAGCGTTTAATAATGTCAACAAATTTGAAAATTCCGACAATTTTTTTATTAGTTATTACTCGGGAACGCGTCCACAATAAACTGTGAAAGTTACGGGTACAATGATTACTTGGTACGTAAGCAATCAAATACAAAAGAAACCATAAATTTTACGTGTCCAATAGTCCTGTACCCCCTTAAAGAAGTACAGGTCAATGCGATTGCTAGGATGTTTGATAGAATTGCAATTTACCGCGGGTAATAATTGTAGGTTTCTGAAGCCAGGCTTGCAAGGATCGGGAAATACTGTTTGCGAGAATAATGAAATTTCCGCGACGCTTCGAAATAGAATTCCCCCGTTTCGGAATCTTTAGAAACGCAATTGTGGAAGTTAAGTGTTGCGCGGAAAGATAAATCCACCGAGCACAGACGAAACACGGCTGTATCGCGGAGCAGTGTTGTACGGTTAATTATCACAGACGGTTCTATTTACGCTAATTACTTCGGGGTAGCAGAGGTGCAACAGTGATCGATGCACACCGACTCGTAATTAGTGTGTATGTACACGCGTGTATCCACGGAGGAACCAGCGCAGCTTCGCGGCAACAACGAAACAGAACTAACACGTAGGTACAAATAGTATCAGAACTGGCTCGGTAACGATGCAAGCCCGCGAACCGAATTCAATAGAGCCACAGTACATTCTGCAATAGAGCCGGTATAGACATTTATATTTTTTTTCCCAACAGAGAACCACCTAGCAGAGTATCGTGTACTGGCGACGCGTTTGTAGAAATACACAGGGCGGTTCACTTAGCTTGACGACTCCAAACAGCTTCCAAATTTTTCCTCCCGTGAAACGTTACTTCCAACAAAGCTTGCATGGCGATTCAGCGACGGGGATTACTTTCTATTTAGGTACAAAGGTCTTCTCTTTCAGAACAGTAAGACTTTGCCAGGTTAGAATTACTCGGCAAATTCCAGGAATTTACAAACCCGATGAACGCGGTGTCCCAGCGTGTCACGGTATCGTTCGCAGGCCAAGCAGAGCACTCTTCCAACTCGGTGGATACAGACCGAAATTTCCGTGTATCGGGAGGAGATATCCGAGGGAAAGGACGCGACCTATATATTTGCGGAGGGAAGAAAGCCAGCCGTGGTGCAGCGCGATGCTCGCGAGGCATCTTCCACTTTATGCAACCGCGCCGGAAAAGGCACAGACGAGAGGAAGAATTCTAATACCTTGGAGCGGTGCTTTCAAAGCGGTTTATAAAGGTGTACAAACACGGGTGAACGGGGAAGTGGTGCTGCTGGAGTCGATACTTTTCGAGTACCCTGTACCAGTCGAGGAACCGTGAGACACAGTAGTCTGCCATTTATGTGTCTCGTTGGTTTCAGAGAAATGGCAAATGCGAAACGTTAATCTACGTGTGCTTGACGTCACGTATCAATCGAGTTTGTAAGAGCAGCAGAGGGTGAAGGTGAAAGCGTAGAAACTTATTATATTTAGGGTAGCTTTTGGATATCATTAGGATCATCTGGGAGTTTTGGAGGTACAAGGGCTTGTGAGTGGTGGAAGAAGCATTTGGTAGCTCATACCCTTAAGGGGTCTCCCTAGTGTGACCGTTTAAAAAAATCGATTGTTTGCTTTTTGCATTTTCTGAAAGTTCAACATCTATTATGAAGAAAATGAAGGTGTTCTCTATGGGCCAGGCATTGGAGACTAATTGTAAGTATGATTTATTATTTAATAAATGGTATTTGAATATTTAAACGCATTTTGATCGAAACGACATTTTTTGGCGCGGCGATCACGATATCTCAAAAACTACTCAACCAAACGACTTAAAACGTAACATATATATTCGCTGCGTGTTCTTTTAGAACCTGAACTAGAATGAAGTCATTATATGTAAAATTCGAATTTCGCAGCTGAAAAAACTGACCACATTTTTGCCGCGAAATGAAAACTTTTCTTTAAAGTGCTGCCGTTTTTGTATTTCGTGATTTTTTATTTTCGTTCTAGTTCAAACCCTAGCTACGTTCATATAGATTCAGAAAATAACTGTGTTTTTTGTTTGAGATGACCCTGAGAGCCGGAATCGTGATCGCCAGCAGCAGACGATTATTTGCGAGCTCCTCATTGTAATCCTTCAAACATAAAATATAATTATCACTAATGCTTCAAAAAATTTGAGTACATTGCCCAAATGTAACTGAGTAAATACTCCAAAGTTTGACACTGCAATATCAAGTACATTTCCTTCAAAAAATTCCCAAATGTTGCCCTATTTTCCAGGCGTCACACTAGGGAGACCCCTTAAGTTACTGCTTCAGACACTACTTCAGTGTGCTGCAGATACTTTGTTATATCAGTTGCAGCAAGTGCAGCGAGGAAGGAGACGCGGTTTCTCGGCTCGTTCCAGGCAACTGGCAATGGCGTAACGTTAATCTACGCGCACACACGGGTCTCGTCTCGATTCGCCCGGATGCTACAGGATTGTCCCGCATGACATGTCGCTGCTACGGCGCCAGCATGTCCGCCATAGATGGATCGTTATAGGAACCTGGCGACCTGGGTCTAATTACCAATTCGATCGGATGTTCCCGTTACTGAGACAGCCGTTGTTCTTGCAGATTGCCGACAGCTGAGCTTGACGTTCTTCTTAAGGGGTTATACCTAGTCAGGCGGCCGAAAAGAGCCGAATGTTTGTGAATTTTTTTTGACAAAGCAGACGCATATATTATTACAGAACCTTTTGCACTTAAAAGAGCAACATTTAAAGAACATTTGGTAATTTTTTCGTGGAAAAATAATCACGTTTATAGTAAAGTAACAACCGAGATACAAGAAGTCTTTTTAAAAAATTGGCTTTGCGGTGAGCACTGCCATTCGGAACCAGATTATCTAAAATCAAAAAACAAAAAAGATTTCGTGAGTATATTAATGTATCTTCCGATTAACGAAGGGAATTTCCGAAATATTAATTTAAAATAAAATGGCGGCTACTTCAATTTGAAATCTTGATTATTTCTCTTGATTTTTGCACGAAAAAATCAGGATTTCACATTTAAATAGCCGCCATTTTGTTTTAAATTGATATTTCGGAAAATCCCTCCGTTAATCTGAGGTTACATTAATATACTAACGAAATCATTTTTGTTTTTTGATTTCAGATAATCTGGTTTCGAATGGCAGTGCTCACCGCAAAACCAAATTTTTAAAAAGGCTTCTTGGATGCCGGTTGTTACTTTATTATGTACGTGAATATTTTTCTACGAAAAAATTACCAAATGTTCTTTAAATGTTGCTCTTTTAAGTGCAAAAAGTTCTGTTAAAATATATGCTTCCGTTTTTCAAAAAAAAATTCACAAACATTCGCTTCTTTTCAGCCGCCTGACTAGGAATAACCTCTTAAAAGCCACTGTACTTTCCTATCGCATCTTAGGAAGTAGGAATCAAACAGAAATAGAATGTAAAATGGAAACAGGAAGATATCATCTGTTGTCTAACTTCTTTCCTGTGCCGTTTCTTTGTATCATAGAAGATTCATGAAAACAGTACCCCTTTATCGTCAGTACCTGTCCCCTTTTCTTTTCCCATCATTCGATTAGGCTTAATCGCGAGTCTGGATAAAAGAGCTTTCCACGGGAGCTGGGTTCATTACGAACACTACGGTAATGGGATGAAATTAAACCGACCAAATGGAATGCAATTATCGCATAGCTTTAGAGGATTACGTACCAACCGCGTGAGCAAGAAGAATCAAATAGCATCGGCTTTCAACACATTTTTATCATTACAACATACCACTCCCATTCACCGTTCCGCCCCTCACCATTCCCTCATTACAAATCCCCAGTCTCCTCTGCGCCAAGATCCCCTCACCTCACTGTTTTTTCGTCGCCCTTCCATTGCCTCCAAAGAGCTGAAACGAACGCGAGCCATTCGACCCCTCGAAAAAGAAAACCCTGTCAAACGTCCGTGCGAGCGAGGTTAGACGCGAAATTCACGCTCGTTAGAGGCATTTTCATCGCGGAGCGTTAAGGGATCCCGCGTTGCGTGCACGCGTGCGACGAGAGCGCGATAATCGGGCGGGAGGGGCGGCGGGGCTGGGCGGCTTAAGGGTAAAGAAAATCGCGCGACGATTAACCGTAGAGGCCCGTGTACGCGGAATTAGCATTGTAATTGCGGAGGGTGAGGTTGCGGTTCGACCAGCCCCTGAACCACCCCTCCGTTCCCAAGCTGCCTCCACCCCTCCCCGCGCCGCCCTTTGGCCGGCAACCACTGTCGCGCCGCCATCGTAAAACGCAGACTGCCGTACGCGGCCGATCGACCTCAGTTGACCTATCCTAACCTACTGTGGCTTGACCTAACCTCCCATCCCCGGCCCTCCCATCCCCGAGGAGGAAAGCTCGATGACCGAGCGATCCACGGATGCCCGAGCCTTGGGTCTCGTTCCTATCACGGCGTATCACGATTTTCATCGCCGGTGTCGGCGATCGATAACTTCGGACATTTAGAGTGGGCCCCGACGACGTTTAGTGGCCAACGCTATCGATCCTTCTCGCCGATACCGCGACGCCGTTGGCATCTTACGGCCACCTCGAGTGTACACTCCGCCGTTCGAAAGGCTGAGATCGATGCCAGCGATCTCCTTTTTTTTCATATTCCGCGGAGGGACACCACATAAAGCTTCAGCCGCCCGGACGGTTTATTTTTTACTTGCCTTCTGCTGTAGCGCCTGGCACACTGTTCGGGAGACGCCAGCGAAGAAGGCTTGTTTGCGTGTCCCGGGCCTGTAACTTGGGTTTCCGTTCATTTTTTTTTTTTTTGTCACTCCGCAGAGACTACTTTCGAGGATTCTTTGCGGAGAGGTTCGAAATCACCGTGCACGCGCCACTCTCGCAGCTCTTGACTTTTCCATTCGAATGGGCGTGGCGTAAAAATTCAATTCGCCTATTCCAATAGCAGATCCTGCACTATTCTCTTTCGTACCGGAAACAGTTCCACGCGTGTGTCACATAGTGGGTGGAAGCTCGAGAGGGGGCACGTGGAAGCTAAAAAGTGAGGGGATCGATTCATTGGTTTACTGGCTGTCCCAAATTCCCGGACCTATTTATATCGTCCTCTGCATCGCGGTTCTAATCCGCCGTTTCAGGCTGACTCTTCCAGTAACGAGTGCAGTTATTCGAGGGGTCAGCGAGACGCTATTGCTGCCTCGTTATAACGAAGCAGTGTAACGTGGTTGCGTTATGCAATATCGTGTTAAAGGCTTCGCGCCGCTGCGCCCAGCCTTTGTACAGTGCTCCTTCTTATCCGGGGACAATAGGTCTCGTTGCGTAACGAAACAATGCGCAGATTACGTGAACACAGACACGGGTTCGATGTACACTACCGCTCAAAAGTAACTGATCAGGTACACATAGTTGATTATTGCTTGCCTGAGAGGAAGGCTACAGGTGTCTATAATAACAATCGAATTGCAGCTCGGAAACCACATTTCAGATAAGAATACACAACGAAACAATATCTACGTGCCAAAGAATGTCGAAGCTGGACCACAGGTATGCAGAAAAACGTTCTATTTTCTTTTCGAATACTTTTGAGCGGCAGTGTAACTACCTCGAGCGGACAGAGCACGAAATGTATGAGAGCTTGGATGCACGAGTGGAACAGAGGCAACCGTCGCGTAGCACAGACGCGAAACGCCTAATTAATTAGTCCGGCTAGGCGTAACCCATCCAGCGATTATGTAACTGGCTGACAGCCGACGGGATACTGTAATTACACCGACTACGGAATATTCAATTGGATATCTAACTCGCTAATAATCGACACGACGGTATTAACGAACCGTGGAATATTGATGGCGCACTAATTTCGCGCGACGGCGACGATCGCGGGGGATCTTCGAGACGCTCCCGTGGAAAATTAATGCCCGACCTGTTCTCACTTATTCAGCGGCTTTCGCTCGATGTTTAACTGGATTCCGTGCTATTCGAGAGCGCCATTCAAGATGAATCAATCCGTGGCCCTTTTCTCGCCCTCAGCAGTCTATTTAAAAAGTTTCCTCCTGCATCTATATCGACGACCAATTATTGGATCTCTGGGTCAGGGCGGTGTATAAGGAGCACTGCTATCTTGGATATTTATGTGGAATGCGAATGAAGTTCGTATAGACGAGCGTGATCGAGTAACTGCACTGCCCTCCTTAGTTAAACTGTCCTATCTAGCATTTTTCATTTTTTGAGATATGTTGAAATATTTGATGTTCCACGCGTCTTTTACCTGTTAAGTAAAGTTCGAAAACTCTACGTGCTTCGTAAAAATTTATAAACAGTCTAATGTATTTAACCTAACTTCTTATTCAAATGGTTAAAATATCCTATCTAAAACAATTAATGAATTGGTACGTTAATAATACATTACCTACCGGTATACCTATTACAAAAAATTATATTAGGCTGTTACGAAATAATGACAACATGTTTTAATTTCAATGAAGGGAAATAAGGACGGTACAAAGTAAATGATAAAACTTCAGTTTTACTCAGTTGTTTCAAAATGCTAGATAGGACATTTTAACTAAAGAGGGCAGTGCAAGTAAAATGTGGAAACTGCTTCGACGAGGCACACGTTGATAAGTAGTTAAGGTAGTTCCTGAATAATCTACTAAATTCAAGAATTCTTTCAAATTTCGTTCAAAACTAATTTGGAATACAAGAAACCCTTGTACAAAGTTTAAAATCGATTTACCACATAGTTATCGAGATATTGTTAATTAAAGTTGATGCATTTTACCACAGTGGCATATGGCAGAGTTCAGTTTTTCTGCTGAAACAGGAAATCTATATTCAAAAAGTGTATCAAAATTGGCACCAAAGTACATCGAAATGCCACGAAATGAATTTATTTATTTCAGCGAAACTGACCACATGGTTTCTTCGTAAATGCCCATAGAAATACGATTACGTGCAAATTTTTTAGAAACTACGTAGAGCAGTGAACATGGCAACGTCGCACAATCGATATGTTTAGCCATTTAAATAGCGACCGAAGATTCAGATTCATATGAACATTTTTTCTGACATTTTGGTTGCAAAAGACACTCCGAATGAATGCGACGTTGTCAGATCTGCTGCTCCAATTCACTACGCTGACCAATTTAATATTCTATTTTCGTATTACAATTATTTACATCAACATTGAACTGTTTAAAATATATACACATGATGCTAAAAATTATTATTATTATTACCATAGTATCATACTACTTTATATTTGTCGTTTATTACCCAACTCTAATTTGACTAACATAATTGGTTAGGAACTACCTTAATGGGTGCATCAGGTGAATTGAAATCAATTCCTTATTGTTGTATTTATGATACCCTGGCACGAAGCGTTGCCACCATAAGCTCCTTTGTATCGATTAGCGCAACTATAGTGTACCAGTTTGTCACTGGGACTGCGAGGTGCTCGCTACTGGTTAGGATGACTCTAGAGCCGCCAACGCTTCGCTATCGATTGCAACGACTCTAGGCTGGCTGCCAGTCGCGTCTATCGATTCACAGGTGCACTCTACCGTTTAACGCACTTCAGATACCGTCGACATGGAATCCCGCCGATTTGCACGAGCTTCGAGCGACTATTATTTCTTTTATGAATACTAAATTGCTGGTGCCGGTGGCCTAGTGCCTCAGCTTCGCTGGCGCCACCCCTCCAGAACTAGGATTGATAGTATCGACCCTCAAGACCGCGAGATCGCCGATACAAGGTGTTATGATCGCATTATTGTACGTATCGCGTTTCGTGACACCTGGCTTGATAATATCGGCTTTCACGACCTCAGGGTCCCCGGTATCGGCTTGCATGACCCCCTGGTCATCGTTACAGGCTTCTGGGAGTCAGGCAGGTGGTCTTTATCAGACCTCATCTCCCGATATTTACCAACAGTCGCCATCGCGATGTCGTTGTTGATCGTTGAAAAACATTCCGCCACCGTTTTCCGAACCGTCTTCCGCGGGCGTCCCGCGTCCATTCATCCCGGAGATCGCCGCTTGGGACAACTAATTATGAATTCCCGCTTCCTAGGCGAGGTGCCGACAAACTTCCCCTGAAACATCGACACGGGATACGTACTTCGACTTGCACGGGGAGCGGCGCGTCAGCCACGAAATTGAGCTTCTGGGGTTTCAACCTCTCGACCATCCCTCTCCCCCCGCCCGGCGCTCTCTCGCCCGCCTATAAAGGGTTGTTCATACAAGGGTTGGGGAGGGGGGGGGGGAGGGCAGCAGGGTAGGGGCACGGTGCTCGGCCACTTGCGGAATACCGTCAGGAGGCAGACAGCTACCACTAATCAGACTGTTTCCACTTAATTTGCCGGGGTAATTAACCGTCTCATTCGCTTCCGCGGGCTCCAAAGCCATTCCAGAACCGAGACCTAGGTACTCTATTATGCACGGAACCTATTGTGTCCGAGGATGCCTCTGAGGAAGCCAGTTACGGAAACGCACGGTTTCCCTTGCAGCCGCGGCCCCTTGTTTCGAGGCGCTCAAAAGTCACCGTCGATTCAGCCTAGGTGGCAACTTCGCACCTAGGTACCTCGTGGATATTCGATGGGAGTCACGTGAACGAGCCGTGCGCCCGCTGTACTGCGGCCACTGGCGTGCAATCGAAGTGGCAGTGGGACTTGTTCGTAAATGTAGACGCAATGAGACGATGTGAAAATGGGAAGTTTGATGTTGTAAGTTAGAGGAAAGTTTTTGGAAGTGGTGGATGATTTGGAAAGGGAGTCTGAAAAGTAGAAGATGGGAGAGAGTTGCGACACGTGAGATGGTGCACAGTTGGAAGCTCGATGTTGAGTATCTAGGCTACCAAAGAAATAATCCGTTAAATGAAGAAGGCAAGGCGATGCATCGCGGTAAAATGCCCTGCGCTTCCTTTGTGATCGATAAGTGACCCAGATAAGAGGCTAAACACTGGCAGATCAAAGGGAACGGGAGCATGAATATTAAACCCTCGAAGCAGACATTTACGTACGACTAGTTTGCTTTTAAAATTACATGTGAGGAGTTAGTCGTAGCTCTTTACTTACTCTTGCGTTATCTGTGCAGCAGGAGAAGTAGGTACGTTTTAAGATCCTCAGCTAAAAATAACGTCAAAGTAACCGAAGAGAGGCTGGGCCAAGAGGGAATACTCGAGCACTTTGATTTCCGTTTCTAAAAACGAGGCTGGAGCAGGACATACGATAAAACCTCCGAGGGGGACGTTCGACAAAGAGAGTTCGACGTGTTTCATCGGCTGAACGCCACCGTCACGGGATCGTGGTTTCAGGAGGAAGAGAGGGGGACGCTTCGTGCATTGCGGATTCCTGACCTTTTTTCGGGTGCATCTATTTTTCACGAGTACCTTATAGGTATAGTCGGTCGATCTGATACCACTACGTGCATCTGCGGCAGACAATCGTGAAAATTTAAGAAAGGGTAACTTGTAATCCGTGTATTTTACAGACAGACGCTCCATCGGTAGCCATTTCTGGCCTGCGATTGCTTCTTCGTCAGTGACGCGACATCGGCGATTTAATAATTAATGCCAACAGTAGCGTCACAGTACACGAGAGCCTATCTTCGGATACACGGGCGAAAAGAGGTCTCTCCAACACGGTTGTACCTGAAAATATCCCTGGTATTCCATTATATATTCGATGGCATTGATTTTCTGGCGATTCGCCGGAGTTCAAAATTCGTAATAGCTTGCTTCCCGTCGCTGAATTTCGGACCATACTTCATCAATGAGACGATACTTTTCACGCGGGGATATTTTTATCCCGCTGTTTATTCCGCAGCCGAATGAGGAGAAATACGGCTGTCAGCCGTCTGACGGAAGAATTTAAAACGTGACAGTGGAAACTGCCAGAAAATAAAAGTTAATTAAGCTGCCCGTCTCTCTTTGCGTTTCGTATAGACGCGTGTCCGGAGATCACACTGGCCCGGGGCAGAGGGAAAATTTTTAATGAGATTTCTTACGTCCATTATTAAAACGCGCGGTTGCAAATGAATCTCCGAAACGAGGCAGGAGTTATTGGCCCTTTTGAGATTGTATCTCGCGAGACTGGGGCGTTGTTAATGTTGAAACCGGCTTCGGGTGCTTATACTAAAGCCGCGTCCATTATACGATTACGAACTTCCGCTCTAAATTGCGCTCACCGACAGGCTAAAAGCGTTCCGAGGGAACACGAAAGTGACGAGCCTGTCGCGAAACAGTGTCACGAGGTTCAACGCCTCCTGCATAAAAAATATCCCCGTGCTGCTTTTACTTTGTCAAATCAAGTGTGCTTTGAGACTGTAGCACAAATTTAGAATCAGAAGAAACATGGGAATTCTAAAACATAGTACTTCTTAAAGTTCTAAAGTATGGAACTTATTAAACATGAGAAAGACGAGGAATAATCCTAACCTAGTGAAGTCTTGTTTAAACTATCAAAGGCGATTCCATTTTCTGAAGACACCTATGTTAACAGAATCCGGAATGGAACCGTGACAGCCTTTAAAAATTCCTTCACATTTTCATAGCTAGACTATTTTCATAGTCAGGCAGAACACGACGATGAGAATCGACCAAAGATCTATCCTAGATTTCTCGAAACGAATGCGAGGCTGAAAGCAGCCGCTGTTGAAGCAGACGACTAGCTCGCGCAATTATACCGCGCAAAACAGATTCGTTTGTCGAGACTCGGCAGCTATTGCTTCTGGGGATACGCTGGGGCGAACGGGACTGACAGCGGGGCTCCGTAAGCCTCGTCCTTCCGCCATGCAAAAGTGGCATATGCTTCTGTTGCAGTCTGGCGAATATCACGAGGATCGCCAGACAAGGGCCGGCCTGATGCGTAACAAGGCGGTTAAGTATCCATTATCCGTTCTGTCGGGCCGCGACCGCGGACAAAAAGCTCGCATCTCCACTAATGGTTGGTTTGGCCCACGTTGTTCTGCGGTCGAACAAAAGCCCCTCGAATGCAACGGTCGTGTTTCTGTCGCCCCCGCCTCTCCCCCCGTTCGGGTGTCTTTACATTTCCCTCGCGCTAAGCCCAGATATTCCCTGAGAATTTTACGGGCGCGGTATTCGACTCCCTTAATTACGACGGAACGTTCCCGGAATCTGGATGTGGAAGTCGATTCAGGTATTGAGAATGAGGAGGAGTCGTTCCAGGGCTCGTGGAGTGATAGCAGGGGTATTAGTAGATTCGTGGATCGTGATATCAGTCTCCATAGAACCGTGAAATCAAGAACCAACACGTTCGGCTACCGCTGATCCCAAGTGTCCGACAGGTCTGCGGGAAAGATACCAGAAGACTGAGAGGTTTAAGATGTCTCTGGGGTGTAGATTCTGAAGATCTCTGTGGTCCTGAAGGTTGGAAGTTTCTTGGGACCTTTGGGGGACCCACCCCCAAGCATCTCCCTCCACTGCGAAGCTTCGGGGTCTCTGAAACCCTTTGAGATTACCGAGAATCCTAAGTTCAATCCCCCGGACATATAGTTTATCGTTATGTCCTCTCAAATGCTTCTATTCTGGATTAGACGTCTACCATCCTTCACCTCGCTTCCTACGTCCATCGACTATATCACTTGTCTTTAATTCACGTAATCTGACGCTTTCTATCAATCCTCCACTCATATCCGGGCTTTCAATAAAAGGCTCGAAGCAGCCACTCGAGGTACGTCGACGCTCGAGTTCACAGCGATAGTTCCAGCAGCAATTCCCCGTATTATCCTCGACCATCTGCGATTGGAATGCAACGCAGCCAGGATGGACCCCCGGGAATACGAAGACGGTGGGAAACAATGATTCAAGCCTTTAAGGGTGGGGGTGAACAAAGGATTCGAGGATACGGGCACGCATCGGTGGAGGGAAGTCACGTACTTTATAAAGCGTACCAGCTACCCCCTCGGCCGGAAGACGCTGGTGGTAGTGAGCAACGACGGGGACGAAGGAAGCGACGAAGAATAGGGGCGACAAAAACGATCGTATTTGCTAGAGCAAAGAGGAGGGTGGCAGCTCCGCCGGGACATATGGTTTCCGTTGCAATATGGCGGGGAAGAGGTGCTTTTACTCGATAAATGCCACGAAAATGAGCTTTTTTCAGATACACCCGCCCACATTCTTCCCAGTCTTCAATCTATCCTCGGTCTTTTGTCTCAGCCCGCGCAAACCACGTGATTTTTCGGGTTCCGCCTACCGGTAACAAACGACCTCCTCAACGGGGTCTCACATTTTTTGGCTTTCGCTACCTCCTCGGTACTTTTTGCCCGTTCGCCTCCCTCCCCGATTCCAACTGCAGGGGGATGATTTACCTCGATTTACCGTTTAGATCGATTCTCTTTTTCGAGGGCGAAGATCATACGTGCGATCGCAACCGTATAAAAATAATCGTGTGGAACTTTGCGGCAAACAGGACACTCGCTAACCACAGCTATGCTTATTCGAAGCTACCATTCGAGAAAGGGTAAGTCCCCGAGACCTTTCGTGTACCTACTTCAAACAGAAAGAATCAAGAAAGAGGTTTCCATCCCCCCTTGTTGCCTTTTATTCCTTTCTCCTCCGCATTTATCTTCACCATTATTACATCCGCGATACTTTCTTCTCACCAGAGTACAGTTCGCCAGTATCCCCGCTTTTACTTGCGTTTCGCGAGCGGGCCACCGCGATTAACCACGCGTCTCGCCTTTTACCCTTTGCCGCCGCGTAAAACGCGAGCCCGGGGAGGATACGTAACCGCGGTGTAAATTCACAAAGGAAATATTAACCGTCCCTGGAAGACACCTCCCTCGCTCCTCATGATCTCTCGAATTTCGCAGCTATTTCCTCCGTTCCGTGTCTCCCTACCCTTCTATTTTTTCATCCCTTCCACGCGGAAATACTCCCCGGGCACCGCGGCGATGGGCGCGCGTTTAGCGCGCGGGAATGTATTCCGCGCACGTCTCCACATAAATTCCCCGGCCGCGGCCGTACGTAAAACCTTCCGCCTTTATATACGACGTTATTTTTCTGTTATACGGGTGTATACGCCGGCTGACACGTTACCCCGCGTTTACGAGCATCGAGTCTCGAAACACAACGTAAATACGCCTCTCTATAGAATTCGGAGCGGAGTCGCGCGTGTCCTTCCGTACGCCAGGATCCTAAATTATGCAGCTCCTTTCTGTGTCCATTCTTACCCTGCAGCGTAAACAGAGCTCCCTGCACGTCTCGGCTCGTATTGGCGGAGGCCGGACCCCGCTGGCGAACGTTTTATTAGCCATCGTCGTTAAATATTTGCCGGTAAATTTAGGGGGGCAGGAGGTACCCCGCGGCTTCCGCGGTATCTTGTGTATTCACCTTGCGAGCGGCCGATACCTTCTTCCACGTGGCCCCGGCGAACGCTCCCCGAACGCTGGTCAGAGGAATCTCCACGTTAATTTAATATTTGCGCGTGGACGGTTTTATTTGCGAGCTCTGTAACTGGCTGTTGGGCTTCGTCGAGGAACTTGGACTAGGGGAACCACGAGAAACGGTTGCTGGTGATAGTTTACTTTCACTTTTACCGAATACTGTACGGAATCAAGTCTTGCGCCTCTGCTTGGGCTTAAACGACGATCTTGAATGCTTGATTCGGTGAGCTTGTCTTTCAATAGATAGATAATAATGGGGTTTAGTAGAGTTAGAATCTCGAATATACGCGTTAGATATTATTAACCCTTCGTGGCCACACCTTCTTATAATTAAAAATTGGTCACATGAGGTCTCTGCACCCCAGCACCATTTTTGGGTTACCATTTTCGTATTTTTGAAGTGATAATTCTATATTCGTAGTCGTTTTCCAGAAATGTAAATTTTGATATGATGAAATTTGTAGTTGCAAAAATAATTGTGGGAAAAAGCGATATTTTTTTGTTAAAATTCGTCAAATTTTAAAATTTGAATATCAAGGTCTAAAAATGTGCAGAAAAATTGGTAAATACTTCTTGAAAAAAATTGCCTGCGGTGCGATACACCCCGTGCGGAGCACGTCTTTTCAGAAACAGATGCCTTGGTTATTCGAGTTTGTAATTCTGATGAAGGTGTCACTGTCGGTATTCATGAAATGAAATCATTTTCTATTGACCCCGAATCAATTCTCGGGTATTCTCCGTGAGTACACGCGTTAAGGAACACCGGTTCTATCTTCCTTCCCTTCTGTATACAGCACTCCCTCGGGCGTGTTACGTAAACCGCGGCAGATGTATCAGTAGACGGGGAATTGTCTTCCCGTTGTGTTTGCTCACAGCAGCTCCATCGTTCTTCCGACCTTCCCATGGCAGGATCGACGAAAGGAGCAGGAAAATAGGGAGTGCGTTCCCTGTCCCCCGCAATCTACGAGTTGGCACGTTGGTTGCAAACGATGAGGCGGCAACAATCGAGTTTTCCCAAGCGACCGATGACTTTTGTATTTTTATACAAGCTACTTTACTTCACGAACTGCATCGATCCGTATAACTCCAACGGTGCTAATCACATCAGGAATTGTTGCTCGAAAAGTAATCGATACGTGACTTTCTCGAAGGAAAGTTTGTATTTGGCAAGCAAAGACTGTTTATGCAACCAATGCTGGAAAGAGTCCTAACGCGTTCCTTTTAAGGGGGGGTTCTGCCTTGTGGAACCGAAAAAATAGATTTTTTCTTTTTTGCATTTCCCAAAATATTTGGACCTTGTATGAAGAAGGACTACTATATAACCTGGAGGATTCTAAATATTGTAAATAGTTGTACTTTTATACCAATCTAACATGAAACTTTAAACTCGTTTTTCACGAAACAACATTTTTCGACATGGCGTTGAAGAAATCTCGAAGTCCAATGAAGGCATTGTATCGACCTTATACATACATGTCCGGCAAACGTCAGTCCATCTATGGAACTAGGATTATGGCTGTATCTGTTACCGTTCTGTTTTTAGTTAAATAATTCCTTGCGATTTTTGGATGAAATTCGAACTTTTTTTCAAAAGGCTGCCATTTTAACAATTTTCCATTTTTCTGAACTGTTCTAGTTCCATAGATAGCCATGCTCATGCAGATTAAGAATCCCCTTTCCTTCTTGGGTTTCAGATAAACCATAGCACACTTTCCTTCAACGCCAGCACAAGCCGCTTTTTTTTTCAACGTTCTGCAATCGACGCTCTACACACGCAAATTTTTGTCTGTATAGTCTCATACAAATTTGTAATAATACTTAAAAGCACAATAAAACAACTTGCCAAATTTCAAATAAATCCGTTCAACAGTTTTTTTTATAAAAAATTCGCAAATATCACCTACTTTTTCGGTCTCACAAGGCAGAACTCCCCCTTAATATCACATCGTAATAGTAGATTCTAGAGTGAAAGATTACAACAACCATCGTGTCAAACTCTTCGAGGATACAGAGAAAGAATGTACAGCGTTACGTAAACAGCTACTTTTTCACGCTCGCGACGTGCCCAACCGGCAGATTTATCAGATGCCAATAATTGCGGGACGGCGATAGGTTTTCAGACAGTTACACGGGTCTGAAATGAAATCTGTTCACCGCTCCCGTAAATCGGGTCACTTCGATTTCAGGCGTTCCGTTCCAGCTAGTTTCTGCCGCAACGAGTCCTCAATTTTCCACAAAAATAAATCTCGAGGAAATTTGCAGTAAACAATACACAGCTTGCTCCAATACACATCCTCCCGTGCTTACCTATTTCTACGACCTCAAACCTGTCACAAATATTATATTCTATTTACGAAAGCAGACCCCACCATCTAACATTACCAACGAATCCACCGGCGACAGTGATAAAACAACGATTGGAAAGAATTTGGACCGGTGCTCCGAGCAGGGTAAACAATAGCCTTTAATTACGAGGAAGATCGGCGAATTCATTAAGCCTCTTAGCTTCGAGCCGCTCAATCGGTCCCGCGCCGAAAGTACAGGACAATTGCCCCGTTACACGTGAATGGTACGAAAAGGGGTATTAATTACGACGACCTAAAAACGGCCATTTCGTCGCGTCAGGCATTGTCCCGCGGAGGATCGCTCGGCGGAAGAAATACGTTCGCCCGCGTTTCTTTAAATCGTCTCCTCGCAGGGAACGGGTCCCCGGCCGTCCTCGGGTCTCCGCTCGCCCCTTTTTACGACCCCCATCCTTTCGGGGGTGGCAGGGCGTGAAGATGTAGTAGCACGAGGTGGGGGGGGGGGAGGGGTCGAGAGATCGATCGTTGCCTTTCGAGGTTCGTCGCCGCACGGCGTCCTTGTAAGTCTATTTTTCGCATTGTTTGCTCGCCGCGCGTCTCTTCCATCGTGTCGGTCGGGCGGTTGGAAAGAGGAAATGCTCGATGATCGGAGCGAGAAAGGAGGGCGGAACGGGGTGGAAACGTGGCCCCATGCCATTCATGTCCCGTGTAGCGTGGGCAAGTGGGGGAAAAGCGACTCGTGCCGCATCTCGATCGATAGACCAATTATTTTCGAGTGGAAAAACGCGTGGCGGAAACCGCCGAAGAGACTCGACGCGGTGGACGAGGGTTGGTCGGGGGGGGGGGGGGGCGGGGGGTGGCGGTGGCGGTGGCGGGAGCAAGTGCATCTTTTATTGGTCGATTATTTCTGTGTGACTGAACGAACGATATTCGAAGGAGAATCGAGGGCTGGCGTGTGTCTGTTGCACGGGCCGCGATAAAACTGCCGGAACAGCGCGCAATTCTTCGGGGCGGGATGAATATCGAAAACAGAGCACAAAAGGGATCGGCCCCGGATTCAAAGCGTGGCGCGGAGCATCAATTATCAGAGGATCTTTGACGGGGACGTTATTCGCTGGGTCCCGCGCAGTTCTTGTTAAAGCGGACGGGACTGGCTGCCGTGTCACTTCCGTCGATCGTTAAACGAAAATTCAACGGCCAAAGGATGCTAATTTTGTCTTTGTTCGCCCCGATTCTGTGCCTGGAAGAGACATATCCGCGTGTCAGCAAGTGTTTTCTATGGGAGGACTGAACAGCGGAGCTGCAGTATCAAGCTGACAGTCCGCGGAGGAGGAGAAATCTCTCAGATAAGAACAATATAATACGCAGGTAATACAGAGACGATGGTGAAATGGTGTCGACCAGATGAAGATTCCGAGTGGACAGAGTTAAAGGGAAGCGTAGGCGTACAGAGCGGATATCATCGCTGCCGACCATTTTCTCACGTTATTTACGAAAAGATGGTTAATCTCGAGGAGAGATGTCGCGATAGAGCGTAAATGGAGTGGCGAGGATATTCAAAGTGGATGAATTTCGTTAACGCTGGGGGACACGCTTAATGCAGGACAGCCCCCTCGCGGTAACCAGCGTCTGGATGGTCTACTCAGCACTTTGATATTTCTTTGAATAGAGATCTGTGTCGCGCGATAGCCACCCCGTATAAAAGCAGCGAGCCAGGAAGAGAGGAAATCCTATCTTTCTGCCTTGCGCGCTGTTCGACACGATCGCTGACGCTACTTACCCCTTAGCCCACCGTTCTTCCTCCTTCCTCTATTTCGTCCTTGTGTATCGAGGAAACCGTGTTCAGCATAAAACAACGCACTTTCGGCGCCGAACTTCCTTTAGTACTTTCATTTTACATAATTACACTTTCCAAATAATATTGCACTTTCATGCTCCCTTCTTAATCCCATCCACTTTTTAATCACCCTTGAAATTCGCTAGTCTGCACCTGATCCACCACGGTCAAGCAATAGATGTTGGAGATGCAACAATTTACTGGCGGATTGTTAATTTATCTCGACGCAGCGAGTGCGCGGTGTAAACTGATCGCAACTGCAAGCGGTAATTCTCACTTATACGAGTCAGCCGGTGGGGGTTTCGGTTTTAGGAATCTGATACGCCGAAGGTAGACGGCCGAGGTGTGGCGAAGGTGTACAGGAAGGACTGTGCAAACAACGCGCACAAAGCCGCCTCGCGAGAGAAGGTGTGGATTATCAAGCGTGGTTGAGAATTCTCCGGGCAAGGCGCATCGGTTTCCAATTTTCCGTCGGGGGCGAGGGTGTCGTCTTCGCCCCCCACGATCTCGCTAAATTTCAATCCAGCCAATCTGGTTAACGATAATTAGCCTGTAATCTCGTCGCGTGATCGGCGCGTTGTGCTCCAGGAACACCCTGTTTTCGAGCGATTACTCGCAGGAGACATCGATGGCCTTGTAATCCCGACTTTCCCGCACGACATCTGTTGCGCGAAACCCTGCATCGGAATGAAGTAATGTGCAACGTTCTGCAAGGGTTCGCTTAAGAGTGACTGATACTGGAGCGAACGTGAAATTTAGGGACTTCGCTAACGAAATTAGTTTTAATTTCATTTTAGGTTCTTTGAATGTGAAGAGCAAACGAAAGGGGACTGGATTTGAGTCATTGTTACCTTAGCCGACGCCAAGATCAATTTCCTCGGCAGCACATTGGATCGATGGATTTTTATTCAGAAGCTTCATTCAATTGCCAGCGACGACGGGAAGAGAAACAGTCGGGAGGAGGGAAAAAGTACGAGGACGAGGCGGAAAGAGAGTTACGCAACAATAGCCGTGCAATACGGGAGAGATGAGAATCAGGGGTGAACTCAATTTCCCGCGTTAACTCGACCGACAAGCTGGTCGTAACAGGACTCCCAAGCCCGATCGCTTAATATTCATGCAGGACGCGACGGAGGAGCCAGCGTTACTCTCCAGCGAGCACGCAACTTTATGGGTGTTTTTGCTTCGAAACGGCCAGCCGTGGATCGCATGGAAAGTCCAGCATGCCACTCCACAACTGGGAGAGCTCCCAGCGGAATGTGAATCGGCGACCTCAGTTTCCCAAAGAATTTTCATCGACCGAACTACAAAGTGTCCATTTTAAAATAATTTAGAGCATACCTTCCTCGAGAGCTCTATGCTACACAAATTCACAATTAATTATATCCCTCGTAGACGTTTAATAAGCAAAGTTACCCAAAGATCAGCCACGCGATTAAAAATCGTCTGGCAGCAATAATTATACGTTTCCTGAGTAGCTGAACGACTGGACGTTGAAAATCGAACGAGCACGTGACGCAATGGCGTCTAGCAACGCAAAGAAAGCGCACCTTAGCTTGATTCCGTTTTATTCCAAGCCACCTTTGCGCCAGCTCCACTTCCCCAGCTTCTCCATCGGTTGTAAAACGATTACGTCACTCGAGTCCCGTGCTTGCACCTGCTCTCGACTTCGATCGTCCTCTGGGAATTCCTCGGAGCCAGTAACGACCGAAGAGTCTAAGTGGCTGGTCCCTGCCGTGGATCGTCCCGCTGCGAAGGGAGCGGAAATCCGTCGATATTCATGCTCCACGGGAGAATGGTGTGTCCGCCACTTTTGTCCGCGGGTTAAATAATCGAGAACGGGGAATGCTCGACGCTTTAACGTATTATTGGACAGGGGTTGCTTGAATTGCTTCGTAAGGGTGTGCAGGGTACGTTAAGCATTTCCGGCAGACTCATTATCTAACCTCAATGAAATCTACGCGGTGTAACTAATGCTTTATGTAACCGATAACTGAATTAAGCTACCAAGCCTTCAGTTCACTTTTGATATCGACACAGTGGTGATAAAAGAAGATTGTATAATTAAGTAATTAACTTGATTTATCGCGGAGCAAGGGATACAGCTACCCTTGTCGGATTATGGCGCTTTTATTATCGTTCAGTCTTTAAACTCTAAGGGGTTCAATGAAAATTGAATTATTTTAGCATATAGATTCGATTCTGAATGGTATCCGACTGATCCTTATTAAGATCCCGCCTACTGAATCGTGTACACGCTTTAATCTCGATGAGCCATCCCCCGACCCTCCATCAGTCTCCATTCCACGGACATTTCTTTCCGCTGCGATTTCCTTTATAGCGACTCAGTCGTCCATGAACGCGTCACCTCCTCTGCTGGAGAACGACCTGGGAATCCATCGATATCAATGGAAGACGAAGGTATAAACGAGCTCGGATACCAGTTCCAGCGACTGTCAAGGTAGTTTAACAGTCTGGGCCGCTTAACTTCGCGATCCTGTTCTGGTTATTGCGCGCAAGGAAAAACGACGGAAGGCAGACTTCGTTAAAAGAGCGGGCACGCGGCGGGACTTCTCGACAAACTGAAAGATATCGCTGGAGATGAACTGGGATGCAAGGAAGGGTCGGTGAAATGAGAAAAATGTCGTTTCCGTCGAGACCCTTTGTCCGGCTGGTTTCCTCGACTTCGGCGATATTAAAACACTTTCGTTACGGTGAAGTTTCGCTAGTTTAGAAGTGGTCGTGTAAACGCGAGCGATGTTTCAAAGGGGATAGTTTGTGAAAGTAGTCTGACTCTGTGGGTTGCCAAAGCCTTGGAACTCTCTGATTTGTCAGTAACGTGTAAATAGTTACAACTATATTGATTACAGCATGTATACAGTGGCAGGCGGGGTCTGTAAATATTGGTTGTCAGGATGCAAAGAGGGCACAGCCACAACTATAAGGCTACCGTTTAATTTTTATAAGAAATAAATGAAATTTTCAAATAATACATACGTGGCAAAAAAGTGCAAATAAAATTTTTGTGAAGTAAATGTATATTTTTTTAGTAGTATTTAGTAATATTGTCTGATGTTTATGGGGGCCAACGAGGCCCGCTTGCCATACCACGGTGTAAAATCTGAAACGAAGAGGCAGAAAGCCATTTTCTTCCGATCCTCGCGTAGAAAAGGGACGTCCTCCATCCCCGACGTTTTAGAATCGCTTAATCCAGGTTTACCGGTCCGTGGTCGGTAATGAGCTCCCGCCACGATAGCGCTATTAAAATCTGGCATTCATTGTGGACTGTGTGGGTCTGTTTGAAGATGTTGATGCGAGACGCGGAATCGGGCTGGCCGTACGACGCGGGCTGAATGAGGATTTTATGCGGGAAAGTTTAAACAGAATGGATTTAATGGCACGTCTCCTTTTCCTCCGTGCAACCCTGCAACCGGAAGAACATTCGGGCGGGCATTATGACCGTCTACGGGACGGGAATTGCCGACGAATCGTTTTCCAACGACGGGGAGAAAATTGTCGAGCTCCTTTCTGCCGGAAGAAGATTCGAGGCACCATTACACGTTCGTGGATTATTTCTTTAATTATTCAATTTGAACGTTCTGTCGAGTAACAGATTAATATAGAGGCGGGTATTTTCATATAGCATAAAATAGATTTCCTCCATATTTGATGGGTATAAGTGTGCGTTAGAATAGTCAAGTGACGGTTATTAGTGTGTATATGTACACGGGGATCAATCATCTTCGGAATGGTATTTAGTAAGAGCTAATGTTCTTCAGTATATATTTAGAAATATCCTTCTGCTAATAGATTCCCATCGGTAATCTTGAAATTCGGATTTAGAAGGCATTCGTAGCTGTCGAGAACCAAGCAAAATTGTCGAACGAAATGTATAGGTATAGAGCGGTCGAACGACAACCGCGGGATTGAAACTTTATCACGTCAACATCCACGTTACGTCGGCCACAGTGCTCGACTTGGATGGTGTAAGCAGCTGGTTCCCGGACGAATCGCGCAGCGGCAAATAATTAAGTTGGTCTGTTCATTTTACGACTCATACAAATCGCGTAAATTCCAGATCCAATCAAAACTTGCCCTGCTATAAAGGCAATTCCGAACGGGGACACCTAACGCGATCAATAACGTTCCTAGCTCGGAAGGGAATGATGTTTCGCATAAATTTACCGAGCTCGTTCGATTCGGGACGGACGTCAAGTTGTCGAAATTCGAACGGACAAGGGTATCGCTTTTGAGCACGGATTGCTCAACGACTCCATCGATATGCGAACCACGGAATAGTAACTTTCGTTTCGGCTGACTAGTTTAGTTACTTTATATATTTACAGTTAAAATAGTGAAGGAAAATGGGATCAAGTTCATCATTGTAAGATCAAGGTAAAGTTGGGAATTTGAAGGTGGAACGCCCTGTGCAGATGATATTCTAGTGACGATGAAGGGATTAAATCGAATTAAGGGGAGCAGGTAGATACATAGCCGGACGCCATAAGATACAGGGACATTTATGAAGGTACACCTGCGCCCGCAGATCGCTGTGCGAAGCGAAGCGGTGGCACAGTTTCCAGCGATTCGTTGTCCCTTGTTCCAGCGGGTCGGACCGGGGGCCCCATAAATCAAGAAACGAACAATAGGTATAGAGGCGTCCAATCAATTAGATGCGTCCGCGAGAAAAATGGCTCCGGCAATTCGAAACGCTCGTTACTTGCTGCCGTAACGAGCGAACTGACGTTCAACGGGGTCCCGCGACAGGGGGAATATGTGTGCACGCGCGGATCGACGCGCGCGGACGGGGGTTTGTCAAAAACGAATCGCCCGTAAAATCCTTTGCGCCCCCATAAATTTCCAATTAAGTCCCGACGATGCGCCGCCAGTCCGCTCGTTGCACGCCGACGCGAACGCATTAGCCTGTTATTTAATGAGGGAATTGCCATATAGGTACACACGTGTGCGCGTGTGTCAATGATCTTGGTGTCTGTCGAGTTCGGATTCGCATCGCGATTCATTTAAAGTCGAAGGGTAAGATTATCTGTATGCAACTTGGATCATTCTGCAGTGCATCGGTTGCCCACGCTCCTCCAGTGTTTTTTCTTCGTTATCATTGCAAGCTGCTTTCGTTTTAATAGGGTATCGTAGTTTGTTGAAAATTCGACGATTAACGATCCCGCGGGAATCGGGTCCATCGCGAGCCCCCACCAGACCAATTGGCAATTAACCTTCTCGCCTGGGACGGACTTTATGAAATCTCGATTCGATTACATCGAAGTATGTGGCAGGCTCGTCGGGAGATTGGACGTCACCGTTCCTAACAGCGGAAAATTGGAAATTTACCTAAGCAATTTGCCAGGCGCTTGATTCCGCCGTCGACGGCGACGCTCGTGCCGTGGCAATTCTTCATTATCCGCAACTGGGTCGCACCTCTAACGGGTCTGATTCTAAATACAGTCCGGCAAATCAGTTTCCATTATTTCCAGCAGCGTTCTGTCATTAACAGAATGCATCGCCGTGTTTTTCCACGATCGGAGGGCGAGGGAAACAAACCAGACGACAGGGGCAATCGTTGCCATCCTGTTTAAACCTGCTGCAAAATCCAATTCCGTGCAAACGAAGTGAGAAATAACCACCGGGTACCGATCTCAATCCATAAATCGCAAGCCAGCTGGTTGAAGCCACAACGCTTCACATCACATGAGTTTCTTATAATAACGAAACTTGTCACTGCGATCCCGTCGATAAAACTAACAATAAATAACGAAGAAACACTCTAGAGCAAAGGTTTTCCTAAAAGTCAACGGTCCCCTGTCACTTCCACCGAAAAGGCAACCTCGATCTCACCTCTCAGCACAACCAACAACGACTGTCCTCCGCTTTAACTATTCATTCGTTTTTCTAAGTGCAGACACTGCTTCCATTTCATCCCCATTATTCCTCGACACGGCTCTATCCAGGTCCACTCCGTGATAGACGGGGGCGGGGTTGGCGTTTGGGATATTAATAAAGCAGGAGGGAAAGAAGTTCGTGAAAAATGTAAGGGTTCGATCTTCGAGGAAAGCAGCACGGATCGTGGCGTTCAACGGGAAGAGGACGTCGCCAGGAAACCAGGGGGCTGGAGGGTGTGACTAGGAAAGGGATGGAAGGGAATGGAAAGGAATAGGTGTAAAATGGCCAGGCATCAGTCAAGCATTGAGGACACCAGATAGAGACGCATTGAGAGAGGAGGACAAAAAGCCATTGTTGGGCTGGTTCCGTGGGTTGGGCTCTGCCTGTTGTCACCTCCGACCTTTCCTCCACGGTTCTGCACGCTGCATACACGCGAACTGTCGAGTCCCGCGAGCACAACGGATCTCATCGTTGCACGGAATCGCGTGTGACGCTCGAAATCGCCGTCAATTATTCCGCACAATCGAGCGATCCGTCAAGTAGGCTCGGCGATCTCCGAGCTGTGGATTTTCTGCGAATGTTCAATCGCGTGCTATCATTTAATTCTCGCATTCTACGCGCTCCGAACGCTTCCATTTTTTTTTTCAACGATAAATCGATAGGAAATTCGGTGAATTTGAATCGAAGGGCGAACTTTTCGAATTCTGCAGCTAAGTAGCTAAGCTAACATAAGAAGATAAAATATTTCCGTCGAAAATCTGTACAAGTTTTTTCCATGTACAGCAGGCGTTAGAGCTTTGTATCGAGCTTTTCCATGTTCGAGTGTAACATCTGGAACAGTGATGTCGCGATACCAGAAATCGGGTCACCGCTGGTCCAGATTCCGCGGCATTGTTGCAGCTTCACTGAAACGTTTAACAAAAAAAAAAAAAGAGAGAGGGAAAGAATAGGGAGAGCGTCAGCGCGTATCTAGATGACTTTTCTTTGGCTGGAAATATCATCGAAATATCAGGTCAGCGTTGTGCCCGACTCATTCTCCGGGATATCGCGTCACGGATATCGCCGAGTTGGAACGTTTTCTCCAACAACTTTTCAGGAGTTGCGGTCCGTCGTAGCCAGCCCGCACGTTTTCGAGGCCGAACTATTAAGATCGACATCCATCACTGTCGAACGAATCGATACGAAACACCATGATAGCCGCGGCAGTTAATCGACCAGGAAAAAGTACGAGCCGCTCGGAGTCTGAAGAAAGTCTTCCAACTATCATAAATTTCTGCAACAAGATAAACCTTGACAACGACCGTTCTTTCGACGAAACTTTTGTTGCGCTGCGATTTCATAGAAATTCCATTAACTCCGCGCTGCGGATTCTTCGACATGGAAAGGTTAACTATGTTCCTTGTTATTCGATTACTTTCTGTCCCGAGCTTTGTAGTTTCTCTTCATCTGTCTTGTTAATATCTTCGCCATCTAGTTTCACATTTTTCCAGCTTTGATTAAACAGCTTTTTAAAGCGCATTCTCTACCCACGTGCAGAAGTAATTATTATCAAAACATGAAGAAGGTGTTTGTCCAATTCCTTTAAATTAAGGAATGTGTCCAATTCCTTCACGATTAGCTCAGACTCGATCATCAATCACATTTCAGTACACTTCGAATTGTAATGTGCATTGCTTTGACCATAAACAAAAGCCCCAAACGATGTTTATGTTACGTGTTATTACAGGTGATTCGCTCGTAACGGGGGCTGCAGCGTGAAAGTAATTAGGAACGAAGGGAAGTAACAAATCGTTCTCCATGGTACAGCCGTAATAAACTGCGCCGAGTATTTTAAGTAGTCGAGCCGATGTATAGTCAGACACGCCAGCTCGCCTCCAGAAAGCGATTTCCTCTCGTCAAAACAACGTCACTACCCTTCCCGTTCTCTCTATTTTATAACCTACGGTTCTGTAACTAGTCTAGACACTCTATCTTCGGTGCAAAGCGTAAACCGTTTTATCACTTTTTCTCCACTTCCGTTTCGGTAAGCTGTAGCCCCCACTTTCACGGGCACCTGCGAAAATGGATGCATCGGGACGCATCGCGGCGAGAAGACGGCGTAAAAACGGTTTAAACTTCCTCGCGAGACGTTTACTTCGCCCTCCCACTGGTTTCCACTTCGGCGGAGCTTCGGTTCCGCGACAATAAACTTCTCATCTTACGAGTGACACTCTTTATTTTGCATGGGAAGCGGCCGCGTAACCGAGGGATCGGGACCATTAGGTGTAAAACTTTTAGCGCGCTGCTCTTGTTTCTGATAAGGGATACACAATTTACGACGCTGCGAATGCTTCCGAAAGAATCCAGATAGTCGCTACTATCGGGACGATACTAAAATTTTTACGCTTTCGATTTAATAACGGGTAGTGGAATCGCTACAACGCCGAACGCTTCCTTTTACATCTCACCATCCTCCTAACACTTTATACTTCTTCATCTCTTGCGCAGCCCGCAATCTTTCACGCGACGTTTCCAGTTATTCCTTTCTACGCGCGGAAAGTGCAGTTGCTACAAAGTGATCTAGTGGCCTTCGACCTGCATAGCTACTTCAATGTAATCGAAGGATCCTCCCCCCTCGGGACGACATGAAATTTCGTAATTGCGAGCGATATAGGAATCGGTACGGGCCATGGAGCTTCTGGAATCTCCGATAAAGTGACCGTGGCCGATGGGATCGAACTGACGGCGGCGAGACACGCGGACGGAAGTCGGCGGATCGCAATCCCACCGAGGGATTTTCTTTCTCGTCGCGTGTCCTCGGGCTAATTTCTAAAATCCGATAAACATCGGGCGGGGAAGGAGAGGGCGAGGGAGCGGGCGGTATTGACAGAGGGATGAAAGTACGACGACGGAGGTAACGAAATTACTTCTTGGAAATCCCGGCGTGGAGACGTGAGCAGAGCTGGAGGACTCGAAGGACCGATTTTCAGGATTGCCCCGGAAAATCAATAGCTATCCGTGCTTTAGCCGCCTAACAACGTCTCCTGACGAAGGTCCCCGCCGTGCTCGAGGAGAATCTGCGCGAAAGAATGGTCGATAATTGAAAATATTGATTTACGATCACCCCGGCTTCGGTTCCACGTGTTTCCCGAATGTCCCCCCTTGCGCCGTTTCTCCTGGACGCGGCGCGGGCCGAACCTAGCACCGCGGTGTTGCGTCCCTTGGATCAACATCCTCGATCTGAATCAGCGGGGACCACAAGCGTGCGCTCGAGCGAAACCTCATCGCTTCGGGTGCCATTCAGATTGATATTTGAATCAGTCCCTGAGCACACGCTTTATCCCCACCGGCGGGGATCCGTGTTTAGAGTTTAGAGTATTTAGACGATGAAGCCAGCGACACAGTGGCTTGTGACGTTCGTCGTCTTCGGCATCTTGGAGCAATTGATGCACGAAATTGCAGAGGTTCCTCGGTAGAGTCCTCTACAAAGTCACCAGACCACCTTCCGAGGAGCTTCACGATTAAATCGACAAGAGGTTGCTAAATATATCCTCGTTTTATTAGAATCAATTCCTGATGGAACGTCATCTACGAAAATACGCGGAGTAGAACGACGTTCACCCTCGAGAGACTGGCGAAACGATTCCCCCACTTCTAGCGCAACGGCGAAGGGGTGCTGAGCGAACAATTAATAATCAAACACTTGTTAGCTCGCCGCGAATGGAATGAATGGGTTACGACACGGACGTGTCGATGACAGACCTTGCCTGCGGATTGAAATCCTTCGACGTAGAGAGCTGACGCGATGACTGTGTAAAAAAAAAAAAATGTCCTCGTGCGGCGCGCTACTCGACGTGTCAGCGACATCGGGAGCCCGTCCTACATTAACAGGATCCCCGGGGGCGTGAAAACTCTTGAAACGCTCGATCCAGACGAGTGGCCGCCACCGCGATGCCACTGGATTGGCAGCCCGCTGACAATCTTCGGGCCCTGTCACGTGAAAGGCTTTTGCCGTGGCGCGCGGCGGGACTAATTGCAGAATATCGCCCTAAATAGAGGCTCATCGTAGCCGCCGCGACACTCTGTCAATAATTTCGATGGCCCCGATGTCAACGACCACGGCATCCACGCGCTTCTTTCTCTTCGCTACCACCCTGTTATCGGTGAAAATCTACGAGTGTCGATCGATGGAATCTCGGTTCAGAGGAAATTACACACTTTGGCTGGTGTTGAAACATTTTTCTGATAACTCCTGTATAATGCTCGCCTTCTTTCTGGGACAGAGAAAGCTGTCTCCTTTTTCACGAGAACAGAAGAATTTAGTCTGCGGCATCAATGAAACAACATATTCTTCAACTGAATCATCTACGTTTTATTATACGTAATTATCATTTTCTGCGAGTAGCTAATACACCAGGAAAGCCATTCCTCTCAAAATGAAAATTCTGGGTTACGAGGACAGGCTACATCCCCTTAGCGGTGAAGAGTTACTTACGGTAATCAAACATTTGAACGAAATTAAAAGTAATCAGGTCAGCTAAATACATGGAGCTGCCGGGCAAAGAAGAGAAGCAAGGATAGATAAAGGTTTTTCGTCCGACCGAGTGGCAGCGGCCGGGAATCAATTAATTGGGGATAACGGAGTGCGTGCTCGAGTTTCACGACCGCGCCAGCACTGAGTGGCTTAAACGGACGAACCAACGAAGGGTCTAAAAACAACTCGCTCGTCATTCGGGCATCGACGCCGCGTCCAATATTGCGGACGTACTCGTCCCTCTCGATGTCACGTGGACGATGACGCCCGCTGACAGGCCGAATCGCGGGAAAGCGATTCCTGTGCGTGACATCCGGTCACGCGGCGCGTATATACGAATTTAGACCTGAGCCCAGGCCCCAGACCACCTCGTGGCGGGCAATCGTCCGAAATGGAATTCGACAGGTCACCCTGCCTCTTCCCTCACCGCCCTCCCGCCGCCCTCTCCGCCTCCCTTTTATCTATCCCTGCCGTAGAACCGTCGCGGCGGCCATTAAACGTCAACGACAGGTCCCCGATGACGAAGTGCCTCCGATGCACAATGCCTCCGAGTGCAATCGCGTCGAAACGAGTACGCCCGCGGGCTGTGACGAAGTGCGTGCTACCTGGATTTATTTGTCTGCCCCCTTGGACGTGGCCTGGAACGATGCCTGTAACCAGGCTTCGTCGCTTGTCTTCAATCGGCTGCGGTCTTCTTCGGCGTTGATCAGATTAAAGAAGAATTAAACGATTCCGTTGTTTCTGGATTTTTAAACACTGGGGGTAGCATTTCTAGGTGAAATAGACGAGGGATCTTTCTAAGCCTGGTCCTCAAATCAGTTATTCAGTCATTTTTACTTGAAATATTAAGACTTCAAGCGATATTTAGCTATATATGGACAATAGCCTCTTCAACATCTTAGAAGACGGAAAATAAAGAATGAATAAAATATTCATGATCGTCGATGGGCGTGTTGAGATGCAACGTAGTTGCGCGATTTATTATTTCCATGACATGAAATCGGCGTCTCTTGGCGCCTCGACGCCCATCGTAGTCACCCGTGAGCCCATCTAATTAGCGTCAGGCTACGAGTGCCCCTACAGTCTGTCCCGACGTCGGCGTCGAGGGCCTCGAATCAAACCGTCTCCCCTCGTTTCTCCCGTCTGCTACACCCCGACTACTTGATTCCGCCAGCGACCGCCTCTGTCCGTAACGTTAACTGGCGCTTCCTCTGTTTCGGCAGCCGAACGCCGCGCCTCGTCAAGTCGGATGCATTGTAACCTCCATTTCGGATTACGGTCACGTAGCTGAGGATGCAGTGGCCCCTTTGACGCGTTACTTTCCAGCATGACTTGAGCAAGCTTATCAATTTAAATCGTTTCTCTATAACGTTTCCTTCATTCGTAAAGTGTTTCCGGCGATGTACAGAGATCGATGGAGATTCTTCTCGAAACCATAGGAACTTCATGGAGAAACGTTGCTCTGCCACCGTGCAACTATAGGCAACACTTGAGCAGCAGCAATTCCGAACCTCCCTGTTGCAGTTTCACAACATTGAGATCAAGTATCTTCCACTTCCAAGCACTCCAGCTCCATTCTTCGTCGAGATTCAACAGGATCGAAGGAAGGAGGGTGCAGCGGTCGAGTGTTCGCGCACAAACAAGATTACGTCCGCCCCGATACAAATTCGAGCCTCGTCAGATCCCCAAGGCGGCGCGCCGTGATAATCGCGGAACTGTGTACAGCCTCTCGGCCCGCGTAGCGTTGATTTGCATTATTTTTGAGGAGGGTGGATCCGACAATGGGAGCGGGCGTCTTCAAAGACGCGCCGGCAACTCAATCCCACCGCCATTTTCCGGTGTAGACATAGGCTTGGCTTCGCCCGGGCCCCGAGTCTAGAAATTAAATTTTCGGCTGTCCGCCGCGAATACCAAGCAGCCGTGTCCGTGCAAGAGCCAAACTAGCCTTCCCACCCCTCCCCTCCCAGGCCCGTTTGCTTCCTTCCTCTTTTCGATCGCTCGCCGCCCCTCTATTCGCGAAAACGACGCCTGCGAAGGAGAGAGAACCCTCGTCTATGGTAAGAAGAGAGGAGAGAAGAAGGGCGGGGTGGTGTAGAGGGATGAAGAAGGTGGCTGAAGAAGGAGGCTCGGCAATATGGCCGACCGGACGTCCTGTCAGGACAAGATATAAGGGGCTCCCTGTCCCGGAGGACTTGGCACCCTTTTTCCTCCAGGCCATGTCTACCTCACTCCCCTACACGCTACCCTCCGCTCTTCGAAAGCCCGTTTCTATCGCACGTTTCTCCCCTACGGTGTGTTTTCCAACGAGACCTCCTTCAGCGGTGAATCATACGTGTTGGAAGACATCGGCTACGTGACACGACGGAAGGGAAAACTTGATTTTCGGGGGTGGAACGCGCGCTCGCGCTCGCCGCCCAGCACGGTGGATCACCCGCGTCATTCCGACTGACTCGAAATCGATAGAGCGACCATGCAATCGTTGCGACTCGTGCTATTCACAGCTGTCCGGTTAACCATGAAGTCGGGGCAACGTTGGCTAATTTAGTCCTTTCGTTCTCGCTGGTGTTCCACAGCTGTGGGCAGAATTTCTCGTCGATTCCTAGGCGAGGGGCGTCGCGATTGATATTCCAGGAGGATGATAATAACAGCGGCGTCGCGTGACGGGGAGCCGGGGCTATTTAAAAAATTTCCCTGGAATTATAATGCTATCGCCGGGCGGGCGGAACACGCCGGGTAATTGTAATGAAATTCACTCTACAAAAATCCCTCTTTCCGCTCCCGAACGGATGCGGCCGACCGCTTTGATCTACCCTCGGCACCCCCCCCACCCCCCCCCCCCACCCTCCCCCTCCCGTACCAACTGTATAGCACGCCCGCTTCTCACCTACAAAGTCAATTTAATTACAGCCCACTGTGCCGATAGTTTACGTTGTCCGCTTTGAGTGCCGGCGATGTAATGCACACACGTAAAAGGACCATTTCTCGAGGAGTTATGCGCGCGCGAAACGCGGCTAATTACGCGGGCCGCGCGAGACGAAAGCCCCGGTACTTAGGAAACGGCGGCCATCTTTATTGCCACGGCGAAATTATAGGGAAAATCTTGTCCCGTTGAACAGCCTGGGTGGGAAGCAAAACGCACCCCCCCCCCACCCCCCGCGCTTTGCGAAACTTCCGTTCGTTTGTTTCTGCGGCGCCCCAACGAGTAATTCCGTTTTGTTTGGACTTTAATGAGGGTGGTGGTGTTCGCGTTTAAATTGCAACTGCGGGGAACGCGTGACGACGAATTGAAAGATGAATTAAGTGCACGGGAAGACGCTGGTTCCTGTTCTCAGACATTTTATTTCTGCTGTTAACAATTCGTAGAACACAATTTGAGCAGGTGAAGGTTCGTTGGGCCTTCTCTGCTTATCAATATAAACATACTGTTCCCTTTAATCAATTTAATTGATAAAGGCACTCGAAGAACGATACCAACGCTTACCGAACCGTGTCATCGGGCTCCGACACGACAATTGTAACACACCGCCGTAAACTCGCCGTATTATCAGCTACGCTTATTATTTAATCCAATCGATTCAAAGTTCCCCTGCTCTCCTACACTGTTCCATTGGGCTGTTACAATTATTAGATCGAACGTCTACCTTCCCCCCCCCCCCATTCCCCTTCCATGCTAATAACATTCAGCAAGTTCAGCGTGCAGGCAGTACCGAGCTATAAGCTAATGAACTTGGAACAAAGACGGTAATGCTGGCGTGTTTCGAGGCACAGAGGACCCTTTCAGAAGCCTGCCATTACCTCCCAAAGCACCATGTCCTCAGTGCTATCTTTATTATGGCGCTGTAACACGGACCTGAAGTAAAGTCTCGTGCCGATCATGCGTCAAGATTCGTGATTACGTGCTTCTTAATTGCCCCTGACGTTCGATTTCTCGTAAACGATAAGTACTGTATAATAGGGGGCCAAAGGTTCTGCATGTACGAGGAAACTTTTAGTTTCTAGGCACTTTGACCAATTTGGAGATTGGATGCTTCCAGACCTGGCGGAGATATTTCGATGATACCTTCAAGACTATCAACGTCAATTGAAGGTCTGTCGTCGTGCTGTACGGAGAGGTATTCGCGTGGAAATTAATTTACGCAAGATGGCCAACCGTGCTCCTTCGCCTAACAAGTTGCAGTGTCGCGGGGATGCGTAGATACAGCCAGGCAAGTGGTATAGTAACGAAGTTACGTCAAAGATGCTCCCAGCGCTAAAACGGGGACAAAGAGGGTCGCCCGGGGACCATTTCTCGCTCAGTTATATATATATATCGATCCCCGATACTGTAATTACTGTCGAGAGAAAATGGGATTCATGATTTCCTTTGATGGTCGGGCTGCACTAACCTCTGGCGAACGGCACTCGATTAGGTGCCGAACTAAATAACAATTAAAAGGTACTCGTGCCGATACGACGAATGGGGATCGTCGATACATCAGCCACTGCGTCATCGGATTCACTTGTTACTACCGTGCATTAGCAGCTAAGTGGAAGCTGCCAACTCGGGACACTTCACTGACTGAGTCGAAGTTCAAGCGATCGGTTTTACTCGAATGACAGGATGAAATTGAGTGTCCGAAAATTTGCAACCGAAGTTGGGGGGCAAGAATCCAGGAGTGTAAAGTTAGAGGTCATGGACGCGTGCCTGAAGTCCAAAGTTGGAAGCTGAAAGGAGCCAAAAGGTTGGAGCCAGAAGTCAGACTTACTGTTGGATTCAGTTAAGGGACACTTTTCTTATTTCTTTCTTAACTAAGAAACGTACACTTCTGTAGCCAAACTATTCACTGGAGCCAGGCGTATCCCCGTACATTCATGTGTCCCATAATTGAAGCATTAAGAGCAAAAACGGACGTTGAAAAAAAAAACTAACTTTTCCTATTTTATATGATTAGTACAGCCTATTGTAATACATTATTGTTACCAACTCAATTTCGCAAAAAATATGTGGGTTAGTCAGTTTTCTCTCCCGGTGCTTCAATTATCATATTTCTTAAAATATATAACATTATGGCAATATTGAAATATTCCCGAAACGAGATTGTTACTGTGAAATATTCTACCATTCCGCTAAACAAAAATATTGTAACCATCCACTCCGATGTTCACATAGCCAGTGGGTGACTTTAACGAGAAGGGAAGCACGCACACGAGCCCCTCCACCTATCCAATAACACGTTCCTTGCGTCTCGCCTATCAGCGACGTAACATCGTTACGTACTGCGCATCCTCGATCAAACGGCTACCCTTTTCCGGTGTCGACAGCTTTTTTTCGAGTTTATCGGCCCGACAGAAGAAGCCATTGCCCCCCCCCCCCCCCCCCGATATCGTCGTTGCCGTTTCCTCTCGCGGAATGCCCCGGCGGCTAATTAAGTCAGCCTGTTTAATGAGGATGAACGGGCAGGGCAGCTGACGCGGATGGTCGCAATAGGAAAGATGGAATCCGTGCGTATCCGAACAAGGGACAAAGAGCGTTCTCTCTCGAGAGCGTTTCCCGCTCGATTATGGATCGAGCCGTAATGGATGGCAATTACTGCTGAGTGCAGACTATAATGCAGCCCCGATAATCATACCGGCACTTATGCCCGTAAGTGAGGTGAAGGCTTGTGCAATCGGGGCGAATTTACGCGCGCAACGATTCCGGGATACATGTAGCGACGGCGCACTCTCCGCGGTCAAAACGAAATCGTCCGAGATGGACAGACGTATCTTGCCGAGTCCGACTAAACGATGACACTCTCAGTTAATTATCCCGCCGCTGATTATCCCCGGTGGCGCGTCCGGTCTCGATAAACTGTGCGCCGATGTTGGCGGGATCTTTGAAACGCCGACGCTCGACGCTGTTTAACGTGGCGATAAGGCTGATTAATATACTCGAGGATATCTGCAAGGCGTTGGGGAGATCAGAGAGTCTGACGTGATTAAATTATGCTAGCTTCAGCGGAGGATCGTCGATTCGCTTGGTACCTGGATCTGAAGGGTGGATGTGGAAGAGGGATCGAAGACGCGAGTCAACCTTGATGGAGATTACATTTGGGATTGTTTCTTTGGAAGAGGTCCTCCGGCTGTGAGTTTGCAAGTCGTGCTTCGGAGATCTTTGAAGTTCACTTCGGATTGTTTATCCGAGAACGTAGGTATAGTGTCTGTGAAGCGGAAGTCTGGTGGCACATCGATGTTTCTGTGCAAGGACAGCCAGGTAGATAAAGTTTCTCGTGGATTGCCATCCCGGCTTGCGCAAATGCGACTCGAAATAATTAACAGGATCCGCGAGCACAACTTTATAGCGTCGCCCAGAACCGAGAATAACGAGTCGAATCAGAATGCAGGATCTCTCTGCCGCATTAATTAGACGAGTAATTGCCGGCGTCTCTATAACTCAGCTTCCTTCAGACGGTTCGATAAAATTGTAGACCGCGAAGGAGGTGCGCCACTTTGCAGAAGAGCAGCGGCTGTTTTCGGGGAATCCATTCGCTTTCAAACGCTCCTGGGCTTTTGACGATTAGTTTCGCGAGAAGCGTGCTTTTCGGAAGCTCGCGAGCTTCTGAAGTCAGAGGGAGGAGAACCTGACGCCGATGAAATTACTGCGTCACGTTGAATAATAAAAATGGCTCTTTGTTAACAAAGGCGAAGGACGTAGTTGGATATGAGGGATGGACATTCCACGGTTTAGGGTTTTCGCGGAACAAAGCTGGGACTACGCGAACGAATCACCGAGTCAAAGTAACAAGGTCTGCCTTCTGTCTCGACTCTGATGAGAATGTCTCTCACTCGACGCGGCAGCGTCCCCTTTCCTGCACTTGACACTTTCCATTTGTTCCCCAAAATCTCTCTCGTTTCTCCTGCGGCCATTGTCTCACGCGGGTACAGTGGACTGTTGTATCTTCTGCAATTTTTCTGACGCAACTAGTCGTTCAGAAAACGAGGCTTGTGAGACTTTCCTCGTCTCAAATCTCTTTGTACACGCAGGGATGTTCGAAGGCAGGTTTCAAGGGTAAAATGAATCCAAAAGAACCACTATTTTACCACAATCACTCTCACAATAAATTCAATCCATACGTACAGTACGTAGCGTTCTACTCCGGGTAAAACATGCTCAACATCCTTCACCGTGGGCCACCCCAGGACGCCGCCTCAATTACGTTCATCATCTTTCTCGCGCGGTGGGAAGGGTGGCCGAATGGTTCGAAAGATCCCGCCAACTTTCTTCGCGCGCCCGCAGGAATGCTATCTCATTAATTCCCGAATATTCCCATCCGGGCCGAGAACACGCCGCGTGCACCCCCATTTCCACGCGGTTCGTCTATCATCCAAATTGAGTAATAAACCCTGGGCCTCCTCGACCCGGCTCCCGAAGCACTTTAAAAGTTAATCTTGGTAGGCGTATCAGGTTCCAAGGGGGAGGACGCTGCTGCAGTCCTTCCTCGAGGTCTGCTCGTCCTTCCTTCCCCGTCTCTTATCACTTCCGCCGGCTTCATTCTCGCTGCCGTGGAACGCGACGCATATCTACGCCCCTGGCCAGAATTTCTGCCGGCTGAAGCGACAGGTGCCGTCTTCCGGGCGAATATTTCGCCGGCCCCTCCTGGCCCCGCATCCCCCCCCCGGCGAGCTCGCGACGTTTCGACGTAATTACGAGCGGGCGATGCCGTATTTCTCCCGGCGGGAACGCAAATATTCCCGGGCAAAAACTCCTCCCAGCTTCTCTGCCCTTTCTCGTGGACCAGTGGCTGTCGCGCGTGTGTCACCCCTTGTCTCCCGCCAGCGAACGAAGCCACGGCGGGGGCAGATTAAAAATGAGAAGATGAACAAACGATGAGAAACAGCGTGGAAAAGAACCGACTGACACGATCGCGCAGCGATGTTTGATTATTGCGATATCATTCTGAGAACGTTGGACGGTTAGACGGCTTTATGGTGAGAGAATTCATCCCCCTTGCTTCCCCTCCTTCGTCGAGCCGAGGCATTGGTAATAACGAGACGGGGTGAAATTAGTGTGTTTGCGTATGAAATGTATCCGCATGTCTACATCTCTACAATATTCTATTCTATGCTGATGGGAAGGTAGCAATGGTGGAGGAAGGGTACATAATCCAAAGCGAAGAAACGCGATTAATCTTGGCACACGGTGAAAAAGGATGGCTCTCTCGACTTCAACGGCTGACAGAGCTCCGTAAGGACAAACAAAAGGATCGGAGCCATCGTGCATTAGCGACGGAGGCAACAATTCAGAAACCATGTCAAGCATCGTTCAGTATCGCTCCGAGAGGAACGGAATGAATAGTTAAAAGGCCCGACGAGCGACAGTCAACAATGAAACATGCAATCCCGGCCTGATATCCCGATGTACAGATCCGCTATCGGTTTCCACGGGAGCTCGGCGCTTCCTGCGCGTCGAGGAATTTTTCCAGATTTCAAGAATCCATCTCGAGACCCGCGGCTGAATAATGAATGAGCCCGCCGAACAATGGAGGCCCCACTGTGCACGCTAAGTCGAGTTAGACGTACCGCGGTACTTCGGCAATAAATGATTCAGTGGAAAACTTCACCGCGAATAGAAGAACAGAAGAAGGCTCACTGTTCGGCAGCCACGTCTCTCACTATTTAATTTAACGCGACCACCAGGTGCTGCAGACGCTACACGATTACTTATTCCAGCCAATTTGTGAATCCCAATGAATGGGTCGATGTGGAACGTTTCCGGGTGATGATCATGGGAACGAATCCTTCGTTCTGCATTTGATCACTGTCAGAATGAGCAACTGTGACGGCCAAGTGTGACTGTAATTTATTCCCTGAAGATCGAGTAACCTGTTGCTCGAACTAATTTTTTAAACAACCATTCGAATTCGGGAATGAGTCCCGGTTATATCACGAGCTTCTTTGTCCCAGTATTAACTCGCCACAGTGTCGTTCGCGGGCGATTAATCGAAAGCTCATATTTACATCGAGTTTTATAGAAACATCCACCTGAATTTCCAACTTGGGTTTACACGACGCTCGAGCTGCCTTCCAATCTTCTTCCATCGACGCGGTATGCCTCCGTCGTCCCACGGCCATTCCCCCCCCCCTAAAGTCTGACGAAGCTTTGCACAATGGCAAACTCGAACGAAGTTCGGAATTACTACGGATGCGGCGTGTTTGTAATTGTCGCGCGATCAATCCGACCGAGTCTTTCCGGCGGCGGCTCGCCAGCGAACAAACTGGAGGGCCGACGGGCCAAGTTACACGGCGTTTCGTTGGGACAATCGCGAGACAGGGGATGGCGACGGGCGAGAGAGGGTTGATGAGAGGGAGCGGCGCCCGGATCGAGGCGGGACAGAGATGTCGGGCGAATGGATGTAATTCCTAATGGATGGAGCGTTAGCACGACGGTGGCCGCTGCCACGATGAATGTTAATATCTGCCCGGGGACGGAATCGCAAAGTTTTCAATTAACGCCCAGAGGAACGAGAATTAGAGTGGCCGAGGGAGAGACCTAGAGGCCCAATGAGTTGTCTCTTGCTGGGATTACAGACTGTACCCAGGGCCGTTGGATAACCGTGCCATTATTCGGGGATAACACTTTTCAGCGACCGTAGCAACGCGCGAAAATGACGTACGTGGACGGGAGCGGGCGTAACGACCAGTTTAATGAACCCGACGGACCGCCAACTCGATGCAAAGAGAGCGCTTTTAAGCGGCCCCCCTCGCAAACGTGGATAATTAAACGCTGATTTCATTCCGATCCCTCGATGTTCCGTGCTGATGAAATATATTAACAATTCAATGCTTCCGTGGGTCCTGTACGATTTAAAGATAAGAGCTTAATTCATTCCTCGCTGGGTCTGGATAATGTTTAACTGCAAAGACAGCCGTCTCCTGCGAGGTGTACCAGCTACTGCGAAATCAAGCGTTGCGGTTGAGTTCGAGGAAGTTTCCACGGACCAACGATTCCCAATGTACCTACCCCTGTAACTATGAAGCGAAACAGGATGAACCTAATTCCAGAACGTTGGAATTCGCAAGTTCAATGACGAGTTATCGAATATTACACGGCAGCAACATTCCCTGACGTGTAAATGGCGTTCCTCGGCTGGGACGGAAGGGGGAAGACAGTTTAGCAACAATTTCGGGGCACTTCAAGTATTGTGTCAGTAACTGTAACACGGCATCCAATTTAGCAGAGTCTGTGCGAGATAAACCGGATGCGAAGTGCGTCGACACATGAACTACGTTGAGTCTTCGAAGGGGATCGAGGAATGTAACGGAGGAAAGAAATTACTGGGCGAAAAGTCCGATGGATTCGCTTGATCACGGTGGCAACGCTGCGCAGAAGGCGCGCTGAACGTTTCCTGCGACTCTCGATGCCGCACGTATCGTGTAAACTCGAAATACGTGACGTCAGATGTTGCGCCATTAGGATTCCAAAGGACACTTCGGAACTCCGCCAAGAGTTTCCTGGATGCATTCAACAATCGGATTGGATTACTCGCTCGGGTGCTCGAGATGTAGAGCCGCGAGTGACGAGAGGATATTGTGTTCGAGTTTGAAGGATTTCGAGGAGGACGAATGATATTTAGGGGCGAAGTTGCCTATTAAACGCGGCCACCTATAGTCCCCTATGAATCTAATCTCTCGGTGAAACTCGGCGGGTAGCTTCGCGCACCCGTCCACGACGGGTCACCGGCGAAGTAGCCCGAATCGGACTCGAGGCTCCTTTTGGAAAACGTCCAAACAGGAAATTAGACACCAAACACCAAAAAAAAACACTGAATGAACAGTAATAATGAATAGCATAGGAGTTTTTGATATTTATTATGCTCAAGAATTCTATTTACAAGGATTTTCGTCTGAAAGGGTTAGCTTGAACAAAGACAGCGGCGTCTCCACTCCGATTTTCTTCCCTCCGGCTGAAATTCCCGGAGAGATACGGCGATATTTCACGTCGCCAGGGAGAGTCAGAGACGCCTCCATGTTTGTGACGCGGTTTAAAGAATTCCCGCGATAAGATCCGGCGAGAGAATTGTGAATCAACTGACAGCAGATAAACTCGAGAGGCAAAAGGCGGTGGGGGGAGGGGGGGGGGTGGCGGCGGAAGTGGATGAAGGCGCGGGAACCTTGAAGTTTATTAAGATTAAGAACTTCATTCGTAGTAATTCCGCCGGAGTGTACACCGCGCCCGTCCTGCCAGGCTTTTCCTATCTGCTAAGAAGACAGAACTCGTGGGACGGGGCTGTGCGCGGCTCGAGGGGAGGCGACGGGAGTCTGTATGCTTCCCTCGAAACGCCCGAAAGGTATTATAATTATTTCAGGAGGACTGGGATTATTAAAACGAAAACAGACGCCTCTCGAGGGGGAAGCAACGTATTACCCTCGTACTGAAAACTTTATCCCGAGGCAGGCTCGTTTGCTGATTTTTGGCTGGAAATTTCACATCCCTTTATCTTTGCCCGACTTCCCCTCGCGACCACGCAGCCCTAATAGAAACGGAAAATGAGAAACGAGCGTGGGAATTGAACGCGACCAACTTTCTGCAGAGTTCTCGTTATTCGGATTGCCATGATCACTGGCCGTGACATATGAAGTCTAAACAAATACAAAATTACACGGTTCGAGCCTCTATTAAATTTTTGCTGTCTATCGAAGGCAGTGGACAAGATAGGACGAGGATGAGGAAAATGATTCGAGGACGAAAAAAGCTCCTTTCCTCTTGGACTCGCTACTGGACCCGTCAGTAACTTCTAACAGTTCTAACACAAGTTTTATAAGTAAAAATCGGTGTCTAGGCTAGAACTTTCAAATAAGAGTTTATGGACACGTTAAATAACGCGAAACTCGGTTACAAACGCGAGGCGATAAAGTAAGGTACAATTATCCACTAACGCGCACCTGCAGAAACCGCTGAATCTTTAGATCCCCGTCGTATTTGAAGGAAGGCAGCGATTCCATGCTTATACAGAGTAAAATTTAGTCGTATCTCCTCGTTTCAGCGCATTCACCGGTATCCGCGCGATCGTAATTCTGTTAGACTCCGGCGCTCTTCCAAGTAGGAACATAAACATTTCCGCGATTGAAAATAACGGCTCAAGCATTTCCCGCGCGTTTCACTGCGGGGAAAGGGCCGGGCGGAATCGAAGATGCCGCTGACTCTGGCTCACGGCACGATTAATAACACTTAGGTGGCCCACGAAAGGGACCAGTGGCCTGCTGTATCTGCTGATATTTATTAGAATTTAGTAGCCGGCCATTACTCGGGGCCGGGGCCGCTTTTAGAAGGCGGCGCCGCCGCGGCGATCGTAACTGCAAGAGTTCCAACGAGCTTGTTCCCGACCATTTTCGGGTAATTGTGATCTACGGCGGGAGGCCAGTTCGTAGCACGAATTATTGTGTCGTAGAATCGCCCTTTCGGGCTACGGAAAACATTCCGGCGCGCGGTTAAACTTAAAATACACGTGGCGAGTAGGTACGTGGTACGTGGACCCATGAATCATTCGGTGAGAGTTCAGCGTACAGCTCTCTTTCTCTTCTGTCACTGCGAGATCAATATCTGCTTGGAAGATCAACTGCGAGCATTGATCCTCCAATTTCCATTAATCTCGTTACGACCCGGTAATTAGGTATACCTACCTATGTACTTCTTCGTATTTTCTTTCGTCAAAGCGAGGTTACAGTGCAAAATCGAGCAGATTTCCCAGTTCAGACATTCCGGTCATTAAAAGAATACGGGGTTATTAATCCAGGAAGCAACGACGTCGTTGAAAAGTTCGCCGTGCACGCGAAACATTCTCCCGCTAGGATATTAATTGTTTTTTCTAGCAGAATTTTTAATTGGTCCCCGCGGTTGCTCGTTAGACGGGCGAATCTCAACGATACCTCGAGTTAATTAAACAACAGTACGTTGCATGTCTACATCGGTGGAAAAGCAGCAGATAATCTGTACGTTTGCTCTGTACCTAATTGAAAGATGGACAATTGGGTTTCTAACGGGTCCTTAAGTTTGAAATTTTCCATGATTTCTTTAAGGATTTCATCCTGCTCGAATTAATTTTAACTCACTTCGTCTTCGGTGTGCATCGCCGTTGGTTATATTCAATTTGATTCTTTAAAACGGAATCCGAGGTCGTCAGAGTCGCTGCGAGACACGTAAGTTACCCACTTCGTTTCTACGAACTCCTTTGTAATTTTACTACAGAGAACGCTTTTAACAGTGAACACTGGATTTTTCTATGAAATTACTTCGCCAGCCAGCTGAACCCTCTAATTCTCTTTCATAAACTTCGGCCATGCATTCCACGTTTTAGTTTCGACCGCGAGCTCATCGACGGAAGTTCAGCGAACTTCGACCCTGACGCAACCGCGATATCCGTCACGAGCCAAGTCTAGACAAAGTGGTCGATTTTCTCTTTCATATGCCTCGCGAGGGAACGCCATATGTGCTGGTTTATTAATAACTCCTGCCTCCTGTTGCCCTATTTCGAGAGAACTTCGCCTCCTTTATTATTATTATTTATTTAACGCGACGAAGCCCACTATATATCTACACAAGGAAGCATCGTACAATAATGTACAGGTCGAGAGAAACAAAAACAAAAACGCCTGGAAGCTATGGCTTTGACTGCCAGAACATTTATAACAAAGAAGTATGAAAAATGGAGATTACTGGATTACTGACTGCTTAAAAGAATAGATAGAGGAACTGAAAAAATTAATTCAGTCGACTACCGCATAGCCTTTATGACATCGTGGGAATTATCAACCTCAAAAATTAAAAGGCTGCTTGTTGCAAATGAATCTAGACACTCTGCATTCTTTCGATTGAAAGGGATGTTTCGAACAAACAGCCGTGCGACACTGGCCGCGCAAAGGGATAGTAAAAGAGTATTTACCGAATTACCAAGGGGCCATTAAATGTTTGGCAAAGTTCGACGATGCAGCAATAGCGCCGGATGCACCCCTGAAAGACCGAAGTTCGAACAGCCGTTAATTAACTCATACCCAGTAGTTAACCTGCCGGTAATCCACTTTGCAGTTGCAAGTTACACGTCCAGGGCACCTCTAATGTGCTTTTTATTGCGCGTCTGCTCGAAATTTCGCGGCGAAATTATAAATTAAATTCCCGGGGTCCTTCCCCAAGGAACTTGCCACTTGGACACTCCTGGCACGATATTACACACGCGCGGCGGTGGCGCTCGTTTTAACTCGCATTCATGGCGGTTCAGTGTTCTCCGTTACATCTGTTCGATCCACTGTGCGTTAACATGGCAGAAGAGAGCAATTCGGCATTCTCAACCGTAAAATAAATTAATTTAATAATGGTGCATTTTGAGGAATTTCGGAAATTCGTAACACCATTCGAAAACGTTTTCGCGGCCGTCGAGCGTTCCCCTCTCAATTCTCGATCCACGAATATATCTAGAGGAAGAGCGCAGAAAATGGCGTCTCGCTATTTTGGTTAACGGCAAATGCGACAGCGCGATAAAATACGGTAACGGGCGGCGCGGAGTTTAGTACACTTTAGGGAGCCGTAATGCCTCCCTCAATAATAACAAACTTTCCGCGATACGGTCCGCGCAGCTGCGTATCAGCCGAAAATTATTGACCGCTATTATGTATCAGCGGCCCTGAGAAACCATCACTGCCATCTGACATCGTAACGGAAGTTTCGATTGGTCCGAATGGGCTCGGTGGGGCCCGCCGAATGCGAGCAACGGAACTCTGAATATTTCAGCGTGAAAAAGCTGTCTGTTTACGAGGGCGCGCGTCCGCGCCGCGGTAAATAAGTGAAACCGATTGTTCGGCGTGGCTCCCCCGAACTAGCATTTCCGAGCGTGTTGCACATAAATTACGAACTTTACTAATTCATCCTCGATAAAACTGCCCCCCCCCCCCCACTTCTCCCTTTGATTGCGTTCAAAGTTTGCCGTGAATTTCATTCTAATCGACTTTGAGAGGGACGTCGAATGCCACTCGCAATTTGCACGTGGAAACTATGTTAACAGTGAAAATTGAAAAGCTTGCTGCATAGCTGCATAGCTGCGCCGCTTTCGGAGGCTTGGAGCAGAGACGAAAGCGATCCCGCGGACGAGTTTTGTCATCCGGGAGTGCTCTAATGAATATACAGAACTTCGGGTTGGGGGTTATTGCCGCTAACATGAATTATTACTTTTAATAACTTACAGGCGGTCGTGGTCCCAGGCTGGGGCACGAAATAAAATGCAAACGAGTCGCGAGCCGCGGGCGACGAGGGAAGTAGTTAAAGAAGCCGGTGACGATTGGCAAGTCGATCGACTTGGGTGGCATCTGAACGCTTTGACTGCCATGCTATATTTAATGCGAGACGCTTACAGGCTGCAGCTGTAATACGTTCTCACGTAAGAAATATATATTCACCGTCTTCTCCGCGGTACCATTTACAGCGAGACACGCAAATCTATTGCAGGCGTACAGCTGACGCAGCAGCCGAAGCGTTAAACCTGATTCGTGACGAACGATCTTTGGTCTGATCTTTTGGTCTGTAAGTGGCCGGCATTCCCGCGCTGCAATTTCTGCCCATCGCCATGAACTTTCGTTCTCGGGAGCACGACGCCCCCTCACCTCTCAAGTTTCGAATTCGAAGACGAAAGTTCCAACGGCGCGGAATTGGGTCGGTCCTCTGTGACATAATGAAGGGACCTACTTGAGAGAGCGGCAGAGAGAGAGAGAGAGAGAGAGAGAGAGAGAGAGAGGCGAGAGTAGAGACCCGGGGCGGTTCGTAGACTGGCGCAAAGTGGTCTCCGAAGTAGCGACCGGAAGTTTGACCCTTTTCGGATGCATTAAAGTTGGCCCCGCGACGGCACAGCACGCCGCGGACCTCACAATGCCTGGCGAACGTGTCGGCGAGATTAGAGCAACCAGAAATGGAAGGGCTAGCGGGCTAAAAGAAAAGTTAACGCGAAAGTTTGCCGCGCGAGCGCATCCATTAGACACGAATAAAACCATGTGGCGGAGGGCAGCTAGGCGGCGGGTGGGTAATTATGAATTATCGAAGCGATCCCTTTGTTCCTTACGAGCCCGTCTACTAAGCCTCTGAGTAATTTATACGAGATTAAAGCGTGTACGGACCATTTAGCGCGAGTGGTAATATATTATATTAATCATAATCTGGCGTAGTAATTTCGGGGACCACCCCCAGCTGTCTGAACATCTGCCTACTTGCAGGGACTTGCATGAATTATAACCACAGCATGAAATATTCGTAATGATCCGGCGTTTATTAATAGAACGTGAGTGCATGTGCATAGTATGTAAAAGCATTTAGGGTAACGGCACCAGTAGTTGACCATGTATCAGTAGTTGACTGCGTTTCAGAAAAACATGAAAAATAAGGTTTTTAGACGTGATGATCTTTTGAACAAAGTGCAGTTCTCCAACTGCACTTGTTCAATAGATCGTTACTTCTAAAAACCATATTTTTCATGTTTTTCTGAACAGTAGTCAACTACTGATACATGGTCAACTACTGGTGCCTTTACCCTATGTGTTCATCGTACTTTTCTATATTTTCAATATTTATCTTGGCAGCTACTAGGGTAAATCCGGGAGACGCGGTTGGGCCGGAGAGTTGGTCGAGTCGCTATATTTCAGACTCTATACGCAAAAATGCGTTAAAGTGTAGACCAATTACTTCTCTAGAAGTCAAGCAGTTGAATGAATAGCGTCATTTCGCTTCCTTCTGTGTTTTTCTGGATTTATAGGCTTTAAAAGGAAAATTGAGGTTACAGTTAACCTCTTTTGTCAAACAGCGGTGTATAGAATCGAATTTAAAATATACTTCTAAGTTTATTTTTGTTTAATGTTTGGGATAATAAGATAGTAGAGATATCGAGGGACAATGCAGCCAAAGTATTTAGCCACATTAACTCTTCCTCTCAAAGCTAACGAGAAGACCATCTCTCGCTGCAGAAAGGAGAGATGGTCGAGTTATGATTTTTTTATTATTATTTTATTATTATTTTTGTTTATTTAGTTTATTTATTCACTTTTGTATTCTTTTGTCTTGCTAATCGCCAGTAGGTAGTTCACTGTTTCTTAGATGTGTTCTTTACTTGTTGTAACGTAAACAAATTAAATATCAATGAATCTGTGTTGCTTTATCCTTTGTTAATTTTCCATGAATAATAATTTTAGTGGTCTCTGCCAACGACTAAAACCATTTCTCCCAGCACCTCGGGGGAGGTGGTCAGACGTCATGACTTCAATTTTCATCCCGATTTACAGTAAATATTGCCGTAAAGCAAATATCGATCAGTTTTTCTGAATCGGCATAAAATTCTGAACATATAGGTTTGTTCTGATAAAATAAGTAATTTCTATATTAGTTTTAATAGCCATTTTATGTTAGGTCGACCGCGTCTCCCGGATTTACCCTATCAAATTTCTACCCCTTTCTATACACGGTATTTTTCGATAACCTATCTGCTTCTGGTGAACACATTTCCCTCTAAATATCCAGTCGCGGCTACGTCGTGGGAAGGATAGTTTCCCCGCGGCAAGGTAAGAAATGCCCGCGTACATCGTCGTGCTCGCGGTATCCCGGAGAAACGACGCGACGGGTCGGCGAAGCATCTTTTTATGGCAATCTAAACGACTTCGTCCGCGACGGCCCCTCGCCGACGTCGACCCCCCCCCGTTCGCCGAGCTTCCCTACTTCTGGCGCGCTCTTCACCACCGCCACGGATTTACCGGTAGATTGGATATATGCGGTTTATACGTTATTTTTCTTGGGTTCTTCAGAGGTGACTGCAGTGAGCCAGAAGAGGGCTTGCGAAGCAGCCGAGGGGCGGCGCGGGGGATAGCAACGCGTGGTCCGAGGTCTGGCTGCCGCGCACCCTTCCATCGTGATTTTCTCCTCGTTACGCGCGTCTGCAAGCGCGATCCCTCCTTTCGCCGGGCTCCTCCATTTATTCCACGGCACACTCGTTACCCCCGCGCGACATTCGAATCCCGTGGCTAGCGCTCGCGCCTCGCACAACCCCATGTCTCTTTATCAGCCTCCCGGGCTTCGTATCCCAGTGCCTCTGTGGTGTATCCTCCAATCATCCTACATTTATGGCACATTTAGGTACTCCTTTCCATCTGAATAATTACAATTCTTCCCCACTGCTGAAATACTACACGAGACTTTACAGATATCCCAGAATATCAAGATTCGCAAGCCTATTTACTTCAGCTCCCCCCCCCCCCCAGACACTGTCGAGACGCCGCAAAATCCCCTGATCCATCTGAATATTTGCAAGCGGGTGCATTTGGAGTGGCCGCCGCCAGTCACTGGTAGCGTCGATTTCCTGTGAAATTTTCTACGGAGCCCGGCGCGAACGATCGCGAAACCCCCAGGGACCGCGCAATTACGGTTATGACTTTTCCCACGGGGCCGCGTTTCGAGTGCACGCGAAAGAGATAAAAAGAATAGACAGCGGGAGGAGGGGGATGGTTTGACGCGTGGTGGGGGTCAGTAAGGGGTGGGGGGGGGGAGCGGGGACGCGGGCAGCACGTAGTCAATATTTGCATGCCGCGAGGCGGCCGGAAGTGCACTCGAAACGACGGAGACAAGAACCTCGTGCCTGGCCAACCACTCTTTCCGGCCTGGACTCGCCCTCCCCTCCGCACGAGTGCAGTCAAGGGTCGGCCTTTTGAGGGCCCTTCTGTTGCCGAAGCCGCAGAGGTTGCATCTCGCGAGATCCTTCCGCCACCCTTCTCCCCCTTTCGCCCCGTTTAACTTCCTTACCGGCCGACGAATAGAGACCGCGCCTCCCCCCCCCCCCCCCCGACAGCCGCCACCCCCGCCGCTCATTTTCTGATGACGACGCGGCAGATAATTATTTCTTGCTCGTGGCAATGAGGCACCCTCACGATGACGGTGCCGGGGCACCCCTATCCGCGACCGAGGCCTTTGAACCGAGGCAGATACGATACAGCGACCAGATCGCGAGCAGCGTTCGAGTCAGTTGTTAGGGGAGTTTCATTAAGCCCCGGGGATGTTTTGTGGATACTACGGCCGAGGTTTTAATGAGAATAATCTCTGTGCTGCAGCGAAGAAGGAGGCCTCGGTTTACCTGGTTCGCTGGTGCTGGGTATTGTGCGAACTCAGGCAGAGGGGTAATTATGTAGTTGCGATGTTAGTACTGGTAAGCTATCGCAGACACTTGCATCCGGGAAACAGCCTTAATTTATTGACGACCTGTCGTGTCGTAGAGATACTGTAGACAAGGCAGGTTAAATGTTCGCGAATAGAATCTGCTGATTTAAGATCAAGATTTGCAGTGCGCTTCCGATTCGATTCAACCAGTCAAACTTGATTGGACAGTTGATGAATAGGCACCGCTGCAGCGTCTTTCAGCGATCACTTTTCTTCGACTTTTAGCCATTTCACTGCTGTAGGGTTTAATTAAACGAATACAAGCTCCCGTTGTATGTAAGTATTGAAAACCTTTCAATAAGTCTGACTAAAATAATTGTTGTATAAGGCGCCGCGTATTGTCTACTGTCTTAAGGGAAACTGATCTTAAACTCGGGATGCTAAAAGGAAGGGAGCGTAGAGCGCCTATTTAAACACGCCGTGCGCGGCGAAATCGAGGTGCGTTACCATAAATCGATACTTTGGTTTAGTCGCTTCTCAGCGTCGCCCAGAGATTTCGCATTTAAATTCGCCTCCCCCGCCCCTGAAACAAATACTCGCGAAATTCCCGAGCGCTCCAGCCGCGAAACCGAATATTATTCCGGAAGTTCGCGATCGTTGCCGCGCGCGAGGGCGAGACGCGGCCTTGTACCCAAACTCCCCTCGATGCCGCACGTGCCATTACGATATTCGAAATGCTAAAAGTCCACGCGTCTGCGAGCGCCGGCCGCGTCTCCAAAGTCTCGAAACTCGCGACAAGTTTTCGCAGTCGCGCGGCAAGAAGTGGCTCGAGCACGGGATGGGGAGGGGGGGGGGGAGGAGGGTAGGTTCCCGAAGGAAATAGGTGGAGCCGGGAACCGCTGGAAATACATATACAGCGCGCGCGGATGCCGGAGGAGCCTGGAAGATTCTGGGCTGTTCCATGTAAATTCGATCGGCGAGCTCGATTTCGCTGGACTTTACAGAACCGACGAGGGGTAGCGGTGCTGGATTTTACGCGGCCAATATCCAAGAGATACGGACTATCAGCGAGGTGCTAGCCGCTGAGATACGGGAATTATAAAATAAACCGGTGGAGCTGGCGAAAGGAAGCGAGATATTCCGGCCACGTGGCTCGAAAATTTATCTCGAGATACAGGGAGTAAGTACGTAAGCGTGTCGTAAAGTGCGGGATCCGAACGGCGGGGGGATTCCCGTGGTCGGATTTTCTTGCCAAGGTGTACTGGATCCGCTTATTGCGGTCAGCGATGGAGTTTTCACGAGTCTAGCGATGCTGCGCTTCTGTTTTTCGTAAATTTAGGGTTTCAAGGTGTCGAACCCCATTCATCATTTTGCAACATATGTTTTAGTGGAACTATATTGTTAGTGTTTTCGTTGATGGTTGTGCGAACGGTGTGGAGGGCCCTTGCGGGCATCATTATCTGAGGCAGTCAGAGCAACTACGGACTAACCCACATTTTTTTCGAAATCGAATTAGTAGCAATAACGTATTCCAATAGGATCCACTAACCATATAAAATAGGGGAAAAAAAATGTTTAATGTGGGTTGGTCCGTTGTTGCTCTGACTGCCTCATCTATAAGACAATATGTTTAGGGATTGCACCCTCATTGATACCCTCACATTTTTACCGGTAATTCGCCAAATTTTTACCGGTAATTCGATAAATTACGTATAGCAATATAGCGTATATATGTGTTCATTAATTCCGTCGACATCTACTATGTTAACAGTGAAAGAAAACTTCAATAAATTACTAATAAAGACGAAAACCGAAGTATCTCATAGAGAACCAACTCTGATCCTAAAGAAAACCAAGAATCTGAATCAAGTCATCAAAACAATGGACGCATTTTCAAGTAGAAAATGTAAGGAGAAAGTATATAAAAATGGCATATGATTTCTTAATGACTGCCCGACCAAAAAGTGTAGAATATGAGACCTTTATCCATGGCTGGATTATTTTGTATAAAAATTAGGTCGCGATCAGGAAACCAAAGTTTAGACAAATTATATTTTTTGCGTGCTTATATATCTACTTTGTGTTATATCATGTTTATATTTTATGTTCAGAATAATTTCACTTGCATATCTTTTTTATAATGCTCGATTAGAGTTCAAAAACAGTTTTTTGTAATGTTCACTCTTATATTTTACGTAATTTAATACCTTAAACAAAATACCGGTTGATTACCGGTAAACCGGTGTTTATTGAAAGTTTTACCGAATTATCGGTAATTGAAAAAGTTGGTAAATTTGCAATCCCTAAACGTGTTCACCAACCCAGGCAAACGAAACTTGACAAAGACAACTGGCCACACGAAAGGAGGCAAAACCAGCAAGTCTAATGCAAATTCGATTTTAAAGTTCGATTTGATGCGACACAGAGTGATTGCGGTTACCACGGGGCTGCGCCTCGAGTACAGTAGCAGCTAATATCCTCCAGGTACGACAGGCACCTTGTCGCGGCCGAGAATATTCTCGTGAAAGCTGCTTGAAATTCATCGAACGGGACCACCAGGGACGCCCGCCTCTCGCAAATCGCTGGACCTTCGGCAGATGAAATTGAAAACTTGATTTCGACTTGGGCTCCGTGAGATGTAATCATTGGAAGACCGTGAATTTCGAGAATTTCCGAAAGGCGCGGAGGAAGTGGAGGAATCTTGAATGTTCCGCAGGGAATCAGCTGCACGATGATTATCAAGACTCCGCGACGGCCGACGTTTCAATTTTCAAGCTACCCTACAAGCTTCGCCGGTATAGTTTCCTGACGAACCTAATCTCTCGACTCTCCGCCTGCTCGATGAGCTCCTATCGCTGTGTACATGGCATTTCGTTCTTTCCCCTTACTTTCCCCCCTTACTTCTCTCCTTTCTTCCACGTTCGGTCTGATTCCGCGGTGTCTGCCCCGTTTACCACGCAACGTGGATATAAAAATTTTCGTTCCCCCGTTCCCAGGAAAATCTCAACTCCTCTGCATTCTCCTGCGGGCTATTTTATACAGGGCTCCCATACACCGGGGCTCTATATTCGCGAACTGGGGGCTCCTCGTAAATCCTGCCCGCTAAAGTCGACGCATCATTTCCATATAGATTCTCCTGCGTGGGTCTTTCCATTTACGGGGCATTTGCTTTTCTCATAGTCGATCGTGGCGACGATCAGCCGGAGCTTTCAGGATCGTGCGCAGCAGGCGATGAGAAGGCGAAGTTAAGAAAAATGTAAACGTGTTGCGCGACCGAGGGAGGGTGGGCGGGGTGGGGGGGGGGGGGGGGCAATCGAAAGGGATTCGAGTTTGAAATAGCAATATGACAAACGGTGAAGCTGGATTGCTGGGGTGGTTGAAGCTTTATCTCATAAAACGTGCATTGCATTGGTGATTTATACCGTTCTTAAATTATTCTTATAAACACGCGAGATTTTCAAACGTTTACTATTTACCTAAGTATTTGGAATTTATCTAGGACACTTCAGTACCCGTCTAAGAGCTAAATGGGAAAATATTTACAAATATTTAGTGATAAGAAGATCGTAGCACAGTGCTGAGATTGGAAGAATTTCGGCTTCTAGGTTTCTCGAAGAGCCTAACAAGGAATATCTGATCAATCGAAGTGCGCGCGGCGGCCAATGTTCCGGCGCCCAGCCCATCATTCGTTATTCCACGTTCGATTGGAATTCAGATGGAGAGATATTGCCAGTCACAGCGTCGCATAATCGGCGTCTTTCGACGATTCCTCCGTGAAATTTCTCGGGGTCGACCCCAGCAGGACACGGCCACGACCACGAAATGACACCAAATAACAGCCGCGTGCTACGAATAATATTCGCCTCGGGACCGGCTGCTCTTCCACCACTGCAAATTCACGGACATTTATCGCCGGGCGACGACGTAATAAATAGAAGGTCTGCATAACTTTTTGTCAATCTCGAGCTACTTGGCTCTTCCTTCGATACTTACAAAAATGAAGTAAATAGCGAGACACCCTTGATAACATTGCTACATCCCCGTCAAATCTAGTCGCAATTTACATCTCACCCTCGAGTTGGAAATCACACAATAACTGTTCGGTTGAACATCCTGTGGCAATCTTCCTCCATTGCCTCAAACTTACAACACTTTACAGCCCTCTTTGGGGTACGGGTAAATCCGGGAAACGCGGTCGACCTAATATAAAATGGCTATTAAAACTAATATAGAAATTACTTATATGTTCAGAATTTTATGCTGATTCAGAAAAACTCGTCGATATTTGCTTTAAGGCAATATTTACTGTAAATCGGGTTGAAAGCTCAAGTCATGACATCTGACCACCTCTCCCGAGGTGCCGGGAGAAATGGTTTTCGTCGTTGCCAGAGACCACTCACATAATTATTCATGGAAAATTAACAAATGATAAAGCAATATTATTTATGAATGAATACAACTACAGATTCATTGATATTTAATTTGTTTACACTAAACAAGTAAAGAACACATCAAAGAAAAAGTCAACTACCTACTGGCGCTTAGCAAGGTAAATTAATACAGAAGTGAATAAATAAACTAAATAAACAAAAATAATATTAAAATAATAATAAAAAAATCATAACTCGACCATCTATCCTTTCTGCAGTGAGAGATGGTCTTCTCGTTAGCTTTGAGAGGAAGAGTTAATATGGCCAAATACTTTGGCTGCATTGTCCCTTAATATCTCTACTATCTTATTATCCCAAACATTAAACGAAAATAAACTTAGAAGTATATTTTAAATACAATTCTGTACACCGTTGTTTGACAAAAGAGGTTAAATGTAACCTCTATTTACCTTTTAAAGCCTATAAATCCAAAAAAACACAGAAGGAAGCTGTATAACGCTATTCATTCAACTGTTTGGCTTCTAGAGAAGTAATTGCTCTGCACTTTAACGCATTTTTACGTAGAGAGTCTGAAATATTGCGACTCGACCAACTCTCCGGCCCGACCGCGTCTCCCGGATTTACCCTATTCTCCACCCTCCCTCTAACATATAATCCTAAACTACACTCCCAAACACTCAATATCGTCCCTGCTATAATTCCAAAATACCGCGAAATCAGGCTCGTTACGCTAAGTAACCCATCTGGATAGCTGAGCCGCCGGATCCGCTGATCGGTCTGCGAATCTCCCTTTACAAAGAGACCGGCTACGCGATTATCTTCTTGCTCGGCCAAAGAGTAGTATCAATCATCCGTGCACGCGGAGATTCCGCTCAGGTTAAGGATAGAAACCCTGGGATACCAGGGGCAATCAGCGTTGTCGGTGAAGTATCAACTCAGAGCGTTGCACACCCGCGCACAGAGTGCACGGCTTTGTGCGCCCTCACACCCCTTGTTAATTAAGGCCCCGCTCATAATTGGCCACGTAGACGGGGCACGCACATAGCAGGCGTGACGGTGGCTGGCATTCGTAGCCCGCAATAGAGACATCCTTGTTCCCTCTTGTTTGTCCGGATGGATGAACGCTTGCCCGATCAAAGGATCGGAAACGGGCCAATCGATCCGAACAATTCGACCGCGAGTTCGTTCCAGGGACGAGGAGGTCCGTGTTGTACCGGCATCGTGGGAATTAAGGACTCGCGGTGCACATATTGCGAAGAAATCTAATAGCTTCTGGACGCCACCTGAGTTCCAAGTGCTAAGAGACTAGTTTTGAAATCTTTCGCATCAACCAAGCTTTCGACGTGGGAGTCTGAAGATTTTCAAACACCGTGTCGTTAGAACACCTTGACTTCCTACAATTGCTATCCGGAGTAACTAACCAGAGCAATGACTGTCCGTATCCATGAAAAATCTGAAATCAGGGGAAACTCCGCGCACGCGATACAACGCAAAAACACGGAAGGGTGGCTTTTCATCGCGCTCGGCACGGGCAATTGGAGAAGGCGAAGTCATCGGCTGGCGAGGGTTATCGATTGTAAGCACGGTCGCCTTCGACGCTATGAAGTTGCAGCTCGGATCAAAGGACCGCGATTAGGTTGATTAAATTGAAACGGCGTACGACCCGCCGGGGGATATCGAGAATCACATCAAACTGTTATTCAGTTACGTGTTACGATACGGAATAACGTGTAACTCCGGCATCTGAAACGCGACCGCGCTCCCACCCGCCGTGCCCTAATTTGCCCGCCATTAAATTCGAAACGACGCCGGTCGCGTAATCGAGCATTTCGTCGCCGCAGAATTATTATCTAAATATACCCGGCGCCGCATGATTTTCTTCTCATTTACATTGAAAATTGGGAACGATGTACGATACCGGGGCGGACTTCGCGCGCCCCCGCTGCTTTTCACCGATCGATCTTCCAACCCCTTCGCCCCTCCGTCGCCCACCCCCTCCTCTCCGTCAACCGTTTTGTTTCGCCCAACTATGTCGCGTGCAAATTTCACCTTAATTAAAAGCGTCACGTGCGATTGTCGAGCTGAAGGATTGCGAACGCGGCGCGTCGGCCGCGGTAAAAATCACGGTCGTATAAATCAACCCCGCAACGAATCCGCTACATATGCTTGGGCCCACCCTCGTCACCCTTCATTCCAACTTTAAGATCGAAAAGACAGCATAACGGTACGCAGCGAGTTTTGGAGGGTGTAATTCCAGGATAGTATGTAGATACTGTGGTAGCAATGTAATCTCTCAATCATTAAAACGAACTTCATCCTCTCGAGGTCTAAGAAGGGCTTAGCAAGTAGGAGAAGAGTACCTGTAATACCTAGAAAAACTTCTTCAGATATAAAATTCCTCTAAGAATCTAAAATCTAAGCACTTTTTAAATAAATAAATACCGAGGGGTATCTAATAAAAATTCCACTCAACTCTACCGTGCTACATTTTAAAAGCTACATTCTCAGGAACCTCGAGATCACTTAAAAATCATCATCTAAAAATCACTCGCTCGAATGGACTAAAATCCTCAGTGTCGCAGCGTCCAATCCCATCTTCGATGCGCAAAAAGACGCCCTAACGAGGACAACTGGGATCGTCCTGGCTCTTGTCGCTGCCAGGATGAAAGAGTATGGGATATAATTATATCGATGGAATCTGGCCGACCTTAATTAAGCCGCGACCAGGGAATTGGCTATCCAAAAGCGGCTGGGTGTATCGACATCCGTGAGCGTTCCTGTGGCTGCGTTCGAACAATACATCCGCAGCTGTACAGTCCATTCCTCCAGGGTCAGGAGGCGCACAGCCGCCAGCAACCCGAAAACCCTATTCAATTATCTCGCCCGAGTGAACCGTCCGTCGCGACGATACCTACCCCTGCGCCTGGCACGTGAATGCGGCACGGCCGCGAGCTTCCGAGGCAACTTAATTATATGTGGCTCGCTTTATCGGGGCAAATAGTACACCAGGTAGCCGGCTATTGTGGCAGGGAACATTAGCTTGCCCCCGAAAGCCGAGTCGATAGCTGATAGCCACGAGCTTCATTTCCATCTGACGCGATAACGAGCTAATGATTGACCGTTCCCTTCTGCTGATAGTGGCTAATCACCTGCTAAAGGAAACGGCGCCCGTGGGTGGTCGAAAGTATCGTGATACTGGCTTCCAGGGGGATACGTATGGTGTAGGGTGCGAATGGAGCGGGTGTTTCAAGGGGTAGCAAATTTCTGCCAGACATAATGGCGTGGAGAAATCTGGGGACCCGAGATATAGAGTCTCGATTGTATTCTGTATGAAATTAAGGGTGACTTGTGGGATGATCGAGGGATGATCCTATCGGCGAATTGAAGATGAAATCTTTGAAGGTGGAGCAATTCATTGGGAAGCACCGCGAGTGTAGCATATTTGCCGCGCATTACCCCGAATAGTTGTCGTTGGAAGTTACGACAGAGCTTAGGCAGCCTTGATCTTCCGGCACGTCTCATTTCCGCTTTGTCTGCACCCGTGATGCGTTTAGGTGGTATGCCAGGAACGGTAAGCGGCAGTGATAGTTTGCTTTAGTTTACTAAGCCTCAGACATCTCGGGTTCAAACGTTGTCACCCCTCCTCCCTCCCCGCGAACTTAGCCGACCCTAAAACCGCAAGTGCACCTATGAGCCTCTTTACTCGTCAGATCCTCAACAGACAGTGGAAGGTCGATGCGATGATAGATCTAGTAGAAATAATGAGGGAGCCTTGCTCAGTTCAAATACGATAGAACAATTTTTTCACTCACTCCACTAAAACTTTTAAATGAGCAAGAACTCTAACGAAGCCCAACTTTATCGCTCATCTTACGAGTGCATAAAGAATGTTTTCAGTTGATGGCTCAGAATTCTCGTCTAAATGGCGCGCTAATCACCGTGGAGTGGCACAGCGACAGACGATTGGTCATCATTGGCACCGCGATTCAATTCAATTTTCAACATCCCTGGATGGAACGGTTTCGATGGTTCCGTGTTCCCGAACCTAATGCGTTACATCAATCTGATCCTTCAGCGACAACTGGGTCGAGATTTGGCTCTAATTGGATACAGTCTCCCCGGCGAACCGATATGCTCCTTGCTCGTGCGTAATCTACCACGCGGATATACATATATTCAGCACCAAGTGGATTTTAGAAGGTGAGGTTTCTGTGAAGTACCCTGTGCTCGAAGGAAGAGTCGCTTTTTCTGTATACACCGCGATACATAATCTTGCAATAATTGGATTCCTTTGCGAGGGTTTTGTTTGCGCCACTCGGGGCACGACAGACGAATACTCATATTCCCCATTCTTCCAGAGAGGGATGAAACGCGGAGCACGATAGAACGATTTCCACTGCTGGTCTGAATATTTAGATCCACGAACTAAGGATCCTCTTGGGCGACGAAGAAGCGAAAAGCCTTCGAGTTCAGCTTCTAATAGGTATAAAATTTCAATCCAGAGTTCTTGAGAGTCTACCACGCCCGGCGAAATTGCCCCCAGTCAGTTCAAGTTCCCACGATAAAATTCTTCCCACGAAGCTGCGTCTGCCGGATAATGGCGGTGGACTCGATGGTTCGACTCGATTGGTTCGACTCTGTCGGAATGGATCTGATAACAGTGGATTTATTTTATCCCCGAGATCGTTATTCCCACAAATGCTTCCTCCGAGAGCGTTCTCAAGAAATTTCACCCGAGAATATATTTACTGATTCCTGAAGTATGAAGTACTGAAATTCATTGGCGGCGATGGTGGCCTGGACAAACCGCTTCACTGAGCAAGTTTTAATGGAGGCTTTGCGACGTCGTGGCCGGGCTCGATCATTCCATCAGCATCATCTGCGCCAGGCCCTCTGAGCGACGGAAAACGATGCATAAGGGCAGGCTGGCCGAGATTGAGTTGCAACGCAACTCGCACAGTTCTAAACTCTAGCTATGTGATCTACGTTGAGCGAAAGCGTGACAAGAATATGCGAGCAAATTTCAGTAGATTTCGAGCGGCTTAAGGTGACGCGTTTCGTGCTGGCAGGCGGAACCGAGCAATCGGGAAAAGAGCACCTGAAGAGAGGTCTACTGTCGAGGAACTAAAGGGGGAATCATTGATTTAGTATGCCAGGTAATTGGTAGTTGGCCCATCCTGTTGAATTGAATCCAGAGATGCAAATTCGTCTAATTATTTGAAGGGACGTGCACGGTAAGTAAGCTGGCGGTTCCCAGCCGCCGCAAAGATTGTCGATTTCGATCGTTTGCGGACAGACAGATGGGCTGAATTATGCACGGCCTGAGAGGAATGGCTGGTTGACACGCGTGGAAACACTAGCGTTTGTTTCCACATCCTGGACAATTTATTATTCAACGGCGATACTACGAGATCTAATCTCGGTGAGTGCGCGGCGAGCTAAGCGCGAATCTGGGAGCCTCGTATCCTGCACGATACGCTCGAATAATTTATCGATAGATAACAAACGTGACTTTACGCGGAGACGTTTCGAACTCGGTTGCACTTCCGATATACCTGCGCGTATACTTAATTCGTTTTGTTGTTTCATTTTAATTTACATGAAACATAGGAAGCACGTGTGTTACGTGTATTACATTCCACACAGTCGTCCACATTTGTACGATTCAGCCTGCCAGTGATTCGCCGTGGGTAATCGTGAGCGAGTAACCGAGGGTTGCCTTTCGAGCCGGGGCACTTAAGATTCTTTTACCCCGAGACCGCGCCATGAATCGGCCATACGAAGAGAAATCTCACGACACCGTGAACGTGTGCGCGGAAATGGCAGTGTCGGCGTGTGCGGGCCGCGCGGCACAATGAAAAGTTCGCCCCATTGTGGCGAACGCCTTGTTGGACAACGTTCGCCGGAAATAAAGGGTAACTCATACCCCGAGGGCCGGCTGCTCGGCCTCTCCGGCAGGGGTTGCGAGGGGGGGGGGGGGGCGGGGGCGGGGAGGGGTCGAACGGAGAAAAAGGGTTAAACTCGGCCCAAATACTCTTAGCGCGAGCCAACTCGTTCGTGGTAGTCGCCAACTTTTCTTTGTCCCCCGTAAACCGGATGGCCCGACCAGCCGCCCCCGACTCCGTCCCCTCTGGCTTCCCAGTTGCCGGGCCGCAGGTACCGAAGACAGACGGTGCGCGAGACAATGTCCCCGCGGAGAGGCTGAGAAAGCCTTTCGCCGGGGAATAATGACGCTCGCGTTTGATTTATTCTTGGGCCGCGCTCGCTGCCCCCTGACCGGAAGACCCCTTTCCGCGCGGCAGATTTATATTTCGGATTTATTAAGCGGGCCGCCGGATCGGGATCGCATGAATTTTCGGGGCCGTGTAAAATATTCATGCCTCGAGATCCGTGCTTGTTGCCTGTGTTCGGTTAACTGATCGCGGGGCGGGCGCTTTTTCCACGACTGCGACGATGGTGCGGGGTGAGTCGCTGCTGGTGGCGCGCTTGGATGCGTCCTTTGGATTTCAAGATAGAAGTAATACAAATTTGTGAGCCCGGGGTGATATATCGCATGTTTGTGGAATTTATTTTAGTTGAGAAGAAAAGAAGCATTTTCTCGTGGAATTTTGGTAAGAAGTACCTTTAGAGTAGAGATTGTAAGGGAGACTGGGGAAATTTCGAACACCTAAGCAAAAAAGCAAACAAAACGGAAACTATGTGAGAAATGAATTTTGTTTATTATTTACAAACATACTTAATCTATGCTTCAATAAAGTACTGTGACGAATTTTTGGAAAATTATAATAAAAATCAACTTTGCAGGGAAAAAGCAAGAGCCTAGGTGTTCGTGATTACTCGACTGCCGTGGGGTAATCACGAACAGAGTGCTAAATATCGCAGAAGTCGCACAGAAAGCGCGACTTCAATTGTCAATCCATCAAAAATGTTGCTACAACCTATACCTAATGTATTTTTCAAATTCCTCTTCTTGTACGTTAGAAAAATTTGCAATTAGTCGGAATATCGAGAAAAATAGTAAAGGTCGTTTTTTAAACTTTTTTTCTGTGCCTGTAATGAAAATTCAAAAATCCCTTTTGTAGATTTAAGTAAGTTTTATACATGCTGAAAATTTCATCAAAATCAGCTGACGTTGCTAATCTCGAAGGTTGGAGATTACGCCATCCGATTTGTTCGTCAATACCCCACGATATCAAAAAATAAAAAATAATTTATTTCAGAGGTTGGAACCATAATTCAAGCAACGCCATGGTCACAAAATGTTGGTAAAAAAGTGCTTTATTTCAACTTAAAAAAAAACAATAGTATTTGAAAATGGACGAAATATTATTTTAAACATGATGAAAATAATAAATTGTGTTTATCTTGAATAGCATGAGCGTTCTGTATTTTTTTCAACACCTGCATGAAAATGGGTGTTTTTTACGCCTGCTGAGCCGGAGCAAAATGACCATTTTCAGACGTATTCGCGTTTTCTACTTTTCGCCCAAGGGAAAAAGACTTTACGCGCATGCGTATTCGCAATTTTTTACTTTGCTCCCAAGGAAACTCGAGTTTGGCGTTACCCTGAGGTATGAAGATCCAGTTGTTCGACTAATCGTTATCGATCATGTGTGTTTTATCTTGATATTACAACTGTCAGAGCACCCCTTTTTATTAAAAGACAGAATTAAAAGATAAAATGAGTAATAATGAGGGTGATAGCGATAGGGGATACCAACCGATATACAACAAATTTATGGAGTGGAGATGATAACCACAAATTAGAATCATTATCGGAAGCAATTTTTTTAGTTTATTTCAACGAAAAAAAGAAAGATTTTAAGCCATCAACATTTTGGGCACAGTATTCCAAATTTTTTTGCGAATCGCTCAACAGGCTTTCAAAAGCACACCTTTCATGCAGGTGTTGAAAAAAATATAGTGCGTGACAGGGGAGAGCCGCGATTTTGACTCGCGAGAATTGCTGCCCGAACGCAGCGAGGGCAGCAAACTTCACGCTCGTCGCAATCGCTTACTTCTCTCCCTTGTCACGCAATGTATAACTATATTACTTTCTGCCCGGCGTTGGATACGACCTAAACTATTAGCTAGTGGAGAGGGAACATCGTTTTTATTTATTAAAACGCCGTAACCATCGCATTCGCGATTACCCCGCGTCCGTGTTCACCCCACTCTCCCTTACACTTTCCGTTCACCCTTCGCAACAAAATATCATTGGAATTCTACTGTAGTAATGCAAGAATGATATTAATTCTTAGTTATAAGTGAGCAACATCCTTTCCTCCCCTGTGGAAATATGTTGGTGAATTTCCATCGTTCCGGGCGAAAGGTACCCGCCACGGATAGAAGAAGAGAAAAAGGGGAAGCGTAAATCTCGGAAACTGAATTCAGTCGGCGGTGCACTTGACTTTCCCACCAAGGAGCGAAGATAGGGTGTACATATAAATCGAGCAACTTAAGCCGGAATAATAGACTATCGATTCTTTCCTCGCGATACGAAGCCACCCGGCAGCGGTCTCGTTGCTTTATTTCATTTCCCGCCTTTATTTACCGGAAAATTAACCGGAAACCTTGCTGGAGCTGCCCGTCCTTGCTGCGAGCGTTTTCCACCGCCAGAGAAACTCGAATTCTTCAGCGGCCATGGTTTGTTCAATTTGCAAACTGTAGTCAAGAACGTACAACCAATACCTTCACTCTTACTAACTCTATTTCAATCGCATCTATTTTTAGTTTAATAATCCAGGATCAATTTCAACAAATATCTGCTCTTTAGTTTAATTCATGATTTGATATTGTATCACCTATTCACCTGGCATATTATTTCTACATAAAAAAAAATACTTTAACCGTAAAGCTAAGTTTGCCATCCCTCTAGAGGAAGAATATTTCGAGTATTTGAATGGGGTGAATGTCTTAATAGTAGAATTCCTATTGAATAGCTGAATGACGTAAGATGATCGAAGCCAATTAAAGCGATCGAGCGGCGAGCCAGGGAAGCTCGATTAGCGGAGGTTCGATTGTCCACGGTAAAAGCGTTCACAAACGAAAGGAAAATTTGAAGCCAGCTGTGTTCTCGTAATTGTGCCGGGCCTGATACTTACTTGCCTTGGTCGTTCGCCGAATAAGCGGAGGCAAAGCGCGGCATTAGTTACGACTGAAGTTTGTAATATACGATCGACCGTGTATCGCGTCGCCGCGGCGTAATAGAACCGCAGGACTTAAGTAGAAACTCGTTGAGAAAGTAAACTCCGCCGTTACGCTTAACGTCGTACAAAGCGTCGACGTAAGATCGCGGTAATGGGTCGCAATCTCGACGTCAAAGAAACGAGGCACGCCGCTGCGCGCACGAGCGTTTCCAAGCATTAGACAGTTACGTTTTCAAGCGGGCAAACAACCCCCGCGGCGCTGCATACCTGTAAACATCTTTCTTATAACATTCCCGTAAAATTGGTTCGCTAGAAGTCCCGATAAACTTGTTACTCCAGAGGCCACCCGATCCCTTTTTAATCTTCTCAGCAGCCACCAGCTCCACTCCATTTCTACGTACAGAATGCATCCTCAAAGAGTTGCATAGCGTGACAAAACCTAACAGAGCGTCTTATTCGCGAGCCTGTGCGCGGCAGTGTACCTACATTCTTTCCAACGCACGTGAGCAAAGTTTCGAGTTTCCTTTCGCGTCGGCTGGAAAATCCCTTTGACGCGCCTGCACCCCTTTGAAGATTGCTGTATCCAGGCAGCTCTAACTCCGGCTGGAAAAACGAGCTGCCGATCGCTCGTGAACGCCGGCGCGCGTTACACTGGTCCCTGAGCGACAGGAGCTGGTGAAAAGGGGAGCACCGCGAAGGGGCGCGTAAAGTCGCGCAACCATTCTCGCGTTATTTCTCCTTGTAAAAACGGAAGGAACCCGCGCGCCGTATTCCTCCACCCACTGTGTACTTCTCTTCCGTTCCTCCGTTGCTGGCAGCTGAACCAGCGCGTCGCGGTGAGCCGCGCGAAGAAGAATGGTCGAGGAGGGAAGTTTAAATTGACGGAATCGTTAGGGACGAGGACTTTGTCGGAGACTTTTGGAAATGGGTTAAAAGTGGGGCGGGGAACACGAGCCACGGCGAATCGTTACTTATATCCGATATGCTAACGATCCCTGGACGGGCGAATAACGGTCTCGTCGCATTTCCAGCCGATATCGATGAGAAATTTATCGAGCAGGAACCATTTGCGAATTCTCGCTGGCGCCCGCTGGGTCACGGTATCGATCTACTTAATTCTTTATTCCCGTTCTGTGCGCTTTCCGTTGATATCGCTTCGACAGTATTTATATACCAATGACACTTTGTATCCTACATATGACTTGCAGCTTTCGATTGTCTTTTATTATCACGACGGTACTTTCAGCAACAAATACACCGAGCTCTCAAAGAGTGCCCAGTGACGATGACGTCCTAATTACACGCGACTCTGCGATATCCATGTGCAGGGGGAAATGAAGAAGCAGCAATTAAAAATAATGAAACTCGCATCGCGAGCGAGTGCTATGAAACAGGACAGAAGTTCATGCACGATTGGGAATAATGAAATTTCAGGGATGACAAACGTGATGCATACTTGACACGGAAACATTCGACGCAGGGTATCGAGAACTAACGCGTGGCAACTTCTGAAGCGTTCTCGATATTCAGGCCGAATAATAAAAGAATTCGACCCAGGGTATCGAGAACTAACGCGTGGCAACTTCTGAAGCGTTCTCGATATTCAGGCCGAATAATGAAAGAATTCGACCCCTTCTAATTACTTTGAACAGGGCCGGTGATTAAACCTGTTAAACAAAGTAAAACGACTCGCCGTTGAATTTTCCGCGAGATTACGCGGGGACCGAATTTACGGGATTCAATTTAACTGACCGAAGACCACGGCCATGCGCGAGCGTCGAAAGAGCAGTAGGAGAATTTGTCCGAGTTACGGCGTTACGAGCCGCGTGAAATATTTCTTTAGGAAGGAGGAAGGACGATTCATAATCCCGGTTGGCGCCGGTAACCCTTCAGAGCGGAATATATCCAGGATGGGCCCCGACAGGGCCACTCCCTTACGTTAGTGGCTGAGCCCTTCATTACACACGATCGAAAACCGATAACTTACGGAAATCACGTACCGATGCGTACCGTACTCTTCTACGAGGCGAATTTTGTGACGCCCTCAACGGGTCCAGCGTTTCTCGTTTGCAGAGCTGTAATCCTTTCGAGCACGCGAGCTACGATTTAAAATGAAAAATCCGATTAAAACTTATTACTTTTTAATACGCGCCGAGCTCGCAGCACGGCAAGGCGTCCTGCGTTCCCCAGCGGGCTGGCATCAAGGAATAAGTCGTAATCCGCATAAACGCTGGGCGCTTTAATTCAAACCAGGCGTTACAAGGGGCGGTACACATGTAGCTACCACATCGAGCACCGTCGACCTGGCCTGAAGCAAGCAGATAAAGGGAGGTTGACACGTCATAGGTGCGCGTGTTCTCGAGCTCGTTAAACCGGGGTCGATATTCCACGAAAGAGGTAATGCAGCATCGACCTTAATGAACACATCAAACGGCCACGTCTAAGTAAAACGCCCGATCGATGGGTATCGATCAAGATGAGGCACTAATTAAACACGACGCGCAACCTTTCTCCGTAATTCCTGTTTCATACGCCCGGGTGTCCTAGTTTTAATCGATCCAAGCGAATATCGTTGAAGTTCATCAGCGATATTGCAGAAAATTATGCCGCGCATCTTTCAAAGCTTTCAACGTGAAAATTATATATCCTGCTTTCATTAACAGCACCACGTAGGGGAGACCGGGGTAGGTTGTAACACGGGGTAAATTGTAACGTAAGTAAAACCTTTTGAACGACAAATCTGGCAATCCACAGCATGCGAGAGCTGCTTGACGATATTAGCACCGTCGGTTTTAGTCACACAAACGAGCGTTATGTATTCATTTTGTGGTTATGAGCCCAGAATTGTAGTATTTAGAGCACGTAAGTAAATGTAGCACTTTCATTTCAATTAACCGTCATTAAAAACCGTTTGAATTTTTGCTTCCTTGTCGCAAACGAATCAGTACACATTTGTTTATTATAATATGTACGCGTTTTAGTAATTTGATGTTTAATTTCACGTTTGCTGAGACAAAATGCAAAAATTCAAGCTCGGGGTAAATTGTAACATGTGTAAGATTTATACATTAAGAGGTCGCTAACTGAGAGTGTGTGTGAAAGGGAGGGGATACCTGGCGAGCCGGCCGACAGAGGCGTTCCCCAATTTGAGGCAGTTGAAGTCGAACGATTCTCAGCAAAACACGTGCGATTGATTGTAGAGAGTGCGATAAGATTTCGGAATATCAAACGGCGTACGGGCAGCTGTGAAAACCGATAATAATTTCCTAATATAAACTTCGTTCCGCGCGCACGGGAGCGGGTGTATTCACGAAACAGGTGAACGGACCTAGTAATATATGCAGCGCAAGTGCTGCAACGAAGGCATTTGTAATAAAGACGCAGAAAGGTGAACGGGCCTTTACCTAATCTCTTCGAAACTTCAATCGGCGAGTCTGCTCTCTTTCTCTGTTAAAAGACTAAATATATATATATTTGATTATCTACAACCGTTCATCAAGTTTTTCCCTTATAAACCCTACACATGTTACTACTTACTCCGCTCTAAATGGTGATAAAGCAAGCATGCTATTTGCTGACACACCGGAAAAACATGCTCTAGAGTCCAAACGAACAACAGAACAATTGAGAATCCAAAAATTAGAAAAAAAGTATAAAGGCAAAAGTAAAGAAAGTGAAGAAAAAGATTTTGATAGAATCAGATGAATGAGCAATGATTGTTTAACTCATGTATATCAAATGTTAAATAATGATCTGTGTTGTCATTTTTATTTTTTAGAAATGTTTATTTGTGTTCATATTTGTATTTAAATAAATAAAACAGATGTGTTACAATTTACCCCGGACTGAGGCACATTGTAACAAAGTGTCAGATTTGTTTAAGATGAAGCTAGATGTCTAAGTGTCCAAGATATTGTCACGTACTTTCACATAATCAGTTCACTATATATACAAGTAGTAGGGGAGACCGGGGCAGATTGTAACAAAAAACTTTTCACAGTGTTTCCTCGAAAGAGTTTTCCTCAATCGGGAAATAATTTGCGTGACTTACTACTTACATATGTGGTGAACTGATTGCGTGAAAGTACGTGACAAAATTTTGGACATTTAGACATCTGAACCTTTGTTACAATAACGTGTCTAATGACGGTTTCTAATGACGTTTAACTGAAATAAAAGTGCTAAGACAAAATGTACTTACGTGCTCTAAATACTAAAATTCTGGGCTATAACTACAAATGAATACATAACGCTCGTTTGTGTCACTAAAACCGACGGTGCTAATATCGTCGAGAAAAAACTGTGAAATATTTTTTATTACAATCTGCCCGGTCTCCCCTACCCCCTCCCTAACACTTCCGACGCGTAACTTGCGAAAAAGATGGGAAACAGTGACCTGTTGTCGCCCGGAAGCTACAGCACAACGATCCAAAAGCTAGACGATTTTCCAAGAGGAAATTTTCACCGAAATAACGACGAAATTTTTGTGAAACGTAGCTCGGCCTGTCCCCGACAAAGAATAGTTTGTACCAGGTCCCGCGGAAATATTTCCGCATTGTTACCGCAACGGTTTTTCCGCGGCGGGGTTCGTTGAAAGGGTATTAACGTTACCCGTGGCTGTAACAAAGGACCGCGAAGATTAAATGTCGGCTCGATCTACAAACAAATATCTCGACCGAAATACAGTGGGACAGGGTTAAAATATCAAAAAAGAGCGCTGGTAGGGGAGAACGCTCGGGCGGTGTTCAGCCATCGGGTAACGCGATATTCGGTTGCTTGCCGTCCGCCGCGGTTCCGCAATACATTTTCAATTTCGACCGTCGGCACCAGCGGAATTTTCGATGATTTTCCCCGGGCAGGGCCGCTCGATACGGCGCTCGATCGCCGAACGGAAAGATGAAACGATTCGGGGACGGTCATTTCGACAACGAGCGTCCCGGTCTCGAGAAACTAGCTGAAAAGTGGATTTACGTTAGAGGATCGGGCTGGTAATCTTATTGGTCACTTTTACACTTTGTCCATTTCGTTGCTCCTCTCTTCATGGTTTCGACGAGCGGCCAATCAATGTTCCGTCCTCTCCCAGCCCCTCTTTCCGTCCCGTCTTTCCGCAACGGCCCGTCTCCCTCGTGCCCCGGAGTCACGTTAAATTCGAGAAAGCGGGATGGTAGATACGAATCGCGGGATCCGACAAAAAGGATCGTTCGTTGGCATTGAAAACTCGCTGTTTCCGTGGCCCCCGGCAAATCGCTTCTTTCTCCATCGCGGAAAGCTCCAATGAGCTTCCATTGGCCGCGGTTCGAGATATCGGGCGTGCAGGCATCCGCCGAGCCGAGCGCGTTTTCGTCGAGCACGTTGATGGAGTTCGCTTTTAACAGGGACACTTGGTGGAAAACGCTAGGAATATACAAACAACGATCACGATGGTAGCATTCGATCCGCTGAGTGGTATTCGAGAGAAGAACCGTGGGAAAGTCGAAGAACAAAGTCTGCTTGAACCGCGTACTACAAGTATTGAAAAAGGATCGACGGTTGTCGAGGGGAGCTTACTTACAGATGTATACTTATTGCTTATTGTCTTCCCACAACAGGGATTTAAGAATATTGTACATGGACTTCGGGGTGAACTTCTCCTTTCTGACACCAAAATGCTTTCGTTCAGCGAAAGTGACAAGTACTTTTATAATAGAGGAAGTGCAGCATATTTGGAATACTGTTGGCAATTTGGAATACCGAAGTATCTAATAAACTACTAACGCTATTTAATTTGTAACACCGTAGATTATAGGGGCTAATGACCTGTTCACTAATGACATTTGTGGATGAACCGCAAGTTTTACATTTTCGACTTAATCTGCAGAGGAAGCAAACGTCAATCTACAAAACTTTTTCAGCGCGTATTCAATCGTTCCAATCATGTGTTAAACACTTAATCGACTCATTTGCATGTTCCTTCTATGGTTCCGTGCCAGTTTTGCGATAATTTCGAGAATACAAAGTGTGACATGAAATTTTAGGTTTCAATGCCATGTTGCTAATTCGGAATACCGAAGGTGAAGGTAATTTGGAATATGCCAAAGCCTACCGATGATTTTGTTTCACGCGTTATGGCTACCACCGCGTCAGTTTCGTCTGTCACCTATATAACCTTTTTTAGCATTTGTGTAAATATTGTCTTATAGATATCTACATAAAATTGTTCCTTAATTGTGATTTCTTAGCCTGATTACGTCATAAAATAAACTAATTTTATTATCTGCATGTTTTGTTTAAGTTTATAAAGTGAAGGTAAATTGGAATATCGGTATTTCAAATTACCTGCACCTTAACGAAATCGATACTTCTTGTCATTTTTCATTTAAACCAAAATTTCAGTTACTTTTTGCTTTTTATTTTTACTGAGACTAAGAAATATGAAAGTTTATTAGTTCCCCTATGATATTATGTAGTTTAATTTGTTCCCATCCTCTGTCGTAATTTTTTATTCGTCTTAAACAAACTGGTATTCCAAATATACTGCACTTCCTCTAATAATAAAACATCTTTATTACACCATTTGCAATAAAAACAAAAGAAAACAATAGATATATAAATTTATCATTTAATCACGGTAATGAAAACTATTCTGCAGTGAAGCTTGAACTCCCGATTTTCTATATTACACAAGTAAGGGTATGAACCATAAATAAAAGCAGTTCAGATACAGACAACGTAAAGACAAAGCTTCTATCATAATAACAGGACTCGTTCGCCGCAATTCCCACGAAACTCTCGACTGCGATAAACGGCGTGCCAAGTCTGACTGAACGGCGCATATTCTACTTGATATCATACCACAGAGTCACAGACTACGAGAGACACGGCGGACTCGCGGCGCAATAACGTCTATCAATCTTTCAATCGAGATTTTCGCAAGGCGGACGATTGGAATCTAGCAGACGAACGTGCCCCGTTTCAATTAATCCCCGGGCTGGGTTAGATCGCGTGCAAACCGGATGCCTGTCTTCGACGAAGGTAAATAAATCGCGGGACTTTATCAGCGTGGGATCAGCGGCGATATCGTGGCGGAGAGGAGAAAAATTTATTCCTCCTCGCGTGATATTTCGTGTCCGCGGGTGTCGTTCGATCCCATCGCTAACAGGATCCCCGCCCGTATTACGTGTCTATTTCAGGGCGACGAAAGTCGCGAGATCGAGATTGGCCTTCGCGACAGATATAAGGGAACGTAGATAGGTATCCAGTTCTCTAGAACACACACGCGCGCCCACGGATTCCCCGACTTATAGACTCCTAAATCTAGTCCATATCTCGATAACTTCTGCGGTCTATCGACTGGCGGACGGTTTCTTTTGGTCGTTTCAAGAATCACACAGACTTCCCTCGTTTCTTTCGCCTCGAATAAAAATTGGGGGCTGGGGGGTTGCTTTCGCGATCGTCAATGAAAATTACGAAAATCGTACCTGCTCGCCCTGTTGCGTATTATGCAACGCAAAGACAGTTGTAACTGAAAGACAGATTCAACTGTTTGAAATGGTACCATCGTGTATTATGGCAAACATCGTGCACCCTTTTCTCTTTTATCTTTTCTCCCGTTCGAAACGAGAGTGCGTGCGTTTTACAAATATCTCTGTGCTTTTTTCGATTGTTTATTTTGTATCTGTGCAGCCCGGAATGAGAGACGAAAAAGAGTGAAGAATTTCAGTTCGATTGCCACAGAAGCGGCTATCGGTTTTCGTCGTACGTGGGATCCCGTAAATCCGTGCCGGCCAATAACCCGATTTTTTATATAAATAACGTCTGGTTTGTTAGGCGGGCGACTTGTTTGCCGCAAACACGCGTCCCGCGAATATGTATAATCTTTTAATGGCCGTTACTCGCATCACGGGCGACATTAACCGATCGTGGATAATGTTTTAACGCTCGGCTGCGTTTGTGCCATCTGAGGCGACGCACTGTGACGTAAATTATCAGAAATCACGAGGTAACAGAAGCCATTGAATTCGAACCAAAACTACATCAGATTTCATGTTCCATTAGTACATTCAACCTGTATCATAGGTAATAGCTTCAATGCGACTAATATCGCAACCATCCGCCTTCAACCTGTCAGCAAATCCCATAATGACGTGTTTCATTCGTTTCAAAGCGAGCGCACACATTAATCGCGAAACACGAGATTCGTGTACCGTGCATTTCTATGATCGCACCACGATCATAAATCGTGAAATCTGTATAAAATCCCTCTGAAAGCCCTCGAATCCGTCAAATCACGTTGAACGCGCAGAATCGTCCGCCTACAACAACGATGAACGAGAGGCGTGATACATTCTGCCCAGAAAATCACGCGAACCTAGAAAACTCGACGTCGCGGGAGGTTGGGGGTGGGCTGCGGTAATTCTAGACGCGGTGTAACCGCTGGTGGGGTTGGTACTACCACCAGCCGTACCGAGCGACCAGGCGTGCTCTCTCTCCCTGAGTGTCGTCGACGATGGAAACACGAAACTGGAAACTGTGCGATTAACGGGGAAGATGGGGCGACGGTGTGGATACAGATTACGAGAAAGAGGGACGGAAAACAAGATATCAGTGGGAAGTTAGATCTACGAGGGAAGGCGCGCTCGCGAGAGAGAGAGAGAGAGAGGGGGGGAAAGACGGAGGAAGAGATCGGTAGAAAGGTAGAGCGTTAAACAGAAACGCAGAAGTGAACGTAGGCAGAGATGAAGGTGAAAACGAGAAGAGCAGAAAGGCGAAGTCAGGCGAAGAGCTAGAATTTCCAGGCTAGTGTACTTCAGCTCGATTGTCGGCGACGGATTGAATTAAACGTTTGCCGAAAGTGGGCGCAGAGGGGTAGGGGGTGGTAGAGCCGGGATTAATTCGAGTTCGAGCGATTAGCGCGAATTAAGTTCCGCCTGGAGCCTCCCCCGTGAATAGCGCGAGCTCGCAATTGTATTTTCCATCGATATATCCACCCACCCAGGCTCGCGTGTTCCCCTGTTTTTTCGAATTGTTCGCAGCGCCCCGTCTTTCGGTGCACGCGAAATCCACGGGAGGCACGAGCGACTATCGTTCGGGCAAGATTTTTCGGGGATAACATCTCGTGACAGAAAGATAACATCCTACTGAAACCCGTCCCTCTACGTGTCACGCGTCCACGAACGCTCGATGTATTTCTACAAGGGGTGAGGTGTTTCCCGCGGAACACCGAGATCCTACCGTTGTTCCGTCGACGCCGCTGAAACGCTGTCGATCGAATACTTATACACCATTCATGCGGTCCTTTCGCTTCCGACAATTTAAACGCGACGCCCAACGATTTATGACTGATTTAAACTCGACACGTTAACCAACCCCGCGCCCGCCTCCTGTCCTATCGATTTCGTAAAATGAATATTTTCGCGTGCGGGGGGAAAACAAGGCAGCTGCGGCGGTGATATTTATTGCACCGCATTCACTGGAAAATTACCTCGTACGACCTCAGCTGACACACGCCACTCTTCGTGAATATCCCGTTTTCTAAACGGGATATTTTTCGACAGCATAAAAGCAGTGTTACCGCAGCAGCAATATTGGCCGGCGCCCTTTCGCGCGAAAAATGCCCGCAGACACACGGGGGCCATGTGCGCACAACGAAGACCCAGCAGTGTACGAAACTTTGACAAGAACGCATAGATTTGCCGGGGCGCCGTGCGCTGCCGGATACGTCTCCATCCACCACGCCCCCGTATATTATAAATCCGATAGTAGAATTGGTGTACGAAACGGCGGCACGTGTGCGCGGCCGCGTTGCACCGTGTACGAACGGCCGCGTGCCTCCTTGCACACGGAGGGACGCGGCCCGATGCACGGTGTACGTCAAATTCGAGTACACGCAGACACGTAATACGTAGCCACCGTGCACGTACGAGGAGCGTCAAATCGCGTTTACCTCAGCCGTGGTCGCGGGCAGCGTGCACGCGCGCGTGACGAGCGTACACACGTACCGCTGCGCCCGGGGGTACGATAATTCAGCAGAAAAACCGCGAAACATTTGTCCAGCCGGCATTAATTCCGAAACTGCCGCGCGGTTCCCGGCGAATCTGCATAAAACCCGTAACGCACCACTCGATAATTCGACCGATACATCGCACGGGCGCGCCAACCCGCCCCTTCCCCTCGGCCATCCCTATTATATCGCCCCTCGCGGACCAGCCAGCCATGCACGCTCCCTTATTTCAACGACATTTTTCCTCCCCATCCCCCGTGCGCTCGCCGCTTCGCGTAACGACGAACAAATTTGACCGCGCGCGAGGGAGAAGGGCGCACTTCCGCTAGACGAAAGTCCCACCCTCGCCCGCGCCTCCCCCCGCCCCCCCCCCCTTCCCCGCCCGTTTCAGAGCGCGACGCCGCTTATTGAAAGTCACATTTGTTCCGGCCCCGTTCGCGCGTTGTTACCGCTCTCCCCGTGCATTCTGCGCTTTTTTCCTCTTTCATTCTCCGGCTCCCGTGCATTTTCGGTATGTCTATTGCGACTGGCTGCGCAGAAAGGCGCCGGCTCGGCGACAGGGTCGTTATCGGTGTGATGCGGCGACTGTGTAGCGCGTTGCCGCGTCTGCGAGCTTGGATGTGAAAGAATTGGAAATACGATAGCCTCGGCTGGGAGGGCAGATCGGTATTTCAGTTCGAGCAATAGTGTTTATCGCCACGTGATACGATGAGTCGCGAAGAATTTCGGTGTTTATTGATGGGGTATCCGTATCCACTTAATCTATTGAATTCTGAATCGGCGAAGAAGTAGATAAGCATTTGAGAAACGACGCGGGAATGACGTGTACGGCGATGACGCACGAATTTCGTAAGGAAGAAGGGGCAAGGGCGAGGGTGTAATGGTCACTCGGGCGTGTAAAGCGTAGAATAGAATTCCAGAGCAGCGCAGCAACAAACTATTAATTTCGCCAAAAGGGGAGCAGGGAAAAGTTGCGGGAAGTAACGGCTGACGGGGAGGTTCTCCGCAATTTGCCTGGTCCCCAGGACGGCGATGATGCTTGCGCGCCCAGCGAAAGGAGAAACAACAATGGCCACGTCGGAGCGTGGCGTACGACCTCTGGTGCGTTCGTTTGTTTTAATTTCTCGGCTTCTAATTAAACCACGACCGCCGAAAAAAAAAAAGGAAAACGAACAGAGGGAAAAAAGAAGGGAAAACCGGGCACGCGGGCATTCTTCCATACGTTACGCCCGGCGCTGCGTTACAAACGGCGACAGAAACGCGGCGGAGGGGCTCGGGCGGGCGGGCGGTGAGAAATAATGGAAGGGAACGAAGGGATGGAAGGGTCCGATTCACTGCGGATCGAAATAATTACGGGACTCGCAACAGTCGATGCTCGACGATTTTCTATCGGGGCCCTCGAAGAAATATCCGTCATCAAAAGCCACTCGATATCTCGCGACTTGGCGACAATTTCTCAAATAATTATTGTACGAGAGACACAAAGCGGCTTTCGAGGGCCTCTTGCGTTTCTCCCAGAATCCAATTCCGTGCCGCCTCTTTCAAATCCCTTTGTCACCCACGATAATCCCTCCAGTAGACGTGGTCGAGTTGACGATGCCCCTCCCTCTTCTCCGTCCCCCTGCCACTCGCCTACCCTTCGTTCCACCCCCTGTTTCAAACCACCCCCCCCCCCCGGCCGTTTCACCCTCCCGTTCCCGTTTTACCCGTTCCGAAATTCCATTACCACTTCCGCTTATGGATTCCATGCCCGTGCTTCTTTTTCCGCGCGCAGTGGTTAGGGGGATGAAAAAATGTGGTTCGGTTAATAGAAGATTATGGCCAACTTTAATCCCAATTATATCCTCGGGGATATAAATAGAGTCGGCCAGCAGCTTTTTTCTCGCGATTTATTTCTCCCCCTACCACCTACCCCCAAGATCCTGGTTTGTTTCAATAGACCGCGGCTATTTTAAATGATTTAAATAAGCGCGGAAGTAGATAGGTACGAAAAAGACGAGGCGCGTATCTCTGGTGAACGGGTTCTCATTTTCAGATTCGACGGATTGAAGGAAGCCTCTCTGAAATATCATTTCGGCGCGTGATTTTTTTCAAGGCAGCTTGCGTGCACACGCGTAACTCATTCGGTTACAGTGAGCTGCTTTACCGAGCTGATACGGTTATTAAATCTCGACCCGGCAACGTTTATAAAGTTATCCGATCCGACGTTCCATAATTCGCCGGGACGATTAAAAATTAATTCCGAAGCGCGGTGGACGGCGAAACGGAACACATTAAAGCAAGATATAAAACCGCCCCGGTGGAAACTTTTATTCGCGCAATTTTTCGTACGTCTCCCTTGCAACGAAGCAAGAGTAATGAGAGGATTCTTCATCCAAGGAACGCTTAGCTTTTTACGTTGAGCCTAGCAACTTCGCGAATGGTACTCTAAAGATACCAGCGCGCGGGGGAACGTAGTGGAGTTCAAGAGGTTACAGGGAAAAATAAGGTTTCAACAAACACCGGGTCTGAATGGAATGAATGGAACCACAGGAAAAGTCATTCTTGCAGCGCTACATCTTCGCGTGAAGGGTTGAAGAAAAATTTGGTTAGGTACTCTTCGAAACAAGGAATTGCTTTTTGCGCAATTCTACAAACGATGAGATAATGATAAAGTGATACGGATGATATAAGTACGCATAACAAGATTCGCCACATCGCAATTTAATGAAATGACTGTAAATTATTTTACAATTTCGTCTTCTTTACTACCAAAGCATTGTTTCATTTCACGTTTATCCTGGCAACGCGAATCGAAACACCAACTCCATTGTAAATAAATGAAACTGGCCGTCCCGAAGGAAATTGAGGAAAAATGGTCCTCCTCGTGCATGTTTCGATTTTTCTTTTTCGTCGACAGAGTATCGGGGCTCAACGGTTTCCCCGGAATTCTAAACTTTCCGAATTCATTTATTTGCTCGCTGATTTATTTCCCCCCGTTCTTTAACCAATCCTCGAATTTCGAAACTCGAGCGCATTTCATCGTGCTTCGATTTCACGTGGTCCCATTTCCTCTGCAATCTTTTTCAGTCCTCTTTAAATCGTTATCGAGCGCCATTTTCAGCTGGAAATCTGTACTCGACACTCGACAAATGTTAATCCCACGGGTTGAGCCTTGGCCGTGTCGGAAAATGCGGAAAAATCAACCAGTATTCCATGCCATTATCGATTAATACACAATCACAGCGCGTCGCCGTTCTAAAAGTCAGCCTGACAGCGAGCTTCGATTTTCATCTCGTCGTAAACAGCAGCGGAGCTGCTTTACGAGCTGCCCTTGCAGAAGAGGAAGATAAGTCCGACGACGATGGAACGGAAACGAGACTCGGGGCAAGTAACGTTTTATGCAGGCGTTACATGTAAATGAAGGGTGAGAAGAAGGATTCGCGAGAGACAGTCCCGAGGAGGTTAGTTTTGAGAGAGGAATTTAAGTGTACTTCAATCTTGCTGGAATCTCGCTCGGATCCTGGTTCACGGCTGGAGAACGAAAAAATCTGATTCCCTCCGTTCAATTCCCTTCCCGCTACGATCCCCTGTTTTACGCGAACGCGAAACAGGAAACGCGTTCTAAGTAATTGGGTAATGGAAACGCGATCAGTCGCACGGCTCGTTGCTGGATTATTCCTAATATCTTCGTAATTACCTGTAATTAACATGTCAAAGACCTTTATGACTCTGTTACGCTCCTAATAAAATCAAGCGGATTAATCCCGAAAAGATCATGAAATGAGATTGGACTGAATACAGAAATGGCTATTGCAAAACGGTTCGCGTACACGTGAAAATGCGCTATTAAGAAGGCAGCTCTAAATACCGAATTATTACCAGCCATGGAAATACTTTGCAACATTCGACGCAGCAGAAAATAGCCGGGACTGACGTTTTCGAAATTCGATTACCTACCCAGACTGTCATTCTTTCGACCGTTTCCGAATGCTGGAAATAAACACGGCGCGTTCCGCGAGCACAAATTGATTCCACCTATACTCCAGATAACTTCTGTAGGTAAATTTGTACAGAATTCCAACGATCGGTGCTAATACAGCTCCCCATTCGTAGCTCAAATTTGCAGAGCCATTTGCACGTTTCATCTGTCCAATTACTGTCACCCGATTAGAAGAAGTGACGGACATGTTTGTGCCCTCGGAAACCGTGGAAAACCAGCAACCGATCCCCCGCAATTTCGAGGCCCCCCTGGGCGGCGTGTCGGTACAATATAAACACCAACTCCAGCGGAAGCGCGGCCAAGTTTATAGAAACCACTTCGCCCTCTATCGACAAACGAACCCTTCAAAGCCCGAAACGCCGTGTGCTGGGTAAGCGCATATGAAATGAGAAGGAGCACGAGGGGAAAGAAAACGTATATCGCGTATCTGGAGCCTGAAAAGGACCGGTTTCTCTCGATTCGCCCAGGCCTCCCCCCCCCCCAAAAAGGATCCTCTAATCTCTTAGAACCGTCGCTACCCTCCGGGCGGTTGCTTCGCCCGCGTCCCATCCTTTCTCGTTTCTTCGGCTAATACACGTCGAAGAGGAGGGGGTGGGGGTGGGGGGGGGGATTGAAGGCGGTTATAGGTCGTGGCCCGGGTCCCCGATGGAACCTGCAGGATTACCAGGGTGCAGCCTAATCAGCCAGATTGCCAGCAATTTGCCGACCTTATCTCGCCACATCCCGCGGCTCTTCTCTATTCTTCCTCCTCCGCCGAACGACGGACCGTTCGCGAGCCAACTTGGGCCGTGCCACCCACCCGCGACCCATCCCCCGTACGCTTCCATGTTCTTTCCGCGTCGAACCGGGACACGCGTTTCGACTAAATTCGGGATTACGCGCGTTGCAAGGAGAACGAGGAAATCAACGTGGGGTGAATGCGGAGACGGCAGCGGCGGAAGCTGCTCGAACCGCATGTGGAAATTTCAATCGCGGTATGTTGTTTCCTGGGATCGCGGGAAGTTGATGCCTGCTGCCGAACGAACCTGTGTGCGTGAGTGTTGTTGAATGGTGGAGTGGATGCTGCTCGGGGGTTGGGAGCGTTGGAACATGATTAGAAATAGCCGGCAACGTTAGAACCCGGATCGCAGGCAGTTCTTCTGGAAATTAATGGAGCGCAGGGGAGAATCAAGACGTAAACAGGCTGCACAAGTGATTTTTTGTTAGGATAGTGAGGCTTTGTAGATTGAAATCAGAGGAAATAAATAAATGTGTGTTGACGATAGAACGGAAGGTAGGGCGAGGTACGGGGAATGTAGTTGGAATTGCTTCGATAACTCCGTAAATATTGGCTTTCGCTAAAATTCATTTTCGACGAATATTCATAGTTAGATAGAGTGCCCTTTGGGGATAAAGTTCGATCTCGAGACCACTCGTTTAGCAAGTTCAATCTCGTTTCAATATTAATCTAATCCTGGAAACCAATGGTAAGTGTCAAACTGTCTTCTTGAATTATTCAATATTCGACAGTTATGGCGTAATTGAGTGCTCGATCAGTCTTCTGCAGAGGTAAATTTCAATCATAAAATTGCGTGAATCATCATCGCTGCTTGATAGCTAATCGTTCAGATTGTTTCTGCAATTTGTCATCCTTATCTCGGTACATTTCACGATCACGATCGCGATCTATTTCCCTCCAGGAAAACCCACCTTGGAGCATTACTGAAAATGGCCTTTTCGAAAGAATACCCTCTTCTACCGTTCCACCCCCTTGCCGATCCCCTTGCCCACAATGTACGTAAATCTTCCCTCACCACCGTCGCGCCCTTTTGTCCCCGGGTGCACGGAAATCTTCAGGGTGAAATTGCAGTCGCGAGACACGAAAAAAGGAGAAGCAGATTTGAATAGATTCTCCTTATCGTCCTCGAACCCGTCCCCGTAAAGAGGAAAATTCCTCTCCGCCGAATCGTCATGTTAGAATTACGATCGCAATAAATAACAGATCAACGAACCCGAGGCTTCCTCTCGGTTTGCTTATCACATTTGCTTGCTTGTCACCGAGAACTATCGTGATTAAAATTGCCTCCTCGATGAAAAGCAGCGCCACGGTTTCTGTAAACGAATTAACTCTACCCTCGAAAACCCAGTTTCTCGAAACTGTACGTAATGTCACTGTATCGAGGTTGAGCTGTTACAACGAATTTAGCGAATGTTTCGAGGTTACTGATGGTCGGTTGCGTGCACGATAGTTTTAATTCGTAAAAGCTGGAGATGTAAGTTTCAACCCATCGATTGATAGAATGGGTTCAAAGTGATCTAAGCTGTTCCGTTTCAAATGTTATATATTCTATCTTCGGTCAGTTGAGATTCGAGTGAATCGTAATGTGCTTTCCAATATTAATTCTGAAGTTTATGGTTTTACAAACAGTTAATATGGCATCGACGTGGATAAAGTAGAGTATTAAGTTACATAAGGTAAATTCCTCTCACTTTTGAAATTATGAGTCAACCTAGCAGTTGATAGTCAATGGAATGCGATGTCGGAAAGTTATATGGTACTTTTCACGCCTTAATAGCAAAATATGATTAATAGACTGTTAAATATGACTTGCTGATTAATTTAAAAATCAGCGATGACTGATGCTACATTAAGCTCACAATTCATCTCACTCAAGATGATATCCAGAGTCGTTAATTCCTCGAGAAATTATGGCTTAGACGAAGCGTCGGGCGCAAAAATTCACACATCGCAGAGGAGCAACAACGTAAACGTAAAATATGTGCATGCAATAGTAATGTTATATTGTTAGATGAACACTCACCCGCGTTATTACTGGCGAAATTTTGATCCTTACCTGAAACAGAGGAAGCAGAGGTTGTTAGGGTGATCAAGTAGCGTCAAGGATCGTATACAACATAATACTGCCATCGATTCCGTGCCCCGTATCCGGACAACATATTACATTGCAAGGGTGTGCCACTCCACACAGCTAATTAATTCTCTCGCGGTGTATATCAATTAACGTACAATGATGCTACCCGATGTAAACGTGAAAACCCTTTCAAGTAAACTAATAATACCCGTGGGTATTTTACGCGCCTGAGGGAGAACCCGTTCAAACATTAAGCATTTTTATCGCGATCGCGATACCCAGCGGTGTCGAGAAACGAGATTCCCTAATAATTCTTCTAATTAAACGGTACTTAACAATTCTGTGTGCGCTTCGTACGAGATTCGCAGGATATCTTGAAACCGTAGAACACGGGGAATCGTGAGAATTCTTCGAAAAGTTCTTTATCGGTTTATGATTGGAGGATGGGTTTCCAAGACGTGAGCGATGAAACATTAAGTGGTCGTCTTCTGAGCGCATAAAAAGCACACGCAAAGTAGGTACAATCCGATACAGGCAAGTAAAAAAGGTGGAAGAGACCACTGAGGTTCCACCTGTTTGCTTATAAGATTTATGACGGAATCTGGTTATGACCGAACTGGAAATCAAAACACCTGCTAGCTACCAGGAAATTCGCAAATCCCATTATTTCTAATGAAAAAGGAACCAAGCAAACTTGCCGCCTGAATTCCGACGGTGGACTTCTAACGATTCCCACGGAACACGTCTAACGAGTAACAGCGGAATCATTTTGCGGGTAACGGCGCGCATGCAGAGTGGAAAGTTTGTCAGTTACGATACTGCAAATACGTTGGATGGTGTGCAGGGGGACGAAGCGGACCAGAGAAGAATCCCGCGGCGGTTCTCGCGAGCGCGCAGATACGTAAATATGCAGGATGAAATGCATAGCGCGATTCAGCTGCATAATGCGCGCGTGCGAGAGGACACGGCGCTCGTAACTGCATACGACTTGGAAGATGCAGCGCGCTCCGCGTCGGCCTTTGCCACTTATCGTTTCGAAATCGACCCGGCTGCACCACGATTCCCATTGTATCGTGTTCTGTCCGCCCCTTGTGTCTTTATTCCGGAGCAGCTTCGTTGGCGAGCCTCGACTGAGCCTTGCACCGACATTTCAATGGGGTTATTGACGTTCCCTGCGAAATTACTAATAACGTCCCCTGTGGCGTTCCCGTGCCAGAGAATTTTTCCCATCCACCCATCGCACATCGCCACTTTATTTATTAACTGCACACTTTGTTTGCAAGCGTCCGTGCCCGGGGAATGAACAATATTCCCCGCCGGTCAGTGCATTGCATGTAATATCCCGTTTCAGTGCGTGAATTTTTACTTTGGCTGTTTCGAAACGAGCAGTGCGAAAGTTGGAAATTTGCGAAACGAGTGATTCGGGAATACACGATGGAATATAAAAAGATTGGACGCGAATGGAATACACAGATGAATACACAGATTCGGGGGTTGATGACTTCTGATTTTCATCCCCTTCAAGCCCTGCCCATTCGTCCCTGACACATACGATCCTGCGTCGCGATTTCACGATTGCTTGATCGAGATCAGAATATGACGAAAGCACCGGGGATGAGGGAATCTAGTGGGAGACACTGGGGACAGCGATAAAGGACGCCCTTGCTATCGCGAAGATTGTTGCTGTCGGATGGAAATCAGCTGGCCTCTGAAGGCTATCCCCGTAGTACCCTTCGGCTACCCTATCAGCGAATATTTCTTCTGTCAGCCCCGATCTGTAGGCGCGTGGGCCGTTTCTTCGAACGGATAGCGAGAGAAGTTGACATGACATAAAAGTTGGAGGAAAAATGGAGGAGGTGTTGTTAGGGCGTATTAAGTTATCGAGAGCGGAGTTGCATTATCAGCCGTGGGCAAAGTAAACGAGCGGAACGTTCAATAGTGGCGTCGATGGATCGCGCTTGTCCGCGGAAGATTTATCGCGAGGTCGCGGCCAAATGGAGGATCATCGTCTGAACACCTTTATTCCGTTCGCCCCGTCCACTTAGGAGGATCCTTTGTCACCGAGTGTCTAGGGGTGGCGAGAAAGAAAGGAAGAGAGAAAAATGCAAATTGGGAGGGTCGTGGTTATATTCCGGACCCGTCGCGCGAATGGGGCGGGAAAAAAATCGCGCGGGGCAAGATCGACATTTTTTACAAGGTGAAGGCCCTTCTCCGTGGGGTGGCGGAGGGCACGTATATCTCTCGGCGGTCGTATTTACGTCTAATAAGAAAAATGCCGGATCAAGCGCCAGTATTTCCCGCCGTCTGTCAAATATTACTCGCCAGTGTTCCGACCCGGCGATCATCTTTGCGCGAATCGAAATTTCCAAGGTGATCGACTCCGATTCCTCGAGCAATTTCGCATATTCGCGCATCGTTCGCTACTTGTTCATACTTTCTCGACTCACGGGGGACGAAACAGTGGTTTGTAATCACGTGATTCAGGTGTGGAAGTAATTAGATTCACAAGGAAAGATCCCGAAACTGAAAATTCAAAAAATTTTGAAACTTTGTGAATATGTAGGGGATTTCCTGCTGATTACAATGCAATTTTTTTTTGCTGCCCAAATTCACTCGAAGCGAGTGAAATTAACTCCTGAAAATTCGGCTATTTTCCGATTTTGTGTTACAATTCGCGAAATGTAAGAGATAGAAAAAAAGTTTCAAGACAAAAGATATTTCTTTTAATTAGATCTATCATTTGGTAAAAAAATATTTTACAGTTCACGAGTTGTAACACAAAATTGGAAAATAACCGGATTTTCAGGGGTCAATTCCACCCCCTTAGAGGGAATTTGGCCAGCAAACAAAAATTGCGTTGTTGTCAGAAGGAAATTCCCTACATATTCACAAAGTTTCAGAATTTTTTGAATTTCCGGGTTCGGGATGTTTCCTTGTCAGTTAAGGTTAGTTGGAAATAATTTTCTTCTGTGGCTCTGCTTCTTTCGAAAGTTTTCGTTAAACGATTCGAGGGGTGTCGATATAATTTCTAAGCAATTAAGTCCTCCGGATTTTCCACGAAACGGAATTTCGGTCTTACTGCATCGTTTTTCACGTCTGCCCGATTTCATCTCCGTGATATTTGTAAAGTTAGAAATTACGTTACGCGTCGCGTAGCGGTGCGCGCGTGGGAAATTAATTTCGAAAGTACCACCAATAGCAAAATGATATTCAAGTTAAATAAACCGGCGTTTATGAGTTTTATAACTAGCACTACCACGTTTGCACGACGAAGTGGCAGAGATGAATTTGAAATAATTCTATCGATTAAAAGCCCTGCTGAGTTTCAATTAATTACTGGAAAATCAAGCACTTTTGATTTACCATATAAATATCGCCTGTATCGCTGAATCATTACGAATCGACCGCTTATTTTCACTGAATAATTAAAGAGAAAAGAACCAGGTGCAAAATTTATTCCGATAATTGACCAACGTAGCAAGCTTTTCCTAAAAGGATCAAGCGATCGTGTTTGAAGTAATGACATTCAAAGGGGGGCAGTTAAAATCTCCAGAGGCAAAGAAGGGTGGCCCAAAGGGGTTGGGTGTAGAAAATGAAACTAGCAAGAGAGATAGAGATATAAATAGCACTTTGTATCGACGTCCAACTCTTTTCTTTCCGCCTCCACTGTGCAACCCTCTCGAGTAGTTTAAGTCCACTTCGGCTTCCTTCCTCGGGGCGTGGAAACCTTTTTTCCCCGTCTCACCCCTCTTTCGATCACCCTGAATCTACCACTTAGTGCACCCTTCTTTTCCATCGAGTGTCAACCTTTTCGGGACGAATAGACTCGGTGTCGAAAGACTGCACGAAAGCTTGCAGTTGTTGCTTAAAAGACTTAAAAGGGTCCGATTCACGGAGGGCTGTGGAGCGAATGGAAATACAGTCGAGTCGGGACTGCGAAGAAGGAGAATCAATTTCGAAAGCGGTGATTGAGCTGCTGCGCGAGTTTTTCATTGAAAATAATATAGAGTCGAGGTAGAATAATATTCGTCCGTAGTGAACCGATGTTTGTTGCATTAGGGTGGCAGCGTGGCGCAAATGGAATCTCGTGTCTTGACCTCAAACGGGGGATGGTGTTCCTGAAAGGATACAAAGGAAAGAAATGTGTCCCCTGTCTGGCGGAATCCAGAGCGAAGGTCGAGAAGAAGGAAAGCTTGGGAGAAGTTAGCAGGAGGTTGGACGGCGCTCGTAAGGGCGGAAAACTGAAAAATAGTTGGCACCCGTTGCCATGGCCACTAAGTACCCAAGTCGAGGCGACGACCCACCAATACAGCACCGCTTCCATTTTCATCTCTCTTTACCATACGGCTTAAATGGATAAATTTTATTATTCTTTTCAACAACGATCGAGTTTCGAAGGGAATTACAGGCTGCTCCCACTGCTAATACCTAAAAACTACATACTCTGGTGTCTTTGAATATTTCACTCTAACGAACGTTCCGTTAGATTTCCCTGGTCCGAAATTAAAAAATTTCGTCGTCGATCATTTTTCCAATGCAATAATTCCTCACGTACTGGGAATTTAATCAATTTTACCCGTGGTTAATATTCCCATCGATCTGCACTTTTCTGTATAATTTTTTATTGCGAGGGCTTTCAATATTTCATACTTGTTAGTTGAGGTCAAATATTCGCTGCCAAAAAAACATTTCGATGAATATTTCACGAGGTGTTGCAACCGTTGTGCATTAATCGATTCGAGGCGTTTAATTCTCGTGAAAAATTTGGAAAACATGTAAATTGCACGTTCAGTGTATTGGTAGTGCCATCCTAAGCGAAGTGGCCCGGAGGGAAATACTTTTTAAACGAATCACGAGCAGTAAACCAGGGGAAAGATTTTTAGCTGATTCCAATTTCTTATCATCTTACGCGATCAGAACGGAACGCGGGCATAAAGTAGGTATACATAAACGTGGTATGCATAAAAGGAAGCGTGCGTCCAACCAGCTGCGCGCCGCTTTAATAGAAATGGCGACGCCATGAAAAATTGAACATCTTCGACATCCATTGTTCCCTGATGCCAGTAGATAAGAGAGATTGGGACCGTGGCGTGCTCCACCTTTCCCCGAAAGTCAAACCTCAATGTTATCACGGGGGAGAGGAATCGGTGCAGCTGATGCTGAAAATTCCTTCTGCGGTCTTTCGCGAACTTCAACACGTTTGAATTCATTTGTGATTCATTTCAACCCCTTCGAACCCCGAGGCACGTTCCTCAACCCGCGTCGCATATTTATCGGCGACATCTTGTTCCTTTCCATAACATAATAATAAGATGCACGGCAAAGGGGGCAGGTAACACAAGCCTTTGCTACTTAGTTAAGCTGAAAAGCATTAAATGTTTAAGTTCCCAGGTTTCGCAAAGTGGTAAGATCTTACTCCACCCCTCTGCTCCGGAAATTACCTTGCCAGTAAACGTTTTCGTACCGTGACACGTGTCTACCGCGTTAAACACGGTTCGCCACCACTTTGTCCACGATTTACATATTCCTTCCGCTTTCTAATCGAGGCTCATTGTCGCGGCAGCTCGCAGCTTCCTGATCGATAAATCGTACACGACGAATGAATATCTGCCGTTCGTGGGGGCCGAATGCCTTGAATTTCTCAAGTTCGATTATTACATCGAGCATTCATCGCGCCCGGGAATTTTCCAACGGGGTTCACCGCACTATTTTCTCCCGTTACGTCGGAATGTTCCATCCTCTAAAGGGAGAGCGCGCGAATGGGACGCCACGAATGCACCGACCCCAAAAAGGGGGTTGGCGAGGGAGGATGGGACGCCGAGGGAGGCCAAGCGAGAGAAAGACGGAGTGTAGGATCGCAGCCGGGGTATGTCTGTGTACTCCTTGTCCTGTCCTTCGATGCTTGTACTTCGTGACCCTCGTTAAGCTCTGCAGGTGAACTTTGCACTCGGCGAGCAGGTCGCAACAAATAACTTTATCGAACCTGTACGGCGGCCATCTTCCCCGAGACGTCTGCTTTCCTGCCGTTTAATTGTGCGATACTGAGAATAAATTGAAAGATCGAATTGGGGGGGGGACGGAAAGTTTCTATTGCACTTAGTATCGCGAATCTGCCGTTTTATCGGCGGTGTTCCTGTTGACCGTTGAAAATAAATCACGGCCCGCGGGCCGCTCTTAGATGCACGCAATTGGCTGTCTGCAGGCGTTGCCGAAGCGTAATAAATAGCAGCGCCGCGCCATATGGAAATGAGACGGATATTAAGTTATGACCGATCGTTTGTCTTTTCGTCCCGGCGAAATTAAACCCCGGGAACTTGAAGTTGGAGGCGGCCTGGCGAAACCGGATACAAATACAGCCGGAAGAAAATAAAACGTTGCGACCCCCTTCGTTTCCGTCGTCCTACGCGATATGCAAAGCGTGCGCGGCTTAACGCGTTGCCCGCCTGTCCCTTCTCCCCTCCGTCCCGTCGTCTCAACTGAATATAAAGAGAAATGCGACTGTTCAACTTGAGATTAATACAGGCGAGCCTCCACGGAAATTTGATGACCATCGTACCTCGAAAGCGATACCATCTTGAACGTAGTCGTATTAATTCTACAATCCGCCCTCTCCAAACGAAGCAATTTAAGTCGGGGAACGGGGAACGATTTCTAAGAAAATCCAAGAGAGAAGCCACAATGCGAACTCTCCAGAAGCAAAAGAGCGTGTAGTGGACCACGGGAAACTCGATAATTCGTCGGGCTTCCTTCCGTAACGTACTCGCGTCTGTGCACCAATCGTGGCACCGTTGCTGAGAAAACGATACGGTTCATCGACGCTCTCGAACTTGAGCAGGAGAGGCGAAGGCGTTTAGATAAAAAATTGCGGGCGAAGAGACGAGGTGCCTTCATCCTTCTCCCTCGACGGCATTGCGCCATCGCGCGCGGTATATGGCCCGAAGAACGGATGGGTATCTCGCCACGGGGAAGGGGCAGGAAAAATGTATTTCCTCAAAAATTATTCTCCGCCCCGTCTCTGTCCTGCTCGCTGCTTTCCCACCTCTCGCCCCCTCCTCTGGCCGTTAGGTCTGTCTGTACGGTCGCCGCTCAGCCACTCCTCCACCAAAAAGACGATCCACGCCACGAATCTTCCGTCGTTCCTTTTATCCACCCCGATAAATCCTCACAACGGAGCATCCAACGGCGGGGGAGAAAATTTTCACAGCCAAGCCAACGGATCAACGGATCTACCCGTGCACGGTAGCCGAAATGATATTTCTATTCCACGGGCAGTTCACCCTCGAGCAGTGGCCTGAGCTCGATAACACCGCCGGGCGATTGGTACCGATGCCAGTACGCTCTCGCGTATTTAAGCAGACGTGAACGCAACAGCTCGGCGACACATGCGGCGGGAAGACAGAATATGAATGTATATATGTATATTCAAAGGCGAAGAAAGGGGTGGTGTGCAATGGTACATTGTGCCATTTTATTTGAGAGAAGATAAGACTGTAGTAACCACAGAGCGACTTAGGTAATTGAAAAGACACCGATCCCCGCGCAGGCACAGCGGTGAACTTGATATTCCACGGTGGGAACGGAAAATAACGTCCACGAATTGTCCGAGGGGGTTCGTCCGCCGGCAGCCCGTCAGCCCGTGAAACTCTATCAGCGTAATAGTATCGCGATATCAGCCGTTCGATTACACTCTCCCGGCCTTGATACGCACGCTTTCTCTCCCCTGGTGAAGATATCCACCCCTAAGCCAACTGGAACCGGGCTAGGTAGATGGTCGAGATTTTGAAAAGACCGCAGACTTCCTTAATCCCACGCGTGGTTGGCCAGCTGGATTATTCACCCTGCTCACCCTCCGTCGCTCCTTTCCGTCCAACGTGCTCTCTGTAGCGGGAGCGGGGCGGCTCTCGCCGACTAGATACGTTTCCTCCTCGGACCGACGTTTTCCGCGGCTGATTTAGAGCCACTAATCTCGGGGTAGGGGCACGAGCAGAGACACGGGGTATGAGATGAGGACGGGGGCGGTGGGTGCATAAGGGGGGAATAAAACGAGGGTGGCTGCAGCGGAGCATCGACGAGGCCTGTGCACCGGGCGTTGCTTCGGCGAGGGTGGCTCGAATAGTTGACCGTCGTCCGAGCGTTTCGAATCAATTCTTGCCCCCCGGGCTTCTCGTATACGCTGCACGTAGGGATACCGCGGCTACATTTTCCAATAATACGACCGTTCCGCTTGCCAGGGACTTTAATCTTGTCAGTCTTGGATGATGATGATGCAGAACTACGCGCAGCTACGCGTTAGACAGACGTACGTGCGGGTTGCAGCGCAACGGGGGAACTCCGGGCTCGATGGATGCCTGCGGGATAGATTAATACCGCGAAAGCTTGGTCGAAGTGAAACGAAACGTGCATTAGACAGATTATGAAACGATAATAGTTGATATATAAGATTATAGTGGCACTGGCAACGATTAGAGCAGTATGAAACTGAGTACAAATAATGGAAGGGGATAACAAGGGAACATCGCGAACACGCATTCATCTATTGGGACGCAACTTTGTGGGTCTATAGAGTGAGTCAAGACAAGAATAACGGTATGTTTCATTCGTGCCCAATGGCCCTTTAAGGGGGTGTAGCACTATTAAAATCTCGAAAAATCGATTTTTTTAATTATTATTAATTCTGAAAGTGCCATGCTTTGTGAACATTTACAACAATTTATCGTGAGGAAATTCGAATAATTACGGAAATTATAGCGCTGAACGTAATTGAGTGTACCGTCGAGTAACGACCTCGCAGAGCGGTATTGGCGTATGGGACTTAACTTTCAAGCCGTTTATCTCGAAACTACATTTTCAAACACGGTGTATATCATGACTCTTGAACGAATCAATAGTTTCGTTAAAAATTTTAACTGGAGCTGTAGAATTCTTTTTTATATCGTGTGGAATTTTCGTATCAACATTGGATGTTCGTAAACACATTTTATAACTGATTAAAGACGATTCTTTTCCATACAAATGTGGAAAAAAACTTGATTCGTATGTAACTTCTACAATTTTTGTTTAATATTCGCCAGCAAAGTTCCACACGATATGTATTAGTGTACAAACTAATCATCCCAAAGTATTTTGCTTTTAGATGATTGATTCACTTGGGACTATGTACACCAATTACAGCTGCGGGCTATGCGGGACCATCTTTAGCGTCAAATAACTTGAATAATTTTCAACATTCTGACAATTTTTTTATTTTACACTACCGGTAAAAGCGTACATAAAAAACTGTGAAAAGTGCCAGTATGGTGATTATTTGGTATCTAAGCAATCCAACCGATAAGAAACCATCGATTTTAGTCGTTCAATAGTCCTATACCCCCTTAAGGGGTATACCCGTTTGAACCCTCGAAAAATGTGTACATTTTGTGGATTTTTTTACAAGTCAACTGCTTGATGAATATTTCCCGTTTTTTTTACTATGTTTACATAGTATTATGAACTACTTATAAAAAAAGTTTCAGTTAATAAACTATTGTTTTTCGGAAGTTATGGATACATATCCGAAAGTCTCTCGATTTTGAACGGCTAAACGGTGGGCGTAAAAACAGCTGTAGGTCGTGTCTGAATTAAAAAACAATAAAATCTTCTTATAAAGTATGTCAATAGCTATCGTCCATCGGGGTCGATTTTGCAAAATTTGATAAATAAAGAAATGGTGAGAGATCAAAGGTAAAGTTACATTTTTCTAAGAGAAAATGCCACCTTTTTTCTTTATAAATAATAAACGGGGAATCGGAATAAACAAAGCCCTCGATGGACGATGTGGAATCTTATTACGATCCTGCATGCAAAATTGGAAGTGAATTGGTTGAACGTAGCGCGAGTTTTTAGGTCCACCGTTTAACCGTCTAAAATCGAGAGACATTCGGATATGTATACATAACTTCCCCAAAAACAATAGTTTTTTATCTGAAACTTTTTTTTTAAGTAGTTCATAATACTATGTAAAGATAGTAAAAAAACGGGAAATCTTCATCAAGTCGTTGACTTGTAAAAAAATCCACAAAATGTACACATTTTTCGAGGGTTCAAACGGGTATACCCCTTAAGGGGGTATAGGACTATTGAACGACTGACACCCTTAAGGGTGTGAAAACTTACATGAAACTGAAATAGGCACTCCCACTTTTTCGCGTATAACTCCTAAAATACAAGAGACAGAAAAAAATGTTTCGAACAAAAGTTTAATGCTGCACTAAGCGCTGTAAACTAGCGTTCACAAATTTTTGAAAAACGTTTGCTTTCGTCAAGTATTTTCTTTTCTAAACTCTTTTCACAATTTTGTCAACGCAAGTTTGCAGTGCTTACTATACCATTAAAATTTTGTTTAAAATTTTTTCTCTGTCTCTTGTACTTTAGGAGTTATACGCGAAAAAGTGGGAGTGCCCATTTGACTTTGAGATTAGTTTTCACACCCTTAAAGGACGATTGCGCACGAATGAAACATACCGTTGTTCTTGTCTTGAGTCACTTTATAAACCCACAATCGGTGAGTAAGGGTTCGCGGTGTTCCTTTTGTAAGTGCCCGATTGTGACGATTTTGGGGCTCCTGGTTTGAAAACAAGAAGTGATCGAAGCAGGTGAATAGAACCGTGGGACGGTGTTGCAGAAAGAGATAGGGGATGAGTACATCCCATTGAAGCCTAATCGATGAGCTTGTATGCGTCGTCCCCTGTCCTCCCTTCGTTGCACAAACGAAAACGACCATTAGGAATGGGGAAACTAGAAATTATTGACGTAATATTGGAAACCAATAAGGACACAGATGAGCATTGGCCAGAAAGCCGTTATTAGATATATGTTAGGCCGTACGTGCACGGAAACGCCGGTTTACACGTGAATTTTCGTCAGAATGTGCAGCAGACTCGCGCACGTGCGGGATCCAATAAAGTTATGTGACTCGTCCAGGTTTTATTCATCTGCACAGTGCATTAAAGTCTAACGATACTCGTCGAGATCAAACAGGAAACTGGAAATCGTCTGACATTAGGTTCGTCGAAACGTGTCACCTATTAATATATTACTTCGTTTCCACTTTAATTTGAAATCCTATTAGCTCTTACAACCTGTGTCACCCCCTTCAGGCGCGAAATACGTGTCATCCACATTCTATTGCATAATTCTCCCACCCTCACGATTCCCTCGACGTCCTCCTCCATGGCAATGATACTATCGCAAGAAATAATTACCCTTTGTGACCCAGCCAGTGTAACCTATATCTATATTTGTGTCCATCTCGAAACAGAACCTTGTGCTTACCCCTGTTTCGCAACCCCCGAACGGAAATACGGGGCGCAGCAGTACAACAACCGGCTGCTCTCAATCTTTAATACTTCCAACAGAATCCACAGCGCATAACGAAGTATTCGCGGTTGCAGCAGCGAGGCGCAGCTCCGCTCTTAAGATTGCCACGGCGGCTCGTATTTGCGCTGGTTAAATATAATAACAGCAGGGGCTCACTAAATTTTTGCTGGGCAAAATGGCCCGTTCGGGTTAGAGCGAAACAACGTACCACGGGGGGGGGGGGGGGGGTAGAGAGAACAAACAATGGATGTGGGCTGGAGATGAGAAAAACGCAATCGCGCGACACCCACTTTTCGCGGACGTCGCGCTATGGATGACACTTTATTAAAAGTCGCGGCCCCGGCCACGTTGGGGGGCGCGGCGTATTAAACTGGCAGGATATTAAAATATGTTTCGCGCGGGCGGAGCGAGAATCCTGCTCGACCTGTTTCCCGCTTTCCCGTGTGCCCTATGACGCAGGCGCGGCTTCATTAAAAGTTTTCCACGGGCGAAAGACGCCCGAGGATAAAATTGCCTCGCGCTGGTAACGAATTCGTAAATATTACTGCTGGTACGGGTTGACTCGCTGTATCAACTAGCCGATTCTCTGGGAAAGTGGACGTCGGAGTAGCTTCGAGACAAGAGGGGCCTACATTTTTCAACTGCTCGGAGAAACAGGTCGTGCTCTGTGGTAAAAATGAAATCCAAGCGCAGTATTCAGGTTTGCTTATTGTAGCATACCGTAGAGAGTTAGTTACTATATTGTCGAGGCTTGTGGGTCCCCGTAGTACGAAGGGAAATAGAATCACGAATAATCGTCTGCAATGTTGCTGAAAAGCTACCAGCGAACAAGCGATGCCTCATTCAGGACACTTTTACGATAACCTGCGAATCCGATCCGCTGATATCTCCCGCCAACTCCGAGTCTAATTTCCAAGTTCTCCCCGTGCAGAAGAAGTTCTCATTTACCGTAACTTTTTTAACAGGCCGTAAATCGGACGTTCCCCCGGGGCAAGGGTTCGGGAGTGGAGGGGTGGGATCGGAGATAGGAACACTATTCCGACAAGCTTTCCGCCATATAAAGGTAGTCGAAGGAGAGTCGCAGTGGCAGCAAGCCAACTCGTACTTTGTCGCAGAATCTTCACAAAAGAAGCTGCTATGCGCCGTTGAACGTATTGAGACACCTTCGTAGCAGGTGGCATTGCGAGACGTATAAAAAGAGAAAGCCCTCCGCGCCCTCCCCCTCGCATTTATTGACTCGGGCTATTATACGCGGTGCCAGAGATTTAAGCAGCAACTCCAGGCTCGCCCCAGCCTTCTCGCTCCTGCTTCTTTCTTTTCACCGTGCCGCGTCTTTAATATCCGAGACGTTCAATTAATTATTGAAGGAACAATATTAAATCACGAGGTCCAGGGAGGCAAGGAGTATGGTGCTTTAACGTAAAATGAAAAAATATTCCCCGGGGATAAGTATTAGCCGAGCGCATCTACTTTCCGTGTTATTAAACTCTTCGACCGTTCCCACGATAAGTAATCAATTAACCATGGCCAATACATCCCCTCGCTCTATCAGCGTCCCAATCCCGTCTTTACACGCAAACAGTGCCCATCCGCCGTTTTCACATTCTCCCGCGACGATTCGCTTCTCGCTTAACGCCCTTTGTCCCGTTGCCTGAACGCGTTCGCTTTATTCGCCTTCGTGGTTCCTTTTTCCGCTCCGGCCGAGCCCTTTTTTCACTGGCCGCCTAGGTAAACGGTGAATAATCGTCTGGCTGCGATCCTTTTGTTTCCCTCGGAACAATGCGGTCTTCCAGAGTTTCCTGCGCGGCAACTGCGTCTGACCGCAGGCTGAGCGCTACTACTTGAGAACTCTTCCCCGCGCACCTGCGTCACTCACGCTGCTACCGATCCCTTTAAAATAAATACCAGAGCTATTCGCGTTCACAGGGGTGATAAATAAATATTCGAACTTGTAGAAAGATCCCTGCCGTCACTTCTCGAGCGAAAGGCGATCGCGAGCTAATCGAGTGTCATTACCCTGGAAATTCCGTTAGGCGACATTACCAGTGCACCTCGAAGGGCCCCGCGAGACTAACAGTCTCGGTAAATGCCGCTGCAGGAGGCCAGAATTCATCCGCTGAGATTCACGCGCCCTAGTCTCGATCCGAATCTCGGTTTGCGTTCCTCCCTCGTTGCGGCCCAACCCCTGACCCCGCGTTCTACTCGCGAGATCTACGAAGAGGGTGGACGACCCGGGCGCTTGTCGGAGAACCCCTGGCTTTATTATATTTAGCGAGTGCAAACAGTCGTTCCTGCAATCTACGAAGCCCGGCGTAGTAGTGCAAGCAGGTAATGCTACTTCCAAAGTGACTCTATTATTGCAGTCGAATATATTATACAAACATGGCTGCCGTCGGTTAAACCCCCTCACCGGCTGGCTATCCCCCCATCGTCCCCCCCCCCCCCCCCCCACCCTCACGTAGGTTGGCTCGCGCGCCCTACTACTCCTCACGGCTTTATGCATTAGTGATGAACTGCTTCCTAACCTGAAATTGTCTTTCTCACCGGGACAAGCGCCGCCACGGCCGCTCCCTTTTCCCTAGCGCGGAGCGAGCCGTGTTCTCGGATCTCCTCTCTTTCTTGGCTATTTTCAGCCGCTCACTCTCCCCCCTCAGCGAATTATTCAACGAGATGTTTTAATATTCAGCCACCCCCTCCGAAGCCGAGTTTTACAATGGCCCCCGCTCGCGCGAGCCTCGAGAGCGCGACGGAATTGTTTGCGATTAGTTTCACTGGTAGTAAAGGCGAGAGGGATGCTCCTGTAATAACATCCCTGGTAATGAGAGAGGAGGGAGTGTCGCCAGTGTTGTAACAGTGGGGAGATGGGATTGGGGCTGGATGGAGCAGGCGCGATTTATCACTGATGAAATGTGAAATAGGTGGATAGGCGGCAAGGTTCTGTAGAGACTCCCCGAATTTCAGGATAACTTCTTCGGTTCTGTCAATGGCGCAGCAACAACAGTGGAATATAATCGCATGATGAGAAAGGATCGAGTGAAATGAACGAGGAAAGGAAAACACGCTCGGCCGTAAAGCGAGAGCGGATCCATCAAGGGGCGGCGGCGAAATGATTATTTTTAATATAGAGAGCCGGAACGACGACAGGGATACGAGGGAAGTTCGCTGAGAGGATCGTCAGAGAGACGACCCTGCGGGGATGAACGGGCTCGGCACGGTTCAGGGTCTCGAAATTAATTTCAGAAAAGGAAAACAGGTGATATCGATTCATTTGAATATCCACTCGAGCCCCCGCGAGCGGACCGCGTGTTCCGGGCTTTCGATATCTTCCGGATATCGATAATACCCTTTCGGGCGAGTAATTTTATTTCTGTCTGGCGGAATATATTAGTTCTTTTGGTGGCGGCTCGCCGGGTAACTTATACCCTTCCTCGCGTTTGATCTCCCCATTCTGGCTTCCTTCGAGCACGCCATCCGCCCCTTATCGTAAAGGAACTTTTACGAGGCATGCACGGCAAGAATTTTTTGTATTAAATTTTATGCATACATGCGTCTTACGCGCACGAACGTACCACTGCCGCAGTATAGTCTCTCCCCTCCGCCGGGGAGATTGTCAATTCGGTGGCGAACCAGCCGCGCGAAGTTAGGGCCTTCGACCATGTTCACCTGTGCCGATGTGCCTCGAAATTCAGCCAAGGGACATCGATCTTATTCAATATTTGTGGCTTAGGTGCGCGCTGCGGGTCAACAAAATATTATTCTGCAGTTTCTGTTCTTTTATAGTGGAGTATTTTGGGAAATGGAGTGGCCCAGCCTGGGATCTGTGAGATTAGGGTGGCGTTAGAATTTTACAATTGTTTAAGTGGACGCCCATATATATGATTTCTGGATGCTCCATGTAAGGGAGAGTGGGGTAAACACGAACGCGGGGTAATCGCGAATGCGATGGTTACGGCGTGTTAATAAACATAAACGATGTTCCCTCTCCACTAGCTAATAGTTTAGGTCGGATCCAACGCCGGGCAGAAAGTTATAAATACAGAACGCTCATGCTATTCAAGATAAACACAATTTATTATTTTCATCATGTTTAAAGTAATATTTTGTCCATTTTCAATTGCATGTAATTACTGTTGAATTAATGATACAATTGTTTTTTTTTATGTTGAAATAAAGCACTTTTTTACCAACATTTTGTGACCAAGGCGTTGCTTGAATCATGATTCTAACCTCTGAAATAAATTATTATTTATTTTTTGATGTCGTAAGGTATTGACGAATAAATCGGATGGAGTAATCTCGAACCTTCGGGATTAGCACCGTTAACCGATTTTGATGAAATTTTCAGCATCTATAAAACTTAATTAAATCTACAAAAAGGATTTTTGAATTTTCATTACAGGCTCAGAAGAAAAGTATAAAAAACGATCTTTACTATTTTTTTCAATATTCCAACAATTGCAATTTTTTCTAACGGACAAGAAGACGAATTTGAAAAATACATTAGGTATAGGTTGTAGCAACATTTTTTATGGGTTGACAATTGAAATCGCGATTTCTGTGCGACTTCTGCGATATTTAACACTCTGTTCGTGATTACCCCAAGGCAGTCGAGTAATCACGAACACCAAGGGTTTTGCTTTTTCACAATAAAGTTGATTTTTATTATAATTTTTCAAAAATTCGTCACAGTACTTTATAAATGAATAGCTTAAGTATGTTTCTAAATAATAAACAAATTCATTTCTCTCATAGTTTTCGTTTTGTTTGCTTTTTTGCTTAGGTATTCGCGATTACCCCACTCTCCCTTATATACCGATTTATGATTCGCGAATGGTCTAATTGGGAACTCAGAATCCCATGAAAAGTGGGTTTGTACAAGAGACAGAGGGATTGACTGGAATCGTTGATGGTGGAAAGGGGGTGTTTTCAGAGCCGTTAATGCCTCGGTGCAACGCGACGCGATATTATACGCGGGACGCGGTATCGTAAAGCGGCGTGCATAATGAATACAGAATACTCCCGTTGCCGGCGTTAATTACTCTTTACGCGCTAGTAAACAGTTAAAGGTGGCGAAGGAATCAAAGGGCGGCAAAGAGGGAGGAGAGCACAGAAGTATAAACGCGGAAGGAACGCACACAGCTCTTCGAGTTGAATGACGTAAGCCAATTTTCGATGGCATGTTTATGTACCTACTCGCTTTCCAATTCGAGGCGAAACAATACCACACGCTGGAATATCCACAAGGCATTACTATTGTCGTTACACGTGTACTTGTAGTTAAAAATTCTATTTTCCAGAGAGAAAAAGCGTTGACCCGTGCCGTGAGGCGACATAACCGTGCGTGTGAGCAGTGATGGATGAACGTCCCTCGCAGAGCCACTCGTAAGTTGATTATATTCTGCGAGCCTCAGATACTTTTAGATACTTCCTACTTTCGCTGGCTTATTTGTAAAATTATTTCCTGTTTAGAAACGACATCGAACAATAACAAAGAAGAATTAATTAGGTACATCTGTTAATTCCTTTTTGCTTCGAGACACTCCCTTCTGCGATCCCACAAAGCTCTGAAAAAAAAATGGAACAACAACCCCCGAAGAAGTACGAAGAAGAAAAGGAAGAAATCTGATTCTGGAGGGAAAAGTTACAATACGCGCCACAAGACGGATTAAACTCGATGTCCAGCCGAAGGTTTTACTGGACTTCGCGACATTCGCGGGGCGAAATATAATCGAGACTTTTCCAGGCTGCTGGACGGCGTATTTTTCGTCGTGAACACGCGATTTCCCTTTCAAATGCCCGCGGGTTCTATACGAGACCGGCGGCTCGCGTATTATTTGGTCCCGTGAATGGATGAAAATTGCCAAAAATAGCCGGAAACGGATGTGCAGGCGTGGCCGTCCGACGAAATGGTGGGGGTGAATAGGGCACGGAGGACGGAGGGGGTTGAGTGCAATAGTGCCATTACAGCATTTTCGAAAGGCATTGCCGTCGCAAATTATCGTCTCCGGTGCAATAATGCCAGGATGTGTATACACCGACTTCTTTTTTCCGCCTATTGAGTAATCGAAGGATTGTCTCCCACCGCGCTCTACAAAACGTCAATGCCGATACGCAGAAGAAATCATAGATGAATCATTGAGAAGAATATCGCTAGAAGAAGGCGTGCTTTTTAATTAGACGCTTGCTGAATGAGAGCTTCTATTGCGATGGTAGAAGCTTTCTTTTCCGATATTTCCCTCAAGTGAATGGAGTCGTCTGAGCTTGCTGTATAGAAGGAATCGTTTCGAAACTTCGATTAAAAAGAGGAAAGGGCGTCGAAGCTTTGATAAACGCTCCTTACATCCAAACTCACCACCACTACTCTTTAACAGTACAGAAACGCCAGCACTTTATGTCACGTTTCTTCGACCACTGCTCAGTACCAATTACACCAGCTGCCAACGTAAACGCACACAATATCAGTTGTCCAGAATCTGGGTTCTCTGAATTCTCCCCCGTGGCGGAGCATTTCGTTAAGCTTCAAATCCTGTAACGAATAATAATTCCGTTATAAGTAGCACTCGACCGACTGCAGCGGGCGGAAACGATGAAGTTTAGGAATAAATCGTGTCGGATGTTCGTGTGTATAATGATACCTGATCCGCGGCGAGTACTCAACAGACCCAGTCGGGACGAGCCGAAAACTTTTTAAATAATTACAGGGAACCGCGTCGCTGGGTCAGGCGAGGGGGGCGGCGGGGCGAAGTGTTGCAATTGAGTGGGATAGAGGCACGGCGCTGCCATCGTCCCCCGGTGCCCCGTGCCCCATTCCCATCCACCACGAGCCGCCACCTCCACGCTCCTGCCCCGCGGCCATTAATGGGAAAAGTTTGCTTTTATCTTTTAAACGGCCGGCAACACTACTAATTTCGAACTTCAGGCGTTACTTGTACCTACTCCGACGATTTCGAGTGGGTACACCAACGCCGCGAGAGGGTCTACCACCTCGTAACGTCGCCCCACTATTTTCCTGACAGATAGAGAATCGCTGTAATTTCTTCTTTCCTCGGGAGACATAAAGGAAACGGATGTAGAGGACGGTATCATGGTTAGGGGGCTGGACTCCCTAATTCTCTTTTCTCTCCTTTCTTACGTTCGCCTCGGACCAGTTGTAGGCGGGACGGGTACGTGGCTGAGTGACGTTTCTTGTCGTCGGGGATAGAGAGTTTAGAGTGACAGTGTACGAAGTTGAATTTGTTATCTTGCTGGTAAAGACATCTAGGGGAGAGGTGGGATGAAAGGTACATTTTTGTTTAGGACCACATAGTAAAAAAACTAAATAACCATTCGAGTTCTAATTGGTACCATTAGAAAGGCCAGTTATCTGGCTATAACAGTACACGTTCATATTAAGCTTCTCTCTATATTTATGTCTTATTTTTCGCTTTCTAAAAGAGTGTGTTTTGTCCCTTTCATAAATTGACTGTATTGAAAGGGACAAGGGTGTTTATGAATAGGACAGTGTAATAAAACAAGGTAATATTAATATTATTCCTTTAACTATTATTTCTGTTGATACCGAAATCGCAGTATTGATGTCGACAAGTCTACAAGTCGACGTTTTCCTCAAATTACATAAATACCACGGCATTGCAAAAATATTTGTAACAAACTTTACATTATGCTTACATACTTAAGTAACAAAGAATAATACTCACATCAGAAAACAATAGATAATACTTTCATTAATAACCAAACACATATTCCTCAGATTAATCCAAACTATGTTAATTAAAAGATCTTAATTGGCATGAAAATTAATCAAAAACATCTTGATGTGTGGTAAATATTCTTTTATTAACAATGTTCGGTTTATCAAAGGGGTGTCCCTTTCATAAATTTGTTTTGTGTCCCATTCATAAATATGGCAACACAATTGAAAACCTAATCTCTACAGTTACAATATTGAACAAAAGATTATCTAACATATATCTTATTGTTCCTGAATAAATATCAGTGCAGATGTAATAATAAAGAAATCAGTCATTGGTAACAGCACTTGGCAACAAGTTTCGAGAAAACATAACAAATTTTACTTTGAAAAATTCAACCGCGTATCACCGCCATCTTTGAAATGGCAGCGACCTGAAGTTAGGCGTGTTTGGGCATGCATTAGGGTTGCTACAAAATGAAAATACTTTCGTCGTGGGAAGAACCCTTATCTTTCATATAATTGCAATGTCCCTTTCAATACGTGTCCGTTTCATCCCACCTCTCCCCTAGTATACTAACGATTCCTCACAAAAGTGTAGAAGTCAATGCTATAGCAACAGACGAGGCATTACCAGACTCTAACCTAATATATTAAGCTCATCGATCCAATCCCGGCAATGAGCCCAACTCACAACAAACCCTTCCAATAACGCCCAGAATTGGGATCGTTAAGCCGAAAGGATGAGCTTCAGCAGTCCGTGAAAGTGCCCTCGGAGACTCGGGAGTTCCCGTGCAGTGCTTATAGATGGAGAGGAAAAAGAACGAGATCGCCCTCGCGATTTGCTTAATCGAGATCTCGACTTCAGTGTCCGGACGTGCTGGACAATTACACCGACCAACAGAGCCATCCAGGCCCTCCTCGAACTCTCTCCGTACCTAGACACTCGAGCAGCGGCTGTCTGCGAGCACGTGGGGGCTAACGAGTGGCGCGCAGCTTGATTTAGAATCGTCATCATCCAAGACGATCTCGGCGATAACAAGGGAAGCCCGGGCACTCGACGTTAAGTCCTTAAGTCTTATCCGGGCTGGCTTAAAAGTGTCACGGTTCGTTGCCCCGTTAGGACTCCGTTCGACGACGGAAGGCGTAGCGAAGAGCAGAGGGTCGGCTGCGATTCCGTGGTACGCTATTAAGCTGATTTCACGTCGCATTTAAAATAAGCCGTGAGAACGGCCACGAAGGAGCAACGCCGCTCGCGGCAATTACGGGAAGATCGTGGCCCCCGGCCACGGTCGAGCCGCGTTAATTAATCCTCCCTTATAAGACAGGCCCTGGAGGGAAAAAGGCAGACGGTCGGAACCAGTGGGGGGGGGGGAGGAGGGGGGCGCAGGAAGGTGGAAGCACAGTGTAAGAGATGATCCTTGGGCGACGAGCACGGATTCCCTCGCGATTATTGGTTCTCTTTGAGAATGATTAATTAACGGGACTCCCGAAAGGAAACCGATATTGGAGGAGGATACCGTGGAGGTATCCCGTTTGCGTAGACGCGTACGAGGGTGTCCCTCGAGGAAAAGACAATGGGACTCGAGGAGCACGCAGGGTGGGCATCAGGCGAAACGTGAAATAGCGTAGTGAACTTAGAATCGAAAGATTAATAGCCAAGGGGGAAGTGAACAGCTTTCGATGTTCCCTCCGTCCGTCGACCCTTCGCTTTGGTATACCTTGTATGTGCCATACCGCGCGCCCGCGCCTAGCAGGATTGTTAAAGCGAGTGTAACGTGATTACTCGCCCGGGCAAACCGTTTTGTGTCAAAACTCTTGTTTAATTGTCACGACCATTAAGTCCCCGCTGACGTCCCCGGACTAATCTGTCTCCTGACTCGCGCGTACGGATGCCTGAGTTTAATGAAACACGCTGAAGCCCCGGCGGAGAAGACGGCCTGGAAGGACTCGTAAAAGTTACGTCGAGGACGGAGCCTCCTTCGAAAAGAGGACACTGACGTTTCGAAGTGGCTCGAAAAACTCTGGAAAACCTCGTCGAAATTCGTTGAAAGTTCTCCCATCGGACCGTAACGAGGGGCCCTCGTTAGGGCGCGCCAATTAATTGAAGCGCAGCCGACAGATTGGCTGGCGAGAAACGGAATCGACGAGGAGGACGATCGAGGAGCGGCGTAGCCTTCGGTGAATCGGGCCCCTTGATCCGAGTGGAGGGAGGCCACCCGTTTCTTATCGGTCAAGTACAGAGTAGCAGATGGCGGGCGACGATAAATCCGCGTGTGAGGGGCGCGGCAATTCCGCTGATACGTATCGCGGCCGTAATACACCATATAAAGTGTAATTAGGATCCACCGCGGTGCGTTGTACAACATTGTTAATCCGAGCGGAAGGCACGGGCCACGATCGGTCGCCCGTTTCGTGTCGCGGTGACTAGACGGATAAAGCTGTCCAGAAGTAGTTTAAGCCGCACCCCCTCCTTTCCGGACGTAACAGCATCCGGACCCATTAAGGCCGAGATAGAGGCCGTTACAGAGTAACAAGCTACCGGGGCTGCTTACTTGCCCCGAGCTGTAACGATAATCGGAGAGAACGGGAGGACGGGTTGAATTCACGGTGGCCTCGGTGTTTTTCGTGCACCCGAACGTGTCGACGCTACGCGTGGAATTTCAGGTGGACAGCAAACGAGAGGCGATTGGGTGTAAGGGGACCTACAACTCGACTCACCAATGAGAGAGTAGAAGAATGAGATCCACGGACGAATTAACCGGTTAGGTATCCTGGAGCCGTGTCGCTTACAATTAGACGCGCAACTTCATGCAAGTCAAGAATCTCGTGCACGTGCCGCAGACGCCGCCTGTTAGAAACTTTCGCACTCGCGACGGTTCTAGAGTGTTATTCACGTCACATCCTTTGCCTTCCTAATGTAGCCACCCCCAAAATGATGTACCACCCGCCACAGTTATTATGTAGGTAAGTAGTAAACTCGACAGTTGAAACGCCAGAGTAAGGGAAAGAATATGCAAGGGCGTAGACGCGATATCTTGAAAGATCTTCACGTAGGTGTTCTTAATGTGTGCCGACACAAGCGAGGCCCGATCTACGGCCTCGATTTTAAAGTCTAATACAGAAAGCGGCTTGGCGCGTGCGATAGGTCGTCAGCTTCTCAGCCGACTCGTCCCACTTTGAAATTATTCTCGAACTCGGCTGAAACATGCCACCGCCAGGCGGGCTATCCTACCACCGAGGGGTGGAATCACTATCGTGCGAGCCTTCCGCTGTAAACAACGTTCTGCAGCCCGCCATCCGCCCCCTTACTTATTGCAGACGTTCTTGGAATTCCGTTTAAGGTGATTCTCGACTGTCGCGAAGTAAGTAACCGTGATTCTGAATTCAATATCGCATCGCGATGAATTTCATTACGGCATACCTGCCGCCGGACCCGGACAGACTTCGCGAATTAAATGGAGTCGCGCCCCCCCCCCCCCCCCCTCCTGCCTGCGTAGTTTCATTATGCCCCGGCCTCGAAACGCGGGGCAACCGTGTCTCCTTTAAGCGGCAGCCTGCACGCAATGTACCTTCCACGGAGGCAAACACCGGGGATGTATAGGGGTGTACACACACCGAGGGGAGGACGGAAGAGGAGAGAAGGGCTTTGCCCATCCGCGGCGCCACTGGGCGACGTTTAATCGCTGAAGAGCGGAGAGACCTCGTTTGGGGATATTTTCTGTTAGCCGTGGTAAAAATGGATTTCTCGGTGGAAAGAGAAACGGGACAAGAGGATCGACTTCGTAGGGTTGTAGATTTTTAATCCCCTTACGTGGGGTACGCGGATCTATCCAGTGTTTATTCTGTATTCCCTATTCCCTATTCCCTATTCTCGACTCTACTTCTCTATTCCCTGTTGAATATCTTCTTTACGTTCGCCGGTACATCTTGGAAATCGTTTCGGAGGGTTGATCGACGTAAACCATTTTTATTTGGCTGTAGTTGGCGAAAGTTTATCGAGATTCAACGCTGATGTATTTCAGCGCGCAGTCTGTCCCCCTGCAGGATCTCCTGGTCTATAAATCTAAGCGTACTCGTCTGAGCGCAGCGTTGGCCTGGGCAGGGTGAGAGGAGAAGAGGCCGATCCCGCGCGTAGAACGAGGAAGATGGAGGGGAAGAGTGGAATGGATGGTTGGCGATGGCGTTAAACTCCGTGAAAAAGGAAGATTATCCTTTTGTCCTGCGCCAGGGTGTTCCTTTGTCCGAGTTGAACACTCTGTCGCGACAACGTGTTTTTGTTCCTGGGCTACTTTCAACCCTCACCAATGTATCCATGCCAGATTAGCCACCTGGTATTAACCCCTTCATCATTTTGATTCCCCACCCCATCAACCATCTCGAATACCTCCGTATAGTATACCAGACCCCTGCCACGCTCGTGTCCATGCACACATATGTTCCACGCCATTCCGCTGGGAAGTTAAATCCTAGGGCTCTGTATAAGCTATCCCTTTGCCTCGCTCGCTACCCACTTCTCTGGCTTTCCCTACGCGTAGACCGCGTCGGGAGGCACATGCAAAGACTCGTAATATTCCCACCGATGCCCGTAAAACGTGACTAGTAGCTATGCAACTGCATAGTCACATCGTAATCTACACCTATTTCCCTTTTTCTTTGCCCACCGGCCCTCTGCGCCCTTTTGTGGTGAACGTGCAGAGACGTCCACAAATAAGCTTCTGCGCCGACTATTTTAATCGCTTCGTTCCCTTGTTCTTCACTGAAAGACAATTACCTCTATTTGAGTCGCGGTGAAGTGGGTATTCCGCTTTGAATTATAGGATCCTCGGATAAGAATTGACGTGGAAAATAAAAGCCTTTCCCGCTGTGGAGTGGTAATTTAAAGAGTACGTTGAAGATGCTTCATCATAAAATCGAGCAATACCGTCGTCGGTCTGACTTTTCAGCCAGCTATTCCACTGCCACTTACCGCTCGATACGTCTCAATTAAGGCTGACTCGACACGGACCCTCGCTACTTGCCGCATCATCGGCGAAGCAGTATATTAATTATGTGCCCGTTTCCTCGCAGCCTTTTCCCATAAAGAATCATAAATGATGCCCAACCCCGTGATAAAACAGTAATATTAATATTTAAACAACCGACTTATAAACGAATATAAACAACATCGTTCGTGCTGAGTAATGTCCCTAAATAAGTCACTGGTATTATCAGCGCATAACCGTTTCCTACTATTAACAGCAGCCGGATATCGCCACCGTTCCATCGGTGACTCCCCGAAGGAACGAGGAATATCGGAAACTCGCCCCTTTAAACAAACCTCGACCGAAAGTCAACTGGAATTCTCTATTAATCTTGGCCACGCCGATCGCCAGAGCTCGTAACTATAATAGTTTCACGGTGAGGCAGCGGCAGGGGGAACAGGGGAGGGGGGGGGGGCAGCAACGGAAAATTCACACTCGCCATCGGCCGCACAGGATCGCGTTCACCTTTTAATACTTTCCCAGGTTTAGAGATAACGCTTTGGTCGGTCGAATCGGCTCCATCCACGTTGAATTATGCGATTATCCGACGTAACGACCGATACACGCGGCCAGAACAGAGTGCGTCATTGTTCCATTTGTTACGTTTCGGTGGGCTGACTCTGGGCGTGTTGAGGATTCCGCGAGCGCGCGAGGGATGCGCGGGGCTGCGGGGGGACGGGAGGAAAAAGGAGAAATTGAAGGTTTCGCGCGAGCGCGAAAAAAAACGCCGCCGCATCGGTGAAATACTACCCAGAAAACCGAACGGTCTTCATAAATCCAACGCGTAAATCAGTCTTTATGGAGTTCCCCCCTGGGCGGTGGAAGCTATTTGGAACGTGGCAGGTATGTATGTATGTACGCGGATGCACACGTACGGGGTGGCGTCGCGACGCTAGGAGAACGCGTTTCACACCTGCTGCGCGATGCACCTTATGCGGCTGAAGCTGCATCGACCGGTTTGCATACGTGTCCCTTGTCTTGGACTAATCACGGGGGTTGATATTGTTGTTGGAAGCCTAGGTAACAGTCTCAGCCACAGATTACGTACCTACGTCCCACAAAAGTGTTATCAACTTGTTCAGATTCTTGCAGCCGGAATCATTGGAATTTATTCCTGTCAGACTTCTAACCTTCTAGATTCCAGTCTGAGATATTGAAAGCTGCATGCTGCTGGATTAACCAATCAGCAAAATAAGCACGTGCGTAAGGCGTCAGGAGAAACGAGGGCACCATGGAAATTTTTTGAATTTTAAAATCTACAGTCTGTTCAACAAGAAAGGAACCGGCGAGTTTCCGAGAAAAATAAAAAATCTCTTTCTCTCGCTCTTCCTCGGCGCTATTGCGTCATCGATGGGCTACGACGCCAATACCTATTCACTTTAGTACCTATCGCTTGAAATGATGTATTAGGCCGACGTGCATCATACTGAGTAGGGAAGACCGGGGAAATTTGATACGTTTTTCAGTTTTCAATTTTTTTCATTTTTGTTTGAATTATTTACTTAATAACAAATATGCTAAAATATACTTTGGTCCTTCTTCTTTAATATATTGCAAATGAAAAGTTGAGGAAATACATACAAAATGAATGAAAAAATGTTATTTGGACGAAGGTAAAATGTATCAACTTACTCCACTGCGGGGCATGTTGATACATCTGTAAAATATCCGTTTAATGAGTAAAGGATGGATGTCTGGAATATCCCACTTTAACATGAGGTGCTTGCTTCTGTTTATTAATGTATCTTAATAAAGTCATTTTATCTATTCCGTATATTTTCGCGCTTTGTCGTAACGACATTGCCTCCTTCTCCACACCGACACACGTTTTTAGAAAAATATTTTGCGGTATTTTGTTGCGATTCGTTTTTCTCACATAATTTCGTAACATTTTCCTAGAAATAAAAGGAAAAATTCAATTAAAAGTAGTCGGTGAAAATTGATGCACCGTATCAACATATCCCAGAGAAAACGTATCAACTTACCCCACAGGAAGACATTATGTACAAACATCTCCATAAAAAAATGTAGAGCATATAAACAAAATAACAAAACGTAATTACCTTACCTTCAAAGGACTCAATGTGATGCCCAATTAATTCCCGTCTCAAGACGGATTGGAAAGTGAACACAACTATTTACTTCTACTCTATAGAAACGAAAACAGTTAAAAATGGATTGCTACCGTTAAGGTACACAGACGTACGCTAGATCGTAGTAAATAATTGAACAAGAAGCTTCACATATCTCGCACACAAGGAGCTACATTTATACAGTGTCGAGATAATTCGTCTGTATCAACCTGCCCCCTGTATCAACTTGACCCGGTCTCCCCTACTGTGTACGCGAAAGGACCAATAATTATCTTATGCCGATGCCGTTAAAGTCATTAAAAAGTCAAAGAAGTTCGTTGTGAAGTGGGTGACACAGTACAAATCATTGCAAAACTTCGAGGACCGTCTAAACCGAGAGAAAACGAGATCGACGACAAGCACGCAGGACAAAACGGGCGCGGATTCGACTGTTTGGAGCTTTTCGCCGAGAATTTGAAAGCAGCGAATATGGTGAAAATTTTCAAGCATGGCCTCATTAAATCAACCAAGAAGATGTTTGGCCTCACTAAGGAAGATTAGGTCTTACAAGAAGATAATGACCCAAAACATCATAGTAAACTCTGCAAAGCCTGGAAGGAGGAAAATGGATGGAATTACGATGAATTGGCCCTCCCAATCTCCCGATGCCAAGCCCATTGAAAATGTATGGGCCATTATGAAGGCCAAGCTTACAGGAAAACCTGTGTACATTTTCGCAAATTTTGGCGTTCTCTTTTGACGGATTACGCTAAAAAGCTAGTTGGAAATATGCCCAAACGATGCCAGGCCATACTCGACAACGGTGGCGATTTTACTGTCTATTAATTATAAGCGCCTTAGCACTTTCAACGTGCTTTCGTGTAAAACAAGTCAGAAATAAATATCATTTATCCTTTCTTGTTGAACAGACTGTAACTTCTGTTAGAAACACTTTTTAATCGAATGCTCGGATATATCGAACATGCTTAAGAAGTCGTACATTGCGTTGAAGTGATAAGGGTTCCCAAAATATTTGAAGCTCTTAAGGCCTCTAAATTTCTTAATTCGGCCCTGCAGCCGAAACTAGTCCCTTTAATATTACATTCACGAGCGCATTTCTGTACTGCGTGCGCCCTGTGAAAATTACCACTTATATATTTATGCGGGCCATTATCACTCCTACCCAACATTGACGCATCGTTCCCTCTGCCTTGAACTCATTGCCAGTCTCTATTTCCAGCCATTTGTTGTTGTTATGTACAGGTCTACCAGCATTAATTAGATCTACGTGCTGTAACGCTATTGCAGGCGCCATTCGACTCCGTAAATAATTGATAACACGGCTTACGGCCTCGCCGGCCGTGTAGTACGGACGTGAACACGGAGCGGAGATAAAAGTGCAACGCACTCGGCGGCTTTAAACGATCGTGCATCATTTCGGGGCGATAAATATTTCTCTCAGCGTTGCATCTCGAAAAGCAGGCTGTATCGGTCGCGGGTATCGGCCAGTGATTTATCATCGATTAAACCGATGTAATGCGCCATTGTTGCCGAAACGTGCAGTCAGATAGCAGCGTATATGAGGTTGCATCGGGTCGAGCGGCGCCCCGGTATTGAGTCGCAATCAGCCGTGCAGCCAGAACTCGGATATCAGCGGGCAAGGGCCAGAACGAGGTATAATACGCGCATTATCATTACGATCGGGGGAATTCGATTGGCCGTCTCTTAACGGCAAGCCAAGGATCGTGTGCGCTGCATCGCAATCCATTCCCGGGAACGATCGATTAACTGCGAGCGAAGCCGCGCATTTCAAATATCAACTTCCACGTTGCTCCGGTCGAGAAGATAGCCTATGAACATCCAGAAGCATCTGCACGAGAATCGCGCTGACAATAGGAGCTCTCTTTGCAAATAACCTTCAGATTTTCCAGTGTCAAGGTACCCAATAAATCTTTCCAGACTTTTCGCCCTTATCCATCTCTTTCGTCACGCGCCTTCTGTTACCGGGAAGGATGCCTCGAGTTCCAGCTGAAAAATCGCCAAAATGCACTCGGACTTTGGGAAAGGGGACGATCGACGTGGCACGAAGACGAAAGTCGAATCGAATGTTTCCGAAGGGCACGAGGTGTGACTACGGGACGATCACGTGCTCGAAGATGTGCACGTGCACATATGCGCACAGACGGTGGAGGCGAATGCTTGCAAGCTCACGTTGGTCTGCGTACGTACGTGCAGAGGGACGATATAGGGGAATCGAGTCCGTAAATCTCGGCCAGTCGTCCCTGGAGAACCATGTCTCAGTCACAGCGTGCGATTGCGCGAGTTAAAGGGTTTCGACCTCCGCAACGTAGGTACATACGTCCCAGTACCTACGCGCCTGTCTCTGTGCTGGTACGAAGTGTCTGGAACCTTGGGTCTCGTTAAATGTGACTCTGATTCTGAAAGATTGCCTGCACGTTCGAAACCAAACGTTTTGACGGAACTGTAAATACTGTATCGTTCGCGGCCTCGTGTTCGTCGTTCTTTCGCAGGAACGTTGAAATTTGAAACTACTAACGTGCTGGATAACTATGCCAGGGATGGATCGTAACTATCCGGGCAGTTTCTGAATTCTTTCACCCTAATTCTAATATCGAAGTGGCGCGTGTAACGGTTTCGATGGACGTGCACTGCGGAACTATCCTACCAATTTCCGCAGCCAGTTCTTTCGATAGACATAGCTAGCGTGAATATTTGGAGCTCTAATGAATTCAATAACAACGAACTATTTAAACGGCCCGGGATGTGGAAGGAATCCCTCGTGAAATTAGCATTTTCGAGCACGGTTAGGGGCGGGTATCCCTTCTCTGTTGTGCAAAACGTGTGCCCTGAGTCGAAGCAGAATTTTAACTATTTAAAACCAATTCACTGAGCGAAATAACCGGTAGAAGCTAGTCGTCCAACTGGAAGAGCGAGCGAGTGCCGAAACAAGTAGTATAAACCAACACGTAGTGCGACGAGCGATGTGTCTCAAGGTTTCGTGGGTCAAGTAGTGCGAACCAGTGCGTACCCAAGCAGGTGGCGTAGAATGGAATGCAGCCAGCCAAGTGGAACACACGACGAAAGTTGAACAGTAAAAATTCACTGTTCATTTTGGAATCTTGTTACTCTCGGCTCATCTACTGGCACTGTAAATAATTCTCCGTAACATCAATTCAGTATCTCCACCCAATCGAACAAATGCATCCAATCCAGCGTACAATCGTGCTTTTCAACGATCGACTGTGCCGTTTCCACTGTAAGGTAATTAAAAATCGTCGAATGGTAGCGTCCACGAAAATAAACGAAAGTATGCATGAAATGGCAACGCTGGTCGCTGAAGCGGGTCAATATTGAAACTGACCGCGCGAAGGGCAAGCGGACATCCAACTGGATTTGATAAATTCTAGCCTACCGCGCTGAGGACGATGATTCTTCCGAAATCACTCAAAAGCCTATTTCGACCAAAAGAGGTGAAAAATGAAGAATGACGAAACACGATTTGCAAAAGCGCGGTGGGGGCGCGTGATGTTCACAGTAGGGTGGAGAGATCTCGATAAACGGCAGACCACGAGAGTCGGCTCAGTTGATTAATTCATACCTACCAATTTCAGTGCCGACCCGTTTCGCGTTTATCTCCTTTTGCTTAATCCGCGGACTGGTGCACGGGCATTTTTACTTCACCAGATATCGAATCCATTAACTATGGATGCGGGAGCTTCGATTATCCATGTTCCCAAATCGGCGAAGGAGGGTTTCGTTTCTTTCCTCTGTGTATAACCCACAAAACCGCCTTTACCTTGTCGAATGTAATTTTTTTCCGGTCCTAGGAGTCACGACTATCAATCCCTCTTTTCTTTTTTACAATTATTTCTTGCTTACCAGCATCGGGAATCTTCACGAATGGGAGCTGGATTCGAGAACTGGAATGTCAGTGCTCAGGAGTCATTAAAAAATGCTGTTAAATGCGTCGTTCTCTACTACCAGCAACTGATCTCTCCATCCGTGAAAGGCAGGCATTAAATATGAAGGTCTGGAAGCGAAAGGAAGGATCGAAGAAGTGGAAAAGTGGGCCAGTTAAACAAACGGGAGTGTTTGCTTTTCATTATAACTTGTATGGGATTACCGTTCGTCCCGCTTATTTACAGCAAACGGGTTTAAATAATACGTAAATTGGCCGTCGGTCCTGTTAATATGACTAATTTTAATCCTCCCTTGGCCCCTCCACGAGCCATATACTTTTCGCTCATAATGCAACCGGTGCTACTGACCGGTTTTGTAAAATATAATAAAGTGTTATCGCTCGTTGTTATGCCGCGCATTACGCGGTTACCGTGCCCTCTGTCCGATACATACTGTCGAATACGATAGGTACACAGGATTGCCGGACTAACAGACAGATATTTCAGCGACTCGATTTACTGTCCCGTATTAAATCCTTTCACGGGAGCGGCTCGACGTTCACAAAAACTCAACTGATGGAATTACGGCGACAAGGGATATTCGACTTTTCTCTGATCATTATCTGCTCGATATCTATTGCGCCTCGTCTATCCTCCATGTATATTCACTCATATAACAATAACAGTGCTCTGGACAGATTTACAAATTGCTTCAAACTCACGAAGAAATTCTTGTTTAAATAAATTGATTAAACTCTTGATAAAAATTCTAGAGTACCGTGTGACCCAAATGCTCCCCAAGATGAAAGAACTCGAAAGATACATGTTTCACGAGTCAGAGGAGGTGCCCAACTAAGTACATACGAAGTATCCAGTCTTTTCCTCTGTGGGCGTGATCCGGATAATTAGTCAAGCACCGAGTCACGCGTCCAAGATATCAAGCCCTCTCATCCTGCGCGTCCAATTTCTCAGGAAAAACCTGATGGTAAGATCGCTCCTATCCAATTTGTCTCTCCCGCGCAGCGAGGGCGCGGAGGCCGTTGCAAACAGGGGGGGGGGGGGGGCCAGGAGTGGTTGGGAGAGGCGCGAAAGTTCTGGGCGTGAATGGAAACTGCTATCGTAACAAAATGATCGCCGTCAGCTTGCCCCGCGACCAAAGACGGAGCGTTAGTCTGGCTTCGTGCAAGCTCAAAGGCCGCTGCACGGCTCCCCGCGTTCTTTGCCTGCGCCTCTTTGACTCCGACGCCCTTTGTCGGCGTGCATCTCGACGGAAGGAAGTGGACAGAGACGAAAGCTGAAGCGGTATAAGTATGAGACGAGGGGAACGTGGCTGGGTGGAAACACGGGGCAAGAGGGAAAGGATGGGAGTGAAGGGAAACAGGAAGAAACCGCCGTGGGTGGCGAGCAGAGGGGGGTCCGCAGGCCACGGAAAGAGGCAAAGAAGAAAAGATTGCCGCCCGAGAAGGGAGTTGCTACGGGTTTGGCTTCGTCCCACGGAAAGCAATTTCTTAACGTAACCTTATCTTTGTCCGCGGGTGTAGCTTGCACGCCACGTACAGGCCCGCGCAAAGACGCGTATGTGCCGCGCACACAAAGCTGCCCCCGCCACGTTTCGCGGGGAGAAACTAGAAATATCTGAGCCGCAGAGGCCGGGAATAGTAAAACCGTGGGCCGGGATCTCCGGCGTCCCTGACATTCTCGCGTGCGCCCCGTAACTCTTTCGCCCGGTTTCGCTGCGTTTCCTCGGGAATCCGCGTCATTGCGCAACGCGCGTCGGGTTTCCCTGCAAATCGACACCGCCACGAGACGCCTCGAAAACACCGGGCGTCAGGTGCACTCGTCGATACGCGTGCTGGCTCGAGTTTCGTTCGCCTCGGTGCTGTTATAGTCACGCGTTAATCTTTAGTCTGATCGTTAAAAACGTTTCTTTATTTCTCTGTAGTTGAGTACGGATCAATCGAGAGATATTACAAAGAGATCATTGCGACTATCTCCGACTTTGCCCAAGCAGACAGCAGGGAAAAGCAGCTCTGGATTTTCCTCGCCACGCTATCGACCGACGTGTTCGCTGAAATTTCGCGGCTGATATTAGCGAGCCGCCCGATAACGGTTGCTAGTGTAAGGTGGTTTCAAGTGGGGTCAGAAAAAACCGTAAAAACCGAGCCCTCCCACATTTATACCACGTGAACCGACGATTCTCCCCTTTCTTCCTATCTCCATTCCTTTCTCTCGCTCTGCCACCCTGGATCTCTGATTCTCTTCCTCCCCCTTCCACTGGCTGTGCACGGTTTTTTCCGCGTGTAATTTATCGGCCAGCCTCGTTTTTTTTCCTCCGACGGCTGCGTTCCTTTACCCTTTCCTCCCCGTCTGCCTCGCCCCCCGCGACCCTCGCCTGCATTCACACCACCGCGACGGAGTGGTGGGAGGTGAATGGAACAGGAGGACGCAGCGATTTATAGTAACTGCACCCGCTGTCGTAGAATATTTTTCGGCGGAATTTCTACTCTACCTTTTTCATCCAGTCGTCTCTATGGAACGCCACGCGTTTCCCCTCCATTCAACGAACCCCTCCGGAGCGTGCCATAAAACATAAATGGAACTTTTCCCATTCGAAATAACGATATACCCTGTACTCCTCTGCATCTGATTGCTGGCGCCACTTGTTCCGCGTTTATTCTCCCTTTGCCCGCGCGTCCAGAGGCTTCCGTTTCGACAGAAATTCATTAATTGCGTTCCCTGAAACGTTTACAAATAACAACTCTAAGTCGTAACTCCTAAACGTCCATTTACTCTCTGTGTATTTGCTGACAGTAATTCCCCGATAGTTAATAACCGATACTATTCACAGCAGACGAGTGAAATTGTAACTTTCAGAGCACCGCATCCTCCACAGACCCGTCGTTGAATATCGTCCATTATCTGGCTGAAGTGTTTCATTTTATCTCGAGAGTGGGGTGATACACGATCGAGGATGAATTTATTCAAAAGCAGACGCTCGAACACCCGGTATTTCGACGCGCGATTTAAAAGTTGTATTGTATGAGAAGGCCGCGTTTGCGCCAGCGTACCGAGGAATGTGGACGTTCTACAGGAACGCACGCCAACGATCTCTGTAATGCGACTGATGCATATCGGGCCGCGATGCACCCTCGGGGGACAGAAGAAAATAGCGTATCAGTGACCTTTCAGCGAACGAGAGAGCCGCAACGCTGCGTGGCCCTTCGCCCCGTGCAATGCATCTCGTGAACAGAAAGAGCGGATGAATCTAGAAATGCGACGGTGCGCGCAGACAATTCCTCCGCTTCGAAATCCACCTTTTTCGGAACGCTGCGTGTCTCTCGGTGAATCCTCGCGGCCTTCTACCTCTGCCAACCGTGACGGGTGAAACGCTCAAACTCCGGGCTAACATTTGGATTAGCACGCATCATAGTGTAGCGAGACAACCGCGTTGCATCCTGTATCCGAATGTTTCTAGTGAATATTGCGCGTGTAGAGTGCGTTGCAGTGAGTTGGTTGCAGAGCACTCTTGTATAGTCTGTAGGTATTATCTAATGGGGCTTCGAATTACATGAAAGTCTCTTGAAGTTGAAACGAAAGTTTTAGTAGACTTGGACAGCTCTCATTTTAGAAATACTACTAAGATAATTCGTGTGCCGCTGTATGCAGGAGAATATAGTATCTGTTTTAGGGGATTCAGGGCGCGTCTGACCATATACGATCTTCTATCACTGACGCTCTCTGTCACACCAGTTTCTCTTAAGGGATTAGGACACAGTAACGGGTCAAGAAAGCAGACGATTTTTAAACGACAATAATAAAACAAGTAAACAATGGATTAATATAAGGTTTTGTGTTTTAGTTCACTATATTATGAACTATAAGAAAAGCATATGATATTTAAAAAATAGCCTTTGTACGCTGCGCAATATCTCAATTTAAAATGTCCTTTTTCCGGATGGCCAACTGGTGGGCCGGATTCCGGTAAATCGGATGAACTGTAACAAAAATCCCAAAAATGTCATAAACTATAATATATTTCCTAGGCATTGACGATTCAACATTTCAAATTTTCCGAAAATTGACGAAATGGTCGACGTTTGAAAAATAATGATCAAATTTCGACAAAAGTGTGTGATCGTTTTGTTTATATTTTGTACAATAATTAAAAAATTTAAATGTTGGATCGTCAATGCCTAGGAACTATATATTATAGTTTATGACATTTTTGGGGTTTTTTGTAAATATTATATTTGCTATTTTGTAAATATTATATGCTTTTCTTATAGTTCATAATTTAGTGAACTAAAACACAAAACATTATATTAATCGATTGTATACTTTTCTGATTATCGTCGTCTAAAAATCGTCTGCTTTCTTGGCTCGTTACTGTGTCCTAACCCCTTAAGTAAGAAGAAAGAAATATGTAATATTAAGGGGGGAGCCTGGTGTAGCGGGGCGAAGAAACCGATATTCTTTTTTACTTAAATTAATTGTTGAACATCACGATAATATGTTCCCAAAGCCGCAAAACGGAATTCGAAAAATTAAAGCGGATATAGTCGGTTTTGCTACGGAGCATCAGGTTACCAGAAGGTTACTTTAAATGTGTTTTTCTCGAAACCACAGTTTTACAATTTGCGGGCAATGTAACTCCAAAAATATTCAACCAATCGACTTGACCTTGTGCACAGATATTTGTGAACATTTTCTTCACAGAGCTTAGTTATTGGTATAATGATATTGTTTAAATAAATAACTTTTTTTACACATTTAAGGCAAAATTTCTTTGGAAAAAGTGAACTTTTTTTTCAAGAGGCCGCCATTTGTTCAATTTTGCATCTTTTAAGTTATGAATTTATACGCTTTGTGCGTACACTCATAAACTAAATAAAAATTGTTCGATTTTTAATTTCACATGAATACAGTAGACGCTACGTTGCCCGCAGTGGAACAATTGCGTCGCCAACGAACTGGGCATTATCCCATATAACTCTGTTATTTGCCGCTCTTTTTTAATAATTTTTTTTTTTATCTACCTTAATCTGACAATACAATATCCTGAAAGTTTCAGAAAGATTGATTAAATACTTTCTTTAAAAAAAATTCCCGAATAATGCCTCGATTTTCAGGTAGTTACACCAGGCTCCCCCCTTAAATCAATCTCCTTAGCTATGCACACGCGACAGGAAGGTGCCGAAACCTAACCGTTGTTCTTTCTATCCCCTGTATGGTTTACGCGGAATAACGGCTCGGTAGCGTTTCAAATATCACAGATATACCTAGCGAATGTCCGGTATTAGGTGCCGTCCGGAGTTAAGGGAACTCCCTCTACTCATTATTTCGAAAATTGTATTCGATACAAATTCTATATTTATGAATACATAATATTGAATTAAGTACCTATATGTCACGATATCAATATCGTTCGAAATTCTCAAATTGAATCGCCTCTCAACTTTCCAAAGAAACACACCACGTAAATTTCTTTTTCGTGTACTCTAAGAATATCAACGAATATCATGAATATATCCCTAAAAGATTCCTCGTAACACAGTCACTGAAACATGCCGTACGCAACACCAGGAAAGTATTATTTGAAGAGGGGAAAGGGGGAAGAAATAGAACCTCGTTACAGCACCGTATTATTTATCCGAATTATACGGATCTCCTTATCCCCCCCCCCCCCCTCCGCGGAACGGAAGCGGAAATACGGGCGCGACGAGAGACTCGATAAAAATTATTCGCGGGAAAGCCATTCGTAAATGGAATAAATTTCGCGGCGTCGTGGAGCATCTCGAGATCCACAAAACGCAGAGATATATTCGCGAGGCTTTCCTTGGCAACGGGGATGCACTCGAAGCGCGAAGCATCTGAAAATGTTCGAATGATTCTGTGCAAACACTCCAGCCAGTTCGATGGCGGATATTGTATCGTTATGCGAAAGTGTGGGTGTATCTGGCTGAAGGATGCAACACTCGTGCAAGTAACAGTTATGTATAGTTGGATGAAAATCCAATGGCCACTTGAGCCCGTTGTTTCCATCATTCCCATTATTCCTTGATAGCAATAACCACGTATGTAATTACCAAACTCTCTTATTTATCTCCATTATCGATATGTACCAATAAGTACGAGAGACGGATGGTCCACTTCCAAGCGACGCGAGAAGAAGAAGCATCGAGCTACAGAGCAGAGCAGACCGGAATTTAAACGACGAGGGTTTGTCCCCCGATCGAGGGTTCCGAAGAAGCAAATTCGCTGGATTTCGGTGATCAGCTCGCCGAACCAGCGCCGTTTCCAATTACTCTGATCGTGTGCACGACATTTCCGGGGGGCTGATTTACGCGGAATTCAAAACTAATTGGCCAGGGCGCACCGTTGTCATCGAAACATCTGACGTTGCCACGAAGTAACGGCGAGCGAAGTATCCGGAATATTCCCAATTTCCGCATAACCGTATTCAATATCCGGATGTTCAAACTTCGGATAGCCGCAGTGCGCATTGCCGAAACGATCGTATCGGTGAACTATTCAAATAATGGTAACTGTACCTAACGTCCGCCCTCGTCCTTTCCCGCCGTAACCCTCCCCGGCCCCCTCTCGCCTCCACCGACCAACTTCGGTAATAATTGATAATCGACAGTCGCTGCGCTACAAATTTCACGCAGGCATTCCGCGGCCCCGTCTAAACGTGTAAAGTAATTTCCGCGCCTGTTAAGACGATCCGACGCAGCCGCGTTCCACCGCCAACTGTTTTAGACTTCGGAGCGCTAGAAATTCTGGAAATTGCCCGTCACATTTCATCTGTCATGAATTATGGAGTTAAGTGACAAGGGAGTCGCGATCGTTCCTGGTAATCGCTGATTAACCGATGAATGTGCTTCTGCAGAAATTGTTGCTCGAAGAGGGTGATGAAACCAGTGTATTCCGGTAATGTTAATTTGAGAGAGAATTTAAGTCTAGATGAGATATAAAAGCAGGGAAACGGTATTGGCAAAATTGCATAATATCCACCGCGTTTGGCGTGGAGAAAGCGGATTGCATGAAATGGAAGGTTGAATTCCTGACGAGGCAGAGTGTAATTATAAAATAATTAAGCTGTACTTTATCGAATCTTTTCATTTAATGTACGTATTAAGCTTAATTGTACGTATTAAGCAGAAGGATCTTCTGTTTGAAAGGACCGTCAAAAAACGTTATATCATCCCCCGCCACTGTCAATAATTCCAAAGCGGTGCTCCCCTTTCGTGTCAGACAGTGACTATTATTCATCGAGAAACGTTACGTCATCCACTGGTACTGCCGCAAATCTTTCTGAAATAATAGAATACTAAAGCGCCCATTATAATTTCTGTTCGCGTTTGCTCGACCTATTTTCCTGAACTGTTAATTAACGAAGCCATTGTCGAGGGGTAGTAATTATAGCAGACAAGAAGACGTACCTCCTACAAATATGTACCTTCCTCTTTCCCCTGGCAGTTCGTTTATAACTAACGAATTAACTTCTCATGTATTTCTCTGCGCTTTAACAGGACCCTACTCTAAATTAACGGAGACTGTACGGTCTGCAAAACTAAAACATCCCCTCGCCGCACTCACCTCGGTTACACTGTTACAGTGATAGGAAAATCCGAGGGCATTGCCAACAAGAGTCCAGAACAAAACCCGTGCTCAGTATCGGTCCGAATAGGATATTTGCAACAATGGCGAACACGGGTGGAGAATTGGGAAGCCCTCGCATAACGTGTTTGACAGAATGATTTGCACCGGTGTTTTGTAAATGTGCGCGCCTTTTCAGGTTACCAAAAGATTATAATCGAAACGCAGCGGTAAAACAGGGCGATGAATGCCTTTTCGCTTTCCAAAAAGCTGGCAATGGAATTCTGATTTATGAAAGAACCTTTGATGGCGTTTGCATTAAATATTTCCTATTTAGCAGTGCACCAGCCATGATTACACGAACGATAGAGGAATTCACCGTGATCCAAGCAAAACAGCTTTTCTTTGTATTAAAAATATTTCCTACAGGGGACATTTTGGTGATTGAAACCCTAGAAGACTTGAAATGACTGTAACCAGCTTTATGTACAAAGTCTACGGATTTTAAAAATATAACGATTTTTCCAAAGAATAAACAAGGGAGAATTACCACCAAACGTATACGTAGTTAACGGTCGTCCGCACGACAACGGGAGTTTCGCGATCCGCGGTGCAGCAGTGGTTTACGTACGTGATTCTGGGTATTTGTGCGCGACCATTGTTGTATCTCACCTGGTGAAATATTGCACAGGTGGCGATAGGAGCAGCGTCGGGCGAAATGAGCGCGATCAAGCGTGGGGAAAAATTGCTCGCAAGAATGGGCCGTTCAATTAACCCGGCAAGGTTCTCGATGCGAGCGCGATGGCGTGATCGTTCGAATCGCAATTTCGAGATCTGCCAGGCGCTGCGCTCCCTCTGGTAATTGAGTCGTGGGCCGGCCTGAAAGACACGAGCCCTCGTGTCCGTCAGCCTCTGGGATAACGCGTTCTTAAATATCGCGTGATCGCCAATTTCCATCGCCCAGCCGTTAAAGCGCGAACCATTTACATTTACGATTCCTCGCTTCTTCATGCCAGTTCCCCCCCCCCCCCCGATTGCTTCAGGGGCAAGCTTTCTCGCGGTGCTTGCCAGCTTATGATGTTATCGTCGCTTTCGCGAGGCGTCAAGCGCGATAAGCTTTGCCACTTTTCGGAGAAAGTCTTGATTACAAACAGCGTGCACCGATAAGCTGCGATGTGTTCGTAAGAAGCCACGGTAACGAGTGAAATGGAAGTGAGTACTCACCCTCGATAATGGGACGCTGCGGCTTGTAGGACATGTCTGGAAAGAGAAAAGGATTGATATTAGCGAGATTAGTCACATCTGCATCTGGTTTGTTAAGAATTGTTTAGTGAAGGAAACATGGTAAAGCTTTTCCGCCACCTGTCATGCTTCTTTACACAGACACTCGGCGTGTATAGCAGAGCAAGAGGTTCCTGGTGTGAGTAAAATGAAAATAGTACGTTAAGGCTCGCTGACAAGTTCGCTAACCCACGATTTCCTTTTCCCTCCTTGCATACTAATTATGTTCTACTTCCAACATCCCCAGAAAGTAAACAACAGGTTGCTCAGCTAGGGCCAGAATACATGTGACCTCGTTCCTCAATTTTCTGTTCCAGCTGCGAATCTCTGTGCGACGGTACAGTTAACGCAAGACACTTCATCCTTCAGAATGCTGCAGGGAATATTCGTCCTTTAAGCAGAACTTCGCGCTTCGAAGAAGTTAGAGGGGCAATTGAAATATCTCCTGACAAAATCAAACAACCACTTCCCCGGAGAAAACTTTCGCCGACTTGGTCGCGGCCTGTAAAACAACCGTAATCAACGTCCAAAGCGTTAATCAGCCCGATCCGAGGTTTCTCGAACAACGGCCCTGGAGGAAGGAAGACTCGCGCGGATCAGGGCTAAGGCGGAAGGACGGGGCAATTTCGAGGGGCAAATAACAGGGAGATCCAGGGTCCCTCGTCTAGTTGCGCAACAACATCCTAGGCACTCTGACGTTCCTCATGAAACTTTTAATTATCCTTCCCTGCCCGCCCTTTAATGAAGAAGACCCTCCCCCGCGCACGTATGACGTTGAAAATAATTACAAGCTTCTGCGATGAATTCTGAAGCGTGCCGAAGGGCGCCGGTTCTACGATGACCAAGCTTACCTCGTTGCATCAACGTTGCTCCGTATCGCGCGTATCATAATCGTGTAACGAGCAACGCGATGAAAATTTGTCCTACCTGCGCCGGCTCCGTTCTACTTACAGTCTATCACAAGAAAGGGAAGCCTCGTTTCTATTCCAGGTTCGATTCAAAAGAAGGTGCATCGATGCATCTTGTGAAAAAATACAATCGTAGGAACATGAAACTTAAAGAGTGTCTTGCCTCTGATCTCCTCAATCTTGGCGTAGGTAATATGGAACTATATTTTGACCTCACTTCCTGTATGCTCTCCTCGATAAACAAGGATGCGCTTTTGTGTAGCTGACTGTACCGCAGGCGACTTAATATTTATCCTGCCTGAAGTTTACCCCCAAACGAAGCCGCTGCAGAGTTACGGGGCACAAGAAAAAGCGTGAGCGCGCCGAAGCGTGTATTTTAGGGCGGATGGAGCGTTATTGCGGGGCGGCGGCCGCGCAACCGTGCCGCCAACGCTGTCAACGTTGATATGAATTGCAACTAACGTCGGTGGACGTAACGCAATAATTCTTGCAATTAAATATACGTTACGGGGCCAGGAGGATTTTTTAAGCGTCGCAGTTTTGTTACACCCACCCGCCCCTCCGACGCTGGAATATATTAACGCAGAAATATCGCCCGTTCGCCGGAGTAATTCATCACGCATATGCATTTACGGTAATCTACACTCGTACGCGCGCCGGAAAAACGGGCCCTCCAGGGGAACAAATGTATTTTAAATCTGCAGCGTACTGCCCGCGGGGGAGGAAGGGGTGTAATGCAAAAATCGATGGAATGGAAATGCCGTTTTTAAATTCTGCAGGGAGACCCCGATTGCAACGAACGAAGAGTCACGGGAAAATATGGTGCTCGGCGAATGCACTGGACGGGGGGTGTCTGGCGCGGTAGACGAGTATTTATGAAAGAAATTGAAGGGTGAAGGTTGCCATTAAGTAGGCTGTTGAATGGATTCTAGGTCTTGGCCACGAAATAGGTGCTATGAATGGTGCAACTTCTGTTCCGTATCCGTGGACTATGAATACGACACGCCACATGAAGATTACAGTTTTATGAAATTTTGTGGAGCCACTAGTAAGCACCATTGGTGGAAATAATGGAAATAAGTGATAGTTAAGGGGGGACACCACTGTGACGGTGGGAAAAATAAGACTTTTTTAATATTTTTGTCGGGGATAATTTACAATCTTCGCATAAAATTTCTATTACCTACTTTTGGTACAATGTCTTAATAATAATAATAATAAATCGTCTTTATTCTTATATAATATAAGATACAAACGCTGTAGAATTAGAAACGCAGATACAGAAAGGGCGAGGCTCAGCTAGGCTGTTATTATGCCTGGCCCGAAGATATTATAAGATATTAAGATATTATAAAAAAATAAATAGAAAAATGTGCATATATTAGGAGACAGTGATAGGAGACTTGTAACGGGGAAAGCACCAAGTAGTAAAGATTTAGCCGTTCAGAGTTATTTAGTCGTTATGACGTAGAGTTGTTTGTCATTTTAATTTTAAACGTGTTAGTTGTTAAATTAAGAGTACTTTCTTCCTACAGAAACTTGCACATCGCTCCACTACTCCCTTATAATTGTATTTTTCTAGGAAATTTCACGAGGTATCTGGGAACGAGACGCGCGTTTCGGAAATTACTCGTTGCAATGGCGACGTAATTACGTCGCCGCGGCGATTCATAAGGACCCCGAGCGCAATTTCGCATCGTTGCACGGTCTCTTGCGCTCGTTCGATAACGGTCAAATTTTATCCGCCCGCCCTCGGGAAAACGGGATTTCATTACCTCCCCGAAATTGTTTCTTAATTAGACTCGTTCATCTGCTTTCCCGCGCCTCGCGGAATCTAACCTTCGGCCCGTGATTACCATTCGATGAACGGCGCTACCGAACCAGAGAGAGTAGCCTGGTCGTTTGTTTGGCAAATTTTTAATAACCAGGTCCGTTCCAAGTGGAATCTGTAGCAAAGACTGTACTCGCGAAACCAGCAATTACAGATACTTCCCAGGCTTCGACGAACAAGCGCATCAACGTTTTGCCTGCGCACGATGGCTCTGAATATATAATTGTTTATTAAACGCTTTCCCAAAAAATATAAATTCTACTGTATAAGGTATACTGAAAGGTTTTTTGCAACCACGAGCTTTCAGTCCTGTCTACATTCCCACCTCGGTATAAACACTTATTTCACCAACATTGAGACCATCTGAAAGATCGAAAGACCACCACGATACACGCAAGCTGATTCGCAAAAACTGGTCGCCAGCATTTACGAAAGAAATTACGAGAAATTACTGCGACGCATGGAAGCTCTTCAACGTCGGAGGAGCAAACCTAGACCGCACGAGGACGCGTGCATTCACCTGTGTATACACGTCTCGCGCGTTTCGTGCCACGCGGCACTACCAAACCGACGATACGTATGCAGCCCGCCTCTATGAGAACTCGTGCAGCCCGATATCGCGCCGATATTCCCCTTTCTCGACCCAGCTACGACTGCGGGTTGACACACATGGGTAACACGTGTTGCCACTCCCACAAACCGACGGATAACACAGTTGCACTTCGGCTGTCCACACAGGCGCGCCTTCCTGCGTGCACAGGTGTAATTTCCACGCGGAGGAGGCCCATCGAACTGCATCGAACCGTTGTGTACGTATCTACGTACGTACGTACGCTGTCTGGCGGCGACTACGAAGCCGTCTCGAGATTGGATAACCAGGCGGAATCGTGAAAAATTGAACACACAAGCTAGCCCCTGGCTTTTCTCCGCGTTGCTATTGGTCCACTCTGTAACGGCTGGAAAACTGTGTCAAAAAGTCGCAGTGACGTAGAAGCGGAGCGGACGACGGTGTTTTCCTTTCCTGTAAAATTCACTCGACCCGTTGGGACACTCTCATTTCAGGGACGATCCCGGTCGGCTTGAATTGCCGCTTGTATTTGTAGCGGAGAGCTTTACGATGTACGATTGATGAAGGAAAACGGGGAACCAAAAGGATGATAGTGAGAGAGCGGGGGAGGAAGGGGGGTGGCGGGGTGGATTATTTGCCGTGAAAAATTGTTATTTTCGCGGTGCCACCTAGATCGAAAGGATTTACAGATATATGGAAACCGGCCGGGCGTCTCGTATATCGAAGCCATTTTCGAAGGAAGAATTTCACGCGTCGTGCTCGCAGACGCGATATTTCATTCTCCTTTTTTGCATTCGACAGCAACGCCCGAGGTACGCTCCGCTGGTGAACGAGAGAGAAAGAGGGGAAAGGAGGGAGAGGGAGAGTGTGAGGACGCCGGAAATGGTGGTGAAGCACTTTCGATTTTCCGTTTCCTCCGCTGTATACCGGTGGCGAAGACGAAACACGTATACCGTGGTTCTTTTTTTTTTTACTCTCCAATAAACCGATAGGCGTCAGGTGGCGCGGCGGAAAAGGAATTTGCCACGCGAAAGAACCGGCTAGAATAACGACGCTTCTCCCTTTCATTTTAATAATACGCGGCGATTTATAATCCGTCGACGGTACAAGTAATAAGTCTCGCTCGAAAAACCGTGGACCATTGTGCCATCGATAAGCGCAATAACTTCTGGGAGACAATGGTATCAGAGTTCTGTGTTATCGGTGAATTGCTGCGAAAGCGAAGACACTATCGATGATAAAGCGATGCTTGAGTGCACGCGTATATGACAAGCAGATTTACAGATTCGGATCGATTGAACTAGAAGGATGGTGTTTCGATCAATAATGTTATTGTGGTCTGATTTATATGGAAGAATTACTCCTGCCGCGTCATGCATTGAGCTGACTACTTAAACTGACTGACCGCGTTGCACTCTGTCTGACAATAGTCGCCCACATCTACTGCCTAGCTCCTGCAAACCAGAGTTGGGCAGTACATAACTAAATAAAAAATTATTTAAATATCGAATCAAATAAAAGTCACTTTAACTTTAGATTATTTGACGAATAATGTTAATGTTAATGTTTTTATTCGAGGAGAATTTATTCGTCGAATATAGTTAAACCGAATTACCGTTATTCGACACATGACGAATAATTTTTTAAACTTTTATTCGTTATTCGAAATTGTATTTAAATAAAAATTTTGCCCATCTCTGCTGGAAACCCCACTGGATTAAGCACTGTAACTTAATAATAAACTTTAATAAGATAATAATATTAAATAAACTTTAAATTTACATTTTATACAAGAGACAAAAACCTCTATCCATGGACGTCTCTCTATGCCTGTTTGAAGAAAAAAGATCGCGTGCCGTGGGACTTATTCGGGAGAAAGAGCAGCTGCTATCCCGAGACTAATCGAACATTCAGATTTTCCCAGGAGTGTGGAAGGACGAAGGACGGTAAAGCATCGGAACGGCTAGAACTGGCTCGTTACTTTTCCCAAAGTCCAGGGCAGCGGGAAACGTGGGAAAGGCCGTTCGATCGGGGCCACTCGTGCCAGCGATTGATTCCCGCGATATTTCAGGGAAAAACTTTGGTCCGACCGACATGGAGGGGGGCGAAAAATGAAGAAAGTTTCTTCGCCAGGTTCGCGCTCACGTCTTTCGTAACTGTGCCCACGTGCGCGATATACTTGCCCCGATTCTTTGTCTACATCTTCGCGTGTCTGTGTCCGTGTATTTGGGAATCAGCTCCGAAAATTCACACGTACGGATGCTAGCAACGAAACTTCGCCGACTTACGGGAAGTTGACTGGAAATCAATGAAACCTGGGATTAGTTGGGGACTAATCTACTAAAACCGCACAGAGTATATACTCCTTTCCTTCTCTGGTATTCTACTGTAGTTTGTTGATCACTAGGAGATTGAAAAAAAACATTTTCTTGTATTCCAATAGTGTATGATGTTGTTAAATTATAATGGACCTCATTATACCTTCAGATTGGAATAAATTTAAGCAGGCCAGCATGAACTCTGGCCAGAACTGACAGTGGTAATCCATTTAGCGTAGAATTTTAAGCAATAGCTCGCCTTCATAAACTGTATGACAAATAATTCCAGTCTACTCTGAAATTCTATTAAGCTGTTCGCAATTAGCCACAACATAATTGACAGTGATGGTATTATGCGTGTGTTGCTAATAATTGAAACTATTCGCTTGACGTAGAGCTTCGGGATCGCACAGACTCCTGTTCCTAAATAAAATGAATTTTGAAAAGTGCGTGAAACTAAAATAGCGAAGAAGTGAAAGAAATTAAAAGAACACTCCTTGGTAGCTGGTTGAAAAAACATTGCACGAGTACAAAATTTTCCTATAAAGGGTATGATAACGAGAGTGTTAAAAAATTCTGCGCTCGTTCGAGTTGACACATTCTATATCTATATCATTTGTGACGCAAAATCCTGTCACGCAGAACTCAGTTCCAAGGTAAACTCAGCAAAACTGTCATACAATTTCGATGCAACAGGAGAAACATCGCAACTTATGCAACCGTGCTACGCTGCTCCGCATTTCTTGCCGTCGCAATTCAAAGAAGAAGATCGATGAAGAAGAAGGAAGAAGCGCATTGAGGAATAACAGGAGGCGTCCATGCTCGTCCGTCGATTGGCGCTGCCATTCTCAGAAACGACAAACGGCGAGTCGACAGGCATGATTCCACGCTGTTCGTTTGAAAAAGAAGCGGAAAGACGAGATAAAAGTTCAGGACAGCCGTGAAAACGAGGAAACGTGTGCTGGTATGGGCCGAGGAGCCACGAACTTACGGAGAAACTTGCTGCCTACGACTTCGACGTCCTTAATAAGCCGTGCCTCGCCTCGCCTAGCACAGTTTTTCCGAAGAAAATTTTACACGGCAACGGAAGGCGGCAGTTACCAGCGGCAGGAGGAAATGGCGTGGAAACGCCCCTCTCCCCGGGTGGTCGCCAAGGAACGAAGGGAAAAGAAGGAGCACGACAGCGCGGCATTTATTAAATTAAACGTCAGCTTCCCTGACAGGGCTTTTCCAGAGAGTCCTCCTCAGCGACCAACTTCCGTTCTATTTCTTCCTGCGGAAAACCTGCAAGCTGACCGTGTCAGACCGGTGTTTCTGCGCTCTTCCTAAGTTGCCTACCATTTTTATTACGATTCTAGCTACCGCGCGTCCCTTACATTTAATTCTCCCCGCAGGATGGCTTGATGTAATTGGTATCGTATAACTGCACGAGACCAACGCTCGATGACCCCGAGTGTAATTGGGATGAGCTTGCATTTTGATAAGCTGCAAAACTCGTGAGACCTGCCTAACATTGTAGATCCGCGGATAATGTGTATTACACTGGGATATTACTTGTGTATAAACAGAAATGTACTTGGGGAAACGTTTACGCAGCCACTTTGTAGGAGTGAACGAGGGAGGGCCCCGAATAGTGAGCGGTGCTCCGGAGGCCCGGGACCTGGATAATAGGAAAACTATTCGACGCGAGTAATCGCAACAAAAAGGGCTCGGATTCCTGCAGGAAATGATCGTGGAAAGGGCCGCCTCGGAACGGTGTGCTTCTTGCCCGGGCTGATACGGCTGGCTTTTTCTCGCCGCCAAAGTTTTCGAGTTTCTCAAAGCCCTGGGACGGTTCAGAACGGCGCGAACGCGAACGCGAACGGCCAGGAAAGGGGAACTGTAATGGAGCAGCCGCCCAGAGGAGCGCGGGCACCAGAGGAATGAGAGGAAAGAAAAGGGAGAGAGAGATAGAGTGAGAGTGAGGAAGGGTGAGAAGGAGTTAGCAGGATTTATCGGTCTCGGACTTATTAACTCCTACGGCGAAGTTAACATTAATCTTGACTCGAAGCCGGTAGCTCGCGAACAATCCCGATCGAGCGATCGGTGAGCACCGATTGCTGCGACCTTTTTCCCTATTGGCTCTCCCCATCCACCATCCCTCCTCTGTCCGGAGAATTCCCAGGATCACGGTGAGAACCGTATCTCGCTGGGAGCGCGGGAACGAAACGCGGGGAACTTCCATTGTCCTTTCCCCGGCGTCACTTCTCCGCCACGAATGCAACGCCACGCTGTTTCCCCTGAAATCCCTCTATGGATTTAATCCAGCATGAACCACCGCCGTAGATATCATATATTCGGCAGCGAGTTGCCCGAATCGTTTACCAGCTTAACACAGTGAAGAGCGGGGGATGTATAAGTTTGCGCAACAATAAGAAACTTACACGCGAACGTCTGCATCGCGGGAAAGAGGGAAAAGACCATGGGGATCGTATTAGCGTTGAATCTCGTAACAGAGAAACTGTTTGCGAGGAACCGCATCGTCGGTCGCTTTGCTTAAAGAATTTCCAACTTCTAACTGAGCAGCTTGAATTTGCTGAGGATGGAGAATTACCACCGCGGTCTAGCATACAAACACCTGCACTGTACTTTTCCCCGGAAGACGTTCAGACATCTTTCCACTTAAACACAAGGGCAACACCGTCCCGTGATTCGCGACTTACAATTAGCCTCCGAAGATCCTCGCGATGAATTCTCCGTAAACGAGCCCTTAACGGCAGCAGACGCTAGGCGAGAAAATATCGCGGGCCGTCCATCCACCGTCCCTGTAACCCAGGCCTATCTATCTGGCGGCTGGATTTGTACCGGTTTAAAGAGGGCCGAGTTTTCCAGCCGCGGCGAAAACACTTTGCAGCCCCTGGCAATTTCGAGCGGTTACGGAACGTTCATCGTGCCAGCTCGTGCTGGCAACAAATTTCCCTAGTCGCTGCTCGGCGGGCGGCCGTGCACCGCAGCTCCTCCGTTCCTCGGGCCTCTGATGGCCGCCCCATGAAACGGGGGGCCGCGATTCGCCGACGCGCGAAACGGCCCCGCTTGCAATTTACCCGCCGACCGAGGATCCAATTCCGTCCTGTTCCTTCCACGACATTCCCGCCTCGCGCCCCGAGACACGTCTCAGCCCGAGTTAGCCGCGCAAGGCTCGTGGGGTGGATGCTGGGGGAGGGTGGAGCGCGCGTTAGCAACGGTATCACTGGCCGGATACACTTTCCTCGAGGGCTGACGGGCAAGCAGAAGGATTGACGGCCGAGTGAAAACGGGAAATTCAAGCTGGTGGACCAGTTTTCGCGGATTTTCTGTAACGGTCCTGTCCGGCCCGCGTGATTAATGGACCCTTCTGACACGTGATTTTTTCGGGGCAATTCATGCTACGTAGGTACCCGTATGCGTGGCGGTTTGGGAGATACGAACTGTTTCCTTCTTTTCACGAGTCACACGGAGGGGCGATGCCCCAGGGTTATCGAGAAATTGATGGACTTGGAAAAATACACAGAGGATGCTCGGTCGAAGTCTGCAGCTTTGAATATGTACACAACGTTCTAATACTGCCACTTAAGTCGCTCGGCTTCGCAGTAAGTCGCAGTCGTTCGCAGATAACACTTCCATTCGCTGTGTATCCCAGTTTGCGAATGGTGCCGGGGCTGGCAAATAACGCGACGGGGTGCGCCGTGATCCCAGCGGGAACGAAGCAACGCGCGTTAATCGCGATCACATTTCACGGCGGAAAAAAGGGGAGGGGGGAGGGGGGGGGGGAGGGGGGAGCGAGCGAGTCAAAGTTTCAACTGCAACGATAATCCGAAGAGCAATTACAACGTCGTCGGGCGAGGGCTGATCCCGGGGCCAACGTTAAAATCCGTTTACCCCCGGCCCGTCTCGTAAACCGTCGCCGTGCCCGGCGGTATAGGGAGTTTGACGACCTTACGCGGCATTAAAGCTGCGTACACACCGGGGCGACGTTGCATTCCGGGGCAAAGTCCTTGTAATTTATGTGGAACAAACGCGGGCGAGTTTACCGGGATCGTAGCGGGGGCCTGGATAAGGAGCGGATGAGATATCTCCGGCCTTAATATGATCGGCGACGCCCTTAATCCCGAAACCCTGAGCCCGCCTCGATGCCGTGCAACCGTGGCAAGGTTGCCTGAGAATGAGGACGGAATGGTGGAATCGCGGGAAACGTTCATAAAGGCAGATGCGAACACGTGCCTTACATACTAAATCCTCATCCTGCGCCAAAGCCCCGCGCTGCATGCTCACGACGTCGTGCTGCCGCATATATACCGGGTGTCTCTAATTTCACTGGGCTCCTGGGCTGCCCGGGCACGATCGAGGGGCGGGAGTGGTCGAAATTGAACTGGATGTTGCGGCGAGAATTTAGCATCGGAGGGTTGCGAACACTTTCTGTGTCGCGTTATTATGAGTAACATGTTGAAGGGTGATTCTTCGAGGAATCAGAACTATGAGAGCAATGTGGACAGGGGAATTTGAGGGGTTAGGCCACCTTTGACGGAGAAAAATTGCAGTCATTTTCGGCATTTTTTTTAGGAAAATAATGAAATAAACAGAAAATTTAATATGAAGCCTGTTATTGTACAACTCTCGCCAGGATAAATTGTATTTTTTTTTCTTACAAAATGGCGACGGTAGAGCCGTGATACGCAAGATCTTGAGGAGCGACGTTATCCACGGTGTTCAATCTCACGGCTATACCGTTTGACCTAGAACACAAATCCAAAAAGATTTATTTTCTGCATGCCTAAAACTACAGAAGTACGTATGGAAATCCAGAAACATTAATTTGTCTCGAAATGGTGAACATGGGGAGAAAAAGTGCATTTTTTTTAATAAAAGTGTCAATTGCAAAGAATATGTTCAAGATACCGCAAAACCGGTACGTACTTCTCTAGTTTCAGGCATGTAGAAAATAAAACTTTTTGATTTTTTGTTCTAATTCAAACGGTATACCCGTGAGATTGAACACCGTGGAAAACGTCGCTCCTCAAAATCTTCCGTATCACCGCACTACCGTCGCCATTTTGTTGGAAAAACAATCGTATTTTTCCCGGCGAGAGTTGTACAATAACAGGCTTCATATTGAATTTTCTGGTTAATTCATTATCTTCCTAAAAGAAAAATGCCGAAAATGACTGCAATTTTGCTCCGTCCAACGTGGCCTAACCCCTTAAGGGACTTCCTTTTTTTATAAAGTTTGATGCAGCTGGATATATTTAGGGATTAAGGTGAACGTGTTTGTTTGAACCCATTGGAAAATCGATGGGTGATTCTCTTATCAGTAGTATACTCCGTTTGAGTCAGACAGGGGTAGCTGGAATTTTCGCGCTCTGCAACTCGCACAACATTACGTCCGGGGAAAATAGGGAAGTACGAAGCAACGAAGAAGACTCGAAGGAAAGAGTGAATGGAAGTTTCGAGCTTCCAGTGATATATTGCTGTGTCGTTCTTGGTTTCGGTGTCGTACGTTGCCACGTTGTAAAGTGACAAGATACAATTTATACCTCGTCATACAGCAGTATCGTCTATCCCGCATCAACTCGTAACACAAATCTTCCTCTGTGCAACGATATACGATTCATTTCGCTCCTATTCGTCAATGTCCAGTCATCCTTGTCGTGCTAACTGGATGCTTGTTGAGTGCGTTACAGGAAAATGGCAACGGTAGGTATTAATCAGCGCGAGCCATGAATTACCGAGTTTTTTGCTTGAAATGTAACCCAGTTAGCGTGTTCCATCATTTTTTTCCCCTCCAGCTTAATAATCTTTATGCTTCACGATGGCTATCTAGGTCTGATTTACGGCTTCTGATTTATTGCTGTCGCATTGCAGAGTAATGATACGAGTAGACAACGTACCTACACCTCTTCCGCGAATTATTTGTTTCAACACCTCTCTCTAACCATTCTAACACATGCCCCGCACTCTGGCATACACAGAATGCTTGAAGATTTATAAAATGTGACTAGAATATTCCAATCTCTGAATCCACTATTTAGGCCATTCACAGAAATGCAAAGGTAATAAAACATTCCTTCCGGCGCGAATTTATAGTCAGCCAATTATTGCGGAATTCTATGAAAATCGACTGGGTGCGATCAGCGCCGGTCGGTGGCATGAAACGACGCGTCGCGTCGCGGCGTCGCCGGTTAAATCGAATTTCCGAAAATCCCGCTGAAAATACGACGTTCGACGAGTGGGTCGTGGGCCGCGGGTCCGTTGGGCGGCGGGGTTTGGTCGTTGAGCGAATTCCTACGCGGACACGCCAGTCGTCGCAGTAAATGTATTGTCCGCGGGACAATGCAGCGGCTGATTGCGAACCGGTCGGGCGAAAACTTGACCCGAAAATAAACCGAATCGCTCAAACGCCCCTGTCGACCGCTGCCAAATGCAGCCACTCGGAACACCCGAGGACGCCGAGCCATGGCGTGGCTCGGCCTTGGTATTTTTCCCCCGTCGGGAGGGGCCGAGAGGGTGGACAGGGTGCAGGGAGGTTTCTCTGTCCGTTACGCGGCCATCGTTCACCGGGAGTGCCATTCGCCGGCTGATACCTGGGCAAACGGAAATCGCACGGGGAAATGTGCACGACCGATGGCCGATGGAAAATGCCTCACACATTTTTCACGGGGAAATTTGTTTTCTCTCCTCTCTTTCGGCGTGTCCCTTTGTTCACGTTCGACGGATGCTGGCGGGACGAGCTCTGGACCGGCGTGTCGAAGGGAAAGCCGTCGAGAGGCTCGGTGGTCGAGATTTCAACGAATTATGTACATATGTACAGTGGGATAGGGTTCGCGTAAATCGAGAACGAATTGATGCCTGTGACTTGGGGAAACGTTGAAAAATCACTAAGGTACCCGATCGTGCTGAAAGCTACGTTGGCCGGCAGGAAATTTAATATAAATGTACAGTGCTTACCGTGTTGTACGCGACTATTACGTTCTGGGATGAAACGAAACGAATTCCCAGGGTATACGTCACTTTTGTCCACCTCTATTCTTTAAACCCTATTCTTCCATTTACCCCCCCCCCCCCCCCACCCCCCACCCGGCACCCCCTCTCACTCTTCGCATTGTAATTCCGACCGAACAGTTTCGCTAGTGGCAAGTCTCTACGTGCCGGGCAAGTCAAATTCGACACATAAAACTGCCGCGGAGACAGTAACCGTTCCGGCTTAACGTATCGTCAGCACGTGTCGTCGTAGTCGTCGGCGTCGTCGTCGGCCATTATTATGGCGGTCACATGGGCGACCGTAAATAATTGGTATCGGATGCTCATTAACTAAATGGCCCTCGGAAATCGCTCGGACGCGGGCGAAGAAGAAAATGACGGAAAACGAGGAAACGGAGCAGACGTGCTATTAGTCGAAGAGCGAGGGAAGTCTTTGTAGCCGTTGAAACTTCGCTAATTTTGTATCCACCTTTAACAAAGCCCCCCTCCCGCCGCCGCCTGCTCGCTAACGGCATTCGTTTCCCGTGGAACGTGACTTATAACTTTAAACGGGCTTTATCAGCCTCGCGAGACAAATGTAGGGGTGCAAACGAGACGTTAAGTTAAAGGCTACATCGCTCTAAGGATCTTTCGCGCTATCGAGACGGTCTTTGGGAGAAAAACATAAACTTAACCGGTTTTTCATTTCCACGACATCTGTCATAAACTCTGTATAGTTAATGGCCCCATTAAAAACCACGTGACTAAACCCACGAGGTCACGAACCTGAACTCTTTGAAACACCTGTTGGCATACAGAAATTGTACACTGTGAAAAACGAATGTGTAAAAAAGCTCTGCTAAAACTCACAATTTAGGTACAGAAGGATTCCAGCGACGAAGACGAAGATAACAACGAGGAGGACCAGCAGCAGCAAGAGTATAGTGGGCTTGCACCAAGGGTTCCCAGCCACCTCGGTCTGTCTGCCATCTTTGGCCCGTTTCTGATCGATGACGCTCGACTCCCCGCTAACGTTCACAACGACCCCCTTGTACGGGTACTGGGGTGTCTTCTTCTCAGCCAGGAAACCGTGATCGTCCTCGGGATCGGAATAGACTCCGTACGACTCGAAATTGTTCTTCCTGTATCCGTTCATCTTCTCCGCGTTGGTCTCCTCGTGATCCTGCGTCTTCCTGGCGTAAGCCGCGGAAGACGAGGATCCCAGCTCCCCTATCTTCAGCGTCTGATCGTAGGACTTATCCTGATACCTGGATGACGTGGAGCAATCGTATTTGGTCCTCTCGTAGCTCTTGGAGCTGGTCAGCTCGTACTTGGAGTCGTACGGCTTGCTGCTCGCCTCGTAAGCCTGCTCCTCGTACTCGTACGATCTGGGATCGTAGGACTTGCTGCTCTCGTACCTGGGCAGCGTGCCGTACATCTTGTTCACCGAGTGATACTTGCTCTCGTACTTCCTGCCGGAGAGATCCTGCTGCGCGGCGCAGGACAGCTCGTAGGCGGAGTCGTGGGTCTTCACCCCGGACTCGTAGCCCTTTGACGGGGTCGGCTCGTACACCTTGCCGGAGTGATGATGGTGGTGGTCCTTCTTCGGCTCGAGCTTCAACGTCTCCTCGGCGTATCTGGACGCGTACTCGTAATCGGTCAAGTCCCGGGAGTACCTCCTGCCCGGCTCTTGGAGCTCCGGCGGATAAGTCCTGCTGAGCTTCTGGGCATCGCTTCTCTCGTACGGCGCGTCCAAGTCCGACTCCTGATACGATCTCTGATCGCCGCGGCGATCGTACCTCAGGCTGTCCTCGGGATAAATTCTGTTATCGTATCGCTCGATGTCCTCCCTGTCGTACGGCTTTCGCTCGTAGCCCCTGCCGTAGCTCCTCGACGGATCGTGGTAGGCCTGCTCGTACGGGGGCAGGCCCGAGGCCGACTGTGCATCTTGATACGGCTTGGTGTCTTGGTACTCGAGGTACCGGGAGGATCTACGCTCGCTACCATAGTCCATCGAGCCCTCGACCACGTTCGGCAGTTTGCTGCTTAAATTCTCACCGGTTCCGGCGGACAGCGCCTGGCAAGTCTCCGCATGCTCGACTAAGTTCGGCAGCCGGGACAACGAGCTACCTGGCGTGTTCTCGGTTAGGTCCAGCTTCAAACCGTTGCTGCTCGTCCTGCGCATCTTCAGTAATTCGCATCGTCGGTCCCGAGTGACGAACGACCGCGGCGACCGCTCCTAGACCACGATCACCTTCGTGACCGCGCGGCTACCGTTCGCGGGGCGCCTCTTACGTTAGCGAGAACATCATTTCGGTGACGGTTAGTGGGCAGTGGTCGTTTCGAAGCGTAGGCGTTAGTCGGTGAGCGACACCGAATCTGGAAAGAAGAGAAGAGAGAGGGGGTTAGTGGTGTTATTGTGTTAGGGGGCTAGAATTAAAGGATTTTGTATTTACAAGAAGGTACTACGAGGTTAATATTTTGCGAAGATTCTAGGGTATGTTTGGGGTTAGTTAGAGTTAGTTCCAAGTCAGGTTAGCATTTTCCTTGTGGGCTGAAAGTCTTTGATGTCGTAGGATCGTTGTTTGGTCAAAAGTTTTCTTTTAATTGCACACCCTTCTTATCCCTTCAATGCATTTCTGAGACGGTTCGCCAAGCTCTTGGAATGCGCGCTTATCCGTAGTCGGTTGTCGATATGTGTATCTCAGTACAGTGTGTTCAGAGGCGCAATATTCTGTAAGCGTTCCTCCAGACTACGATTACACCCGTATGCTCGCTACCTCACGAATGGTCGATATAACAATGACGACGATAATACTCGATCGTGCGTGACCGAAATGCAATGTTCGTTGCGGCCGACGATAATACCAACCCTCGATTCACGTGCACCGACTAAATTTCAAGGAAAACCGAAGCCCTACGTGTCAAATAAAATTAACATTCAGATACCTTCTACATTCTCCTTGGCAAACAAAGTCTACTGCCCCTACTCCACACTATACAACAGATCTACTAGATCTCGGTGCAATCGACTATAAGATGCAATCTTGAACGAAGAAGCGACTTAAAAGCACAGAATTTTCTTCGTTTTGTAATTTTCTGGTGATACCTACAACGATTTACCGAATACTTTGCGGATGAAGAATTAAGAAACAAAGTAACACAGTAACTAACGTACAGATGTCAGGAAAATAAATTCACTGAGTAGTTTCGAATCGAAATCGATGAAACGCCGGCGCTTTTAACGCTTATCAATTCTCGGGTGGAAGTGAGCGCCGGGTCGGGGCCGATCGATAATTAATTAAGCATGATTGCGGCGAAACGACAAAATGTCACGTCCCCGGAAGTTCCAGGCGGCAGCCCCGGCTAGAATATCGTTTCGGCGTAGTTGCGAAACTTCTCAAGTAGTGTACAATGAGTGCTCCGCAAACAGTGTCCCGCTAGAATGGCGTTTATCTTTCATTCGTACGTATCTTACGTGAAAGCCGCGCTTTCATTAACGTATAACGGCGTAATCCCCCACGTCGCTCGGCTACCGCCGATAAAACGGAACTTTGTTCCCCCGCGTAATTGAAAATCTTCGCCCAGCCGATGGAACGATGATCCGCCATCTCAGGAAATTCCGATCCTAGCTGCTCCAGCGGCTAGCGACACGCGCTGCAATGCGCGAGGAAAGTTTACCGAATGGGAATAAAAATCTCAATTAGAGAGGTTTCAGATGAAATCAATACGCTAGGAAATTTCGATGAACTTTAATTCCATCGCAGGTCACTCTATTCGTTTTAGGAAAGTTTAGTTTGAATTAGGTCTCGGAGAAGGCGGCATGTTCCTTTTCCTTGAAATTGCAGCGTTTATCTAAAATTTCTAAATAACCTGAGGCGCAAGCTTGGAAATAGAAACTGGAAATATGGTGCCGCGTGCGATTTCTAAAGGAAAAGGGTAAGAATTATATCCCGCTACAGGAAATATCATTGAAACTATCACTCGTCCATCCACGTACGTCTAGCGGGGAAGCCTGCCCGACAGACACAAGTAGTAGCAGTCGATAGGCGGTCAGCCCGCGCGATACCTGCGACACACGTGTCAGGCAGATGCGAGCCGGATCGTCGATCGATCGACATATTGTCATGCCAGTCGGCTTTCCGTCGTAAAATGTTCACCAGCGACTAAACTGTTGTAATAAGTACGACAAGGGCTCCAAAGGAGATCGCTGTTCCGCATGCAAATATGATTAGTTCCGGAGCGTAACTTCATTTGCGTATATTAAAAGCGCAGATAGCTCAGTTTATGCAAACGACGACAGGATGGGCGTGGTACGGGATCCGGCTATGAGCACGGGAAGGGTCAGAACAGGATGGGGTGAGGAAAAAATGTTTTGCCAGGAATTGTAAAGGACGAGTGACCCAACAGGGGCGAGGAAAAATGGTCGACGGCCCGAGCAGGAACGGGATAAAGGCACTGCCGTTTCCTGGATCCTGATTGCCAGTCGTTAAATGTTCCATCCGTGCGCCAGCAACGTTCGTTCGCAAAAAAGATGCCCGTAATTACGAGTCACCTCGTTATGACAATACACCCAAGCCAAAAACGGGGCATTCTTTCTTTTCAAACAGCGTTGTCCGGCCACGCGTGCCCGCCAGAAAAACTGCGTGTACCTTTCCACCGTTACGCCGAATTCATTTTAACTGGCGATACAATAATAATCGAAGATCCTTCTTCCAGTCTAGTAGACTTCTCTAAAACTGGTCATTGAATGGATGCATGGGGTAAGTTGAAATAACAAACGCAATTGGTGTGGATTGAAGCGACGATTCTAATTAAACGAGGACACTGCGCTCCACGATTTCACTGACATTTATCTTACACGGTGTAGAACTGACGACCGCACACGTGACGGCTGCGATTTTATAACGAATCGCGGGAAAGAAAGCGCGACAAGGGCGTTTGACGAGGGAATTTAATGCGTTCGACTGAGTGGAACCGTTGTTCTATAGACGAGGGCGAACGCAAAGTTACGAGAGACAATGGATAGAAAGCGTAACATTAATCCATACGGTAATCTCTCTGGCTGTCAGTTTTTGTCATTCGTGGCGCGCTTTCCTGGTACGTACCCCCGTCACCAGCTGGCAATTATTGTCACGGAGGAACGTCGAGCGACGGCAACTATTCCGTGTTTTCGGATAGTAACGTCTCTCGTTGGTGTTCAATCTTCAACTATTTTCTCTAATGAGACGCCGTTAAAACTTTCTCGATATTCTCACGCAGACAGTGTCTGATTCGTTGCCGATATGCGGCACGGTGTGTCTGCTGTACGATCACCAATTTATGGTTCCTCGAATAGTCCTTAGGATCAGGAGCCATTTACCGAGCTCCCTTGCTCCCTGACAGCTTCATTACTTTCCTTTTCCCTCCGTGGTACTAGTTATGCAAATAAATGCACAGCACGATAATGTATAGAAAAGTTGAAGTCGAAAAGTTGCAGAGGAAAAACATATGTACTATGTGATGTGTTCGATGCAGGAGGTAATGATTGCGAGATATTCAACATCCTCTTGCTTTCGCATCCAATACTCGCCTAAATGGCTCCAGCGTGTTCGCTAATGTATCCCGCAAGCTCGCCCCTAAATTTCCCGCGCCCGCTCGACGGGAACGACTTCAATAATTCCAGACAGCCGAACGGTGGCATCATTTTCGATGGAATTTTCACAGCCGACCGGCGAAGGTTCCGGTTTGAAACCGCCGCTTCTTCCTGACGCTTTCCGCCATTCCCCAGGAGCATTTTTCATGCATTTATTTGACAATTTGGCACGCTCCGATCGAGCTCTGCTTCCCTGCCGGCCCGAATCACCAACGCGTCCCCTTTCGGCGGCCGCGTAAAAACCGTTGAATTATTTATGTTTTCCCGGGCGGTCCGCAGTTGCAGCCCAGGATGCAAATGCATCTCCTTTTTTGCTGTCCCTTTGAATGTTTAATGCGACGGACGGTGTTCGGTCAGCTCACGGAGCGCAAAGCTCCGCGCGTCAACGCCGGGCTTGGTCGAAGGGATCTGAACACGCCGGGGGGAAAGGCCATTAAATCGGATCTTTCTCTAGTGGATATCGCGAGATCCCGTAAATATAGGACGATAATAAAACAGATAACTAAATTTCCGACTGAACGCACGCCCGGCCGTGAAAGCATTTCGATGTTTAATAAAACACTCGTTGAATTTTTATGAAGCCCCGTCAATGTCACTTTTACGACAATAACAAACATTTCGCAGCTCGAAGCGTTGATAGAAAACGTGGAAAAGTGGAACGAACCGGACTCTCCAATGGCGTCTCGACGTACGCCGATACCAATCTGGAAAAATGATTCGCCCGGCGACTCGGCTGGACAATGCGGCCGCATTAATTGCACACGCCCGTGGCGACCGACAACTTGCTCGAAGAATACCCTTCATTATCGAATCTGTCTGTTACTCGTTGTCGGTGACACGACCATTGCAAACGACATCGCATTATTTCCCGCTGGCGCGCGAATGTTTATGAAACTTGCTCAGCCCCGATCGTTGCGTAACGCGCAATTAAACTGATAAACCTGACGATGACTCGACGCAATTCAGGCTGTTCAATCTAGACCGTTTTTGAAACAAGCTTCTGTGACGACCATGGAAATGTGCAAATAGAAACTCTTGAGCTCTCTCGAGCTTGCAAGCTTCACCTACGATAGAATATAACAGCATATGTTCACGTATATGCTACTTAGGAGCTCCGGAATGCATTTAGAAAAAGGCCTAGTGAACTGTAGACAGAAATGGGTAAAAAATTTTATATTGAAATAAACTTTCGAATAACGAATAAAAATTTCAAAAATTATTCGTCATGTGTCGAATTAAGTTGACCCGGGTCAAACAGAACTGCTACTGAATAATAACCTTAACTTTATTCGTCAAATAATCTAAAGTTAACGTAAATTTGATTTGATCCGTTATTGAAATTATTTATTATTTAGTTAATGCCCAACTCTGACTTGTGGAACTCAAGAAACTTGTCCTAAAGAACACGATTTTATCGAGAAATATGTCACAGCTAAATTCATTCGCACACTTTACATTGTGATATAAAATATTTCTATATTTGTCAAAACTTCGTTGCGTGTTCGCGAATGCTGTATCCCTCGGCGCAACATGCAGCGCAATGGTGTCGAATTAAAAACCAGACAGGTGGCCTGAAGGGTCGTTAAAAGCGCGAAACGTGACGGAAAAACGCGAGACGAAAGAAGCAGGTGTAACCCTATCGTGTCTTCGTCCCGTAATTGAGACAGCAAACGGGAAAAACAGGGAGGGACGAAATGGTGAGGGAGGGTGGAGGGGCGAGAAGGGTCGAACGGGTAGGGAAGGTGAAGAGCGCAGGTGAAATCGATTCTAGCCGGCTGGTGCAGCGACCTATCGCGCGAGCCTCGAAAGTTACGTATTAGGTGCTTCAACCGTAATAGGTGCAATCAAACGTTAGGATTACGAGTGGAGCGATCGAGGGCCGGGAGGCGAGCGGTGGCGGCTCGCCTACAGTTTCAGTTTCAGGTGCATAAACGCGCGTGCAGTTGTACAAAAGCCTGTGCACCTGTAACGACAGTAACATCGAATCGCAAGGTTCAAATTCGAACGACAAATCCAGTAAAGAAAATTACGAGGAACGTGAACCAGTTCTGTTAGGTACTATTATACCTGTTCAGTACACGCGTGTCGCTGTAGCAATGGTATTAGTACTGCTACTCGAAAACGGAGTTTTTGAAGAATTCGAATCACTTGTGCATTGAATTTTCTAAGCAACGCAGACCTTCGAATAGTTTCAACTAACACATTCGACCCCAACATTTCATACACCCCGTCCTTCTTTCATTACAACATTCGACTTTGTAAAACACGAGACACGTAGAAGCGTGCGAGCCGAGAAGAATGGTGTACCTCCCTTTCGTAGCCACGCTAGAATTTCACGTAAGCGAATAAAAACGTTGCGGGTTTCTTGTTGCTGTTAACCTTGCAAGAAGCCTCGGCCCCGTTCACTTCGCGATAACCGTAAAGAATTCTCCCGCCAGCAGCCTCCAGCAATTATTCCAGCCTCCACGCCCGTAACAATCGAGGTAGCGCCGAGTAATTCCAGCTGACGAGTTTTTCGCAGCGGCACCAGACTTTGCTTTCAGGTTCACGGGTAAGAAAGGCCCTGGCTCGGTCGAGTGGTAGCTACGTGTGTGCTCGAGCATGCGAGGGATGCGAGCACAATGCGACAGGTACGTAGGATGTGTACGTGTCCGTTAGGCGTTCCCCAATATGGCACTTCTGTGTCCAGTAGAAGTCCGCAGTACGCCCCTGGGGGCACTTCCGTGCCCCAACAACGTCTCGACCGGAAGAACTTTCCCCCGATCTGTGCCCCCCTACCCGTCTTATTTCTCGCCGTTACACTATCCTCCCACGTTCCAGTCTTCCTCTCGCGTATTCTTCCCTTTCGCCGTTAAATAAATACTTAAATGCGGAGAGGGCATCGTGGCAGCGGCTACTGCGCCCGGAAGTATATTATTACGTTATCAAATCTTATGGTTTAATATTGTAGCACGATACTTGCGCCGTTCCGTCGCGATTATTTCGCTGTTTTCGCTGCTTTTCCAATTCTTCCGTATTTCAGTCGATAATACAGCGGAATTTGCGGATCCGATTCGGAGTAGAAATAACTCGACTCGCGTTTATCCAGCAGCGAAGTTCCTCCCGCCCTTAATCATCGTGCGAAAATATTTCATCCCGCACGGTTCGTCGCCGACCGTTCCCTGAAATACCATCGACATTATTGACACTGCAGCAGACGTAGTTCCATCTGTCCCTCTCCTTAACTCTATTTCGCGCGACCGGCTCTTGGCTAATAAAAATCGAACGTCAACAGCGCAGAACAAACGCAATTACGCGACCAGGAGATTTTCCAGCTGCACGGGTCACGTGCTGCGCGTTGGAAAGGATCGAGTCCTTTCCAATTTTCAGCCAGCTCAAACACCGCGCTCAATCCTATTCGTTTACAGCAATTCTCCGAGATGCTACAAGTTTAATACCTAGTAGCCAGAGAGCCCGTCACTTATCATTAGATCACTAAGGCTCCCTACCAAACGTCACGAGTATTCGAGCAGATTTCGCGCCTCCGCTTGTTTTTCCAATGAACTCCGAAGATGATATATCGCGTGGCCGAGCAGACGCGATCCCATAAAGCTAGATGCTTCACCGTCTAGTGCGCCGATTCCCATCGATTCCATCGATCGACCAGCCCCCAGAGGCGGAAGTTGGTCTCAGACCATGAGAAAAAGAAGAATCGCCCGCGCCCCGTGGGCAGAGGGACCGCGGAACGGGGCGGAAAGAGGGATAAAGAGATCCTAAAAACGTCGGTTAGGTCCGCTGGAAACGGACGGTCCGAAAAACCAACGGGGGCAAAAGAAAAAACTGACGGAGAATTACGTTCGAGAAGGGGGAAAAGCTCTTCATCGATCCATCCCTGCATAATTAATTAGTTTCGCGGGGCTGCAATTACGGCACGTTTTCCGCTGAACCGCACCGAACGATTCCCGTGGCGTGGAAAACGTCGGACTATAACGCATCCCCGTTACCTGTCACGATTGCTCCATCCTGTAAAAGGGAGGCTGAGGGATGGGAGCGACGAAAAAGCTTTATTAATCTTCTTTCAGCAGTAGCGTGTAAATAAAATTTCCATTGTGGGCGGTGGGCATCGAATGATCGACTCGTTACCTGACTCGATAGGGTAAATGTAGTTTGTAAACGAATTTCGTTGTGCCGAAATTTGGTTTCGAAAAAAATAGGTCATTGGCAAGAGACGCTTGCAAGGGATGTTATTCGTGGTTGTACATTGATTTCTGAGTGATAGAGATGAACGAGAAGTGAAGGGAAACCGGGCGCCAGTGGAAACGGTCAGCTAGTAGTCAGACACGCTATAGAACCAATATTATTGGAAACATATCCCCCTGTAACTTTTGCTACGCTTGGTAATCGACGGCTATTTTGCATAAGAGTTACTTGCGTTAATAGAGGCCTGGAAAAACATATTTCTTTACCAACTATCAACTTGATAACTAGGTCAGTTCTCGAACAAAAACACGAGCGTATTTCAACCGGATTGAACGCAAATTAACTAGTTTCGCTCGCAGCGAACGCTGCGTTCAATGTAAATGGCACGTTTACTCATCTTACGCGAGTGTAATTATTAAACTTTCCCAACGAGCTAACCCGATCTGCCCGAAGCGAAGGAATGTTTACATAATGAGCTGACTATCGCCCAGCTATTATACGTTTCCCTTTCACCTAACAGAAGCTACTTCCCGAAAAGATAAAGTTTCAAACAAATTATGCGTAATTAATACACGCGGAGTGATCGAACCGCTCTGTACAAGCTTGCTAATATCGGCGAGCGATGCCGGGCGGGGAAACATTTCCAGTACACTTCCAGAATTATTAGCAAAATCATACTCTTCGTCATAAGCGCTGATCAACTAGTTCCAAAGCGGTTCTCCCCGGAAATCTTGATTTTTACGGGCAACTGCGAAGGAAACTTGTTAACCACGCTCAGTAATTATCGAACGATCCGCGGCAACTGCTAGCCAGACGATCCACTCCATTAATAACCATCATTTAATAATCACGTTACACGGTTCAACTCTATCTCGCGAATTCCCCGTCGAACAGCTCGCTGGTCGATATCGCTCTCGCGAAATAGAACGAATGAAAAGAACGAGTGGGAAGATGGAGGGGCGGAGATCGACATCGATCATTTCCATGCGATTTCACCGGTCGAAATTCGGTCATCGATGATCAGGTGCAGAGAGGGGTCTGGTTAGCGGAGAGGGCTGATATCGGATGGGCGTGCAGCCCTGATAAGCTCCGTCTCGACGGTTCAACTCTGCGGTCGGGCGATGCCCTCGATCACGTACACGCTACTCCGACCGGTCACGAGCTTTAATAAATTTCTTTTTGCCAGGGGAGAGGGGAGTCTATTATTTAATCGCTTCTATTCGTCTTTACTCCCTTGAATGGAACTGGAAGCCGAGGAGATACTCCACTTAAGGGTATTAAGGAATCGTGTTACCGTACGAATTCCGAATTCCTTCGAAATTTAGTTAATCCCGCGGTTCGTGCATCCATTACTTCTCCAACAGCCACCTTACTTAAAGATAACGTTGAAACGTAATATCTTTTGCCAACTAAATTCCCTTTTACAAAGATAGTCCACGAATCACCTTACGGGGCTTGGTTTCCTCGTTTCGGTGCCTGGCAGATAAGAGATGTTCCTGTGAGATAATACTCCTCTAGCTGTGTCATAAATACTATCTTCCGAGAATCTTAATAAACCGTATCAACGAACTGGGCTGATAAACGCGATGGTATGTCAACGTAAGAAGTGGAATAAATATGCACAGCTCGAGGTGGAACGTTAGAAATCTGCAGTTTTTATTCCTACGTAGAAGACAAATATGGTCTGTGTACCGAAACTTGCCTTCGGGGGTGCATTAAGGCGCCAAGGGTGAAAAAAAATAAGCTCCTTAGCTAGAATATAGGAGCTGCGAATATTACCGACGGCGCGAAACTCTCGGAGGCCCCCTAATTCTCGATATATTAATCGAAGCTGAGCATTATTAGCTGCTCGGGCCACTGCTACCTCCGATAAGACCTTAATCCCCGATCCTTCGTCTAGCAGGGAACGAACGCGCGCCAGACGCGCTGGTATTTTCCCCGGGAAAAAATTCATGAAATTCGACGGCGGACGGTTCAGTGGTTACCGTATTAATTAGGAGACGCGCGGTATTAATTGCGAAGTCGGCTACATTGTTTAAATTGAACAGAAGAGAGGCAGCGCGGCTACACAGAAGCCAAAGCCTCGCATTAAAATCCGAATTGTTTCGTCGAGCGAAACGCTTCATCCGCGCTCCTTGGCCGCGTATTTTAGCATTTCAGCGTTCGTTACAGCGTAATTAAAAGAAGGGATGATAAACGTCCCATGAAACACGCCCGCTGTTACAACTTTCGTGCGGCAAGTACAATTTTTAGCTATACACGCCGCCTGAAAATTCGCGGAATTCTCTCATCCCCTGTTTCAATCCCTGCGCCCCTCTCTTTCTCCGCTCTGCATTCTCTCTGCCTCCACCTTTGGCGCGTGCAATGCTGCGCGCTCCGCGAACGGACGATTTTTATTGGGACGAACACCACTGACTGTGCATTGTTCGTCGCACAGCAGAAAATTTTCCTTTCCCCCATTAAAGTCGTGAGATCGCTTGCCACCAGTCTGCTTCGCGACGCGCGGCATTTTTCGCGACACGTCCGGTCAGTCCGACGATGATTCCCGACATCGTTCCGTTAGTCGTTCGCGAATGGTAACGTTGACTTTTCAAGATACTTCGAAGGTAAGTAGCGAACGTAGAGATACTCACGAGCATCGCGTGGAATGATACCAGGTGTGTTAGCAATAGTTGCACAGCGGAACGTTCGGATCAGGGCGGAACTTTCGTTTCAAGTTAATACATCGCTGTCCGCAGTGGACGTTTAACCGACTCGCGGCCCACCCGTAATCCGTGAGCCATGTGTTTTTCTGTGAGCGTAAACCTCGCGCAAAACCAACTGTTGAAACAACGTTCCAAGCTGTTTTGTCAAACAGTTTAAAATAGTTTCCCATCGATCGCGGAGCGTTTGGCCGCGCGCACGAATGCTCGGTATGTTCAATGAACCGCAACAAGTTCCGACTGCTCTAATTCTCTGTTCCTCGCATCGTTTATTGTATCAACGATGGGTAGAAAATGTATTTGTACATTGAATCTTGGGACTGCGACGTGGAGGAGAGAAAATGGACAACGTTCAGAAAGCTGAATGCTCTCGAAGAAGGTAGTGTTCGCAAGACGGGGAAGCAAAACGACCAAGGACGCCGATAATTATACACGGAGAGCCTCTGGCTACGCTAAGGTTGCAATTACGAACGCGCAACCGTCGATTATTCCACGTCGCTGTGAAACACCTTCCGACGTATGGTGCAACACCCGAAGTCACTTTAAAGGCAAGACAAAGGGCCGCGAAAAAGACAGAGGGCTGTAAATGGACACTGAGAAAAAGTGCGACGCGCGGAAGACGGAAGCAATGATGGAGAGAGAGGAGGAGCAGCGATCCCCGTGGACTGGTGTAAAAGAGAGGGTTGTAAGGCAAAGGAAGGTCGAAAGGGCGAAAAGACGACACCAGACGCGCGTAAAAGCGTCGGCGAAGATTATTTCTCCGAATGGTACGGGCGAGTTCGTGCATCCTGAAATGGAACCCCCGTCTCGTGTTTCCCTCCCCTCGCATTCTACTCCTCTTCCCGTCGCCCCTGTACTTTCCCTTTGCGCCCCTCTCTGCCTCCTTTCTCCCATTTCACCCCTTTCTTCGTTCCTCCAGGTTCGCGTGCTCGCCGGTGTACCGTGTTTTTCACGTAGCAAGTGAATGACCAGACGTGGGAAAAGTCAAGGGGGTCGCTCTTTGACGATCACTTCGCCGCAGACAAAGGTTGGGAGGGCGAATGAAAGGGTCCGCACGAAACGGCAAGGAGACTAAGTAGCTGCCCGCTCGTTTCCGTCGACGCGGAAAATTTTGAGACCCCTCCGAGCCTCCGACGTCTCCTCTTAATTACCGATACGTCTGACGGTGTGTACCCCGAGTTTGTCTGCACCCTGTGGTAAATTTATGTCCCCCTCGCTTGCGATTGGCAGACTCTTCTAAGTGTGTCTTCTTGCGCTCTAAGAATTAACAATCAAATACAAGTGCGCCGGTTGACTTGTACCGTTAATTTTAGAAACAGTCGACGATGAACGTATCAGTGCTTAAATGTAGCCGTAAGCGTTGATGCTCTGAAGTTCCAAGTTACCTCCGATAGCAACGCAACAGAAGCCCCGCCAGATGAATTTCACAACCTTGAGAATAGCTCGGAGGAAGTTGTACACAAGGCGACGGGGAAAGTTTTCATCCTGGTTGAATTCTAATGGACGGTTTAAAATATCCTCGCGAGGATGCGGTGAAAAATCTGTACCCGCTGCTCGATGCTGGGTAATGGAACCGGCGTCAGCGGCCTTGAAAAACTCCTCGCAATCCCTTAACTTCTTAACTTCTACGAGCGTTTTGTTGGTCCAGTTTGTATTGCGGTAAAAGTTCGTTTGCCACTGCGGCGGCGTCGTTACGCTCCGAGTTCTAAACGAAGTCCCAGCGAGGCGAACTGTAAGGAAGGATATCGGTCGTTGCTGGACACCGACGTAGAATACAGCGTGGCTGGACAAAATAGGAAAGCAAACAGGAGAGAAATTGTCGGCGCTCTGCGCTTTCAACGGACAATATGTCTCTCCCGCCCGAGATCGCTCGGAATTGATCAAAAAGGGAAGATAATCTCTCTTGGGCGCCTTTCGCGGAAGTGTCTGTACTAACATTTCTCAGAGTTCTATTGACACCACAAATATTTCTCCACCTATCGATAACAGTGTCACAATAGGTTACAACGATTAGCAGCTTTCCAAAGTTTATCTTTCCGACTCCCAGGCAATCAGAAGAGTGCTGATTTCTCCCACAAGCGAAGAATCGGACTTTATGACCTTCCTGTGCTTGGCAATGAACTCTTCGATCATCGATACCCCTTTTATGAGATATTTACCTCGCTCTCTTCTTTCTTAAATATTTATCCACCGATATCCTCCACGCCACACGCTCAGCACAGTCGTCTGAACGGCGTCTAAAAATCCGTCAAAAGAACCACCCCCTCGGTCCGACGCTGCCGTCGATGAATCGAAACAATGGGAGCGCTCGTTCGCTTAAGCCGGGAGAAGAAAGTGCGCCGCCGAGAGACAAGAGGCAAGCGAAGGAGGAAAAACAGTGAGGGGATGAAAGCGAGGTCGTGTGAAAGAAGTGCATAGCGCAGGACGTCCTGAAGATGAGAAGATACGACGTTACGTTCAATTACGCGCGAAACAGAATGCCAGGCGGAAAACTGCGACGCGTATCGGGGCGGGAGGGGGAGGCGCGGAATAGAACGGGAGCGTTTTGTGTGGCAGCGTATGAATACGAGTACTGGAAGTAAACGGTGCGCTTCTCCGGGGCAACAGTATCTCCTTGGATGGCCAGGCGACGGTCAAAAGGCCCTCCATTCCAAAAACCCGCTGTTGCATGCGTGCAAATCACTTCTCGCCATTCTTCCTTTCACTTTGCTCCGCTTTGTCTGCCGCTACGATCCCTCCTCTCTTTTTGTTCCTCTCCACCTTTGTCCCGTTTCCTGCCTCAGCGTTCCGCGCGGCGCGGACTCTGCATACAAACGCGGTCATCTTCGGGTGTAAACTACCCTTATCTGTTTTGCGGGAACGTTAGAAAGGAAAGGGGGCCGAAATGAGGAGTGGAAGTTCGCGCCAGTGGAAGTGCCTTCGCCTAAATTCGTAGGTTTTCTCGTGTCCTTAAATCAGGAACCTGGGGGAGTCTTCCTTGGTCGAAGGGAAACTCCAAAGTGGTGTAAGTATTCCTTTGAAGGACGAAGCAGAAGTTGGAAGAGTTGAGGGAAATTATGTTACCGTTGAACATTGCATTTCTTTAATGTTTTAAGGGTTTGGATAAATATAACGTTATAGGGATACGACGTTTTATCTTCCTCCGCATAATTGAATGGCAAAGTGAAATGAAGCGAAACAAGCCGTATCAGGTGCTCGCGAAAGCGGTAGAGAACACGGGAAGAAAGTTTTTTATCAGTTGAGACCGAAGTCGTGAATGGCGGCCACTAATCGGTACACAAGGGTTGCTAATGGCTGAATTGATGGAACGTTGCGTGCTAGTTCGCGAAACAAGAATCGTTAAGCAAGCGACCCCTTATCTCTTCCGCTTCGCGACACTTCCCCGACGAAGGAGATCAGTCTCGTAATTTGCTTAAGACTGGTTCGCGTCTCCGCAGCGTGAAGCGCTTTCTCTGCCTTCTGTCTACGAGTTCGATAACAAAACCAACCCCTCGGGCAGGAAATATGCTCCTGAGACAGGGATCAGATTCGGCCACATTACCAGCGAGGGATTATGTTACAAGAAACAGGAGAATTCTAAATCGCAGAAACTAAATTATTCGTCACTTCATTAAAATTAATCAGAATTACGGGACGTGGAACCATAATGGGACATTCTGGCATTTACAACATCGACAGAAAGTCGTGGGTACGCATTAGGTCTTACGAGCCACGTTTGCGACGCGTTTCCACGAAGAATGGATCTGCAAGGTTCGCGCAAATACGCGAGCATTGATAACGATACAAAGGGTGATCGGTTGGAGGGAATTTATGCCGGGGATGGATTCCATTCAGTCGAATAAATCGACCTCGAGGGAGGAATACCGGCGGGGCGGCGAGAAAGTTTCGCGGAATTTAAATCTTCGCGGCAGGGAGAACCGGAGATCCGAGGTTTCGCGTAAAGATATCAGTCAGGTCGCGGCTCGTGCAGGACAGTCGAGCGGAAGAAGCATGTCGTAAGGCTTTCTACAATCTATAAACCCGTTTATCGAAAGTCAACTTTTCACGTCCCATCGACCGGAAGGTCGGCTCTCGCGCAGAAAGACGAGTAGCCTCTATGAAGCTCCGTCGACCAGAGTACCTAAAATACTTCTTCTAGCGAGGAAAATCTGTTTCCACTTCTCTGACTTTCACCCCGTAACACAAACAAACAGCGGCCAGATGATTCCAGAACAGCATGCTTTTATGCCTGAATCCAAGGAAGGATGAATGTTCGAAGAAATTTTCCAAGTTCCCTTGGGAGAGCGAGAAGTGTTGAGAGGTAAGGCGCGAGGGCCGAACATTGAGCTATATCACTAGGCGGGGGCTGACCAGATTTGGCTCCAACTACTGAAAGACGTACAAAGTTCGCGCCAGCACTTAGGAAGTGGGAAGCTGGGTACTATTAACTGATTACTATCTGAATTCAGAAACAAGCTTGAAGATACCCCGCCTCATTCACCAGACATCCTCCTTTCAACTAAAAAGCTTCTTACACTTTCGCTATCGCCGAACTCAACAGAAACATTTGAGGTGACAGAAGGATCCCGATAAAAAATTACAAAAATGTAAAAAAATTACGCCAAGTACGTGAAAAAGTCGAGGGCGGAAAAGAGTGTTCACAAATAAATGACAAAAAAATAGAAAATAATCATAATTATAATATAAAAAAAGATGTGGGATCAAAATAAGCTGCAAGTACATAAAGGTGCTTTCCAGCAGCGTGCAAATCCGACTCTGTGTTACACAATGTAAGATTCGGTCAAATACTTGGCGCGCTCGCAGGCTTTCAGATAATTTGCCAATTTAAAGCTCTGACAATATGAGTACATTTTCATTATATTCCGTTTTTAAATAATTTTTATTCATCGACACCTTGACCTTGCCTGGCCACGCCAAGTATTTGACCGAATCTTACATTGTGTTACACAGTGTTGTCTTTGTACACTGCTGGAAAGCACCTTTATCTACTTGCAGCTTATTTTAATTTCACTTTTTTTTTTATTGTAATTATTATTATCTTCTTTTTTTGTGATTTATTTGATAATACTCTTTCCGTCCTCGACTTTTCCCTGTATGTTGCCAAGTATGGCGTATTTTTTTTACTTTTTTGAAGTTTCTTATGGGGATCTCACTTCTTTTTACAAAGATAATTTGCATAGGGAATGACTTCAGATCATTTTTAATATTATAAATTACAAAGGTTCTTCATTAACAACAATGATCAGTCTGATCACGGGACCGTCATGACGGGACTGTCATGCGTGAGCCGATTTAACTGAGTTTGGTCTTATTCAAAAGCTTATATGTGGTTTACGTAAGAAAAATGCCTTTAAATTTAGGAAATATTGCAGGCGTGATGAGATATTAATGAAATAAGTTTCAGGTAAAATTGTATCAGCCGGTTTACGAATAAAAGATACGCGGCAGCGACAGTCGACATATACAGGGTGTCGAAACATGTACTTTGCGGTAGAGACGCTGCCGCGTCTCTAGATAAATATGTTTTACAAATATGCATAATTCTATTCCGGAGTTCTAACTCTTTGCTCTGTGCAAACACCCCTCGCTCTCTGTACCCTCTTACCCATCAGCTTGCTAATTCTATCTCTCGCAGCAGACGCTTGAACCTCGACTGTTCTCTTGTTAGCCTTTCTAAAATTCCTCGCCACTTCCTATCCAAATTACCGCGTCGCACATCCAAACCTTTTCACTCGCATGCTACACCCTGTTCGTCTAAACTCTAAGCTCCGTCAAACTTTTCGCCAACGCCCAAGTCGGGTGTGGGAAGATTCGTAGCCACCGGTAACGTCCGAAGCGTACCACTCTATAGGATTTTAAACGCAGCAAGAGGATTAAAGGATATCGAGGCTCATCGAAATACAAATCGAACTAGTCTGAATCGCCTGTTGCATGCAGATAGATGCGAGCACCGAAAGCGAGGCGAACGACGCGAGGGGGTAGGATAGTTGGAAAAAAGACCAAAATCGCCACGATGCCCGGGTGTAATCTCGCCAGCCTTCCCTAAAATAGTCTGTAATCGACAATCTCGAGCAGGCGAATATGGTCTGGCCCGGCGCGACAGAAACTACTTGCACCGGAATGGAAATCCGCGCGCGTTTTTCGAATTAGCCGGCTGGTAATGGGCGAAAGCCGCTGTGGCTCGGTGAAATCCGACAATTCAATTTTCGTTCCGCGGCATTGCCACTCCCAGGCCCTTTAGCGTTTCAATTTTCATACCCATAAACGCGAGCGCCCGCTCGTTCACGGTCGAATATTTTGTCGATACCTTCCATACGGTGGACTCGTCGCGGCGTTATATTCTAGATCCAAGCGGGTAGTCCTTTTTACGACGCATACAGTTTACTGTTGTCGTTGTTTGTACTACTTAATATAAATTAGAGATCATGAGAAATGCCTAATCGTCGACCCTAGCGAACGTTCACTTCGATTCGCCGGTGCAGAGAAATGTAATCAGAAAACGGTGAAAAGGTCCGCGCGACGGACAGGACGTGGGGGTACAAACAGAAATTCGAAACTTTCCACGGCGCGAGTACGCGCGCCCTTTTTCCTCGGGGGTGCCATTGTCGCGAAGTTGCGAAAATGTTTATCGAAGCTTGATGAAAAACAAATAGCCGGGGCCCGAAGCGACCTCGCGCCACAACTACCGCCGTTCCTTTCAATCTCCACGACAATCCGTGTCTGATGAGCGATTTAAAAACACGAGGACCGCGATAAAAACGCTTCCCCGGGGATTTGAAGAGCGCCGGGACGAGAATTGAATGCGCCGCGACGGCTGGACGTAGCTGAATGGGACAAAGGGCGGCAAATTTCGCAACGACGGACGTAATTTATTATCGCGGAAAGTAATCACCTGCTATTTCAGTCGGGCCTATACATATTTAATACATCGTCTATTCACTTCCGATCGACGTTACGTCAGTTCCAAGCGTTATTCGAGCGGCTCGTCTAATATCGACAGGCAAATAGCTTGGGTACTGTGAGTTTTCCTCCGCATTTCCGCATCGTCTTGCAATAGCGGCGCGGGTTCTACGAAAACCGAGTATTGTGGCCTGCTAGCTATTCGTCGGATGATATGTGCACGCGCTGGAAACGCATCGACGAGGATGGGAATGATGAGATCCATGGAAACTAGCTGATTGGAATATCATCTCGATATTTCTACAGTAAAGAAAACCATTCTATTGTGGTGATTGGAATTCGGTGATTTCTCTCAGTTCGTAAAATAAATAAGCTAGAAAATAAAGTTCAACAAGAAGCTGTATTAATACCATATAATTCTTTCAATTATTAACTTCTGGTTAATTCATTTTCAGAAGGTACTAAATAAATAAACCGTTTAGACTCTTCTATTTAAATAAAAAAGAAGGTTAGACGCAAGTGAATCCAATTGGGAATAGAAAGATGCAATTGACAACGGAGCAGTGAAATTATACGAGGAAACCGTGAGTTCTGATAAATTCTGATATCGGTTTCCTCGAGAACGCGAGCTGGAAAATCGTATCCGCGTTGAAAAACGACGCGACACAGGCACGAGGTATTTGCCAATAATATTGCGAACGGAAAGTTCGCGTAGTCATCGACGGATCGTTTAAGTTCTCGACGGTCCCGTTCCCTCCGGAATTTTTCGTGCGAACGACGATATGAAAAATGGCTCGGCACGGCAGCGGGAGGATGGTTTTTCTCGTTTTTCCAAGGAACTTAACGGATTTCCACCGTTTGATACGTTTCACCGCGGAGCTAATTGGCGGCTATCCATACCGTTGAATGGAGAGAGCGCCTGTCGAAGGCGGATAGATACAAAGATGATTCGCAGCTGCACTTTGCACGAAAATTCCTGGCGAATAAATAAATACATACACTTTGTATTGAAAGCAAATTAAATGGTCAGATGGCGATTTCGGTGAATTCATTGATGACCAAGCGTGGCGTGGTATCGATTTATTACTGTTTGACGAATTAATTAAATTGCTATTGGTTTGATACAAATACAAGATGAATAATAAAATCAGAGAATGGAGCGTAAAAGTAGTATTAAGAGAACTAAAGCGTATTAAATTGTATGTAAAGACCCACAGATTCTTCATAACTTTTCCATTAGGAATAATGTATTTTGCTTTCCGCAAACTACCCAGTGCAAGTACTACGTGAACAACCAGCACGACTTGCGTCACCGAGATATGTATCACCACCGAATTCGCGCATCCTCCGCCCTCTGCAATCGCAACTTCTCGTAAATGCGGATTCACGGAGGGTGGCGAATATTTTTCGAGCCCGAAACTGCCATAATTCGCTGCCAACTTCATAGACAATAGGGCGAATGGCACGGGAATGGGGGACGACAGGGGAAAAAAGAGAAAAACTGAACGAGAGAGATCCAAAGTTAGGTGCACGGGCTCCGACGGAGCTGGCTCGAGCTTTAGGGGGTAAAAACGCATCTCTGGCCGCAATATATCAAAGAGATACGCGTGTCCGACCGAATCACGACCGGCGGCGCCCCGACGTCGTCCATCCTCTGCGCCGAGTAAACCTGCACCACCACCACCACAGACACCGCGCCGCCACCACCCCGACCCTCGGGGAGATAACCTAATGCTCGGCCCTATTAACACGAGCAACGGGCCTTCCTCCTCTTCCAAATCCTCCGACTAACCCTCCATCTGCGCCTCTGAACTCGGACGCGCGTAAACTGCCAACGCGTCCACGTCGAACGCCCGCCGTTTGCAGACGATCAACTCCACATAATGTAACACTTTCCTCTGGGAGGATACTATTTTCTTTTTTCGCCAAAATCAAGTAACAAGATGGCAGGGAACTGCCAAAGAACGCGGGCTGTGTTCGAATTAAAAAAATGTAACAGTTTAATGGTTAATCTGGCCATATCTCGCGCTTTGTTCCCCGCTTGGCTGGCCCGTTAATTAACCGAAGGTAATCGAAAGGCTGAGGATCAAGCGGAAAGCGGCCGCGATTCAAAGGAATTTACGACCCTCCCCATCTCCGTCGTGCTCGCGCAACAAGAGGAAAAAGAGAGGGATTGTAGCATCGAAATGGGTTAGTGCCGCAAGCACAGGGCTTCAGTGTCGAGCAACCCGTTTCGCTTAGATTTACACGGGGCAGAAGGGTCCAGGGTCTGAATGCCCTCGCGGAAGAAGGTAGAGCCCGGCCTGCTCGCGGCGAATTCCGATTCCCCTGCCCCCTTTTAATTGCCAGCTTAATGTACCTCGCAGCGCTCGTTGCTATTGCGCGGTGTGCTTCGTTTGCTTTCTTGCCCCGAAGCACGCCGGGACTGGCTGCGCCGGAAAATTCCTGCCATTTTAAAAGCTTTTATGGCCGCGGAGCGAAGCGGCAAGAACGGCGGATGCTTTCGAGCAAAGGCCTCGAATGGTTCGCGATAATCCGATTCCCCGCGAAACAACTCGATTAATTCCGCTGGTCTGTTGAGCTCGTGTTCCAGAGAGCCTCGGCGATAGGATTTCTCGGAGGCTGACTTCACGAGCGCTCCTACTTTTCGAGAACATTTCAGGGAGGCTCGCAAGTTGAACGACTTCGATGCGTGACCAGACGCGGAGTCGTAACTCCAGATTACACTTGCTGATGAAAAACTTCTCGTAGTTAGCTGAACAGCAGATATCCCTGGCATTTTAGTCCTCAACCACTTCAACACGATTTTACACGGAGAATCCTACACCAAGGTCGACGCGATAAAGGGAAAAGGAATGCTGCTAGCATAGAGCCCAGAAGCAATACGTACTGATCGCAGAAAACGATTAGAGGCTCGCCGTTCCTGATCCCAATCCTTTAATTTCGCTCCCCCAGCTAAACACGTATATGCAAAGTACACAATGTCTGATTCGTATCGGTCAGCCGTCGCTGATACCAGCAAATTGGAAGCCGGATTGATGAACGGCAATTATTAATGCGTACCTACGGATTAATAGCTGCGGAAACTTTTATACGGTTGCTCGCGGTACGACGCCGCTCCCACGAATGCAGCTACTCGCATGACACGAGGGCGTACATCACGTCCTCGGCTGATCAGCGGAGTGGCTTTCCCTTTGTTACATTAGGGACGCATTAGTAAAATTCCACGGTCCTTAGGCACGTTTTATATCACCCCGACGGCGTGCCACGTGCAAGATTAGCGATCGTTATGAATCACGGTTAAGCCTGAATTTATGACGCACCACAGATCTAGAAAATGCGAGGAAAGGACACGTAACGGAAGGGACTAGGCATGAGTTGTAGTACAATGAGTAAAATTAACGACAAAATTACTGTGATATTCATCTCCGTCGATATTCAGATACAACAAGCGAATAAGACTTTTAAGCGACTCTGTGCAGCCCTTTCGTACAATTATTCTTCGATTATGTAACTGGATGGAGTTCGATCTACAGTTTCGAATGAAACACTCATCGGCGACCTTATATTTACCACACAGGAAACGATAAAGGTAGAAGTGAGAAATTTCCATTCTGTTGTAATTCACCGATCGGATACTCTTTGTATCCCAAACGGCTGAATTAAGTTATCGATCAGAGGTTAAAACTTCACAAGCTGCGGGAAATATTCAACGTTCCCTGCCGGTCCTTCTTTTTCCCCTGCGAACGTTATCCCGAGGCTAGCTAATATCCGTAATTTCCTAGGGGATTTCCACGAACAGCGGCGTACACCGGCCATAAACGTTTTAATTTCCACTCCACCTATCGCGGTATCGATCCGCGATCGAGTAAAGAGGCTGCCGTTCGCCTCGCTAATCTACAATTTACATGCCCTTCTGATTGCGTGTCCGCGCACGCCGGACGAAACTGCTGTTCCTCCCTGGATAACGGTTGACAACCACTGCTTCCTTCCTTCGTAACTCCGGATTAGCGTCACTATCGAGGCTACTAAATGTCCGATCGCTATCGTATAGCCGGCCGCTGATAACAGAGGAGAGCACGCACGCCTAACACGCCCGATTCTCGTGCTAATCACTGTTTTAATCCAATCCGTGATAGCGGCGAGGGTTAGTCGTGACGATAAATTGCGCGATAAACTCCCGGCTCCTTCTCCCCTTCCAACCTTTTTCCCCTCCGTGCTTTTTCTTGTTTTTGGTTAGCCTGCGAGACACTTTCAGCGGGACGACCGTAAACGCTCCGGATAGCCGGTAATCTGTAGTTCTACACGGATCTCACGGCCACAGGCGAAGATAATTATTCCAAAACCTGCCCTGTTTTTCGTTTTTAACAGGTACGATTTACACGGGACCGCCGCGGGGCCCGAGTATAACGCCGTATCTGCAGAGGTTTTACCGTTAAGATCTACAGGGGTGGGTTCGGTACCCTCTTCTCGGTTAATGCGGAAACTTTCCTGGAATCTGTTGTATCGTTTTGCATTCCGTTCTTCAGCTGCTTTGTGGCGAGTTGTTCAGCAAGAAGATACTCTCCGACGCCGTGTTTCTTGCTGGTATCGCTGTAGGTGGTAGAAGGTTAGAAAGTGGGGATGATAGTGACGCAGCAGGAATTGCTGCGCAGTGAATGCGACAGATTATGGGTCGGTGTATCGGACGGTTGTCTGAACATTGCGCGACATATACTACTTGCAGCCATATACTAGCGAGTTTTTTCTTCTACTAACGTCTGTATTATGGAATTTTTCGATTCTTATTTTCATTAGCAAACAGATTAATAGTATTCGCGTTATCAGTGGTATACTTTTGTAATTATATTCGCAATTGTAATGATGCAATAAAGACTTTTAGTACCTAATAATAATAATAATAATAATAATAGGGCGAGCAGTAAGAGTTCAGTTTAAACTTGAAACATTTTTCCTAGAAAAAGAACAATGTTTCCTCGATGCTGAATGATTAAGGCGCGATTAAATATTTTAATAGCCTCACAATTAACCGATGCACTGTGTGCTAACTCGCTTTTCGTAGCCAAGCCAGCTGAGCAGGTCCAACAAGCGAATCCTGCTGTCGTGTAGTGGAAGCCCATTCAACGATGCCAAAATGGCAAGCGCTACCAGTGGAAAAACGAGGAAACTCCGTAGCCACGATCTAATCGATCCAGCAAATCGCCGCGTAAAGGCTTACCAACCTAGCCAACATGATTTTCCTCGCCAACAGAGATAACATTCAGTTGAACCGAACGTTCAATGATCTAATTCTCGCGGTGGATGTCCTCGAAATTCCTGGCTGGACCGAGCCGATATTTTCCCTCACCCCCGTAACGAAGTCAACTTCCCCGGTTTATTATAATTTATCGACGTCCCTGCATTTCCATATTACGAGCGCCGACATTATTACTGGCTTGCACGTTCGTAGTCGCATCGAACGAATCGGTCATCGTTACACGCCCTGGCAACGACGTAATTATAATTAACAGTTTATTCGCTGTTCGGCACGTGATTCGCAGCGTTATGAAAGAATTCGCGTCGGGATAACGTTCCGTTTCGGAATGCCCACGTACCCCAGGAAATCAGTAGAGCTTCAGACGGGATTTCTACGTGGCCTCATCAAGAGCTAAACGAATTTCTGCATCACGTGTCCAATTTTGCAACGCAGCAATGATCCCTCCGGGCAGTAACTAGGGTTTCGTATTTCTTATCTGATTGCGTTTACAGCTATTACCCAATAAACGGAATTGATACGGTCTGTACACGCGGAGAAGACACGTGAAGTTTTACTTAAAGCATATCTTTAGAAGCTTGGACTGCACTCGTTCCCGACGTACACGCGATACGTGCCCGTGGAAACTCGTTCGGCGGCGGCGACCGTATGTGTGCGCCGTTTTTGCACGAGTACCAGCCTGTAATACCCACATACATCCACGTCCGTGCCCAGCTACTCGTTTCCCGAGTTCAGTGTACGTTTCTAATGCCCGAATTCCACTTTGTCAGGACAACGAGTACCACGATCGTAAACCACTGACCCGTCGCGGACAGAGTATATACAATTTCGCTCGGCTCGCTAACACGCCGAGTTCTACAAATCAATTTGTAGTGTCTTGCTGGGTCGTCCTCGTTCCTTGACGTTTCAATAATCATCGACGTGAAAAAAGCGTACTTTCTAACTAGTACATGTGTTGCGAATATCGAATTTATAAAGTATTTATAAGATTATATGATTTTTATTGGTTTTTAAAGTACCTGGCGGACAACGGGAAAACAAGGAATGCCACAAAACAGTTTTATTGAGAAAATCAAGATTTAATACTTTAGTCCATCAGTTAAGAAACAAGGTTCAATGAACTTAACTGTATCGTTTACAACATGAACAATTTATACTGTAATTAGACATCAGAAAAGAACTGAGCAGAAAAATAACTTTCAAGTAGAACACAAAATAAATATTCATTTCTAATATTATCGAAACAAGGATTGTACACAGTTCACCAATTCATTAACGTTGTCTTTTGTGGATATTTCTACTTTATAACCCTTTGTGGTTCGACAGTTCTGTGGCCTCAGTTGCCACCAACAAAATACGCAAATCACTAAAAATGCACATTCCCTGTTTTTCCCCCTTACCCTTTATCTGATACCCAGCAATAAGCCTATGAATATGCCTTTATTGTAAAGCGCTTTCTCGACCCAATCCTCTTAATTGAAGGCCTCTCCCCCCGTGCAGGTGACCGATCGTTACAAAAGTGAACGCGGTGGTTTCGCCGAGGCGGGAAAGTACAAACATTTCATAGTTTTCCAACCGAGAAGCATCGCGTCTCAGCGCCGTTACAGCATCAAAGGAAGATAACGTCGGCACAAAAAGCATCATTTTTAAACGGGACACGGCCATGTTTAATTGCCGTAGGAACATTCCAGCCCGCTCTTCCCGCGCGTGTGCGCTCCAGCCAGCAAATCGCCGGCAGCCGTGCGAGAAGAGAGAAACTTTCAAAGCGCCTCTAGACGCCCTACGTATCCGGGCGTCGAGTATAAATTGCAATTAAAGTTCACTTAATTTCGGCCCCGTCAAAGCGAACTCTATTACCTTGCATTATCGTTAACAGCGTGCTGCACGACAATGGATCCGTAGGCAAATTTATAAAGCGACGCGATGGAAATATTAACAGACTGACAGAGCCCAGCCGGACTCTAATGGATTTTTCGACGTTAATTGCGCCTTTATGCCGTCGATTCGACTACCTGTGTAATCTCGACACGTTACCGAGCACACTGCCTCGCAATAATGCACCTGGACCTTAACAATTTACTGCGACATGAAGCGTTTTCTAACTTTCACCAAGGGAGAAATTTCCGTGCTGACACAGACGATCTTTGGCAGTTAATTAGTTGTCAACAACGCGTGTGGCCATTATGGGTGTCTTAAATATTCAGAGGATAACAAGGCGCTTATCAGTCAACGATTAGACTCCCATTGTTCTTTCAGCTACCTTAACTGCGCATTCATATCTCCCAGTCGATCATGCTCAAACGCAATTATTCCCCTGCTGCGTGTACTCGGCTGTGAATAATATCGCCCTGGTCGCGACAAAAATGAGAACGGGTCCCTTCGGCGAAGGGAATCGCCGCGCGACAAACGACACAAAATTTCTGAAGATCATCCTCGAAAGGCGAAGCTCTCTGTCAAGAGCGGCGGCGGCTAGCGAAACGGGCCACGGTATTCCATGGTTACAGCCTTTACGCGCGAGTTTTGCATACAAATTGGCCCCGGAAGCCGGGGACGGGTGGAACTTGTTTACGATGACGAGTGTTCGTCCAAGTTGCGAGCCATGGCCCACCCGTGTCAGCATATAAAGTACCGAGAACCGTGAAGAATTTTAATTGAAATTACTTAATTAACGCCGGCCCACCACGCGTATGCGTGACGTCGCGTGCGTAATTATGGTATGCGCATCCTCCGCATAACTGTCAAAGTAGCTGCGATCATCTACCTGCAACTGGGACGTACGCTTTGCGCGTGCCAATTTCCAAGGTATTTAGACGTCCCGTAGGGTATAATTCCGAATTTTCGAGCACCTCGGCGCCAGCCTTTAATCGAACACGAACAGCAATGACTAACTGAGACACTCACGCCCTAAAAGTACAAAACATGGGGCCACATTTAACTGCAACCTCGATATTTGGTTCTACAGGGCGTTTCGAACGCCACTGTGCACTTCGGTGAAATAAAACAGATTGTGCGCGAAGTAACGTACAAACGGACGGTAAATTTGTTCTACGTATCGAGGAGAGGATTATTTCATGACTTCTGGTGGATGGGCAAGTGTGTTATACCGTTGAACTGGTACGTAGCTGGTAAGGGAGAGTTGCCAATATCGTACTGGTCACCTAAATCGTACCTCACCAATTTCTCAGTAATTAATGAATGTAAACGATATCTGATAATAAAAATATCAGGTAAATGCGAAATAAGAAATAGGAACAAAATCTTTTGGGGTTACATCTTATTTTGTGTGCTATAAACATTTTAAAAAATCAGGTATGATTGATGTAACTTTTTACCAGTTTATTTTAGCTGGTTTGCAAGTTTATCCTGTATTTTTGTATTTTTCTAAAAGCGGGTTTAATGCAGAATATTTTACATTCATTTTAAGTACATTTTACATGCATTATAAAGTTTAAATTGATATTTATAAATAAATTGATCATGTTTCCTAAATCGTACCAGTAGGATTTGACAACTCGTATGTTATATAGGTTATGTACATATATCATATGCATAGGTTATTGCGGCCTGTCGGTGATCCATTTACATATGTATATTTAACTATATAATAATCATTACTTTATGTTGAATATTTTCTTCCCTATTTGTTATTGATACTATTTTTAGTGGAGGTACGATTTAGGAGACCGGTTGCCTAAATCGTACCTTTTATAGTATGTGACAAAAAGATAAATATCAAATTAATTTGTTCCGAACAAAAGGTTAAGCATATAATAGTAGGTGCCTAAAAGATCCAGCTACAATATCCAATAGTCATTTGCGTTTAAATTAGTACAAAATATAAAATATAACGTAAACTGTCTTAAGTGATACGATATAGGCAAGCCTCCCCTACAAATGAATAAAACGATCCACTTTTGTGTACGAAAAAACGTAGGTATAAAATACAAATAAACCCTTCCAAGATCGTACCCAGTATAAAAGTCCCTTCGATCTACTTGAGAGCTGCACGATACTCGAATCACGTAAACTGCTTCTTCCGTGGGCTGGAGAATTCGCTGAACCTTCTGGCGGACGAATATTCGTCTTTTCGTTGCTCGTACATGCGAGAAATTCAGTGTTTTTTGCCGTTCCACTGGTACGCGAAAATACACGGTGCTGCAAAAACTTGTAATACCCAGGCAAACAGACAAAAAAGGACCCATTTATCGTGCATTAACCAAGCAATACTCTGGAGGGGAGTTCGCAATTTTGTAATTTTTTAAAAGTACCGCTGACCCGTAAATTCTTTCCCCTTGCTTCGGGTCAACCTGCGCTTCCGCATTCCATAAAGAGAAAGATTCGTTGAATTGCGTCACTGTCCGCGAGTTACCGGGGCGATCTGCAAAAACGGCGACGAAATTAGCATAGGTGACCGAGCGTGGGTGTATGCTTTTTGTTTAGCGAACGGAAGCTCGACACCGGATAAAAAATACATGGGGCACCGGAACGAGAACATCGAATAATGTTTTATGTAACTGCAGCGCGGCCTCCTGCCCGGAATTATGCAGCAGGCGCGCAATTTTATTTCCAGCCTGCGGGGGAGGGCGCGAATCTCCGTTCTGCGACGCGCGGGATGATTGGAAATACATAGGGAGACGTCGTCCGTCTTTGAAGGGCGGAACATCGTCGAACGAGACAGAAATTAAATTTGCCAACCGGATGAGAAGAAAAATTCCCTGCCTGCCCTTCGACAGGCTGCGCACCGTCGCGAGCCGTCGCCGACGAGGCGTCGACGGTGATTGGATGAAGATTCCCATATCGGCAAGTATTAAAACTTTCAGCATGACGGGAGGTTTCGAGGGGATTCGAAAATATACACCGCTGCCTCTGTATCTGACCTGAAATCATCGGGATGCTCGATATCAACGGCCCTTGAACCTCTACTCGCTCTCGAACTTTCTCGGTAACAAGTTTCAATTAAATTTATCAGTTCAAACGGAAAACCTACCCCCTCGTATCGCGCGGGTTTGAAATTTCAAGTAACTCCGTTGCCCCTGAAAACCGATTTACGGAAAGCGTTGACGAAGGGCGACGGGAAAGTTGAGGTATGTAAATCCCGCACTACTACCACAGAAATAAGTACGGCTCTGCGAAACTGGAGCAGCCGGGTGATTTTCAGACGTGAAAATCACCTGCCGCTACTATTACCAGATTCGTAACGCGTATTTCGAGCCAGCCTTGTATACGTTTTCCCACTCACGGGTTAACGGGAAGGAGATCGTCCAGCCGTCGGGCGAGATTGTTGCTTTCGAAGTTCTGTGGGTCAGCAAAGCGGGGAAGCCAGGAAAGTGACGGAAACGAGCGCGTAACAAAAGGATGTCGAGGAGGAACGTAGGGGTTTATTGGAGAACTTTCGAGGATACACGGGGGGTGAGGCGTCCTTGAAACTGGCCATTCCGTCGGCGGCAGTGGCCACGTTTAGCGCAGGATTACGAAAGGGGCCGATAAGTTTCCGGTCTTGTGGAACAATTGACACGTCGTTCTAATACGTGCACGACCGTCGTCCACCCCCTCGGCCACCCTTTTGTTCCGGATAGCCCTCAGACCCGACACATCCCCAGCACGACCTGCGAAACTGTCGTGGCAAGTCCTGACTTTGTCGTGCAGTATCTGGTTCGGGGGGGGCCAGTGCATTGCACTCGGCAGGTCCCAGACATCCTGCGGCGTGCTAGCTCGGCGCCGCGAATGGAGTGAAGTTGTTCAGCAGTTTCGTCGAGCGTTGACGTCGGGGGCTGCGCACCTTCCACGGCTCGTCGGCGAGCAATTTTCAGACCTCCGCGCGGGGAAAAGGCGCCCTGCGGAGGCGATGACGTGCGCGGAATCGCGACAAACAGGGGATAGAAAGTCCATTATTTCGGTACGATATGAGCCCGCGAGTGAACCGACCATTGGGGCCAACAACTGTGCAATTTGAAACTTATTACGATGCAAATTGAGCGGACGAGGACCACGCGGGCATTGGAACATCTGGCATCGCGCGATTGCTGGGCAGTGGGTACTGTCTTGTGGTGGAACGTTTCGAGTCGTATATCAAGTTCGTCTGTGAAATAGTACACGTCTCGTTTGCACTAAGTCCAAAACAGACACTCGATAAAACAATCAACATTTCAAGTTGAGCATATCTGTTTTCATACACTAATACGATTCAAAGATCGGTGAAACACGTATCATATATCCTGGAAGAAGGTGAGCCAGCATCCATTCGAGGCTGTGAACCGTAAAAGGCAATGAATCGCGAATAATTCACGCGAGAAGCAAGGATGATCATTAAGAAGATCCCTCATTAAGTCCCGTTAAAACAAATGCCCCTTCGAATGGGTTACTTATGCGGGACCGAGTGTTCTCTCCAACTTGGAGCACTCTTAGCGCCCGGGGTAACCCTTAGTCGCTGTAAATCCATTTGGTGTGAACGATTCATCAATGTGATGGATCGTGCCGAAAGTCCAACGTTTACGAGGATGAATGTGCCTTTAAGTTATATTCGCCCCATGACCGAAAACCATTATTTAACTTCGGAAGCTAGGTGCCCGCGGTTGACATTATCGAGGGGCCACCGTCCCGTCGATTGGAAAGTTAAATAGCTTTCTATCGATTCAGCTGATTAAGATCATTATCTTACAATTATCACTGTCCCCCGGCCGACTAGTTAGCGAATATTGCAGTGGACAGGCAGTCATTGGACCGGTTAAATATATGCTTCCGGAATCACGAGTTGCCCCTGTATTTGATTTAGTGACAGATGAAGATCTCTAATGGACAGTTCGGTGAAAACGCCATCATCCCTCGATTCAACTCTATTTCAGGACTTACGTGCACTCTCGTATCTTTGAAAGCGATTTTTCCGTAAAAAGAATGCACTGGACGCTAGATTAGACAGACTGGATATAATTCTCAGATCTGTTTACCAAGGGAAATCTGATCGCAAAGGGAAATAGTGGAGAATCGAGGGGAAAAATGGCACTGCCAACGAACGAATCGGCGAGGACGCGACACGCGTGGACTTGGGTAGCCAATATTTCCATGTTGCACGAATCGTACGAGTAATCGGATTAAAGGTCGGACTTGTTCAGGGCCAGTTGAGCAATGGGCGAACCTACGGGGCTGAAAACTTGATAATTTAATTTCACCGCGGCAAAGGAAGTTAATCCCAGCGTGACGATGGGGTAGGTAGCGTAGAGTAAAAGAGGTTTTCGCCCGTGGTGGAGGAAGGGCTGGAGGATCCCCAGCACTTCCGTCACGGCGGCCAACCCAGGAAGTAACTTCTGCTTGTTTTGTTCCGGCTACAGTTGACAGGAGTTATGTTTAACTCGTCTTACGCGAGTACCAGCTCACCCCTAGCGGAAGATGAAGAGGGAAACGTCGAGAAGATGGAGCGCGGCCTGGGGAACGGGGCTCCGTCTCTGTCCGTCGCGCCAACTTCTCCTAAGTATCCTCGCGATGTATCTACAGCTCGAGGAAACGTATCCAGAAATTAATACGGCCCGTGCGCACGCTGGCGTCTCGAATCTTTCTCCGCGTCAAACTGCTCTCGGACGATGTTCCTGGGACTACAATGGGCGAAACACTTTGCAAGTCTTTCCACGTTGGCTGAGCAAACGTAGCTGCCTGCATTATCAATGAGACTGCTCTTTTGTGAAATAGAATTCTATCGCGACTGCTATAAAAAACTGGCAAGTCAGCCCATATCAGCAGCATTATTTTAGAAGTATATCACTTTATTTTTCAGATCCATCGATGTTTAAAGGAGATATCATGCTGGCCATTGTTCTGCAGCGGTCTAAAGATCCTCAACAATAAAAAATAATTTAACACAAGAATTATTGCACATCATTCTTTTCGTGCACTTTATGGACTAATAAATCATGGGTAATAATTGAGGCATTTGATGGAAAAAGGGCACGTACGCCAAAGTGGCATTTCAAGAAATTCGATTTCAAAGTTTTCATTATAGTATAACTTAATAAAAAGTAATGCAATTAAATCCAATTTTTTTAGGGTTGTAGTTGTCGTGTCCTTCAAACGTTCAGAAAACAGAAGTCATGATTTGGAAATGGTATGTGTCTTTATTTATAAGTTTCAAGCAAGTGATTTATGTGCCCTTTTTCCGTAAATGTGGTGAATTCGTAACAAAGTTGCTTCTTTGTTTAGTTATTTAAATATAATTTTGTTTACTTACTTCGTTACACATTTTTTATACATTGCTTAAATAAAAAATACAAAATGAAGCACAAAAATAAAGGAAAAATGTAATGTTTTAAGTAAGTATTAGTTTCTTCGATTTTTTGCAACAACCTGTCTTCCAAATCAATTTTTTCTTTTCTAAATTAGCTTCTTTCCTTGCGGATTCGATACTCGCCTCACTTTCCATATTTCCTCGCTTAAACAAAATCCTCTATGAAACAAAAGTACTTATTACAGGACAGCAGGGTAGCGCGGCTGTTCAGCGACTATGTAGCTGCGTGTCGATCACGCTACGTAATAAAACATCATCTAGCTAATCTGAACGCGAGATAAGTAGTGCCCTTGATACATTATATATATATATAATGTATCAAGGGCACTACTATATATAACATACACCTGAGTCGATTTAAACGATTTAAGGAAAAAGGACACATAACCCTATGTGTCCTTTTTCCATCAAATGCCTCAATTGTTTTATTTTATTTTTATTAATAATATCCCTACAAAAATTACTAAAATCATTCATTTTCGCCATGGCTAAACGTATGTAACCCCTTAAGGGTTATTTCTTCCGCAACATCGAGTATAATTGGCCGTTGATCACCCGCAGGGATAACCAGCCCTCTGGCTAACAGCTTCAACAGGCCGTGCTTCGTTCTACAAAGCATTCGACAGATACACGTGTACAGTTTCGAACGTTTCGTGGAAATGCGAGCCCGTTCGCGCCCCGTCGCTGCCACGCCGCGGCATTAAATTATGACTGCCTTTGATTCACGACGTAATGGAAGTAACGCACGAGCTTTGACAACCGCTAGGCTCAAAGTGACGCGGTGCCGTACGAGAAACCGAATACTCGATTCATTACATCCAGAGATTGACTATGCAAAGGCCCGAGTATTACCCCCGACAACGACGAAGTAGGAACGGAACCTGGGCCGAAGGAAAAACACGCTGGCCGCACGGTGACACAGTGAACCCGTCACCAAAGAAGAATAACTCGTCGGGACTGACCTTCACGGGACAAAGGGGGACGGGGATTTCAATTAAAAAAACAAAATATTATTACCACGCCGGGGAATACTGTGTTTGTATCAGCGATAAAAATCGGTAAATCGGGAGCGGGCCAAGTGCCTCCAGCGTCCCAATTAAAAAAGAAAAAAGGAGAAGAAAGGAAGCGCCAGGGGCGAGCCGGACAAACAAAAGGACCGAAAAAAATATCGTTTCACGAGCATAGCGAAACAAGCTGCTCGTTTATTGGAAAAACCCGAGCTGACGTAGGGGGAAAAAAAACACACGGCCGGACGTCGTTTCCACGCACCGAGTCACAAAAGATGTGGACAATTAAAGGAGTCGAGAGAGTTGCGCGGGCACGATGGGGAAAATGATCCTTGTTAATTTTCGTGGTGGGCCGTAGTTTGTTGCAAGGCTTCGCTTCGAGATATTCGCTTGACTGAGAGCAGAGACCGAGAGGATCGAAATGAAATGGCTTCGTCATTTTCTGTCCTCCAGGCCCGTTGACCAGATCGTTACACGAAAGTCAGGCGCCGTATTCGATTTAAGCCGCATTTCCATTCCCATACGGCGCATATACGCGACAACGAAATTGAATTCATCAGCGGGAGTACGTCCCTCTCTCTTTCGACGAACGGGGTTACGAGAGGAAATGTATCAGGCGTCAGATACTAAGCGAGAGCATATTGTTGCCGTGTACAAGTTTACCGCTGGAAATTAGGGACTTTGGTGTGTACGTTTGGCGCTTAGCTCTGCCGGGTTGCCTGTCGTAGGAGAATCGCTCTTGCGACACGAGCTACTCGAGCAAAATCGGGTACCTATAACAGATCCGTGCAGCTGTTCCCGGTATCGGAACAAGGAACTACGCCTCGTACGCTGCCCTTTAACGAAGCGAAAAGACTGCGGGACCCGTAATTGGTATCCGATTGTGCGTAGAAAGAAGAATGGAAACATAGGGAGCATGGTTACGTATTATTCGGCTCCTCGGTATATCCCTATTTATTTACGATACAGAAATAGCCTGTCTGCGGATTATTTCCTCGTCCGTCTGAGGGCTTTGATCGAACGAAAGGAGCCTCTGCTAAATTGCGGATCGAGGGAACAAAAATTGCTCTGCTTCCGTTGCGGCAAGATGGTAACAGGAAGATCGATTTTAGTATTTAATATCTATGCTGAAAGGAAATCAAGGATATCGAGATACTTCTGTAGTAGAACATGTCTCAGGAATAGAGCCAATTGCACGCAAAGCAGCACTAAGGTTACCGGTGTAATTAAGTTTATAAACTTTCGAATTAATTCTACTGCAGTTCAATTACGCTGCAGCTCAATACGACTATTTACTTGTTCCGATGCAAGGAAACATTCAAGAGACCTATCCCATCCATGAAACGCGCTCAATTAATTTAATTAGGAGGTTGTGATCGACAGGAAATTAGGAGGCATCGAGAGGCCTGGCACGATCGAAGGTACGGTAAATAAAGGCGGGAGGAAAACGCTTCGCCGACGAATCTTACGGCGCATAAAAGAAGACGGATGTCGCACTTCATTAAGACCCTTTCTACTGCCTCGTTCGGCGTTCGTTCATCGCGCCGTTCCCTTCACTTTCTCTTATCCAATTTCACTGCTCTCGAAAAGTCTTCTCCCTCGGTCTAACCCTGACTCCGAGCATTCCTACATCCCTTACACACCCTACCCCGCACACCCGATAACGCCCTCTCCTTCCTACGCCCTCGGATCGTTCAGCCCTGTTCCCTCTGTCTCAATTTTAACCGTGACTCCTTCGTCGAACTCGTCGAGACGAGCGGTTCGAACTGCGGCCCTCTCGCGATTGGGCATACAGCCTGAAGAACCCTTCGTTCTCGAGCCCCCCCGGCGTTCGACAAGGGGCGAGCGAGGGGAGAGGGTGGTAAATGCATGAAGTGGTCGGATACATATACAGCCACCTACGTGTAAAGGGAGTAATGAAGTCGGCGAATCAAGACAGAAATTGAATCCATTTCGATTTTACGCCCCGATTGCTTGTACCGCTCCGAGCACCACGAGTGCGCGTATCTGTGTGCGTGTGTTATTATACACGTCCGTGTATTCTCGCAACACGGTGACAATGAGCTTTAATACATGAACGCTGGAAAGGACTCCATACACGGTAGATCAAGGATTACCACAGAACTCTCGATTTCCTTTAATCTAGTTTGAAAAGTGGTGAAAATTATGAGCAGGTAATGAAGTGTTGCTTTGAAACGCTGTATAATCGATGGTATAAAGAAACAAGAGTTCGACTTCTCTGTCTAAGTAAGAAGAAGAAATTATATAAATGTGCAAACAGTAGTATAAGTAGATTTTATTCAGACACTGGAACCATCACGAAAATGGAGAAATTAATTTAGTTTGCAAGTTGTTAATGAAGCATGGAGAGCATGGGACAGCATAAAATTTTCAGGGCGAAGGCGCCTGAAGTTGCCGCGAGGGTCTGTTCTTTCTAGGCTGAGCAAGTATGTATATATCTACTTTCCCTGCGCGGTTCGAAGGCCTGTAATCTCGCATTCCAGTAGACGCGGGGACCAGGGTTCTCGCCTTCCCAAGGCAAACACGGAAACCACGGATTGTTCTTACCTCGAATTCGAATAAACAACACCGCGGCATGCGACGAGCTAAACCGAGGCTGGTGGAGGATCGTCGAATCTTGGCACGATTCCTGCTCGCAGTTTGGCTCGCTTAGCATCCCCGCACTTCTATCGACCGCGCCACGAAGAAAATCGCACGACACTAGGATACCGTGCAGATACCAAGGATTTCCGCGGTGAAACCTGCGTCGACATCGAGTTATTGTTTCATAAGATGTCAGTTGCGCCCCTCTGCGTCGAGGGTCGAAGACGTAGGCGACCAGGGAAGCTACTTCCCCTTCAAAAGAACCCATGTCGCAAAGTCTTTAATTCGCTTCGCTATCAGCCTGTGGCCCCCTTATCCGTAACGGAAACTTTGTCACCGGCGTTGTACTTGCGCAAATTACTTGATGAGTCGCCCCGTCAGGAGAAAATGTTACAGTGACGTAGTTCGGAGAAAAAAACTTGGTCCTTTGGTATTCAACGGGCGTACGCGGCACAGCAAAGCCACATACGAAAAGTTTCCATATTTTTGATCGTGGAATGCGCACCATACGAGGCGAAACTCCAGCTACATTTGACTCGCGCGAAAATTTCACTTTGACGCTAGTTTGACCCGTGTTCCGTGTCACGTCTGCAGTTTACTTTTAGTCTAGCTTTAATTTCAAGGGTCAAGTTGAAAGCCCTTTACGCAAAAGTGGAGTCTAGCGTACTTCTGATAAGCTTTCCTGCCCTCTGCTTAGCCGCACAAAGTATTTTTGTAGCTGAAAGCCTTCCGTGAAAAGGGAACCCGACGTGTTTTGTTACTTGAGAGTAATCATCTTAAATATAATAGCAACCACAGGAAAAAGGATAATCTCCCAAATAGAGTAAAAATAGGAAAGAAGTAAATAATCAAGTGACAAATGAGATCAGTTCATGGCTCGGGAGAGGATTCTCCGCTCGAGAGTGGATTATCTCAAAAGAAAGACTTGCGAGTGTGCAGGGGATGGAATGCTTGTAATTTAAGAATGGCTTCGCCTTGCAAAGCAGGGGATTATGAGACACGGGACACGGGAACTAAGAAAACGAAAATCAAAGAAGGGGGCAAGGGAAAAGTACGGCGAGGGGCGAGGGAGAAAGAAGCAGAGAGTTGTGGACGGAGAAAGTAGCGAAAGAAAATTCGTTCGTAATGCAAGCATTGTGGGGGGGGATGAGGGTACCAGGCGTCAGTCGTGCCTGACAAGGGGGCATGCTGCCACAATAATGAATCGTTCTAGCGCCAGAAAGAAGAGAAAGGAACTGGAAAGAATGGGGAAGGAAAGCAAGTGTGTAGTCGATGTTGACTGAGTGAACGTAATAATTGCACGATACTGTTCTCTTTCGTAAAGGCGACAACAGTTTCTTTGAACTCTATCGAAGGTTACGATAATTGAAATTAAATCTAATAATCTCAAAATTATTCGCACACAAAATTATCCTGCAGAAAACAGCATAATGGGAAACAACATCAATAAATTCATTAAATTGATACTACATTAATATAGAACTAATGAAATATCGCTGGCACTATCAGTTACAATTAGTTAAATGCTACGTTTAATGCTTTAAGAGATCAGATACAGCTCCCTTAAAATATCATAGAAGCTTCTTCCACACAGTTACGTACGTGTCTTTAAAAAGAATCGCCTGTAGAATAGTGTATAAAAGTGTAAGTTTTTACCTCGAAAATGACCAACAGATCGCCTCTTTAATCCAGTAATTACAGATGTACAAAACGTTAGGTGGAATCGGCCGAGTTGGACGCGCGGAATAGGTTACCATGAGGGAGCAATATCGTAAATATTAATTCGTAACATTACCTGCTCTCCGCGTATCGGCGGAACAGACGTCGGCCATGCTTCCACGCACTAATATTAAATAACAGTGGAGCGACGGTTACGAGGCGCGGCAGCCAGAAATTGCGCGGGGATTCGGGCCGCGCTATGAATTTACAAAAGGGGGAGTTTACAAAGGAATTTAAAACGGCCCCTAAATCTCCTGCTCGGTGACCGATCCAACTCCGCGTGGCGATCCCGCCACTTTTTTCTCATACGGGAAGTGACCGAACAAAGCCCGCGTGTTTGCCAAGCTCGACCGAAGTACGAAAAAAGACTGGCCTCGGCGAATAGCGCGTCAAATCACCTGGGCAACAGTCCAGTGCCGTAACCACCCCGATAAATCGATAGGAACAGCACCGGTGGATGGGTGATTCATCGATACCTGCCTGTTCCCAATTTCCATTCGGCACGGGCGGCCCTTAATCCACGTCCTTCCGTCAGTGGTGCCACCGGCCGTGACCTCGAAACCGTTTCAATTCCCAACTACCCAGAAAATCAATTATTTTTATTCTCTATTTATGTGTACTCTGCATGCTTCCCTTCAATCCCCTCGAAAAGAGCAGCGAACGCGGTAGAGATAAAGAAACGAAGAACAAGGAGGGTGGAAAAAAAAAATGTAAAATTCTCTGCCCCGTGTTCCGCGAAGTGATACTTCCGCCGTCTGCCTAATCAAAGTAATACTGCCTCCCGGACTAAATAAAAGTACCGCCGGGAGTAATTACTCCGGGCAACACTGCGGAATTTCCTTCTCCTTTGAACCGTAACGCGAGCGAGTTAATTAAAACGTATGTAACATTGCCAGGAATCGTTGTAGCAAAGGTGTTTCGGCAAACGTTATTTTAAGAAACGCCATACCTTGTGCGAATTAAACCCTTCTACGGCTCCTGTTTCCCTGGCCAGCAGAGAAGTAGATGGGAGGAAAGGAAAAGATGAGCGTGCCACTAGAAGCTTCCAGGTGCAAACTGCATTCTCGTGGAAGAATATACTCATATTTTCCTTGGTTTCATTAATACATGCGCGCAAGTGGATTTTCTGAAAGATGAGAAATTTACCGAGTCTGATTCGCGATGTTTGCTTTTCTTAGAATTCCACTTGCCCCGAAAGTGCCTTCGCTTTTATTTGTCACCAGTCTGGTATTAATGGAGATTCTGTGTTTAATCCAGCGTTACAGTAAAATTATTCTGCAGCTTGCACCCCGAAAGCAAGAGGCTTACGTCAAGTTTTGGGTCATCGCCCCGCCGAGAGTGGCAGATTTAATTAGCCACGCAACGTTACTCGAAAAATTGCGATGCCGGCGATTCGGAGAGTGGAGGGCACCCCGCCAGGAGATGCTGACGACGGCACACCCCCCCCCCCCCCCCCCGCAACGAATTGCTGGGGGCGAAGACGCGGCCACCACTAGGTACCTTCTAGGGACACACGTAGCTGCAGCCAGCTTTAATGAGCCGGGCGAGCACGTCGTGTGTAACAACTGGGGTCTAAGTGGCCTAAGAAAAGAGGCATCTCGCGGCGTATCTGCAGGCCAGATCCAGAGATAAACAGGCCTCACCAGCCTTTACGAAACACGTATCCAACATTCTGCTCTGCTCGATTCTATCGTCTGTAAATGGACTTCATGTTGCAAGCTCGAAATAATCACAGTATCATACAGGAGACAATTTTAGAAAAGGTGTAAGGAGAAAGACGATGACACCTGATTGAAACAACTAAATTAAAACTAAACAACTATCTTCTTCGTGCCGTTAAATCTGAGGAAGTTGCCGAAGATAGAGAAGCATTTTATTTAATTATCACTTACGTATTCCCTTGGTCGCGAAATCGTGTATCCATGTATAAATGACGGAGCAAACAAGTATAAGCTGGGACGTCGTGTATTTCATACAATTAACAGCGACGAAAACGTCGCTCGACGAATAGCCAGAGGTACAGCCATCGCGGAACGAACATTATGACGCCGGAAATCGGCGGCGCGTAAGCGGGGCTTCCGTTGCAAATCTTCCGTAACGATGCTTATTAACGACATCCATGACATACACAATTCTCTTCAGCGCTCAACTTAATGAGGCATCCGCAGCGACGTCGCGTGTTGCCAAGAAACGAACGTAGGGAATCCTAGTCTAACAATAAGCGTTTCCTCTCGCTCCCGCCGCCTATCCGTCTCCCTGCCTCTCGCTCTCGAGCTTAAGGGAGAGCAGAGGGTGAGACACGAAGATAAACAACGTCGCTTGGTTCGCGGGGCAGGGGCGGGGGGGGGGGAGGAGGTGTTGGGCGGATGGGGTCTCAAAGAAGGGGCGAAACGTACTTAAGAAGAACCGAGGTACCGAGCAAACGTCTCTCCTGCTCTGAAGTCCGCGCAAACCTCGCAAATGAGCTTCTATTAATTCTACCCAGAGATTGGCTAAGCAGCTTTGAACCACGGCCGCGCAGCTTTGCTCGGCAATTGCTGCAATTGGAAATACTCTAGCTACTGGGTGAAAATATACAGGAGAAACTGCGACCCCTGCTTCTGAGCAGATGTCTGACGCTACCTAACAGTGTAACAGGGATTCTTTAATTTTTACCTCATGTTCCAATAAGTCTGGCTGCAGAACGGGGGAGGAAGCGGAGGAACGTCATGCGTGGAATATGAAAGTGTGGAAACCGGTTACGTTCTGTTGAAGAATGTAGGAAATTGGCGAGAATGAAAGAAATTAGATGAGACAGTGTCTTGATAAGATACATTAGGAAGTCACGTTAGTAGAATGTGTTATGCTTTTGTGCTGTGCAATTGTGCAATTGCACGAGAAAATGGGAGCTGTAGTGCACCCACCCCGAGACACGAAAGCGCCACAATAGACCTCCCTGTTTCGATCATGAAAAGTGCAACAGCGAACAACAGGGCGCCACAGTAATCGGTCGATGGGCTGTTACGGTATTTGTTACCACTTGGTAATCAATAGAGAGAGTTGGATGGGCGTACAGTAGCAACTATCCGAAGATAAAGTACAATAGTTAAAGGTCCCGTAGCCGTAGGTCTGGCCGGGCAGGCAAGAAGCTTTACACGTTTCCGTAACTACGCGGCTGAATATTTTAAGAGGCGGCCGCCGCTGACATCGTCGATTATTTTTACTGGCTTGATTCTTCCCTCTAACCTATCTGCTTGGACAAGAAACTCCATGCTACTCCCAGCAACTACGTTAATTTAAGACGTGTCCTCTTAAAATCACTGCTATCGAGGATTGTACGCGTATTGTGGAACCCGGTCTCGGAGGAACGTGTCTATAGATAGCACAGAAAACGCGATAAAATTGAAATCTTCGTTGAGATTGCACTGACCTATCGATCCTTCTGACCTGCTTTTATGTTTAACTATTTCATCCACACAAATTGCAAATGGTATCGTGTACCTTTGGTTGAAAATGTACGAGAGTATGTATGATCGTGCAATAAAAGAATTCAGTAGTTAACGATCCCTATGATCATCTCGGATAGCAGTGTTTCGATAACTGGAAGTAAATCCACGCGATTCGCCCGGCGTTCGCGGGTCAATACACTTTGATTTCCTGGCCCCGTTTCGCGGGCTCTCCCTGGAGACCGGCGATCGATAAAAATCAGAGGAGTGTTTCATTTTAAACGAATGCCCGGCAATCAGTCGTGGAAACAAGGCAATTTCTTAAGAAGACAAACAGTTGCCCGCGTTTTCGCCACTATTCCCAAAAGAACACCAGCAGGGGGGGGGGTAGGGGAGGGGACTCAGCCTCTCCATCCGATTCAATCGATCTTTCCCCGTGTCTGTTCGCCGAGCTGAATTTAATTTCTCGCCGTTCGACAGAGCAATGATCCCGCGCGACAATTGTTGATCTCTTCTCTCCCCGACATTCCCTCCCTCGAGCTCTGTTTCCCTCCAGCCTGCTCCCGCGACGAGAATTTCTATTCACAGAGCGTCGCCAGCCCGTGAGTTGCTCAAACAAAGAAATATCCGAAACAATATTCCCAGAAATTCCGTGTTTCCCGACTGCCTCTCCAAGGGGGAGGATTCCCCTGGCTACATGCAAACTGGATGGCGTGACGACGCGACGCTCGAGGTGCACACGCCGCTGTCACTCGGAGCGGAATCGAAGGTCGACAAGCGACGACGGGCGCGGCGCGGCGCGGGTCTTAGCTTACAGCATCCCGAAACGCGAACTCTCAGCAACGGCTGGAAAGTTTCCCTCGAGGTGGACGTTTCTGGTACACCGACAACGACGCATCCGATCCCGGTTTCCCATCATCTCGACGTTTCGAGGATCGTCGTGTAAAAATCCAACGCAAAGGAGGTTGCTCGCGGCGCAGGGGCTGCGAGAGGGAGAGACGAGCAGATGATCGAAAAGGCGGCGCATCGGGGGGCAGAGACGAAAGGGAAGAGGAACCGTAGACAGTGCAGGGCCGTTTCTGGGCGTGGGATAAGGTGCAGTGTATATACGAGCGGGGCAAAGAATAGAGATCGTGAGTCCGATCGAGAAACGTGTCGAAGGATAAAGGCAAGGACGGGCGGGATTGGGCGACGAGAAGGAGACTTCTGATATATTTCCCTTTTAGCAACTTTTGTCTTTTAGTCCTGGAAGCAGACACGGCTTTCCAGTTGCTGTCGTTCTGACGGAGCAGCTCTGCATACAAGACATCTCCATTTAGATGCCACCCGTCCTCCGTTCCCACCATCCTCTTTTTCCCAGTGGTCCAGGCTCGCGCGAACCACCCTCTGGTCCGTCTCCTTTTCCTTCGTTGCTTTCTATCGTCCACACCCTCCCCCCCCCCCTCCCCCCCCCCCGCCCCACGCTCTTTAACGGCCACGTCGAGGCGAACGTTTCTCGCTTTTCCTCCTATTTTTCTGCCCCTTTCTCTTTTTCACCCGTCTGCTTTCTTTCGTCCCTTTCAACGCCGCCGCCGCGAACGTCGTTTCTCGTTTTCATATCGCCCGCACCCAACGCCGTGGTTTTCTTCCCTTCGTTTTTCAAACGACGCTGAGCGTGGAACGAGGTCGTCTGGTTCAATCTGTCATCGGATGATCAACGACGCCGGCTGATAGCGGAATATAGAGGAGATGACAATTCTATAGATTGCCGGGGCGGGATTGTGTACCGGCGGATTGCAGGGAAGATGGAGTTGTTTCCTCGTTGTAAAAAGCCAGATCTAAGGTTTCAGTAACATGTAACGAACCACAGATCACTGTTGCACTAACACTGTTCTGGCGAATGGTCAAGGGTTACTTCGTCTCAAGATGGAACAGGTTGCGTAAGAATTATTTCGCATACGGTCCCAAGACCGCACATTCCTTCTCCCGTGGAAGACATAGGAATTACTAACGTCGCGGCGCTAATCGCGAGCGGAAGGTCGGGAAGGGGAGCGTGGAAAACTGTCGGAGATACGGGGAACAAGCAATATCGAATTTCTTTTACGAAGGAAACAGAGCGAGCCGGGGGATGATATCTGAGCCGTAATATTTTCAATCCACTGCAGGCAGAGACAAAAGTCGACCGATTATTTCCTCTGCGAGGGGCCGCGTCGACCCCCGCGTAGTGGTTACATCGACGACTATATCCGAAACTCACGGTACGATGAACCGTTTCAACGTCGGCAAAGCCAGCGACGATGTGACTATGGCTCGCAGAAGAGGATATTAGAGTTCGATATCCTCGGGCTGAGTATCGATTTCCGTGAGATAGGTCACAGTGTTCCAGCGCCACCGATGGAATCGCGACACAGAGAGAGAGAGAGAGAGAGAGAGAGAGAGAGAGAGAGAGAGAGAGAGAGAGAGAGAGAGCCAGACCCCCCGATCGGTCTGGCATGGGAAGTCGATGTTTCTGGATCAAAGTTCGTACACACGACAAGGGAGGAGGGTAAGCTTAGCTCGGGTGTAGAAGCAGGAAAATGAGGGAAGCAGAAACGTACGCGCGACTGCTGTGTCATCGACTGTTGATCGATCTTGAGCACGGTACGTTGAGTACACACAACGAGCGTAACGATCCCAACAAAACTAGACACGCCGGCTATATTGGAATCTGTGGAGGGTCGAAATAAATCCTAGGATGCACGTGTAATCCATAGAATCGAACCCCCGTCCTCTTCAACGATAGAGGATTTCAGCAATTCCTTATGGCCCTACAGCGGTTCACGGTGGACTAGTCCACCCACTATTTAATTTCCCCTCCACGAAGAAAGTACGGTCATTTAAAGATTCTCATATGAAAAGACCTCGTTCTACAAAAAAAGAACTGCCTTAATCCTTCGCAACTGCCTTCTGACCCGCGTCGCAGATCCCCAGGAGGAGCCAATGGACGCTGAGGCTGCTCGCGGTACAGCCCGCGACGCGACGGGTTCGTAAAGGTCGCGAAATCGTCGAGTCAGAATGCCGAAGTCACGTCGTCAAGAAGCCATTTACTTATTGGACTCTGTTCGACCCTGACGTATTGTTTACGAGAGGGACGGGGAAGAGCGAAAAAAAAAACGGGGTCAGCCTCGCGAAACCATTTCCGCTGAATGCCCGCTGTCTGCATACACGTACGTGCAGCCCGCGTTAAAAGTAGCGGGTATGACTTTTCAGTGGAAAAATAATGTACGGCTGTTTACAAAGGCGTCGTATTTCCAGGGCCTCGTTTCCACACGGCCAGATCGTAAAGCGTCGTTCTCCTCTTATTTCTTTCGGCTAATGTGCATCGTTAGGGCAGGTTTTTTGCGCGGACGGGCACGTAAGAAATTGCGGCTCGCGTGCGCGTTATCGGCTCGCCCTCGCCGGGGTGCAGCGCTAAATTATAAATAAGAAAAAAAAATTCTTTTACATAGGCAAGTCAGCCCCGCCAACTTTCCCGCGGATCGAACGCCTAGTCGCCAGGGGAACGTATCCCGCCAACTTTTTGCATTCTGCAAACATCCCGTCCGGCGTTTTCCCTGGAAATTGATTCGTGTCTATCGCGCGACCATCTCTTGGAATGTAAATATCAAAATCATGGAGGGCCCGTCTCTCTCTGTCTATATCTTCTTTTTCCCCAACTAGCATTAAGTAAATACGAAATCAAGCAAAGCCTGGCACAGAGGTCTGAATTGCCACTGAGGCTCGCAGGAAAAACCCAGTAAATGAGAATTCTGGGTGAAGAAACCAAACATCTCTTGAAATATAGAAGAAAATTTGCCGCGCATTGCAGCGGTAATAAAAATCTTCGTTCAAAGTACTCGCTCAAGTTCTGTCAACAAACCACCAAAATTTAAAGCAAATAAGGTTACTGCTTTAATCTGAATTCTGTCTTGCGTTGGCAAGTCGAAAAGATATTCCAAGCCAGTAGTGAAAAACACACATTTCGTGGCTTCCGATTCTCAAGGCTACTGCTTCACACACTACTCGAGTGCTTCCTCAAACACTTCCCTGGATTCCTTCCACCCACGACACTTGCCACCCCCTCCCAATTTGTACGCAAGCGGAAGAGAGTTGCGCGATTCTCCTCAAAACGGGCGAATATGAGAAAAGTCGGGCGCTCTTCGGAGTTGCATTCGCAACGGGCGCTCGCGTGACCCGAATGCACATTTTAGGCCGAGATCCGAGCGTTTTCGACGCGAACCATTCTTTCCCGAGTGTTCAAAAGCGGCCGCCAAGCAGTGGAAAAGCCAGATTGAAATAAACGGCGAGGGTCTGACCGCGCGCCTGCAAAGCTCGCGAACGGAGCTACGGGCTACCCGCGAACACGTGGCTGTTTCTTCCTTTTCCCTGACTGCAGAAGTCGTTGTGCAATTTTTACGTCTTCCGTCGTCCCTCGGAGCTCGATTAAAATCGACGTCCCGTGAACGGAAGTAAAGCAAATGGGCCCGCGCTCGAACCTATAGATAGAGAACGTTCCTGCGGTGAAGTTGGACCGTAAAAATCTTTGGTGGGATCGGGTAAGGCGAAACTCTCGTTATGCAATTCCAAGTTTCGAGTAGGATTACGCGCACAGTCGCCTCGAAAGTTGTACCTCGGGAGCGCGGAGCTGGCGTAATGGCCGAGCCGAGCGAATGAATATCCGCGGCGATAAAAATATCGACGAATTTTAGAGTTTCGACGGCGGGCTATCGCTTTTCAATCTGGTTCACCCTTAGACCGGGATATTTGCGATAAAAGTTCGCCTCTCCGGGCCGTTTCTTTGTTGGTTCCTGCTTTACTTTTTCCCGTAGCAAGTGTTTCACTGGTTACGAAATAGTTGGACGCGTAGATACATAGGGTTGCTTGATCTAGAAGTGGTCGAGTAAGTGGTTTTACGAGTATAGTGGAACAAATAGTTTATTCAAATAGGAATAGGAATATGAGTGATTACAATATATGGTTTAATACAGTGTTAATGGCGAGCATAGAGGGTATTGAATAACGTAAAAGGCTACACGAGGGCTGCTTTCTCACGCTAGCTGCCCACCGAATGACGCCTCGCGAATCGTCGCGAATGAAGCCACGCTTCTCGCGTGTTTTGTCCGCCCAGTGGCGTACCGATCAAAACATCAATCGGGCGATCGGGCCGGATTATAAATACTACACGAGCCCGCTATCGTTTCTCGATTATGTAATTCTGAACATCTCTGAAAATCTGTGCTACTGATTGGAAAGTACTCACAAGGAATATTCTCTAAGAGAGACTCCAAAGCAGACAGCGAACTTTAATCTTCTTGTCTCATCAACTTCGGTTCACGTCAATTATCTTCGATGTTCCAACGTGTAAGGGGCTTCTCCAGGTACTCAACAGCAGGTACTTCAGTTCTATGAATTTAGAGTATTATGAAGGTACTCCCAAAATTTGTGCTCGGCTACAAGGAACCAGATTCGAACGAATTTCTTTTTAGATATATTTTATTTCGCAGAAATAAAAAGGAGGTATCTTTCAAGTGGAAGAAGGTATCTTCCGTGTTCACAAATTCTAGTAAAAAATTCCGCCACGGGGAGCGTCATTTCCGCGTACGAAGATTACCAACTAAGTAATATAGCTGGCCCGTATATAGGCAGTTCTCATATGATTCTCGTGAATAAAGTATCCCCTTCTGTCGTTTCCCAAGCCCGGTTCGCAACAGCGGGGTACGCAGAGGGGAGGGAACTTTGATGAAACTTTCCCACGTCATCTTCTTCTCCACCTTGCCCCTGTCTTCGCAAACTTTCTCCTCCAGCGTCCGTTTCTCGCTTCCTTCTCTCTCTCTCGAGATTAGAAAAACGCCGTGTCTCCTCGAGACGTCGTCGCATCTCGAGGACCAATAGACAACCGAGAAATATATTCCGACGACTCTCGACTTCTTCGCTTTCTTTTCCATTTCTCTCCGTCCTCCTCCCGTCCCCAGCTGTCTGGCCGTCTTCGATTCGTCTCTTTCAATCTTCGAAGCCGTATACTCGGCAAACTTTTGCCACAGGGAGGGGGTGAACAGAAAAACGAGGCCCGTAACTCGCCGACTTTTGCCACTTTGCAAAGTAGACTTTACGCGAGAGTTCAAGTCGGGCCTAGAAATTTAAGAACGATGGACACGATTATTCTAATGGAGCTTCCGTCGTGCTTTCCTTTTTTCACACCCCTTTCCGTCCAAACGATCGACGACTCGCCCCGACTTTCCATTAAGCGTCGCTACGTGTTTTAAACGGTGCGCGCTTATTCTTTCTCGTTCCATCCCCGACTGTTCCCGATCTATTTCTGTGCGTCCAAGTGTTCGCGTCGGGGACGAGGATGAAAAGATCGAGGAAATATTTCCAACAATTCCCGTGCCGGCATTTTCCTATTTCTTTCGCCGCTTCACCCCTGTCGCTCAAACCCCTCGTCGGACAATGAGACGAGGAAGTTTTCCTCCCCGGAGGGGACCCACGAGCTTCCACTCCGCGTATCTCAATATCCTCGCGTGTATGCATAATAAATCTGCCTCTTAGAAACGATGCAGGCTCGCGAGAGCATGCATTCTGTATGTGTGGCTAACAGGAAGAGGTCACAGCACTGGGGTCGTCGATTTCGATATACGTACTTTGTTTCTCCGCGTATCTGGAACGCGTCAGGACGCACGCTATTCTCTCTGCTGAAATGTCTTCCAGGCATATTGCTCCGTCCCGAAGAAACCCACTGTAAAACCCGTCAGGAGTGTGTAACATCGTCAAAGGAAACGGATAACCGAGGTTCGAGGGTAAAGGTCAAAATCGACGCGCAGCCCTCTATTTTCAATTCAGATTCGCCAGCGAGAGACTTAATTGCGTTTCCACCCCTGCGACCTCTCCCCCGTGCATAGGGGCGCGAGAGATATTCACGATCGATCGCGAGTGGATCGGGTCGGCCGAAAACGCGGCGCGCTAACGAGTTGCTAATCCCTTATGATCTCTCGTCGCAGCGAATCAGCGACGTTCCCCGCGGACAGTTTCCACCGATTTGCTACCCGAAAATATTCAAACTAGCGCACGCACCTGGGCCGGTTCGATTCGCGAAATCGCGATGACCGCCGCTACCGTGGCTCGCGTTTCGAAACGTCGAAACAGCCCGACAGTTTGCTTGCATTTTGCATACGCCTTGCGCAGAAACACGGGGGGCGGGGGGGGGGGGGGGGGTGGGGGAAGAGCCCCGGTGTCGAGGATGGAACTCATCGAACGTGCCCCTGCCAACGGCACGGAATCAAATTCGCACGCTCGCTTGGGACCAGGGACGAGGGAAATCATTCCCGAAATTGCCAGGAATGCCGGCTCGTCACGTGTTCCCGGCGATCGAAAAAGGTAGTACGTGGCCGGTCGTGATCTCGATCCGTGACGGTTCATTTTTGCGGCTCGTTCAACGTTTTACGACGCCTTCATGCTCGAACACGGCGAACCGCTCGCAAGACGGGCAGAAGTCTAACGAACCGAGGGCCGGGGGTGGATTTTACGTCGGGCTGATTTCTAATTACATCCAGCCAGAAAATCGTCGATGTGTAGCTGGCTTGGCCAGGTTGCATGGGAACTCAATTCCGCGATGATGGACGGGCACGCGTCCCACAAAGTTGAAGACTTAATAAAGGCTCTCCTGTAATGGCTGCCCCGCCGAGACGATGGAACGATGGATAGGGGGTAGGTGGCGAATGAAGAGCAAAGTTCCGAGCGAATACAGTTCCATCGAATGCTTTTCACGAGGTTTTAATGAAGCGGGCAGTGTTAGCCTTGCTTTCTTTTAGAAATCTCTCTAATAGTTTCTGCTTCAAGTTCGTTTCTTTAAACATTAAATACAGGAAGATTCCAAATTTTCCACAGAAATCCCTTATTTAATTCGATGAGTATACCACTACATGGTTCCTGAAAATTTCTACTACTTCCTACCCCCAGTTACTGTTAATCCATTTCGTAAATGGCTCTATCGAGGACCTTAGAAAATCATTTCCCGAATGGCCTACCAGCGTCAAAGTCTATAGCGCCTGTCTGTGGCCCCGTTTCTGACAATAATTCAGAAGGCAGCGATGATCAATGCGAACGAGATCACCAGACTGATGGACGGGCGCGTGTTACGTGAAGTTGAAGACTTAATAAAGGCTTTCCCGTAATGGCGGCCCGGAGGTATGGGGAAGAAGCAGCCAACTGAAGGGAGATTGGATGCAGGTTATAGTATGTATATACGTGACTGACACACGAGTGTGAAAAGGCATCGCCGTCGTGTATGATAAAGTAGCGCGTTCGAGGCGAAAGGAAGGGGCGCGGCAGGGTTCTGTGCGTGAGCAGCTAATAGAATTAGCGAAGACGAGTCCACGGTTATTGTGGCTGGGGCGGATACTTAACGGTGTACGCTAAGTCCGTAGAACCACGAAAGTCGCGTAGAAAGTTGCCGACAAAATGGGATTCGGGAACTTTACGATTTCCAATTACGCCACGCGAGAAGGTCCCTTGCAGCGAACTCGACAGTCGAGCGTTGAGGATCACGTTTAGCTTAATCCGCGCGATTTGCCGGGGGCAAAAACACTTTCTTGGGAAAAATAGTAAAGTCGATGGCTTAGACGGATCCTACTGAGCTTAATTCCTTGGTAAAGGCGCGTGAAGGGGCTTAGATTGAAGGTAACACCTTCTAATTCGTAGCTGGCAGCTGATTGATCAGCTTGCAAGACAAAATCCCATATAAGTTTACTCGTAAAACCAATAATTCATCATCGATAAAATTGGACATCCTAATCTGGTGGCTGTATAAAGGCAACGCCTGTACGAAACTTATTCCAGCTTCTGTAAATGTTAGATATTGTAATTTAATGAGGATAATATTCGGTACTCTTTTTATACATCCGTGGGATCGATCCTATTATTTTGAAGAAACAATTGACCGTGAAATGTTCTCTAAATAGTCACTGGATTGATCCATCTGAACGCAGGATCGTATTTACAAGAACCAAAAGCGATCAATTCGCACAAATTGAACATAAATCTCTTCGTTAGCTAGAACACCGTGATTGAATTATTTTTGCCGCCAGCTATCGATCTATTTACTCTAACCATGTTCACGCGATGGAACACATACGAGTAACATCATACGCTCAAATTGCACGCAATTTTATTTGCAGACTCATCGCCATTAAAAACATCAATCATTCGATATTTATCGATGCTCCATAAATATCGACCATATCTGTAGCGTCCTGTCCTATCACCCGGCAACAATATATACGTTGCAAAAGAATAACAATTCTGCCTCCATTTTCAACATAATTACCAGAAACACATTTCCCCGAGGAAAGTATAATTCTACCAGTGAAACAGAATAAACAACCCATTCTACAGAGAAATTAGTTAACAAAAACAATATCCAACATTGTAAAAGTAATATACCATTTCCCAGGTTAAATTCGCGATATTTGTTTCCATTAAAAAATATCAGGATAGGTATGAGAATAAGTTTTTAGTGATTCTACAAACCCAATATTCCTCCATCGTTGCAACTCTGAACTTTTTCAAGCATTTTAAGCACCAGTGAACTAATTCCCCGATACATCAGCGGAACGAATTCATTCTACACAATCTGCGAATCAAATTTTACTTCCTCCCGCTACGAACTCTCTCCCGCCTAATTCGCAATGGAATTCCTACCGCGATCTTTTAATAAAGCGTCTGGACGTATATAAAATCTCCAGACCCGACGACTACATACGCCCCATGGAATTTCAGCACCGAGCGCATGCTATGTGTACCCGTACGTTCCGCCGAGTCGTAAGCCGCCACGCGAACGGCGAACGGTTTTCAAGGGGTGGTAGACAGTACCGGGGTGGATCAGGATTGACTTCCACACGCTGTCGTTCGCTTTAACCGAGAACGCGTGTTGACTGCCTCTCTGTTCCGTCGCCAGGGTATACGTGCACGGTTAAATGTCTACGAGGTTTACGTGAAAGCGTGCACGTGCAAAGGATTCGCGGCGCTCGCGAAGACGGGTGGAAGGGGAGGGTGTGTGGGAGCCGGCTGAGGGTAGAGAGAGGATACATTTCGGTCTGGGTCTGTCTCTCGCCATTACCCTCCACCCGCCATTCGTATCCAGTGACGTAGAAACGCTTCGCGACGAGCCCGTGCGGGACTACGAAATTGCTTTACCGCCCCCTCGCGAGGTCTTTAATTTGGTTTACTATCAGCCGCGCGTGGCCCCCTTTGCTCGCGCCGCAAACTTTGCCTCCACTTTTTCACTCGCCAAAATTGCTTGACTAATCTCCCGCTGTGCTGAGCGAACGATGGGGCAGCATAGAAGCCGCAAAAACTTTGCTGCCCCTCCCCGCCTGATCCTCGCCAAACCGCTCGGGGAGCGCGCGACGCGCGGTGATCCAATAGGGTTGTTTTCGTGAGGATGAACGCGGCCAAAATCGAGTCACGTACGACAGCTGTTAAAGATCCGTCTTTATGCGATTCCGAGTGCTCTGGCTACTGTCCTGGTGCGTCTGAGCGAGCTTAGATATTGCATTTGATGTTGATAGGTACCGTTCACCTCATCGCGCTCAGTTTTTCCTATGAAGAATGAGGCGGTAATGAGATATTCGATCATACGGTACGTTGCTCGGGGGAAGAGGGAATCTGTAACTGCCGCGGTACCTTTCACGGTGACTTCCAACTGAAAAGGAGGCAACGTGATCGGTGCAAATTGTTTCCCCGAAACCGGTCTGCCGTTTCAACTTTCGACGTCGCCGGTTTCGCGCTGGCCATGTGCCCTATTTGCGGCCACGGACGTGTTGGCCGTTCACGGGCGAAAATCCGCTACAGGGCTCCTTTGTCTGTCAGGACCAGTAGCTTACAGGATGGCTCCGGTTCGAGGGAATTACCGACGATGAAAGGAAAGAGGAAGGAACTTGTCGACACGACGACCGCCTCCTCGCGAACGTCGAAAAGTCGCCGGCCCGATTTTACGCGAGGTAATCTCTTTCCTTTCTCTCGGCTCGCTTTTCCCCCCGCTCCATCCCCCCCCCCCCCCCCCCCATCCCTGCGGCCGGCCGTGAGACGGCCGAAGATTGGTTCTACTATAAGACGAGAGTTTGCAGTATGGCTCGATCGTCCTTTTTCTCTGCCGGTTCGTGCCTTTCCGGCGGGATATAAAAGGGCCTCTCCAGTGACCAACGCGGTCGTTCCGGCGACAATACCTTCTACTAGCTACCTACCTATCTTCCACCTGTCTGATAACCCATGAACCGAAAGGATGGAACGAGCCTAGCAAAAGATCGCCCATCTTATACGCTCCTCCGTACACATACGCTTTCCTTCCCAGTGTTTAAACACTCGTGGATTTCACCGGCCCTACAGAATTACCATTTCGTGCGCGACACTGCGCTCCTGTCTGCCGAGTTCACCCTGCATCCCCCCCGCCCCCCCCCCTCGCCGCCCCTTAGGCTAGTACGAATTATCATCGGGGCTGTCTTCTACCAGGCGATGTTTCTTATCTGAAATTGCGCTATAATGGGGATGGGTTATCGGGATCGGGAAGACTGACCAGTACATTTATTATATCCTTGAGCGATTGCTTAAGTACGTCAACGACAGAACCGGGCGTACGCGACTCTATTTCGCGGCCGGCGAGGATAATTAATGCAAATGGAGCGGTGCGCGTAATCGCGGGATAATAAAGCGATCATAGCTCAAGGAGGGTACTTTGCAGTGACACCGGCTGAATTATGCACGATCTCCCGGCAATTTGAGACGATATTACCCTCGGCGGCATAAATTTGTCTTCAGGTCCGGCGGAATTTCTTACAATACTACGGAACATCGAGATGTCCTCGGACCGAGGCCAGAGGCGAACATGTCCCGCCGTTGTGTAATACGCTGATCGGTTCTCTGGAATTTCAGCCTCGCCGTGGAAACTTAAAAACCAATTAAAAAGTTAGATTACTCTATAAATGTGGCGACGGAGAGGAATTATTTCATAACTCTGTTCCTTGTCAACCCTGCGTCAACACCAAAGTCTCTTTGAAAAATGGAGTCAACGTATATCCGTTCCCTCCTTTCGAGAAGCACGAAGAAGATGTTCGTAACCAAATAGGTTAGCCAATGAAACGAAAAAGAGCGGGGAACAAGTAGGCGAGCCGGTAGCCGGATTCAGCCCGGAATCTCGGGGCAGAATGTTCGGGTAAATTGCACGCATTATGGCCAACGACGTCCACGGAGACATTTCTACCGGTCTCGCGGTTAAAAACGGCGTGGTCCCGCGTGGGCGTGGAAGGATTGCATCCCTCCATTGAAAGTTCGCATAACTGCGGCGCATTTCGAGGCGCAGAACGAGAATGTGATGCCCGGCTATGCACGTATGCGCGGCTCGTTCAAGACCGGTATGTACCCCACGAAATATCGGCACGAGATGGGTCAGAATGTCAGGTCACAATGCCGAAGTCTTGGCCCTGGAAAGGTTAATACTCCCCGACAGCAGCGCGCGTGTTTCTGCTCTATCTACAACCCACATGCCCGCGGAAAACGGGATTTTCATTCCGATGGAATGAAGGGATTTCGTTGCTGAGGAAACTTTAGAGAAACTGAAAAAGTTACAGCACTGTAGCTCGGTTAGGAGTACCTAGGTAAGGTATGAATAAATGCTTCTCCAAACCTATCGATTAATACAGCATTCAGGAAGCAGTAAAACTGCATCGCCTGCTAGTGAATACTGTAAATGTCTGCGACACGTCCCCGAATTCATATCATCCTCGGCACCGTATTCACGCGCGTGTCCGTTCCGAGCGATCCCGCTAAAAGCCTGTACGAGCAGAAATCTGCCTCGACTTTAAATGGATTTGAAACCGCCGCCGCGAACAAAAAGTGTATCGGCTCGACTTCGGTGTTTCAATTTTTCATAGCGTACGGCGGCGGCGCAATTCGCGTGACACTGCAAAAAATTCGGTCCACGGTAGTTGCCAGCCGGCGAGGATGCTCGAATTCCGTCTGTTTGCTCGGAACACAAGAGGGAGGGAAAGTAGCCCAAGTGTATATCCGCCGTGCATGAACAAATCGAACGTTGCCCATAGAATTCCCTGTCTGTCAAGCGTTCTTCGCGTGATTCGGAATACATGCCAGCCACGGGGCTGTGCATTTGCATCGGAGGGCCGAGGGAGGACGGAGAGAAGAAGAGGTACGCGATAGCTGGACTATGGCAATACACATGCACGCTGTTTGATCAGGCATAGTAAACACGATATTTTCTCACGCGTGGATATACGGCCCCGCAAATCCAGACACGGCCTCTGCCCGTCGCGTCGCTTTACACCGGCGCGTTATTATTCGTTTCGCGCAACCCGGCGATACTGTGTTTAGATTGGAATTTAAAAAAAAAAAATAGAATCCCCCGGAATAACGGGATTATACCGAATCTATCGACTCGAGAGCTATAATAGACACGTTGAATGCTGCGCCACTTTGGAACCGTCGGGAGCAACGATCGACAAACCCAACGGGACACAAAGGTATTCGCGACGAAAAAATATCGAAATAATTCCAACTTTAGTTTCTATATTTATGACTCTACTCTTGGGTGTACTGGTGCGTTTGAGGACCTTGCAGCGAGAGGGTTGCAACTCAACTTTTACCAACTTCAAGTAAATTAAAAAAAACTATATATATTTTCACACGATAAGTAGTAGTTATTAAGTTGATAAGTTTCTATTTCTATTGTTGGCAAATTCTTCAAATTTGGAGCATTCGTATTGCGCAAAACAACAATAGGTGCAAATTCACAATTTGTAGTAAATCCCTTGTTATCGGAATTGCATTAAACGTACATCGAACGACGTAGAATTTTTTTGCGTATATTACACGTCATAACTCAAAAACTGTAAAAAATGAAGGTCCTCGATTACATTTAAGGATTAACGCGGACAAGTTTCACTGTTCATTACTCAAGTTAACATTGAAAAATGCACTACGCTGCAAATACATATTTGCAGTGAAAAAAGGAATATTTACACCTTTCCTTATAATTTCTATATCTTACAAACCCGTTCGTCTTTGACGTTTCCACGTTCCCGTGCGAAAGCGCCTCCGCGCGTGGTCGTCTGACTAAAGCATGCCCTATTCCCCTTACGAAGGCGCGCGCGATTCTTCGCGGCCCTGCGCGCGCTAGTGTGCACCGTGGAAACGCGCGACGCGGCAAAGGGAATCATTAATCACCGGGATCAGCGGCGCCATTACTCCCTGACGATTTGTATTTCTTACCGAACCCGTAATCCGCGCGCTCTCTCATAAAAGCTCGCGTAGTCGCGACTAAATTGATTCCCCCGCACCATCTTCCCCGGATCCTCGCGCGCGTTCATTCACGATCGTCCCCCGCATGAGGGGCTGCGCGTCCTCGATCGCGCTTCCGGTTCTGCACGAGTCGCGAGGAATCCCGTGGCATTCTGCGCGCGGTGGAGAATGCGGACGCGGCCGCCGGATTCTCCATCTTTCTTCTTCTTCTTTTTCTCTTCTTTTGCGCCCTCCGCGATGCTGGGCCTCCGGGGCGAGACGGTAATTGGATAAGTTAATTAGCTTTTTAAATGAAACTTTGTCGAGCTTTTAGATACCCCCGACCGTTCCTCCTTCTTTTTTTCCTCTGCCCCGAGCTTGCGGTCGCGTAGCTCATCGTCGTTGCTCCGAACGCGGTCGCCGGATGCTCGGCTCCCTTCGAGGAGCCTTAAAATAAATGCGCAGAGAGCCTGGGGACCAACCATCGTCGCCCAACCAGCCCCTCCCCCCACCTGTCCCCTCCTTCGTCTTGCCGTCCCTCACATCCTCTAACCCTTAATTGAAGCCATAACGCCGTAGAGCCTCGAGCGGCCTTAATGCAGCCGAGCTGCGTCACTTTAATTGAAAGTGCACGGATTTCTCTGATAGCTGTGGCTGCGGTTCCGTCGTGAAAGAGTAAGGGAGGGACGCCGGGAGGGTTGGCCACGGGGCTGGCGCCGGGGGCTGCACTTCCCTGGATGGAAGTAGGCATTTACCTTAAATGCATCTTGAATCGGGTTTCACGGACGGGGCCCGGTACACGGGGACGCGTCTGTGTCTCGGCAACGGGCACAAAGCTCCCAGGACCCGCGGAAGTATGCGTCGCTGTTGGACCTTGCTACCGTAAGGCGATTACGAGAGCGTCGCGAATCATTCGAAATTAAAGAACCTCTACTCTCCCATCGATACGCGTTGGACAGAAATGAAGGACTGCCCGAGGAGAGGGACTGATAGTGGGGTTCGTTGATCTTTGACGTCGCGTCAGCGTGATATCGTAGCCAGCGTCGACCATCTCGCTGGAATATTTACAAATTGCTGGGTGCGCCCTGTACCGCCTGTAAAATAAGGGAAAAGCGAGAAATGGAATTCCCTTGGACGTCGCCGTGTTCGTTTTATTTACTTATTAACTTCGGTTTACGAAGTGAATTTCAAGCGGCGCGAGTTAGTCGAGTGAAATAAATCAGATCAAAGGGAAGTTTTAACGAGAACTTAATCAACACGAGTTTTCCAAATAGAGTTAGAAAAAATCGCCCCGGGGCTCCGATAAATTATTGCTCCCGGCGTTATTGCCATGAATTCAGAATATTCGTTGCTTTCTTTTGCAGAGTCCTCCACGAGGAAATTTGTTCGAAATTATGTTCACTTCCATTGTAGTCGGTAGGGATAAATACATAGACTCTTGTCGGACGAGATAAGCAGCTTGGACTCTGTGTTATAGGGCACGACGGGGATTATATATTTTTATCGATGTTACGACCAGTCTTTCCTATTTCACTAGGTCCGCCATGCTACACGAATCATAAAATCTGGAGGAAATATGTTCGCGAGCAGTTCGTTAGGGTAGAGCAAGATGCAGGACAGAGCGAGTAAAACGGAGCAAACAAGATTGTTTTCTTGCTTGCAAGTCAAAGCGAACTACGTGACCCGCAGATTTCGGGTGGTCCAATTACTCCTCTGAATAATTGTCCGAACTTACAAGCTGTTGTTAACGAGTGCCGCGGATAACTACCGTGACTTCCGTTTCTTGAGCTGAATAATTCCCTGAGTACAGAGCACGCCAACAACTTCCTGCTTGTAAATAGACTAAGGGGGACCTCTTGCCGAGCGTTCGAAAAGAAACGAATAAAGTTGGAATAGTGAACAGACTGTCTAATTAACAGAATAATGTTACAAACTTGACAATAAAATAAATGAAGAAGGTTGATGAAAACCAGAGACGGAAAACCAGAGTTGAAAATTCCCTTAACCCGATGTTGTTTGTATAATTATGAAAGTTTTCAGAAAACGCTAACGCGACAATTTATGAAACAAGATTCTATCCGTCATATTGGACATTCTTGGCTATGAAATGGAAGTGAATCTAAATCGAAATATGTGGGGTTAATTTTCCACGATAACACGGACTGATACTTGAATTACATCGTATTTCCAAGTCCATAGCGAGCAATATCGATACATTTTGTTCATTGCTCGCCTCATTAATCCAAAGAATTGAAATTTTCGCACACAATAAAGAGGAACTGCGCAGTATAGAAACAAGAATGGAAACGGTGCAACGTTATGAAATCACCTTCGTTAAGAACTTCATTTCGCAGTGAATTTTCCTCTAATTAGCAAAAGCAATATACGTACATCAACTACACAAATAAAGTGACGCATTAATAAATTCATATAAAGTCAGTATATGCTCAATCACTAACTCGACAATACAAAGTATTTCAGAACAGAGTGATTAGCAACAAAAAGAAATACGAAGAGGTACGAATTTCTGCTCTTTGTCCGACATTTCAATATTCCTGCCAACCATGTGATTTATCAATATAATCAACGATAATTTACTAAATTTTAATACAATGCTATTGTCATGTTCCACTCACAGTTTCTATTATGTAGGGTGAAAGCACTAGTAGTCGACCACTTAAAGCTAAACTCGAATGAAAAGTTCTAAAAAAAAATAAACGATAAATGTTATAAAATATATCAAATGTATTGAAGTAATTCACATGTATTTAATGTATCACTAAAAATTTTGTGTTAGTATAAAAGTTCGAGGAAAGTAAATAATTAGCGTTAAAAATAAAGTGTCCGAATGCTTTAATAATCGACCGCTTATCTCTAAAAGTCGACCAGTCCGATAGCTAGTGGTCGACCACCTTTTTTTTAATATGAAATTCAAATTAGGTTATGTGCGCATTACAAACTAAAATTTATTTTTATATATAATGTGCAACAACGATAAATAATTAATAATGACAGGAATAATGCGTAATTGAAATAAGTTCTTTTAAAAACTTTATCAAAATTTTAATAAGATAAATTATATTTAACACGTGGTCGACTTTTAGCGTTCATTGTGAATGCAGTTAGCTTCAGAAGTCGACCGCTGTGGTCGACTATTGAAAATTGAAAGGGAATGATGGTTCAGTTACCGACCTCCTGTAAATAAATAAATTATCCCATTTTTAAAATTTGTTTAGCGCATATAAAATTGTCTATGCTTTTTCAGTGAAATAGCATCATTTTCCAGTAAAAAATGTATAGAACTGAATTACATTTGTCGTTTCTATTCAAAGCGCATTTATACTTCTCGTGTTGGAAAACAGCAATGGCACATATAGAATCAAAATTAGTTTACAAATCACTTTAAAAGCATTTAGTTTTTTTACCTATGAAGAGCGCTTTTTGTCATACTTTAAAGTTAGAAATTCAAAATATAATATAAAATTGTCATTTAATAAATGCTTTATTTCAGTACTTATTTCTTTAAGCTAAACAATAAAAGTGGTCGACTACTAGAGGGTGGCTGACTACTAGTGCTTTCACCCTATATTCCTCTAAACGGGATATGCACCATATATCCCGATGTCGAAAAATCATTTTGTACGTTGCCAAAAATTTTAGGCTAAAAACGTTCGAGTGACGCTGGTAGAGAAAGAAGAACTTTAGTAACAAAACAGGATCATATCTCACCCGAACCTTGCACGGAGATTTCGGAAGAAAAATGTTCTTGCCCGTTCCTTTGTCCCGTTCGTTCTTTTAAAACTGCCATTCCCACGGGTACACAGATTTCGGGGGACAAAAGGTCGCCGGATCTTTATGGAGGGGGGGTGAAAAAAATGTTCGTGATGCTAATCACGGACAAAAGTTTTACGATCGCGCGGCGGTAATTAATTACCCGTGAGCCAAAGGCCGGCTGGTCTGTCGAGCCTTTGATATTACTACTGGCCGCGTCTGAGCCGATCCGGAGCATTCTCCTTCTTCCTCCCTCGTTAACTACAAGGTTGTCACTTCCGTCGGCGGATCGCGGGCACCTCATTCAAAGCTTGTTTGTCTGTTGCCGCGAGAGATACACGTATTAATGAATGATCACGATTGCAGCTTCCATCGAAATGACCGATACATTAACAGGCAGGAAAATAACGTCCCTTTGTTTACTAGCTACGAACAACCACCATGTCCTTTTATTACATCTACTGTATAATCGTATTAAATCACGCTAATGATTGTTAACTATAAATATAAGTATTAACAATGATCGTATAATTAATATTTCCATAGCGTTTAATTAGCTTGTCGCCGAGGCTTGAACAGCAGGATTGATATGGGAGCGTGGAAACGTAACGCGTCAGTGGCGGTTTCGCGATGAAAATTCGACTTGTCGAGCTTCGTTTACGTCGACGAGTCGCGAGATCTGCCCAATCAGATCATTACTCTTGTCTGACGATGATCCAACGATAAGCTTGAGTAATTCACGATGAGCCTCGTTACGGTCTGAGGTCGAAGTTACTCGCCCAATCAGGATATATTTTATCTCGAGCGTCATCGTTGTAACGACGTGGCGTGCCAATTGATTCCTCCGATACCGTGCACACGAACTTAAGCAGATACACCCTGCTTCCTGGTAAACTTTCGGGCGCCCGTGAGCGCGATTAAGACCGGTAATGTTCACGGAATTACCATGAGATAGCTCGGATCTCAACATTTCGATGGGAACCAGACGGAGGCGACTTGTACAATTATTATCGGTCGACGCTTTCGTGTTAAAGGAAGTAATTTTGATTAATATTAACATCTAAAATCTAAAATTTTAAGAATTACAAGATGTGCCGTTGCATAAAGTACCTAATTGTTGGGTTTGAAAATTTAATAAATGGCCAGACTGTTCCATAATGCGTGTTCCAGATTAATTTCCCCGGGTATATCAATAAAATGTGCTCGTACGACTGGCCAAAGTAAATAGGTACGGTTTTATTTGAACAAATCCGTGAGCCACTGTGTAAACCCGAGAACAACGTCTGCAGTATTATCGGGGCCATCGAAAAACCGACCGTGACCTCAGTTTTTATAGCGAGCCAGGTTGTGCTGCACGAAAGGTTCGCCAGGTTATCACACAACTGGCCGTAAAACGCCGATCACGTCTATTACGTTCGTGACCGGCAGTCGAATGTTATCCCGTTAGTCAATTGCGCCGCTATAAAATATGTCGGCAGACCGTATTAACGAGGCATCGAATTGCCGCGTGTAAAACAACGTCGAGCACGAAAGTCTCGACGGAACGCGTTTTAATCCCGCCTGATCGCCAGATACGGGCGGGATACGTTGTTTCGACACAGGCGTAAAGTTGCTCGAACGGGTATCAAAAGAAGCTTCACGATTCCCCGTAAAACGGCACTAAAACGATTCAAAGTGGCGTTACAGGTCTGTAACTGGATTTAGGATATCCGACTGTAAAAGGACACTGCGATTTTTTAGATAGACTGTGAACTGGCCGGACTTTTCCGCCGTTCCATACCGTGAATTGAAACTTGTAGCTTCGGACCTGAGCATTTCAACATTGCGTTGTACGTTGAAGTTAATTAATACGGATATTCAGGCGTGTTATCGTTGAAGTAGGAGCTTCTACGTAAGATCTTCCGACGTAATGGTGCGAATGGATTGCTTCGAAAAACGATTTCAGCTGATGGTACCTGAGAAGTGACTTCGAGTACGTTCATTTATACGTTCTCGGAGAGAAGTTCGCGCGAGGCCAATGCGTCGCGAAAGTTAACGTTTGAGTGACTCTTTGAAATGTTTTCAGCTAGTGCAGTCGCAGAGAATATTTGTAAGTCTCAACTGACTCTATAAACTTTCCAGCTGGCAATAAAATAGTACGATACGTTGGACAAGCTGGTTCGCGAATCTGAAAAAAAGCTGGCGAGCAGGGAGGCACAGAAATAGCCTGAAAATCTGGCAAGAATTACGGCACGTCGCGGGTCGATTACTCGTGTACGACACATCCGGTCACGTGACTTTGCCCGTGATTCTAATTCACCCCGATGTAAAACGTCGAGCGTCGCCGAGGGGTAGGTACGTGCTCGCATGTCGAATGCTGTTCGCCCTCATTGCGCCCGTATCGAGCCAAGGAGACGGGGGAACGGAGCGCGAGAGGGCTCGGGAGAAATCAGCGTCGCGGGCTGCCGTGTGTGCCGACGTATCAAAGAAATTGGGAGCCGGATGAAACGTTCGATTCCGCGGGGCCGTGCGAAGTGGGTAGGAAAGCGTGCCGCTCGATTCAGACATTTAAGGAGAGCGCCGCAGGGCTCAAAGGACCAAAGACAGGAATAAGCAGCGCCCGTCTTTCCGAGGCAATGGAACGAGAGGATGACTGCGACAGGTCGAAAATCCAATTTCGCGTGAAAGGAAACGATCAGGGAAGCAGTAAACGTACATCGCTGAAAATTCGCACGCAGGGGGGAACGGCCAGATAACCGAGAAGAAACCTTGGTCGGTCCTCTCCACTCAGAATCGAACCAGAGAACCTATCACCGCGCGTCGTCGCCACGTAAAACCCCTCCGAGGGATTTCTTTACGACGTCGTGTGCCGCGAGTGGCACACGCCAAGGAAGACGAATCCATGACCGGAGGGAATTCGATCGCCCTTCGCGAAGGGAGAGGCTACGCGTCCCCGACTGTCCCTGCTCGCCGTTCGAGCGTAGAAGGGAAAACGCGCGGCGTAAAATTCCGATTTTACCGTGGCGCAGTGTCGGTAAATATTTACCTGTCAGGCTGCTGGCTGTTCGTTTCCCTGTGGCCTCTCCTGCTCTTTAATTAACAATCGTTGTCTCCCTCCTCTCTTGCGACCGTCCTCCCTCGTCTCCCGAACACTTCACTCTCCAACGACGAAATTGAACGCGAAACGACGACTGGTCCTTTTTCCGTGTTTCGTTAGAAACCGGTCGTTGTGTCTCTTTCTTTTTTTTATTTTTTTTTATTTAATTGGGGACCGTACACTTCGCGGGACCTTTGACTGTGATTACGCGCGATACTTTAATCGAACAATGCGAATCACCTGCAAACGATACGTATCACCAGTCTACTATCGACCCATTTCGCTGGAGAGGCTCGGCAAACTCTCCACCATTGCGTTTTTTCCTGTCTGATGGTGTATCGTGGCCCTCGAACCGGGATATCGAGTCCTCGGATATGTTTATAGATATGTTTGGAACCGTTCCCTTCGCGGGACACTTGGCGAGCCGGTGGTTGGCGGTTGCTGGCGGCTCGCGTCGCGCGAGAACGGACTCTTAATGGACCTTAATGGATCGCAACGCGGGGCCTGCACATCGCGGTGAAAAGTTTCGCGGGGCTCCCCGACCATCGGACGCTCGTTGGGTTATTAATGACGGAAATTGAGCGGATACGGGACGAAGCTAATGGATCATCTTCTGGGAACACTTTGCGGCTCGGTCGTAACGATTTCGGGGGTTGTTCTCTAAGTTCTACGCACTACACATACACTCTACGCGACGCCACTTCGTACACTGTTGCACTAGCGAGTATCGTAATCCAGCGTGGTCTAATTCGTCATCGCTGTTCGGAGGTGGGGATCCTCGCGTGTGAGCTCGCCGCTCGAACCGTCTGGCGGGCAGAGGCTTACAGAATCATCGCCCGTCGCGAGATACGCCGTGCTGGGGCCCCGTGGCCCGCGGGGTACGTGTCCTTGTTGGCGGCGTAGAGGGGCGTCGCGACCCGACGGCAACATTTCGCGCGGTCACGGTGCCCGGGGGACGGTGAGCAACGTGGGTACTCGGCGACGAGTGAACGCTCGCATCGCGTCGAGTCGGGGGGTGCGCTCTCGCCGACGAGCACCGAGGAACGTCACTACCGGAACGAAGGCACGGCACGCGAGTTCGCCGGCCGACTGAAGCACGGTTCGGCTGTCGACCGACCCCAAACCCGAAACTCGCCTCGAGCCCTCTTCGTCCAACGAATCCGCCGTCTCCCTCGGTCCCCCATACGCGGCAAAGGGGTGGCTGGTAGTTGGTGGGTGGGGGAAGGGGGTGAAGAGGGCACAAACAGAGAGCAGGGAGAGGGATGGAGGGACTTGGCGCCTGCGCCAGGTGAACCGTCCGACCAGAGACTCTTCCTTCTACTTTATGCCTGACACTCGCTACTCCTGCGCTGCTTGTGCAGGTGAAATAGAGTCGGGAAGAAATCGTCAGTCGCGCCGCCCGCGCACCCGTGCCACCCTGGCTTTTTAATCTTCCTTTGCGGACGACCGAGCACAGAGTGGACACCGTTGCCACGGGGCCACGGAGTGCGACCCACTGATGGGTCACAACTCGACGATGTATGTTAGAGAAGCAGCCTGGTCGACTGGGGGACAGTGGGAATGGAAGACGCCTCTAATCGATTCAAGTATTTCACGCGCTTACAGTCCAGCTGGTTTTGTGATGTAGTAGGCGATGCGGCGATGTTAGCGCTATTATAGGCGCGTAATGGTAGGATGCATATTATGTAATAGCGGTTAATTGGGCTGAGCGTCATCGAGCGTGGTGCATTTATCCCATCGGGGTTACCACTGACCTCCGCGCCGCGGTACACGCGTGCAAGATTATGGATGCCTGGAATTTGGCTGATGTTTTAGGAGCAGTGGAGTCGATTAAGAGAAGGATCGGTGCTTTAAATCTGGAATAAAATTGCGAGGAGATTGATGTCGACTTCCTGTCAACTACAGTTACTGAATAACTCACGTGAGCACTTCAGTTTTAAATTGTCCACTTGAAGAATAATTGAATTGCCCATCCTACCGTAGGTATGCTTTTGTGGATTACAATTTTAACCGAGTTCGCCAATTTGCTTTGTTACGGCAACGAACGTGTTAAGCAAAGACTCTCCATTCGTCAAATTCGAAAACAAGAGGACGTGGAATGCGGAGGGACGTGCCGCGACAAAATAGCGGGAAATGAAATGGGAAGGTCAACCATATTACGAAAACCGTGGATGCAGCGTAACGCGGCGCGATATCGTGGAGCGAATTCGGGATGCACGAGCGTCGCCACCGATTAATTAAAGTCAACCGCGATAAATCAATCGAATCGTTGTTCTCAACACAGTCAACGGTTTTCCGCGGGTAACCCATGGAATCTCAGTTCCGCACTGTGCTACCGCCCTCTCTCTCTCTCTCTCTCTTTCTGTCTCTCTCTGGTTCGCTTTCTCCCGCGCCCGCGTTCTCCAAGGCGGCGTCGACGATTCGATGCGGGAAATCAATCACCCCCGAAACCACTTCCCGGGAACTTTGGAAACGCGAGGATTCTTCCCGGCAACGATTCGTCCGCGTTCTTAACGCTTTGACGAGGCAGGGATTAAACCGATACCAGTTCGTGATTATTTGAAACTCCCGTAACGCTTCAAACTACTTTCGCGCTTCCGAAGTCATTACCGTTACGTCTGCTGTTAGGTAACGTCTAAAGACTCGATCCGTTGCCTCGCGTACCCCAGAGAGGTTTTAAGCGGCAATGTGTGCGCGGCATAGACAATTCATGAGCCTCTAAGAAAGTAGAGGGTGAAGTAACAAAATGGATGGAAAAATTTAGTAACGCGTAGCACTCACAAAAGTAGAAACCAAAAGTTTTACCTTCGCTGAAGTCGATGAAACTAAAAGTCGCAGGGCACTTCAACATGGTAGATTCGCGGACATAACACGAACTGGACGTTCGCTGTCTACGCTTCTACAGAATCTTTCAAAGATTCACGAGCGTTCCCTCGCCCCTATACGTCTCTAACTACTTCATAGACCCCAATCCCCTTTATCTGCCCGTTGCCAAGAAAGAAGGGAAGCCGAAGGGCTATTCATGACGCTCGTGATCCATCCGTCGACACGCGCGTTACGGTGGTCATTGAGTACGAACAATAACAATAATCGAGATAACGCACGCAGTGCAACGCCGCGAGATCCGTTTAGCTACGGCCAAATTGCCAATATTATCAGTTATCGGATTATTACGGCAAATTGTTCGGGTTTGCCTTTACCAACTAGCCTACATACATACTACGGTCCCGCTGGCGTCCCCGTTCGCTTTGCCTCTCTCGTCTCCTCTCGTCGTCGCGCTGTCCTTCTCTGCCGTTCTCTCCGGCGACGCACCCCTCCCTCAGCCCCGTGGAAGCGTGCTCGACGCCGCGACCAGGTGCGCCGTCGTTCGCGTAAGCATACAGTAAATTCCAACTTAGCCGAACTCTATACGTAACCTCGCGTAGAAATGTGACGCTGCCAGTCCACGGCGAGCAAAAGTGAATATAGAAGGTGGAAAAGCAGCGACCTCGGAATACATACTCCTGGTACAATGCACTTTCGAACTTTCGAAACGCTCGCGTCCGAATAATCGTCCTATTCGAGCACGCGGGCGGCTAATAATGTCGGAAGATGAAGGGAATAATGACAGCCCGCGATAACGTGTTTAAGTACCTACTCCAAAACGATCGGCAGCAAAAGAAATTATATCTTACTCGGCTTTCAGGTCTCATACTCGGTTATTTATCCTGCAACACTAATTAGTCCATGTACATGTACTTTTACTTTGTATTTTATTTTTTTACTTTACTTTAATTTTGTTTTCTCGTGTTTAGCTTATAGTCTCAAGTTAAGATTAATAAGTTAAGATTACCAGTGTCACCACTGCAGCATCGCCTTCACTCTTCCTGCCTGTGCCTATTGTAAATATTCAGATTTCTTCTATTAAAGTAACAAAGACGATTAATAATAAAAAACATAATTATACTGCTCGATGCTTTCGGGGGTTAAACTCGGGCTTTTAGCCTAGATGATTACCTCTTCATGAAAATTATATCGTCAGAGGTGTAGGAGAATAGAGATGGTAAATGTGAAACGATGAAACCGGCAGTAAAATTATGCCAGAGCTTCAATTCTAGCATCTTTTCGGGATGCAGAGCTTAGAACTTGCTAAAACAAGGCGCCTTTGCATACAGCATACATCCCGCAGCTTATCAAGCGCTACAGGAGCAAAATCTCTGCAACCATTCTTGCACTTTCGAACTTCACTGCATGTGTACATCTAGGAGTACACACGGAAGGTAGACACACCTACACGTAAGTAGAAGGAGGTAGGTGCAGCATGGTTGTACATGCAATACCATCATAATACGCTAAGTCTGAAATATAGCTATTGGCAATGTCGGACCACCGACTCTGTAACATCCTATCCCAGGCAAACGCTCCTTCGCTCAGACCTCGAGGACCAGTTTGCCACCGAAACTTTCGAAATTCTCTAGCCGCGATGGCTACCAGCGGGCGGTTTAACGTTTTCTCAATGAAACGCGGGGCCGCGCGTTTCGACTGCGGGATCGCGAGTTTCGCACGTCGCTGGTAGGTCGCATAAATTTTCCGTGACTCTCGGGTATCGCGGAAAAACGTGTATCTTTCGCGATATCATTCTGGGTCACTGCGGATATCACTGCCGCACAAAAACATCCGCATTGTTATGCGAGGGGAAACGTTTTTGAATATTGACCAAGACACGTGTGTGCGCGCAGAAGGGGCACCGTATCGCCAGTGGGGTACGTAAAACAGGACGATAAGGAGATTATTAGAAATTTTGCCGAGCGCCCGATATCTGGGCGAGAACGCGGCGCTTTTAAAAATCAGCTTCGGAAGTCGGTCGCGAGGCAGTTTACGAGGGAACGTATTGCTATTTACTGCGTCGTAAAGATATTCCTCCGCGGCCGGATCATTGCCCTCCGATATAACAAATTGTTTCGCGGCACTTCCCCTACTTTTATCTAACCTCGCCGGGGGGATGGGACCAGCGGCGCATGGCGTGGACGCAAAAATGAATATACAATGATACGACGTAGGTGGATCATTAATAAACCGCCTTGGTAATCATGCTCCCGATCTCTCCGTCGACAGTACATGCCACGGATCCATTAAAGTCATTTATTTATCGCGACGTGTAATCGTTCGCTATCTACAACCCGGGATACTTCAACGCTGTCGAAATGATAGAGCTCGCGTTTAAAATCGTACGAACGAATGAGTTGTTGCACTGGACGATAAGTCGCGTGAACCTTGACCGACGATTCGGAATTCTTGGGTTTCAGGTCTTGAGCGTCGTGAACGAGAAAGGAAGTCATGACCTTATCCATGCGTATAAGAACAAGAGCAGAAGAAGAAGTGTCTGCCGAAGCTTCCTCATACGAAATTATCCCTTCTGCTATGAAACATTGCGGGAAGGCCCGTAGATTCAGCAGAAAACGTCTAAACAGAAACGAGCCGTCGGCAATAACATCGTGGGTGACGGCGCTCGGTGCAAGTCAAAGGGATTGGAATTTCCAGCGTCTCGTCGGTCGTTCATGCGTGGTGAACTCTCTTCCCTGGAAAGTGTAAATCGTCAGAGGGCCCGTAATCGCGACGGCGCGGCGCGGCGGGCGACGCGGCAACGATGACGATTTTGTTTTAATCATGCCAACTCCGCGGCGGTTACCAGGGGGTCAGAAAAAGAGAGCCGGGAACGAAACGGTGAGAAACAGAGGCGGAGAAAACTGATTCAAGCTCTGGCTCGGGGGAGGATTGGTGGAAGGGGGTAGTGTCTGCCTGCTCGTGGATTGAGTTCACCCTTGTTACGGAGACACTGCGGCTAGGTAGAAGTCTCGTTCAAACGTCCTAGAAGGGGTTGGATGTAGAGACGGTGGTTTCAGTCGCCGAGCGTTTCCGAATCTCGGCGGGGTTAATAGTCGAACGTGCCTGGAGGGATTCTCCAGCGCTGCCTCCGCCGCCGCTCCGCGCCGCCGCGCCATTATTGTTCGTTTCTGAAAGGCTGAATCTCAGCATTCAGTCCCCTGCCTCCTCCTCTCCCCACCCACGCTCCCTGGGCCACGCAATCTCTCCGCTTCCGCGCTTGCAAGCAACTCGGCTTCCCTCCCACCCCCGTCCGCACACCCAAGCCACCGACGGCTGTCTTCCCGCGATAATATGTTAATCAGCTGGTCGCGATGTTAATTAGTGGTCGATAACTCCGGCGAAACGTCGATCGACGCATTAGCTTCGGATTGTCCGCGCCCCAGCCAGCTCCCACCCCCACGCGACAAATATAACCCGGTTTACCTCGGGGCCGGCTAAATGTAGGATGCGTCGCGGAATTATTAATAAACGCGGGATAGATTGATTCAGCTCGGTCGGTTCCAGGATTAGCAGCTCCTCGAATAGCATAACGTGCCGTCAAAGCGGCGAGAATTTCACGAATAATGGGCATCCAGGTTCATGGTAACGTTTGCCCTGATCGCTGGGCCACTAGGTTACATTCATCGGCCGGCGAGCATTAATTTTTCATCGTTCTAGGTCAAAAGCTGGATATAAACGTAATTGATACCTTCTTACTCGCAATTCGGGCCCGCGAAATACCCGCGGTAATGGTCTACGTTCCGTTTTCGGGGCTCGCGAAAAATCATTAGCGATAAGACAAATTCGCTCGCTAACAACGTCGATAATGAACGAACGAGATAGACGAGAGACGGCCTCTCGGTAATTTCCCGCGACGGGAATTTCGTCGGAAGCATTGGAAAACCTGACGAAGTGGAATCTTAACGCAGCGGTTCGTAACACCGTTTCAATCCTGTACCACGTGAACGTGGGTACCTTTAAACATCATTGGAATTTAATAAATGACCCAGTAAATGACACAGAGATTACGAAAAAAATGCATGAAAATTTAATTTCTATCTTTTCCTCCGCTATTCTCTTCCCTCTGCGGGAGGGGGGGGGGGGGAGGAGCAAGGTGCAGTCTAATTGAGACCATCAACGATTAAAATCCCGGGCCTAAGCAACGAAAATGCACGCGTCTCCGCGCTGAACAAAGCTACGCGGCGAACAATGCGTAAAGTGCCTCGGAACTCGAAAGTTCGCGACTGCCGCAGGAGATCGGCGCCCAGAATCGTGCCATATCGTCGAACGGTGGCAGTGAGGGTTTAAAAGTGGAATTGCAGCTCGGCGTCGGCCGTGCATAATATCGGGACGGGAAGTTTGCGCGTCGTCAGATTTCATCGGCATCTCAATGAGGCATGCCCCTTTGACTCTGGCGGGGAATGGTTACTCGCTGTTCAAACAAAAACCAACCATCCCCCACCTGCACGGAAACTCGCCTTGTCATCCGTTTCGGGGAGATCCTGCTAGGGAAAGGTCGATACTCGCGGGAAACACGGCAACGTCAAATGTCTGTCTGGCTAAGTCGGTGGCCCCCGCCGTTCCCCCAACCGCCTGTTCGCTCTGCGCGGAGCGCTGCAACGGAGCAGCGAGATAAATAGGAAAATGCACGAGTCAGCGTATGCGAAATATGCGTGGTGCGGGGGCTGATGCGTTGAAAAGGGGTCCCGGCAAAAGCTGGGCGTGTCTTCGCCGTACATACTTGCTCCGTTCTACCTCTGATCTCGCCAGCGTTTATTTTGTGGTTTCCGTGCAGGTGGATAAAGGAGAGAGAGAGGGAGAGAGCGCATCGATTATATTTCCAGCGGACTTGGGCTCAACTTGCCGCAGCCTGCGCGAGAACATTTTCACCGATACAGGCGGTTCCAGGATCCTGCAGGATCCTCCGACTGTGCCAGCGTACAGGCTGCTCCACGATTGCTCAGCCGCGCTTTATCGGCGAGTCCTATTAATCATATTGATAGGTGCACAGGCGCTTCCTTTCCGAGTTACAGTCTTTTAAAGTTCGTCAATAAAGACGATGACCCCATGCTAAGCTACCATGGTCGGTTGGAAACTACTTAAATTCTAGCGAAGTTAAGAGATGATCGACGTTTAAAGCCATCTTTTATAAAAATAATTAACCATAAATTCTTCTTTACACTCATAGACTCCCATAATTTTAGTCCACTTCCGTTTGAAGAACACTCATACGCGCCGGGCCTCTTATCCTTCCCTCCGTGTCTCGTATTTTCCTTCGAATTCTCCAATAAAGCATTTATGGGCCCATACTCGTGTGACATTTTTCCCTTACTTCTGTTCGTCAGCTACTCGCGCACTTCGCTCAGAAAATCCTGTGACACCTAGTATACCCTCCCTCCCCTTTCACCCTGTATACTTCACCCCTGTTTCCCCGCGAAACGCCGGGAGATTCTTGAGCGGGGGAATTCATACAATTCTTCGCGGAATTCAACTCGCTCGCGTTGGTTGAAGCTTAATCGTATCACGGCGATAACGCGCATCTTTATCGCGATGCTCCTTCGTCCAACGTAAGCGGGTGTAACGGGCTCGTTTACAACATAGCGCGCGGAACAACGTACTGGTTATGGTTGTTCCAGCTTTATTATCCCCGTGCTGTAATACGAAACGGTGCACCACCTCGCGGCGTGTACGCGGGCGAACATGAGAGAACGTCGGCCCTGCCCGCGGGTAATTTTCACACACGCCCGCGCGGGTAGTCTTACTCCGCGCGGCGGGTGAGTGCAAATTTTTAAGCGGCACGACGAAAGACAATCTCTTTATACGTTCCCCCGTCCTGTTTCCGCCGCGAAATTGCGCTGTCACCCTGCGTCATCGTCCTTCCTTCTCCCTATCCAGGGGTTGAGCACTCAGCGCCCCGAGAAGGGAAGAAAAGAATGGAGGGATGTAAAGAAAGCGCGGAAGAACTCGTGCTAGAAAGCAGCCAGACAAGCTTGACGAAATTCGAACACCCCTACGCGTCGCCAAGAATACCATTGCTGCGTCAACAAGTTACCTGTTAACAATGTTGCTCGAACGACCCTCGAGGATCTTAGGGGATGGAGTTCCAGTATAAAATACACTTAACCCTTATGCTTTCAACGCTTCCAATTTTGCGTTTTATCGAACCTACGTCAGTAGAAACTTAGTAGCTTTCAATGCGAGATGAAGAAGAGTCCCACTACAGCGTGATTTCGTCCGAAAAAATTTGGCAGACAGAAGAAGAAAAGAATAACGATGCAAAAGGTTACTTGTTATAATGTAAAAGCGCTGTAATGGTAATCTTCGGGTTTAATAACGTAAACAGCAGCGCGACGCGGCTCTCGTTAAATCAAGTTTCGTTAAACGACGAATAAATCAAGTTTCTTCCACGGAGTCGCAGCGGGGTGTTTAAAAATGTACGTGCAACGGTTCGAGCGTGCAGCTTGTGTACGTGTACACGATTTTATCCGGGCTTATGCGCACGGGGTTACTTAATCCATACGGAATTCCAGGCCCGACCATCCTCGTCCTGCATGCCAAGTAACCTGCCTACCGTTCGCTGTACCACGTCCTGCCCGGCTCCGTCTAAAAAGGCGGTGCACCGGCGAGGATAGAACGGGCAGACGACAATAATCGATTCCGAAATTAAACGACAGACAAAAAGTGCCCCCGAGATTCTCGGATAAATCCCCGGACGGTTTTCCGATAGCACGGAAGTGCGCGTGAAAGATGAATAGCTGGATTTTATTCAGTACGGTATAACGAGTTAATCTGTTCAACGTCACAATTTTTGGAGCACCTCGACGCCGCTTCTTCTATTCTCGTAAAAACCGCCGCTCGCGACCTTTCACACCGACTCACAATACCGGGGCACGGTGTGGCAGGATATTGCGACACTATGGAATATCGTGAAATTCCAAGATGGCCGTTACGAACGCATCGAGGGTTACAAAAGGGATTCGATTTCGCGCTGACAATGAGCGTCCTTTGTGCCGAGGCTTGTATGAACCTTTATAACATGCACTCAAAAGTCAGGCGATACCTGACGAGGTTGCGGTCGAGAGATTCCTAGCACCTCGATAGCGATGTCTTAATTATCGACGGGTATCGACGACTTGTTGCGTCTTTCCGCAGTGGCGTCTCATAATCTGCAGGGTAATTAGTATTCGACAGAGGCGTCTGTTCTGTTCTTGCCGGTGCTCTCCGCGCGAGTGAACCCGCGATTTCTCCAAGACGCGAATCGCACGGCTCGGATTAACGTTTAACCGATTAATTATCGGTTAGTTGGGCGAACACCAGAGAGCGTACCGCGGCGCATCCGTGCGGCTCGAAAGAGGTCGTGGCGCAGTTGCAGGCCAACGAGCCCCGTGTTTGCCGTGACCGTGCTCCATAAGGCTCGCAACTTTGATAAGGATCGTTTCAATTATCCATTCAATTACGAAGGGCGATCCATAATCGTCAAGGGCCCCGGAAACTCGGCGAAGATTTCTCCAGGCGCGCTTTCCTTGCGCGGCTCGCTCAACGAAGAATCGCGGTCATTCCGCCGTAATTGCTTCGCGTACGGTGCCGTCCATGCAATATCCCGGCTAAATAACCTTCATTTAGTTCAATTCGATTAAATTTCGCTCAAAGCGTCCATTGTGATCGAATTAACCTGTGCAATGGCGCGCGCGAAATTTCACTCGGGTCGGGGACCTCCTGTTACATCCGCGTTACGTACAGAATGGAACGTTATCCATTGCGAGATCGTAAAAGGGCTAAATCCTCGTGCAAAAATGAATTAAAAATGTGTAACATAATGTCTCCGTAGGGGGCCTCGATCTCGAGAATATCGATTTCGAAGATTGGTCGGGCACGCTATCGAGAATAACTACTTACAGGGAACCCGTCTGACTAATGCTGGTTACTTCTACTTGCTGACGCTGGCACTACGGAATAAAACTCATGTTTTCTGGTGTTTACCGAATGAACTTAGATTGGCAGTAACATTCAATCGGTAGAAAAAATACTTATCAATTACCATTCGTGTGAGAATGAATCTAATTGTAAATCTCACGATTAGAGGTTTCACACGAAAAAGAGATCTCCCGCGAAGAAATTTCCTTTCCCATTTTCGGTTCACTTTTCCACGAAGCATGATACCCCTTCTCGGATGCGCCACAACCCCCACCCATCGCCCTGTGCAGAGGCGGCGCTCATAATCGATCATTTTACCCTTTTAACGAATTTTCTAACGATAACGTCGTTCCCGTCAATTTTCCCTCGTCCCCGCGATATTGTCAATTAGCACCTTTGTGCACGCCGCGCTGCCGATCGAAAGAGGCTTGATGCACGATCGCGTTCACGCCCTCGCCACTGTCGTGCACGTGGCTCGGGCGCAGAACGGTACAGAGAACCGCGGTGGAGCTCGAGAGGGCGAGAATACGATGGGTGGGGGACGGTCGAAGGTTGAATTCGCTGTGAAAGGGATGGCCAAACAGGGGTAACAGAGGAATTGTATGCGATGCGGTCTGGAGGTCGAGGTTTACCTGGTCGCACCGCTGTGCAGGGATGCTTTGCGCGTGTACCATACCAAGCCCGGGGTTGGCGGGCTGATGGACCATAGTTCAGTCATGGTAGACCATCCTGGATCGTTCCTCTGCGGCACACGCATAGTTGGAGGCGTCACCTGACCTCGGGCTCGTCGCTGATGCCACCCTATCTACGGTCGGCGTGTACAGGTAACGCAGAGGAAAGAGAGAGGAAACAAGCGAGATGGGGAAGCAAGTTCGACAGAGGGACGCTCAGAGAAAGAGGTCGGAGGCACTCGACAAGAGAAGAAAAGAGAATGAGACAGGGAGAGAGAGAGAGATAGAGAGGGAGAGAGAGGGAGGGGGAGAGAGAGGGACGCAACACGGGGTGGCGATAGCTGGTTGTGTGTTCCGACGTAATATGGGCTTGTTCCCGTTTGCGACGCGGTTCTCCCGCGCTTTGCAATTAGCCTTTGTCGCGAATGCGCCGACCAACGGTACCCTTCCCCCCTCCTCCTCCGCCTGGTCTGCCCTCCTATAACCCATGAAACCCTCATCCTGTTTATCCTCTCGTCGCCAACCACTGAGGACGCACTGATACCCAAACACCTAAGCCCTAAGCAGTCTCTCTAGTGCTCGCCCTTGCGCTATCGACGGCTGAGTGAAATGTAACGTTCGCTGTCGAACTTTCTCCGTCCCGATTATGATCGTGCCAGGGGAGCTAGCTATCATGTGTTCGGGTGGTAATTAACGCTCGAGCTGAGTCTATCTGCAACGCGCTGTTAATTTAAAGTGAAAGATTCCAATAGCAACTTTCCACGCTAGGAACTATTCACGGCTCTCCGCGTTACGCTGCTCGAGAAGTTACTTTTGAATGGATTTGCACGTGCCACGTGCTCGCACGATAATGCTTCAAAGAGGGCAACGAGGCGCGCGGAATGCTCGAATGCGCGCGATACGCCGCCGGCGAAGAAAACACGTAGAACCGTCCACGAATCTACAACTAGGCTCGCGAGCTTTACCTCGGCGTGCGATCGATCCTGAAACGGTAGAACGACGGCTCGATAAGTGCACTGACCTGCGCGATTTTCATTCCTTATTTACGATCGGCCCGCCTACGGAACCTATTTGCGGTTTCAAAGCCTATAGACCTAGTGTATGCACTTATTGATTCATTCGACTGTGGGACCGTTGAAGGTAGCGCCATTAAAGAATTGTGTCAACGTCTCCGAATTCCGTGCGATTTTACTAAACCGCGAAGCCCAAGGTGCTTTCGACCCGGCGCAACGTTCGCGGACTTGAGTCTAAACGCGAAAAAAGGATCTTAAGAAGAAGAAGAAAAAGATCCTGAGCAACGCCCAGATGATTATTACATGAATCTACAGTATTCGCACGCCCAAGAGTTTACACCCTCCCCTGCACGAGCTTCCTCAGGTGCTACGGGATTCCGGACGGTGGTTGGACGAAAGTGGAATTCAAATTGTTATTTTAATATTTATCATCCGCCCCTTAAATCCCTCGAAAGCTCGCCCCCGCCGACCCATGATGATCCAGGATCTACCCGGGGCCATAATCTACCCAGAAAAATGCAGAACGTTGAACTTAACGCCTCAATATTTCAGACCCTTTTCAACCACTGTGCACAATGCCGCGCGGTTTACCGGTTGTTAATCTCACCTGGGAGAACAAGCGGCGCTTAAACTGCAACGTGGATTATGAAAACCATCGCGAGGCAACTAATAACCCCTCGAGATTAGAGAAACGCGATTCTGAAGTGGTCGGAACTAAAGGTTACGTTGCGATAATCGAGAATTCGGGCTGATTATTGATGCAAGCTTAACCAAGAAGCCGGGAGAACGAAATTAGAGCCGCAGTGGTCTCGTTAGGGAAAAATCAGACGAGGTAGGAATACTTCTATGCTCGCGATCGTTGATTGGGGTAGCTAAAGAGACCATTAAACGCGCCGGAGGGGGGAGGGGGTTGATTTTAATCGAAGGTTATGCCGCTGGCAATAATCGGCAGTTAGCCGAGCTACCAGTCTCCGATGAGGCTGGGGTTTGCTGATAACAGACTTAGCGTGGGTGGCAAGTGGAGCAGGGTGGGGAGAGGCAGGGTTAAAACCCCCTCCGGTGCAACGAGCAACCGTGTTACGATTCCCTGATCGACGTCACGGCTACATTGCTAGAAGGCCGGATCAGGAGGGAGCCCAGTGGAAGGAGAGGCCGTGTATCGATGCTGGCTGCCGGATAATCGATTGATCGCCTTCTTAATTAGCGGCCGGGGTATTTAGAGTGCCCATTCAATTACACAGTTGCGTAATCTGCTTACGCGGCCTCCATCAACCCAGCTTCCTCCTGTGAACCGTCCCTGTTTCGTGTCACGTGGTGCGTCGCGGTGTGCTCGTCGGCATTCAGAAATTGGGCTCAATGGTGTTCCGATTCCGAGCGAGACACCGATTAACAGAGGATCACGAGCGACGCGAAATTTCAGTCGATTTTGGGTTAGACAGTCCACAGAGGGCCTTTTGGCAAACAGACGGACCTATGCGCGTCCGATTGAAGCAACAAGAGAGGACAGAAATACCTACTTGCAGGGTAAATCTAAAAGTTATGCCCGTTTTAATAATCTAATAGAATCTATCTACTTCTATAGACACCGTGACTAGTGGTGGAATTGTTTTATTCCGAAATAATGCTGTATTTAAAAATATTCTTCGATTCAACCAATCATTTGGCATTAAATATGAAAAGATTATTTCAGCCGACGTACTTTGAAGAGGTGTTTCACCCTCTAAAACGGCCAATTACCGAAAGGATATAAATACTTATATACCTGCTACGTTTCAATACTTATAGTGCTCGACACTATTTTTCGCCGATCCGTCACGCGACAAGTTAAAAGAAATTCATGTAAAGTATATAATGTATCATCTGATACATAGATACCATTGTTGTAAATTATCAGTTATGAGTTAGAAGAAGATGGCGTATTAATTCAAATTTAAGAATGAGTAAACGAGTGACTATTCAAAGCGACATATTTTTTTGCCGATAGTTCCCTGTTCAACAGCCATCTGCACTTGTAACAATCAATACCCGTTTCTTACAGATTTTTGTGCGCTGAATACGAATCCGCGAACCGTTTCATCGCCATCACCCTCAGTTTTTTGAGAAATTCGATTTTGAAAAAAATGCAAATTTTCAACTTTGAACATTTTTTTAGTTCAAACAGTAATAGTTACTCAATTGGTTGTTCCGCCAAATTATTCTATGAACCATTCCGAATGCAATGATATAATTTATTATGGCATTATGAACATTTAAATATATTTACACAACTATCAAAGGGAAAAGCACACCCGAAATGCACAAATTTTTCAGATATCTTTCAATTTATTTAAAAAACTAAGGGTCTAAGACAAAATCTGACAATTCCACGCGATGTAGCAGACATTTTTCCTTCGGAAAACATCAACAGTAATTGTAAACCACGTTTTGTTTTCAATACAGAAACGAAATGGTTTGGCGAAACGTGCGGTGCCGACTGTTACGCTGAGCGGCAATGGATACACCCGCCGCCGTCGAGTACCACTACCTATTTCGTTTCTGTATTGAAAACAAAACGGGACTTACGATTGCTGTTGATGTTTTCTGGAGGAAAAATGTCTGCTGCATCGCGTGGAGCCGTCAGATTTTCTCCTAGACCCTTAGTTTTTTAAATAAATTGAAAGATATCTGAAAAATTTGTGCATTTCGGGTGTCCTTTTCCCTTTGATCGTTGTTTAAACATACTTAAATGTTCATAATGCCATAATAAGTTATATCGTTGTATTCGGGATGGTTCATAGAATAATTTGGCAGAACAACCAATTGTGTAACTATTACTGTTTGAACTAAAAAAATGTTCAAAGTTGAAAATTTGCATTTTTTTCAAAATCGAATTTCTCAAAAACTGAGGGTGATGGCGATAAAACGGTTTGTGGATTCGTATTCAGCGCACAAAAATCTATAAGAAATGGGTATTGAATGTTACAAGTCCAGACGGCTGTTGAACAGGGAACTATCGGCAAAAAAAGATGTCGCTTTGAATAATCACTTTTTTACTCATTCTTAAATTTGAATCAATACGCCATCTTCTTCTAACTCATAACTGATAATTTACAACAATGCTATCGATGTATCAGATGATACACTATATACTTTACATGAATTTCTTTTAACTTGTCGTGTGACGGATCGGTGAAAAATAGTGTCGAGCACTATAGGTATGCTTAAACTTATGTGGACTTCAGCAATCGAAATTCCCTTTACAGGATATTCTCGTATCAGTATCGACTTCATTCGATCATTAACGATTAAAATAGACAGAACTATAATAAACTGTATTTCCCATGAAATTCAACGATGCGAGATTGCTTATAAGCAATCTCGCGAATTTAGGATCCCTGATATCTGGTCCTAGTTCTCCAGTTAAGCGCGATGTCTCGAATTAATTCTCACGATCGTGGCTGTCTGCTCTACCCAAGGTTTGTCCTTTCCCACCCTTCCCTCCCCTAGCTTCCTTTCGCTGCCGGCGACGGCACGAGCCTGTACATCTCCAAAGTGGGTACGAGCCTTCTGCCCACCCCACCTCCGGGGCCCTCCACTTTCGCGAGCTTTTTACTCATCCTATTCCTTTCTACGGCTACAAGATGTGTCCCCGAGCTTATGAGAGCGGGTGGCCCCTCGCTTCGCGTTTCTTTTTCGCAGAAGTAAATGTTTTTAATTTCGCCAGGCCCGACCCCGCCACTTACAAACGAACGGAGGATGAAGCCGGGGGGAGGGCGGGGGAAAATGGCAAACGCGAACGACGCGTCGCTTGCCAACACTCGGACTAGCGGTTCGTTGCCACCCCCGTCTGGACCGGGGACCGGCAGGTTTCGTCGTTCGCCGTTTTTTGCCGTCGCGAAAGTCAACGGTTCGTGAGACGGAAAAGTGCCACGGGAAACCGGCGGTGAGAGACACGGGCGGGGGAGGGCGATGGGTGGATGGAAGATGAAATCAACGACGGCAAAACGTCTCAAATACGTTCCAAGGGGCGAATAAAAAGCGCTGGAGCTCCTTCCACGAATTTAAAGAGAGGTCCGCGATCGATAACGCGCGAAATAATGAATCGTCCCTGGGGAGCAGATGGTAGTTTCGCTGAAGCTTCATGGTGGTTAAGGGTAGTATAGGCGAAGGCGTTGATTGCAGAATCACGATTGACTTCCTTGTAGAGAAACAGGGAAATCGTTATCTTAAGAGGTCATGGATATTTTTGAAATTTAATTTTAAAAAATGAAGACTCTTTTAAATAAACACTTCTGTAGTTGAAAGTATATATTTTAATGTTCTTGCAACTTCCTTTGCAATGCAGTATAGAAAGAAAGAAATAAAAGAATTATGGGAGATCCCCCGGCAGCGTTTTTTTATTTAAGCACTTTCCGGTGCTTAAAGTAGCTTTGACCTGGTTCATCAGAAATAAAAAGTTCGGCCAAATTTAGTTATTATATTAGATTGTCTAGTGCCTGATCGTGGCTTTTTTAACTTCGTTGCAAAGTTTTTATTTCACGTTGAAAAATTATGGAAAATGAAAAATGAGAGCGACTCTGTGGCAAACATCAATCCTTTGCTATGAACAGCTGCCATTTTATAGCAAATTAATTTTTCGGGATAGTGAACGATCAGGCACTAAGTAGATACTCTAATATACTAACTAAATATGGTCGAATTTTGTATACCAAATGAACCAAGTCAACGTTACTGGCTCTATTTTGAATACTGGTCAAATTGGATATCCACTTTGGATGAAATGCAGTTGAAAACAATTTTTACACCTTTCACTGTGGACGAATCCAAAGCGAAAAGTCTAAATTCGCCTATAGTCGCTGTTGCGTTAGCGCTGCTGTTTAAGGGGTTAAACCACTGTAGAATTTAAAAAAAAAAAGAAAATTTTTTTTTTGTTTAAAAGATGTTTTAGGGTCTTAAAAATAATTTACCAAAAGATGGAGGGTGGCAAAAATGTCTAAATGTCCAACTTTTCAATTCTACCGCAACGCTCTTGTGTATGCCCCGAGCGCCTTTTGTTATCACTGCACGCGCTGTAGTTTTGTTTTGGAGTACGGAAGCAGGGATAACAACAGTCTATAGAGAAGGGACTGTCCTCCGAATAGTCTAGAATGTTAAGAACGTCTGTGCAGCGTTAGTAAAGTGAGGATCGACCGTTGAAATGGACGCTTTGCTTTCGTGTATAAGTTTTGTAATATTCGAATACGCGTTTTTCTCGAAACCACTTTTTTTTAACTGGCCGGAAACATAACTCGAACAAATCTTCACCGATCGATCTGAAAATTTAATAGTATATTCAAAATTGCTTTCTCTAGCGACGTACGTAGGATTTTTTTTTTATATTGCATATTTTTTTTTTAATAAACCATTTTGTGACGATTTTTTCATGAAATTGCACCATTTCGCGAAAAAATGCACCATTTCGCGAAAAATCAATATATCGAAAAAATCCTACGTACGTCTCTTGCTGTTGTTCTATAGAATCGAAAAGACTTTGGTTTTTTGATCCAGGTAAAAAATTGCGGGAGTTAGGTTTCCGGCCGTAGACCCTTTCAAAAAACAGGCACCGACGGAGAAATGCTGCGCAGCCACCATTTTGACATGAACGAAGTTGAAAAAAATATTTTTTGTACTTCATTACTAGAATTATAAATCCCATTTTACAGAATTTCGATTGATCTCTTTATTGCGCAAAAAAAAATTCCCGAAATATACCTATTTTTTCGTACTCTACAGTGGTTTAACTCCTTAAGCGTTTATGAGTATTAAGATGAAGTGTTAATGTCTGAACGTAGTTCGATAGGATCACCAGCGACGTTCACTGGGCAACGCGTCGAGGAGGCTCGATGAAGATGAAAATGTTAATGTTACGACCTCGTAACCGGCAGAAAATAGAACACGTGGTCCCGTATGGTAACGTTCGCTCGCATGAATTTTTCACGGCCGGGCATACAGCAAAAACGTAATAAATTTCTCGGCCGGCGCTGCGAAGCTTCGTCCCCTCGTATCGCTGCGCTCCTTTTCCCGCGGATCGGGGAAAGGTGTATTGAGTGTGTCTGGCCGAGTTGTCCCCGTGTACCTTCCTCCCGTTTCCTCTCTTTTCCGGTACGGAGGACGTAGAGCTTGATACGTCTGACCAGATGGAATTCTTCCACTTTATTTTCCCGGTCCTGCGCACGGTATCAAATTCCATTGCCTCCTTCCTCCTTCTTCCGGCGCGCTTGTATTTCACATGGGCGTCCGTCGCTTCGCACGCCCCTTCTCTGTCTGCCTCACTGTCTTCCAGCAAGGATATTCAGTTGCTCTCGTTCGCCAGCAGAACGGAAGACAAGACAAATAAGGAGCACTAGAGTAGGAGTGGATGGGAGAGCAGAGCACGCGACGACGCGGCTTCCGGAATAACGCGATTATATCGAGGCCGTGCCACCTGGCCAGAAATCGATACCTATCGGCGGAGAAGTATGAAGTGCGTTTAAATTTGTCGGATGTCGCGACTCGCTGGCAAAATATATTACCCGGGCCGTGGAAGCGACTTCCCTCGCGACGCTGCTTTCGCCGACACACGGCAAACGACGCCTGTCCGTTGCACCCTTAACGCGTTTCGAAACGATAAACGTCGGGGGAGGGGGATGCGCGAACCCTCCGGTTAAGGTGTCCGACGGAGAAAGAAGCAACTATCATACCCCATCGCGTGACTGTTCGACGAATGCGAGGGCAGAAATTGCGCGGCCGCGACAAATCAAGCAGGGAACAGTGGGAATCAATATCCATTGAAGGGAGGATAGGAATAAGTTTAACGAAAGTCTCGTGCCGTTCCCAGGACTGATTCTATTCCCGCGCGACAGATAGTGCGGAAACGACAGCTCGCAAACTCTCTAATCAGAGAGCGCCCTGTCAAGTTTGTTCTATGTAGTTGATTACGCAGAATGCGAGGGCGGGTAACGTTGTTACCCATCTGAATCGTGATATCGAGGCACGACTTTAATTAAGTCAGATTTACGGAGTAAATATCACGGATGAGGTATACGCATCTGGCTGGCTGAGAGAGAGGATTGAAACTCAGCCACGATTGGATTCTCCATAATTCCACGTTAAAGTTCCTAACAACCGTGAAGTCGAGTGGACATTAATTACGGGAGGCGAAGTGCTATCGACATCCGAGCGGATGAATTCGCAAAACAAGCTGAAGGAAAGATGTTACAGAGTCCTGCGAGACGGGAAGAGAAATTACAGTTTCCCAGGGATCGATGCTTTTATTTATACTATGTCGAATATTGAATACAAAACAAACACCACTGCACAAGACACCCGTACCTAAAGTGTTGTCACCCGAGTAAACCGACATACTATAATATCCATTATGGTTGAGAACGAAGCAACGAAACAGCAATTAACTGTTACAAGAAGAAGACCGATCCTCTGCAAGAGACTCCAACGATATCGCAAAGCCAGTAAGCGGGGAAACCGAACAACTTCGGCATCGATCGTTATCGGGAAACATATCCAGGACGTTCGCGGAGCAAGCTACTCGTCGCGCGTGCTAAGTTTTAGTTTGGAAATCCTGCGCGATTATTAGTTGGACAAGTAGTTGCCAACATCTCTCGAGGGCGGTTCTCAGGGTTAAAGCGAGGCTTGATTAGGCGCGGCAACTTGTTTCCGTGCTGGCTCCTTGCGCACCAACTTAAACCATATTAAATTGCGCTTAAGTCAAGCACGTGCTGGAAGGTCACACGGTTCGCGGGGCGAGGACGAGGGGAGAGTGAGAGAAGAGGGTGGGAGGGTGGATACGGACGGCAGGAAACGCAGCTACAGGCCGTAAAGACACGAGGTGCTACTGTGTCAAATGAGAAGAAACTTGGAGGAATTTAATAAGCGGGGCCCCTGCTGCAGGAACGGGCGCCACCGTCCAAATGATTCTACGAAGGGGGCCCACCGAGAGAGCGGGCTAGGGTGTCCTAGCGAGCGAGCGGGCAAATGCAAGAAAGATAGAATGAGATATGGTGGCTTAATTCTGTTACAAAGTTACGCGACTTTCTGCGACTGCCCTCCCAGGACCTAATTATGCGGCTGCCACCGAAGGGAACTCCGCGAATCTACTGGTTCTCCGTAAATATTGCACGCCCGCCTAGGGAGATTTATGTACGCCGGTTTCCCAGACACGTCCCCTTTACCTCCTAGTAGTCATACGTGGATTAAAGTTATGGAAGCCCCTCGCTACTTTGCGTACCTACCTGATTTTCTGCACGTTAGGAGATCTCTCCGGATTCAAAGCAGCCCCGGCGCCTCTTCAAGCGCTTTACGAAAAGAGGTAGTAGAGAATATAAAAGGATTACGGGCGAGATTTTGTCATATATCCCTTAGGTTTTTAGAGACTGCGAACTCATGGATGCATTGCTTCGAATGGTGTTGGTTTCAGGTAGCTGGGACTTTTAAATTACGGTTTCGATAAGACGCGCTTGTCTTAGACCGCAATTTAGTTCGTTACTCGAGCTACACATTAAATTTATGGAAGGCGAATATGAATAGTGATCGAAGAGTTTCGTGGCGCGTGATAATCTCAACAGCAAGATTAAACGCACTTTGATTTGTCAGATCCATGTGGAGAAACGAGAGATATGTTCGTCGGTGGCATCCTCTGATTCGTTAATGGCCCGAGAGGCTCCGATACGTATACCGATACAAACACAATTTAATGATCATCGTCGCGCACCGTACATGGGGACGGAGTTCAGAAACTAGGGGTTGCGGAGGAATGTGTTTGACCGTATTAGCTAGGGGCGTGTTTGTCGGGAGCAAACGAGCGAAACCTCTAATTATGTTTGGCGTCGATTTCTTAAGTACACAACACAGGATCCGCTACAGATCCTGCGTCCGTCAAAGGGGCGTTATGTACTTTTCGAGGCTTAGACGGACCACCAAGTCCAGGGAGGGCAGAGGGGCGGGTATATGACGAGAAGCCAATTTCGATATAAGGCAAACAGGGAACAGACTGAGAATACTCCGAGCAAACTCACTGATAAACAATCCCCCATCCCGTTCGTGAGTAGGTAGATACGGAACAAAGTACACGATCGATACACATTCGAAATTTTCATGAAAGTTGAAAATTCACTGAGAACTGAACCGACGAATCACTATCTCCTCAAAATGCGCATCTACTTAAATCACCGTCTTCTTCGGCAACGATTGCTCGGCGAACCGAGCGACTGCGAAACCGAGAAACGAGACCCGCGACGGGAAAAAGAAACGACGAAGACCGGTACGAACAACAGCGGGATAAATTTCTTCAGGGAGGGGGAGAAAAAGTTTCCACGTATCTTTGCCTCGCAATCCCGACAAAGGTCGTGTATAAAGTGCAGGTACCGGAAAGGTACGGTTATGTCGAGGACCGTGTCGGTAAAGACGGTGCAAGTGAACAAGTACATGGTCCGTTGGTCTAATCTAAGGCTAAGTTAGGTCGGGTTAAAGTAGACGAGACCTCGCCCGGGTATTAGTCGAACCAGGTTAGTGTCCTCCATCCCTACCAAAAGTTTCTTCGAGTCTCCTGGATATTCCTTACTCCCACCCCCATCCCTTCCCCTGGTCCTTTGCCCCTTTGCTCCTTTTACAACCGCCGACCGCAGCTCCAAACAGTCGCCAGCCACATCAACAAATCCTACTTGTTCCTCACGGTCGCGGACAACCCCGTGTACATTGGCAATTAAAGGTAAACATTTACATACTTCCAGCTGACCTGGCCGTTCTGACAATACCACCTTAATTCGCCAGACTAATTACGCACGTTAAACGCACGATTAAATATTACCGGCGTTAACCCGGAGACCCCGCGGCCCTGTTTCCGAGGCGAATTTCATTCCGTCGTTACAACCCCCCGCAGAAGGATACGATTTAATTTGCCAAGTAAAGACAGAGGGCGGGACACTTAAATGTGTGTTTAAAGTGGAAGCTATAGTCGCGGATGGTCTTATTAGCGACGACTGTGCTGGGAGTGACTGCGAGCTACTGTCTAATTTAATCGTATCGCGGCAGGAGCGAGATATCAATCCGAGATGAATTGCAATTAGAGGACAAAGATCAACGAGATCACAGGGAACTGTAGGCAACCTTTCTACGCGCTCTCGGCAAGTATGTACTTGCAGAACACTCGCGTGACTCGTGTCAGTGGATGGCTTTGCTCGCGCAAGCATCCAAATTAAATCCGTGTTATGCTTTAATACGGATTTCAGGCTCGTGCGATTTTATTGATCCTCTGCACGAGAGAAAATGAGAGGGGCACCCATCTTTCTGTTTAACTGATTTTACGGGAAAGAATGTTTCACGGAACGGACGCCTATCGCGGCAACGTAATATAACCGCTGTAATTATATGGTACTAAGCGGAGTTTGATTTTATGGGACCATGAACGGGGGATATCGATGCCCGTTACCCGACAAATTTATCCCGGATCCGTCGAAGCGTTTTTTAAAATTCCTTAATGCGAATATAAATCACGGGTTCGGCGGAGGCCGCGCGATTCGCAACGCTGAAAACTTGGCCCCTTTGTCAATTTAAACCGAAGTTTCCGCGAAAACATATTTTTCAGCTAATAACTCACCCCCGACACTTCTCTACCGAACCTCCGGCTGCGCATTCATATCCCGTGCTCGTAAATCAACCAGAGGTCTTACCGCAAGAGTTTCCATTAGTCCCGGAAAAATTCATGGATGACAAATACGATTGTTTTACCGACTCACCTGTAACAGAAGAGAACGAATAAATTTCATTAGAACCGCCCGTCATATCGCGCTGAATGTGTACTTAACAATGGATTCTAACGAGCATAGCTTATAATAGTAAATATTCATCGTTACGCGCAATTGAGGCATTTGATGGAAAAAGGGCACATACGCCAAAATGCCATTTCAAGAAAATCGATTTCAAAGTTTTCATTATAGTATAACTTAATAAAAAGTAATGCAATTAAATCCAATTTTTTTAGGGATGTAGTTGTCGTGTCCTTCAAACGTTCAGAAAACAGAAGTCATGATTTGGAAATGGTATGTGTCTTTATTTAATAAGTTTCAAGCAAGTGGTTTATGTGCCCTTTTTCCGTAAATGTGGTGAATTCGTAACAAAGTTGCATCTTTGTTTAGTTATTTAAATATAATTTTATTTACTTACTTCGTTACACATTTTTTATACATTGCTTAAATAAAAAATACAAAATGAAGCACAAAAATAAACAAAAAATGTAATGTTTTAAGTCAGTATTAGTTTCTTCGTTTTTTTCTTTGCAACAAGCTGTCTTCCAAATCAATTTTTTCTTTTCTAAATTAGTTTCTTTCCTTGCGGATTCGATACTCGCCTCACTTTCCATAATCCTCTATGAAACAAAAGTACTTATTGCACGACAACGCGGCTGCTCAGCGACTATGTAGCTGCGCGTCGATCACGCTACGTAATAAAACAGCATCTAGCTAATCTGAACGCGAGATAAGTAGCGCCCTTGATATATTATATATATATAACATACACCTGAGTCGATTTAAACGATTTAAGGAAAAAGGGCACCTAAGCCTGTGCGCCCTTTTTCCATCAAATGCCTCAATTGGCCCATGATAGAATCTTATTAAAGAGTGATTGGTTGTTCAACTTTCGAGATTGGAGATTTACTATGCTAAGCCCTTATAATTAGAACTTTTCAGACATTCAGCTTTCTGGGCCAGAAATCTTGAGTTCCAGCTTTCGAGGTGGGATTCCTCCAACCTCGAATTTCTAAAATAACAATCTCTAGGTTCCTTTTTACCAGAAAGGACCAGAATAGAAAGGACCAGAATACTCTACTTCGGTGAATCATAATGCAATCGGTGTAATCTTAATAAAATTATCGTTAAGAATCTTCCACACAAAATCAAAATATGTGTCGATACCTCGACTCTGAATTACTACACCCCCGATTTTATTCTCCATCCTCGAATACTTCCTCGCCGAAGAAAGGAAACGGGATTCAATAAGGGCTGCTCCATTTTCTCGCACGATGTTTTGAAAAATTCGCCTTAGGAGGTCGATGCCACCGTAACGGCGAATCGAAGAGATACGTCTTACTGTTTTGCAGCCAATGTTCGCGTCTGCGACAGAACGGTACGATTGCAGCGAGCCGATAATGGAACGAGCGTGAAAGATAGAGTGGAAAGTAGAAGAGGAAGATGGTGAAGTGAGCGGGGGAGGGGTAAGGGGTAGGTTCGTACCGTGTCGTATCGGAGAAACTAGGGAATCGGCGTGAATCAATCATATGCAAAACAGCGCGCCGATAAATCTTGGCGAAGCAATAAAATCGTATCAATCAGGCAGAAGTAAACGCGCCGGGGCGTTTTTTCACCGTGCTTCCGGCAGCACTTCGGCCGGAGTTTCCGGGGAAAGTGGGAAACCGGCTGGTCGTGACGAGGAGGAAAACAAACGAGATCTTCTCGCGCGAACGGACCGAGAAAGGCTGAGAGTGGGCGAGCCGGGGAGAAAAAAATTTCGAACCAGACGCTGGCGCCGCGTGGGGGGATAGGGAAATCGCGTGGCAGAGGAAGAGGAACAGGAAGAGGAAAAGGAAGCAGGACGACGGGGTGGGAGGAAAGGGGAAGAAGCACGGGAAAGTTTCGCGGCTCGAACCAACGCTCCTTCCTTATGTAAGATACGTGCCGACAAAGTTGCTGTATCGGGGCAGAACGGTAAAATATATCCGCAGGAAATCGGGAGCGACGAATCGAGAAGGCGACCACTTCGATTCCCTCTATGGATTTCACAACGCCCCCGGGTGTCTAGCGCGGGCAAATGATGATTGACGCGCACCGAGAAATAAAACCTGGACGCTCTGCATACGCGGAAACATCGGGCCGTTTACTACGTTTCGAGTAAAAATAGCCCGTTCGGCTGAATGAAATCATCGTGATTGACACTGGTACGAATGATTGGACGATGGATCTGTAATACGGGGCGCGTGGGACGAGCTGGTTTTCACAAGCACTGCTTGTAAACGCGTTGGGTGGTTGAGCCAGGAGTCCAGCTCCTAGGAAGTGTTTTATGTAAAGTGAGTTGCGGGATTGGTGTAAGTCGTGGCCCCCATTTCATTGACGGTAAAGGTAGTAGAGGAAAATGGTATTTGTAACAAGGTCTACCTTGCCCTTGCTCTTTCTCCCGCCCAACCACTCGCTAGAAACTTGTAGTGGCGGCAATTTTTACGCAACACCACGTTTTCTTTCAGATGTTACAATAGGATGTTATAAGACATATGAAACTTTAGACACTTTGGAATTTTAATAAAACCGTAGCCAAACGCAACTCCTACGCGGATCGAGGGGAATGTTGCGTGGAACAGTAGCAAAGGATGCAATTGCCCCGACACGATAAAGAACGTGGCTACAAGTTACGCAGCGCGATAAGAATCGAAGGACAGGGCCGCCAGATCGGTGTAATCTTTAAAAAATACGAGCCGCGATACACCCTCCATCCTCGTGAGCGGCGAGAACGCGCGTATACGTTCTCGCGTTCATGCCGCCAGCTTTTCCCGCGTCTGCTGCGGGCGAGAGCAAGCAGGGGCAGTAACTTTTAATTCGCGTGCCCGACGCCGACCAATCTGTGTCGTGCGCGCTCCTATTACTCCTGATAAGGTCGGGGTAATTTATTTACCGAGCGAGGGGGATGCCATCACGCGACTTCGTCTTTCTACCTTCCTCTATCCCAGCCATCCGGAAGACACGTAAAAGAGCTCGGCCAAGGCGGATGCAGAAGCAAGAGGGGTAAAGCGAGTCCTCTCCTCCAGCCAGATGTACTCAACACCCAGGCTTATACGAAGTGGAAGAAGCTTAACGACCCTGTACAGAGAACGTTGTCTCGAGCGGATGGAAAATGAAGACCGTTCCAGGCCATCGGGATTCCCTCTCCGGTTGTCATTCAGAATGGGGAAAAATTGAGAGCAGCGAAGGAGCGAAAGAGGAAGTAATCCTCTATCGCTATCAGCCACTTCTTTCGACGCCTTCGACTCCGCGGAAATATTAAAGCTCGCGGATCCGCAAGGGTGGAGTCACATTTCCTTCCAGCACGAATAAAGGAGGAGAGGTGCGATCCTTCCTCGTGAAACAAAGAAATCGCGACAGCTCGTGGTGGCCGAGTTATCCATTTCGCTGGAGCGTCAGGGTCCCTTAGAAGCAGCAGGAGAGGAGCAGAAGGTGGAATCGCCTGACAATGAGCGAGAGAGTGGCGGATGAAACCGGAAAGGGTTCCCTTCCTCGCGGCGGTGATCGATGATCCAACGCAAGACATTGGACCTCGCTTCCACACCCGAGATACACGCTTCTTGCGAATTTTATTCGCGGTCGGCGGCGTAAGCCGTGCCGCGTTACCGAAGAATATTGCCTTCTCTTTGAATAGGATAGTCCCGGCCATAAAAGCTTGATGGATTAAGGGTGACACGTCCAGATTAAACGCCTCCTCTCCCTCGTCGACATGCGTACAATAGTCTAAAGATCGCTGGCACGGTGATTGCCTCCCCGTGAAACCAAGTAGCCGGTGTTTCGCGCGATTCCGCGAGTCGCAGAGATTTCTTCATCGATCGTCGGCGCGGGATAGAGTCAGGAGGAGGATAAGGAATAACAGAGGGCATTATTTAGCACAGGATATGACATCTCTTCCATTACGATTCCGAGGCATGGCTGAAGGATTTGCAAACGCGCAAAGGAAGCCTGACGGAAGATGGAAAATAGGTAGAAAACGACCGGTGGTACGACGAACAAGAATTGTATGCGCGTGAAGTGCGACCGTCGTCGCAACGTGAAAGAATGCAGCTCTCGGAATCGTTCTCGTCTTCCCGACACCCCTTCAAATTTCATTACTCGATATCACGATTGATAGAATCGTAGTCGTCAAAGCGTAGTAAAATCGAGGACTGGCTGGTGTTCGTCACATATTCGGAGGAGTGGATGAATCGAATTTGCGAGGATGCGGGCGGGTCGAAGTGGGATTTGTTTTATGATGAAGCGTTACATATTCTCAATGTTTCTACTGATGAGCCATACCGATATATACGATCCTACGGATTTATCTCCAAACGTGTCGACGATAAATACAGATTGCCAGTTTTAGAGTTAGATAAAAGCTAGTCAACGTTCGAAGAGAAAGGACTTTCATTGTTGTTTTATGATCGACCTAAGTAAATTTGTTTCCTGGGTACGCTTTTTCAACTGGATACCTCGAATCAGTCTTATCTCAACTCTATATATTTTCTATCTAACTGCTAACATGTACGCATTGTTTTTAACTTGTAACCACGTGTATGTGTATTGTTTATAATGTGAACAGATAAATAGAAAAATAAATTCGCGCCCCCACCTTTGAAAGCAGTGATGTGGGCAATCGATGCCACGAGACTCCAGTTTGCCCGCTAAAACTGCCAATCCAACACGTACGAGGGCCACCAGCGGGGCAAATTATTTAAATAAAACACGAGCCAGGCAGAAACACCGCGCATCGCTTTATTTTAGCGTTACAATTTTCACGGCGATGAGAAATGTGTTTAGCCACGGACGACTGAATGTTTATAGGCGAAACGAAAACATGTTACTGAAACGGAAACACTGATCGTAGGAAGCAAAGATGCGACCGAGTCCACGCGGAAAACGAGAATAAATATCGTAACTCGAGCGCGTCGTGTTTATATAGTTCACCTCGCGGGGCACAAAGAAAAATAATCTCCGATATCCTTTTATCTAAAGGACTAAAAGTCACAGCGACGCGCACACAATTGCCACACGCTCCAGACTTGTTTGCACTTTCGATTATCGAAGTCAGATCACGCGCATCGACAATGCGTGAATATCGATGTTGCCGACGCGCGCGCATATTTAAACGCGACAGGTACTTCTCCGAAACAGTTACTTTTAATTTATGTTCTCTGCAGTTTTATATGAACTGTATTATTTGACACAATGAATTTGACAGTTTGAAGAAATGAAAATAAAATTTAAAAAATTCATAGTTCCACTGACCCGAATTATAATTAAAGTAGTAAACTTTTATATTATCCTAAAGTAATCGTGTCACTGCCTATAATTTAATGTGCAATAAAATATTTGAAGTAATGTTGGAGAGTACACTCAAAATATATATATTGCTTCCCTAAGTAACATTCTAAAATCTGTAAGAGTACAGAGTATTCCACGCTTGGCAAACTTTAAATTCGTTAATTTGTAAACTTTTTTTAAAAGCGAAACTCGCGGACAGATCCTTGCTGTCCAATCGGCGGCAAAGAGGCCAACTGCATTACCACCCGAAGACAGCTACGTTACGAGCAGCGGATACTTCTGAACTGCCCGGGCACCGCGTCTTGCGAGGGACTTGCAAACGAGTTCAATACCCGACGATAACTAGTTTCCGCGTCCGGCGATAATGGACCAAGAAGATGAAAAGCCCGCAACCTCGACCGATAACAACTGAACTATTTCGCGCGATCCTTGTCGCGGCTCGTAAAGCGTAAATGAGGAATAAATGAACACCGAACGGCGATATAATTCATTTTATTAAGTGGTTTCCAGGAACCAGTATGGTCGGGCATGCTTGTTAAACGTATATCAAAGCGCGACCAGATCTACTACAGCCTGAAATTTATGATCGGCGGTTGTAGGCGACGTAATTAGAAGATAATAAAGCTCGAGCCAGTATGTAATACTGTTATACTCTTTCGAATAACGGTTTGTAAATATTTGATGGAGCGGCGAGAGCGTAGGAATACACGGGCTGCGCTTGATTTATCGCGTGTATTAGCGTTAATGACTGGCGGCGGAACTGTAGTAGCCGTATGATGAAAGGGACAAATACGCGTACGAAACTGGACCGAAGAAGAATTCCCGATAGCATTTTATGGTAATGCGATGGTAATGACGCGGCATTTGCATATAAACCGAAAAGAATCGTTTGCATAAACTGGACATTTTGGGAACCTCCGGATCGGCATTAATCGGGCGGACCTTTTGGGCCAAAAAATTTCCGCGTATTTCACCGAACGCGGAATACCAATCGGAAAGTTATCGTTCCCCGGTCCGGCAAGCCTTTATTTTACGATCGATCTGACCTTAAATTCGCCGCAAAACCGCCGAAGAACCTAGCGTACATTTTAGTGCCATTTTCACTGTAAACTACGCTAACAAAGACGGTATCGTCGGCTCGTCCTTTCACCTGCCCTGGCTATTTTGTCTCCGCGCGTTAGAGTGTCGAAATGCAGAGAAGGAGAAATGGCAAAAAAGGGAGCCGGTGTAATCGAACTCGACGCCCCGCTTTTTTTATTCCCACTCATTTTACAATAATCCTCCCCGTGAAACGCGGGGATCCACCAGAGTCAGCCACCACTATAAACGCGGACCGATGCGCTTATTTACGACGGTTAAAATAGTAAATTATCGAATCGACTGCGCGCTGATGGTCCAGAAACTCTTTCCAGGGAACATTTATTAGGCGCGAAACGACGGTGCCTCGGAAATTAATGGCGGATCCGGCGGCCGTGGTATCTCGGGTATAAAATATTTCGGACGGTGGGGGCCCGTCGTTAACGCGCCACTACCTAGAACTCCTCTGGCCTATCTCGTTAGCGACGCGATCGTTAAGATCTCCCGGGACATCGCGTGATCTTTCCACTCGCGTTTAACTTTTACCCAATTAGGTAATCGATGCTCCTCGGACCGTCCTATCCGATACAGCCGCCGATACCGATCTTCGTGATTTTATACAATCAAGAACGGCCCGGACCGGCACTACGACCGATCCGACTGTTGGCCCGAATGGCGGTGCGACGTATTAATTGACCGTGGTACACGATATTTAAAAAGTGATCAAACTTGTAGACGAGCGAGATGTAAATTAAGATCGTGAGGTAGGGTAGGGTGGGGCTAAAAGTCCGGCGGATAAAAAGTCCCGAATTTAAAATCTCTATTCCTAAACAATGTATTGAGTTTCGCAGTATACTAAGTAAAAGGCGAGAAGAAACGGAGGTGGACCACAGAGTTGCCAGTCGCTCCTGGACGTTCGTGCGAATTACACGACGACTTCGTTATTTTATGTACCGATAACTAAAAGAAATACGTCGTCTTTGTTGTTTTATACGAAGTAAACCACAGTTTAAAAGCGTATCAGCCAAGTACGTTAAGATTGTATGATCCTTTAGTAATGTGTGCGTGATATTGTTTATTGCTGAACGATAATATTTTCTGACGTAGGTATATATCGCAGAAACTATAGATGTACCATTAGGGCAAAAAGTCCCTCAGACTGAAAATATATATTTTATCATTTGTTTTCATAATAAGATGGCCAAACTGTAAAGAAATGATGCCAAAGTCTTTAAATAGTGTTTTTGTTTTAGTTGAGCGATGTTTTTTAGTTTTTAGTTCTAAGTGAGCCTCTGACTTATATTTTTATTCTTTGGTAAAAAAGTCATGCTTTCCTTTCAATATTGTATACCAAAAAGAATTGGTTTAATAAATATTTGTTGATTTGAAAAGAGTTTTGTCACTTATTTAGTTTAATACTACACGAAAAGACATTAGGGACTTTTTACCCTATGCAATGGACTTTTTACCCCGTGCGTGGGACAAGAAGTCCATTTTGCATTGACAAACATTTTGTGGTATACCTAAACAGAAATTAACAGTATCAACAAACGAACTTCGTGAACATAAAGTATAAAATTATAGTTTATACAAAATAACGCCAGATATCTCTAGATTGTTAGTACTAAATTTTACATAGGTTTATACGAAAAACGGGACTTTTAGCCCCACCCTACTCTACAGCGGGCGAATGGCTGACAGTTGAAGAAACTTTTTCAGTTTAATGTATATCTACCTATATAAACTTTTTGTACAGAATTTCCTTGCTTCTTACACCGACATTTAAAACTGGAATTACCTGTGTACATGGATCATTTTATTCTGGCGCGGCTATATTAATACCTACAGTCTCGCAGCTGCGTCGTATATAAAATTGCTACGAACCATAGATCCTCCCCGGTATTACGTACGATAACGAAAGGTATCGCGATTATTACTAGCCGCGCCATTAAACTTCTCACGTGTTCACATCAGTCCGTCCATAAAACGCCCTGGAAACCGTCCGTATCGCGGGCGCAGCCATGAAAGAATATCCATCCGCGTGCATTCTTAAGCCGAACGTCATAATCTCCATGAATCCGTTCGCGATCCAGCTGCCGCGCGTCGAGATCCCAGCGTCGATGCTCGGCGCCGGCCGCGCAGTAACCGTCGCACAATACCGGAGCCCTTATTTATAGGGTAGTAAAAATTTAAATAAATTCCCACCCCTGGCAGCGGGCTCGAGGGCCGCGAGGAGGGTTCGGCCGCGCGCGCGATTATTTATTCACTTAATACGAGCGACGGCGGTTGCTCGCCGCGTCCGGGAGCGTCGTTATTGGATTTTCGGCGAAGTTTTGGCGCGCGGGGCCTCGCGGGCCCCGTAGACGAGCGTCCGGGGCCAGTAGTAAATTTTCACCCTTCCCACCCGGGCTGTAAATTTACCTTCGCCTTTCAATAGGGCCACGCCAGCGGAAGGTGCCGCTCGTCCCCGATCGCGGGAGAGCCACCTCCCTCCGCTGTCTCTTTCCCGCTCGCTCTCTCATCCGCTGTCACGTCGGATCTTTCTCTTTTCGCCTCTTTCTGGCCTTTCTCTTTTCCCCCGTCCCTTACTTCTGGCACATCGACGTCGCTCCGCCGCTTTCCTTTCGTTTTATTAGTTTTCGCCGCAATGGCGATTGCACGGGCCCCGCGATGGTGGCGAGATGACGATCGGGGGCCTGGTGGTGGTGGTGGACACCGGTGGACACCGTTCGTGGTGATACGAGGAGGACGGTGGCGGTGGTTACAGGGGACGGTGGTAGTGGTGGACGGGTCTTCTGCGTGTGGGAAAGAAAAAGCCGCGATGGAAGGAGAGGATTCTCGGCAAGGCTGCGAATTCACGGGTTGGGCGTGGACAATATTTATGTCCGCTTCCTCCGAACGTCGTTAGTCCTTTTTTCACATCCCTCCGCAAGGGAATCCGTGTTGTTCCCGATTTTCTGCTCGTTTTTCCCTTTCGGCGAGAGGCTACCTAACCGTGTTCGCGACGTCCTACGTTTCTTCCCCCTGATGGACAGACTTGGTCTATCGCGGGGCCAGCCGTTTACATATTAATAACGCGGCTCCAGCGCGGTTATTGTGGGAACCTCTTCGTGTGTAGAATAGACGTGTGCATAGATTCGATGTTTCGGAGGGCCACGAAGCTCTTGAAACCACTTGCTGGCTTAGTAAGTGGGGCATGGTGACTTATCAACAATATTCACGCACGTCACTCTGAATTTTTCACGCATCCTTTACTCGACGATCCAGTCAACCGCTCGAACAATATCTCCACCCTTCTCGACGCGGAACGTTGTCCTTCGATACTCATTTTTTTCCCATCGAGCAAATCGGCCGTCGCCGAATTTGGCCCGAGGCCTCATCGCGCCCTCCTTTGCCGTACCAACGAGGGTCTCAGTGCCGGTTCGACATCAATCTGACGCGGAACCAGTTACAGAATGACTTTATCAATCTCGAAACCGATCAGCCGAGCAAATCTCCTATAAACGAGCCTCGTCCCGCAGCAGATTCGCGGCGATACCACCTAACCGATGAAGTTATCCTTCAAATATTTGATACCGTTGTCGCAAAAAAACCGTACACGAGTAGCTGTACAAGCTGTTACGAGGGTCTCGGGCTCTCAACTTTCATCCTCCTCCGGAGAAACTCTGCATTTACTAGCCACAACATCCCCATATCCGCTAATGGCATTGTCATTCCGCCACTAGCGCTACAAATTCGCCTAATTTCGAAGCAAATAAGCTTCCCCTTCCAGAAGGATCCGAAACGACCGAAAGAGTCGTAGGTACTCGGCTAAAGTCATCCCGGGGCTAGGATTCGAGTCGAGCTCGAATAACTCACGCCCCCTTCCCGTCCAGTTGTCGCGCATTCAAACTAGTTTCAAAGATCCACGCACGTGGGTACAGATACAAGGATATCAGCGAGATCGCGTCGTAAATCCCCCCCCCCCCCCCCCCGTTCCTATCTAACAGGCGGCACGGAAGAAAATTACCCTTTCCTAGGAAATCGAGCGGTTAGCAACAAGTAGACAGGACGGCGGAAGGGGCGAGGGAGGAGGGCAGGGCCAGGGTGATAAATTTGTGAAACCAATTTAAGATCGCGGTACACGGAGCGTGCAGCGCCCCGGGACCACGTTCCACGGCTCCTTTTATCTGTATCCCCTCGCGTGGAACGTACACATATCAACTTTTTATCTCGGCCGAGACAATTCGACAACGACCACGCGTCCTTATAAACAGGACTATGCCGCATAAGTATCCCCCACCCCGGCCCGCAAGCGCGAGGCCAAACGGACCAGCCCCGTGAGAAGTGGAATCTTTCGTACCGGAAAAACGTCCAACCCCTTATCCCTCTCTCGAACCTTTTTATCTTCCCCACCGTTGTCCCGTGAATCCTGGATAACCGACAGATAAAACGGGCATTCACGAAATATTTGATAAAGCCCCGTCCAAGTGCTAACACGCTGCCGGGGCGGGGGTAAGGGGGGGGGAGGGGGGGGGGGGACTTGGCATCGGGGGCACCATAGCAGAGAAATTTACGAGGCAGATTGCGGAATTTTTCGGCGTCGATACGACTGACTCCTGGCGAAATTGTGTTATCGCGGGAAACGAAATGATACGAGTATTTTTAAGTACAGACACGGGTGCGAAACGAGCATCGCCGCGGATCGGTAACGTCGGAACGCTTATCTACGCAATTCGTCGATGCGATCGTGTGCGTGTCGCGCGCTCGGTCATCGGTATGCCTTTTAAAGAAATTTTTCGGTGCGGATAACTTGTTGCGGGATCGCGTTATCGAGAAGGACGGGGTGATGCCACGGTGTATTCTCAAACGTTGGCGCGGCAATGAAACGAGCGATCCGGGAATGAACGGAGCAACAGGCCTCGGGTATAATTTGTCGATGCAACGCTAAACAAATTTTCTCGTGACAATATAGATAGCGTACGGTGGAATTATGTTGCTCGGGGAACGGGACGATTGGTGTATCTTTAAGCATCGACAGGGCGAAATCAGCATGATCCAGGAGGATACGATGATGTTATCGTGCGGCTTGTCGCAGCCGAATGGCACGGATGAAGATACGGGGGCTTCAGAAATGCGGCAGGCGCGAATACGGGATTATTTAAGGATGATTCCTGCGGTAGACGAGCCACCGTGACTTCCACTTTAGTGCTGTATGAAATATTTCACCGCAGGCCGCAAACGGAAAGCAATTACCGAACATTAAATGCGGCGTGGCAGGAGGCGTACGAGCCTCGGAAGATGAGACGCCGCACGAGAGGCTGTGAGCCTCTAAAAAATGTCTCGAAACTTCCTTTTGCGGGGCGTCGTCGGCGATTCTTGCCGAAGAATCGCTATGTTAACCAGCTGGAAATAATTGAATGCTGAGAACGAGGAGTTAAGCCTGGAATACACACATCCAGTAATTTAGTCGAGTAGCCAGTAATTTAGTAATTTACCATTGTTTTACTTAATTTAAAACCGACTAAATTTTAGTGTCCACATACGAAAAATTACTAAATTATTTGCTACTCGACTAAACTACTGGACGTGTCTCAACCAGCCTTTACAGTTACTTCATCATAGGGTAAAGGACCCAATTACTGACACATTAAGCGTTGACGCCGACATTATCTTATAGTTATGTATTTATAGACTAAAAGTATATGTTGTTCTTGTTATTTATTATTGTTTAATATGTTTACTTGATGAAAAAAATTTGGTGGATCTTAAAACTTCGATTTTTATGTATAAATTCTTCAATTTAAAAAATATATTTGGAGATCTATTACTGACACCCTTCAAATATATTTGACTGAATTACTGGCACCCCAATTACTGCCAGCCACGGTGTAATAAACAGGCGTTCCGACTCAGCACCTTTACCCCAGCGATTTTGTGTGCCGATTTTTGTGTGGTTCCTCTGGCCGTCACGAGAGGCGTCGTGATAAGAAATCCATGTACGCATGCGTTTATGTGATTGCAGTAGTAGAGCTTTTAGTCGCATCATGCGCAAAAAGTCAGCCTTTTTTCCTTGAGCGCCAATCTACCGGCCGCGAGAAGAACTAGGACGAAAAAGTCACGCATTCTGAACAGGAGTCGAAACACCTGTCTATTACACCGTGCTGCCAGCTAACCTAACACTGTTTATCTCATTTTAAGGTTATATCATCTCATGAACATGAGCAAATACTGAGCTATGACAGTAATACTAAAATGCTTGAAACGCTTGCACCAATCACTGTCACCCAATTAATAAGTAAAAAGACTTAATGAATCGTTGAATTCGGACCTTTATAACTGTCTATGATGCTTATATTATTTAAAACATTATATTTTGTTATGTTAATAGCTTCAATATTACAATTACAGATTTTCTTTAACGCCTTGTTTTCTCTTGTCATCGTTTCCATTCTCCTAATATTCGCTTAAAATCGTTTTATTCAAATTAACGAAGAAAAAATTAAGTATTTTTATACCGTATAAATAACAGTTTGAATTGTATGCTAAATTTTTTTTATGCATCATTTTATAAGATTTATTCGTTATTTTACGTGAAACAGCTTAGGGTGATAGTAATTGGGTAGGTGGCAGTAATTGGGTCATTTACCCTATTAGCTTTAGAGTCGAAGCAATTAAAGGCTACCTACTCGAATGGCCACGTCAATACTCTATACAACACATCGGTAAATATAAACAACAATTACACTCTCTATCTAACAATAAGGAAACTGTTTTACTTATACACATCTAAAGATTGAGATTTTTCGCAAAAGACGGGAACCAAAGAATCGAAGGGCGTCCAAGTCGCCAGCAGAATCGCCCCGTGCTTTACGACGCGTATGTAAATATTTGCCGTATATTAAACGGAAACTACGATTAATTAAATGCCGTGGTACTCGGGCGGAGAAAGAGGGCCGCGTCTCGAATTACCGCCGCGGACGCGTTGGCCTCGTAAATATGTGACGACACAGGATATAACACATGTTGCCGGTCGTGGCTCACATGCATTACATTGCCGAAGCGCGTCTTAACTAATCGGAGTTATGGTAGCTGGGCGGTCTGCACCATTTCGCATTTCAATGCATACACCGGGTGTGATTTGCGAGGGCGAGCCTGTACAGTCGGGTAGATAGCCTCTCCCGTTCCACCGCGCCTTTTTCTTCCTCTCCCCCGTCAAGCCCTCTCCATCTGCTGACCGCATACCAACATCTACCCTGTCCCCTTTGCTTCGTCCCACCCGAAAGGTGCACGTACACAGTGCCCCTGATTCCACGGGAAATAAATATTCTTCAGTGCACGGCTATCGAGTTGAACGGGAAAGAACGAAGAGCAAACAGGAATCAATCGGAAGATAGGGTGACCTGTCCAGTGAGTGAACACTTAAGCTGCATGTCTCTTAAAATTAGTATTCAAAAGTTATTATTTAATCCCCTGAATGTTATTGCTGTAAGCGAGCTGTTTTATTAATAAAGTCAGACATCCCGGAACACAATTCTAGCAATGTTTGATAGTTATAACTTTCATTAAAAGTCTGGCAGAGGATTAAATAAAAAATGGGCCAATGACCAGTGAATGAACATAAATTTCCAGTGAATGAACAGGGGTACCCCAGTGAATGAACGGGATAATAACGGAGGTTAAGTTTCCAATGTATTTAGACGATTTTTTGGGTAAATAATTTTTCATACTCCAATTGCAATAATATTATTGATTTGATACTTTACTAGTCTTATAAGATCATAATTACGCATAGTTGAAAATTGATTTCTGGGTTGGGTTAACCTAATCTCCCACACTGGCGGCGAAAGTGTCAAGAGAAAAAAAGACCGGGTAAGCTGTTCATTCATTGGTAAAGTAAGAAATATCCAGTGAATGAACGGCCGTTAATTCATTGGTATTCACTGGTATCTCCCATCCAATGCATGAACACCTAAGAAACTCGACAAATTCTAAGAAATCCGTTATTTCATACACTATTTTTCGTTAAAGGAACATATAACAATGTAACTATAACATCAAATTTATCATAGGACCATTACATGCACCTCAATATACAAATTGTGGACGTCACGTAACAAACCTTGCCTTGAACTTGTGGGACGCCATGAGGACAACTGTTAAACAAACGGAATTAATACCGTATCGGTTATAATTAAACAGAAAAACGCTTTCGCGAGATATCTGTAGGTCTCCAGTCTAAATGTCAGTGTCAGTTTCAACGTGAAGCGCGATAGGCGTTAATTTTTCGTATTATGTGAGCAACGTTCGCTCACTGGGGGGTGTTCACTCACTGGACAAGTGACCCTAGCCAACCGTTTTGGAGTGGCGTTTAAAAGGTGGCGATTATTAGTAGCGGCTCCTCGTTACCTTTTAAACCTTGTACGGACAAGAAACGCGCGCGTATCGCTATACCAACAAGCTCGCGGCGGCCTGAAAGGTTCGGCCGATTATTGCTCGCCAGCTTTTACGAACCCGCCATGTATGGAAAGTTACGACACAGCTGAAAAGCGATGCGCCAACCGTGAACTTGCCCTCCGTGCGTATACCTACCGATCATAACACGGGACCACCACTTGGAGGACTGAAATTAATTCCCGCGATGCCCGTTCAGGTTCTAGCTTTATCAGTCGTCTGTTACTTTATTTCGTTGCTTTACTACATCATTTGTGTAAGCGATCTCTATCTCGAGCCGAGTATCGCAGCCACGTCCGCAGTAAAACCCGTCGCGGTGCCTGCAGCGAGGAAAAATGGGGCGCGCGGAAAGACGAGGGGGCTGGGCGTCTGTCTCGAGGGCGCGCTGACATTCGACAAAGACGTTGCTCGATTTTTATATACCGCGCCATATAACGCTACTGATATAGCGCGTTGTCGAGAGTGAATCGTGCGCACCGAAGTATAGCCGCCCGACGCGGTATATCACGCGCAATGCTTTACGGGTCTCCCCCCCCCTGGTCGTCCGTGTAACGCCGGGCGAGGAAATCATCAAGCGAAAGAGACAAAGAAGGGGAATCTAGCCAGGCGGCTTCGGTGCGTGAACCGCATTAACGGTGGACCCGAGCAAGACATTTGTTCCTATATACGGCACGTAGGAGGACAGTGGCACGGTCACAAATATCCCAGTGTCCGCTTCCGCGCTTCGAGGCGAGCCGATCTTGCGCTCTGCCCGCTCGTAATTTCTCTCGCGCGCCCTAAACCGGTGGCCGTAATTTTTCTGACGATACGAGGCGTCGCCTCCGTTGCGCGCTCTCCAGCGTGCGCGCGCTGCAACCGCGTAGGATCCTCGAAATCAAATTCCACTCGGCTACCTCGCGTCGCGTGCGGTATTCCCTGCATCCGTACCGTCCTCGCCGGGACACTCCGAATTCCTGTCACCTTCCCTGTCCCCCCATAAACGCGATGTTTATAGGAAACCGCACCCGCGCAACGGGAGCGCTCTTTGTGTGAACGCGAACTGAAGGGCCATGTGATTCGATACTTTAACAGTAGCTGAGCTGGACGATGGCCGGAATTCGTCTCTCTGCTTAGGATATTAGTGGAAAAGGATGTATCGAAGCTGTTGTTTTTTTTCTTTCTTCAAAAATAGTATAGCATGGACAAATTTAGCGCAGCATAGGTTTGCTTAGCTCCCAGGTGAATTTCTGACTTAAAGATGAATTCAGTAAGATGAAAAACTGCGTAAGTCGTCAGTAAAGTCGCATTCCCCTGTAACCAAACACCGAAAGCCTGAAGCTGCCCGATGGAATCCACGATAAGAGTGTACCACGCGACTACGGTAACGCAAAAGCCGCGTCACACCACCCGCAAAGCCCGGCCTCCTCAGCCCCCGCGATAAGAACAAATTATTACGACGGCACGCCGGGGAAAAGTGTCACAGCTTAATTAAATCTCCGGCGGCTGCCCATGAAGCGAATAATCCCGTTTAAGAAAGCCGCGACGCGCTTAATAAAAGCCAGCGCGAAATGTACCCGGTAGATTGCCGGCCGCTCGTACACACGCACCGTCGAAGCGGGGACTTAAATCGGCGGCCGGAGTACGAGAACGGTGGCGGTTCAATTGCCGTGGCAATGGGAATTTCGCAGATAAGCAACGAGCTCGCCGAGCACGAAATAATTAGAAGAGACGAGCCTTAACTCGATCAGGGCTGACGCGGCCGGTGATATGAACGCCGCGCGGCACGGCGCTCCGCCGACAGATTCGTATCGGGCAGCGTTCGCCGCGACCGAGAGCGCGCGCTTTCTACGCGCCACGCACACAGACCGAGCCAACATAATAAGGATATTTTGCATATATTAACGACTAATGGAGGCAATAATAGCGCGTCGGCCGGGCGGTACTACCGCTTTTGTCGGCGTGCCTGGGATATCGACGCGGCTACTATCATGAATAGTCGTCCCCCCTGTTTTCCCTGATCCTCGGCCACCGCGGACACCACCTGCTCCAGCGCTGGGGCTCTCGGGTTTATTCTGACGGGGAGGAATGTAGGCGAAGGGAGAGCAGAGAGAGAGAGAGAAAGAGAGGAATCCGTGCCTCAACGATGTTTTTCCGTTTACACTGGCCGCGTAATCGTGTCTCGTACGTAAAAGCGATTACCGCAGGCCTGTTTAGATCCCGTTCCACTCAAACACGCTGATACGTAATTACGTTATTGGGGATAGGCTCTTATTAGCGTGGCTCGTAGTATTTTTCTGGTAATGAATTTTGAAATACGGCTGATAGACGGGAAGGGAAACGTCGGCCGCCGCAAGAATGTCGCGGTGTAATCCGCTCTTTAATATGTTAATACGCGGACACGCCGAGTATCGGTGCGTTTAAGGACGCTTCTGAAATTAACAGATCGTAAAAGCTACATTAAAACGGATCGTCGCCGCGTACCCGGCGAAATCCTCGGGTCCAGGCTCATACGTGCTCTTAAAAAACGCTCCTTTATCGCCGTATCCTCTTAACTTCGACACGCTTAACGAACGATCGCGGCTTTATTTTTTTCCTTCCACCTCGAGGCTCGTCGCGCCGGGGAAAATATCAACGCGCTATTTTACGCGGCGAGACACCTTTTTGGCCCAGGCGAGATGATGAGAGGGGCGCGCGAGAGGAATTCTTAACGAGCGCGGAGAAACGAAAGCGTGCGGGGTACTCACCAGTAGACTTAAGGCGTGTTTCGACTATCGCCACCGAAATTCCCTTCTAATTAAGACGTTCGGTACGGGCAAGCCGACTTTCGAAAAGCCGTACTCGTTCGGCGCACTCGGGAGCCTGACTTGCGGCGGACTTTACGAGACAGAGCTGAACGCTCAAGTTTTCACGAATACTGCGGGGATCTTAAGTGACCCGATCGAGTGAATGAATAATACGCGGTCTGTGAGTCACTACAGGAACGCTCGTTTCCATAATGACATTCACAGAGAAGCGGGATACGAGTGCGCCGGGCACATTCTAGTGGAATCGTTGCCGCGCCAGTCGTTTACCACCATAGGAGCTTTTACGTTCGTGGGCTACGAGCACGGATCTCCGAAGTGATAATGATTGATTCATAAATCACGATGGACGGTAGCCTTTGAGTGCGCGGTGGCAGCAAGATTTATTCACGGAATCATTCTTATCCCCCCCCCACTCGCCACCCTCTCGTTTCGTCGGAGGATCCGAGCGCGCTTCCTATTACGTCTGCACGAGCGCCAGTCACGAACAGGCGAATTGATTTACCGCTCGTCAAATTAATGGCAAGTTATAATCAGGAAATTAAAGCGGGGACGCGAGGCTACCAGATCGGAGCGCGGGATACTTGATACCGCTAACAGAGTTTAATCGCGCGTCATTAGCCGCGGCCGATCGTTATTTCGGTTTTCGTCCATTTGCATATTTGTTCCTGCGATCCTCTTATCTTATTTGCCAGCGATTTCGCGTTACACTCGCGGAACAATTACAGAGGGAAAGGGCAGAGGGAGAAAGTGGAGCCGAGCGCGAGCATGTCACGTTACGCTGCATAAAGATGTCGAATAAGAATCTCGCCCTACCGCGGAGGGGCCTTTCAATTAGGGGCTATTAGGGCACGTAAGGACCTTTAATCCCCGCCGGGTACACGATTTTTTACTCCGACTTTTCGCCGTAAAAGGATAAAAGCAACCCCCGGGCCGCCATTAGTCACGAGACCGGACCGACGCTCGCTCTCGCGCGTCGCGGATGCATTTTTATGACACGCGTGTGGAAACCTGTTCCATTGGTCGACTACGACTACGTTATATTTTCCCTCTTTCTCCTAGCTACGTCTTTTTCTCGTGGTCACTTCGTGTCCCGTTGCTCGCACATCTCGCAACCAACGAACAGCACCCGTGACCGCAACTCTCTGCTCCACAACAATTTAATACCACCAGGACTAAGTAGCCAGAAACTTGTGAAGCTTGGAGTAAAACGCTCTGATTCTTTCACCTAATTACCATCTAGTAATTATCCACTGATTCGCGAGCTCACTCGCAATCACTATTTCACCGAACAACGGAATAGTTCACAATACTCTGACGCGGACACGGTGCCATTCACGATTGAGACATTAATCGCGTTCGTCATTGAGTCATCAAAGGCGCCTCGACGGGCCATCAGTCATTACCCAGTCACGCGCAAAAAGTTGTCGATTGTTAGACGGGACCGTTGGAGATGGAGTACGGGCATTGTTCACCGGGCGACATGGCCGAGGACTATAGGAAGAAATTTATGGAAGTGGGATTCCTCTCTACGCGCGCGATTACGTCGTAAGCGAGCACGGTGCATTGTCAGGCGTTGAACATGCTTCGCTCTGTCGCTCGGGCATCTGGCAATATAACATGCATTAATGCTCCGGCCATTACTGAAGTGTTTAACCACGAGCGCGCCTCCCGAGTAAACAAGCATTCGGCCACGAAACGATAGTCTACTTGAGCGGCAGGAAGCACAGAAACGTCGGCCCTCGAGGGCATTCAACGTTGCTTCTCTCCCCTATTTGCATTCGAGGTATGCTCGTCCTTGGCATTCCGTCGAAATAATTTGTACCTTTTAAGCCCTTCAAGCAGGGAACGGGAGACAGCTCGAGCGGCGCCTCGTTCCCTTCACCGTTTCCTTCAGCCATCGTACAGGGAACATAACCGATTGATTTCACACCTGGATTAGAAATAGGACTCCCCGATGTTTCGGTGGATGATGCGTTTCTAGCATGCGATATTTTAATCAAATGTAGGAGCTTGGGTAACCCGTCGAGGGTAGTGAGCAGAATTGAGGAGTTGAAATGGTAAACGATGTATGTGCCAGTAGTTAGAATTTTCAGTAGAAATAAAAAGCGCATGTGTTTGCATTTTAACACTTACGACTTGGTCGTTCACCGCTATGGACTTTCAGCGTGTACCACCGTTAAAAATTTAGAGGGAAATATAAAGATTAAGGCTGTGAAGGAGGTACTTGCTACCACTTTCGTCGCTTTTCATCACAGCGAAGTTGGCACTTACGATTTTAGTTGTATCTTGCTATAGCCCTAACAGTTAAAATAAATTATTCTAGCACTTATAACTACTGCCACCGCATTCCGTATGGAATTTACATCTTTTTCCACTAAAAAATTTATTTTTATTATTTCAACACTTATTTCGTTTACCATTTCAACTCATCAATTCACAGTGGTAGCTAGAAGAAATAGAGTTCAGAGGCTGAGTGATAAACTTAGGATTCGGTAGGTCAAAGCCACCTGAAGTCAAGATGCATAGATTTTTGTACGATTGCTGCTGGTGTTACCACGGTTATACGGTGAATCCAACGAAACGAAACCGTCAGGTGGCCCGTGAGTTAAGTGTCTCACGCGCGTGTAAGCAGCGTTCGGTATCTGTAACAGATCAGATACAAATGGAAGCCGCGGCCACGGCGTTAAGTGAGCCGAAGTAAGCGTGGTAGTTGCCACCGTGGTAGGTAGAACGTGGTTGCCGTGGCCGACGGGCATGGCAGGTGGGGAAACCTGGCTTGGTAGGAGGGACGAGGAAGAGGTTCGGACGAAATCGGTGCCGATCGGTAGTGGCAGGACCGACAACAGGTACATTCGCACCCGTGGCAGGTTAAAGGTGGTTGTAAGCCCGCGCCACGCCACCCTCCTTACTGCCGAGTCATGGCATGACTCCGCGATCTGCGCCTCCTATGAGGAAGGAGGAATGCCTAAGTGACTGCCTCATCTGAACGTGATGCCTGTCAATATTGACACGGTTGTGATTGTTTTCAAATGATGCTACTTACAATAATGACAAAAGGGGAGGTACCCTTTGCGCGGCAATGGGAGTCAGGTGGCTGTGAAATGAAAGAGGAGGATTGTTCGAGAATGCAACGAAGACGGCAGAGAGCATCTCCTTATGAGTCTGTTGATGGACGCTACCAGAAGGGCAATCTTAAACCGTGTCCCTGAAAGATCATATTTCCTCTTATCACATCAGTGAAAGAAGAGGACATTTAACGGATACGTTATCTCTAATTGCACATTCCTCCCTGATTGATTCGACCATTCAACTAAATTCCTTCACCACGAAAGGTAAACGCGCTGTAAGATACCGGTGCAAGCACACGGACGGGCAACGGGTAGCCCGTTCATCCGCGTCACAGATCAAACGATACGAAACCGACTAGGTTAATTCACCGTCCACGCTACTCTGTCCAAGTGGAAAAGCTCGAGGTGGCGGCGAGTGAAATTATCAGATACACCGCAGTTTTCACGCTCGGCCATTTAATTCCCCCTGTAAAGCTCGGTAGGAACTCGGGGAATCCAGCCACGGAATTGATTAAGCAACGCGGCGAGCGGTGCCGCGGTGGGTGAACCGTAATCGTGGAAGGAGCGAGCAAGCACGCGTGGAACGTGAAAGGATCGTGCGTAGCGGCGCGTGTGTATACACGTAGAAGGGAACAAGAAACGGCCGAGGGCCTCTGACAAGTCGGATCTTAATTATATGCGACCATCGGCAGGTTCTGCGCGACTTCTGCGAGTGTTCGCGCAATTACCGTGGCGATAATAATACAGTCATTTAACCGCAGATACGCTCGAACGCATGTCACGCGCCCCAAGACAATCGCGGTGTAATTGGACGCATCCCTCTGTGAATCCGTCCCGAAGCTATTCATAATTAATACACGGCCGAAGGCATTCACGGCTGCCTCCGTCCGCGTCTTTGTCTTCCCCTTGATGTTTCAATTAAACTCGAAGAACAGACGCCAAGCGCGCGCGCGCGCGCGCGCAACTATCCAGGTTATCGGACGCGGAACGTTTACCCCGCGAAATTAACATAGACAGTTATAGAGGAAGCGCGCAAAAAGCGACTCCGCGATGTCAAGATGGTCATCGACGGGACGATTTAGCCGCGGAAAAATAGTAATAAATTATCGCTAATTATCGCGCGTAACTCGGTGCCGTGCATTATCATAAATTTACATATCGAGTCGTTACATTGCTGTTTTAATTACTAGACTGAGACGCGGCGGCTTTCAGGGAAGCGCGAAGCACGATCCTGTCGTACGCGGTGCTTCCCCTACTGTCTCTTGGCAACGCCAAGATGCGCGTTTTACTGGCTCGGTCGACGCACCGTCGCGGTTCGCGGACGAGCCGAAAGATTGACGTAAAAATGTGGTACGCTGTTCGCGATAAATTCCGGCCAACCGGTGGCGTTTCTCTTGCCCTGTCTCCCAGTTAATTGCGGCCCCTCATTTACATAGCAGCCATCCGCGCGCTGCCATTCAAGCTATCGCGGCGAATTCCGCGATACATTTCATAGAATTCATAATAGCCGTCGTTAGCAGTAACCAACAGAAACCGAACGGCCGCTAACGAGTAGATAAATGCGTACAGCGTATAAGACACCATTATCGGGCGTAGTTTGAAATTGAACGCGAGAATTATACGAAAGTTGCCACGCGGGCAGAGATTTATGCCCGGCTAAATATACGTGGCGCGGAATTTCGAGCGATTTTTCTCGGCGGATAAATGAACGGCCGGGGATACGGTCAGATCGGCCGACGTAGATATATCCGGCAATCGCAGAACGGGCAATTTCATAAGGAGTATCTCGGTTATCGGCGGCGATTATATTGTCGCCGGGCGGCCGCGTACCAACGCGGACAGATCGCGCGCGATAAACGCGCGATAATCGCCGGTGGGAATTTTTAAGAGCGATTTTCGGCCAGCGCCCGGCCCTAACCGTTAATGGCCCCGCCGACGAATTAAGAAATGCCCGGGTGTTGCGTTATCTTTATGCTCGTTTTCGTGCAACCAGCCACCCTTTTAAAAACCGTGCCCCGAAAGGAGTACCGTTTCCACCGTGTTCGTAATTAATTGAACAATAAGACCGCGACGATGCGGCGGAGTTTTCGCTTCCGAGGGACTCGCTCGACCGCGTCCTCCGACTTGCCGCGGCATTAAAAGCTGGATCGTGTCACGGTCCCTCGATAACCACGAGCTCCTCGCCTATTTGCCATTGTGCGTCGGCGATGGTCGGGCAATAAAAGGGGACGGGCTCGTAGGATATAGATAAGTGGGTAATTAATTAGTCAGGCAGGCGTATTAGCGGGTTTTTTCCAGCGCGGCCAATCATTCGTGTACGCCATGCTAATTGTGCGCCAGCCGGGGACAAGGGAATTAACGAGCTGTCTAATATCGAAATGGACTAATCCTGGAAGCCGCTTCGCGCAATTCATTTAAATGCCGGCGGACCGCGCCGACAAGTTACGACTCCTCGTACAGGACGAACCGCGTGTAGCGCGATCATCGCTACGAGTTTCGCTATCGCTTGTGGCGGAAACTCTGGTGGCCAACCGAGCCTTTGGGGATGTAAGACCGGTTGATAATTAGCGAGCGCTCGTGTTGCTGGATTCTTTCGCAGAAGCCAATACGCGCTGTCTGTCTGATTATTTCTATTACGCGCGGACAATCGAAGACCGTCCCAGCGCAGTTGTCTGAATGGGAACGGGAAGTAGAATGTGGACGGTCGCGGTTGACTGGTCGGACATCGATGGTCTCGCTGCCGGCTGCAGTAGTACGTCGATTTTCGCCACGAGATCGAGGAAACATTAATTTTCCAAGTTTATTCAAAACAGGAGTAGGGTAAAGAGTACAATGGTTGGCCACTTAAGTAAGAGTGTCACATAAATAATTAATTAGAAATCAATATAAATAGGTACGAAAAACCCCTAATAATCTAAAAATAAATTTTCATAATAAAAAAATAAAATCTAAAAATAAATAGAGTTTATAAAAAAAAATCAAGAATGTATTAAAATATACAAAAAACGTGTTTCCTACGAAGAAATATAGTTATTGGCATGGTCGAGACAGTAATTGTCCAATCGGTTCGACAGTGATTGGCCGCTATGTGATACATAATATAACCTAAAAGAAAATGTTACCTGATTTGGTGATAGAAATAAGATTAAAATTATTCAATAGAAATGGATATATTTTATTTAGTATGTATTTGTCGTGTTTGTTTCTGTTTTCAACAGGGGGATAATTATTGTTTCACCATTAACATGGTTAAAAAACAGTCACTGGCCGTCCGGCCAATTACTATCATTCAACATTATTCATATGACAGTTGTTGGCCCCCGGATTTTTTCATAATATTTTGCATAATTATCGCGGTTTTTTAGCTTGAAATTGCTTATAGACACATAATTATGTGTAGAATTTCAAACCATAAATATTTTGTTTAGTATACCATCAGAAATATAAGGTTACGTGTATTGCTTCCGCGAAAAGTGGCAAGTGGCCACAAACGGTGAAAAATGGATTTCTTATATTTTTTAACTTTATTAATTCTTTAACGATTTCTCTAGTTAATGGTAACTTAGACATTAATGGTAAAGATAGTGTAAAATTTAGTAAAGCTTTTAGTTTCCTGATTTGAAGTACAATTTAAAAGATAATTACGATGAAAGTCACTGAAATCCTTAAAGTGGCCACAAATGGTGCATCTACCCTATGTATAATTTTAACAAATAAATAATTCTATTATAAAGTTTCAACTTTTATTTATCGATATATACCGAATATGAGAGATATACATATCATAAATACATTAAACTATTTGCAAACTTTCAACTGTACTCTTATGGTTTTTTGATTAAATTGCTGTAATTTCCAAGCTTCAAAGCCGAGTCATCCTATTTGCTTTTATATATAATCGCAGTATATAATGAGTGGAGAAATATTGATTAAGCAAGAAAGTACAAGGAATATGAATAAGTTCATTAAAAAAAGGCATAACATTGGTATTTCTTTATATTCATTTATTTCTCAAAATAAAGCCAATCACTTATCAGGTGGCTAACCTCTTTACCCCTATAGGTACTATATATTGGACAACGGTAAATTCCTCCTCCCCCAAGCCGCCTCACTGATTGCGCAAGAGTACAATCGTTTAAAAAAATGAATCTCTATTAATCAAACAACACCGTGCCACAGTAGCAATGGTACATGAAATTTCATATCGTTCCTCCGTTTTCCTGCTTTCACAATAAAGGCGAATGGCCCAGGGCGTGGAGGCGCACGCGACAAACCAGACGTCGCTCGTAAATTTCCAGGAGGATTGGTAGCAACAAAACGACCACCGCGGCGGGCCTAACGCAGCGATATAATTGTATTTTCTCGCGGGGCAGAGCGGTGCGTGCGGGCGGAACCAATCGTACGTTCACTGCGGCGTGTCTTCATCCCGACCCCTCTCTCCCACTCGTCCGCAGGTTATTATCTATTTTCCTACGCGATTACTAATCGGTTTCGTTTAAACCGTATACGTGCCCCTAATGGCAGCACGGAAACGCTTTCCTATCAATTACGCGTACCACTAGTTCCAGGCCGCTGCCAAACGCCGCATCGAAGCCAGGCAGCGGCTCTTATACTCCCCGGGATTACCGAGAATCGGGGAGAAAGGGGACCGGGCTGGAAACGAAGAGAAAACGCGTAATGCTCCAGCGTTACGTGTAATTTGCCCGCGGGCGCGTCTTGCGCGGCGTCGATGCGTATTTAAAGTCGCAGTTAGGCGTGCAATCGCCCCTTTATAGTTATGTGGAAGCGTGTAATAACGCACGGGCGCGATACGTAATCAAGAGGCGAGCCCGCGGTCGCGGCCGGCGTAAAAGTGGGCAACAGCAACACCCGGATCCCTCGTTGCCGGCCGCTGCGCAACGCTTGTACAAGTTGTAATAGCGGGGCTCTGGCGCCGACGTCGGTTCTTCATCCGCCAGACCTCCGTCGGGCATTTATGGCGTGCCGCACGGCCACCATCGGCCAGATACCATTCGGAATAGGAAGGGAATTTATCGTGACGGTGCGGCGAGCACCGCGCCCGGCCGATCGCTGGAGACCCTTTCGAGCGTGGACGCGATAAGGGTAACTAGACGCTCCTGGCTGACGTACGAGTGTACCCGTAGCAATGACTCGTAATTTATCGGACACCGTTTGCGTTACGCTCGAGGAGCAGCGCGTCTTGACCTTTTACATGCTCGCCACCCATCACGATCGCACCTATATTTATTGTAACACCCACTTGCGGCCAAGCAACCGCTAATATCCCGGGAGCTTTACGATGATAATTCTGCAATGCGGCCAGGGGGTATTGCTGCGCGTTGGCTTTTAGGCGGGAAGAGTCAAGATTGGTCGAACCCTGTCGCGAAAATAATGTAACTTGAGATATCGAGTGGATGATTAATAATATTATGGATTAGTAGCGTTAGCTTTGTAGATTAGTCTCGTTAGTTCACAGATATTCTTATCGCTTTCAAGTTTGCGTGGGCAATCAGAACTTCTGTTTGTTCTCCCGTCGCCGTGGCACTAACTCAACGTACGGTAGATTTATAGTATTTGCGTTCCGATGAAAGAATCGCGTTAAAGTGGAAAGCATGATTAAGTACGCCAGCGAACGTGCACAATGCTGACAGATGTTCCGGGCATTCCGCCTATGTGGAAATAAAGCCCTCAACTTGCAGCGAGTGGTATAATGGCTGGATGAAGCACAGTAGAGGCGCGGGCAACGTTTTCTGATCCCCGCGAGTGAAATTTTCGAACGAGGTGTCGGCGAAGGGGGTTATGTAGATGAGATAAGTTAACTACAGGTCCGCGGCACTGAGACAGGACATGAATAATACGGTCATCGACCCATAATTGTGTTGCACTTTCTGGTCGAGCAGGATCGTTGAAATCCTACCTCCTGCGTCCCAGATTCCACCATAATCGAAGGGAAAACGAAGCAAAAATCTTCTACGACGTCGCCTGGTCACCGGAGTGTTACTAAGGTCGCAACAGAAATCTTTTATCATCCTTCTACCAGCATCGCGAAACCCTGCACAGTTTACAGAAAAAGTACCCAAGTTGTACGAGGCTCACAGTCACCCTCGAACGAACTTTCTGAATTCAAAGATCCGCCGAATCATTCGCGAGAGAAATGGGTGCTCACGGTGGAAAGGATAACGACTCTTCACCGTAGACACGCGGTTGCATGGAGGAATCCCGGTTCCTGGCGACCGTGCATAAATCAAGCACGCGTATCCCTCAGAGCATTGTTTCGCGGCTTACGATGTATTATTGATGGCAATTCTACGCGCGGCTGTTAATCTACGCGCGAGGGTTGCGAGGCGTACAGGGCACAAGTCGCAGCTGATTTACGGCTAATTAAGGTTAACAAGCCGTTTAGTCTATTATTAAGCTCGCGTTTAAAGGCCGAAATCCCGAGGCGTATAAATTACCCGTTCGGGAGGGAGGGGGCGTTGAATGGCGTACAGCCACCCCCCTCTGCGAGCTCTAATCGCCCGACATATTTCCAAATTAAAGCCCGGCCAGCGGGTCACAGGGTCGTTCATGCTGTGATTTTAAATGGCGAATCTACCGGCGTCTGTTTGTTTCGAGATTTGTTACGGCCTCCCTTCGAGACGCCCGGTCCCCATCAGTCCCCCTTTCGATGCCCCTGAGGGAGGCACAGGCAAGCTGGGATCCTGTCTCCGTACGTCGAAGTTGATCGATCCGGCCCCTTCGACGCCTCGCTGAGGTCGGAGGTCCGGGACTTAATGACAGTCGTAACAAATGAACGGTAATGTCATAATCGGACGCCGCTGAACACCGGGCAATTTCGTCGCCCCGTTCTGACTGATGAGCGGGCCCCCTCGCCCAGCCGGTGAGTTTCCTCCTTTTGTCCAGGATGAAAGGAACGGGCAGGATCGCCGGTAAAGGTAAGCGCAATCGATCACGAATCGAATGCTACGTGGAAACGTGAACCGCGCGCCGTCTCGTAATCGCCAGTGCCGCGTTTGTCAAGTGACACAGAGATGGCAGCTTACGGAAGCACAAAGGGAATGACACGGGATATCAAAGCTGACACGGGTTTGATCGTCGATCTAAATACGCCAGCGTGGCTCTGTCAGAGTAGATAGGCGGCCGCGAGACGTCAGAACGGAAAGGATCTAGCCGACGTGCGCGCGTACGTACCAGCGATCTATCGATAGCGATCGACAGTTGCCAGGGTACGCGCGTAGAGCCGCGCGCCGGCTCCAGTGCCATTAGTATGATCTATACCCCTGCTTCTGCGGCTACCGATCCCTTAGATGTTATCTGCCGATGCCTGCCTCCGCGCTCTTTCCATATCTCTCCACCCAGGCTAAGAGGGAGGAGGGCCCCCGAAGGATCGGCCGTTATAGTTCCCGGGCCTTACTTACATATAGATTGCCTCTCATTTCTTACACCCGAAATATTGCCAATCGTAAGGGACGCGCGAGCGGCGCGTACACCATCGCGAGCCAACGAAATTGCATTTGCATACGGGGCAGATTGTCCCGTTCCACGTGTAAAGGACCTCGCTCGTCCTTGGTGGCTGCGTCGCGTCCTTTCTCCCCTCCCCTCGAAATGAGTGGTCGAAAAGCAGTCGTCATTATCGGCCGGCCGCGAACGACGAAAAAGGCGCCTGGACCGAGAGGAACGGGCATCCAGCATCCAGCAAAATGGTTCCATTGAACTTTAATAGCGGTTACTTCTCTTCTAACGCGGCTTCGCTCCGCGCCGCGTGATAATTATTCAAAAATTCCTGGCCCCGCCACTCCGACCCCCTCCCACCCCCACCCCCCCACCCCCCGCCGCCCCGTCCATCGGCTTATCTCGAAACTTTCGGCTTTCGAGCGTTTAAACGACCGCCTCACGTGTCCTATTAGACCGATAAGGCTAAAAGCGATCCTGTTGCTCGCTCCAAACGTCCCTTGTTAAAATATTTCTTCGCGGTTTTTCTGCTCCCCTTCCACCGGCCCGCTTGATGATAAATCCTCCTCTCCCCTCTCACCCTGCTGCCCCCCCCCCCCCTGTGCTCACGCCCTTCGCAGCGGTGTGAAACCACGCGTCCCCCGTGTTCGACATTGAAATTCATCATTCGATTTCGATAACGAGATCGCCGACACCGTCTCGCTTTCCCATTATTCCGCCGATAAAAGAGTAAATGGAGCCGGAGGGACGTGAATATTCCGTAGCGTTATCCATCGTTAATCAATGTAATCGAACAGCCCCGCGAGAGAGGCTCCGTTGCGGATAAATCGGACGGACATATTGGTAAACACGTATCGGCGGGGGAACAGGGACAGGGAGATGAGAGTGGGAAAAAAGGTGAAAGAGGTAGGAGGGGTAGAAATGCGCGCTGCTCGTGATTCACTTCGGCCAACTGGTTCCGTCTGATCTCTTCATGAAAGGGAGGAGGGTCCCCTTGTCGATGGTTTTCGGCGATACCGCCGGCCACCGTGAATGTCAGATCCATCGATAATTTCGTACCGGACTATTTGTAATCTGTATATTCACCTGTCGATCCGTCAATTCCACGGGGGAATCGAGATACCGCGCGTTCCACTTCTCGCCCAGCCCTGCCAACACTCTGCGTAAACTCGCGTCCACAGCGGCCGATGCGTTCCAGGCGAAATGACAGCTAGAGCGACAGTAATATTATCGAACTGTGCCCATCGAACGTAACACAGGGCCTCGATGACACTCGGAATTATCGTTCCGCGGGAATAGAATAGCAAACAAGTGCAATTATTTGGACGCGCTATCCTGCGATCTGACAGACGCGTTTACAGCTGTCCAAGGGCTGCGGGTAAAATAATTCAACGTGACGATTTTACGGGCATGGAGTATTTACTGGAATTATGATGGGTCGATACGTAGCACTTCTGGAGTGGAAGGTAGAAATTCTTTTAATCATTGTTGAAAATGCTTGACGCGCCCTCGACCCACCCGAATGCATAACTCGACGCGTGTCTTCGCCGAGGCTCCCACCGTTTCAGAAACAATATGATACGGACAGGAAAGCAATTACCAATAGGATAAATCCGGGAGACGCGGTCGACCTAATATAAAATGGCCATTAAAACTAATATAGACATTACTTATTTTATTAGAACAAACCTATATGTTCAAAATTTTATGCTGATTCAGAAAAACTGGTCGATATTTGCTTTAAGGGTTATCTTAAGGGTTATTTTATCTGCAAAATTCGGAAAAATGGATTTTGGGGTTTTCACATTTTCTTAAAGTACAACATCTCAAAAGTATTGTGTGAAAGTTTCAATTTCACCCGACCAAAATTGACGGAGCTGTGCGAGTTTTAGTATAGGTATGTCCTGGAGGATGTAAACCTAACTTAAAACTTTAAACGCGTTTTCCTCGAAACTACATTTTCAGAATCGGTGACCAAAATATCTCGAGAAACGCTGCATCGAATGAATTCAACTTTTGTAGGCTTATTCTATATATAAAAATCTTGTCCTTAATCGTGGCTTTTTCATTTCTGTTGCGTAGTTTTTATTTTACAGATGAAAAATGAGCGACTTTTGTGGCGAAAATTGATATTTTAATTTGAACAGCCGCCATTTTGTAGCAAATTAATTTTTCGGGATAATGAACGATTAAGGACAAGATAATTTAATATACTAAGTAAATTCCTTCGAACTTTTCAATTCAGATGAATCAGATCAAAGTTAGAGTGGTTACCGCAAACTACTGAAAAAAAAATCGCTGCCGGGAGATCACTGATATTTTTTTTATTTATTTATATTTTCCATTGGAATAATGGGTACAAGTAGTATAAGATGTACACTTTCAAATACATAAAGGTTTGTTTGAAAAAGTCTTCAAATTTTTCCCCCAAAAAATCCCGAAAATACTTGCGTTTTCAGTCCTTGCAGGTAGGCATAACCCCTTAATTCAATATTTACTGTACATCGGGTTAAAAACTGAAGTCATGACATCTAACCACCTCTCCCGAGGTGCCGGGACAAATGGTTTTCGTCGTTGGTAAAGACCACTCGCATAATTATTCATGGGAAATTAACAAAGGATGAATCAAAATTATTTATGTGTGAATACAACTACAGATTCATTGATATTTAATTTGTTCACTCTAAACAAGAAAAGAACACATCAAAGAAAAAGTGAACTACCTACTGACCATTAGTAAGGCAAATGAATACAAATGTGAATAAATAAACTAAATAAACGAAAATAAAAATAAAATAATAATAAAAAATAAAACATAAACAAAAATAATAAAAAAATCATAACTCGACCATCTCACCTTTCTGCAGCGAGAGATGGTCTCGTTAGCTTTGAGAGGAAGAGTTAATATGGCCAAATACTTTGGCTGCATTGTCCCTCAATATCTTTACTATCTCATTATCCCAAACATTTAACGAAAAATAAACTTAGAAATATATTTTAAATGCGATTCAGTACACCGCTGTTTGACAAAAGAGGTTAAATGTAACCTCAATTTTCCTTTTAAAGCCTATAAATCCAGAAAAACACAGAAGGAAGCGAAACGACGCTATTCATTCAACTGTTTGACTTCTAGAGAAGTAATTGGTCCGCACTTTATCGCATTTTTACGTAGAGAGTCTGAAATATAGCGACTCGACCAACTCTTCGGCCCGACCGCGTCTCCCGGATTTACCTTAGAAGGGACATAGAAGACGCGTTTCGATGAGAAGTGCTCTCGTGGACCGCCGTGACGCAATTGTCCGTCAACTGTTCTAACGTTTCCAAGGAACACGTGCTGAAGGTAATAGCCAGCGCAAAGTTTAAGGTGAATTCCCGTAATAACGCGTGACATTCTCGGGTCTACAGAAAAGGTCCGCCCACGACAGTCTCCAACGAATTGAGGACCGCGCGCTAGGTGACGCCCGTTGTTAGAGAAGAGGATAGAGACGAATTGAATTTTGATAATAGTCGCTCGTTGGACCGTGTAATTATATCTGTCAAAATATCAGCCCCCGACTGACCTCTGTCGGGAGACGATCCCCAGATATTTGCGTTGCTAGGGAAGGGTACCCGAGGGAAATAATAAAACTATCCTCCCTGATCGCCGGAGCACCGTGAAACGTTTAATTATTTCCCAATGGTGCCCAGGACCACGAATTTCTCGGTGGAATGACGCGTCGATGTCACGGTCGTCCTCGTAGGGCGCGGAGAGCAACCCCGTGAGCAAGCAGGCTCCTAATTCGAGATCTGTCCTCGCATATTTTTACGGTCGTCCGTTACATCTCCGCGCTTATTTTTCGTTTCTATTCTCCTTGGGCCGCCCGTCTTCCTCCACCCACTCCCACACCCGTACCTCCCTTCTTCTGTCCGGTATAATAATTAATGACCGCTCGTACGAGGAAGGCGCCGCCACCCAGGCACGATCCTCGCCGACCGCAGAAAATAATTACGAATTCGAAAACGGCTATTATTAATCCAGCATTTCGACACGGGGCAAAGACGAGGGGGCACGAAAGGACCGAAATTCACGCGACAAGCATGGGGCATTGAGATCGAGAATGGTCGAAACACGTTCTGCGGCATCGACGAGAGCAAATGAAGGCGTTTCGGAGAACAAACGCTGGCCCGGATGGGTCAGAAGAATGAGCGGCAACGAAATGTAAGACAGGAGGCAATTAGTGGGACGAAGGGACGAAAAGGGCACGCTCCGATGCGCGCGCTCCGTCAGGTTGATGGGTCGGCCTTGAGACTGGAGAATCGATTCGCTAAACAAATGACTCAGTTACGCGCTACACATTCCGGCTGCGGTTGATCCCCGGCCTCCCTTTTCGCCGTTGCTCGCCCGACTACGTTTCGACCCCGCCATTTTAATGGCCCTACGGAGCGCAGGGTCTTCAGGACGCGCGACGAACACCGGACAAACAGAGGAGGAGAGAAAAATAAAGGGCCGAAGGAGGCGAGAGGGACCGCGAACGTGGCAAAGAATGGTCTGTTATTATACCGGCGTGGACACAGAAAATTACTGGACGATCAAAGGGGCAAAAGAGGTGGAAAGGAAGGAAGGGGAGGCAGACGGAACCAAAAGCACCACGCGAGAAGGCGTGGTGGGGTGTGGTCAAATTTGCCGGGGGTTGGTTTCGCTTGGATTTATATTCCATAAATTACCTCGCCAGCCCTAACGCAGAACAGTAATATCGACTAATACTTTGTAAGCACAGCTAATTGTCCCTAAACAATGCCGCGGCCACTCGAGCAGCATTTTTTCATAGATTTCGTTACAATCTCCGTGTAAGTACGCACATCCGCTCGGAGCACGAAGGCACTCCGTGACACATCGCAGGCACCCGCACGGTGAGTTATTCTCCCACGGTGCCGTTGGTGCTGTTTCGTGTTAGAAGGAAGGTGAGAACACTCCGGGTCTAACGAATCCAGCCGCTCACGCCGGGCTACACGGAGTCTGTCCGTATGTCAACGAGCGGCTATAAGTCGCGACCGGTATCGGCGAAAGGGCCATCGACAGAGGGAACGTTTAGCCGGTGTAAAAGGGCCGCCGATTAGCTTATCTGGAGATATGGGCTGGGCTGATTGGTAAGGTCCCCTTATCAGCCAGGCACTTAATCGTCTCGCGCGGTCGGTTCGACTGATCCCGTCGAGTTGTGAATCCGATTAGGTATACGTTTTATATCTCATTCGGGATTCGAGAGGCGAGCACAGGTCGGCGGCGCGGCTCCAAATGGATGCCCGGGCTCGGGTTACATTTAAGAAGCACGCTTTTAATTTGAATCTGTAACGTGTACCGCGCGTCTACCGCCTTATATGGAAATGATTTATCAGTGGCGTAAGTAGAATCCCTTTTTACTTACCCCCGTGCGACCTCCTCTCATCAGATAACTAAGAGTCGTCAAAGGACTCGGGTTTCCTACGTAATATCCCATGTTTCACGTTGCATCAAATTTCATCGGGTCTCGAAATCGCGGACCGTCGTTTGATTGAGAAATTTATAATAGACGCGACTGGACGAACGCGTTCGGCGATCGATAAATCTTAGCTCCCCCCTTGTCCGTGTAACACCGTTCCTTTTAATTCCCCATCGAGATGTTTCTCCGGGTATCTCTTTCGTCGATGGAAAAATATGAGCTGCTTGGCCCGTGCATCGCGACTACGCCACTGTCTATTGTATATAGAGGAAGCAGACGAAGCGAAGTGGACCTTTCGGGACTGGATTCGCCTTTTGGTGCTCCGCAGCTTTCAGACGACAAAGAGAAAGACCGTGGAAACATTGCATCTTGATTGTGCTTGAGATGAAAACTGCCGCCTTTTTATACTCCGACGGGTGGAATTTTAATTTTCTCGAGAAAACAAAAACTGGTTCTTCCAGCTGCGGAGGACGCCGAAAGGAGAGAGAAAGAGAGAGAGAGAGCTGGATGCATTCCACCCACTCGAAGCCCGACTCGCTCGGGGAAGAGTCCTCGGATGCGTCTATGACGTTCCACCCACTGTTTGGCTTCGTACCGAGGAGAAAAGGAACGACACGTGTCAAAGGCAAACACGGAGAAGGTCGAAGGAATTTGTTAAGAGTGCTGCTTCTCGTAGTTCGATGATCGATCGTGTCGGCCCCTAAGCGATGACTTATAACCACGTTCTATAATTTGTATAATAAATGTAAAATATGCGGGCGCAGCTCCACCCTTGCCTCTTCCGTCGAAAAGCTTAACGAGTCCGTTAAACGGGCACGCAATCGACGGGCCTGATTTATTATTATCCACCAATCCCGGCGGTATCTCGGAATTAAAGCACTGTTTCGCGCGCAATCCCGAGGAGCCCATCCGCCCGGCCCTCTATCCGCCGTAATGAGCGTGTAATTACGAAATAATTACGATGTCGCGAAAGAAACGGCGAGTCATGTCACCGGTTGAACAACGACCGAAAACAACCTCGCAGCCGGCCGTGCGATCTTTTTTTCCGCCGTTTTATCTTGATCAAACGTTTTCGTCGGCAAAGTGCTCCGAGAGGGTTCTCGGCTAAGTCACGTCGTGTCTCCACGAGTGGCTAACACGGTGAGCAAGGACCTGGCGCGGCTTGTCGCGGCGTGATGAATCGCCAATTACCATACGACCCGTCACTCACCTTCCCTTTTCCATCCATCCCCCTCTCGAACGTTTCCCACCCAGTGGCTTCACGGCAACCTTGGTGACGCCAATCATGCTCGACTACGCAACAAGATGTAATATCTTCGTCTATTCCCGGAAAAATGACCGATCGCCTCCGGCGACAATTCATCACGCGGTAATCACGCGCCAACTCCCAAGTGTTCGCGAGCTTTCCCTGCTACGGTTATTACCGGGCGAAGCTTGCTAGTCGAGAGAAAGAAATGGAGTCGGTGGATGGGGCTGATGAACTGGAGATTCGAAATCATTTCCAACTTCGAAAACGGCTATTGATTGGCCAGTTTAGCGACTGCGAGTATACTGATCCGAAAGCTCAGGGTACCTCGAAGGCTGTACGAAGGAATTGCCCTAAGATGTAATTGCTATGTAGATTCCAACTTGGAACGTGTCTGCTCCAACTAAATAGCAATTGAGTCGCAATGTTCGCGCATCTTCGCACATTCATTCTATGTACGAGCATAAGAGCCTGAATCTGCAACTGTATCCGTATGGATTACCGGCAAGTGGCCCGCGCGTTAACGGATGCACGACACGTATCACTGTTGGCCACTATCACGTGTCATAATGTAGGGGTACGATCGTGTTCGGGGGATCGTCAATTACCCTGGATACATCATTAACCGGCGCTGGTCACGTACGAACGTCCCAAATACCCGTAGGTACCGTGCAACGGGCAATTTCAAGGGGTCCCGGTGAATTCTTCGGCTCGTTTTCGTTTCTTTCCCTTCCGCCCTTGCCCGTTTTTTCCCTCGGCTGGAGAGGCGAGCGGAGGGGTCCACGGGTACAAGCGCAGCGGCTCATACGCGCACGGGGACCTGTAATTGAAAGCTGTTACGCTTGGTATTTTATGGCTTTGTCCTCGAGGCATGCAAAACTCGATTCTTAAGGTCCTCCGACGCGGACGGAGCCTGGCTTAAGTAACGGGGCACGAAAATACGCGCCTCCTAATTAAATCCGACTAAATTCATCAAAATCGTCGTTAAAGCCACTCCGGGCCACCTCCCCTCGGGCGGTAGCCGTTCCAGCGGTGCGCTCTCGCTGCATCCTTAACGATCCTTGCCGCGAAAACGAGATTCCGATCTGTCTAATTGCCGCTCCACGGTGTCCGAAAGCCGCAGCGGGGTATTCCCGATCGGAATCGTGCCAACGATAGGAAGGTCGTTCGGCCTCGAGCTCGTAAATAACCACTGAATCGTTTCTGCCGATCCACGATCGACGCTCGAGAAAAAAAGCTGGATCCTTGTACCTACAGCGAACAACTGCGACGTACCCACGATCCTAATTCACTGTGTACATTTTTCACGCGTCCATCGACTCGTCCCAGAGGATCAATTCAAACTGCTATCCGAGAGAAATCACGGTTCAGGATACGTCCTCGGTTGTAGTACGCTTCGGTAATTAGATAGTGGCTCGCGACGTCCAGCGGGACGAGAGAAAAAAGTGTGCAGTCAAACTAGATAACCAACTGACAAGATCAAGCACGGAAGGTGTGCTCATCGAGGCTGCCAGCCAATGAACGCTCAACGAGAGGCACGATTCCCATTCCCTCCCCCTGTCGATCGTGCGGCACGAGTTTCTGCTCCGAGCGGGACAGCGGTATCGATAATGACGGCAATAAGAATAATAATAGCAATAACGTCTTTATGAGCGAGCCAGGGGAGGCATCGCGACGAGTGGGCGAGGTCACGGCTCCTTCACCTTCGAGGATTGCCACGGGCCCGAGGGACATAATCGCCGATCTGCGGCCGAACGAAGAAGGATCGGTAGCCTGCGCGGCTGTAAGGTGACTGGAAAAACGAGAAAGGTCCCTCGTGTCACGGTGAGCCAGCAACTATGGACCGAGGAAGATAAAGGCGTGCTTGAAATAAAACACGAGTCGCAGCCAGTTCGGGGCTGTGTAGAAAACGGCGCTGTGAAAAGAATTCTGGCGAGGGAAGATTTGGTTTCGCTGAGGGACTAATTGACGCGGAGGTTGGGAAGGAAAGAGGGAACCTGAGGTGGTATCGAGGTGTATTAAGGCAGGACTTGAACGCTGACAGTGAAGGAAGCAATTGAATTTGAAACCCTTCGATGCGGATTCGGTGTTTTCGCATTACAGATACTATCGCAAGCGTTCACTTTTTACAGAAAAATATCTTGTCCCATCCGCCAGCGGAAACTAAAGAAGCAACCGGTTAATCCACGATGCTTCCACGAAAGCTTTACAAGGACCGCCGCGGAGCTTATCGTAGAAACACGCACGTAACGCTTGCAGGAGTGTCTCAAGAGCTTTTCTTCGACCAAGGAACTGGCGCCTGGCTGCGCAAGGGAGGACCTGCGAACAGCTGGCCGTGAGAAAGTCTGGAAATACTCAAAGGCGTCAAGTGAAATCTTTTAATTAGGACCGATCCAAGGGCGGGGGATCGGCGTACGCGCCTCTGGCCCCCAAATAAATGAGTTACCCTTCGTCTTTCTAGGGGCCAGGCAAATTGGAGGAGATTGGATCCATGCCCTAAGGCAATTCGATGAACCTGGTGCCCGAAACGCTTCGTTACGGCCTGTGCAGCAGGAAACAGCGCGTATCTTTTCTATTTACGTCCGTAACGGTGTCGAAATTCACTGGTTCGAACTGAAACGCACCGCAACGACCACGTTCCCTTCGTCCAGCCGTTAATAATACTAATGCACGGCAGCTGTAAATATAACTCAGGGAAATTCAAACAATCCCAGATTTATCGCCCGGGACGATTCGATCGGCTGCCATGATATTGTCGCGAGAAAGAATCTCTCTGCTCGTTTCTCTTTGTTCTTCAACGAAGCCACGAATCCGTGCCCCCGTCGTTAAAAGCTTTTATCGCGGTGGGTTAGGCGGCAGATCCGGAAGCGCGTCTTTCGTGGCTCTTTTTATTCCCGCGACGACGGAAAACGAGACTCGTCGGCTGACGGAACGCGCGGCTGAGAAAATAATCGTGGAAACGCGTGAGCAAGTGAAAAGGGCCGGCGGGCGACGAGTGAAAAGGCCGTCGAATAGAATGATCGCCGGTCGACAAAGGTGTTGAACGTAAATACCTGGGCAGGTCGCATCGGTTACACGGCGGGTGGGGGGGGGGGGGGGGGGGGGAGAGCAGAAAAGGCGTATCTTCTAAAAAGGAATTCTTATGCAAATGGGACGTATAAAGACGTCCACTGGCGACATCTTTAAATAGTGCCGCCGCGAACGGAATTACCCTAATTTCGGCCCGATACATGCGGCGGAGCTGAAATTTTCACAGCAACGCGGCGACCAGGTCCGTATTAAGTTACCCCAACGGACAAGCGGGCAGGCCGCGCGGAGTAAGGCCGCGACTAATTTTTCAGCAGCTCGGCTTACAAAGCGTGCATAATACGCGCCCTCGGTGCATACACTCGCGGCTGTGCAATCAGCCGCCTACCAGGGCACGAGCAACACGAGGACCGGCCGGTGTAAACCTTACCCAGCAACAACCCACCGACTAATCCCTCGGAATCAGCCTCTGTATAAACTCCGCGCGGCATCGCACGGTGACAGATGCATTAAACCGCCGCGCGCGCGCGCGCGATCCATTACGTGTCGCAATCTGCCTAAGGAATTATTAGAGAAATTTTCAGACGATCGGTCGATCGTAATAACGTTGTCAGAGCCAAGCTGGCAGTTACGGGCACGATTTTATGATAATAGGGGGTAGGTTTTTGTGGAACGTAATTCATGAGCCCTTCAATTACGGTGCCTGTACGATAATTAGCCTGATAAATAATTTAACAACTCCACGTTTCATTTTTAACTACTGCGCAGTAATTATCTGATAATTCTCGAGGTCTCTATTCATCGGGAAGCTTGGTGTTGGTATTGTCGAAGATCATATGGAGACTAAATCACCTATTTCGAAAGGTAAGACATTCATAATGAAACGAATCTTAAGACAGCGACCAGAGATTTATCACCAATTGAAGGATGAAGTTCCCAGCAAACTCCACCAGCAGGACACTATAATTCACGCGATGGGAAGATTCGATCGGAAGGCCTCGATCAATAATCGTTCGGAGCAAAGTCCGGCTCCAAACATTTGTGCCTCCGAAGACAACCTGACCGTTTGCCAGCCGGTGAAAGTAATACATTCGCTCGCTGCCGCGGATGATTGTTCGATTATTGGATTAGTAACGGGCCCCGATCCCGATGTCCAAGCACCGCCGTCTTTGATCTCGAACGCGTACGAACGGTGCGCCGAACGACAAATGACACGCGCCATTAACAAACGCGGTTATAAATTGCAATTACCGATACGCACAGCGCAACCAGGCCTAGCTTTCGCCCGTCCCGTCTCGCCTGTCGAAAGAAATTCAAACTTGCTCGTCTTCGCGGTGCCTGCTAAACAGTCCAAGGATCTCGACGCTCGATTCGCGGTAAATTTATCGAGCAGGCTGGATAATTGAGGAGAGGAGCGTGTCACAACGACAGACACTTAACACGCGCGTACACGAACACCGTGAAACCCAAGTCCCGCTTCAGTTACGCGGTGAAAACGATACACTCCGAACCGCGGTTAGCTGTTTCCCGTTCGGTATCGATAGAAGTGAAACTCATTCGATCCAACGTGTCGTGTCCTGTAAAAAAGACACTGGCCACGAGTTATTACGCGATCAGTCGTCCCCCGCGAGAAACGCGGTTACCTGCTTCCGTACCGAAACTGTACTAAGTGTATACATCATAATCTACCGAGCACTAATTTCACGGTTCGTTTGGGGGTGAAGCCGCTTGACGCAGCCCTCAGGAGCGGACACTCGATCATCGCGTCCCGCTTCCGTCCGCGCGTCCCTTCGTTCCTACCGACGGTGATATCGATCGAAGGGAGTCATCATCGTCGGCACGCCGAGCGCTTTATACGCGGCGCGTAGGCGCGGAGGATAATTACAGTTTTGAAATCTTACACGCATGGGCATCGGTAGAACTGCGGCGTCGGGGCACAATAGTCGCGAACCCGATCCACGATTCATTGTCGACTTTCTTTTCAATCGTAGATACAGCAGAACCCAATGGGGAGAGAATCTATTGTTCCCCCTTTGCTCTCTCGTATAAGGATGACTACGCACGAAACTGCAGCCCGCTGCTCCGTGTGCTCAGACATCGATACGGTTTTGTGATTGACAGAAGGAATTGCGTTTCACTCGAGTAATATCCGCGTTCCTATTAAGAGGCGTAATTAAAGACATTTGTCCGGTTTGAATCGGTACAAAGCCGATAAAGCTTGATGGACATGTAATCGTACATTTTGGAACACGTGTGCGAAAGGTCTGCATAAGGTAAATGTCCCAATACCTGGACATTTAAGGTACGGCCGACACACGTTTGAGAATTTTTCAGTTATGCAAATCGATTTATTTAAAAACGATTTCGCAATTACCTACATTGGCATCGTGTGTACTTATCATTAAAAAAAAACAACATAGGTATTGTAGGATTGAATAATTTTGTAAAATATTGAATATTCATAGTCCTTACAATGGCCCAATTCCTGGACAGCTTAATTAGTACCTATGTCCCGGTGTCCTGATTTTACTGTCCCATTACCTGGACACATGATGAAATTTTGATGTTTTCTAGGGAAATTAAATAATAAAAAAAAACCACAAAATAGTTTTTTCTTTTGGCATATTTCTTCTGTATAAGTAATTTATTCAAATCAATATACAAACTTAAGTAAAAAGAATCTATTATTGAATGACTAATTTTAAGGTTGTGTATATTCGTGTGTAACACACGAATTTTACACATGAATTAAATATTATCGTTAAAACAAGATACCAAAAATACAAAGTAATAATTGTCAAGGTGTTAAGTAATTATTTTATTATTGTGTCAACAATAACGCGTACTTATTTCACAATTTGCACACATGGTCAGGTTTAGGGTCGTTCAAAGATTTCACTGTACCAATAGATAGACACGCGAATAAAAAACTAATACGAACTTTAATTTTAACCTTGCAATCAAAAAATAATACTACAAGGTACGATTTTTCTAAAACTGTATTAGTTGTACCAATATACTAAACATTATTAATAATATTCGCTTAAGAAAAGTGGAGACTGTTTAGCAAATCAGATAAGAGCAATACTAAAATGGCATAAACTGGAGAGTTCAAGAAAATTTATTTTTATTACGAGTGTTACAAATTTACTAAAAAAAATATGTATATAAATATATTTTATTAAATATTTGAGTAATTAAATAAAATAGTTCTTTTATGGATAAAGTGAATATTAAATGTAATAATCAGTATTATTTGCACTAGTGTCCAAGTACTGGGACGTGTCCAGGTATTGGGTCATTTACCTTAATACCCACTAATAATTCTTTCTATTCAAGCCTGAATATACAAACGTGAACAGTGATTCTTTACATTAACAATGCAATCAGTCACACCAACACGACACGCGAGGCGCTCATTAAGCACCCTCCCCCGAACATCCCCATTCATCAGCCATGCATGTACCAGTCCCGATGAAATAATAAACGTCACCACGCCGCGATTTCGGGAGCGCGTGAAAAATCCCGCGTTTCTGGGGCAACGAGGGCGCAGCATCGTCCGCCGCCATATATTTTCACGCCCCCGTGTGCCGATGGCACGTGGAAAATGTTTGGCGGCGTGGGAGACGCGCAACCCCGGGCGCACGGGGAGGGGTAAGGAAAAGTCCTCGAAATCGGGCACACCTGGGCCGCGGTTATGTAGGTAGGGCGTGTCGGTGTTGGCACAGCTTGGCAGAACGCGTAGGCTGGCCTCGTATTATGCTGATCCCCCGAGACTCGCGCGAGGACTTGAATCGACTTTCAGGGCCCGCGCGCACCGCCGCGAGTCCACGCAGAAATGCCGTGGCCTGTCGCATTGAAAACGCGCGTCAAGTGACGCGGTCGTACACGCTCGCCCGCTTGCGTTCATGGACGTGTATGTACGTGGGCGAGCGCTATAAAGCACCGAGAGGGCCAGGTGTCGCAGGTAGCAGCGGTTGCCATTTTCCGCGAGGCGGGCGAAAAATCGCTGACGATACGGTTTCCCACGGCCCCCGTCGCCGCGCCACGGAGAAAAACCACCGCGGGAATGAGAATTCCGTTGGATAATCGTGTCAATGTCGACGACTGCGTTTTCGCTACGCTAGTCACTTGAGTAGGTACGTACGTGCCGAGGGAAGCGGCGGCTGTGGCTGGAAGATGGAAACACATTGCGGGATTTACGGTAGGTGGAAGGAATGCGAGGTGCGTGGAAATATTTACACGGTAGGTAGAATCGAGGAGCAGCGGATTCTATTCGCCAAAATGTGCACAAATGGAGAGCGATGTTTAAAGCCATTTGTTTTATGACGAGAAGTAATCAGCAGTGGGCAATGTCTCAAGAATCGTTTATATTCATCGACCCCTGCATTCTGAAGCCAGTGATCTCTTCGTATTAGTCGGTAGCGACAGTTCAAGTTAACGATACTTCTTCCAGGAGTTCGATAGAGATAACGTAATGGCAAGCAAGAAACGATGGCAATAATTTAGCTACTGCAATGGTAGATAAGAGTAGCTTCAGGGAGGTCAATGGATATAAAGCTCGAGGGGTATTTCTTTCTAGGAAGAAAAAGATTCTCGTCCCCTTGACTGCATCGCGAATTACACCCCCGTGTGCCTGGGTAATGGGAGATAAACCGATACAAGGTCTAACGACAGATTTATACCCAGAAGACGAAGCGTTCCAAGCATGTAATGACACTGTGATTAGCAAGGCGCCAGGTTGACGTACCTGTCGAGGAAAACGAGGGGGGTTGGGACGAAGAAAAACGCGCGGAAAGGAGCACCCGTGTTAATCAATCCTGTCCAGTGGCCGCCATTCCGTGCGAACGGGAGCTTGACCATTTTCCAGGCGGCTTTAACCCTTTCATTATTTCGAGCGAACCGCTTCCGTATCGGTTGTGATTGACGTTTGGCGCTTCGGCCGCGAACACGGCCGCGATAGCTAATTTGAATTTCGCTCGCGGCACGTTCTCCAGAGGGGGGGGGGGGGGGGAGAGAGAGAGAGAAAAACTCCTAATTATATACGACGGCTTTCGGAGAAACGTCGACGACAATTTTACGGTGGGCACGCTAACGCGCGATCGACTTGCAAATGACGAAGAAAGGAGCTCGCTATCTGGAAGGGCAGCGATACGCCTGACGGTGGACGGCATTGTAAGTTATTGAGATTAAATGATGGCCCGACCATGGCCCGCGGGAACCGCAGGACACTTTTATTCATCAAAGTCCCTGGGACACCTTCGTCGTTGACACCGTCGGCGCTCACGCCTGTAAGACGATCTTCGAAAAAAGAGAAAAACCACGCGGTCCCACCGCGCCTGCTACGCGTTTAACCCCTTCTTATTAAATAAATCATTCGACCCCTTACACTAGTCAGCCAATATCTCAGAGTCTCATCTTATAATTCCTACATTAATTTCTCTAATAGTCCTGGACGTCGCTTTGTCTTCCACCTAGCGCGACACTCGATACCGCCATTACCTCTCCTATCGATAAACCTCGCGCCGCTATAAATGTCGTAAATTATTAATCCAAACGGGCCCGTGAATTTTACGCCGGCCCCCCTGATAGGTTAATAATAGAATAACGCCGACTTTTTTCAAAAGCTCAACGACTACTCGCGAGACAGTGTCCGGCGGACCTTGACGGCTGCCTCGGTGCTTACAGCAGGCGGACAACGCTCGCTGTGTCGGCATGCTTGCCCTTCGCTCGCAGAACAGGGGCAAGTGTCACCTGCGATTTTAATTACCATGAACGTGGAAACGTGCGCACTCTTTCATCGCCGTATCCAAATTTCTGGAAGGAAAGATAGCATCGAGATGCCAAGTCCTTCTCGTTAGCTATACCGACTGTTCTAGGAAACCGTAGCTGCTAAAAGATCCTATAACTAAACGTCAAAGTCGAGTAGCACCCACGTTTATATAACTCACAACGAAACGTGATGTTTCGGGTGAATTCCCACTCTGCACTCCACATAGAGGGAGGAACGTACTGGTGATTAGCGAGGCAAATGAATACAATAGTGAATAAATAAACTAAATAAACAAAAATAATAATAAAATAATAATAAAATAATAATAAAAAAAAAAAAAAATCATAACTTGACCATCTCTCCTTTCTGCAGCGAGAGATGGTCTTCCCGTTAGCTTTGAGAGGAAGAGTTGATATGGCCAAATACTTTGGCTGCATTGTCCCTCAATATCTCTACTATCTTATTGCCCCAAACATTAAACAAAAATATATTTAGAAGTATATTTTAAATACGATTCTGTACACAGCTGTTTGACAAAAGAGGTTAAGTGTAACCTCAATTTATCTTTTAAAGCCTATAAATCCAGAAAAACACAGAAGGAAGCAAAATGACGCTATTCATTCAAGTGTTTGGCTTCTAGAGAAGTAATTGGTCTGCACTTTAACGCATTTTTACGTAGAGAGCCTGAAATATAGCGACTCGACCAACTCTCCGGCCCGACCACGTCTCCCGGATTTACCCTATATGTTACGTAAGCTTCTTTTCCATCCGTATGCCCCGACTTATCCGATCAGCGAGCAACCACGCGACGCAAGGCGACACGTGAAAGTGTGAAACAGGTACGACACTCACCTCTGACAGCAGCGTTCAGCCTGTCCAGGTTCGCGAGAGTGAGCGGCACCGGGCCGAAGTGCATCACGATCTTGTCCAGGTGTTGAAGATCGCCGAAACCGTTGTCGCGACGCGCCATGAAGATGCCCGTGTAGCAGCGCCGTATGTAGTGGCCGCAAGTGTCATTCACGGTGAGATCGAGGGTGGCGTTCAGCACACCCTTGATCGCTCTCTTCACGCGCACGTGCAACTGCCCGTTCCGCAGGTCCTTGATCTTCCCGGTGAAGATGTAGTCCGCCTGGCGGACCTTCCCCATGAACATGGTGTCGTTCCTGATCGCCGCGGTTAAATTCGCCCGGCAGTCGAGCAACTCCTTGGTCGAGGAGACGGCCATCGGCAGCATGATGCTTGCCCACAGCACCAGGAAACCGATCTTGAAGCTCACACCCATTTTCTATCTCTGCGTGTCCGAACTCACTCCGCTCAGCGCATCACTTCGCCCCTCGGCAACGCCAATTCCCGCCCTGTGTTTCTCGTGTTAGCCAATATAATCGATAGTCCCGTAATTATTCGCGCACCATCGCGTTCGTTAAGGTCATGGCTCAATTACGCGACGGGAGAAGTCGACCCGATTATTTCAATTAATTCACATCGAGTCCCTGTCGCAGCCAGTGCAGCGTAATCAGCATCGGGTATCTACGGACGTGAAATGATGGATGACGTTCGGGAAGTTCCTGTGATACTTGGAAAGCGATAGCACTGTACGCGACCAGCCGTTAGCGCGATCGAAAAGAGGATTCTCCGTTCGATCCCCGCCTCGGTTTGATTAGTTCCCGGCTGTCGATCGGAGCCTGGCTCTCTCTCTCTCTCTCTCTCTTTCGCTCTCTAGCGAACGATACCTGGCCGCTCGAGCCTGAGCCCTCTAAATGGAAACGAGTCCGATCTTACGAGGCGTGTGATCTTGAGCAACAGGTTGGCGCCGTGTGTCGACCCACGCTCGCCGATTTCCAATCCGCGTCACTCGTTTCCCGTTCCACCGTGGCAAGTGCGAAACCGTGCGAGATTCGATCGATCGATCGATAAACTGTCGTTTCGGCAACGAGTCGCCTCGTATCAGCGGCGTTTTATCGCCACCCCGATGGGACTAGAAGCCGAGTCCCCGCGATATTGTTACAGTATGCACGACCATCGACGATTCCCCGCGTCCTGCCAGGGAGTCGTAAGGAGCGCATTCGCGTCAGCCGATCGAGCTTCCTTCTCGCCGACTGCCCCGATCCCCGTAAACTCGGAGTAGCCTGATCCTTGGAATTGACGGAGCCGATCGTCCACTCCTTGCGCTTGGAAAAACAATTTCGCGCGATTATCGACGGCGACCGGCGATCGACTTTCACTCAAACCGTACTTTCCCACCGTCCGTTAGAATCCTTCCGTTTTAACCCGACGATCTTGATGGAGAACAGAGACGAACGATCGCGAACGTTCCACACGCGAGACACTGGCCGGCACTAATGTTTCGGAAACGCTCGGGAATCCACTGTCACGGATCACTTGGCTGCAACGTAGAATCGCGATTACCGCGGCGACTGTAGGCCGTCTCGCGATAACCGTTCGTCAATCGGGTGGTGTCGATTCAATCGCCGATCCGCTGTCGAGGGAGCTGTCACAGGATCGCTCCGAAGAATAACGCCCGATGCTCGCGGATCTCTTCCGATGGACCGGTGGAAGCGGGTAGGCGGCTCGGTTGACGGGTGCACCGAACCGTGCACGCGAGATTAACCGTTGCCAAAAGCACTGTCAACGCGAAGTCAGCGGCCCGCTCGATATTCAGGTTGGCACGGCGACTATCCGCGATCCTGCGCGAGAGTGAGAGAGCAGTGGTTGAGGTGGTGGCTGGTCGCGTGGAGGCACGCGCTGGACTGAGGAGGGCTAAGTGTGGATGCTGCAACTACAACGTGTAGGCGTAAGTCGCCTTAGACCAAGGGACCAAGAGGGAGAGAGAGAGATGACCGGCTGGATGTGTGTGCACCGACAGCCTCGCACACACGCTCCCGCCTCTTTCGGTGCAGGCTCGTGTGTGTTCTCGTGCCGTCTCGGGGAGCACGGAGGGAGGGGGGTGAACGAGAGAAGACAGAGAGAGGAGAGAAACTTCACCAACACAGCCAGGCGGACGTGTCTGCCACGTGAGTGCCCAACATGAGTACTATATGTGGGTGCTATTGACACACTTATACGCGCACCGATCCATGGAAGACATGGGCGCACGGTGCCTAAGAGGTGCACGATCGCCCTGACATTAGAAGCAAATGGGTCAAATTTAATGGGTTAAATTTAATATGTTTTCCATATTGCGTCTCAGTCAACGGATATCTATGATCTTCCAAGCTGTTGCGTCGCGAGTCTAGGAGAATCGTGGGACGACGCGCGGGGAATCTGTCGCGAGATGCTACCCTTCGCAGTTAAGATGCCCAGAGTCGTTTTGCTTGTGGTGGATTCGGATGAATTGTCGGGACGTCAACCCCTAAATCGAGCAGCGCGTGTTGCGTGCAGATCGCGTTTCAGCGGCTGGACACGGCGGGGATTTCGACAACGTGGGTGACGGCTGGCCAGGCGAAAAAGGGGGCATCCGGGTGAAACGATCTAATCTATATCAACTTAACGAGCTACAATCTCGGGCGGTTGGTAATTGATGGCGATCGATAATACCGAGTCCCGTTCGCGCGGTCACTCCGCCACGCGTGGAGCTCCGAGCGTCACCCACGAAACGGTGGGAATCCTTCTTTAACGAGTCCGTAGAGGAAGTTAATGGGTCGACTTCGACGTGACAACGTACATGGAAAGAGGCGCGCTCGGTGCCCGCTTATTTATGATAATAGTTTCCCCCGCGCGGGGCAGAACGCGAACCAAGACTGATCTACGGTGTCGTCAGTTATGGTACATCATAATTTCCGCGGATATTTATACGCTCGCGTACAATGTTATGCAGCACCGCGCGCTGGGCGTGGATGGAATGAGATTCTTGTCTTGCCAACCAGATATGGTCTCCAGTTTCGAACGTTCGCGGACATGATCCACAAAGTGGATACTAGATCTCTGCCCCGGCGTGGAAAACGGTGGAGCACCCACGCCTCGGTCTTACTATTCCGCGGGAAAAACTGAGAGCCGCGTTATCGATCAAAAGTCTACATGCATTTGCATTATTTACGCTGCGCTCGTGAATACACAATGAAGCCTGGATCGCTTCTAAATTTTCGCCGAATACACCATACGTTCGTATACCTCAATTCATAATTTTTTAGTGATGAATAGCGATTCCCATTGAGGAACTTGCAGCAGGCGGGGGGGGGGGGTGTAGCTCCATTTTAGATAGCTTTTGAATTATGAGGTGTAACATATGTAAAAAAATCTACATTGTTTGATGCAAATCCGATAACAAATGTGCGATTTATTGCAAATTTTGAATCTGCAGCTGTTACTGTTTTGTACAACATTTTTGTTTCGGGCAGCTCCACATTTGAAAAATTCTCCAAAAATAGAAAAAAAAAATTATCAATTCAATAACTACAGCTTATTGTGTGAAAAAATATATTTTACAATTAGCAATATTCCTCTTTTCAATAGCAAATTAAAGCAATCGTTTTATAAACATTTTCTTCTAATTTACTCCAAGTTGGTAACGGTGGAACTGCACCCGTCGTGCTGCAAAGTCCTCAATTCAACCCTAACACCTTACATGGACCCTACCATTAAAGAAGACACAACTCTGAAAATCACAAGATAAAAGATGTAGGGGAAATTAGGACAAAACCGGGTACCTGGGTAAAACCGGGACGTGCTATTATTTTTAAAACGGCCTTAAATTTTTCCGTGTCGTTGCAGCGACATATTGTCACGATATGCATTGTTTCATCAACAAAAGACTTGTGTGTTTTTGAAGGCTCTGATTTAATTTTCGATAGTTAAGAAACTTCAACACTTTTAGCAGTGTTCAGGTAAGTACTTTTTTGTGTAAATTATGTTAATTGTTGCATATTAAAGTGTAAATAACTAAGACAGTTTGTACTTCGCCCTGGTATTGTTGATAATTCGTAATATTTACAAAATTGTATGCTGGTGCAAAACCGTACGGGGTAAAACCGGGTACCTACTTAGTTTTTGACAAAATGTATATAACAAAGAAACGAAAAAAAAGGAAGTTATCTGAATTAAAACTAAATTTTAATAAAGGACTACAACTAAAGAGAAAGAAAACCACAAAATTAAACAAAATACGGAAGGATAATGATAACAGTGGTGATGAAGACGGTGAAGAAATTTGCATTCATATCCAAGAATCCTATGGTTCATCCAAATTGAATGAAGGTTGGGTGCAGTGTACAGCTTGTTGTAAGTAGGCTCACGAAGGCTGCACTGGTTGGGGGCCTGAAAAATTAAACGAATTCCGTTGTTATAGGTGCTAAGGCCAGTTTTTAGTATGGTACCCGGTTTCACCCAGACCATGGGGTAAAACCGTAAAAACGGACCATATTTTAAATCGTAATTTTCTTGTATTTATTATTGCATTAAAAAAAAGGATAGGTATATACTATTATTTAATAAAAAGTTTATTCTAATGAATCCTAATTTCAATTTCTTTTTTACATTAATAATGTCAAAGTTATGAGCTTTTATCCTCAACGTCCCGGTTTTGCCCCTACTACCTCTATTATACAAGACACTAAGTAGGAACATTCCCCCCTAATACGATTACCTGCTAATAAAATATTGCCACCCGACTGCAAGAACAGATTTTAAAGCATCCACGGTTCTCAACGCACAAACGTACAGTACAAGAACTTTCTCAACACCATATAAGGGGGTGGCCAGAACTGGTCGTTGAAAATCAGAACGACACTTGTAAGAATCGTTGCGAGACAAATACAAGAGCGCACCACTAAGCGAACAAAGCGTATAACACCAGGAAAAGTCGGGTAGAGAATGAAAATGTAGAAAGTCTGCGAACCAGCATACAGGAAAAAGAAACTTTCACGTCACTTTACCCTGTCCCGACGACACTTCTGTCTAACTCCAACTTTCCAGCAGTGACGCGCGATTTCATTAGCCCGGTCGACCAATTTACTCGGCCCAGCCGGGCAATCCGTTTCCCTCAATTCGCTCATTAGAGCGGCTAATAGGGCGGCGAGCGCGCGCGTGCCCGCGCGAGACATCAGGAAACGTGGGCATTTCGATAGGCCAGGAATCTCGTGTAGTGCCAGGACACAGTGTCGGACCAGTTATCGTGACGCGATAATGAAACACAGATCCGTATCTGGCCGACGTTCGCCCACGTGGCCGCGGCGGAATGCAGGCCTGGGCTAGTGGCATTGTTGGGGGAATATGCATCGATGGTAATAGGCAACGGTGACGCTAATGAATGCCTTATGGCACGATCCGTACCGTATCGCCGCCGATTAAACGAGATTTCTCGCACGGTCGAACGGCCCGGATCCGCGGCTGGCACGCGATCGTTTTCGAAAGGAACAGCTCTGGAAACGCTTCTATAGGGGCATTAAGTCCCCCTACCCACCTCCTCCACCACCCCCCCCCCCCCCCCCCCCCTCCCAGCCACGAGGCACGCGGCCTGGCACGATCGCCGACGAGCAAAGCGAATCGCTCCTCGATGCCCACGCTCGCGCGCGACATATCGCCGCGGATCGTTTCAGCCGCATGTCCTTGTGCATGTCCTTACCTCGTGTCCGCGGATCGTATCCCCGAAGGGCGTGGTGTGGACGTTACGCCGCGGGATTGTCTCGTATCTTCCATCGGAATAGTCAGTTCCCGAACGCATAATATCCTGCCAAGTGTTAATGGCGCAATTCCACGCCGGAGTATATCACAATGTCCGTTACAGTTATGGATTTCGTTATAACACCGCCGCGCGCCGTCCCTCCCGTCCTACCACGGGGGAAACGATTTTTAGATCGGTATCTCGCTTGGCCTATCGCCGCCATCCGCGGTTACCCCATCGTCGAGCCAGTAAATTCTGCGCGTCGGTCGCTTATTACACGCTGGAACAAATTTCGAGCGATAAACACGTCCGAGGTCCGCTCCTACCGATCTTTTCGCGCGACCGCGGAGGCGCATCTTCGCGCCGGTAATGAGATCTAGGATTATCCCGAGCGTTCTTGATAGCGTTAAAGGGACGAGCGTGACCGCCGAGCGATACCGATTTTTTTCGACGCAACCTGTTTTGTTGTACAGGGCGGTGGGGGGGGGGGGGGGGAGGGAGGGGGAGAGAGGGGTTACACGGGAGAGAGCACGGTAGACAAATCGTCGAGCGAGGGGAGTAAAATATGGCGATGGAAAGACGAGACAAGCTACCGCGCCGACTGATCCGCCAGCTAACGAATGGATCGATTTGCGTGGCTCGTTAACAATACACGTAAGGAACGCTAATGTGCCACTTTGTTTCGGTCGACCTCGCCGCGATGAGGCTGTCGTGGCCGGATAAAAAGAGAACCAGATCTCCGTTGGCTCGGTCTGGCCCGTGGGGCACGGCTCTCGCCCCGCGACCATATCCTTGTCGGTGATGGCGCGCACCAGCCGATTATCCTTGTTGGAGCGGGACAGTAAGTACGTGTACGGTTGATTAAACTAATCTTATAAGCTCTCCGATCTACAACGAGCGGTAGCATCGGAAATTATTGCGCCGCGTATTTGTCCCCGTAGTCAGGGGCGAGGGGAGGCCAGCCGCGTCCAGTTTATCGTTTATTCGCGGCGCACGACGCGATCGCCGCCTCGGCTGAATTTATTTACCGTACACGGAGCGCGCGTTACATACGCGTCCCGTCTCGGATAGAGTGGATCGAGTGGGGGGGGGGGGAGCGAGTCGATGACGGGGAAACGAGGATGAGTTATGTCGAGCGTCGCCTCCGGGCTCTGCGTTACAGCTCGAGCCACCCTCGGTCGCGGCTTCGTCGCGGGAACCTACAAATGCTCGCGTGCGCGTACCTCGTAACGCTTGGCGCGGTTCGGCCTTTATATGTTTGTCAAGGGCAACGTTGAGTAATACGATTGTCGGTAGATACGAGTGCCGCGACTCGAGGATCAACGGGGGAGGTGGGGGGGAGGGGGGGGAGGGATCGATCGCACGGGGGTGGGTGGTATCGACTAATCTGCGGCGGGAAGCGTGGATATAATTCGCGTACACGAGGGACGCGACGGCGCTCGAGGAGCGCGGGACATCTCGGACGCGGAGGAACTGTCGGACGTGGCACGCGGTTACTACCGTGCGCATCGGAGCGGCACGCAGAATCCCATATAAAGGCTTGGCACAGGTAGAACGCGGGAGCGCGAAACACGCGACCGCGCGCTTACACGCGTACCCGGGCGCGCGGAGCCCGGCGAGAGGATGCTGGGCAGCTGGCCTGGACGAAGACGAAAGGCGAGAACGGCGGGCCGCGCCACGGCCGCGAGGCATAAAAGGCACACACGGGCGCGCTGGTGTGCGTGTACTTAGCATAAGTCTCGCACCCGAGGCACTCTCTCATCGTATTTCATGCCGGCTATATGCTCGCCGCGGCGAGACCGCCTCTCGTCCTGCTTCCTTCGCCGCGTCTGCCTCCTATTTCTTCCTCGTCATTTTCGTCTCCCTCGTCTCCCGTTCGCGGCACTCGCGGTGGAACCCGTCGAATAGGACTCCTGCCCCCCCCCCCGCTGAGCCCCTTAAACTCCCCCTTCCCCTGGCACTAACGAACAAATCGACGGGAATAAGTCGTCGGTTGTTGCAACGGTGCCACCGCTCTCCAACTTGCACCGTAACCAGTCGATTATGATCTCTCGGGTGTTTGCGAATTATCGCGCGTCGCGGCAATGCACGTCGCGGGAGATTGCCGATCGCCCCTAACTTATTATGGAATTAACAGTCTATTCGAGTAACGAACGACGCTGCTAGGCCCGCGATCCGCGTGGCGTACGGAGGCAGCTCTCGAGAAAGTGGACGTTACGTACAGTAAAGTGGGTACGAGCTGCGAAATAACGGATGAAGGCGAACGAGCGTAAATTGAAGTTCTAGATAGAAAAATGGCGAGCAGTTACGGTCCGGGGCGGAGGGTCCGCGTGCCAAAGTGTACGAAGATTTATGCGAGACTCGGGACATTTTTAAGCAGGATTAATGTAGTTCAAGAAGAACAGCTTCCTGCTTAATCGGCCGTGGCCAATGGACTTATGTCCCCCTCGGCCGAAACGGCTTATCGAGAAACGCGCCGATTCGATCCCGGACGTCGTAATAGCCTAAATTAAGTCCGCGACTCGCATGCTGCTGCCTACGTGTGTACCGTTATCAGAAGGATAATAATGCCTGCATTCTAACGAGGGAGAACTCGCGGGGACACGTGTAGCCACTCGACGTCTTCCTCGATCGAGCACGGCACCCATGGCTCTTGAAACGAAACGTGTACCCAGCTCGGGGGGTGCGAGCTCGACACGAGGGAAGCTCGCACGGTTAAAGATCCCCTAGAATTTCTTAAGCGCCTTATCTCGACACCGGTGGAGATCGCTGATACCGTGCAACAACTCCGGAGCTCGAATCCGTTTCAGAGTTGACGCAAACTGGCCACTTTCCCCGGTAATGAGCCGTATATCGACCGTAAATCGCGATCGTTCCACAATTCAATCTTAATGCGACCGCAGTCCAGCTGACTGCGACTGCCGCGGCGCGTTATCGAACTCGAGGAGCATCGGGTGGTTGTACCTACACCCAGAACCATCCCGCGACTGGATCCCCCCGTTTTACGAGGCGTACGTTCTCGTAAACCGGGTGGACGACAACCGCGAACGATTGACCGAAAACCATCACCGCAACCGGACTATCTAGCGCTTTAGATTCGACGTCCGCGCCAATTACAGATATTCGCTGGGCCCCCATCGCGTGTACACGCGAGGAAACTTTACGCTAGGCTGGCCGTTCGTCGCCGTGACGGTGGTCGTGGGTCCGTTTAATGACGGCCGTTCGAAGGGGGTAGGTAGTCCGGCCGGTAATCTTAAACCGAGAAAACGAGCGTGCACGCGCGAGCGTCGGTGGAAATGAAATACGGGTGGGAGACGGACGCGCGGACTTAATTTAGGTTGTTACGACGGGGGCCCGGCGAGCTCGCGGAAAGGTTGCTGTTTAAGCGATAAGTCATTCGGACGATAAGCCAGCGCAGGCTGCGAGCGGCCTGCGGAACCGTAAACGGCGCGAGGAACATCCACAGCGCAGGATTAAACTTTCACGAAGAAAAATGTACAGCCGCGATTGTGCGGACCTTTATAGCGGTCGATGAGGTACGCGCGACGGGAAATGTAAATACCGATGGGAAACGTCCACGAGCGATCCCGTTGCCGAACGATCTCGCGGCGGGGCACCTCGAATCTCCGCCTCGTGACCACGTATTCCGAGGCACGTGTAATTACGCAGGTTTTCCCCGGCTGGAAAGCCACCACCTATTATTACGACCGCTTGACAGCGTTCTTTTCCTCCCTGAAGTCCCTGCCAGGGGCCGTTTCAGGTGGAGACGATTGGATCCCTGGGGGATCTGTCTCGTGGAGAACAAACGAGACGCAGGAAAGGAAAGGTGTGGTCAGTGACAGACGGATATCTGGCTGGCTTGAAGCCAACCAGACAGCAGACGTGCTTCTTGTAAGTAGGTATATAGGTAGCCACATCCTTGTATCTCGCGAACCACTTATTGTTAACCACTGCACGCGAAACTTTAGGACTTGCATGACAAACGATTGCATCCGTGCTGTATTATTCTTCTTTCCGAGATTATAGGGTAAATCCGGGAGACGTGGTCGGGCCGGAGAGTTGGTCGAGTCGCTATATTTCACACTCTATAGGTAAAAACGAGTTAAAGTGCAGACCAATTACTTCTCTAGAAGCCAAACAGTTCAATGAATTGCGTTATTTCGCTTCCTTCTGTGTTTTTCTAGATTTATAGGCTATAAAGAGTAAATTGAGGTTACATTTAATCTTTTTTGTCAAACATCGGGGTACAGAATCGTATTTAAAATATACTTCTAAGTTTATTTTCGTTTAATGTTTAGGATAATAAGATAGAGATATTGAGGGACAAGGCAGCCAAAGTATTTGGCCATATTAACTATTCCTCTCAAAGCTAACGAGAAGACCATCTCTCGCTGCAGAAAGGAGAGATGGTCGAGTTTTGATTTCTTTATTATTTTTGTTTATTTTTTATTTTTTATTATTATTTTATTATTATTTTTGTTTATTTAGTTTATTTATTCAGTTTTGTATTCATTTGCCTTGCTAATCGCCGGTAGGTAGTTACTTTTTCTTTGGATGTGTTCTTTAGTTGTTTAGCGTAAACAAATTAAATATCAATGAATCTGTAGTTGTATTCACTCATAAATAATTTTGCTTTCTTCTTTGTTATTTTTCCATGAATAATTATGGGAGTGGTCTCTGCCAACGACGAAAACGTTTTGTCCCGGCACCTCGGGAGTGGTGGTCAGATGTCACGACTTCAGTTCTCAACCCGCTATACAGTAAATATTGTCTTAAAGCAAATATCGACCAGTTTTTCTGAATCAGCATAAAATTCTGAACATATTAGGTTTGTTCTGATGAAATAAGTAATATCTGTATTAGTTATAATAGCCATTTTATATTAGGTCGACCACGTCTCCCGGATTTACCCTATTGACTACGAATTACGGGGCATCGGAGCGTTTATGCGGGGCCACTCTCCCCAGTGGAGAGTCTCCACTGCGTCGGAGGGACGCGACGTGAAAAACGTGCATCGATTGTAACGAAGAGTATACAGTGTATGATTATTAAACGACTGGGGGTAATTACGTATTCGACGGGGGAATAGCGTGTAATTTTCGGGACATTATGCAGCGGCGTGCACGTTAACGAAGAATATTTCGCAGTAACGAAATTCACGATGCAACGGGGCGATCGATCACCTCGCGTTCGTGTTTCCCGGCGTAAACCGACAATTACGGAGTTCTGGGATAAGTCGCGGCGATACGTGGAAGGCGAAGGATTCCGTCTTTCCTCGAAGGGAGATTCGAAGATGACGAGAGGACCGAGCGAAGGGCGCCGCGGCGATCTCTTCGCCAACGAGAGTATCGAAGAAGCGTTGGTGGAAGGAACGAACGGACGAAGCGAAAGAAGAAGGGTGGAGGAGGGGAGGTGATCCCCGGGGGCACGGCATAAATCGCTATGGACAGACAGCATGTTCGACTAATTACAGATCCCTGATTACCGGTGGGCGCGACTCGTTCGACTAATAAAGAAAAAATAAATTAATAAACCACTAATATCGCGGCCGAACGATCTCCGTGGCGCAAGGGGAAAAAAAGGACGTTTATTAATTTATTGTGATCGGGACGCGATAAAGCGGGGACCGCGTGCACCAGCTCTTCGACGGATTCGAATATGTTATCTCACGCCACCTTGCCAGACGTGGAATCAAAACGTTCCGCGACGATCCTCGACGGCTGTTATTAGCTAACATTATTCCTCTCCTATATGAAAACTGCGATTCTCTTTAATATTCAACATTCGTCTCTCGTACAATGTATTAGCGTAAATACACGATTAGGCGAGTTAATATCACCCTTGATCCCATTAATGATTCATTCAAGCCTTGACGGTCCATGCTGATTAATCGGGAAGGTAAAATCGACTCCGCTTCTCTGATACTTGGAGGCTGGAGCGTAGGGAGAAGAGGCGAGGCTGGGTCGTGGCTACGCCACTGGGTGAAAATTGAAGCATCAAAGGAACCGTCGACGAGAATCGATCTCTGGTAAGGATCGAATGGGCGGCGATAACACGGCGCAAAGGAGAGGAAGCCGAACAGCCGCAAGTGGGGAGTGAGACGACGATGGTAGCGGAACACGGTAAACTTCCGCGTGGGCCTCTCTTTACTCTTCAAGATGGCGCCTTGTAGAACGGGGGAACAGAGGCGTCCATCCGTAAGGATTTATTTTCGCGGTATCGGATTCAACCGGAGTTACCCGACGAGGACACTAATGAACTGTGGCGAAACCGGGCCCCGCGTGCCCGTGCCCGTGTGTGTGCGCCGGGACGCGCGCGGGGGCGTTTTCACGAGCAATTAATGCGGTCTTAAAGAGGCTGAGAAACGCCCCCGCGAAGTAGGCACGTCTCGCTCGCCATTTCGATTTAATCGGTTTCGACGCTTCGACACGGCTAATTAATAGGATAGCGTTATCTCCCGGAGGGTCGACTTCATCAGCCCTAAACGACCAACTAATCCCATTGTGTTCTCGGCTTAGATCTTCATTACGACCAACTTGCCCGCAACCTAAGCGTCTAAAGGCCTGCTGATTTTTTCACACTGCTGTACATCATCAAGTCACTGAAATCAATTACGTATAAACTACTAGAGATCACGTGGACACTGTGCAACCACCATCCTTCCGCGGGGCACGGTATCGTTGGTGAAACGTGAAATATCGCTTCGCAACCAACGACTCGCAAACGCTCTCTGGCTGCATAAAAGGGTAAGCCAGCTTATCCCACTACTTAGCACGATGTACTATCAGTCGGACCGCTTCGGGTAGTAAACGCGCAAGGCTTGTCGTTCTCAAGTAGCTCGGTAGTATTGGAAAACTAATAAACTGCTGTATCTCGAGCGAGATTACAGTCGAGCGATCCGCGGGCCAGGGGCGATTGTATGTGCGCCGGTGGCATCGCCGGCTCAAAGGCACCGATGTCGAGTCGTTAACGGATCGGAAACGCGTTCGTTTAATGATTGAGGTATCGAGGCCGGAGCAGCGAATGCCTCGCGATCGACTGCGCCCCCCCTTCGCGCCCCCTTCGCGCAGCAATATTCTATTAAAGTAATAGCCGCGGTTATGGCCGCCGTGGCGAGTAGCCGGGGCAACAAATTCCTTATGGGCGATGTAAATCGGGCTATAAGTCGGGGTAGTTACACTGTTTAGCCAATTAGCAGAATGCGACCGGTTTTCAGGTGCACCGGGAGACAGTTTCCTCGCGTCCGTTTATAAACCGACGCGATGTCTGCTCGCTTCGGCCAATGGACACCCTCCCCTTAATAAATACGCCTCTAGAGCGTAAACATCGGACGGAATACCCCGTGTGCGCGAAAATATAGATCGGTTCGTGGCAGGACGCGTGCTCGCCGTGATCGTCGCCGCGGAACAGCGAAAAGTATTTCTCAACGGCCGCTGGATGGTGGTAATAAAAAATGAGAGAAAGAGAGAAAATAACAGAGGATGCGTGTGCACGTGCACGCCTGAGATTCGCGTCGCCCAGGCGAAGGACAGCTGCGTTATTTTCGGAAAATATTGATATTGCCACGTGGCAGGAATTCGCGGGGATGCATTCCACGGTGCGTCCCTCTGTCTAGGCTCGCGGTTACACCGCGGCGATTGAATAAATATGGAGTGAAGGTGTCATAATGTACGGGGCACAATTCCGCCGGTCCGTCGAAGACAATTTATTTAAATCGCCTAGGGGGGAACGGTGCCGGGTCCAGCCGATCGCGGTTCAACCGGAATCCGTGATGTGGTAAAACCACCGGAAAGTGCGATAAAATTTCGTATACCTACGCATCGCGCGATGCCGTCCCGAGTCACCCAGACGGTCAGGCGACTCGCGAAAAGATTGGGCGCGCATCCGCGCGAAAGTCGAGGCGGAAACCGCTCCGCCGAATTGATCGCGGCCTTGGGATCGCGTAGAACGCTTCAGACGGCACACCGAGAAACCGGTATGCCCAGACGATGACGAATCCAGGCGTGTCCTCGGATCGGATCGAAGCGCGACGCGACACGATCCGACGATAACGAGGCCGTTTTCAAACGCCCGCTGATTATGCACTTGTTGCAGACAGTAAGCGGCATTCATAAGAAGATCCGCGGCTGAAGTGGAGCGAACAGGGTGCCCCCGAGTCGCTGAGCACCGCCTCGGAGGACCTCGGAACGCGCGAGGTCGCCGCGTAGCCAGACGCGTTTCGATGCTTTCAATGCCTCGGAACGAAATCAATCCGAGCCCTCGAATCATCGTAAATTAACGCGAACTGACGACCAGACGTGGCCAAACATCGTTGAACGTCCCCTGCGGCAGGCCACCGACCGGGCATAAAAATGTCACTCGCCGGTTGTCTGTATAATAACATGGAGAAGAACTTGGTACAGCTGCATGAACCTTGTGTTCTCTGGGGAGAAAGGGGAACAGTGTTTCAGGGTTTAGAAAGGTGAAGCCATCCATCACAAACTACGCTAAGCAGTGAAAAAGGCGGGACATCAATTCCAATGGATTTCTGAGAGAATAATTGTGAGGTTGAATCAGGCGTCCGTAGGTATTCACAGAAATGGCACGCGTGAGGGGCGCAACGTTCCAGAGATTAGAAATACGCATCCGGTTTAGCCGAGGACCATGGCCACAGAAAATTATGATGATCCTGCTTAGGTGGATCCATTAAGGAAGACGCATGGTAGCAAGTTTGAACGGTGACATTGTTCTTACCTCCCCATTTGGCTTTCGTGATGTTCTGTTTGTTGCTCGTAGTGGAAAGAGCCATCGCTTCTAGCGGGCGTAAAGATGGAAATTGAGGATGCTGATGGGGGGGGGAATAATGATCGAGGGACGGGTGTAACCGAAGAAAGGCGCGAAGACAGGGTCGTGTCGAGACAGAACCGTCTGTAAACAAGGGATTTCGCGCTCTCATGCGCGAAATAAACGCGAGGCCCACCCACGCATTCTAAAATCCTATTGTTACGAAGGCGTCGCGTGCTGCGTGGCAAATGTACTAGCACCTATATTCCCATTCCTTACTCTCTCAGGTTTCGCGAAAGGACGGAGGACATTATTCACCAACAGATGCAGTCGGCTTTCCTGTGTTTCGGTAATGACACAAAGCTTTGTTGCGACGACGTTATGGGCGTATCAGCGCTGGCTTACAGTCGCATCTCCCGAGGCTTGAAACGTACCTAACTTTTGCAGTCTCTGGCAGAACGGCAATCACGATGGTTTCTGTAGATCCAGAGAATTACCTAGTATACTGTCCACTCGATCGAAGAGGCCAATTTTGTGGATGCCACTCATGAGAGGGAATACTAAAGAACAGTTTTAATTGCCCCATAGGATTTTGAAGTGCTTGTGGAACACATTGGCTGGGACCGACTGAAAGCCACTGACGTCACAGTGTTTCGTAAGCAAAGTTTCTAAAGCCAAACGATAACCAATAAGATTTGGGTTCTGTCGGTCCAGAGCGACTCTCCTTCCCCCCCTCTCTCTCTCCGTACTCACGTAAATCACCCACGTTGACTTCGGCTTAACGCGAAATTTACTGCCACGTCGTGCATACCGTCCACCATGTTGGAATCGCAAACGTTTACGTACGGCAGGCACATTTTGAAGCCCGAGCCGATATTTATAGTGACTCACGCGCAACGCTCCCTCTTTGCCACTATAAATTCGCATCGATCGTGAGGAGGCTCGATAAACGTGGACAGGGATCGCGGTAACGTAGGAAAATCGAAGAAACGTACGTATACCTACACTTATACTTACTATAATACCTACTCGTATCCCAGCGAAAGGATCTCACCGAGCTAATGTACACGTCACGTGGCAGATGTCCCATCAGACGTCAGCGACGTTACACGGTATTAATTCGAGCGATACGATCGATTCTCTGAGTGTACAGTGTACACGAGCACAGTAAGTTATACGGCATCCCACCAGGTAGATTACGAGTTGAAAAAAGCCAGCTGAATTCCTGGCGCGGGGTGACGGCCCGTGGTGAAATCGATTCGGATCTACCCCGTTTGCTGGTAGGCAGGCTTAAAGCGACTTAATATGTTTATCAAACGGCGCGATCGCTGCCAGCCCATTCGTCACGTCCGTGACACGTGACGAGTGTGCGCGCCCCGCGTCGGCCTAGAATCCCGAAGGACTAATGCCGCTGATTCCCCAAAGGACATTCAGGAATGCACGACCTACGCGCACAGTGTGCGCCCGTTCCCTCGCTCCTGTGCACGTACGGCGCGGCTCGGCCCGTGTGTTATACCTACCTGAACAGAAAATCCTCGGCTCTCGAGGCGAGCACACGAAAGAGCGAAGGAAGGAGGCCGAGGTTGAAAAAGACGAATGGTAGACAAATATGGGCAGGACGGTTTCTATGTGCACTTCCCATTACCGGGCACCCACGCACGCCAGGGTAACGCGGGCCCCAAGAAGTGCGTCGCACTTAATGGATTCTCGAGATTGAATTTATCTGGGTATTCACGCTACGACCCGGCGCTGTACACGGCCTGAGCACCGCCCGCCTCTAATCCGAACTTAACGAGTATGAATATTACGCGCGGCATCGGTGATATTAATAATGCCGATCGTAACAACGCGATCGCCGCGCAATAATGGAGCCATCGGCCGGGCACGATAACGCGAGATAAGAAGGATAATCTCGCGGCTTAACGACCGCGCGGATTTCTTCGCGATATCGGATACCGATTACTCGCGGGGTGGCTATCCCAGGAGCAGGGCCGTCGTCTAGAGCAGCCGGCCGTTTTCGTATCTCGTCGAATGGAGAGTCGCGCGACGCTCCGAAACGAGTTCCCCCCTCCGTGCTTGTATCGGCAGGATGGGTTCCCGGCGATGTTAAACAATGCAAAGTACACGGGGATCAAGGGAAAAAGGAGAATGAACCGCGAGAGCGGGCGGATAAACAAGAAAAATATTATCCGACAGTCTCTCGCCAGCGGGCGCATCCTGTACCCACGTGTGAATTATGCAAATGTTGGCAGAGTGTGTCCTGCTTTAATCGACCCCAAAGAGTGTCGGTGAATCCGTTGATGACGTGAAGGAGTAATTGCTATCTGAGTTGCAGGATATCGAGAAAGACATTTTATAGTGAATATGATTTCTTGTCTCTCCCGAATAGGGGAGTAGGGTAACTGTACCTAATATCGCCACTGTTCCTAATATCGCCACCCGCTATATCTTGCAAAGTAAGCTCTAAAATTTATCGGTTATGCACTGAATTAGTACCTAAACATATGTAGGAAGACATACTGTAATTGCAGCATCATGTGGTCAGCAATTACAGAAAGAGAAGTATTTTAGTGAATCTTAATAGTGTACAAATTTATTGAACTGCCACAATTTTACATCACATTCGGAGAAGGTAAGTCTAATAATTTCGTGAATGCAAGGATATCTACTAGAAATACCTAATTAATGATGTACTTCAGGAATTAAATCGATTCAAATATTTTCCGTAGTGAAAATAATGTTTTTCTTTTAGCAGTATGGATGTTCTCAATACCGCCTACCGCAGAACAATGGTTTCGATGTAATGTTTGTTATAGGTGGGGTTACGAAATGTGCCGAGCAACCGTAATAAACTTTATTTGCCCAATATGTACATCGGAACGTAAAAAATAAAATATTTTAAAAATCTATATTTTTAAATTTCTATATTTTTCTAATAAAAATGAAATCAAAGATGCATAAAAATACATTTATAGAGCAAGAAATAATAAAAACACATGTGAAAATGACTTTAAAAACATATATATATATGAATTAATCAATATTTCTTAAGTTGGCGATATTAGGTACACTTTTTTCAGAACCCGATTTTTGCATGTCTTACGTTTGTTGAGTCCTAATTAAAAATTTGTAGGTTTCAACGATTCTAACTTATGCTACATGAAAGATGAATAATTTCTCTTTACTTTGATACGAGCTGCATGCAAAAATATCAATTATTATTCAATTGACAGCGATTTAACTTTTGCCTGGCGATATTAGGTACAGTCACCCTACTCTAAACGCCAGATGGGATCTAATATCTGACATTAGCTATATCTGTGATATTTGAAACACTACTAGCTGTTATTCCGCGTAAACCATAGAGAGGATAGAAAAAGCAACAGATTCATTTAATATTATTTTTTTCGTCTTACTTGAGGGAAACCTTGAGGGGGAATCCTATTTTATGGGCTAAAAACATAGCAAAATTTAAGATTTTTTTTAAGAAACTAGCATTTCGAATCATCTGAAATTTGGACCCTGTTTTTCTGCATCCTTGAAGAAGTTGCAGTTTTTTTTTTATTCATTTTTAACAATATATATTGGAATTATGCATCACGCAGCGGAAAACTCGTCGCCTGCTGGTGTGCATGATATTTACTTTCCTGGTAATTTGGGACAGAAAAATGAAACGGCGTTTTACTTTGTACATATGTAGTTTCAATTTGATAAACCAGAATACCGCTAAATTCTATACTTCTTTTGTTACATAAGAAAATTCGCGCAAAATTGGATTGCAAAAATTAAAGGTTCAGGCCTTTCAATTTGAAAACTCTCCACACTGTTCAATAATTTTTTTGTTTTTTTGCTGGTTTATAAATTTGAAGCTTCATATGTATAAAATAAAACGCTGTTTCATTTTTCTGTTTCAGATTACCTGGTAGATAAATATCATGCACACCAACGGACGATGAATTTTGCGGGGCCTAATGGTCAATCATGCATAACTACGATATTTATGCTTAGAAATTAATAATAAAAAAACCTGCAGCTTCTTCAAAGATGCATCAAGACATTGTCGAAATTTCAGATGAACCGAATCATGGTTTTTTAAAAAAAAAATCCCAAATTTTACTATGTTTTTAGCCCAAAGAATAGGATTCCCTCTTAAACCCTTAACCGACGGCGTCCCACTTCGTGACATAAATGGTGACGTGGAGTCTCGCAGACTCCTCTATAATAATTTGACATTGTCAGGCCTAAATTTATTTTAAACATATACTGGAGTTATTAAGTAGTGACTTTATTACATATTTGAAAAGATACTTTTGCATGTTTGGTTTTAGACTCAATTTTGGTTGGCCACTAAAAATTGTCTCCGTGACACGACATATTCTACAACAAGGTCACATGCAAAGAAGAAAAATAATTCTGCAGGAGATTTCCAGACTCCACCTACATTGCAACTTGCAACTACTTAAAAAGGCACACAATGGTATCTACCTCTTAAATCCAAAGATCAACCATGTTGCCCCCGCCAACACACTTCAGCGTTCATCTGGATGATTCTTGATAGCGGTACGTTCGAGTGGATCGATTAAAACGCGACACTCTGTATAGGATCCGTGCTTTTTACGGGCCATACGCCAAGGGAAAAGAGAAAGAGAGAATGGCACAATGGCGTGGCGCAAAAGTCGCGCGTATTTTAAGCCGACGTCCCACGTGTCGAACGTTAAACGCGCGCCAGGCGAACAGCATAACTCGTATCGCGGTTCCCGCGATCTCTTTTTCAGATCGCGCTAGTACCGGTTTCCCGAATATGATCTAATCCTCCTGGCCGGTCGCTATTCGCGTCCGAGCGTTTCCGTCTGCGGGAGCACAGCCACGCGCGCCAGATATGCAAATACGAGCCGACAATTTGTCGCCCAGCGCGATCGCCGCGATCCACGGCCCACGATGGTGAAAAATCGCATCGCATCGCGATCGACGATAGCCGAGGGAAACGCGTTAAGCCGCCCCTGGGCCCATTTGTAAAACGCGACGCGGAACGACATCGATCGACTTAAGATACACACTTCCACGGATCTCGCTACCTGAATTACAAGTCCGATTCCGTATCGACACTTATAATCTCACTGCATCATCCTCGAGCTCGTAAACGCGCGGGGATTAAAGAGAGGGAGCTTGGCGTCGCGGTGAAAAACCGCGCGACAACTCGGCCATTCCGCTGGTAATTACGTAATCGCCGGTAACAAGATGGGAAGCCCGCGGTTCGACGTCGTATTTACGCGGTGCTAGAAAGCCAGATTAACTGGAACACGAAAATTAATCGATACCAGGCGAGGCGCGGCGACCGATACAAGTAAATACACGTGTAGATAACCGTATCTACGAATGCGAGCGGGATCGTTTCGCGCGTTGCATAAGTCACTCGCCGTTGAGATATCAATAATTTCGCCCGCCCGTTTGCGCGCAGATAAACCCACTTGTCCGCGTGGATTATTAGGAGCTAGTCTCGACTCGCGATCCAGCGACTTTTCGATCGCGCAGACTAACGAGCTCGATCCCATGGAAAGTTGCGCGCGTGCAAGCCAGAACGGGACGACGAGCGGGGCGAAAAGCTTAAAAAGAGTCCGAGCCAGGGGCGTCGTAACGTAACTCAGCACCGGGACCGTTTCCTCCAGGAGGTTGTAGCCACGTATCAAATATGCAAATGCGAGTACATAATTTGTCGTTTGCGCGAGGGCGCGAGCCGCACCGGCTGAAAGCCCGCGTGGAAAAAGGAGTACACAATGCCGGCGCGTTCCGCACGCGCTACGGCGGCGGCCCACTCGCGGACAACCACGAGCAAGTCGAATCGAGTCCGCATCCACTACGATCAATTCCAAATCAATTCATCTGCCAGCGACACTGCGCGAGTGTACGCCAAGGATTTACAACGGGGCAGGAGAGGGAGCGTAGATTTCCATCGGATAACGTCCATGTAGACTACACGGCTTTATTACTTAGAGGCTGTCGAGGGACATTTCTCTTCCTCGTCTCCCCCGTCCACTGCGCTTGGTGGATGAATGGCAGGGATGATCGGTAACGAAGGGATTCAAGTTGGGAGTGGAAGTTTCAGGGGGTTGGTCATTTCAGTCATTTGATGTGTGGACGGTGAGCACGACGGTTGAAGGTATCAATGGCTAAACTTTGAGAGCTTATTCCACCTGTTTTTTTTTTCCCCTAGATTAGATCGAAATCGGCCCCAGTCGAATTGACTGCAGCCGAGTCCACGTCGAGTCCAGTCGAATCCAGTCGGTTCGTCGACAACCGGCAGCGCACGCTAGGTATTTATAGCGAGGCAAGAGGGAAGATGCAAATTCCCATCAGATAATGTCCACGACGAGTACACGGCTCTATTACTTGGCGGCTATCTGCAGACATTTTTTCCCCTCCCCGAGATTTTTCCATACAGAGCCAATGAAGTTTTCAGCCTCCCCCTCTTATCTCCATCTCGTTCCGCCCGACTTTTCTTGCCCCCTTTTCACGATAACGTAATTGGCGCGCGAAATTATCTGATTCGTGGGCTCACGAGCCGGATGCCCGGAAGACTCCTCTCATCAGAGCGATTTCTTGCGAGCCACGTTACCAACGACCGTGTTCTGCGCCGCGAGATTCCCGCGAGCGAACGCGAGGCTGGCCAGAAATTTATGAAAACACAGACGTATTAACGCCTTTTTCCTGTTTTAATGCGGCCCCGTGTTTAACGCATCCCCGAGCGAGAGACAAGGAGAGGGACAGCCTTGCCCGCCGCTATTCGAAAAAGAAGCTTAAAATCGAAGCATCGCAGAACGAAACGAATGCTTCCTGCTCGTTTGAAACCAGTATCGAAGCAATATTCGACAACCACCTACGCGTACCCCCGTGGAGAAAGTTGCCCTTCGCCTTCGAATTTATTGCAATCGTTGCGGTCGCGCGAGTATCCGGTAGGAATCTCGCCGCCCTTAATTTCCCCCGGGATACGAGGGGGACATAAAATTAAAACGCTCGAACGGGTAAACAACCACGGATGCACCGCCACTTATCCGGCAGCCTGATGCCAGAAATTTCGCGATCGTTCCGGACGCTCGAAAAATATATTGCGCATAAGGGGCCGTTACGCGGGGACCGATTCGGCGACGAGGCACCGAGCCGTTCGCCGCGCCCTAACATCTCAAAAATCGCGCGAATAACGACGCTCGTGCTACGAATATGGCGTTGGAGCTAGCGAGCCAGCCGTCACGTTCGGTCGAACCGTCTCGTTTGTCAGCCCGTCCAACGATACCACCGATCGTTATTCGCGGCAATGGTAGAACGAGAAAACCGTTGCGCCGCGGCGACCAAGTAGGTATCGCGTCCCATGCAGCGCGCGATCGCCTTCTCCGCTCTTCCGATGAAGACATTCAAGCGCGAGCGGGCGCACGGTCGTCCCGTAAATTTCCCAACAGCGGCAGATACGATCGCGGCCGCGAATAATTTCTGGATCGACCCTGAATCCCCCCCCCCCCCCCCTGGTTTCGGTATCCTGTTTTACGAATCCCATCGAACAATAGGCAGCCGCGGTGGCGGCTCGCGGATGGCACGCGTTTTACGGCTTATTAAGCTACAAAGGCGACAGTTGGTGGGCAAGAATGAAAAGGAGGAACGTTCATTTTTCTACGGGCCAAACTCGCCGAGGGGCAAGCATCGCGGCGGGATGATCGAAGGTGAAGAGGACCCGTCCGAGGAATTCCATTAAATATGTAAAGCACCGTCATTCTATATGGCCGTTTCGGTATAAAACTGGCAGCCGAGTGTCTTTCACTCGGCCCGTAAATCGCTCGTGGGTGGAGTGCGACGAAGAAAACGAGATGGATAAAGGGAGGAGGAGGGGGGAGGCAGGCCGAAAAAGAAGTTTTCCAATTGGCCAACTGGCTGGATGCTCGCTCGCGTCGTAACTCCTGTGTCTTTTACGACGCGGCTCTGAGATAACGGACCGCAAGCGTTGTTTTTCGCTTTCCTTTTGCCCCCCCCCCCCCTTCTTTTCGGGCCCAAGCTCTGTCTCCTTCCTTTTCCATTCCGCCCGACGGGGCGAGAGCGCGACTGCTCCTCGTCGCCAGAAATCATAATCTACGCGCGGATGCATTCGACAGGAGCGCATCTCCAACCCTCCCGGCGTCGTAAAACTAACGCTTTCGCCCCGGAGCGGAGCGTCAATTGTCTTCAGTCGAGCACAAAGCAATACTCGTAAAAATACCCATCGCACAGCCGCTAACTGAACCTTGTTTGTTATTCGACGTTTAACAGCGCGATTCCCCGAGCGGCGCGGGTAAGCGAGCGGAGCTACATTTTAACAACGGACAGTGAGTGTCTCTGGACCGCCGTTTATCGCTCTGGAAGCAGAAAACTTAAACGTATCTACCCGCGGCGAACATTGAAATAAGAGCAAGAGCCGCTACCGCGGAGAATAACGTCTAAAACTGGAGTGTTTCTTAAACAGCTCGCGAAGACCTATAATTTCAGGCAGGCCTCGTTAAAATAGCGCGTTTCCATCCTTAGACCTCTGCTCATGAATATATTATATGAGACGCAGTCAAAGACCTGCTGGATGGTCAGCCTTCTGTTAGCTCTGAGTCACTAAACGGTCCCACTGATAAGTCCCATCTAACACGTGGATTCGTCACTCTGCTCACTTTCCATCTCGCGGTCTGAATTCGGAGACCCGTGTTGCAATGTAGCTGGCGCTCGAGCTGGCTGCTCGAATTCCGACGGAGCTCCGGCCGAAAACTGTGGGAAAATCGGCGCCAACCGCTTCGGCGACACGTCGAAGATTGTGTTCCGGTAGGTAAGCTTTGAAGGCGTCATTACGTGCGAACGACATCCCGCTTAAGTGGCCCATTTATATCTCGGGGTGCATAGCACCGGGCACGTAGGAATTTATAAGCTATAATATTGCTACCACGGTAGTAAAGCGTACCAGTATATATCAGCGCCGCGAAAATGATCGTCCCCGGGTTCGTACGGCGTGCATACTGCCCGATTTTATTGCCGTCGCGACGATCACCGTTTGTCGCTTTTCTATATGGAGCAAGCAGCCTAGTCCGTATAACTATCGGCCAGCCCCGTCTCGACAGTCTACCGGCACGAATCCACCTCGGGGCCTGTTCGAGTACCTACAGAGGGATCCCCTATCGAGAAGCGATGAATTCTAACAGTAAATGTCGCACGTTAACAGCCGCGGCCGACGTTGTTTGTTAACGTTCGATCCGCACCGCGGATGATTGCTCATTATATCTCTGTCGAGCGGTTAAGGTTGTACAAGGCGTTGCAAGCGTACGGGGGATATACATATACCACGAGTGGTTAAGGGGGCTCGTGGGAAATGGTGAAAAGTCTTAATCGACGCGGGATCGTTGGCTACTAATTTGAATTATAAACTTGAATACCGTAGAATGATCGATATCTCGTGTTTTACCTAAGTAGGTATGGAGCAATTGAACCCGCGAACTTCTAAACTCTAAAGCCACCTGCATTGAAGTTGCAGCGAAATCGAGCCCGTAACTGCCGCAAGCCAGCCGTACACACAATGCAATGTCCTGTGGTGTGACGCGGGTTCGAGGAAAAAGGAGAAAGCGCAGGGAGGAGGGTTACAGACGAGCCGATTCAAATGAGCGCGTCAGGACACGAGCGTGAATACAACTCTATCGGTGGAATACCGCCTACCGTATTATCGCGCCTCGCTGCATGGACGTCCGCGAAACCTAAGTGCCAATCGGGCAGTGCATTAGACAGCTGCTCGTAGCGGCAGCCGGCCGATAATAAGGTCCATCGACGGCGAGAGATAAGGATACACCGTAGGGCGGACGACGGCGACGTGGACGACGACGAGAGGCATCGACACGTTCGCGTCGGTGGTTCATCGTTAAGATCGAAGACCTTGCTAGCTATCTACGAGATGCGGCGTGCACGCACGCACGCACGCACGCACGCACACTCGCCAGCAGAGCGTGGGCGAGCCACGCGACCGAACGGGTTTCTTCGTGTCTACTCCTCCGAGCTGTACGGCTGCTTCGTGACTTCCACGTAGCAAGAGAGACGATGGCACCGACGATCGTAGGTCCCAGCCAACGGCATTTGAATATTCACGCTCTTCCGGACACGTCCACGCACAATGCCGCTGATGCTGCACGCGCGCCTTGTCAAAATAACGTATCGCGCACAGCCCGTGCTTGTACGCCGGGGTCACTGGATTCATCAGTGATTCGCTCTTTTCAGGTAGAATTCCAGTGTACCGTCTACCCGGGGATAAACGCGTACACGAGTCGTATTGCTGTGGCCACTCGCGATAATGGCTCACTTGGAACACTGCTTGTATGGGAATGACGCTATAGAGAGGTCTGAAGCAGACCCTTGAGGTGTAAGCGTCGAGTACGCTGAGTGCGCTAAATCGATCAAGAAGGAACAAGATCTTGTTGATTCTATACAGCACTTAGATTTCAGAGATAGGATAAGGGTGAGGCGAAACAGGAATTGGGTAGATCTGAAGTACGATGTTGAAGAGTTTTGATAAGTTCTTATGCAAGATATTTTGTACACAATGAGGGTAGTTTTAGGCGTGAATTAGAATCGAAAGTGCCAAATGTATACGAGATGCCGTTTCATTTAATATTCCCTTCAAAGCTGCGTGAATTCTGCACGTTGCAATGGTCACCATCTAATTACTTTTAGTCCACCGTTATCTTTTCATCTCGTTCACCGTGAACGTCCTTGTTAAGAACTTTGCACTTGCAGCAGCAGGACGAAATTTAATTGGGATCGCTCCGATGCGAAGCTCCCGGCTCGGTGGAAGAATAAAACGTTGAATAGAAGCCTGCATATCGAGTAACGCCATTCACATTTCCACGTCGAGCAGACTTTTAATCGCGGACATTTGTTACGCTCGGTGGGATAGCGCCTCTCCTAGGATAGCTACCGGAACGGCGAGAGAAGGACAGAAAGGTTGTAAAGTCGCGTAAGTGGAAGGCAAGGACGCTGATCTTACAAGGGCAACGTGGAGCAACGTGATCGTGTTACCTATGGTGTCACGGGTTTATAGAGATTTTGTCACAGGTGTTCAGCTTGCACGTAGGTGACCTAGATTCTAGAAGTGCTTCGACGTATGTACTTAGGGTAAATCCGGGAGACGCGGTCGGGCCGGAGAATTGGCCGAGTCGCTATATTTCAGATCCTCTATGTAGAAATACGTTAAAGTGCAGACCAATTACTTCTCTAGAAGCCAAACAGTTGAATGAATAGCGTCATTTCGCTTCCTTCTGTGTTTTTCTGGATTTATAGGCTTTAAAAGGTAAATTGAGGTTACATTTAACCTCTTTTGTCAAACAGCGGTGTACAGAAGCGTATTTAAAATATACTTCTAAGTTTATTTTCGTTTAATGTTTGGGATAATAAGATAGTAGAGAGATATTGAGGGACAATGCAGCCAAAGTATTTGGCCATATTAACTCTTCCTCTCAAGCTAACGAGAAGACCATCTCCAGCTGCAGAAAGGAGAGATGGTCGAGTTATGATTTCTTTTATTTTTTATTTTTTATTATTATTTTATTATTATTTTTGTTTATTTAGTTTATTTATTCACTTTTGTATTCATTTGCCTTGCTAATCGCCAGTAGGTAGTTCCTTACTTGTTTAGTGTAAACAAATTAAATATCAATGATTCTGAAGTTGTATTCACTCATAAATAATTTTGCTTTATCCTTTGTTAATTTTCCATGAATAATTATGTGAGTGGTCTCTGCCAACGACGATAAACATTTCTCCCGGCACCTTGGGTGAGGTGGTCAGATGTCATGACTTCAGTTTTCAACCCGATTTACAGTAAGTATTGTCTTAAATCAAATATCGACCAGGTTTTCTGAATCGGCATAAAATTCTGAACATATGGCGTTGTTCTGATAAAATAAGTAATTTCTATATTAGTTTTAATAGCTATTTTATATTAGGTCGACCGCGTCTCCCGAATTTACCCTACATTGAGTTATTCAAGAATTTCTTTTTCCACCCCCTGTTTGGAAACTGGCGCTTCAATTCCTATTTCCATCCCCACTGTTAGAGATACCATGTGGAACCAGCACACATTTCTTTAATGTTAACATTTCCTCCCAAGGCATATGGCATATACCTTAATTGTTCCGTTGAGATCCACCATTTCGTATACCGAAATTATTCGTCGCCATCGTTCACCGGCGAATAGCAGTCATTAGCGCGAAACGTGGACAAGAGACGGCGTCAGATGTGTAAATCAGATATTTCATTTCGTCACGGCGCGTTAGTCACCGGGTGAGCGAAAGCGCACGAGAAAAAGGATGAGGAATTCCGACGGCGGTCGGGTGTGGGTGGCGAAACTGGTAGATGAGAAATACAAACATCGGGAATGGCGGTAAATGCCACAGCTGACCATCCGAAACCAGTGTCCGTGTCTTAAGTCGCCAACCGTGAATCACGTGTCCCCGTTTAGCTACACCGAGTATCGAGCACGTATTTTTTATATTCCCGTGTGACGGGAGTCTCTCTACCGCCGGATCCTGGTCACATGGACCGTCTGTTCCTCCTGTCTAGTCCCCTTATTGGCTGCACCATGCCGCGTTCAGTTTGCACGGAGTATATCCTGCCCCGTTCCCGAGCAAATATTTGCACGTTCGTCCTTAGATATACAAAGTCGAAGGAGCAGCCGAGCCACCCCCTAGCCGCAGATTTTCAGATCACTTCAAATTTATCCTCGATAAATATTCGCTTGTTGGTATTCCGCGAGCGCCACCGTTCCCCCCTCTACTGCGGCTTCCCTAAACGTCTTAAAATTTCTGGCAACGTGGCTACCGAATACTCTGACGTTGGAACGCAGGCTACATAGCGCTACCTTATCACCGAACCGATTTTTTTCGGTGTACAAATGGAAATCGCCTTTGGGAATACGAATGCGAAGTAGGGGGTTGCATCGTTGGGTATATGTAGTGATTAAAGGAAGTGGATCAAGGTGTAAATATCGAGGAGATGCGTGGGGTAAGTAGAGATCGTGAAAGTCCTCCCCCCCCCCCCCCCGAGGTTAGCAGATCGTTTTTCTTCGTTGAGAAAGTTACTTCGACAGAGACAGGAGGTTGAAACGTAACTCGAGCAACTGCCAGTGACTGTATCGGTTTCCCGTTCCGTGAAATTCCTGCGGTAAATGTCTGCTCGGCGGGTGCACCACTTATTATTCAAGCTTGAAAGCCGATATTCTGGGTCTTACACATGTTACCTGTTAGCAACACGAGCTTCCTGATAGGCAAGACAGATCGCCTCTGCGAGGATCGGACGTTGAATTTACAGGAAACGAGTAGGTGGCGGACAGTGGTTACGAGCATTAGAATGGAAGGATTTCACGGAATAATGTGTTGTCTATTAGCGGCACGGTGAATAATTCGCGTTAAGGGAATTGGCTGTTAATTAGGGGACGGAAGGGGTGCGATGATTAATGGGACGTAGGTGTTAAGTCGGATCGGAATGTATCGACGGGACGGCGTTTTGTTTCGTTATCGGCGGCCGATTGCCGGTGGACCATTTTTAAAACGGGTGACGCGTCAACGCGAAGACAATGTTTCCTTTCGAAAGCGTAATTATGCCGTTCCGATGGACGCGTCGATAAAAGGGACCACATTAATCACGAATCGTATTCCCGAAGTCGTCCCGGGCAGCGTGCAAGATTTATTTCCCTGCCCCTAAACGCGCACGGCTGATTGATCTTAATCCCGTCCCCTCGTATTTTCACCTTATCTGCCTCCGAGCATCTCCTAAGCTTCGAGGTTAGACGGCATAATTTGGACAACTAAATTGGTGCTTGGAAAACAATTTGACACTCCCGGATGATGTAGCCATAATGTAGAGTCGTTGCCTCCCTTTGTGCTCTAAAAGCCTTAACGACGGTGTCCAGGGACTTGTAAAGGCATAACGTATATATAAATCGGTAATAAATCAGTGGGGGCGAGAAATTTTCCATGTAAAATCGACAATTTATGGAAAGGTGTACACGAGACGCTTAGACGTAACTGTCTATATATCACAATTAAACGCCGAAGAATAAAGAAATGCACCCAACTCCGGTGATCTATAACTCTCCCCGTGACTTCGAAAACCGACCGAGTTGTACGCTACACCCCCGCAATCGTGCGCATGCACCGCTGCGATCTTAGGAAATTATTGTATGCCGATACATCGACTGGGTGACAGTCTATAACGGTGCAGTCCGAGATTTCCGTGTCCGTTTCTTTGCAAAAGGACCAACACAACTTACACTGTGCTAGCGTAATAGAAAATGAAGTTTGAGACAAATTAACAAGACGTGCCCAGATCCAAAGCCACCCAGAGGCTATTACGAGAAGCTTGCAACGTAAGGAAAATCCAATCCCCAAAGAAGAGCGGTAGGATATTTGCCAATAAACCAAGCATCGCGCGCGAAAAGGGAACGGAGCACCGTGCGTCGGCGTGTAAACGGCAGGCACCGCCGGTTGGGACCCTCAACAAAGATGCAACCGGTGTTCCTCAAGGCCGTTCTTACAAATCCTAAGACCGCGGCGCGGACCAACCAGAAGAGAGGACTGATTCACGCCTGTAGATCCCACGGTCAGATTATTCATGCATTTCGTTTCAAACCACCGAAGAGGCATCTCGATACCGCGTTAATAAATCTGCCTAATACAAGGGGCGCGGCCCTCGGGCTTCCACCAGCTAAGGGTTCGTTCACACCCGCGGACCGTTGGCTGCACGCGTTTTATCGCTCGGCCTCGGATAAATCTCGACGTTCCGTCGATTGTGCCTCATTCTTTTCATCCAACGGTTGCCTCCCCCTTCGCCCATCCCCACTTCTCCATCTGCTTCCTCCTAAAGCTGTCCGTCGGACAAGATCTCAGGCTCGTTGTTGCCGAAGATGCGCCCGCTCGGTGCGCCGGCTCGAGTTTCCGGTTCTCCATTGTGCACGTCTTTGCGCGCCCCACCTTTTTTTTTCATTCTAACCGCCTCCCTTCTGTCTCTGCTGCTCCCTCACCTTTGTCTTTGTCCCTCCGCCACCTCCTCGGCTTCGAACGGAGGATTCTATAAAGAGACTAGATTGTAAGCGAGACGGCGTCTCTTGTATCAAGTTGTTCTTCCAGGCGTGGGCGCACCCCTTGTTCATTCGCTTTGGCCCTAGAACAGTGTTTCCCAAAGTGGCGCACCGGCGGCTATCCTGTTACCGCGCGCTTCTCCGTCGTTTAAGGTCAATTTATACGTGTTACGCGGTTCCACCAGGTCCCTTTACGATTGCTGGGGGATGAAAACGCTAATCTGGTTACACGGCAGGGGAGTGGGCCAGCGATGTAAAAGATCAACTCGAGATTTTGCCCTTCTAGCTCCTTGGCTCGTCTAGGAATAAAAAGGCACTTCTGTAGTGGCTCCTCCGTAGTAGCGCACAGGGTTAAATTTTATTTTACCCCCTTCCGGCGAGCAATCGAATCTTGGGAGGCACTGCGAACTTTTACACAGGACGACTCTGCCCGACTGTATTTTCGCCCGATTCTTTATCGAGCAAAGGGAAAGGGACTCTCGAGTCGCAAAATACGACCTTAATCGGGAGAACGAAACCGAATTTGCTGAAATACACGTCTGAAGGAATAAAAGGGCGAAATAGTCCGGGGATACTCGTTTATCTTGAAATACTTCGGGCTGAACACCGTCTGTCCGCTACCTCGTTTCTCAATCCCTGTTCCTTTTGTTTTTCGATACAATATCGACACGGGATACCGAACGACCCGGGGGAAACATTTGAAGCTACTCTTGTAACTGCTCTTTTTTACTATGATTTAAATCGAGCATTGAGATAAATAACATCCTCCTTTTGTACATCCCGAATTTAATGTGCTATCGCGTTTTATTATTTTTCCGAGTACAGTCTCCTTTATATCGCCGGGAGATTGCTTTCGTCGAACGATGTCCTTCGGCTACTTCGCCAGCGCTTTCCTTTGTAAGTCCTTCAATTTATCGTTGATCCACGGCGGTTCCCGAAGAAACGACCTTAAAGTAATCGTGTAATGCTACCACCGTCTCGGCTACGTCCCCCGGGCGTGACGTATTTTCGAAAAATCAATTTTGCAGTCCCCCGCGGGCACCGGCGTCATTACCCGTCGAATTTCTTTTCTCCCCGCCGGACCCCGAAATCGTTCTCTTTCCAGAATCGTTTCAGCCTGTTAGCGCGAATAGCCTGTAATCTGCGCGTTCAACGGCGGGTTAGGTTTCCTCCGCGATGGGCAATAAATATCGCGCCCACTCTTCTTATTAGCGCTATCCACCATTTTCGGCTTCTCCTTTCCGACGCCCGATTGCCGCGTTGCACCGTCACGCCAATTCGATAAATTCAACGCGTCTTTAATCACTCACGCTTATCAATCCACCTGACGAAATAAACCGAGTGTATTGCTAAGAAATATATTGATGCTCTTAAGTTAACAAGTATTTCTATCAATTCTATCCCATCAGTCATGGATTAATTATGATGTGAAGTTTCTAGATCGGCGATGCTAGTAACACTTGCCGAGCGCAACCGCCCGTGAAATGGGAAGGGGAATGGTTCGTTATTCTTCGATCGAGATGCGAATGAGACGCGCCGATGGGCTCGCGTGGCGGTGTCGAACGATAGGGATGATCCAGCGTCGAGTCGGAGTCGCTGAACCGTGGACTCGCGACGAATATCGAGCGGCTCCGTGCACGAAGAAGATACCCGGGGTAAAGAAAAAAGCGGGGAGAGGATGAGAGAGAAGGAAGGTGAATAAATAAAGAGAGGCGCGGCGTCGTTCGCAATATGATTAATGTGGCCGATCGACGGCGAGAGAGAAACAGAACCAGTCGGTCCAGAACGAAAGCCGCCTTCGGCTTGGCTCTTCTCGTGGTGGCTTTCAGTCTAACAGGGGAACGGAGGAATCGATCGATTGGGCGCCAGTCGGTTTCTTCTCGGTTTCTCCCCTGCTACGTGTACGTGAAACGATACGCGTGCACTCTTGCAGCGTGGAAACGTCACGGTGCATGTACACATGTCGCGACTTTATTCTTCTCCTATACGATCAATTCGCAAACTGTCACCCTGGACTGGTGAAAAATTAGAATGATACTCCGATGTGTATTAGGAATATGTTGAATTTTTGGTTGAATGATTGGTCTCAAGAAAAAAAGGGGAAATGTCAGCAACTTCCTCGCTAACTAAAGAGGCAAGTAAAGATTTGGTAAAGATGCTTGGAAATCTTCTTTTAAAAATACCTAAAGAGTTAATACTTGTCATTCTTCGGTTCTGTATTCAGTTCAGGCGTGATCTGGACCATGTTTAAGGTCGATTCGAGCGGATTACACTGCGACTCGTTGAAACAGCCTCGTCCAGACTGTTCTTCAGGTAGTTAGCCTCGCCGTTCTGTCGCTTTTAGCCGCGCGTTACCGGCATTAAGGGGCCCGATTCCTCGCACTTGGACACTCGTCGAACGGGCTCTTATTTCGTTGGTCGATCACCGACGCCCCCCTCTTTCTCTTAATCCTCTCTATCCTCGAGGTCCCTCTCGTTTGTTCGCATCATTAGAGGCTCGCGTGCGGCAATTTGCCACGCCCAGATACAAGAATTCGCACCTTCGACCGGTGGACCAGAAAAAAAGAGGCGAGAAGAAATCGAAAGAGCTCGCGCCGGGCCTTTTCTTATCAACCGCTGAGAAAGTACCAGCGCCTTCGTCCTTGTCCACTCTAAGTTCTTCATTTGGTACAGCCTTGAATAATGTACCATGGATGTCCCTTGACCTTCTCCACGCGGAACGAACCGACAATGGCAGATGATTTTCGAGTCACGCGAGCAAAGAGCCACGGAACACCGTCACCCGAGGGGAATGCCAGCCGACGATACGCGTTCCGTGTCAGAGGCTTGTAATTTTGTCGTCGTTCGAACGGGACCATTTCGCTCTCGCGGCGTTCACGATCGCAATTGAAGCGCATTACATCGAAATATCATTTTCTCGCCGGGTGGATGGGGGCAAGGAGCGATGATGGCTGGTCGTTCGGTGGCTCTTCTTTATATGGCACGCCGGCCCCGTTACCTTTTCGTGGACGCGGGATACATATTCGGGCCGCTTGGATTTCACGTGATTTGTTACCACCCACCCACGTCACTCTGTTTCACGAGGCAAGCAATTATCTCGACGATTCGTCTACGTTAGACGGAATTTCATTGTCCGTCCGCGGAAGGTATCGGGCCCGTCAAGCGTTTTGACGGTCCCTATACATCGTTCGGAGCCACGCGATATAAAATATTCGACAGCCCCGCATAATAAATCAGCCGGACTCCGCGACTCGGCCGATTCTTCTTTTGCATCGATCGAAACGCGGCCACGGCGCTAATGAATTTCGGTCGGCATCAAAATGGGGCCCGTTTTTGCACGGCGCGGAACGTCGTTCCCGTCGGGGGAAGAGGCAGGCTACGAGACGCACAATGTCGTTTGCTTAATTAATTCGTAAGCGTTATCTGCCACGGAGACACACTAACGATAAAACTCGTGTTCCCAATATATCCCTTATCGCCGGTCGGATTGAATATTAATTTGACTTCGCTCTGATGGCCAGGCTGCTTCGAGGAAATCGAATGGACCGGATCGAGGATCGGCTGGATCGAGTCGAACACCGTGAAACCGCGGCGATGCCAATGGAACAAGCACGGGACATCGGTAAATTTGTTGTGACTTTTTTGCCGCGCGAATCGAGGCCGTTCGGTTTTACAATATTATATCGACATTTTATCAGTAATCCCTGACAAGTTCCAGAATTATTCAGTGACTCTCGAAGACGTCTACGGCTCCACCAAGCTACAGAAACTACAAGCCTATGGTTCACCGGGTTCACTAATTTATCGGGAACGATACACATCTTTCGAATGATCGTACAATAGTCAGGCAGAGGATGAGCTGAAGAGCTCCGCGAGTCAAGGACTAAATTTTCCTTTGTCGTATCTCGCAGAGTACCCAAACGTTTTCGCCCATTTCCCATAGACGTCAACCGTTTCTGGAAACGACGATCCATCTCGCCCGGAGATCGTTGCGTCGTCTCTCCTAGATCAGCCCCCTTATCGGCGAGATCACAGACGAAAGGAGCAACGTTCGCGAGTGCTCGGTAGATCGGCCCTCTGTTCCGAGTCGGTTGGCAGGCTTGGGCGCGCGTGGCCAGGGCCCCTCTTATTACTACGACAGGCTGTCTCCCCGTCGTAAAACCCTGCTATATGTAAGTGCCGCGTGTGCGCGATGAGAGTCGGTACGTTGATGCAAGGATCGTGGGTGTCGGTCCCACGCGTCTAGGTGGGGCCCATACTCCTGGGCCTCGTGTTCTCCGTCATCCCGCCCGCCCCCCCCCCTCCTCCTCCTCCCCCCTCCATCCCGGCAGTCTTTTTCTTTCGCCTTCTTTCCTTCGCCCGTCCCTCTGTCGTTCCCTCTCGCTCCCTCTTTCCGGGGCCCGGGCCTTCTCCCCCCTCCTCCTCCTCCTCCTCCTCCTCCCCCCCTCCTCCTCCTCCTCCTCCCCCCTTTTCCACCTCGTCTCCCTCGGAGCCCGGTCATTACATATATGGAAGGCGGAGGTAAAGTCTTCCAAACGCGATCCAAACGAGTCTCCGCGATGCATCGTGAGCTCATGAGAAAAACATCCTACTTCACCGACGCGCGGTTGGGCCCCTCTGATCCATCTCGAGTGATCCCGAGGCTGCCGTTACGAGGGTGGGAAAATATAATAGCGCCGCGAGCTCGTGGGAGCTGGTTTTCCGTCGCGGATGGGGCGAGCGCGGTTTCGGGGAAACGCGAACGGTGGGCGGATCGGGCAGAGTCGAGCTTTTAAAGTATTTAACATCGGAACGTTAACGACCAGTACGGAGTGCCTGCTGCGTTCGGATCGGGGGACTCGAGGCGTTCGGTACCCGGACACCGATGTAGAGAGAGAGTGCCTGGTAATCGACGCTTACGCGATACTCGTGAGAGGAACTTTTAATCCGACCAGGGGAGGGCGCGATATCGCGTGATCGAACGGTCGCCGCGCTCGATCCCGTGAATATCCCCTTTAGAGGCATCGCCAGATCGAATCGCGGGTCATCAGGCGGGGATAATGGTTATTTCATGATCGACGCCGAGAACGTGACACGGTAACCCGTAATATTTATATTACGGGAACTCGAAAGGCGGGCCGTCGCGCTGGCCAATTTCTCGGACGCAGGTGTTAATTGCACGTTCAAACGTGAAGCCTTCGGCTGCGGCTCGCATGCGCAGCCGAAGCTGCAACTACCCAGGAATGTTTCCCCGTCTTCCTCGATCGCAACTGTTATTCCGTCCCGCGGAGTTTGATCCGCGCGAGGCTTGGACACCTCCGAAACGTCACTTTCAGCCTCGGCGTCTCATCGATATTCCTAACGCCTCTAATAACGTCGCGGCAAGGTTCTCGGACCGAAGTGGAGGGGGAAAGAAAGGGGACGGTTTCCTACGAGAAACGAGAAAGGTCGACGACAGCCCGCGTTATCGACGAGCCTCCCTTATTTGGTCTTTTTCGGCGGAGGGGTTTCGGCTGTCGTATGGCGGCATAAGCATATGCAGATTGCTGGGTGGCGGCGTGTCCCCGAACTTCGCGTGCAAGATTATACACTTCGGGGACGAGATTCCAGGGCGTAAAAAAAGGAGTAGCGAGAAAGCGGGGGGTTCCCAGATTCTGACGGTGCCGGGGTGTGCAGCCAATATTAATAACGCGACATGTGTATCGGTCGCCCGCAACTTGCACGCTGCCGCGCGGCCGCGAGCTTTCTCCCACCGTCTAGCACGAGTGCGCTTTATGTGTCTCGTTGCGCGCTCGTGTGGGAAGAGAGAAACGAACGGTACCCTTATCCAGCCACTGGCGTTTTTATCAGCTTCCCTCTAATCGCTAATCTTAATCACCGACCTATCCGTCCACCTTCGTACGGGCTTGGAGTCCTCAAATGCTAATTCACCTAATGCTTCGCGACTCCCTGCGTGGGGTACTGTAGCGAACCTCTATTTCCCATTTTCAATACAGAGGGGAACGAATAAACGGGATACTTAAGTAGTACGGTCGAAGGAAACGCGACAAAAGGACTATGATACAAGGTGGAACTACAAAAGAACGGCAATAGGAAGAAATAAAATAAAATAAAATAAGCAGAGAAGAAAAATAAAAGGTAAGAGCGTGGAGGGGAAAGGGCAAGAGCGTCGTTGGAATGATCCTTAGACGAGTAAGCCCCGCGTTTCATTATTGATAGTTACACGGCCGCGAGGCCAGCGGGGCATGTACGAAATTAATTTCATACACGGAGTGAGTCCCAATATATTCGACGCGGATAGTGCATAAATCAGCGATCGAATGCATTAGCTTCCAAAGGGCCACGCGATTATAGCGTTTAAAAGCGCGTGCTTTCGGCGCTGGCGCGGGAACCGCAGCGGGATGGAGAGAGACGGGGCTGACGGGCGATTCCACGCCGCGGAAGAGGACGGAGCGATTCTTCGCGGTCCATTCGCGCCCACGCGTGCGAATTAAAGAACCACGGATAAGGTAAGACGCGTGGAAGAAAAAGGACGAAGGTCGGAGGGAGGCGGAGGGAAAGAATGGTCGCGGAAAAAACGTCCGGGAGAGACCACCGCCAGCAAAACTGAAAACCATGGAAACGTGTGGGACGTGGAATTCGCGTCGTGGATCGACTTCGTGAGAATCGACCGCTTCTCCGCAACATCGTGGCGCCAGTTCGACGTTTTTACCGCTCGGGCCACGATTTTTTCCTTTCTTTCGCACGCCAGCGAAAGCGGGCGCGCGCGCGCGAGCGCCAGCGCACATCTCGTTAATTTCACCTCCGCGCAAGATATACGCGCGTGTAATTGATACGACAGTATTTTGTATCCAGGGTGAGATACGGTGTAAAGACCGATAGAGAAAACGTTGTAAAGGTAATCGACAAATATATTGGGCGTGTATGCAAATACAGGCTGGCGAATCGCGCGATAGCCGCGGTGAATAATCCACGAGACAGATTATTGCCCGCGGGTGCAATATTCCCGCGGAGATCGGAGTCGGATCTCTCTTCCCGCGAAACGCCTACCTTTGACATTTTATAATTCTATGCTAATTAAATCCTCGAACATCATCCACCGCTACGATAATAAAGTAAACTTTGACTAGCGCCGCGGAACCAACATCGCTCCCTCAATTGTCTCATTCATATTCAAAGTTTCAAAGCGTCTATAGGGCAAACCAACCAGTAATTGACCGCATACCAGTGAATGACCATTAGGCAAAGAAATGTCAATTATAAATTTAAAAATATTATATGTTTATAAATGGAGTGTAGTTGCAGTTTTAATATCCCATATTTTTAGTTACACGTATTAATCAAACATTAATAAGTACAATTCTTATTAAAAGTATGCGGTCATTTACTGGATTTCTACACGATTTACATTTTATAATCGTTTTTTTTTAAATTACGATAAGTATAAGTAATTACTTTTATAGAAATTTCAAGAAAAATAAATTTAAATGCAATTTCAGTAGTTGTTTTGTTGTTATACATAAATATATTCAAGTATTAATCTCAAAGGTCCATAAATTCAACAATTCGGTCATTCACTGGTTGGTTTACCGTAGTACCTTCGAATCTGAATTCGTCTACTAGATTCTACGAATATTATCGCCAATACGAATTCGCGACGCAACGTGATTAAGACTTTAAAGCTCAAAAACGGCAATCTATGTGACCGTATAGGAGGCCTGACGCAGAGTAATCGTTAAATCTCCTCTTTTTACCAGGCCACGGTATTGTATTCTACTGCGCTTAGCATACAGGCCTTCGCCCCTTCCTCTGACCTTCCTTCTTAGAATCCAGTCATTAAAAACATTGAAATTTACCGCGCTGCAATCGCGATTACGAACAGAGAGCCACCACTGCACCGTTCCGAAAACCATTCAACAGCCGCGGCTCTCGCAGTGGAAACCGAGCCTGGATCTTTATCGGATGACTTTTTACGAGGCGCGCGGAGAGAGTCGGAACAGCGAGGACCGTCGATGATCCCGCAAGGCTCGGTTTCACGGGACACTAGGCAACCCTGTGAACATTTCCTTTTCTGTGCTTCAAAGCGGATGGCCGAAATTGTTATCGCGAGCGCGCGCAGCCGAGCCGCGTCGTTTCAGGAAACCGTGAAACGCGCGCGAGACAGCAAAAAAGGTAGGTAGAAGGTTTTAATAACGCCTGTCAATCGGGCCGGGTCGCTGCGGGAACGTTTCGGGCGATCGCCCGAACGATCACTTTCGACGGGAATTCTTTGAAGAGGTGGCCGCTGCGCGTATAGAACCGCGCTCCCTTCCCCCTCGCCAATTACACCGTGACTAATGCCTCGTGGCCGCGGGCTGCTTTTCGAAATTCATCAAAATAAAATCAGCCGACCACCGAGGGGATAATTCATTTCGCATGGCGAACGTTCGGTATCCCGGTGCCCTTAGACTTTAAACCGTCGTTTTTACGGCATCGAATCACGTAGCGAATGGCGAGGAAAAAATTGACGCGCACCTGTACGCCCGCCCGTCGCATTAGCATATCTTCGTTTCGAGAAGAGGGAGAAAAAAAGTGCAGGCGAGAGAGGAACGACGGGCGCGGGGGCCACCGCACTTTGTCGACCTTGTTTGATATTCGAAAAGGCAGAAAGGCAGCCACGGTTTCGCGTCCACCGCCAGAAATACGAGGAAACATTCTCGTCCAGGTGATACGTGCGTTTCCTCTTTTTCCCCCTCCGTTCCAGCCTCCATACGCGTGCGAGTTCCCGTTGCGGCTGAATCCAACCCCGGAGATTAATCAAGCTTATTAAATTAATTGCCAATTAGAGGGCCTCGCGGACCTTCGGACACACGGGCAAAGCTATCGCTGTCGGGATTTGATGTCCGCCATAAAACAAAGATTCGACGGACGTATCGAAGGTGTTTATGGCGTATAAAGTAAATGGACAGAAAGGAAACGCTCGCTGACAGAAGGTGTAACAGGGATGGTTTAAAGGGGGGAAGGAAGAGAGTGAGAGAGAGAGTTTAAGTCGCGGAAAGAGTTCCTTTCGTATCGTTGTTTGAGGGATTATTAGGTGACGCGTTTCGACGATCGTTGAATGCCGAATGGTCCGTCGTTAAATTAAGCGTCGAGAGAGGTGGGTAAAGGAGGAGCATTGAAACGGGGACACAACGTTTTTACTCCTCGTACAAATTGTCCCGTTGACGCGAGGTGCAGCTGCGAGCGGGTCGGGGCTAGTCGGAAACGAGAACGGGCGATAAATTATGCGAACGTACGAGAGTCACGATTGGACAATACCCGTCACTCGAAGGACGACATTAATGAAATAATAACGAAGCGGTCCCGCTCGTTTCTCACGCACGGCTCTCGCAGCGTGACCCGCGCCGTGCCGCACCGACAATAACTTTCTTGCTAATTATGAAATAGTGATACGAGCCCGTTGCGCATATAAACATGGTAACACTCCGAAAAACACGAAGCCAATTATCTGCCGCCCGGTGAGAACGGACGTACGCCCTCTCATAAAGTGGCCAGCGTCGTGCGAATGCGCGACGAACAATGAGCAAAAATCAACAATGGAGGCCCGGGCCTGAGACTGGGCCTGAGCCCCTAGTTCAAACAATGCCTTATGCTGTATAACCGCGGACTTGCATTCTGTTCGTTGCGCGGTCCTTCCACCTATATTTTCTTTTCGATTCGGTCACCTATTCTACTTGAAATATTATTATTATTATTATTATTATTATTAACGGGTATAACCCTTTAAATACAATTATTACAAACATAAGAAGAAATAAGAAAAACTTACTACTAGGTTACAAGTCGTTGTACTTAACGTTGATTACGCTTACCGATATATACATATATACAAAGTGTACAAATACATATGATAGTATACTAAATAGAATTTTCTACCTTTTAGCGAAGATCTTGGTAGTCAATCTTCGGTAGGGGTTTGTAAGGGATTGAGTAAGGATTAAGAGGGATTCGTATTTTTGGGCTAAAATCATAGCAAAATTTGGGAATTTTGTTGAAGAAACTAGCGATTTGATTCGTCTGATATTTGGAGGATGTTCTTATGCATCTTGGAAAAAAGGAGCAGTTTTCTTTTTATTATTTTCTAGCCGCAAAAATAGGATTCCACGTTTAAACTCGTTGAGATGAAACGAGGTCAAAGAATGTGACTTTTGCAGGAAGCACGTTGGTTTTGGAATATGCGTGTTATTATTCGGAATATTTAATGTTATTTGGGTGTATTAAGGAAAGTTTTGGAAATTCAAGCGAAATGATGCCGCGAAATGCGTATAATTTTGGTAATTAAATTTTAGCAATAATATCTCGGGATGAAGTGACATTCCCGAAAGGCAGTGCACTTGTTTACTGTAAATATCGGCAGTTTTCAGGATCACGATCCCCCTTCTACGAAGGTGCAGGGGAATTTGGCGGCTCGCAGCGACAGGGTCCGCAATTTCCTCACCGGGGCCATTAACATTGTTACGCGGGTGGCGGCGTTGTCGGCTACGGGAACCATAAGATCGCTTGACTTTAATTTTAATTTAAAATCGTTGCGCCCGACGAAGAGGACCACCTACGATCAGTAAGGAGGTCTGTCTCACTTGCTGGGAAGAGAGCTCGCCGCTGAACCGACCGGACTGCTGCCAGTTCACTTGGATTTCGTTCGAACACGACCAACGGATTGGAGTTCAACTTGAATCGATCAATGAATCGAAAAGCAATCGATTCGAATTCGATCACCGATAGAAACTTGGATGCACAGAGCAGAAGACCTGGCTAGTAATAAAAACTAGTCTCAAACCTGGTGACGAAAACAGAAATAACAAGTTGGAAGTAAAGAACAGAATGAAGAGGAATGTAGGGTCGCAGGTGATATCTATGTTTATACGAGGAAGTCAAAGCTTAGGTAAGAATTAAAACTCCGTTGGAACGATTCGTTTGAACGAAGCTCGAGAGCGATCGGGAGCCATCAGTAAGCGAAGCCACGAGCCGAGGTTCTCCAGGTAGCGGCGTAGCCGAGTCGGAGGCGGATGGTCATTGTTAAGACCTCCCACTGGGACCGCGACTCCTTGTCATCGCTCACATCGTCCGTGGTGAAGAAACAGTCACAACACGGCCGCTAGTGACGAGGAAATGCGTAATTACTTTGTCGTAAATGCGCTCGCGCGTCCTACAGTGGCTCGCCCATCGCCTCCTCCACGAGAAGAGCACAGGCACCGGTTTGAACGATGACTGGACGGCAAGGGCCAGCGTTCGAATAAGGACCATCGCTGGAAGTAGGATCGAGTAGGATCGAGTAGGACAATTAAGCAACGGCACGAACGATCGCGGCCGTGCCCGCCGCGTCGTCGTTACGAAACCGCGCTACCCTTTCTGTGCATCGTCTAATAAATTATCGCTTATTAATATACTAAAGGAACGGAGACAAATACGGAGTAGCGGCACTAATGCGGCGCGCAACGATTTATCGTCTTACACGTGCCTCAATTTATCAAGAACCACAGCGGCTACTTCCACGTACGCCGCCTCCGTCACGTGAACGAAGAAATATGATCAGCTTCGCGAACGCCACATACGTTTCGTAAATCTTGTCGATTCGTTAAGTTAAGCCTGTTGTATTAACCAGAGGGGAGCGATAAACGTCGCGCCAAGAGTGCTACTAAGTCGAGTACGCCGATCCCGAGGGATTTAGGCACCACGCTTCTCCACCATCCCGTTCCTACCGATTACGAATAGAGAGTAGTGAAAAACGCGAATACACGCGATCGCGGAATAATGATGATAATAAGCACAATTTATAAAGCAGTTGCGAAAGATTTTCATAAATCGTCGCATCAGCGCCAGGCTTAATACCTCACGAATTCTATTCCGGCCCGTTGTGCTCGGCCAGAGCCAGTAAGACGAATAAAATGACCGAGAGCCATCTAGTCTCGGAGCATCACCCTTCTTTACCCAGGCTGCGCTCGTAGGCACAGAAAGCCACGATTCATCGGTGGATATAAATCGACATCCTCGCGGCGTGTCGTGTCGCGCGACGTAGACGCGTGGACGCGCCGCACAACGCCCGCCTACTGCAGCCGCGCGTATATCCGGAACGGGCAGCACCGTGTGCGGCCTCCCGGACCCGCGCGCGAACGATTTGCACGAATACCCGCCGATCTCTTCACCAACCTTCACGCCGGCAGCTTTTAAATCGCAATTTTCCACGCATAATTCCGCTCGCGCCGTCCGCAAACGAACCGCCCCCTCCACCGATAAACTCGTAAGTAAAAGTGAAACGGCGCGATGCGTGGCGACGTTCAGCGTCAAGGTGTTGCGCACCGTCGCCACCGATCCGAACACAATTTTTAAACGTTAAAAGACTGGAGCAGTCTGGAAAAATTTATAGAGAGAATTAGAAGCAGAAAGTACATAGATTCAAGTAGAATTAGACGCTAATGGACAGACACTCTGGGAATCTTCGAAACTAACAATAAGATTCTTACTCCAAAATCTTACTCCGCGTTGTAGATTTATGTTTATAACACCTCCTACTAGTTTTCTAATTCACTAATTCACGTTTGTCACGAATCTCCCGCGGTTCCTTTCACGGCTATCGCGCGGCGTGGTGAAATCTAAATGGAGGGTGCCGCAATAACGGACGCACCTGCCGAGTTCCTGCTTCCATACCAACAGTTTCTTATTTTCCGCGAGAGCGTGGGCCTTTTATCGCGGGGGCAGCTCTATAAAATAGGGCGCTCGGTGTGGCGTGCCTCCGCGGGCCGGCAAGCATCCCCAGATTCCGATTTAAGCGGATTTATTTTATCGACTCGTCGAACACGTGGGTCTCCTCACCCTGACGACTTCCATCAGAAAACTTCTCCCATGCCGCGTGATACCGTCACGTCGAACAACCTCCCCTTCCACCGTGATCGCGGCCTCCTCCACCCCCACGATCGCGCGCCACTTTCGAAGCGGAGGGAAGCGGATTTTGCCCACGTGCAGCGTCGTCCACCCACGGGGGCCGATACAATGAGAACCGGGATTTATGCCGTGACTCGTGCTAATATAAAGGCCAATTTATTTCATACGCGAAGGAAAGAGAGAGATAGTACCATCCCCCTTCGCTCTTCGCGCGTACCCTTCTTTCCTCTCTCTCTCTCTCTCTGTTTCTCTCTTTTTTCCGCCGCTCGCAGCGGCACCAGTTCGCAACACGGCAGCGAAATTTATACGTGATAACCCTGCGCCGCGGTCGAATTTATCGCGGAAACAATGCTGAACATCTGATCGCTGATACACCCTGGGACAAGCTAACGATCACAAAACTGTGCAACGATAATTTCTTGTTTCTTTTCCTCGCTCTCTTGGCGTTTGGAAGATAAAAAATAATTGAACTTTCTTACGAGATGTGCGATTAAAAAATTCTGCAACCTTAACGCGGGACCGGAATGTCCCACAGATTCCGGCGCAATTTAATCTGTCGCGATATTGGGGCAGCGATCAGTAACGTAAATCGAAGGCGTAGCTACCAAGTGAAACACGGGCCCTGATCGACGACTGGCCAACGAGGAGCGCCAGAATGGAATTCTTGAGCCAAGGGACGATAAAGGGATTGAATAGAAATCGTAAAGAATTCCGATGCGTGGTGGGTCCCCGGGCGAACGAATACGTGGAGCCGTTTTCTCTCTTGCCGGCGTCCCATTCACCGCAGTCAGGTTCCAAGGGTGCCCGCGGTAATTTATTTCCAGCGCATCGGGTATCCCAGCATAACGACTGCAGTATTTGGTTAATATGATTTCCCGAAGTGGTAGTTAAATCTAAACGGGGGGGTCTTAACGTGGCGCTTACGAGTGTTATGTAAATCGAGGCACGAACGGAAAACGGGCAACGACTGTCGGGACACGGGATCAACAATATGATTAACTGTGAACACATACCTCGTGGATCGAGAAGTATCTGCTTAAGGGGAGGCGGGAATTATCGGCAATGGACGAAAAACTGCGCAGGTAATCATCGCCGGCTATTTGCAAATCTGTGGTCAAGCTGTTGCCGATTTACCGCCTCTTATAAACTGCGGAATCGAAAGATGGGAGAACGTAATACGTGCTGTGCGATGGGGGGAAATTATACCCTATGCGATCATAAATTAAATTCGAGTTATTGGGTGTTTGAATATAGATGTACCAGCTCGTGGCGATTATTAAAGAGAATATGAAACGAAAACAAAGGTCCTTGCGGAAAGTACAGTACCTACTAGAAAACACCGTCATCTTAAAAATAATGTAGCTAATGAAAAGTTTAATAGCACTTTTGAAATAACATACTTTACGCTTTACGCAGTTGTAAATGGTGCTGTATGAATCACTGTAAGACCACAGAGGAAGAGGCTGGAATGCGTAAAGTATCGTCACCCTCGAAATCTTGATACCGTTTACAATGTCGTGGGGCTGAGTGCGCAGGAAGGTCTAACGAAGCCAGCAGGGATCACCCTCCCTCTAACTAACGACCGGGGTACTTTAAACTGTAACTTGCTTCGAACGTGTTGCCTGGCCTACGTGGGCATCGAAACAATGCGCCTGATGGACAATACTTATTAGTTTCGGAGGTGGGCGAGCATGCTCTTCCTCTTTCTCCACGTCGTTGTACCCCCATTGTACAAGTTGAAGGTATGAAGCGAGGCAGGCGGAACGCCTACAAGTCTGACAAGGTGCCAGCGCATCACTCCTGGGGTACACGAAACCGTCTGGAAGGGAACAGCTCTTCCCCACCTCGAATAAAAATCCCACAACGGATTTCCCGACTCACCGTGATTAATTCAGACCCTCCCCGTTACACCGAGCACACCGGCAGACCTTACATTGGGCGATTGGTGTTCTTCCCCGGAGGAAGTTAGCGACGCTACCGCGACAGAAAATTGCTTATTCAACTTGCTAAGTGGGGAGCGCGAATGTATCCCCTCGAAAACAATTTCTGACCCCGCGCCCACGCCCAACTGGCCCCCATCCAATTCTTAATACCTCGGTAATGCAAAGGAACGCGTCCACGGTGTGATATTAAATAAAACCGTCCCCCCTTTTATTCTACCTGCAGCAGCTTATCCGTAACCCTAATTTTCCTATTAACGTGCTTAAGATTCACAGCGACGTGTTCGTGTCGGCGAGACAATAAGAGAGCGCATCGGCACCGCGTACAACGAGAGCCGCGATGGATCAGCCGTAACGCCGCAAAGTCGATACCGCCGATCGATAAATCAGTGCTCGCGACCGGTTCCAGAGCGGCATTAACCCCCTATCGCATTACGCGGAAAATAGGCCGTCTCGGCGAATATTTGGACCGCGACCAGTCGGACCAGTCCCCGGTGGGGTCTTGCTAAGGATGCGCCTCCGCCAGTACCGAATCATGAATAAATTTTAACGAGATTGCCGGAGAGAGAGAGAGAGAGAGAGAGAGAGAGAGAGAGAGAGAGAGAGAGAGAGAGAGAGAGAGAGAGAGCTGGACGACCTGGCTCCGGCTAGCCATACCGGCGGACGAAGAAGATAAATCAGGCTGCCTAATCAGACCGCTTCATCGAGCCCACTTTTTGGGAAGTTATGAAAGGGTCTGGCAGGAACGGAGGAAGGGTAAACGTGGCCTAGCAGAAAATCACCGGGACCAAGCGGAATAATGCCACTCGGCCGCGCGAATTTATCTCGAACACATCGAACACACTCGTAACGCATCTGTAACAGCCTACGCGGTGCATTAACAGGATAGAAGGAGTCCCGATAAAATCCTACTCGCGGAACGTTATGCGTATAAAATTATCGTCGACGAGCTGACGAAAGGCTCGGCCGGCCTGTGTGGTCTAACGCGACGAACACGATACGGCAACCTAATCGGTGCTTTCGGGGTACATTCGAGCCAATTTCGGCTACCATGGCGCGCGCGCCAGGGCAAGCCTAATGAATAGCGTTTAATTAAAGCCTATAAATCCGCGCCCCGCAGGCCGAGTCCTGTTCCGAGCGGGACACGCGGGACTTCATGGTACCCAGGAGATAAAAGAGAAAAGAACAAACGGGGCACGATCGAAAAGCTGTTGGCGAGACGGTCGAACAAGATTTCCGACCATGCAATAAAATTTCAGGAATGTGTCGCGCTCGTTTGGGGACACAGAGCGCGACAGTCCCCGGTAACTTAGAATTCTGTTAATGCCCCCTCCGCGCCTTGTAAATGACGCAGCCGTCGATTAATTGGGAACGTTACTTCGACACCGGGGGAAAAAGGAGCAGATGCCGAAAATAAACGTAACGGATAGCGGCGGCGTGCTGTTTTAATGGGCGACGAATACAGGGGCGTTTAATGCGATAAAACGCGCGGTGAATTCGAACGGCGCTGCAGCCCGCGGGGACCTAGCCGCGGAAACGCGGGCAATTAAAATCAGCTGTACAATTGCCGATGGTAAATCGGCATTAATTACTCCTATCATCTTATCGGGCAATTTATTTGATAACCTTCTACAAGCGAGTGCACTTAATGAGCTCGGATGTTCAATCATTTTTACGGGAAGGGAAAACCGGACCGGGCAGCTTTAGAACACCTCGCCCAGTCGTAAAGTCCTACACAAAGTGTCGGTCGCGAGCGTGATGACGCAATATGGGATTCCTGGGAAAAACAAAAGCGAACGGACCGAATAAATTGTTAGCGGACGGCCGCGTTCGCGGGTAAACCGGGCATCATGGCTCTCGTGGCCGTATAAGAACGCGAGCACCGAAGAATATTTATGCAAATGAAAGCGTAAAACGCTCGCGATACAATTTACTCGGTCGTTATCGCGCGCTTTACTATCGCACGGGGTCCTACCCGTTAAGCCGGGGGAACAGTTAACGCGAGTTCTCATGGGGCCGCGACGAGGAAGCGACTGTTAATTGCAACTGGTGTACGCAACCGATGACGCGATCGATTCTTCCTCTGTCCTGCATTGGATTGTGAGGTATCGATCCTAAGCTCACCGCACCATGTCCACGGAGAGGCGCAGAATTATTAGCACAACGGGGATCCAGAAGATGTAAATTTATATAAGGAGATGAAATACGGTAGGTGAGGTTTCATTACCAATGTGGGTTGGTCATTATCACTTATATCGCGATGAGAAGCTTTAATTTAATATCTGAAAATCAGGTGGTTGGTGGTTGTGAAAATACGTAGGAAATCGAACGTAGAGACTGCTCCAAGAAAATCTATGCCAATAATTTCACGACTCGCTGCGCACAACCCCAGCTGATACATAACTCACAATTTGCAAGGTCACGTGTACGAGCAGACGGAACAGGGAATGAAAACGAGCGACGAGCGACGATCGCGCGATCTCTTTTTATTTCCTGTTTCAGCGGACGACCGTGGTAGGAACATCGAAGAAACCCTCGCTCACCTACGCAGGTAGCTGCACCCTGTAACGCGAGGGGGGCCAAAGAACGCGGGAGAGGGCAGCGAGACTTTATTCGAGAGGCTCGCACTCGCCGGAGTGACTTTTCGTTTACGAACAGGCAGTTGTCTGTGTCTTTAGCCACGCTCCAGTAAGCGTTTTCACGAGGCCGGGCGGTTTGTGGACCACGAGGGCTCGGGCCTGCTCGTGTAAGAGCAATAACAGAGTCGCGGACCTACCGCGACGCAAATAGAGGCGGTCTCCTTCCTGGAGGAGCTATTTTCGGGATCGTCGACGCGGGAAAAAGTTACGCTTTCAATGAGGAACAGGATGCTGCCGTTGCATCAACGGGTTGCGGTTGAACGGGTCGCGGGGCAAGAAATAGACGGCGCATAAAAAGACCAGGGAAGCGAAACAATTCCCCGCGGACTTTCTGAATGACACCGAGCTGAGCCCACGGGCGGTTATCGCGGGAACGTGAATGTCCGTAGGAAGCGGAAAATAGAACGGCCGCTGGTCGAACACAGAATCGAGAGCGCGGAGAGAATTACGATCGAAATCGATCCTGCCCCCCCCCCCCCCCCCACCCTCTATCGACACCTATAAGATTAAATCATCGGGAACGACTTAAGCGAATGGAGGTATGCCAGGTATTTTCGCTGGGAAAAATGATAATTCACAGCCGCCACGCATCCGGTGTGTCACTCGACGGACGGCTTGCAAACGAGTCGTGGAGAATCGATTCGACACGATCTCCGGGAGGGTTGAATGAAGGAGCAGGAAGAAAAGGGAACGGGTAAGAACCCCACCCTTTTTACGGCCTAGGGGCCACGCTGGTCCTTTTTTCCATTCTCAGAGCCACTGTGGATAATTGGAACCGCACCCACGAACTCGGCTTCGGTCCTTGTATGATTGTCCCGCCTTTTCTTTCTCACCTCCCATGTCCTTCTTTGGCTTCGTAAGACACCTTGAAACTGTGCTTGCGTTTGCAACTGCGTGGAAACGGGGCTTTCCAATAGGAACTTTAATCAGATTACTTTTTGCAACTCTGTCCAAGGATTCTAAGTATTCGATGGGAAAGCCGCTTCAATCGTTGTTAAGTATGTACTTGTGTGATCATAAATACGTGGGTGGTCTCTACGATCTGAGTGGTGATAAAATAATGCGAGGCTATTTTTTTTAAGAAATAGGAGTTCGGATAATTACAAAACTATATAATGGAAACAGTTCGTGGCATTCTATGTATGCACAAGAGAATCAGCTAATAACGGTGTAATTCGTATCCTGTGTTCGTAATGCACGATACATTCCACGATAGTGGAACACGCATGGCTGGTGTACTTTTCCCTGGTATCCTATTAAAACTTTTTTAAAACGTTACTTCGAATCGTGAGTGCGCGAGGTGGCTAGTACCAACCAGGCCGAAATTCCAATAAAAGCAATGGCACTTAAAAGGAAGTGGCTCGATCATTCCCATTACGCGCGCTGGTTAGAGGACAGAACCTCTATTCGTTTATCTGGCAAGAATGTAGTAGAGAACATTTGCGAATCATAAATATTTTTAACCTGAATCATTACACGGTACAACCATATAATGTGAAAGTGACAGTATGATATTTTCCCTTCCGAACCATCGACTTTCTTTATCTATTTCGCTGGAATTAAAATGGCTTTAAACTCTTCCGTCTGTAAAAATTATAGATTGAATTGCAAATCGACGAAGAAGTCTGATAGTTCCTGTACAAACTCACGATCAGCTTCATCCGCTGAAAAACTGCAAAAGCAGCATAGGTAATACTCCGCTATATTTTCCATAATGTATGTAGGTACACTTTCACCCATTAAATCATCTTTCAAGAAGCAAGTTGACTATTTGCGTTTGTGGAAAGAATTCAGTGTGTTACAATGCATCTAAGGAATCCGATTCGTTGACGGAGGAACTGCAAAAGCAGCACAGGTAATACTTCGCTATATTTTCCATAATGTACACTTTTTCCATTGAATCATCTTTCAAAAAGGAAACCGAATATTTGCGTTTGTGGAGAGAATTCAGTGTGTTACAATGCATCTAAGGAATCAGATTTGTCGACGGAAGAACTGCAAAAGCAGCACAGGTAATACTTCGCTATATTTTCCATAATGTACACTTTTTCCCATTCAATCATTTTTCAAAAAGGAAGACGAATATTTGCGATTGTGGAAAGAATTCAGTGTGTTACAATGCATCTACGGAATCCGATTTGTCGACGGAAGAACTGCAAAAGCAGCACAGGTAATACTTCGCTATATTTTCCATAATGTACACTTTTTCCCATTCAATCATTTTTCAAAAAGGAAACCGAATATTTGCGTTTGTGGAAAGAATTCAGTGTGTTACAATGCATCTAAGGAATCAGATTTGTCGACGGAAGAACTGCAAAAGCAGCACAGGTAATACTTCGCTATATTTTCCATAATGTACACTTTTTCCCATTCAATCATTTTTCAAAAAGGAAACCGAATATTTGCGTTTGTGGAAAGAATTCAGTGTGTTACAATGCATCTAAGGAATCCGATTTGTCGACGGAAGAACTGCAAAAGCAGCACAGGTAATACTTCGCTATATTTTCCATAATGTACACTTTTTCCATTCAATCATCTTTCAAAAAGGAAACCGAATATTTGCGTTTGTGGAAAGAATTCAGTGTGTTACAATGCATCTAAGGAATCAGATTTGTCGACGGAAGAACTGCAAAAGCAGCACAGGTAATACTTCGCTATATTTTCCATAATGTACACTTTTTCCATTGAATCATCTTTCAAAAAGGAAACCGAATATTTGCGTTTGTGGAGAGAATTCAGTGTGTTACAATGCATGTAAAGAATCCGATTCGTTGACAGAAGAACTGCAAAAACAGCACAGGTAATACTTCGCTATATTTTCCATAATGTACACTTTTTCCCATTCAATCATTTTTCAAAAAGGAAACCGAATATTTGCGTTTGTGGAAAGAATTCAGTGTGTTACAATGCATCTAAAGAATCCGATTCGTTGACAGAAGAACTGCAAAAACAGCACAGGTAATACTTCGCTATATTTTCCATAATGTACACTTTTTCCCATTCAATCATTTTTCAAATAGGAAACCGAATATTTGCGTTTGTGGAAAGAATTCAGTGTGTTACAATGCATCTAAGGAATCCGATTTGTCGACGGAAGAACTGCAAAAGCAGCACAGGTAATACTTCGCTATATTTTCCGTAATGTACACTTTTTCCCATTCAATCATCTTTCAAAAAGGAAGACGAATATTTGCGATTGTGGAAAGAATTCAGTGTGTTACAATGCATCTAAGGAATCCGATTTGTCGACGGAAGAACTGCAAAAGCAGCACAGGTAATACTTCGCTATATTTTCCATAATGTACACTTTTTCCATTGAATCATCTTTCAAAAAGGAAACCGAATATTTGCGTTTGTGGAAAGAATTCAGTGTGTTACAATGCATCTAAAGAATCCGATTCGTTGACAGAAGAACTGCAAAAACAGCACAGGTAATACTTCGCTATATTTTCCATAATGTACACTTTTTCCCATTCAATCATTTTTCAAAAAGGAAACCGAATATTTGCGTTTGTGGAAAGAATTCAGTGTGTTACAATGCATCTAAGGAATCAGATTTGTCGACGGAAGAACTGCAAAAGCAGCACAGGTAATACTTCGCTATATTTTCCATAATGTACACTTTTTCCCATTCAATCAATTTTCAAAAAGGAAACCGAATATTTGCGTTTGTGGAAAGAATTCAGTGTGTTACAATGCATCTAAGGAATCCGATTTGTCGACGGAAGAACTGCAAAAGCAGCACAGGTAATACTTCGCTATATTTTCCATAATGTACACTTTCTCCTATTAAATCATCTTTTTCAAGAAGCAAGTCAAATACTTGCATTCGTGAAAAGCAATCGTTGTGTTACAATGCATCTAGGAAGTCCAATTCCTCGACGGAAGAACCGGAAGAAGAGGATTGTAGGTAATATTTGCAATTATAAAAAGAAATAGCTTTTGATTTCGAATCTCCGATTAATCTATGTTATTTGTCGACGTAAATATGAAAAGACGGACATCCTTGTTCGACTGCACCTGCGGAAACTACTCCGTGTGTTACGATATGACAGTGGAACAGGACCCGTTTATCGAGGAGCTGCTGAAATATCTTGCCAGGTAATATTTCCATTACGATAACGAGATGCGAAGGCGAACAATGGCTTGTCGCGCGGCGGGAAATTATAAGATTCGAACACCGTTGCGCAGATCGCAACACGCGGATGAATCACGCGGACACTGGGAAATGATGCTGCATTGCGAGAGGGCCGCGTTTCCAAGGGCGACGCCGAATTTGCCTCTGCCCTCGAGGGAGGTACGTATAGGTATCGCTAGAGGAAAGCCGGTGTATCCGAAAGCCGAGAACTCAATTAACACGAACGGCTAGAACTCAATTACGGATGTCGGTCGGCGAGAACGTGCGGTGGCTGGTAATTAAAAAGTTATTATGCCCAGGCTCGCTTCTACTGGCACTTGTACTCGACCGCGGCAAGGCACTCGTCCCTTTACCAGAAAAATCTCAATCTAGCCCTACGCGTTACGCTGGCCAAGTAAGAAATACATTTCACCTTTCGGTACCTTGTCGAATCTTTTCGTGCGCCTAGGGTTAGTACATGGTATCCAAAAGGGTGACATGTCCTCCTTTTTTCACTGAAATGCAGTGTCCTTCTATCACCTAAAAATGTCCTTTTTCATTTTTGGATCTGATAACCCTACGCGCGCGTGAACCTTCTGAAGAATTTTCTACACGACATCCCTTTTGCAGACTTTCACGAACCCGAACGCGCAAGAGATGCATCAGCATATGGGAACAATTAATGCGACTGAAGACCTTTGATTACGTTGGTCGGAAGGGCATAATAAATCATCTCAAGAAACTCCTCTGGTATTTAGCAATTATTCACATTTACTACCTAAATAGAACTCAGAGATCGCGCGGATTCCTTGGTCAGATTTCCAGCTGGACAACGTATCAGTTGCGCCACGTTCCTTAGAAAAAATGAACGTGCAGATGGAATCGTAAAAGCGCGACAGGATGTTAGGCATGTATCGGGCTGCGGTGATACTGATTTTATGTGTATGTCGTACATTATAGCAAACAGACCGGCCTGGAATCTATTTGTCTGGAAGGTTTGTCATTAACGCCAGACGAAGGTGTACAGCTGCTATTGGCATTGTACAACTCTCGTAAAACAATGAGATACGTGTATTGTTGGCGCGCGTTCGAGAAAATGGTAGGCCTCGCAGTGGACACCGACCGTCCCGTTGGATCAAGATTTTATGCGGATAAAAGAATCAAGAAATGCGACTGGTTCCGTGCGATCGGCTGTTTCGAGTTTCTCACCACCTTGTCCGTAAACTACGCGTATATAGCAACACCCACGGGGGATCTGCTTGTCAATCTAGCCAAGTATATTCACTAACTTAATCTTTTCCGTATTCTTAATAATCCATTATACGTACACAACTACGGGGCATTGCTTTGAGCATGGCAACTACGGTTCGTTTGTTCTATTCTCGGCGTAAAAGCCGTAAACTTGAACCTAACAAATGTTTAGATCTTTCTTTGCGGTATATGTATACATAATATATTCATGACAACTTCACTATTGTACGCTTTAAATATTTGAAACGTCCTAAATGCCTCTACTTATAATACGTTATTAATATTATAGTTATTTCTACGAAAATCTGAATAAATACGTATTTAATTTGAAATGCACTCATACCCGCCATAATCCCGTAGAAAACTCGGCCGCAACTGGCTTTGGCTGCAACTGTTGTGTATGGAGGACGAAATTTTGCGAGAACCTGGTAGCTGGTACAGCGCAGCGGTTCTGCTTCCCGACGATGCATGGCGAGAAGCACATTTTTGGGCCCCAGCATTGAAAGTACAATATGCCATTAGTACGAAAATACTGTATGATTATTATCGACGTCTTTCAACGTGAGTTCGTACATAGCAAGCTTTAGTTGTTCGTACTTTTCAGTCGGAATACCACAGTACGACGTACATAAGAAATTCTTGACGGAAAGCACGGAAGTGCATACCTTTGCACTATCGACAAGCATCGATTTGAGATTTCGACATCCGTGGTACCTCAACTGCACGATTAAGACACTTTGCACGTGGTATTCGAGCTCTTTAGGTAATCCAAGTAACGATACAACTTGTGTTCGTAATACTTGAGAATTCTTTTATTATTTCACACCGCGATTACTTCTATTACATTCCGTTACACTTTCTACCACGAAACTTTTAAAGCGTGGAAAACTAACACACGCTATCTATGAACAGAAGGCGATACTAGCAGTTTTATCGATTGAAAGTACATCAATTATCGACGCGTTTAAACAGTCGATCGTCTTTTGTGTTCAATGTTATTTATATTTGACTTTAATCATTCCTTTCTGATACCAGAACACTGTATGTTGAATTTAATTCCTCGCGATCTTTGTACATTTAATTTGACAGTCCAACTGTGTAATAGATTTTTTTATTATTTTGAAAAGATAAAATTAGTACTTAGACTATTCTTGTTAACTCTGTCCAGTGTACCTGAGTCTACAACTGTGGCATAATCGGGAGGATTTGGATAAACAATTAAGAAATCTGTTTCTTAAGTTACCAGCGCTTCAAGTTTTCGAGTTTATCGGCGAAATTCGAACGCTGAAAACACTTTGCGCCATGTGCTGTCAAATACGATCTCGCAAATGCAGTGAGTATTTAATTAATATCTATAGTCTTGTTTACTAGATATCCCTAGATTACTGATCGCTATTTAATTGTCGTGTTCTTCAGATGTTCGTTGTGTTAATATGCAACTTCAAGAAGTTATCCACGATGACATCGAAAAGGAAAAGTGGGTGAAAAGTGTAGAGTGCTTAACCGTCTATTTTAAGCATGATTTTGCAAGAATGGGTGTTAAATTTGATATCGACTTCTACCGCTGCTGACCAAGATACTTCCAAGAAAGAGATATTGCAGATGTGAGTACTTTATTATTAACATAGCACTTGTGGAAAATATTAGGAAAGCAAATGCATTAAAAAAATGCAAGTTACATCAATACAAAATAAAAATTGCTATTGTAGCAATTCATCTATACTTGTATATTACAAATAAGTTATTCGACACATATTAAACGTATTTCCCTATGGTTCCGTTGATTCTTGTTGCTCAAATTTCGGATATTTCGCTTCAACTTCAGACCACGTAATTTTGCCGTAAGACAGGTCTCTCACTACGCTCGGAAGTTCGTCCAGCTGTAAAATTAAAAGAACAATGTATTCTCTCTCCAATTATCCATTCTTCCCCTTTCATGGATACCAAAGTATTTACTCACGTTTACTCTAACTTGCCCCATACCGTCCCTTTCACGAAGTGTGACACTATGAGGTGTTTTCAAAGTATCAAAATCTATCGTAATACCAAATGGTATCGCGATTTCATCCGTTCGTGCGTATCTGCGCCCGATACTGCCAGAGGAATCGTCCACTTTATGCGAGACATCTACTTTCGTAAGATTCTGAGCTGTAAATAAGTGACAAATAAGTTTTACTCCACCCGTCCGAGTTTCGATATATTTTTCAGAGCGGACACACTTACATAACTGCTTTACATATGGTACAAATTCCTCATTGCCACTCAGTGGTAAGACCGAGCATTTTAAAGGAGCCACCACTGGTGGCAGACTCAAATAGGTTCGTTTCTCATCTCCCTCCCTCGTCCTAAAGTTGTGTTCAAAGATCGCGTACATTATACGACCGATACCAAAGGACGGTTCAATAACAGATGGAATTATCTCTTCTACGTGTACAGTCTTCTGATATCGTTTCACTTGAATCATATCCTTTTTAATCGCCACCTCTGCGTTGTTAGAAAGTTTCAAACTGTACTCCCCATTATTCTTGAGGCCAGCTTCCACCGCGTTGATTTCAACCTCGGTTAACGACGCTAATGCATCTTGTACCAACTTGCTGTCCTTTTTAAACGTTTTGCCGATTGTGACTTTATTCGCAACTATTTCGCATACGTCAACATTCTTTGGTGCCGGTAACTTTTTCTCTGCCGCCAATCTCACTCCAGTGGCTTTAGTGTGTTGCGTAAGATCATAAGCGGACCGATCCGCGCAACCGACGCATTCGATCCAGCCGTAAGAAGTCAAGCATTCGGCGTCCCAACAATCGCACGCGTAGTGAGCCATTTCGTTTCCCATGTGCTGACGGAAACGTAATTTCTTCGGATCGACACCGACCTTGATTAGAAACTGATGAATTCGACCCATAAAGTATCCCAACGTTTCATTAGCTATAAGTTTCGTCAACACCGCGTCACCTAAAGTGATGTGCTGAGCGCTCTTCCCATCCATCTGATTGCAAGCGGAATACAAGAGCAGGCTTAAATCTTTCACTGTCTCGAATTTAGGATGACTCTTGTCGCTGGGATCGCAGAAATGTTCTATTTCCGCCATAGTGAACTCCCTCACTCTTATCAGCCCGGATCTTGGAGAAATTTCATTACGGAATGCATTGCCAATCTGTGCGGCAGCAAATGGTAGTCTCTCTTGGTTAAATGCAAGCAGTCTTTTGAAGTTTACAAAGATACCTTGAGCAGTTTCCGGTCTCAAGAATCCTTTCACCAGGCCGGAAGGTCCGATTTGTGTCGCGAACATCAAATTAAATTCTATCGGCTCCGTTAGATCATTTCCAGACAGAGGAGATTTTATAGCAAATTTAGTCATAATTGCAGCCATTTCATCTTTCGTCATTCCATCCAATTTGATAATTATATCTTTACATTCTAGACGCTTACTTTCATCAGTCTTTTTATCGCTAATAACTTTCTCCAGATGCGCTTTGATTAAGTGATCTAGTCTGAAGCATTCCCCGGACTTTATGTCCTTCACCATTAGATCTGCAAATCTTTCAACGTGCCCGGATGCTTTAAGTACGGGCTCCGGTGTTAGAATGGAACAATCGACTTCTAACATTTGCTCTTCCAGTACGAAGAAGTTCCTCCATAGATTCAACAAGTTTGTTTTCAACGCGCAACCCATAGGGCCAAAGTCAAATTGACCAGTAATCCCGCCGTAAATTGCAAAAGATTGATCCATGAAGAATCTACGTTTTAAGAGATCCTCCATTCTTGCCCTATCGAATGTCGACGACTCCGACAGTGACAATTCTTTGTCCTCCAACAGCTTCTTACGAAGTTTAAGCTCAGCGACTGCTTTCTTGACATCCAACTCTGGAGCTCCATCAGCCTTGAGCTTTCGAACATAGTCACCCTTTAAAGAAAAAGGCGATGAAACAGTCAAATAACGCTAATTTTTTTAATAAAACGAGCTTACGTTTTATAATTTATATAGACCAAGTTCTTCGGTGATAGAGATTAACTAATAATAGAAAGGTAAATTATAATGTGTTGCACGTGGGCACACGCGTCACAGACAGAGACCGATTAACGTCCATATGGCACTTACTTGTTCCTTGACACTAGCTCGAAGGGGTGACAGAATTTCTTCGATCTTTGGATCCACCATATCGAGTAAAATCTGTATTTTCACGTTCCGATGCTTCTTAGTCGAACCCCAATTACTGAAATTCGCTAACCTAGAGGTAACGGTAAATCTGCGAAGAAACTGTTTGTTAATTGAGATCTGCCTGCACGTGGCTGAAGCAGATCGTCTGCAAAGGAAGCGTATACTATGCGAAATGCACTGCATTCGCGATGCTTTCTATTTGAACGGCGAGATTACGCCGACTTGTACCTCTTTCTTAATGGAGGGAATCGCCGGCCCCGATTTTTAAGGATACGATACTGTTGGCGGCAACATTTCGTACGATTTCAAATAATCAAAGAGAGCCTGATGAAACCGTAGCAATTTATTATTGTCGAATAATGTCTTTAGTTGATCTTTGTATAATCTGATTTGAATAGCATAGCTTCCGTGAAACGTTTGAAACAAATAATTATGTACGCACGAATACTTCGCAACGCTATTTTTTTTGTACTCTTGTAGTGTATCAAGTATAAACGCTACAAATAACGAACATTTCTTGTCTATAACGATATTCTTATATTTTTTTTGTATAAAGAATATATTCCAAAACAAATAACATGTGGTTACAACTAAAGAGCTTCTGATGGAAAGAATAAATACAAAGTAGAAAATATTACGCACATAAGCAACTATAACTTTCTTATTTCTTCTTTTTTTTATTAAATTAGTGAAGCATCATCAAACCAACTTACTTGTTACAAAAAAAAAGGTTGTTTCTCTTAGTTTCGAATGATTTTATTTCCCTTGTACACTGTAGCATGGTTTATAGAAAAATTATAATTAGAGAAAATGATTTATACAAAAAAAACTGAGACGAATACGATATATTTCTTCTACAAATTTATTCGTAAATTATAACTTTTCAATAAACCCAGCTTGCGTGTGACACTGAATCACATAATGTGCATAGAGGAAAGTGTGTAATCAAGAATGTTTCATTCGTGCTACCACGGGGGATGTTAAAATTTTTACGAGTAGATCCATTTCTTAATTACAATCTTATCGTTTCGACATACAAGTAATAGATCCTTAATTCTACGCATTTACATGCACCGTGTGTTAATTCCAAGTTGATTGATTGGTCAGACATAAGGGTAAATGTCATACAAACAATTATATATACGCCTCCAATTTCTCTGTATAACAACGCTACAATCAAAAACAATCTCTTCATCAGTGTAAACAATTTATTTTACACAAGAGCAATACTCTGACATCAAAAAAGCAATAATAATGGATAATGTATACTAATAAATAATGTATGAAATGTAAATAATGGGTATTTACAAGTATGTAAATGGCAAAAAAGCTATAACAGAGACAAAATAATTGTTTCATCCTCCGTAAATATAATCTCGTATGTATTTTACAATGGATTCTGTCGCCTGTTTGCAAAGTTACATCTTACGTTAATATCGCATCATGCAATACCTGTACACTTAGAACCTAGAGAACGTGCAGCCGTGACACGTACCGACACGTAACGATGTTTGCCTCATTTTGCGTGCAGCAAACACGTGACAGATTCGATGGGAAACACATACTAATAGTATGCAGCATGAGTGCTTATTCTCTATAATAATTCATCTATAATATTCGAAGGGAGCACCATGATAAACACGCATGCGGCTCTACATCCCACTTGGAAAATTGATTAAAAATCTCGTGCTCTTACTCCCGATTAGCTTACGTTAACATAAATGCACAATTCCGATCCAGTACACTACCGACCCCAATTACAACTCTCATCACTTTTCCCTATTTAGTTCCACGCTACGGGTCAAAGTTAAACTCTGATCCTAAATAAAAATATAAGCAAAAGTATCACACGAGAATATGACAAAATATCACAGTTCCGAGTTTGAAAAGTCGCTTCCGAAAATCATGGCTCTCCCTCTCCCTCTTTCTATCTATGTTCCAAGACAGTCATGAACTGCAAGACATCCTAGTTAACAACAATCCTACGCGCTACTATGAGATTACCTATTTCAGAAATCGTAACTTTTAATTGTAATACATAGTCATATACAACTTGCTAAGGATGCTGTAAACTGTATACTGGCTGCTAAATGTTCCAAGTGAATACTGTACGTATAATGTATGTAAAAAGTCAGAAGTGACACATAGATTCAGAGCGTATTGCATAAACGAAGCATAAATTTCATTCTTTAAGTATATTAATTGCTGAAGTTATGGGAACCGAAGTAATGATGCGCGGTAGTATGCGATTTACATATATGGAAGAGTGATGAATGATGTTGCAATATATAATGAAAAATATTCTTATTACGTAGAATGTACAGAACAGTTCAATTCAGGTATTACAAAAGTATTAAATTCTACGATTATATCTGTTATTCTACTGCTTTCCAAGTGCCGGTAACTTTTTCGGTATTTTAAATCATATCATTTCGCCGGTAATTTATAAATATCCATCACTCTTCTTATGTTAACTTAGGAGGAAGAATCAATTGTTTAAGCGATGTATACTTTTATTTTAAGTGTATATAAAATCGAAGATGGAATGCTGATGTATAAAATTTTCTCAACAACGCGTTCTTACTTTTCTTCTTATACTTTATATTTTCTTCAGTATTGTGCTTAATCGAAATGATTTCCCTCCTGTTTTCCTCAGAGAATATACAAAAGTGATCTGCGGTATCATTTATGCACAAAGCTAAATGATAGTATACAGCATTCCTTTCTTCTTTGTATGACTCGTTTAAAAGTTACAAATTTATTTCCCACTTAATACCCATAGTGTCATTCGCGTTCACCAATCTTTGTTCAAAATTGTTTGTACGTCAAGAATATTGACTTTTACCAATACGGGGAAATGCGTAAATAAGCATTTGATGAATTTATAAAACCAAAGTGTCTGTGAAGTAACCCCATCGAAACTTCCACGAAACTCGGGGATATTCGACTGAGAAATATGCTTGTATGCTTCTAAACGCAGACATGTTATTTAGTCGTACAGACGCATCGTAAAACGGCATGACAGTCAAGGCTAAATATTTTGAACATTTCAACAAATTGCACAGTTCAAGGTTCATAGAGATTATTCCATCTCCCTCGACAAAGACTCGGTACTTTCCCGGGGAAGTACCAGCGCAAGATTGATTATCCTTAATACAATACTCGTGACTAAATATTTACATCAATGCGTTTTACAGCTTCAGTCTATTAAGCTTCTGAACCGCGACAGCCTTCGAACTTTCGCAATATGCGACATCTCTTGAAATTATTAATAAACTAATCGTTCATCGAAACACCACTTAACCGTCCTACTGAGCAGGTGGCTGCGGCTCGCTAGGCATGTTGGGATTAGGATATGGCGATAAAAATGAATAATTCGGGTAAGGTGGTGGAGGATGCGGAAAGGGAGGATAGTAATTAGGCGGATGCGTAGAAGGTGGCGCGTAACCTCTATGTATATAAGGGTCCGCTGGGGGAGGAGGGCCGTGAAATGCCGTGTACATACGAGCGTAGTCCGTATTATAAGTTGGCCCGCCATATGCTGGATATCCAGGTGCACCTACATCACAAACTCAGTTTCAGCACACATTTATCATACGGATGAGCAATCGCGCATAAAAGATATCAGCTTACCACTTGGTGGATATGCCGCTGAAGAACCAGGCGCCGGAGGGTAGTGCTGCGAATACGGATCGTACGGTCCCGGTGGATAAGGTCCAGGATAACGACTACTCGTGGGATGACTAAATGCAGTAGGTATATGCGCATCGTCCCTACTAGGAGTGGCAGCAACCGTCGTAGTTACCACCGTTTCTGCGCCTTTAGCTTCTGTTGTATTCGCTAATGTTTTGGCAGTAGTGTTAGGTACTTGCGAGTATGCAGCAGACACATTCACCATTGCCCTTTCCTCCATAGGCTTCCCTAAGTCTGGTTGCGACTTGGCGGTGTCTATTGGCAATCTGGGGTTTGTCGCGTGGGGTGGAACACCAGGGAAGTATGTGCCGTACGGAGTGGATAACGATCGCGATCGAGGATCGGTGTAATCGTAGTACCGAGGATATTGGGCATACGGGTAACCTTGCGGAACGTTGGGTTCACCCTGTACAGATATATCGCGCATACTTGATTCTGTCGTTTTTGGAGATGTCATGGTGCTGGTTCCAGTGCATACAGACGCAGTGGACGAGGCAATGGTAGACTCTGTCGCACTTTTAGGAATTTCAGTGGTTCGTAACGTAGGCGTTGGCGGCACCTGCATAGTCGACGGCGTAGGCTGTTGCGTTACGAGGGGTTGTAATGGAGCGGGTGTTGATTGTGTTCCGACTTGCGATGACAATTGTGGTGGTATCTGTGGAGGTACCTGCGGTTGTACCTGCGGCTGCACTTGCGGCTGTACTTGCAGTTGTACCTGTGGTTGGACTTGTGGTGGCACTTGAATTGGTACTTGAGGTGGCATTTGCTGCGGTACTTGCGATACTTGTGGTGGCATTTGCGACGGTATTTGGGATGGTATTTGTGGTTGTATTTGAGGTGTTACTTGCGGTACATCTTCAATTATAATTTCATCATTAGACGCGTCTCTCGTTTCTTGACGAGTTTGAAAAGCATGCCCATAATTTGTAAGCGTGTCGTTGGTTTTTGTAAGCTGATTTTCCATCGAAGGAGAACATTGTTTATTAATGTTCGATATCAACTCCGTTTCCGTTTGATCGTGTTGCGTTTGAACACCTTGTGCAGTCACGTTATCCGAAGTGTACATTTGGTTATTCTCTTCGGACGACTTTTGCAGGGAATTATCAGTATCCGAATTAGATACACGATTATGGTTAGGAGGGCTATAGTCTGTGTTCGAGCTTACTTCGGCGACTACATCTTCTAATCTGACTTCTTCGACCCTCTGCTCCGTCCTAACCTGACCATCCGAAGAGTTCGAATTTTCTCCAAGCGCTGAATGATCTACTGGCTCCTGCTTTACTTTTGGTAACCTTGAGAGCGAAACTTGATTGGTTAAGGTAACTTGACTCATATAAGGTTTAGCAGTCGCGGTAGCAACAGGTTTTGGTCTTTTCGAAATTTCTTTATCAGCAAATGGCCTGTAATTAGGACCGGTTCCAGGCTTAGTAATTGGACGAGCACTTGTCTGATTACTCGAAGACGATTTCGGTATTATGGAAATGGCCGAATTGTTTCTTAATGGGAATCCGACTTCTGGTTTGGAATTCCTCTGTGTCATTGAAGCTACACCTAAATATACAAACACATAAGCCTTAGAAAAAGATTCATTCGCAAGAGTAAAATACATAATCATTAAAACAGAATCGAGATCGCAGCATACCTTTCTTAGGTTCTTCCTCCCGTTTCTGTTGATTTAGTTTGAGGGCCGTTCGAATTGCTATAATCTTTCCAGATTCTAGTTGCATATAAATGCCTTTCGGACTCTTCAGTACCATCACTCGTTGTCCGGCTTTTAGCACGATGCTTCCCTTATCAGGCGAATTGGTAGGAATGACAACGTCCAAAGGTAATGTCATCTCTTGTGCACTCATTCCTTGCCGTTGCCATACTTCCACTGGTATCCATCGACTTCCAGTAACGCCGCGCGAACCTAATCCTTCAGCACCACGTTGCTGCATCGGTCTAACCGAAGCGACAGGTTTAGATGTAGTACTACTATCACCACCTCGAATTGCTCTAATTTGTAATCCACCTGCTGCAATAATACAATATATAAATTACAAACATTTTTAGCAAGAACTTAATGTAACCAAATGATACACATTGAATCGTACCGCGTGTGGCAGTATTTCCGGGCACATAATTATAACTAGGTCGGGAACAATTGGCAGCCATCTTTTCAAGTTCGTATCCACGACGAGCTAATCGCTTCTCGGCCTGACTAAGTTTCTTGTCTTTCCGATCGACGAGCAGGCTTTCGTGGTGGAACGGCTGCTTCGTGAGCAACGAAGAGTGTCGTTCCAACACACGGTGCATGACTTCGTCGGTATAAGTGTCCTTAGTTTGTGAGAAATCCTGTACTTGACTATCCTCTTCCCAATCCCAAGATAACGTGGTTGCTTCTTTCAAAGAAAGATGAGCATCCGGATTGCACTGATCCACGACGCGATCAGCCATCCCTTGCTTACTAATTTGCCGGTCATATATCTTTCGTTCCAGACAGTTGTCTGTAACCAAACGGTAAACAAAACAAGGTTTCTGTTGACCGTATCTGTAAACTCTACAAACAGCTTGCGTATCATGGCAAGGGTTCCAGGAAGCGTCAAACACAATGGCACGATTCGCGCCAACTAGATTAATGCCCAGCGAGCCAGCTCGCGTTGAAACGAGAAAAAGATGGATTTTTGGATTGTTATTGAATTCATTGATAAGCTTCTCTCTTTCTAAAGCGCTAGTGCTCCCGTCTAGCCTATAATAATTTACATTTTTAATCCAAGCATCCGTTTGTCCGTCTGGATGTTTTAAACTATTTCTAGCTAAAAAATCTTCGATGAGATTCAACGTAAACAGTGACTGAGAGAATGCCAGAACACGATCGCCAAGCTTGATTGCCTCTTCCAAAATACAGAAGAAAATGGTCATTTTCGCGGATGCGTCAATTAATCCTGGTACATAGCCCTTCATCAATTCTGTCGCCTGCAAATAAATTAAGTAAAACATTAATTAGCTCCCCGTAGCTTGGTATTATTCATTCTTTGTTTACATTCCACTTACCCAGTCGTATGGAATTCCAGGATCTTCTTTTCCTCCTGAAAAACTTTTGCAATCCTTCTCTTCGTCTTTTGTAAGAATTTCATCATCCGACTTGTCTTCTTTATCTTTGTCTAATAAATCTTCCTTTTCCCTTTCATCCTCCTTTATCGAATCACTCTGACTTAGTCGCGGACTGTGCGAGGTACTGAGGCTTTGCATGGATCTGGATACTGGAGTCTGGCAACTTGATTCAGAACTATAGCTTGAACTTGTAGATACATTACTTTGATGTATAGGTTGACTCTGTACACCAACACTCGATGTCATTTCTTTATTATTCTTCTCACAAGGTCCTGAGGTTTGAACATGAGCGGTAGACTGCTGAGACTTTGAATCATCCGAGCGGGAATTCACATCTGAATTATGATTATTAGCGTAATCGTAAGATTGATTTTGATAATTTTGCGATGAAAAGTAATTATTTTGGTAGCGGTTCACGTTCGGATTCACGTCCCTGTAATAAGGATCGTTGCACTGATCGGATCGAAATGGCTGGGAATAATTTCTTTGCCAATAAGGATCTTCTGGTCCCTTCATCTGACCCACTTGATTCTGGTGAGTGCCGTCCGACGAGTAACTCGACAGGACAGTGTTCTGCGATTGTGTTTGGCTTACCGAATAGGTATTTGTCGAGTTACTAGATGAACTTCCACTTTGACGGTCAGTCGAGAATTCATGAGGCGTATTAGATGTCGGTGTATAGTTTTGAGCTTGTTGACTGTCTGGTCTAGGATAAAGTTGATCGTTTTGATTCAATGACGAGGCTGGCGCTTGTTGATTTTGAGAGTACGTAAGAGACTGACTCTGAGATTGTGGCACTTGTCCCTGCTGGGAAGTGCCATATCTGTGAGTCGGAGTCTGCGGCATTGGTGCGGAGCCCTGATGATTAGAGCTGTACGCATGATTTGGACCTGAAGGAGCTCCCGTTTGGTTTTGTGCTGTAGGTGGATACGATGACTGATTTTGTGGTGCCGATGAAGGTACGAGATGGGAATATCCGTGCATAGCATTCTGTGCATTTGAAACTGGCCCCTGTTGATCTTGAGGGTATCCGTGTGTTTGAGTAGGAGCATTTGGAGCTGATTGTCCTGTGGGATATGAAGATGAGCTTTGTGGCACATTAATTTGGTTTTGAGCCGATGTAGGGTATCCACGCATTTGATTCTGTGGAACTGAAGGTTGACTCGATGGATTTGTCATATATGTGTGAGGCTGGCCTTGTGACATTGTATTTGGAGACTGCTGATTAAAAGTTAGAGACGTTTGTGACGAAGAATTAGTATTCACTTGAGTAGGATAGTTATGGGGCTGATTAGATAGTGGCATATTTTGGGACTGTGGGCCAGTGTAAGCGTGAGAAGAGTTTTGCAATGTAAGACTTTGATTTTGTTGATTAGGTGAAAACCCACGGTTTTGGCCAGGCGCTGTGCTCTGCCCTTGCTGATTCGGAATGTATCCAGCAGCTGGAGTCTGAGGGGCCGGATTCTGACTCGGCTGATTAGCACCGTATCCCAATGAAGAATTTTGTATCGGTTGGCTTTCGTTTCGTGAATACATTGAATTTGTCTGAGCTGGCGCAGAATTATAATTTTGAGGTGGATTAGGTGTATACGGAGAGTAATCTGGCATCGGTATGTTCGTAGATTGATTTGGCATTTGTGATTGAAAAGATGACTGGTTTGGAACTTGAGGGTAGTTATTAGATCCTTGATTTAAATTTGATGCATAATTACGTCCATGTTCTTGGTACGGATAAGGCTGGCGTGAAAACATTCCAGGTACTTCGTAATTGCTTCCTTGATTTTGGTCTGAACGAAATTCCGAATTAGAAGATGCAGCTGGATACCGTTGCGAATGATTGTTCGCAGGTTGTTCATTATTCGGCATATAATTCTGTGACTGATTGGGATAGTTCTGCGAAGTATTGTATCCTGGATTCTGTGCATACGTTTGGAACGATTGATTCCCATATCTTTGCGGTCCTTGGTTATTGTAAAATTCATTATATTCTCCATGATTATTGTCATTTCTATAATACGTAGTTTGATCGTTTGGTCTGTAATTCTGATAACCATGAGAATAAGAATTTTGCGGCACAGAATTCGAATAACCCGAATTACTCACGGGCATAGAGTAATTAGAATAATTGTTCTGCTTTGATGTAGTATGCGAGCTGTCAGACTCTACGTTATCAGTATTGGACGATGAAGAAGCATTAGGTTGCACGCTGGCCGCAGGTTTATTTTTTATAGTCGTGTTCGTTTTCTTCCCCTTTTTAGTCTCTCCTTTTGGCTGACGAGCTTTCGAACGTTTCCCTCCGGCGGCAGGCTTTTCGCCAATCGTTTCTTCTAAATCTAAATCATCTTCTTCATTAGCTTGACGTTTCCGTAGAAAATGATATAAAATATCAGGGTGATTCCAGATTTTGCAGCACACAGCGAAAGCCTTCAATGGATTAGGAACAGCGCGCGTTTTAACTACTTGATTCATAAATGTATCGTACAACTTGCGTTGATGCGGCGTCATCCTAACGAGAAGGATGTATTCTTCTTTACGTGGTAAAGAGACTTGTAATACAGAATGAGATCTTCTTTGTACAAAACCTTCTAGTAAAGCATGCAACACATGTGCACGATACCTCATTAATCGTATGTCCTGCGGCGTTGAGTCAATACACTGTCCATTCTGAATTGGCCTTTCAAACATGTTACAGAACTCACTTTTAGTTCCTAGGTAGTTGGGCCTGACAAAGTCGACCATGCACCAATATTCTAAAAGATTATTCTGCAGTGGATAGCCAGTCAATACGATCCTGCGTTTTGTGCGCATTTGCTTCAATGCCATGCTAATGCTAGCATGTGAATTTTTTATTCGATGACCTTCGTCGCATATAACTAAATCAGGTCCTGGATTAACTAAAGCTACATGCATCTCGTCTAATAATCCTTTATTCTTGTCCTCTTCCTCGACATCAACGGTATCTTTGAAAGGCTGTCCACGTTTCCTTTTAGCTTTGTTCGGTTTTTTCAATGACAGCTGCCTATACAATTCATACCCAATTAATAAAACACCACCGCCTACTTGCCAATCTTGAATTATCCTAGCTCTGGCCGTCATAGTTTTATGAGAATCATTCAAGATGTGCAATCGAAAATGTCGCGATCTTGTTTCCACGCCAATTGGAGAATCTACGCTGTACGGAGTTTTAATTTTCTCAACGTCTTTTTTCTCTTCGTTCGTTATTTCCTCCTTTGTCGTACAAGTACCTTCTTCCTTCTTAATTGTTTCTTCAGGCTCTTTCTTTACATTAATTTCGGTATTTACAGAAGACAAATTACTTTTGAAACATTCATTTCTTGACTCTTGATCTGACTCTTGCGACGGCCGATTCGTGTAATTAGAGAAAGTGTTAGTAGAATTATCATAATTTTGATAAATCGATCCAGGGTGATGATTTTCTCCACCAGAATACAAAGCGCTAGGATTTCGGGTTTCCATGTTTGAATACATAGGAGCTTGTGGCCGATTCTCCAAACCAGGATACATGTTAGCAGAGTTCTGATTTTCCACTCCAAATTTTGTGTCTGGCATGTTCGATCTCTGTTGCATACCATGGCAATTTACTTCCGACTTCATCGAATCAAAATTAGATATTGGATTAGGGTTTGTATTATACAATGCATTCTGTGGAATATCATTCTGATAGTTTTCGCTCACGTGTATCGGGGTATCCGGCATATTTTTATTTAACATATTATCTTGTGCATATCCAGACATCATGTTGTGAGTCTCGTATCCTTGATGAGCATATGGATTTTCGGACATAATGTTCATAGTTTGCGAGGTATTTTCTTGTCCAAAATGATGAGCTGATTCTGTACTAATAGGCCTCGACATATTTGATATATCACTCTGATTTCCGCATTCGTCCTTAACTTCTTGTTTGAATTCCGAGCCTGGTTCTGATTTGATATTTGTGCCTTTGTGATGCTTTTCTGGAGCATTAGGGTCTTCGTAGGGTAACCACATATTAAACTCTGCTAGCCAATTTTGTAACGTATTAATTGGCATAATACAAAGGACTGTTTTAGCTGTGGTGCATCGAAAAAAAATATCACAAAAACTGGCAACTTGAAGAGTTTTCCCTAGACCCATGCTATGAGCAAGAATACAACCGAAACCAGAACTAGTCTTGTACCTTTCGATACTTTCAACGATATTGTCGTAAAGGAAACGAATGCCACCGATTTGATGAGGTTTAATAATACGAGCTACCTGCGGAGCTAAATATACATCAGGTTCAGTTTCAGGATGACCCACGTTAATTAACACTCTACCATGTTCGTCTGGAATGTTATATCTATCATTGGTGTGCATGCCAGAATTGGATGGATCGTCTTCGTTGTCTGTTTCTTCCTCTCCGCTCGGATCGCTTAAAACTATACAATCATCATCAGAACTTTCGCTAGAACTCGATATCGTAACCACATCTTTGCCCTTAGCCGGTTTCTGAGACTTTGGCCCGATAGACATCTTTTTGGCAGCAAGTATCTGTTGTTCGCGGAACGCCTCCTCGGCTTCTATATCGGAGATTTCCGAATCCGAATAATATTCAGATCTGTCCATAGGTTCCTTCTTAGGAACCACGGGTGATATGCTCACAGAGGGTGTCATCATTCGTATTCTTTGCTGCAACATATTGGGACCAGTGGAGCGATTTGGAACTCGAGAAATTGACGTCTGCGCCCCTTGGTAGACACCCCTGCCCTTTTGCCAACGAGATCCATCTACGGCCCTTCTTTGCGCTTGACTTGCTTGTATACTAGACGTAGTCTGAGATCCAGTCCCAGACCCGGAATTTACTTTAAGAAGTACTGTATTTGGTAAACGAACTGGCGTAGGTGAAAATGATGATGAAGATGACTGTGAAATAGTAGTGCCTACTTGATTTTGCTTCCCTTGTAAAAGACTGATTACTCTTGTTTGCGTCTTATTGTTTTGCCTATTTATTGCTATTTGTCGTTGAACTTCCCGAATAATCCTTTGCTGTTCCTGTACCCTCCGGAGACGTTCCATCTCCTGTCGCTGGGCGGATAAGGTAGCTTCGTCGAGTTGGGTTTCGTCCATAACTTCTCGAATATTTCTTCTCATATTTGCCAATTTCTTTTCTGCCTTTGTTTCACATTCTGATGTAGTTCCATCACTGCCGTTGTCTTTCCTCTGTTTCTTTTTGGTGGTATCCGAGTGCTCTGAATCAGCATGTCTCTTATTATTCTCGGCATTTTCCTCCTCCATGGAATGACCTTCGTGCTTGTCACTTTCATGTTCTATGCTTTCTTCGTCATCCGTGTCCTTGGAAATTGGTTTCCCGAGTAAATCGGCTTCAGATACTTCCTGACCCTCTATCGGAGCTCCTTTTAATATAATTTAGAAGCATGAGAATGACGTAACGTTACTGTATACTATAATTATAAAAGAAATAATGTTATACAAACCTTCCAGTGGCAAAGTATCCAATATGTTAACTGGTTCGTCATCATCCTCTTCCGGCGAAGAATGATGCTGCCGTTCCGACTCCATTCTTACTCCGATTTGCGAATCAATTGTCTCATCTAAATCCATATCATCTCCCGAACCCTCCGAACGTATTTCTTCTATTTCCTCCGACTGTAACGTATCATTTTTCTTGTCGTGCTCCCCATCGGATGTTTCACCACTAGATTCTTCCGAACTCTCATCGTTTCCTGTCTGAGGCTCTACATTGTTCATGTTTGCATTCGTCGAAGTTTCATGAGAAATTAATGTTTCGTTAGGCTTATTGCCCGAGCGAGGAGTCACACGCTCTATAGTGACGTCCCCAATACGTGTTAGAAAACTGTCCAAACTATTAGACATGATGTGTCGCAAAGTCCATTAAGTCACGGTGTGTCTCATTAAAATTTTGTATGAACTCATGGAATGTCTTGACACTTTTCTGAGTAACACTAATAATTCTATTATTCTATGCATCACTTACATTATTTACCCATAATTTCATATCCGTTTATGCCTGTAATAAGAAATGTATTCCTTTATAAATTGAACTTCAGGAAACACCAATGATTCATTGCATAAGCCAAAGTACGAGAAACCGTAAAATTAAAAAAGTTACACATTCAGAGCAAGACGGAGACGATAAGAATCAAACTATGATAATGCAACACGGGCAGTACAAAATAAAAATATTGCTACGTCGCGCATGCATTTAATATGCACTGGAAGTGGTGATTTATTAAATCCTGCAGTATCGGAACACAGTGTACAATAATTTTAAAACTCTAGTAATTCCCTACACGTTTATGGAATACATTGCTATATCGCCTACAATTATCTCGAACAATATCGATATATAATAAAGATGTTCCTATTTCATACAGATGTGAAGCGTGCAAAAGAGAATTTACTAGTTACGTGTGAAGCAACGTAAACAAACATCCAACGATGTGAAAATTAAAATACCCATACGTCCTAATAGAAGCGAGCCACTACGAACTTATATGTAGAAATGTTTACATAGAATCTAGCGTGCGTGAATATATTTATATGATTGATATAAATAAAGACTTAAGGCAGGCAAAGTATTTCAACATAGCGTATAAACTGTGAATCATTCCCGGAGGATTGCAATTGAACGCACTTGTTGAGAGATCAGTTAGTCACATTCTCGAACTCACGAACAGACTCTAACAGCAACGAATTCGGCCGTACTGTTTAACAGAAAGGTTACAACAGCCGCGGGACATAGTTCGTGGCAACACGGGCGAAGGTATCGCGGTGAGATATTCATAATGTCCCGAGTTATTTAAGGTAGGAGCTGTCAAACAGGGAGAACGAGAGCAGCTCAGAATGTTTGTTTTCGGACGGGCCGATCCGGCTCGGTGATTAGCACCAGGAAGTCACGTCGTTTAGGGGCCGGCATCCACGCGAAATTTGCACACGTCGGGCTCTACCGATGATCCGCGTCCACGGCTGCTTAATTAGCCGTTAATTACGGATTAAAACTAATGACACACACATACACACGTCGAATGGACGCCATAGCGTCGTTGTTCGCCGCTCGGCGATCTCGGTTCTCCGCAATGTCCGAAGATCAGCGAACGAGCCTTGTCATTTGGGTTAATGCACGCATCGTTCCGAGCTCGGCTCCCGATCTTTTTTCACCTGAACCGCATGACGAGGTTACGAGAATTCACTTTACTATCGCAAGTTCACTAAAGCTCGCACGCGTCGCTCTCAAGCTTTCCGCGGCATTTTTTTCACGCACTTTTTCTAACAAGTATATTCCACTCGGTGAAACGCCATCTTGGCTGCGCTATAAAACATCCGCTCAGCGTTCGCGAGGGAACGACACCCACAGCTGGATTAAATATGCCTCTCCAGTTCTAAATAGTAATTAGTTACATTTGATTTCCCGAGTTTCACTCCCCGTAATTGAAGTAACGTCTCGTTCTGCGTACACTTTTCAAATACCACATATTATCCGCGTTCCCGTGAAAATGGAAATACGATCTTAACTGAACTAATTTATTTAAAATAAGCACATTCAGGTCTGGGCACCATTCGATGCTGAAGACTTTGAAATGTTGTTTTAAATACTGGATATAGCATTGCAACATGAAAGAAATGTATTCGAAACAGCTGGCTGTTCTTCAGTGGGTAAAAGCCATTGTTTGATACATCTGCATTTATTATGAGTAATTTAAGTTGAAATCATGAACACGTACATCGTAAATTATAGTAATTACTTTATTCATGCTGTCCCTATATTATATAATAACATGACAATTCTTATGATAAAAACATAGAGTAAAAAACATTACATGTCCTTTCTATTTTTATAAATATATGCGATTTATAATTTTATTACTTTTCATTACTTTTAAAGCTAAATGTTCAGACATTTACTAAGTACGACAGATCTCACGTGTGACTATATGAATATCATATGACTTAAATTAGTAAGATCTAGTGTATTATGATAGGATTATGCACTAAATTAGGTAAAGTACGGATGTATGTGTATATATAATATCTCTCTCTATCGATATATATATATAAAATAAGTGACTCAAAATTGCCATTCTCACATTGCACACAACTCGACATCGATTCATCTTACGAAAAGCTGACTTCTCAGCGAAAGGGAAGAAAGAAATCTGCTTGCTCTGTAATTATTACATACAGCGGTAATAAATCTTCAATTCGCATTCTCACATGCATCTATCCAATCGTTGTACACGTCCAAAGGCTCAGAAAGCAGGTTTATCGTAGTCTGAAAATCTTCTAGACAGACCCTACAAGTGATCTTTGCTGTGTTTCTTGACTTGTGCCTGTATAGGGGAAACGAGACAATGAAATACGAAATTCAAGTAGCATAGCAATCGATAGCGAACTTTTTATATATACTCACATCTTAACCTCGCACGATTTTTCGTGGTTACAGAACGGACAATTAAATTGTGTGTCTAAAGGTTGAATAGCTTTCTTTTTGCTCGGAGGCTTTCGCTTGCTCTTCCTTCGACCCATTACGCCTCAAGTAGATCGGATTATGTCTTCCTTTATTAAGAAATTTTCATTTAACGTATAGCGGCCTATACGAAATTGGTGCTCTATATTTATGTGTAAACTGTTGCGTGCTATCAGCCGGACGCGGTAAAACACAGTAGAGTTCGTAAAAAATTACTAGACTCGCGTATACGTATACGCAAGTTACGTATGTGTCGCGTCGAATGTACGATGAGCAGGTAGTGTTAAAGTTGCAGTCCTTTGTTTCGCGGAAAGTATTCGAAATATTGAATGAAATTGTTTTGATTCGTAGGATCGATGTCGGTGCATTATCTATGAATGATTATACCTACTACATAAACATATATTCGACTCGTAACCTTTTGTGTCCAACCAATAACACGTGCGAAGAATCTAAACATGAGGGATTGTTAAGAGATTGATTTCTTGGTTGTAGCATTAAAAGTACTTTATTGTACATGAATTGAGGGACCACTATTATCCCGATTGTAGTGCCATGAGTAATCTTACTGTGTATCCTTTGAAACAAGCAATGTCACGATATTGTATAATATTTCTCGAAGTATTTTGTAATTAACCTTAATTTCGAACAGAAATTTGTCTATACCTTTCCCATCAGCAAGGGAAGCAGAAATTGTTTATCAGGTACTGAGAGTTGACAAGGAACCTTCGAGGGGTGCCGTTTCAAAAAAGTTAATACTAGACAATAATTCATTGCAAGTGTAAGTTCATATACGCTCTTATCTGTGATATACGATTACTTCTATCCTATTAATGCGCATTATTTTTTGTAGATTAATTTCTGGGACAGAAGCACGAAAGGTTCGCGTAGCGTTGACATCATTCTTCGATAGCTTAATTTTAGTAACGGAGACTATTCAACAGTTTGGTCCACCTGTACCTACTTATAATTATTATTGAGTAAACATTCCACATTACCTTCCATCGTCTGAATCTTCTAAAATTATTTCAAATAATCCTATGTAAAATGGAGCATACTCCGGCTCCGTACGGACCAAGATCTGTTTACGGATATGCTTTGTACATAGGCTCGAATATGCTTTTCTTTTTGTTCTTGGTGTGGGCGATAGTACCGGATCAAATTCTACATCGTTTAGGATTAACGTATTGGCCTTCCAAGTATTGGGCAATAGCGATTCCAATTTGGGGTTTAACCGCCCTCGCTACTTTCGCATTTCTTATTTATCCAGCGATAAATTTGCTAATGACGCCAGATATAGATGATATTGCAACAATTACGGATAAACATTCGCATTCCAGAAAAGAAACTGTTCCAGGTGGTATACCCCCTGTGTTTGATATCCCAATAACCGAAGTTTGCAGAAAATTATATTTGTCAAAAAAGAAATGAGAATAAATTTGTATTAAAAACTTAAATAGATTATTGAAGAATTCTAGTAAAAATTTCATATCCTCTATACATGTAATATGAACTTTCTGTTGGTATAGTAATTTCTCCGGCAGAATGTACCACGTGGAACCGGTCGTGAATTTCATGTGTTGCATAATCCGATAACGAGAGTCTTATATAGTACGAGAATAAGAACAAAATACGTAGTTAACGGTCTCGCTTACGATCGCGCAATTTGCGGCGGAACGTACACGAAAAATTGATTGGCGATAGTGAACGCAATAATGTTACGAACTATTTCTGGGCTCGCAAAAAGTACTAAACATCCAGATCTAAGAAAGTTATTAAAAAACACAATCGATGCAAACAGTACATTTTGTAGTTTCGAGCTTTTTCCTGCAAAAAATCATGATTTTTATCAAAAGTTCGTATATTACGCACTATATAATAAGTAACATATTTATATTTTCTAAATAAAAATTTTGTCTATTAGTTTCTTCACAGAAATGGATAAATATCGTCCTCTCTTTTATGCGCTAACGTGGCACGCGAAAGGTACGACAAACGATTGCCCGTCTTTAGAATTGATTGATAAATTTCCGAGCAATACGGTTCTCCATCTAATTGTCAGCGATTTAACTCGCGCCGATGTGCTAACTATCTTAAAGAAAGCGTTAGATTGTGGCGTGAACAACATTTTTGCATTAAGGGGAGGTAATGAAATATATTTTTGTGAAACTTTTGGTAGATAACACTTTCCAGCTTTCTTCTTTAATTGTCCATCGAATTATAGATTCCACAACCGCGAGTCGTGACTTTCCATACGCTGCGGACTTGGTTCGTTTTATAAGAAATCAGTTTGGAGATACGTTTTGCATAAGCGTTGCTGGTTATCCAGAAATGCATCCAGAATCGCCGTCCAAAGAATTGGATTTACTTTATTTGAAAGAGAAAGTAATTATTTTAATTCGATTTAACTGCCACCCCTATATACAATGTATTAACGTTAATTTAATTTGAAGGTTGACGCGGGCGCTGATTTTATCATAACTCAAATAGTTTTTGAGGCGGACGTTTTTATTAAGTTCGCGAACGATTGCAAAGAAATTGGAATCAACGTCCTGATTATTCCAGGCATTCTTCCGATTCCGAACTATGCGACTTTCGAAAAAATGGTAAAAATTTGTAATGTCAGAGTACCACTGAATATTTTAAATACTTTAGAATCCATAAAAGGAAATGATCACGAAGTACGTAACTATGGAATAGAATTAGCTACAAACATAATCAATGAAATCATTGGGAGTAAAACTACTTACGGCTTCCACTTATTTACATTAAACAGGTAAGTCTGATGTTCTAATGATCAAAGAATAATATGTTCATATGAAATATATTTGCCAATTGCAGAACGTCTTTGTCGTCAGAAATATGTGACAAGTTGAGTATTTTCACTCGACTATCCGAAGACGGGAAACGTGTTTGAAAAGGAAACCACAGATCGCAACAATTTATGTATTTCAATTTTGTACACCTGAGAAATACACAGTAAACTGTTTAAAAGCGATCGTATTACGCGCCAAAATAACCAGTAATTACCAATTGCGAAAATTCCCTATAGCGGAACGCTGCTAGATCATGGAAACGTTTAATTTACGTTGTTAATGGTAGGAAACGCTCATTAATCGCGACAAGCCCCAACCATGATTTACAATAATTCGACTAATCATCATCCTTTGGTACCTTCACGTTCTCATTAATGACAATCGTAAGCTTTACTTGAGGCTTTTAATGAACGTAACATGGCAGATTTGTAGATACAGATGATCCTTCGAGGATACCTGCTACAGTGCGCATGCGCCCTCGGCGTATTCGTGACGAGCCGAGAGAAGAGTTAGTTGAGTTGGGCGCCAGAGCTCCGCGTGGTCAGTTGGATAGGTGGTTTGACGGTATCAAGAAAGAGGAAGGATCTGTAAGCCAGGATAAGAAGAGCAATGGCACTTTTCCGTTTTAGTCCGAAACGCTGTCTGGAAGTCCAGGTACGTGATAAACCGGCCCACGGAGAATTCATCGGTCTTACAACGCAATATCATGTTTGAATGGCCCCTAAACCATAGTACACGCTGTTCCGGTGCGAAATTCGAATGACGAGTAGATGTTTCACGTGTGTCGTTAATTTTGATAATTAAAACGGATAAACTTGGGAGCGACAGTTGTTCTGGGATAAACATGTTTCATCGTTTGACCCTTTCGTGGCGGCAGAATTTTTTGCTCTGTTTAGAGTGAAGACGCTACGAGCCTCTAGATTCGAGGCAGGCGTTCTATCGACCGATGGCCTAGTAACTATTCTATGTAACGCGATTGAGCCTCGGTAGGTGTTCAAAATTCGAAACAATTACGACAAACCATGCACATGGATGATATTTGAGGGAGAGAGCGCGATAGTGAGGAGAGAGAGGCAGTGATGGGGTCTGGAATTCGTCGTTAGTGAACCGGATAAGACTGGCCGTGAAAGGTTCGCGACTGAAGGCTCTCTGACGTATCAAGCGTGGGGCCCAGGTACACCTTTGCGAAGCTCCAACAATGCACATTATTTCGGAACAATACGCCTAATATGCGATCGTCCTACCGAACTCACTCGTTCAGCTTAGTTGCGACGGGAAATATCAGGAGCACAGTAGAACGAACACGTACTATCTCGTTTCCAAAAAATTTTAGTTAAATTGTATATTGAACGATACCAAGATTTACCTGACCGACACGTAGCATTAATTTACTAGAGACTAATAGAAGTTACGTAATACATTTTTAGAAGACATATGTTAGCTGGCTATTACTTAGTGTTAATTACAGGTAGAGCATAGTTAGCATTGTAATAAACAATTGTAATAAACGATTTTCGTAGACACGAATAGTGTTTGCAAGGAAAATGGAACATTTTAATGATTTTTTCAATGTATTGTTTTTGGTGAATGACCAAGTCAAGGTGCAAAGTTTGTCGTACAATTCGTAGCGTGGGTGTACAGAAAATTTACGAAAACCAGTGAATAAGTATAAAATGTGAACACACATCGTTTTTCTGATGGCTGAAAGTGATTTTACCGAAACGCGGAATCTCTATGCCCGGTAGAGAGAATTGTTGCCAGATGTTGGCTTCATTCACTGCCACTAAAAATAAAAGGTCAGTCGGCCTGTCCAAAATCGAATTCTGTCAATCAATCTCTGTCGCTGTAAATTCTCGCGATACCGCATACACCGCAGCCAGAATCGATGGAACCTCGACCGAAATGGTTTCGTGTCACAAATCATAAGGCCATGAGCACACACCTTTGTGGGTCACAGGCGCAAGTACCCTTTAGAATTTAGAATCTTCTTCACGGGCACAGATGCCCATTGAAGAAAAGCTCAGGGCAATTGCGTACGTTTCGCAAGGGACTGGCTAATTTTGAATTGAATTCGAGGTCAAAATCTGTTCCGTCCTCTTGATCCACATCGGTCGTGACCTGTTACTTGCGAACACCTGCTTGCTATCGAGCTTCTTATCGATCGTGTGGCTTCCATTAGGGACCACTCCATGCCCGCTACTTGCATACAATAGACCATATTTCCAGTTCTAACCAATAACCATCTGAACCTTGCAGTTACGCAATTAAAGGAAAAAGGGACATCAATTTCTTGAATGTAAATAGGTACCTCGCGATCGATACGATTACATTATCAAAAGTATTACGTTTCATCGAGTTATTTCGTTGAATTCCACGCCTCTAATGGATCGAGCTCGAGTGGTGTGTTTAGAATTGTCTACCCACGGTCGTCGCAATTTTTGGCAGATTCGAAGACTCGCCCAGCTTATAGATGGCTCGACGATTACCTAATATCGGGGATATACGAACACGACCTTCGAATCGCGTAACACTGCCTCATGAACGTCTTGCCTTATTCTCTCTCTCTCTCTCTCTCTCTCTCTCTCTCTCTCTCTCTCTCTCTCTCTCTCTCTCTCTCTCTCTCTTTCTCCCGTGTCCTTCAAGATATTAGTAACATTTATTATTAACGTTTGCTTGATGTATCTGCAGCTTTCAACATGCCCCGTTGTAGCCAAAACTTTCGATCGCCTAATTATCGAATGTGGCTATTAATGTACCCGCTATAAATAATGAGAAAGAGAAATTAGATTGCTTGCTGTGAGCAGTTTTCTACAGTTAGGCATATGCAGTTAATCAAAACACAGACGATAGATACAAACTCGTAGTAACTCTTTCATTTTATTTCTGTACATTCTTTTAATCACTTCTTTTTAGTTCTCCTACTTCAATTAGCGCAAAGTAATCTTTAATACAATCCTGTTGGAGAATCGATGGAATTTTAATATACTTACAAATACCGTTACTCGCCAACTATAAGTCCAAGTGCTGGAAGTTACGAGTTTGACGGAAATTAAAGGCAAAGCCTTAGCCAACAGCCAGACTGTTGTATTTCAGCGTTAATAAAGGCTGGATTGCGCGTGACACCCTCTTCAGCCGTTTTAGCGCCATTTGGCGATTATATGGCGCGAAATCAATTAGATAATTGTAGTCCGCGGGTATATTCTATCTTGTAATGCCCTTCACGAGCTTCTTGGTTACGCAATGACAGATAACGAGTGCTATCTGGCCCGGTACATACGAAGTTTCGAACAATTAATTGAACAGACTGCCGGTGTATCCTGATTGCACCGCGATTACCACATTTACATACTCCGATATTGGTTTTTAACATTATCGCCCCGGCGAAAAAAGAATACATCCGCTCGCTGCTAAAAATAATTTAGGTATTCTTCGAATAGTAACGCTTAACGGTGGGTGCTATCAAACGTTGTTAATTCGTTTAATTTACGTACATACATTTTATGCTCCACGGGAGAAGCTAATAATATTTAAAAACACCGACGAAAGTCACGAAACCGGCAATTAAGAGTTAACAACTCCAATATCCTACATAAGTTAGAATACTATCTGAGTACTCGACGAAGAGTCTACCACCTTGACATCGTTCGCTCTGGAATGTGACCAAAAGATAGAAATAATGGATATTAATAGGAGAAGAAAGTGAAGCTTCCTCGTAGCAAATGTACAGTGTCATGATCCAATTAACCTGCTTTCAATCAACAGAAGAAATAAGGTTGAAGATCTCTATTTTAAGCATCTTATTTCGATTTTTCTCAGCATAAAACATTTTACTCCGTTTTAGAATCGTTTGATGCGTCGTCACACTCCTCCCACCCTTCCTCTCTCTCTCCCTTTAAAATGAGAGGAAACTTTATGCGTCATTCCGTAGCTATAGCCCCGAGGAAAAAAACCTGCAACTCCGTTCTAAGGGAGCAAGAAAGGCGCGGTTTCTCTTGGAAACTCGTTTGAGGCAAACACGTGTTTTCCCAGATAATAAGAGCAACGGAACTTATCAGCGACCTGTTTGAAATTTGATCGAGGCGATCACATTCGTAAAGGAATTGATTTAACGGTTGCATGTAGATGGGTCAAGATATAAAGACGTGTATCAATAGAGAATGAAATTGTCATCTCGATAACACGGTAATGAGTAATACAATTGACCCAGTGTGCGCGGCTATGCTGAACCATTGACACGTGCACAGACACTTTGACAATGAAACCGTGGCATGACTGCAGATTGTAATTATGGGCCTCTCAAGTCATACTGCACATGTACATGGATCTTAAATGGCACTGTGGATCGCTCGTTTGCATTTAGATCGACGTGACTCCAAATTTCTCACTCGCATAAATCGCTTCAACAAGATTTAAACAATGGATCTTTTATTTTTGCAACGAGTGATTGACAAAGCGCGCGCGCGCATAGAATTTTATTTGATTGATGATCATTAGGTGAATGTGCAGAAATTGTCTTTTTCCCGAGGCTTGAATTCTGCGATACGATAACGTAAGTTGAGGCACAGTGCTTGGCGATCGTCGATATTCCACGGTACAGATAAAGTAGACTCTCACAGCCCATATGCATTAGTTCTTGAGAAAGGCATCAACTGTTACTCAACGTTTCTTATTTTCGAATTCAATTCGGGTACACCGTGCACGATAACACCACACCTATAACGTCAAGAACGATGATGTAAGTAATTCGCCACGTAGCATTGAAAATATTTGTGCTCTTCAGAAAGTAAAGTAAACAGGTATATTCAGTTTGTAAGGACGCGTGAACTATGAACTCTGCAGTTTAATGTTTAACGAAGGCTGTACTTCAAATGATCTGTCCTACAACGTATATATTTTTCGAGTTGTATCGTTTTTATCGTAAGTAAACGAAGTATAACCGAGGAGCAGGAAAATCATTGAAATTCTACATGCAAGCACGAAGCCACAGGAATCGCCGAAAAGTAGGAATTATTTAATAATTTATCGCGAGTACGTGGGTCACGTTGCAAACGAGTGTAGCGCTCGAGGAATGACGTCAGAACATCAGATATGCAAATACCTATATCATGTGCACGTAGGTCGATAATTTATCCACCACGTCAGAATAAGCTCGTAGATCCGAAATTTAATTACATATAGGCACTCTCATGTATGTAAATGGTTTTTACATTACCTACATTCGTTGAATTGGGAATTTGCGAGATACACGAGCGACCGCAATAATCAAATTTTTTATCGCGGATGTAAATATTAATAGAAAATCTGCTTTGCTCGTGATAATCTCGATAACGGTAAACTTATAATAGTAACTATAATGGCATCTCATGGTTGCTGGAGTAATCTCTCCACTGTCTGCTCAGCGAGACGACTGCATACAACGACGTCATAGTATTTGCTCTTGATTAAAACGCAATCGACAAACATCACATTACGAATTCCCTTTCGCAGTTTCCTGGTCACGAGGAGTTTATCTTCTGTTGAATCACGAAAAAGAATACTTGGACGATTTAAGTTGAGTCACGGGACGAAAAGTTTCGCGTACGTGTCATCGAATACGTGAATAAATAAATTTAAATATATCAGAAAATTCAGTTTTCGAAAGTCTCAAGTATCGATGGCTCACATTGCCTGGCAACATAATTTTATCCATATTGGAATCATAAAAAAATGCGTTAACCGATATGAATCGTATTGCGCCATTAAAATTTCACACATTGATACGCGTATTCTATCGCTTAATCAGAACCTTCTGCACCTATCATCGAATTAAATTTTATTAGGGAATTTTGTATGCCTTCGATTGGCTTGCGCATTATGTGGAATGATTTATAACGTCGACGACAACAAAAAACCAACATGCACGAGTTGGAAGCTAGATCGCGATATGCATTACGTTCGTGTGGACATAGCGTAATGTGCACATATGTGCTATCTGTCCGTGCCATTACGATTATCTAACATTACGCGATGCTTTACGTAGACGCGTTTCGCCTCTAACAATAACCATCGCAAATTCTTATCATTCACTTCCGTGTCACAGTGATCTGGACTTTTACATTTTTACATGCACGCTGATCGCTCTATATGCAGTGGGTTCGATCAAGCATGCGATTAGACTATAATCAGAGTAGACTTTGAATATCATTATCATCAGATTCGAACGTTAAACGTTACAGATTTCGCTACTCGTAAGGTTCACACGTAAATAGATATTATTCTTTGATTACTTATTATCAGTGCCAATCGATGAAGAAAGCGCAAATTGTTACAATTATTGGTAAACATTTAAATGAATAAGTACGCGGCTAAGAATTAACGAATTGTCGCGGCTTAATTAATACTACGTAAAACTGTTTATTAATTACGCGATGCAATCGCAACCCACATTAGCGCGATCGCGTGTTGAACTTTGTTCGTAACCGACTAATTATCGCTCATCGTAAAAAGCTCGGCCCCTGCAAAAACGATAGTTGCAAGCTGTGAATTTGCAACTCCCCCTTCTGCCTCCTTCTTTCTTTATAAATTCCGCTACTTTACCTTTGTTCCATCTATACTACTATAGCTTTGCACGCGTACAGTAATAAGACACCTCCGTGGTGTGTATCCGTGTAACGTGAGCATTACACAGTACAACAGCCATCTGGACTTGTAACATTCAATACCCGTTTCTTATAGGTTATCGTGCCCTGAAAACGAATCCGCAACCCGTTTGTCGCCATCACCCTCAGTTTTTGAGAAAATCGACTTTGAAAAAAACTTGAAATTTTCAACTTTGAACATTTTTTTTGTCGAAACGGTAATAGTTATTCGATTGTTCGTTACGTCAAATTATTCTATGAACCCTCCCGAATACAGCGATATAAGTTATTATTGCAGTATGAACATTTAAATATGTTTAAACAACGATCAAAGGGAAAAGGACACCCGAAATGCACAAATTTTTGCGGATATCTTTCAATTTATTTCCAAAACTAAGGGTCTGAGACGAAATCTGACCATCCCACGCGATGCAGCAGACATTGTTCCTTCGGAAAGCGTCGACAGAAGTGGTAAGTCTCGTTTTGTTTTCAATACAGAAGCGAAATAGTTTGGCAAAACGCGCGATGTTGACAGTGGTAGTCAATGGCGGCGCGCGATCCACTGCCGCTCAGCGCAACATAATCGCTTAAGGCGCGTGACTACCACTGTCGGCACCGCGCGTTTTGCCAAACTATTTCGCTTCTGTATTGAAAACGAAACGAGACTTATCACTTCTGTCGACGCTTTCCGAAGGAACAATGTCTGCTGCATCGCGTGGGATGGTCAGATTTCGTCTCAGACCCTTAGTTTTGGAAATAAATTGAAAGATATCTGGAAAAATGGGTGCATTTCGGGTGTCCTTTTCTTTTTGATCGTTGTTTAAACATATTTAAATGTTCATAATGCAATAATAACTTATATCGTTGTATTCGTGAGGGTTCATAGAATAATTTCGAAATGAGGGTTCATAGAATAAATCGAATAACTATTACCGTTTCGACACAAAAAATGTTCAAAGTTGAAAATTTGCAGTTTTTTTTTAAATCGATTTTCTCAAAAACTGAGGGTGATGGCGACAAACGGGTTGCGGATTCATTTTCAGGGCACGAAAACCTATAAGAAACGGCTATTGAATGTTACAAGTCCGAAAGAAAGTCAAAATTTGTTGTACTGTGTTATCGAATCCTTACGCTTTCCTTGGTCGTAAAGCTTGTCAGTAACCTTTACCCGCAGCATATCTTATTTGCAATCCTAAGTAATTCGCACCTCAAAATCGCATAAAGACCGAACTTTCTCGATCTGCTGGAAGTACTTTCTCGAGTGACCGAGTCTTCCACTAATTTCGATGAAACGACTTTCCTTTGACTACGCTTTCGAGGAATTCTGAGCTCTGCTACCCAACATCATCGATTCCCCCCTCCCAAACTTAATTATTGATTACCTGCGAAGTGTTTGGAAAAAAAAAATCACTCGAGCAAGAGAGTATGATGGAGTCAAGTAGAATTGGCAGTAATCCCTCGAACGTTAATTGGATTCGGTGTGTCCGTCGATGGCAAAGGAATTGAAACGCGAGAGGTTTAAAACCCTATTTGATACACAAGCATACGCGGAGCGGAAATAAAAGTCGCCGTCAATCTGTTCAATTAGTATTTCATTACATCCTTGCAGCTACAACTTGATATCCGTCTTGCGTTGCATTCTAAGTATATTGTTACTTGCGTATCTGACGACAAATTCCTGGCATTAACCTGTCGTACCGTAACCCGCAACGTGTGAGGTATATTCTCGCTTTATTCTCGCACGTGAACCTCATAAGTACATAGCTTTATTACGCAATCTTTACTTTTCGATATTTGATGGGCATTATTTCGTGTTAATAAGGATACATTGCCTCCAAGTAACGAGGGCATCTACTTAAACGATTTTGTCATACAGTAAGGTCTCTAATCCTTTAACGATCCCTTCTGTTATGCAATACGTCACGTGTAATGATGATAGAAGCTTGTGTCTCTCAAAACATTAGTACTAGTAACAGCTTCTCCTTAAAAATTAAATTTTAAGTCGAGTCCCTTAATCCCCCAGAGATTGTCTTTTCACTGAAAGAAAATGGTCATTTTCGCTCCCGGGAGCACGCAACGTTGCTCTGTCTGTAATATAAAGGACAGTTCACACTCCGAACTGAATATACCCTCGTAGAACTCACGTAACCTTCTTTTGTAACATTGAATATCGCCGTGTTGCAAAGGTCACGTTCCTGCTTCCAATTTTCCTTATCACGTGCGCATTATGCAGTGTGATTTGAATTATAGAACACGTGAAAATATTTATATTTAGATCCACTTATTTCAAACGCTGGCCATTATCCAAACATAACGTTCCGCGCGTAGTGACGTTCTGAGCATATTGTTTCGTTTCCAATTCGTAAATACAACGCTCGCCGAGGAACAGTGTAGGTACACACTGAACACTAATAACAAAGTGTCACAGTAACGCGACGGCAATGAGCAAATTCTTAATCGCTCGCCAAGCCCCGTCGGTATAGGCACAATAGAGAGAAAAAATAACGTACGGAACGTTGGAAAGATACACAGTCCCTCGGCGACTACTTTTTTATCTGCCACTAATCACGTGTCTGTAGGGAGGCTTACCGTGGATCATGCTGTTACGTAAAACGAATCGAGATGTCGTGTCCGCGGGTTACGATCTCCAATTCTTCACGAAAGATTGATCGTAAAAAACAATGACGGCGAAACGACGAATTTGAGAACCCACGGGATACCCGGTTACTGTCCCCTTTACCTTCCCATCGAGATGTCGCCTCGACCTAATTCCTCACGCACGTTGCAAACCGCGCCAGTGTATGTGTGTTTGCTCCGAGCGTTCCCTTGCATTCACTGCTATCCACGGACTTTTACGCCGGCACAGATACAGCGAATCTGGTCGGCTGGAAAACACTAGCCGACGGAAAAAATACGGGATATCCAGAGGCCCGAGAGCGGGACGTCCGCGGGAATAATCTCGAGAGATGTGATTGCTGGACAATCGGATCGTACGTGTTTCTAAATTCGTTCTTTCCGAGCGTATCGGAACGCGTATCGCTCAGCGCGCTATCTACAAGTGAAAATTAAAGTCGAGCGAGAAAATAAATTGATCTCTGGGAGGAGGCATTCGAGGAACTAGTGTCTTCCTGTGTTACGAGATTCGAGAGTACACGCGTGCAGTAATAACCGAGGTACGAGTTACGCGACGTCACTCACAATCATTTTTTCAACGCCACGCTCGCCGGTGTATTTGACCAAGATCTGCACTCTGATAATGAACTCTAACGCGAGACCCTGCGACCTCGGGGCGAACGATTTATTATAGTTGGCGTTGTATTCGATTCTTTCCGACAGGGGAGGCATGTAGGAGGGAAACAAGAATCGCACAGCGATGTCCATTGATATCTACAGTAGGGCTTTTTTCTCCTTTTTCTTCTCCTTTCATATAAATTATGAGTTGCACGTTATGCTCGAGATAATTCGTATTCTTCGGTGATGTTATTATTCTTATGCCTCGTTATACCGTTTTCATTCTTAATTGTTTCGCAAGATAACGAGAGGAGACTCCAACGATCCATGAAAATGGTCTATCTTGAGTTCTGCGTATTTCGAAGCTGGATTTATTTGTTGCTGGTGGACGTCGACTTTAACGTTCGCCGAGCGGTCACGGGTTCCTACACGGAAGTGGGTCCGGCAACTACATCATTATGGATTACAACGTTCTTTTTACGTAATCCACTCGTCACGCGCGATCGTTCGTTAAAACTTGTAACACCGATACTTGCGATCCAATCCACAATAATGATTTAAGAACCTTTATCGCCAGGAATTCACCAACGTGTTTACTTTACACAAAACATGCCCGTCGCGATAACAGAGAGAGCAACTCGTCACTAAATAATTTAATTCGCTGAATGATGAGCTTCCCGAAGCATGAAACGTGGAACTTCCTCTACCAGAGAGCGTCCGCTTGTATTAATCGGCCGTCTTTCCATTTGCAGAAGGTGACTTCCACGATATTCTTGAGATCGCTGAGCGACTCCTCCACCGATCTGAAGAAAGTTCTAGCCGACAAGATCCCGAAGGAACAGGAGCGTGTCAAGGCGTTCCGCAAGCAGCATGGTTCCACCAAAGTTGGAGAGGTCACCGTGGACATGGTACGCGTTCTATCGTTATGCAATTTCTGACGATCGCACGTTTTCAAAACAAAACGGGGGACGGGATGAGTAAACTATTAACTGTGACGATGTTGCAAAAGTACGTAACGCCACGTGGAAGAAGAATTCTCATAAGGGGCATACTGGTACTCGTTTTTTTTTCCTTGCTGATAAGAATGGTACCGATAGATGATAGGGACCGCAGAATGTGCGGGCATCGCGTGCTTATCATGTGATCGTGGTAGGCATGCAATTAGGTGGCTACGAGATTTCTTCTGTCTGCTAGTAAAGATAAAACGAAACTTCGCGGTTCTTGATAACGTCTTATATTTGAAACGAACTTCGCGAAGTCCCGCGGATGTAAAATGTAAAAAGAATCAGAGAAAACTGAAGTCGCCATAAAGTCGTTATTATTATAAAAGTAGCTGTTAAAATTGTTCAAAATGTGCGTCCTATTGCTTTATTACATCACAGGTCAGTGTTAATTCTCTGACTAAATTCTCTGTTAAAACTCATTTCCTGCTTGTACCCTTCAAACTTGAAAATCTAGTTTTGATAGGTGGCATTAAATTATTGAAACTTTGCAGATGTACGGTGGCATGCGTGGTATCAAGGGCCTGGTGTGGGAGCCATCGGTATTGGACGCCGATGAGGGTATCAGATTCCGCGGCAAATCGATCCCCGAGTGCCAGAAGCTTCTTCCAAAGGCGTCTGGTGGCGCGGAACCACTCCCGGAAGGTCTCTTCTGGCTTTTAATCACCGGCGACGTCCCCAGCGATGCCCAAGCGAAAGCCCTCTCAAAGGAATGGGCCGCGAGGAGCGCGTTGCCCGACCACGTGGTCAAAGCCCTTAACAACTTCCCCAAGACCCTTCACCCGATGTCCCAGTTCTCTGCTGCCATCACTATTCTGAACAGCGAGAGCCAGTTCGTACAGGCGTACACCAAAGGTGTACACAAGAGCAAGTACTGGGAGACCGTCTACGAGGACTCGATGGACTTGATCGCGAAATTGCCAGTAGTCGCTGCCACGATATACAGAAACATTTACAAGGGCGGCAAAGGCCTGGGCTCCGTCGACTCTGGCAAGGATTGGTCCTGGAATTTCGCGAGCATGCTCGGCTACGATAACGCTCAGTTCATCGAGCTGCTCCGCTTGTATCTGACGATTCACTCCGACCACGAAGGTGGAAACGTATCGGCGCACACTACTCACTTGGTGGGTTCAGCGTTGTCTGATCCCTACCTGTCGTTCGCCGCTGGTATGAACGGCTTGGCCGGGCCTCTCCACGGTCTTGCGAACCAAGAGGTGTTGGTATGGCTGGAGAAGCTCCGCGCTCAAGTCGGCGACAGCCCCAGCGACGAAAAACTCAAAGACTTCATCTGGAAGACATTGAAGAGTGGCCAAGTCGTTCCCGGCTACGGCCATGCCGTGCTCAGAAAGACTGATCCCAGGTACACCTGCCAGAGAGAATTCGCGCTGAAACATTTGCCGGACGACAAACTATTCAAGGTAAGCCTTGGAGTACTTCGGGTGACAGGAATATAGCGAGGTAGTTGTAGCGTTGGTTCGCAGGAACGCGGAAGTCGGTGGTTTTACGACCACGCTGTATTCCTTTCATTCGCAATATTGCTCGTCCTTTGATTATGAAAATTCAACGATAATGTTTTGTATTTTCAGCTGGTCGCTCAAGTGTACAAAATAGTTCCTCCGGTTCTCTTGGAAACTGGCAAGGTAAAGAACCCATGGCCGAACGTAGATGCTCATTCTGGTGTTCTGTTGCAATACTACGGAATGAAGGAGATGAATTATTACACCGTCCTGTTCGGAGTATCGCGTGCTCTTGGTGTACTCGCGTCCCTCGTCTGGGACCGTGCCCTTGGCCTTCCGATCGAGAGGCCCAAATCTCTGAGCACCGACCTCCTCATGAAATCTGTCAAGGCTTAAACGGCGACATCCGTATTTATAAAAGGAAGGAAACAAATCGGAATCATTAAAGCTTCTAAGTTCGTGTCACACCATCACCATAACTTCAGGAACCAAGGAACTGACTGCTTTGTATCATGTTACGAATGGAATTTTCTCGGAGCTCATTTCGAATTCATGTTGCTATGACTTCAGGGAAGTCGTTTTAATTGCTGAGTCTTGTTAAGAAGATACGGGACTAGACGCTCGAAACAGCAAGTATCATCTCGCGTAACGAAATATGTATTGTTCAAATGTAGATATTCTAAAATGAAATTTCGTGGTGCGTTGTGTCGTGAAAACTTTCACCTGCATTTCTCTCGACCCGCTGCCCGCGCAGATTCGAGGTAAATGGGGTGGCGTTTCTGCGACGGAGAAACACGTATGACAAATATAGATTGGTATACATAGTTTCAACTGCCAAGCCCTTACGAGAGTATAAGTAATACCATACATTAACAGTAGACACGGTTCATTGTAAATATATTTGTCGCTTTACGTTTAACTTAAATAGTGACAATTTTAGAAGTAAAACCGATACAGATCGTCGTAATGGAAGTTAGCGAATTACGGAACTATTCAGTACAAACCATAGGTGTGCATAGGTAACTTTTTGCAGGCACTGTCTTGTAATGTAACAGACACTGCCAAGGAACATCGGAGTTTTTAGAATACGCCGGGATTTTCACCGACAGAATGTTCACGAAAAACAATAATTACTGTTAGTAAAGCGAGTAAAATAGAGAAGGAAAATATATAGGGCTAATGAAATATGTAAACAATGTTGCAATACTAGCACACCAGTTGTTGGTTTTAAATTCTTCGATTACACTAAATGCATGGCTCAATCGCATCGAGTCATTACAGTTTACGTAAATTAAAAAAAGATGACCAGTGGTAGATCCACTGTTATGAGAATGAGTGAGTGTGTGCGATACTTTATTTATAACGAACGTGAAAATAAATAGATCTTTGAAAATTATATCTATCGAATACCTTTCCCCCAACTCCTAACACGGGCAGTTAACTCTATTCGTTGTGAAAGTATTCACTTAAAGAACGAATTAAAATATTTTGACGAGTATCGTAATACGAAAGGGAAGAAAACAAAATACAATAAAATATATTTATTATAAATTAAATGATTTTATTACATAAGAAATGAAAAGTTTCATGCTCCTTGTATGTGGAATAAGTAGATACTAGAGCATGTTTACAATTTTTTACATAATTTCATGTTAGTACACTATATTTATAATTAATGAAATTTAACTATAAAATGTCTAGAAACAGAGAAATAGCTGAAGGAAGTAAGAGACTGCATGTTGAAAAAATTACAATGCATAATTGTTCGTCTATTTCCTGCAAAAGAAAATTTTATAAATTCAGTTTACATCGATTTCAGTCCTTATTTTAATTAACAACCTTGTACGTGATTATTTGATTCATAGTACATGAATTAATCAACAACGGCCCATACAATAAAAACGCATATTTCTCCGAAGTCTTGAATTTAGTCGAATTGAAATTGAGCCATTCGCGAAGCTTAAACGCGCGCAAGCATATCGGACTCGTACGAGTCGTCGTGTGCACTGGGAGTAAAACAACCTTTAAGTTGTACTGTATATATCGCAATTTTTATATAACGAAAACTGCTCGCTTGAGCATATATAATAATGTCGCGTATAATCTGCAGTATTATATCATATACAAGACAATTAATTGCTTCGTTTCTCAATATGAGAAAACTACTGTTTATTTTTACGAAACTTTACGTGTATGATCTCACTCTTGACTTTAGACGGCATTTATCTTTCATACAATGATCTTAACAATTTCTATAATCATCTTTTGCGTACGCTATCAATATTTTAAGTTTTAATAGATATTAAATACTGGATTATTTCTAGCTACAGAAATTAGTTGTTATAATTAATAAGGTAAATAAAAGAAATGAGACAGCTGTCAATTGGACATTTATAGATTTAAGTATGTAAAAGATTCATAATATTCGCAATGAGACGATCAGTTCTTTTTACATCAAAGAAACGCTTTTTAATACTTAAAGATTGTTTCTCTAATACACAACTACCATTCTTTCATAGAACTTAGAGTCAGTGTTCCCAACAAACAACCGTCTCAATGTCGAATCCACGTATCACAGAGCAGTTAGCAGTCTGCTTTTAAACGTTTAGTTAGACTGATCGAATGACCTAGCCGTGAAGTCTTACAAGATGTTTGCAGCATCAAGAACTAAGAGATGTCTAACCTCGCGCAGAAAGAATTGAAAAATATGTGGTTTAATTGGTGCTAAATCGGATTTCACTTTTTACAATTGTTTACTATTAATGCGGAGTATAAAAAACTATGTACATAGGTATATTTTTCGAAGTCGCACAGGCCAAACAATTTCTGTCCGCATGTCAACCGAATAGAATGAATAATTATCTACTCCCCTTTTACTATATGAACAAAGGTGGACGGGATCAAGATTACATTCTACATTTCTCACATATGCATGCAGAAGTGTCGTTAAATTTCTTCACTAAATCAAGAGTAAAATTGAATATTTCTCAGATTGCGATTTAAATGCAGCAATTATAGCTAGAAATAGTAATATATACTGGTAGGTAATGTGAAATTTGGCAGCCCCGATGTAGAATGTTTCTAATACGTATCTTTTTACACACAGAAGAAAAGATTGCTATACACGTTTCCCTTAATACAATGATACCCCCTATAAAAGACTCTTGATATTTTAAATCTTCTCCGCTTCTTTCGTAACACGATTCCTTTTAAATATATTTTACACAGAGAATGGTTAAAACATTATTTCGCTATTACATCATAGATATAATCATTTGCCATTATATTTTGTATCACATTAATAGATTAGACAAAATTTACCCGTCCACCATTTGATACGTTAAGTGTCCGCAGCTGTAACTGCGAGCGATGCGCACAGTCACGCTTTAAGTTATGCACGAAGCTAGTGTACCGTTTAGAAAATGATCATTCATTCTCGTTTCATTTGTACAATCATTAAAGTGGCACATAACTTACGGCGAACATATACTTTACATTTTAGATATCTTATTACATTTAAAACGAATCCTCATAATCTACGTCATGTCTTTTTCAAACGTCCAACGATCCATTCGAGTCCTTGATAGAGCCTGAAATATTGCGTGCGATTAAGTCGCTTCGTCCCAAACACGTATAGCGTTACGCAAATAGATTCTGCTCTTACCCCTCTCCTGTAAGCGCGCAGCAGCTTTGTATGTGCCACTGATGTTTCTTAATTGATGTCAAATCCAGTTGCCTAGATATTTCAGCAGCAGTCATGCTGCCTTTTAAATCTTGCTTATTAGCGTAAACTAAGACATTGGCTTTACTCAATTCTTCGTGGTTCAGCATAGAGTATAATTCTTCCCTTATCACGCCGAGTCTTTCTCTGTCCGTACTATCTATAACCATGATTATAAATTCGGTGTTAGTGTAATAAGTGGACCATGCGGCTCTTAGGCTTTGCTGTCCACCCAGATCCCACATGATGAAATGGATATTCTTCCAAACTACTTCTTCAACATTGGATCCAATAGTCGGCGATGTATGAACGACTTCGTTCATCAGGAACTGGTATAATATGGTTGTCTTACCAGCATTATCCAAACCTACCATAACTATTTTATGTTCTGAAAAATAAAAATCGTGATAATCGTAACTGTGACTCATTTAGTCTATCAAGATGTGCATACATTGTAATAAAATTTAAATTGCATTCATATAAAACATATATTACGGCTATATTATACTATAGTAAGTGAAAGACACTGTGTATGTGTAATACTATAGAAGATTTAATTTAGAAAGCATATGTTAGCAATGTTAGCATATGTTTAAAGTAGGACAAATATCAATTGAAAAAACCTGTTCATAATACGTACTAATTATGAAATCAATCACGGTAAACAGATTTTCATTTGCTTTTCTAAATTATATACAGTTGTATGCAATAAATATGGAAATATTCATTTAAAACTTTCTATTTCTATAGCACTTGATACTTTCAATGAGTAAAATAGTCTATCATCTTTTGAATACTTTTTTTAACAAATAGCTGAGATGAAACACTAGAGATGAAACGGAGATTGTATTGAATTCATTATCAATTTCATTATATTATAATTACACTTGACAAGAACATGTTTGTCAAGTTTGTTGGCCATTTTCCTACATACTTTGTGAAGGTAAAGAGCAATTATTAGTTACTGTTTACACGCATTCGATGTGTTAAACAAGCTGCAATAATTCGCACGTGCTATTAAACCTAAATACAGTGCCGTAAGATTGCTTATACGACGCGACAGACAAAGCAGCGAAATAATCATGACACAATACTGTTAGTGCATTTGCTGAATTTACCTTCGTTGCCAAAGAAACTCCACAATTTTGCGAAGAGTAGTCCCATATTGTTCGAAGCACTAAACAACTCGGACAGATAATATATATTTATTTAGCTGTATTACTGTACAGTCTTATTCTCAATAAAAAGGATGCATTTGGCTTCAGAAATGGGGCATCTCATTGTCGCGGGGTTATGTTCGTCTGTCCACAAAGGTCTTTCATAACATGTTTCGGGGAACTTAACGTCATTATCCACGCGTTGCAAATTAAAAGAGAACTGTGCACTTAAGGGTTGCTGCGAATCGCTGGTAATTCGCTAAGTATTACACTAAAGTGAAAGAAACATACGAAGACCTTCCCTAATCTAATCAAGTAAATCGCGACATGTTGCGTTTCCAATTAAAACATCCATACGCTCGATCGGACCAATCATCTCTCGAGGACAACCGAAAGCGACGTCAGTCCCGTGTACGCGCGCACCGATTGGATGAATCAGAGTTTCCAGCAAAGCGCGCGTAAAACAATGCTAGCGTTTGAATTCGTCAGTACACCTCATAGGTATAAGATTAAAATAATCCAATCAATTTCGCTGAATCATACTTACATTTTTCTTTTGTCCAAAAAAAATGGGGCATGGTAGATACGTACTTTGCAGTCGTTGCGTATCTTTAACTAATCATAAATATTCATAGCTGTAATATTAGTCTGAATCTATATGACATTACATCAGCGTAAAATACGGTAATAAAAAATTACATTTGACTGACTTCGTACATTCACCTTTCATTTAAGATTCTTCGTAAAGAATTCCGAACTTTGTAATGGAATGCTTGAATTAAATTAATCGATTAGTCATTCCATTTTCCGAATTACGATGTAAGCATTTTGTTATATTATTTTCAGTATAGAACGGCAAATGTTGTAATAACAGGAAGGTGAATCGTTTTTACGTGGATGGAGTTTTTGTAAAGATTGAGTAATCGGGCATATAAAAATCTAGTTTTCGTTAATCATTATATAATATTACGTTTAAGGTATATGTGTGTGGTGGTGAAGTTATGAAATTCTAGTATAGTAGTGTCGCGTAGTGCTGACTCCATGATGACCTTGGTGTGCATCGCGATTGGCTCACGGAACGTCGGCTGATGCCGAGGACTACACGCGAATGAATGTTCACTCTCGATCTCTTCGGTAGAAGCGCTCGACCACTTGTTGCTCATTATCACTCCAAAGGGCACGTATTGCATACCAGTTTGTAAGCGCTTTACCATTAACGAAAATGAGTAAACCGTAAGTATCATTCTCAATCAAATAAAGATTTTAAATTATATATAATATCTAAAACTTCAGCTTTCCGCTAATTTAATTAACGCACCGTTTCGTTTATGTTAATTCAAATATCTACACATTTACCTTGATCAACAAGACGATAATGTATGAAAATAAGAAAGGGGAGATATTTGATTATTATCAGAGTTGATTTTCGAATTACTATTTTATGCAATATGTTATAATATTGCATTGTATGTATCAGTATAGATATTCTTGACTAACATGATTCTATTGTAACTCTATTATGCTCGATAGTGTTGCAGACATTGCCCTCATCGGCTTAGCTGTCATGGGGCAAAATTTAATTCTAAATATGAACGACCATGGGTTCGTTGTATGTGCATATAATCGCACAACGGATAAAGTTAAATCATTCTTAGAGAACGAAGCAAAGGGCACAAAAGTCATTGGTGCATATTCATTGAAAGAGATGGTGGAGAAATTGAAACCACCAAGAAGAGTAATGCTTCTGGTTAAAGGTAAGCTGGTGTTCTCGTCGGACATAGGTGCTTGACCTTGTAATTGATTATTTCCTTTGATCTGATATCATGTATCTTACAAGTGACTCACAAAGCTCACAAGTTATGGATCTATAATAATTATATATAAATCTTATTAATCTTATGAAATTATATTTAATTACAATGTTCCTTTAATAATTTCCTTTTTATTTTCTAATAGCTGGCGCTGCTGTGGATGCATTTATCGAACAATTAGTACCTTTATTATCTCCTGGTGATATTATAATTGATGGTGGTAATTCTGAATACCAAGATACCGAGAGGCGAACCAAAGATTTGGAGAAGAAAGGAATTTTATTTGTTGGCAGCGGAGTTAGCGGAGGCGAAGATGGTGCCAGATACGGACCATCTTTAATGCCAGGTGGAAATCCAAAAGCTTGGCCTCATATTAAAAACATCTTCCAGGTATTTGACAAAAATGCAGCCGTTTATTCAACAGTTTTACAACACAAATTTATTAAACGTTTAATTGTTAACGTATTAATTTTCCAGTCGATATGCGCAAAAGTTAGCGGAGAACCTTGTTGCGATTGGGTCGGAGAAACAGGTGCGGGGCACTTTGTAAAAATGGTGCACAATGGTATCGAGTACGGTGATATGCAACTTATTTGCGAAGCTTATCATATTCTGCGGAACGGTTTGAAGCTTAGTCCAGAGGAGATGAGCAAAGTCTTTGACGAATGGAATAAAGGAGAACTGGATTCTTTCTTGATTGAGATTACTCGAGATATTCTTAAATATAAAGATGGAAAGGGTTACTTGCTTGAACGGATTAGAGACACAGCCGGTCAGAAAGGAACTGGAAAGTGGACGGCTATCGCCGCGTTAGATTACGGAGTTCCCGTAACCCTAATCGGTGAATCAGTCTTCGCTAGATGCCTTTCTGCTCTGCAAAGTGAAAGAATAGAAGCAAGTGCTATACTGAAAGGTCCCGATGCCGTATACGAGGGTGATAAGAAACAGTTCCTAGAGCATTTAAAGAACGCCCTTTATGTGTCCAAAATTATTTCCTACGCACAAGGATTTATGTTACTGAGGGAAGCCGCCAAGGTTCACAACTGGAATTTGAATTACGGCGGTATAGCTCTAATGTGGCGGGGAGGATGTATCATAAGGAGGTATGTTTTGTTCATGAAAGTTTTATTAATGTTTTTGAGAATGTTTTGTGCTGATCTATTTACTTTTCCTTCCAGTGCATTCTTGGGGAATATCAAAGCAGCATTCGACAAGAATCCTAAGCTTTCCAATTTATTGTTAGACGATTTCTTCGCTAAAGCAATGAAAGAATGTCAAGCCAGTGCTAGAGTAGTAGTCTCTACTGCTGTAACGCTCGGCATACCAACGCCTGCTTTATCGACTGCTCTGGCCTTCTATGACGGGTTCAGAACTGCCAGACTCCCAGCAAATTTACTTCAAGCCCAACGGGATTACTTTGGAGCTCATACTTATGAATTACTCGGCCAAGAAGGCAAATTTGTGCACACCAATTGGACAGGACATGGTGGTAATGTCTCTGCTTCCACGTATGACGTATAAGAATTGCTAATAAACGTTTCAAGTGATTTTATAAGAGAATGTATGTACATACAATGTGTAATTGAAGTTACTGTTATCGGTGATAGACATTTTAATACATGTTACACATAATAATATGTGAATACTTCCGGAGAACTACGGGGAATGCTGTTGACATTGAGAAATATACAATTTTGTATTGAAAAAAATATATTAAATATATTTCTACGTGTGTGGGTCATTAATTTAATTTTAGAACGCTTTTCAAAGGAAAACAGTACTTTTCGAATCGTCGTTTTATTTTGTTTCAAGGTTTTCAAATTACTATAGTTATAGTTATAAATTATGACAAATTTAGGTTAAAGAAAAAAGAAACAGATGATAAGCAGTATTTAAGTAGATATCTATAATCACGAGGTGAAAACACTAATAAATATAAGTGTTCCAATTACCTATATGTGTCCTCCACATAAGAAAGTTACTACAAGGAAATATTTAGTAGAGCATGACTTGTTAATTTCCTGAATAACATTTGTGAAATCGATGCGGAAGTAATTTAATCTAACCTATCTTTCATCATAATTGTCTATCATATTGCATTTCTAAATAATAAAGTACCTACACATATATACAAGGTTTGTGCTTAAATACTTCGACCGATGAAATATTTATTCTTTCTGAACACGGTCCAATGAGGAAACAACGCGCAAATTTACAACTGTACCTATATATATCGACTAAAATGGAAATCCAAGTAAAAATAATTACGCGCCATGAGTCATCAGAGTTAAATAAAACTTCAGAAAACAAGGGAACGTGCAACTTGAATTAACGAGTATTTTATTTATGCTTGCGCGAGAAAACATTTAATTTACAACGTTATATTATACAAATAGTCGAGGCTCTTAATGCAACAACATACGAAATAGTTTATTCTGAAACTTGTTAAAAGTGTATTAGGTTTATTAGAAAGAAATTCCTCTCTCGTAAGTATTCGAAAAGAAATCTTATTTAGTATCGAGAACACAAGTAAATTGTGTAATTTATTTTCGCGCGAAGTACTAAATGTCAGAAGAATTAAGTATGCAAATCCTAACATTTGAAAATTGATAGTACGGAACTCCGATTTCAGCCGTCCCTGAAATGTGTCGGCTTCGCTGACCGTAGACGGGCGACGTAGTCTGCAGCGTTCATTTGCAAAATGGCTGACCACAGGGAAAGGGATTCATATTATTCGCAAGCGGATTTACGATCAAAAAATGACGATCCGCCGAATTCACGTTTATTCGTTATATGTCACAAAAGTTTGGAAGAAGATGACCTCAGGAAAGCTTTCGAGAAATTTGGAAAGATCGAGGACATTTGGGTGGTTAAAGACCGGAATTCGGGCGAAAATAAAGGTAATTTCTCGTGTCTACAAAACAAATCAATAATCTATTTATGGTTTTACAATTCAGTTTACACCCTGTTTTTTTTTTTAACGTAGCTACGTATTTATTGATATATCACTTCCGTGACTTTGTGCCGCTTCTTTTCACGTATTCCTTATACATTGTACGAGGTATTTACTAACGAAAGCGTATTGTTTATATAGGAGTTACGTATATTAAGTTCTCGAAAACGTCGGAGGCAGCTTTTGCTCTAGAAGAAATGAATGGAAAAATGTTGGGTTCGGTTGGAAGACCTATCAAAGTAATGATTGCTTCAAAGTAAGATGAGAAATATTATTGTAAATCGCTTTCTAAGCATTGCTTCCTTTTTAGTGCATATACACGCATTTGTATTGTAAGCTTGCGAATATAGGTGTTTGTTGCAGTCGTGACCAAGGATCCGTGCGAGAAACGAACGAGGAAGAAAGATGGGTTCGTCTTTTTTGTGTGTTACCTAAGTCTATGACCGACAACGAACTTCAGCAAGAGTTTTTAAAGTTTGGACCTATCGAATATGCTACCGTGGTCAAAGATAGAAATACAAATGAATCGAAAGGTTTTGGTTACGTGAAATTTAAGAAGGTATCGAGCGCCGCGAGAGCGTTCGAGGAATGTGATAGGAAGTACAAGGCTGTATTTGCCGAACCGAAAAAGCCGAAACCTGAACACATCGACGTAAAGTATAACAATGGAATATCCTCTCATTACGAGAGTGCCAGCGGTGGTTACAGTTCGTCGAACTTTGGAAAGAGCAGTATTAGTTTAGAAATTGCTACGAATTATCCGAATTCCGAAGGTTATACGCATTTGCAAGTAATTGCACATCCAGCGTTGAATCAAGATCAGTTATGGAAGTTGTTTGATATTGTACCTGGCTTAGATTACTGTCATTTAAAAAATGATGTACGATACAGGATGCCCAGAGGTCAGGCTGTTGTGGTGTACTCGAATCCTAGTGCGGCAGCGTACGCGAGAGAGAAGTTTCATGGCTTCGAGTATCCTCCTGGTCACAGGATGATAGTGAAACCGGACTTGTCAAGTGTGCCTCCGAAAAGTGTCGTAAAACCTGGAAGTTCCGCAGGTGGAATTGCCAGTGCCCGGACAGACTTAGCGCATCTGGCGGAAACAATAGCTCAAGCCACGTCGTTAATTCAAGCTGCAGGACTTACCGCACCAAGTGAGAGATTATTTTATCTACGCAATACGATAATACTTAGACTCGTCGCATATTTATGTATTCGCATAATCAGGTTTAGAGCATTCGATGTGCATCAAGTTACCGCCCGTGCAACCGATGGCCAGTATAGATGCGGAGGTTGCCAAGAGGTGTTTTATTGTATGTGGACCTCCTGTACCACCTATCTATGCTATGAAGGATGCTTTCTGTAGATTCGGGAACCTCATAGACGTTTATATGCTCCCAGGGAAGAATTGTGGTTACGCGAAGTATGCTAGCGTGGAAAGTGCAAACGAAGCGATCGAGGTATGCTTTGTAGTATTTTATTAGAAATTACAATGAATTTCTAATTTCAATGAACGCGGGATGCATTAAAGGGGAGGTGCAGTTAAATCGTGAAACGGAAAATTTTTATGGTAGGTCCTGCACGGGCAAGAAATATGTGGTTCACGACTAAAAGTACTAGAAGCAGAAGAGCGCAACGTCGGCGAAGACCGTAGAAAACGACTAAGAATGGACGAAGATGAAAATTAAATTTTTTTTGTATACCTCGTAAGTACATCGCCGAGCACATGGCACACAGAGAGCGAGAGAGAGAAAGAAAGGAGAGAAAGAGAGAGAAGCATTTAAATATTAACACCCTGACGTTGTAACTGACGATTACCTTACTCGGGAAACAGGAGAAAATGTAATTTTTCTATTTGTCTTCACAGACTGACTGGTATACACAAGCTGGACGCACGCAATAAAAAGAGACGAATTTTAAGACTCACTTGACCACGTCGGGCCCGCATCCAAGGAAACTACTCCAACTACCTACTTTTAACTATCGCTTACGTTCGCGATTTCAACGTTACTGAAACTTTAACGATACTTTACTTTATCCTTACATGTCGTTACACATACACCTGACTTCCTGGTTTTGATTATTTTAAGAGGCCTGTGCGAAAAGTGATCTTAAAGATTCAATTTACGAGTAGATAGAACACGCGGAATTAGTTAGGTTTTAAAATGTCTTTAACGAAAAGAAGTTGCACGATTATGCAATTTCCTTGAGGCGTTTATTGTTGTTACGATAATGTGCTGCAGGCACTAGACAGACGTAAGAGGATTTCTATGCTCGTACAGTTTTATAGCGAAATCAAATTTAGATGAAAGTTTTTCCAGTGAAATGCCTGAAAAGGAATGAGTCTTCTTTACATATAGAGAAGCGAAGTGATTTAAGGAAACGGACGCGCTGAACTCGTTCCTTAAGAATCTCTACTCTTGTTTGTGAAACAGGAATAGAAGTTATTATTGATTATGATGTTAATTTTAACTATTCGCGCAGGCTTTAAAACACTACCTGTGCTTTAGAGTTAGTAAAACCAAGTTTCGTTTATAATTTATATTTAATAGTTCTGTACTATTCCTTTATTAGCTATACTGTGTATGGAAGAAAACGTAAACTAATTTATTTCTTGTATATATCTCAAGGAATATTTTCGCGATACCGAGTCGCGATAATAATAAATCTCATAGAATTTCTTCCAAAACAAGATACATTCTCTAAAGCATTTTTATTTTTTAATGCTTCGCAAACGTGGTTTTTAATCGTTAATATAAGTTGATCTTATATTTTTGTAAAATCATATAGTCGAGCGCGCGTTCTTGGCGGAAAAGTTTTATACGTGTTAAAGCTACATATTGGCTTACATTGAAATTAAAGTTTAAAGGTTCATTTATTACATTTTATCACGGGTTATATATAAATTGTTTTAATAGTATCAGACCTCTGTTTTATAATTATAATATTTTACCATGCCCTTTCATGGGTGTAAACTCAGTTTCTGTAAAAAACCTAAACTGAAGAGAAAACACGGTACTAAATTTTTTAAAGAATGCGAGTACATCTTGTTTTGGAAATACTTCAACATCACATACATAGGTATATTTGCATAAAATATATCGCCATGTTATTTTTTACAAATAGATCGGATCTTGTCAAGAAAAGTACGTTTTCTTAGGCAATTAATACTTACGTCCATGATCACAACTTCGTCAAACACTAATGATTGACGCACAACATGAACCTTTTATGATGGACACTTTTGTACGTGTGTTAGACTGTTCTACTCAATGACCATACGCAATGATGTTTTAGGAGACTGTAACTGACTTGTTTGATGATATTAAATACACATTAAGTATTCAAAACCTCACACTGACTTCCACTTATTCTTTATTTTTCTTTTTTTTTTCTCTTTTTTTAAACCACACTGAACAGAGTGTACCACGCTGCACATTCGTAAACTCACTGACCTGACGTGCGTTTTCTTTTAACTTTCAGGATACCTCAGAAGGATTCAATGACGTGTACCTGATGACTGTGATAACATAGCAGAGTAAGATATTTCTGATATACACATAAATGTATATCAGACGTACAACGTACAAATAATAAATTATAATTTTACGTTGGCCCTCCTTTTTATTGCTAGGATAACAATGTTACATTAATTAGAGAACAATTATTGTATTTATTGAAACGTATTTATTTTTTATACAGCATCTTTTAAGTGTATAATATTTATAATTTATTATTTTTCAAATATTTCTTTTATACTTTCATAAAGTGTACAATAAAACAATTTTTACAAACAGAATTGATTGGTTTATGTTACGAAAACTTCCCGCTACCTATGTAAATTGAGTTCGCACTGTTAACATCCTCCTCGGAAGATGCGTCGAAGAGCTTGCCAGTAAGTGTCATGATCATGTGCAAAATAGAATTTTCGCGCCGGTGTAAATTTTTCGCTGTACCAAGTGCACGAAGTTTGGGGGGGGGGGAGACTATTTTAATCTTGTTCGTCGGTCATGAGGCTTAAGTGGGGCACGTTTTGCATCGATATAGGTTAACGGAGGATTGGAGGGGGTAGCGGCTCACGTGTTACCAAACGTGCTGCGTGATGCGAAACAGTCGCTGCTGGTCGCTCCGCACGAATGATATGCGATGCACTGTGTGGTGCCAGTCTTCACAGATATCACCGCCTCGAACGCACCATAGTGTTTACATACGCGTTGCGAGCCACCAGGCGACATAGCGAAAGACGTCGTCTCTGTTCTTTCAAATTAAATTAACGACACTAAAACGAAATTAACCAAGTGGGTGCGTCACACTTTAAATCCTCGGTCGTTAAATGGTGAACACTATACATTTAAGAACTTTTATCTCTTGCGCGTGACACTGCGGACAGTTTCATACTTCGCGCCCTTTTCCTTCTATCGGTTCTTAGCCACTTTACATACCAAAAGAACTGTAACAATGACGCGTGAACATCGAGTTCATTTGATTTAGCGGCAGTGTTGTGTGCTTACCGGATAACGTCTGAAAGGAACGCTTGCCCCAGGACGAGAACGATGGAGGAGGTGTCCACCGAGAATGCCAAAGTGTCGGATTCCGGATATTCTAATACTTGCAGCAATAGTCAGTCGCAGCGGAGGTGCGTATCGAACTGATCTTCCTCTGTTGTTTCTTATATTAATTCAAGGCCCGTCGTAAAGACGCCGGCAGCAATTTGAAATTGGCGTTTCCACTATCAAATTACAAACTTCGCGCAACCTTGATCTTGATCGATAAGATTTGCACCATATACTTTGTTGTGTCGTAAAGAGCGCTGAATATCTATTGTCCTTACGCTATCTAACCTATCCTTGTCTATTATATATGATAACTACGATAAAATACGATTACTGGAGAGATCAGCGTGGAACGAAGCTGTTCCAGAGTACCGATTGCGTGTCCTCGATTATCCTCGAGTTAAAAGTTTTCTACATTGCACTACGTCTTCAAATAGCCATAAATATCTCTGCTTTATATGTAATTTAAGCAAATTAATGTATATATAGCGTGAGGCTTTTAAAAAAAGAGGGAAAGAAACATCGCACACGGTGCAAAGATGGTCAACATTGATAGGGCGCAGAGGCAACCACAAAAATCTATAAGTTGACCGCTATAGCCCGCCGAGAAAGACGTTAATGCGTTCTCATTCAATTACGCTAATCACGAGCTATCTATAATACAAATATTTAATGGAGCATTTATGGTAGGTCACGCATTAACGATTGCTTTTGCACTGTAGGCGGAGTTGAGAAACATGGAGAACATCTCGGCATTACTTAGTTGAGATGCAATTTTCCATTCATTTTTAACTAATTAATATAGCCAATGTGACTGTCTGTTTTATTTTTAGACTCGCTTGCACATACTCAACTCTGCCTTTTATTTGCACGATTCTAATTACTTAATATCCACCGAGTAAACGTTTGAAAGTTAATTGGTCAGTTTTTAAACGGAACGTTTACGAAATCTACGCACGGGCGATAATCGGCAGTAAATCATTTCGCACGGTGGAAAACGCCGCGCGTTTCAAGCGCTACTAGAAGTTTTGCAACTTTTAGCGCGACCCGGTACCACGCGAGAGGTTTCAAATCTTTCGTCACAGTTGCATCTTTAAATGTTTAAAAGAACTCGCTACCATATTTGCTTTCTTTCACCTTTTATTGAGCAATTACCTTCTGTCTATACCTATGGACAGATTAGGGTTCAAACTTGATGAACTTCTATTTATGGGACAATGGTAGATGATTGAGCTATCTATGCCGCTGGCAAACTTTTCCTTTTCAAGCTCCACCGGGAAAGTAACCACTGCCTATAGTTCTATTAGCGACTCACATTCGAAACTCGAAGCAACATGAAAACCGAGCTTCGAAACACGAGGGCGAATTCAGTCTCCGAAAATTGCACGGCGAAAAGAATTGGTTGATCGAAAAATTGCGCATTCTATCAATATTTCCATCCCATTGCCTACAAATTTTTTTCCCCTGATATTCGAAAACTAGCAGCCAAAAACGAATCAGCTCAAATCTCGATCTCAGCTTTCTTTAGATCAGTGGCGGATTTAACGGGAAGCCGGCGAGCAGTTGTCGCTTGAATCCCCCACCCAGAAGACTCCATCTTTAAAAAAAAATTATTATTTTATCCGAACACGATATTTATTTTCTGTACTACTACACTGAGCCCGTTTTTTTTTTTAGTAAACTACCTCTTCATTTTCGTTAAAAAAGGGTTCCTGCCCAGAAGGCCTCCAGGGTCCCAACATCAAACTATATTTTTTTTTCTATATTATTACATTTATCCCGTTTCTAGTAAACTACCTCTTGATTTTCCCGAAAAATGGGCCCCTTAAAACGTTTGCCAGCTGGGCCTTTAATCCGCCGCTGCTTCAGATCTAGATTAGCGTTGGCGCTAGTCGCGGAGTGCCTCGTGGATGCACATTGCACATAGCGCATCCACCGGGGGACCCGAATTGTCGTAGCACTTTGCGAACGAGACGATCCGAGGGTTTGCACAACGTTAGGATATCCAGCGGCTCTTTGGCGTGCAATGGTGCAGGATACTTGGCATTGACACGCTTTGTTAATGATGTAGGTGAGAGGTGGACGGAAAGCGCGGCGAACGAGAAGGATAGAAACTCGAACACTACGGTTAAGGCTAACTAGTTTCTCGACGAAGTATGCCGGTTGCATTTCCACGTTCGTATTTGATACACCTAGGCATACCCTGCCTGGCTTGCGAAACCCGGTGGAAACAGGTCGAGCGAATGGGAGACGTGTGTATGTGAGATTACCGATTACCGAGTTGTCGGGAGTGCTTGATTGAAATGCTTCCCGTACCTCGGACACGTAATCTCTGCTATTAGCTAAGAGCGCAGAAACCGGAGAATTTATTTCTTAGAATGTAGAACTTCAAAAATTGCGAGTTCACTTATGAAATATATAGAATGGGTTCTTGAAGAGTTTTAGTTGCCATTTTCCATGCAAGTTTCCATACAACTTCCTTGGAAGTTCGGTACTCGAAATTTGGACGGAACTCGCTTAGAAACTATCGTTCGAATACGCTTCGTTATGTACGTTGTGCTGCCAGTCGTCTCCTTAATTAATATTGCCGATGCAACGAATAATAACGACGCTTTGTAATTACTCCGGGCTTCGTGGGCAACCTGGCTGGATTTTACGCGGACAATAGACACATGTCTGTAATTATAGACATACAGATTCTGAATTCTCACGTGTTGTTGTCCGAACCAAATCGCGTACGCCACGGATGCTGGGTAAAGAGTGAAACGTGATGTCCCGCTGGAAGAAAGTTCACACGTTTATCACGTTTTGATTGCTCGGCATAATGAATCACGTTCTGGACGATCGCAAGTACAGAATTTTTATAAGTATATTGACAAACTGCGATAAACATCTATGGCACTTACGAAGGATTAACTCGAGTATACATAATTACTTTCAAGTGTCGTTCGATTAAACAATTACTATTCACTCAATCTTAATAATTCTCATAAATCTTACATTCTGTAGCCACGATAATATCAAGAAATCTTCAAGTAAGTACACGCATACGCGTACAATGAAAATCTAAACTGGAGTCCCCTCTCTCCTCCAACGATAAGGCAATAAAACATCTGCCAACGTTAATTAATCAAGCGGGTCTAGCGACAGTTAGACAGTCCCCATCTATTTTGTATTTCGTTGGTGCGAAGTTTCCTTGGAATCGCTGGGAGCAGAGCGTCGAAGAGAATCGATAGCCGGACCACGGTCCCGTTCGACGGTTCTAGTCACGGGGCCACGAGCGTGAAGCAGACCTTATGCAATAATTTTTCCTACTAAACGAGGTGCAACAAATGTAGGAGCCCCGTGCTCGTTCCCTGGCAAATAATGAGGACAGTGAAAGGCCAGAAAGACCCCGGTCGTAAGGGCCGATCTAGCGCGTTGGTCACGTTTGCCGAACATGTGCTCGGGCCGTTTTTTTCCCTCCCCGTTCCACAACTGGTTCCAGAGATTTTGTGTCAGCGAATCGCGTGGCATTCTCGGCGACGGGTTTAATCGGCCAATGGGCCGAGGCCGTTCAAGCCGTTCGAGATATGCAACACTTTTGCAATTGCTGCTAGATCTCTATGGTAGCCGGGACCAGTGATGCGGACAGAACCACAGGATGTATGTATGTGCATGCCTAGTCACTGAGACGGTGCCGGTTAGATCTTAGATCGAGGGATGCGCACGATACTCTGCTTGAAGAGCGAGTCTTTCATTTCCTTCAAATGATAGGTACGTTCTAGAACTCGTGATAATTGAAAGGATGGAGAACGTAGAATTACAGGATGAATATCCATGGGTAGTGTTTGTTATAAGTCGAGAATGCCACTTTCAGAACTTCTAAATCTCTGTGTTTGTGAAGTTGGAAGGGGGGTATGGAATTCTTGGAGGAAACTTTTTTCCAGGGGCGACGTAGACTCGTGTTTCTGCAGAAGCTCAAGCTTCTTCCGTTCTAGAACTAATTCCGTTGCAGCCACGTGGATGCCAAGCACGTTTAACGTGAAGCTTAAGTCTTGCGGAGACCAGGTTTTGCAAGTGACGTCTTCGCTCGGTCCTCGGTGCGTTAACGATGCAGGAAGAGAGATTTCTTGGAAATCGTTTACGAACAGCTGTGTAATTGAGGGATTATTCTTCCTAAGATTGCAGCTACCGATTTCTCGATATTATTATTGTCTTTTCTAATGACATCGTACGCTCTATTCAAGAACAACACTTTTCTTTCTTTCACATCGAAATCTTTTAATACACCACGATACAAACTTCTGGCTTTTCTTTCGTAGCACCTGTGTTAGCTTTCATTATCTCCCTTGTGGCATCACGAATATTACTATGCGCGTAAACATCGTGCTTGTCCTTCCATTTAAATGGCAGAAGTCTATTTCTATAGCCAGCTGTTATCTTGCATTTCAATTACTTGCTAGTATAAACTATTTATATCGCGGTTATATTTTTCCTCTACGCTTAAAGGGTTCAAGAAACGTTGACTTGAACGAGAAGCATCGATGATAACGCATTAGCCTTCCCAAAATCTTTGAACACGCGAGGAACTTGAGTGCTGGTCTATTCGACTCCAAAACGTTTTCAGTAGCAACGGACGTTCGAAGTCAGACGCGGCGCCTAAGCACCTGCAGTAGTCTAGTCGGTTAAACGTCAGACCGTAGCGTAACTATACAGATTACGTAAAGCGTCTCACGTTCTAAAGCTCGGTATTAGGCCAATATCGATATGTACGTCAAAGGAAATTCGTTATTTATGCACGTTCAGTGGAGACGAATGACTAAGCACCGTCATTGACGGATCGATGGCGAATGCGTTTCTGCTCGCAAGCGTATATTTGATGGAGACACTCGGCAAATGCTTCGACCCTGGCTTAAGGGGTCTTTCCACTGTGACGCCCTGATAAATTACCGCTGTTTGGAACTTTTTTTTGTCACAAAGAATGTGTTTACTAAAGTGAGGTTTTGCCTATCTATTAAGACGTGTTTTGAGAGTACAAAATTATTTTTTTCACATTTTTCTAATGCTTGTTTGCGCCAAAATAGGTGAGTGTAGTATGTAAAAAAGGCGCCTCGACTGCGGACTCGATCTTCGAGGAACCGTGTGTCTGAAACAAAAAAACCAAAAAGATTTGTAATCAGTATGACTGTCGCTATGGCAGGGACTAGAATCACACATTTTCGTTGTATTTTTCTCATCTTTTGCGTCGCTGAATTATTAAAAAATTTAGCTAATTTCGATAGTTCAACTTTGGGCGTCCGTCATTTTGTTAATTCTTCATCAATGTAACTAATCTTAGTCCCTGCCATAGCGGCGGTCATACTGATTTAAAATCTTTTTGGTTTTTGTTTCAGACACGCGTTTACATTACAAAAATGTGAAAAAAATAATTTTGTATTCTCAAAACACGTATTAATAGATAGGCAAAACCTCACTTTAGTAAACACATTCTTTTGGTAACAAAAAAAAGTTCCAAACAGCGGTTCTTTATCAGGGCGTCACAGTGGAAATACCCCTTAAGATAAGAATGTCACGTTCTGCTCGTTACGTGGTAAAACTGAAGCAGTTTCTCCAGCTATTGATTAACCAACCTCCGATTAATGTGTGTTTCAGCAGCGGCAGCTCGATTTCGAGGAACAGCAACCGCTCCGAAAGTAGTGGTTACTACGGTAGGCGTCCCTCGACATTTGGATCCAGGTAACACACTGCTCAATCACCTTTCTGTCATCGGTCACTTAGAAAACAGAATAGAATTAATACGATAGAAGCAATCGCGATGGTAGTCGATACTTGTACGCAGAAAGTTTTGTCGATTATCCGCATCTCCAGTACGAGTACCTACTTGCTTTTTATTACCGTCACCTTTGGAGTTTATGGCGTGCACCGGCGTTAAATCCAGAAGAAAGATAACTAAATACGTAATAGACAAGATAATGACGACTTCGACTGTAGAAAATAAGAGTAAGGAATCCAGTGGAAAGTAATTTTATCCCCCAGCGCTCGGCGAGCTTTACGTAAGGGGTAACATGAAAACGTGCCCAACCACGTGTTTGTCGCACCGCACTACTGTTAACTAACTTCCCCTAACGTCAAACGACACTCGCTAATCACTATTATAATTAACCCATTAACAGCTGTTGTTGCATAAACACGACATTAAATTCTAATTTCTTTCAATTAGGAGAAACGCAATGAAAATTCTAGAATCTTTGTTTCAATGCTTGGCTGGTAATGGGTTCAGGAAACTTACGCGAACAAACAAAAGTCAAGAACACTCTGAGTAGGTACAGTTGTTTTTCGAATATCATAAAAGCTACTTTATGCTGAACAATTATTATTACTCACTCGCTCGCGGACGTCTATTTTTATCGCGGAAACCAAAATAGCTGTTTAGGGATGTGTTCACAATTGCTATAACTAAGTAGCAACATCGAACGGACGCTGTATGCTAACGTGAGCTGTGCGAGTAGAACACGTATGTCACGCACGAAGCGCGTTTCATTTTTGCCTCGTCCATTGGTCTATGATAATGAAGCCTATGATAGGCGATTCAACTCTTCAGATTATTTTCAGTTTTTAGAAACGTTACGTAAGAGCTCCCGCATCAATCAGAATCGAAGAATGATTTTAGTTACGGATTAGTCATTGCTGGATTTTTTTATCGTTTACCCTTTCTACTTTTGTTTGCTTCAACGGTCCCACGTAATGGGAGCGAACTTATCGTGGCTTTTTATTCCCCATCGCTTTATTGTCCGTGCGTCCAACACCGCGGTCGTTTCCATAATTACCGCGATTAGTAAAGGTGACACAGCGTGAACTCGTGCCCGCGCGCATACCCCCGTTGGGCGTGAATATCTAGCATCTGTATTCGCGCACGCACACGGAGCGATTACATACAGTTACGAGAAAGCGCGCACGAACACCGTTACCGGCGGCTGTAAACATTGATGCATGCGCCGTGCCACGTGCCTGCAGTGTCGCCATCGCCGTCGCCTACGTTGCAAGAGATATCCCCACGTACCGTTGCATAATCCGGACGGTCTGCACCGTTGTAATAATAAATCGGCATCGAATCCACGAATTAGATTCAAACAACCCCTATTTCCAATTTCTGGCTTCGAAAAATTCTCCCGCGGATTTGTATCTGAAAGCACAACGCCTACTATCCACCTACGCGCGCGTTATCTTCAAAGCAGTTCGCAGAAATGCGTCGACACCGTTCGCCGAAACTTTTGTCTCGTTTGTTTCTATAAAAATCTGATATAAAACCGGGGAGATTGAATTTCCACGGGATCGATCGCGGCGTGCGTTTTCATACGGCGAGAATGCCACTGCTGCACGCATGGAAATATTTGTCGCGCTGAATGACACACCTCGCGCCGACAGCAGCTCATTGGTCTTCGACGATACGGTGTGCAGAATTTGAGTCAGTAGAGCGGGAGTGCGTGAAGCGTGACTGCTTCGTAGGACACTTTAGCAGAGTCTTACTCGGCGTGGAAATCCTTCTACGAGGGCGAGGTTAAGGTTACGTGCGAATATGATTCTATTAGCGTTTTTCTAAATCGTGATGGCTGTACCAAGTCGGCTGTACCAGTCGTGATGGCTGTACCAAGTCGGTATATTTGGAAACTTTCCACGCATCGCGAGTATAATGCGAATAAAATTAGATGGTGATGGGTTTGATTAAATTCTCTACGCGGTTCCCGTAATATCTTTGGAACAATAGCTAGGGAACCTCAATGGCCAAGGTCCTTCATTTTCCTGTACAAGGGGTGTACAAAGATGTTGCAAGATAAAGTATCTATAATTATATGTACCTATATATAACGAAAGTGTAATAATTATATAACAAAATCTTGCGTTTTGAGTATAAGTTGTAGTTTAACCAGAGCAAAGGGACGAAGGTCACCTTCCAAAATTGAAACGGAAAACAAATTTACTTGGAAATAGATTTCACTCGACAATTTATTTTTAAATCTTTTTCGAAGCAAAATAATGCCTCTGTGCCGAACGAAATTCGATATCGATCAGGTTTTTAAGTTTCATTGTCTTATAACTTTAGAGTTATTATCCTAGTTATAGTATTTTCGTACGTATGTATAGATAAAGTTTTAAACGTGGGGTAGTTACACAAATTCAAAGTGCGCATTTATGCAACATGGCTATGAAGGATATTGGAGACTTATTCCAAGAGTTTTACCCGCCTTTGGCATTTTCGAACCTTTAAATCCGAACAAGGAAATGCTCGCGTTATATGGTCGGTCTTATCCTAGAGAAAGCTTGAAATTATCGTTAGAGAAATGCGCTTTCTCCTCGTTACGTAACGAATCTAGTCACGATCCGACGTCTTGAAACGTTTGTTATGCACGGTATTTTTCTGCAAATGCTTTTCCTGGAGAAAGTTAGGTATCTCACGGTTCAGTCTAGCTTCAGTTCACTCTTACACCGACCAATGGCACTATGACCAATGACAAAATGTTTCGCGCTGGAAGTCAACTTGCAGCTCACGTTCGCACGCACAGCCACCACGCTTCTTGATTGTCGAATTAGCGAAAATTATACTTATTTTTAGAACATGTACATTTGATACCGTAACCGTCAATAGTTTATAAAAAGATATGAACGTTTCCTGTATCGCGTTGTCGTGAGGAATGCGAGAGTACAGACAGTGTCTATTTTAAAGTGTTTTAAAGGGTATTTTGATAAGATTTCCCACGAAATGGGCCTCGCGATAATGCACGCGAGGTGTTGGTACGGTGCGCGAAAACTCTGCTGGAAATATTAAGCTTACTCTACTACAGAGATGGGAAAAAATTGTATTTAAATAAAAATTTCGAGTAACGAATAAAAGTTAAAAAAAATTAACTTTGTCCAACACATTTTTTATTTTTTTTATATTTATTTTCCGTTTTTATTTCACCAATTTTGATACAGCGAAAATGCGAGGCCCAGCTAGATCTGTTATTAGGCTTAATCTCATTGACGACTGTTTTTTTAAACTTTTATTCGTTATTCAAAATTTTTATTTAAATAAAATTTTTGCCCATCTCTTTAGTCTACTACTATTTGTTCGTCGGTTGAAACGTAACACGAACATTCCACTTAAAACGAGAAATTAATACTTGATATTGCAGTATGCCGTAGGCGGAAGAGAGATAGTTTACTAAGTTGACTCCATAAATCGCGATTGCTTTATTTGTAAAACGAAAATATCTCCCCCTCCGAAATATTGCCTGGAGCATCGCCCTTTACCACCCCTTCATATGCAATAGGACCGATGTGTACTAATTTTTGGATCTGTCCGCTAGATAAGGTTAGAAGTTTTTGCACATTGTACATATAATGTCTATATGAACATAGCAATGAAGCACTACCGCAGCCAATCAGCAAAAGAAAGGATAAGAAGAAGAAGTCGAAGGCGATTTTGGCTGTTAACGATGAGGCGGATAGCGCGTTGAAAAGTGTCGGCACGCCATCGGAGGGCGTGTCTTATAATGTCGTCGTCCCAACGAAACCTATCCTCGAAAAGAAACCAGGTTGGTTGCGATCTAGAAATCGTTGGGAAGAAATGCACGTTAACTCTACTGTTCCTCACACTTCTTGATCGTCGAGGTAATCGATGTATCGCAGTGGCGATGCAACGGGGGACAGAACAAATTTTCTGTATCAAATTTTCACCGTCGCGCCCGGCTAGATATTTGTTCGTACTACTGATTCTGCCGTCCTCACTGAATATAATCCTTCCTAGCGGTATCAGTAATAGAACTATTCTATTTTAATCACCGAATACTACGCGGATATTAATATTCGAGTCGTTGATAATGTTGCAAAAACGTGAAAGAATTTTTTAGATGGAAGAAAGTCAGTCAATACTTTTATGTAACAATTTGGTTTCGTGCATTCTTCCCTTCAGTTAGGTTTCGCTTACTTCACAATCAAAGGCTTCGAACGAACCCACCCTCTCAACCCCCATAGTTACCTTAGTCCGCCAGACGGTCAATCTCATATAGATCTATTGTATCTCTCGCTGGTTGAAATTATAATCATCGAACGTCCGTCTATGTTCGCCGTGTCTTCGACGTTTGTGTTTTAATTTTGACAAGCACGAGATTCAATGGATCTGGAATTAGGGGTCAGACATTTCGGTAGCTGTCGGTTATCGCGAGCCTCTCCATGAGAGAGTGGTACCCGGAATACGGTATTTAAACAGTGGAGTAATGATTGCTGTTGTTACCCTGGCAATTAATCTCAGCTCTATCCATTCGAAGCAGAACGCCGAGGAGCAATTACGAAGTAAAATATCGATTCTTCCTCGTCTTATCGTTAGAAACTCTCTCTGAGGCACAAACATTGCGATCTAAAGTCACACATTTGTAATTATATTTTGGAAACATGAAAAATACGATCTTATACAGCAAAGAATAATAAACATTTAACCCCCAAAAACATTAAAATTCGTACATTAGATTTTAAAAAAAAATGCGCTGATACTCTCTTGCAATCTAAGCACGTATGCATCAGAATTATATTTTCTCCGCAGTGAAATTAAATTGAAATGTGTCGCCGGCATTTGTAACGGGGGGGGGGGGGGGGGTGACGTATCCAAAACATTCTAAACATCGGGCATCTCTCATTCCACATCAGTTTTATATAATCACGCAGTAGTATTCCGTGAACAAAGGGCGACACCGAGCACTCTCGTTTGGTCCCTCTACATCGGCTGCCGGATCGAAGCAAGCTTTATATAACGCCGCGAGAGCGTCTCTGATTTACGTAATTTTTTTACATAATTTTTAATAACTGACCGATCCTCATATAGGCTTTTTTCGTCGGCCGTTACGAGCCCTGGACCTGATTCGCTCGTTACGAGCATTGCATCGCGAGAATAGATCGGTTACTTATGTAATAACGATGCTCGGCTTCTAGTTCGTTGCACGACGAGTGGCTACGTGGTGTAGCGAGAGTTTTCGCGCGGTAAGCCTGTCGTTCGCGATTAAACAATTTCATGCGGAGATCGGTGGTAAAAGAAAAGTGTAAAAAAAGGTCACGATCTCACGTATGGGACCAGAAATCAGAAATACGCGTCGAACAGTGATTTCAGAGTCTAGAAGCAAAAATTGCCATGGTACCAGCCCACTGTATTCCGAAGGACGCACCCGTAGAGCTCAAGGTTGAAAGACTGTTGACCGTTTTCTGGTCTTCCGATTTCTTTTTTCGATTATCGCCCTGAGCTTTGGGTTTAGCACTCCCTAGCGCAGTGCGAAACGTCTTCGCGATATTGCCGTCTCGTTGGACTAAGGAAACACTTGCATCCCCTGTTCTTTCATCAATCCATTACTCATGCAGCACATTGCGTGTAACGTGTAACACGTTTCTTGGACGCCCCTGCTTCTCCGACCACCTTCAACCTTTCCATCCAGATGTCTTCGATCTAATTCGGAGATCTCTTTCCCGGCACCAGGCACGTTTCCAGGGGAATCTCTGACTATGTCTCCGAAGGATCCATCCGACGTGTTAAGATCCTCTGTCAGTGACCTTATTTCTCCTTAGTTGTTACCTTCTCTCCTCGTAAACTCCTAGGTACTCAAACGTCCTATCAGAACGACTCAACTCTTCCCCAAAAGAACAGAAAAAAAATGAAAATCACCGCGTTGAAAGGGTTCCCTATTGTCCTGAAAACACTTGAGGCGTCCATGGAATGTTTAAATAAATAGAACGCGGTCGTGCTGCTCGAGTATGAAGATCCATGTCGCAAACCATAGCAAACGCGGGAAGGTATGCCCAAGAAGAACGTAATATAACGTCGAGAATTTTTGTTGGGTGTTGTACAAGAAGAAGTAGCCACTGTAGAGTTGGTGGATGCAACGGACCCTGGCGAGCACAACGGCGATACTGTCACAGATGTGGAAGCAGGGATTGCTTCCCGTACGAACCATCTGGATGATAGCACATCTCAAGCCAATGTTAGTATTCATTACATAGCAACGGGGAAACAGATTCTCCCTTAAAATAGTAACCGTGGTAGAAGGACACGTAGAAAAGGGACACGCCGAACGATAAACCCGTCTAACGCCATAATTATGTGATTCGGGACTCGCTCGGCCGTGGTCGATCGAGGGGCTCCTTTTTGGGGAGGTCCAGGGGCGGGCATGCTCGGAGGAGCACCCTGCTACCTATTTATAATACGAGCGTAACCGGACTGCTTCCCATACCATGTCTGTGTATAATTATTTTTTAATCATTGCAATTCACTGTGACTCTACGATGATGTAACACAGTAGTGTTGTTGTTGAGAGGTTTCAGCAAATTGTATGCATGGAGAAAGGAGAATTTATTCCCTCTGACCACGATAGCCACTAGCGAGGCAACATTCTAGCGGGCGGTGAGGCTACCAAGTCCCTTAGGAAGTATTGTATACAAGTTTTTTTTTAACATCCACGTTAACACGAATGGTTTTCTATAGGTATACTAATAGCAAGGTTTTTTTTGTAGTTTACTGGTTTAAGCAGTATTTAATGGGTTTACTAATGAAACTGATATTTAAATGGCAACACGCGTCGTAGGGAGAACAGAATGATCGGTGTGTAAATAAGATAAATAAAGTACAATTGAAAATTTTATTAATGCACGTAGTTACATTTCTCTGTGTTAAAATAGAGTCCATTAAAGAATCAAAAGGATGCTCTTTTCTCCGTGCATGGTGTTTTATATTCAACGAACGCAAGTTCACTGAAGCTGATACGCGTAGAAAAATTCTGTTTGTAATCGTTAGTAAAGCTCAGCGAAATATGTGAACGGCACATGAATGAGGACAAAGTAGGGACGTGTTCTCTCTACAAGCTACTTGGTGAACGTCGTCGAGCTTTTTCCACGAAACTGCTCTCGATGGCATAGATTCACTGCCACCTACGTGCTAATACTCACTTACGAAATGCAGATCTGCCGTGAACGAGGCCTGACGTGTTCATATTGTATTCTGTAGGAGGGATTTTGCGCGGTGATTTCGATGCACGACGGCCTCGTGTTGTACACAACTCCCTCGATATGCACAGCTCTAGGATACACGAAAGATTCATGGATCGGGCGCTCCTTTATTGACTACGTCCATGCCAAGGATAAGGCTACTTTGGCTGACCAGATCACCAGCGGGATAGTGTCGCCACAAGAGGACAGACCGAAAGGTAGGATTTAGAATCTCTTAACCCATCGTGGTCACACGTTCTTATAATCACAAATTGGTCACACGGGGTTCTTGCACCCCAGCCTCATTTTTCAGTTACCATTTTCGTACTTTTGAATCTTTTAACTTTTCAGTGATAATTGTACATTCGTAATAGTCATACAATCATTCTCTAATAGTCTTTTCCTAGAAATGTAAATTTTGATATGATGAAATTTGTAGTTAAAAAAATAGTTGCTGAATTAAGAGATTTTTTTTGTTAAAATTCATGAAATTTTTAAAAATTTAAAGAAATATTGGCAAAGAAAGAAAATTGCCTGGAGTGCGATACACCCCGTGTGATACAACTCTTCCACTGTCAAATTTAAAAGAATGGAAATAATGGAACAAAATACAAATGTAGAACTCGATAGTAAGATTACCCGGGACACTCCTTTTTCTCAGGTATTAACGGCAGAAGAGCTAGCTTGTTCTGCGGGTTGCGAAAGTACGCGAGATCGGTTGTTCACCAATCAAGCGGCCAGCACAAGGAGGCAAGGTCGAATTTGTACCTCCCGTTCCACTTGACGTTGTCGTTCAGAGACTATCGAGACCGCGCCACTGAGCAGCAACACAAAGCAATGTTCCTGGTGGTTACTGCCCAACCTGTTCATTCTGCATATAAAGGTAGTACGGATGAAGATCTTCGAGGAGAGCCGACTGACTAAAAGATTCGATAAATCCACCCCTCTCGCCCGCCCCCTCGCGAAATGTTGCCAGTACCTTCGAAACTTGTTACAATATATTATACGCGAAATCTTTGCAGTGGAAGAAACGTTAATCGAGTCGTTTCGTCGGTCTAGTCTCCTCGATGGTACTATATGACTCGGTGGTTTCCATGGCGACATGCCTTAAGCAGAAGGTAATTTCTATTAAATCAGAAATGTTTACTCGAGAGTCGTGACGATGTTGATAGTATCTCATCTTTGTCGTCTTCTCATTTCTTCGTTTTCTTATTTCGACCAGTTTTTCGTTTCCGTTCAGTTTGGAGACCACTGTTTCGATTATTCATTTAAACGCAGGACAAACGTCCGATGCATTCATAATTTCTCACCAACAGTACAGCCCATGCTTTGCTTGTTAGAGACGCTGCGATATTTCGCCGTTGCTATTGTTTACTCCACGTTTTAACCCTCGTACAACGAATGCAGGGTCATTTTGATCCAACTCTGACAAAGTCTATCAAGATGTTGTATTTGTGTTGGCAATGGCAAAATATAGTATAAGATGTAATGTGTATAATATAATGTGAATAAATAATGTTTTTTTATGTATTTCTTTATTAATAAATTTTAGTTAATTTTAGAAATTTGAATTATTAAATTCATTTTATATTCAATTTTTTCGTGCAACCCGTGTACCATAGAAATGTTGCTTTGGGTCAAACTGACCCTGCATTCGTCTCACGCGACCATATCCACCATTCGTCTTCCGAGGGTTAATAAAACAAAGGGGGAAACAGAAATAACCGAGATAATTAAGCAGAATACAATATCGCGACTGTGTCTGTTATTATTAATAGAAATTCTTTCCCTTCCTCGTCCTACGTTCTTCATTTCGACGAACAAAGTAACAGACGCAAATCAGTATTTCATGACGTTAATCGCATTAAAATGCCAAAGTGTGGTGAAACGAAGGCGTACGCCAGTTACTTATTCGCTTTAGAAATCGTTTGCCGCTTATTTTAATTATCGCCCTGTTACTTTCTCGCCTGGATATTAACGCTTACATTAGAAGCGGCTTATTATGTTATTATTTCTTCTATGTTCGTTTATTTGGCCCGGTGTAGTCGTAGAACGATTTAGAGTGCCATTCCGAAGCTTGTAGAGATCTTCGGGGAAGCCTGCGATGGTTCTTTGCAGAATTTACACGACGTGGTATCATGTTGGTCTGCAAAGCGTTCAGCCAGTTCCCTGCAGGCTTCTCCGCGGATCGAAACGCTTTAATTGATTACCATTTAAGACTATAAAATTTCATCACGAAGGAACCGCCTGGGAAGAGAGAGAATGACCCTGACCTTGTTATTTATCGTTCTCCGCAGCGCCAGAAGAAACAATAATATCCTCGATATTCACGACCCGCCACACCGCGACGTGCCACCTATCCCATGTTGATCCCGACGTAGTCCAATACTTTGGCTATCTACCTCAGGATATGGTTGGCCGTTCGCTGTTTGACTTCTACCATCCCGAGGATCTGCCCTTCATCAAAGACATCTATGAGACTGTGAGCATGCGCCCCAGAACAAACAAAACAAAAAAATTCAAAACTTTAGGTTTCAATCGAGTATACGCTTGAGACAAAAAAAAACTAGCCAAAAAAAAAAAATATCTAATCCGCAGAAAAAGCCAGTGAAACTCTTACTAACCCCCCGATTGCTCGTATTTATACATGTGTATATATATATATCGTTGAACAGGTGATCAGGCTCGAAGGTGCCTCCTTCAGATCGAAACCCTACAGGTTCGGGGTGCAGAACGGCGGCCACGTCTTCCTCGAAACCGAGTGGTCGTCCTTTATCAATCCATGGACGAAAAAACTAGAGTTTGTCGTAGGTCAGCACAGGGTACTCAAGGGTCCAGCGAATCCCGACATCTTTCGTGTACCGCGCGCTACCGGGTACGTCCAACTGGCGAACATTAGCGAGGAGGTGATGAAAGAGGCCAAGATCATACAAGGAGAGATACGTACACTTCTCGACGAGGTACGTCTTCCCTCGACGATCCAACCTGAACCAGCGGTATAGTTAGCGCATATTTGTCTAGATCGTGTATGCGAAGGAATATGAATTGTTTACAGGGTAAACATGTACCCACGACATGTAATCCACCAGTAATATTATGCCACCCTCTATCGTAAATGCACGTTATTAGCTGTATCGCCACGTAAATGTATGTCCGACAGGGAATACAGGGATCCGGGGTAACGGAAATTTTCGGGGCGAGTGGAGTCGGATATTTTTAGCTTCAAACTTCCCTGTCCTCCTAGAAACACTCGCAGCCTTCGAGTATCTAAAAGTAAACTCGGCGTGGATCTTATTTTGCCTTATTGCGTACTAAAATTTATATTAGATTGCGTGTTAGTTTGTTGCGCAGCAAGAAACTTTCAAGGCTCGATTAATTCGACTGAACTCGATTACTTCCCGACCCAACTAATCTGTGCTGCGGAATTTCGTGAAGGATACATGTTAGTGGAAATAAATGCGAGAACGAAATGATAAGAATTTCGAGCGGTGAAAATGAGGGACAGAGGGGCAGTAAAGAATCCGTTTCACGATGTTTTAGCTTGTTTCTCCACGAAATCCTTACCTTAAATGTATTCCGCTCACTCCCCAAATTTTTCTCTTCTGTTCTATCGTACGTCTGCGCAGAGCATCCAAAGAAAGTCAGATATAACCGAGCACAATGTGTCAAAGAGGTGCAAGGACCTCGCGTCCTTCATGGAAAATCTGCTGCAGGAGACGAGGGCACCCGGTCTTGGCAAAGATGTGCTCGCTGCCGACGACAGGAGTTTTTCGGTGACTATTAGCTACGTTTTAGTTTCGCCGACACTTATCTATCTTGGCAGTAGTACGCTATGGTGCGCTGTTAATGGTTTGCTACAAGCACACACTTGCAGCTCTACATATTTCCCACGTTACGCTTAGGACGGTAAAACGTGGAAGTTATTAGATCTTAACGCTAGAACTTTTAAACAATCTAAGCACGGTTATTCGCGTCGTTCCCGTGGCTTCGCGAATCGTACGATAGTATTTTGGTACAAATTCGTTTTTTTTTCGATATTTATTTCGATGTTTTTTCCAAGCCCCGTTTTGCGTACCGTTTCTTCTGTAAATACTATAAGTGGTTATTCTTCGAAGTCACCGCTGTTTTCTGCACCGCTTCGCCGTAGCTTTTCTTTGCCCAGAATCGCGAGCAACCATAATGGTCCTAGTGAAAAGAAAACGAATGCGTTGTGCCGAAAATGCATCGTCAATACCAGGACGACCAAGGAAAAAAGAATTTTGTTCGCGAGGCTTATTAGAAGATTTGCTTAAACGTATCTTGAAGAAATAGTTGCTTAGAGAACGGCCGAGTCGCCATTGTTCTTTGTGAAACTTCTTTTCTCTTTGCTGATCCAGGTAAAGTATGACGTAAGTAGATTATAAACGATTAGTTGGATGGTTAGTAGGAAAAAGTTCTATGCCGATGTATCTGTTCGTGAAGCAACCAGAAATTTGTTGCGCGACAAGAAACTGCTCAGTTAATGAGAGTTTGCCTTTTTGGTTTCACTCTGGGATTACCGCGCGAAAGTCGAGGGAACGACGAGATTCTCGCTGCTTCTGAACGATACGCCTCAGAATTTTACTTAGATGAAATTTGTGAGCTAAGGCGCAAGGTGAGTAAGGAACGCAGCAATTGATTAAACATTTTACAGCCTGGTGTCACGTCTAACCGGATGGTTATCTCGAAAAATTAACACTAAAGCCACTTTTTCACGAGTTAGGGCATAATATTCGTAGCAGGGCTGATCGTAAGTAAAAACGTTACAAGTCACAACTAAGAAAGAAAAGAGATTAGATGTTTTGCACATAACACGGACGGAGGGCAAAGTGAAAATTGTTTAGGTCCGGTGAGAAGGATAGCGTCAATTTCAAAACCTTGTAGGCACGTCGTTGGTAAGTCTATTTATTCTTCTTTTCATTCGATGTATTATTCGTGATATACATGGTAAAAGAGGCACGCAGAAAGCTTTCAAAAACCAACCTCGATTGCAACCCTTCGGATTATACAGTAGCAAGCCGCTTCCGTTTTGATTCACCGGCAGATCTGTCGTAAAAACCGACGATAAAATGGACAGAAAGAACTTTCAATCCACTGATATGTTCATTGATTGTGTACTCTGTTGGGGGAACGATTATAGACTCATAAGGAACGATTTTTATCGCCGCTCTGGTATCTGAGAAACTGTTTTTCTCATTTGTTAATCTTCATTTCTCCATCCATATCACTGGATACTTTTACTCGTACTTTCCATTGTCGTGTTCTGTCAGTGGCTTGTGGATGATAATTTTCCTCGCCGTGTTCGTCACCTGAAGAGCTTCTGCTTCGAACATTTTCTCTTCACGCGTCCAGGCACGTTTCTTCTACGTTACCCCAACCACAGACTTCGAAAATCGTTATCATTCAAAATCGAGCAGGCGCGTCGAGTCTCTTCCTTTGCTTCTCCACCACGATGCAGCGCGAGATGCACGGTAGTACTCTATAATATATATATTGGAGTATAAGTCGAGATACGTCAACGTTAAAGACTACAAGTGTATTTATAAATTATTACAATATGCTAGCCGTGATTAGAGTCCCATTATATCTCTTCACTTACAAGGTTTTGAAACTAACGAGGCAAAATGAGCGGGCGAGAATGGAAGAGGGAGTACATTTTAAGCGTGCGAGAGGAACGATAATATTTCAAGAATTGCGATATTCAAATGAAAAGTAAAAAATAAAGAGAATCTGTTGAAACGAAGAGCGAGTATGGATGAAGGTGTGGCTGCAGGTAGTTAGAAGAGGAGACGGGAAGGAAGTTTGGTCGGTTGTGTAACAGCCGAAGCGGCTAACATTGGTGCTGGAGAACTGTTAATCGGCCGATTGGTCTCTCGTGCGCTGTAAATATTGCGCTTTTACGGTGGCCAGATTACAAGCAGATGGACTTGCGTAGCGCAGAGAATCCTCCCTATCGCGCAGTATTCTTTCACTCTTAACGGTCGACTAGCTGCGCAAAACGGGTGTAACAAACGTACTGAATGCTCGGCGCGACCATAGCGCAAGGCAAATTTGCAAAACAAACTGACAGAGACGAAATCATTTGATAACTCTTCCTAAGTCGCTACAATATACTTGTGAAGGGATCACGCAATCCCTTGTTACAGGAGCACGACAGCGTGATGCTCGGTGAGATTTCGCCCCATCATGAGTACTACGACAGTAAATCGTCCACGGAGACGCCGCCAAGTTACAATCAGCTCAACTACAACGAAAATATTGAAAGGTTCTTTAAGAGTAAGCCGCCGGTGGCCACCATGTACGGCAGCGACGAGGAGAACATTAATTCCAGCAATGACGAGGGCGGGAAGACGAGCCCGAATTTGGCAGGTGAGGGTTCGTCGAGGGGGAGCTTCTCTCTGTTACTTATATTTAGCTCGGACATGCTCGAATGAATCTTAACACAGAAATGTCGGTTCTAGCGAGGAAATGCATGTCGCCGATAAACGGAAGCGGCGCCAGCGGCAGCGGAAGCGCGGAGAATCTGAGCAGCGGCTCCAACAACCAGACCAGCTCGGCAAGCAGAGGCAACACGTCCAACACCACCAGAAACACCACCACCACGGAGAGTTTCAAGCCTCCAACGTTGACCGAGTCGCTGCTCAATCGTCACAACGAGGATATGGAGAAGCTGATGATGCAGAAGCACCGGGAGCTACGTTCCAGCATCAAGAACAGCGACAAGTTGAAGGACTCGCGGATAAAGACAACCACCGAGAAGATGGCGACGGATCAGACCGCGCATTATGTTAATCAGGGTCACGGGGTCAAGAGAAGCGGGAGCCATAGCTGGAAGGGAGACAGTTTCAAAGTTAGTAATCCATATTACGATCTGTCGAGTTTAACTGTCGATACGAATCTAATACACTTGTTTACGCTTCATTAGATCTCTAAACACGACGAAGCGTCCAGGACGAGTAACGCGGGTCAATTCCCTACGAAAGTCACTACAACGGTCACAAGCATGAGTGTCGATCAATCAACTGTAATTCAAACAGGTACTAACATTAACTTGTGGCAGCCCCTGTCGGTTACCGTGCCACCTCCAACGCCTGCTCAACGATGCAATGTGCAACAAAAGTGAGTCTGCTCGCTCTAAATAAAGTGTACACATTAAACGCGACGTGGGAGACGTATCCACTGAGCATTGTATGTAAATTTCAGTGCCAATTCACAAGCAATACCCAGAATACCAATACTGCCGCCAATGATACCAGTGTACTACGTTCCCGTTTCGCAAGCCAGCGATTCCGCGGCATTGTCGCCTCTGCAGGAGAAGCTTAATCCACCTCGATCGATGAAGCCCCCACAGCTGAACCCTTACAGTACGTACCCCCTGTGAACTGTGTAAAGGAAGCGGGTATTTGTACCGCACAGCAAGATTAAATGTTGAAACTAATTTCCAGTGTTTGTGCCAGTTTCATATGTGACGACAACGATGGCTGGAGTCATTTATCCTCCAGTGATCGGCGCCCCACCGCCGGGGATGATGTACCGTCCATTTATCATCCCCGAGCAAACACCAGCCGCGCGGGAAACTAGCCAGTCGAACGTGAACAAGTGTTCGGACCGGAAGCGACCGGCCAGTCAAGCGACGAGCGTGAAAGCAGAACCGGGCAGCATCATGGCGATGTCTGAATCTTCTAAGAAGGTAAACTAAAGTTTTGAGAGCGAACATTAGCCAGCTTCGTGCGTTACATTGCTCTTCTTCGAGTTGTTCTGATTCTTTAAACGTATACAATGATGCGGAACAATGATTAGGTACTGTCGCCCGGTGAACTGTTCTCCTCTTGCCTGAGCAACGACGGCGGTTGCTCGAGCTTGGTGGACGTCCCAACGCCTCTCAATCACAAGCTCCACAAGCAAAACGATTACACCGTCGACGAGTCGAGTTCGTCGAGCTTTTACAGTAGCTTTTTATACAAGAGCAGCGACAGCAGCTGCAACCCGGACCAAAAGCCAACGGAATACGTGCCAGAGGTGAGCGACGCCGGTTCTCGCGATTCAAAAGCGCGGTTTGATCATCGAATAAACGGGATGATTCGTTTCTAGTACAATGCCAGGCAGCTGCAGTACCAGGGAAAGAGAAGAAAGGAACCGCCGTGGCTCGAGGGTGTCCAACTAACGCCGGAACTGATCTACGAGTATCAAATACACCCTAAGACACTGAACGAAGTGCTTCAAGCCGACATGGATGCCTTAAAAAACTTTAATCAGCCCCTGTTAGTGAACGATCAATTGGGCCAGCTTTACTTGGATTTGGAAGTGGAGGGTTTCGAGACCAAGCTCGTCCTCGAAGACGGGATCACGTCCAGCGGCAGTGACAGTGGCAGCAGCAACGGAAGTTGGACGGCGGGCACGATGTCGCAGGTAAAACATAATCTTAAGATTCTATTTTAAGGGTGTATGGCATAGACGTGTTAAGCTTCTAGCGATTGTAGGAGATTTCATTCGAAAAGAAAACGGTGCACAAATTATCACGGATCTCTTTCGTTCATTCGCCAGAACATTTCCTTCGTTGCTTACTACATTATGAGAGAGAATTTTAGATCTAAGTCGTACTCGCTGATAAGCATATTTATAATTTCATAATATACCTATAGTTAATATACTTAAAAAATACTGAGAAGGTATGTACAAGCGGTACTATACCTACGTTCTGTGTTAGAGAAATAATTTTATCAGTTTCGAAATTTGAAAGTCAATGGCAGCTAAAAGAGGAAGCTCTTGTTTGCAGCAGAAACATAGAAGGAGGATGGTGAAGTACGGTAAGCTCGTGATGATTCACGAAGAGAATTCACCATTGCCACCAGCGCTACCACCTCAAACTGTACCTTGCCAGCAGTTATAGGATCGATCTTGTAACGGTCAGCTTTTGATTAAACGTCGTTTCCAAGTCCGAAAGTATTTCGTCAACGGGTGCCGTGCTTCGAACTTGTACTCGGCGTTTCAATTACGACTGGCCGACGCGTACAATTCCTATGCCGTTCGAGCTATCCCCGTCGTTACGTTTACGTTTCAATTTCGAGGCAGATAAAATTATCTACGATACACGTATATATTTTATAAATCACTTTCTTTTTATATCCTCGGCCGTCTAGTGAAGCATACTTGACTTTCTCTTACTTATATGTACTCTGATTTATTAATTACCGCTGTCGTTATTATTACGTTCTTACTGTAACTGTACTGTTATATCTGAAAATATTTCTAGAGCTGGAATAAGAACGTCCATATCGATGAATTAGAATATTAGAGGGTGACGATTGCATTGGCGACTGTGCATAGATTTTAACTGCCTCAAACGCGTTTTATTTTCTTTAAACATGCACGTCAATTCGTGCTTCTAGAGATGTAGATAGGGAACAACGATCACGTGTTTAGAATTAGTACGTTAAGACCTAAGTTCCTTCTTTTTCTCCGAACGGGATTCATAGGGTCGCGTTACCGCCTATGACGACCGTGTTTCTGCACGCTCATTATGTCGGTGACAATTTTTAGGCTTGCGTCTCAAGGGTAGAAGCTTTTTTCCTAAATACGCGATATTACCGGGCAGACATTCGAGTCTACGCGATTGCCTCTCATTAAACCGTGTTCTATGCGATGACGCACTTCTCATACGTAACGTAATCGATTGCTTCTCGTTGTTTGCAAGTGTAGGAAATCCGCTGAAAAGTCTGTTGTGTGCGCGACGTTTAATATAGATTCAATACGATTAAAAAGTGGGGTAGAAGGAGGGTTGGGAAGTGGATATGGATAATTTTAATAGCAGTAGCTGCAGAATCAGGCCAAACTATTGATCTTCGTCCTTTTGTAGCCCTCCGTTGAATAATCGACAACTTTTATCGCAATTTACAATTAATTACACAAGCTGTTAATTTTGTGCACTTTGCTTCATTCCGTTTTCGATAGCAATGGATCATATTCGGTTATTGATCTAAACAGATTTGATTTGAAGTTCGAACTAACGCGTAGTGTTTTTCAAATAATTGAAATCGTTACTTCGAAATGGGACCAAACGATGAGATCATCCCTCTTTGAATACATCGTGTCGATTGTGCTACCTCAAAATAGCAAAATAGCATCCTTTCATTCATTCGGAAAGCAAGTCTAATTTGAATCTAATACGAGTCACCAGCATATGAGGACGTGCTCGGTTAAGTATACACTTACAATTAGGGTTTTATAAAAGTGGATTTGTAAGATTTTTCAAACGGGGCAATAGCTTCTCTTATTCCATAAATTATCCTGAATCTTTTCAGGTCTGCTAGATGAAATCAAACGTAATTCTTTTGTATTCTGCCCAACGATGGTCGGGATTCTCGTTTGATACTAATTAACTATTCAGATACTTCGTAGGCGTTTTTGCACGTTAGAACGAATGGAAACGATTTTGCTTTCATCTCGATACAGAACTGAGAAGGTTCGCCGCGTATTCTCTCAGCGATCGAAGAATATTTTATATACTATCTGTTTGTACACATATCATATATACATATCCATTGTAGTATCGTGTAATATCGAGAGGTGCAAGAAATATTTTGTATACCAGTGACCAGCAAAGAGAGTCTTCAAAGTCGATGATGTGGCCAGCCTATTGAGAAGTCACGACGTTGCTTTTGTAGATGCAAAAGTAACGGAGCGTCACGCTTCCCTTATTCTAAAAATTATAATCTAGTCGAAATTGTATAAAGTAGTTACAACACCGACGGCAACAATCTCACGTAGAAACCGATGATGTACTTTCGATGGGACCTTTTTATTCACTTTGTTACTCTGTCGTCGAAGAACGTCATTCGTTTCTACACGAATGTTTAACAGTGGCTGCACCTCGAAGAAACGAGGGCCATCGGTACTGGTTTTGATCGATCTTGTCTTGATTCTTCAGTAATCAACTTTCCTTTGAAACAATTCCAATTCAAAGAAATATTTGTTTTGTATTATTATCGAAACGTTGATATTCCCATGAATGCCTATATTATTATTTACTGTTTTCAGTGACGAACAACATACACAGTGTATGTAATAATTATTAGTTCTGACATTGAAACATGGAGATTTATAATAAAATTAGAAGGAATTGTAGAGAAACGAATTTGAGTCAGAAAGTGCCGATGGCTCTGGGTTAAGACTTCACGGTTCAGTTTACAAATCTCGTTGCATGTTTCTTATGGCGATCGTGTGACGTTAGTACAACGTTCTGCGATTTCCTTCATTAGTGGCCGTCTAAAGCCTAAGGAGCCGTACGAATAAATAAATACATGTTCTCCAGCGTTCACGCGTGTGTAATTAGTTACATATTTATTTATTCCATTCGGAGCGCGTCTACTCTCTCTAGCATTTGCATTTAGGTAATATACATTCCGCATTTCGCCTTCTGTAAAAGTAGAACACGTACCGGGATTTATTTTGTAAATACAAGAAACATCTTTTACATTCACTCCTCCCGCGCATACTTTATTCGCGGGTTTATACGTCTGCGACCGTTTTAATTCGTACGTTTGTTGACGCTGTAAGTGCCAGACTCTTTAAAGAATAGGTAATGTAGATAGGAATGACGAAGATAATAAGAGGATAAGTGTAAAATTTCTTAATTGTATCGCCCATGTTTCGTCGTTTCTTTTTTCCTTGCAGTATCGTAAGAAACCATGATGAATGATCAAATTGTAGTTGCCGACGCGCCGGCGGAGTTAATACTGCGACGAGTATTTACAGTTGTTTCTATTTATTAAAAAAAAAATTTTGGCGGCGTTCGTCTATTTCTTCCAGTCGCTCGAACGTTTTCCATTCGCTTGGCCAATGATTGCACCTTGTCGCGCCACGAATCACTTAATTTTATAACAGTAATCGAGGACGTTGCAGCAAGAGGGGTGCAGCTCCTTTTTTGATAGTTTTTGAGTTATGACTTGTAATATATGTAAACAAAATTCTACATCGTTTGGTGCACGATTGATGCAAATCCGATAACAAATGAGCGACTTATTGCAAATAAATAAAAAATTAATGATTAATATTAAAATTATTGCGCTGACTTAACATTAAAAAGAGAACACTAATGGAAAAATATATATTTTCACACAATAAGTAGTAGTTATTGAGTTGGTAAGTTTTTATTTCTATTTTTGGCGAAAAAATATTCTATAATAAAAATATTAATATTAATATTAAATAGAAATAAACATAGAAATAAGTAAAAAAAGTCAAAACTAGAGATAAAATCTTATCAACTCAATAACTACTAAGTAGTTATTCTGTGAAAATATATATTTTTCAATTAGTGTTCGCTTTTTAATGTTAAATCAAAGCAATAATTTTATTAGCAGTTTTTTTTCTAATTTACTAAGATGGAGTTGCACCCCTCTTGTTGCAAGGTCCTCAATTGTATAACAATTGTAACGAAACGCTATCGGGCATAAGTCGACGAAACCTTCATTGCGGTGTGAATAAATACTTTTACATGGAGCACGTTTATGTTGCATCATTTACAGCGATGCTCGTGCAGCTTGTCTTCCTCCTAAAGTACAAAATATCATAATGACCGTGTCTGGTCACCCCTCTGTATAAATCTGTACACGCGCAAGCGTATAGAATATAGAACGTATTCACATGATTAATCCATGCAAACACACCAACCCAGACGATTTGTACATTAATAGCTGAAAGTCCCTGTATAATCTGACGCTCAATCTCGGATACGCGCAGGTTGCACGGGCCCGGATGATCGCGAATGTGCATGCAGCCAATAAAAGTGATCTTAAGTATTTGTTATACGATAACCGTATTGTAAAAACGTAATAATAGTAATAGCAATATATTAAACATTAAAGTATAGTGATCTAAATGTTATCGATGCATCCCTTTCGGTCACGAGCAATCTATGTATTTATTTCTATAAGGATATTTCCCTCTTTCTGGGTTCTCTATTTTTTTTTTTATATCGCGTATCCACGAAAACGAGAATTAGACTGCGATTTTTATGATTTTGATACGTCATTTTATCGGAAACAATATCACCAGATGTTATTCGCATCGCTCATCATACTGTACAGACCCGGTGTCTTTTCATTCCCCCTTTTCTTTTTTTACGTGCGATGAAAGATGGAAGTAAAAGAAATACGTTAAGTAAATTTCATTGTTTTTTACATCGAATGTTATATATTTGACAGTGAAAGTAAAAGTTGGTTAAAAGAATAACTAGCGTAGTATAAGAATACTATCACATGTATTATCTTTGTACATCTTCGTTGACATTGAAATATACGGTATGAAATACATCTACAGGTAAGTGTAAAAAATATTATGGACACTTTTGATTCCAAGTCCGTTTCCTTTCGTGGCCGGTGTCGAATCGATTTTATTTTATTCGCTCCGCGCCGCTGCGAGTTATGCTTGCAAGTTGTTTTCTCCTTCCTATCATCGCCAGCGTTTCACTTTGCCGGGCACTGCCGAGTCACTTTGTACCTTGCCCTCGTGATTGGCCTAACTTATTTTACATCCAGCTGGTCTAATTTAATATTTCAGCCTGTCAACCAAACACTTCGTCGTATACGGTTTGTCGACCCCTGATTCGATCAACATCAATGATCGTTGGTCAAGGTCATCCCAATAAAACGCTTTCGGCTGCCCTCTCTTCTCTGGTTCTCCGCGCCTCGAGACCAACTTCCATGTTTCCAACCTGAGCGGAGAAACGACCATAGTCATGCGAGTGTATCAAATTAGATCTTTCCAGAAGTAGGTATTTATCAAGCAGTCTTCATTGCAGGGGCGGATTTGTATATAGGCTAAGTAGGCTGCAGCCTAAGGCGGCAAATTTTTGAAAGCGAGCAATTTTGGGGAGCGGCAAATTTTTGGGAAGGGAAAATTTTAGGGAGCGATAAATTTTGGGGAACGATAAATTTTGAGGAGCGATACATTTTGGGGAACGATAAATTTTGAGGAGCGATAATTTTTAGGGAGCGGAAAATTTTGAGGAATGATAAATTTTGGGGAGCGGAAAATTTTGGGGAGCGATAAATTTTTGGGGGCGACAATTTTGAGTAGCGATAAATTTTGGGGAGCGGCAAATTTTCAGAGGCGATAATTTTGGGGAGCTGCAAATTTTGAGCGAAAGAAATTAGGAAAGGTTTAAACACAGGGGCTTGAGACAGCTTTAAAAACAATTCACTCTTTTTTCATGTAGCGAATTAGCAAAAACTCACATGTGAGTAGCGATATTGAATTAATTTTGAAATCGTCCCGACCCTTTTAAATTAAAATGGACGGCTGACGGTCGTTAGCCTAGGGGCGCCAAATCTCAAAACCTGCCCCTACTTCATTGAACATTATCTACCTCGATTTGTTGCACTTTGTCGGACGTTTTCACGAATCTCCTTATAAACGGGGCCAGTAGCATCGGGTCCAGCTTCTCGACGTTCTGCGACGAGATAAGGCTCACGGCAAGAGCGACGCTCATCGTTACCAGAGCGCCAGTGACCGTGTACCAAAGATAGCTGAGACGATACAACGCTAGAGGCTCTCTAGAAATTAGCAATTCAGGAAGTGTGTCGCGAAAACCCAGTTTCCCGCAAAGTTATCTCACAAATGCTTACGGGAGGAAGCTGTCGTCTTCTAAGATCGAAACTGGAGGATCGAACAGCATCAGATTTTCCACCTGGGGGAAGGAGTAGTAGCATCCTTCAGTGGTGACGGGTTTCTCGTCGAATCTATTAGAAGATTTCGCGTTAGTAGGGGACAACGGAATTTCTGTCATTATATTTAAGAGACCCACTTTAATCTTCCGCTGGCAATCGCTGCTTCCGCTGAAAGACTGATCCACCCCATGAACCCCAGACCGGAGAGGCCGCCGATGAGGGCACCCTAAGTTTCGCGCGTATTCATATAAAATTCATAAAACTTATTTGACATTGAATTTCGGTATACCTTGGCGTTCACCCAGGGCAGCAAGACACCCATGCTGAAGATACCGAGGGACGGTCCGCTAGTGATGGACGCCAAGCTGGTGGACAGCTAAAACATTCCCTGTTTCAGACGAACGTTCCATCGTGTATTAATTTCTTCTACTGTACCTGTAAAACGTGAGATCCTGTTTTCTCCACGACGAAAACCAGTCCCACGCAGATCACCCCCATAACCACTACCGTGAGCTTCATCAAAATGTCCGCCATCTTGGGAGAAAAGGGTGTCTTTTTGAATGGCTTAACGAAGTCCTCCAGCACCACCGCGGCCATGGAGTTTAACCCGGTGGACAGAGAACTGAAATATAAAAAGGCAGCACTTTCAATCTTCCCATTGTCAGCCAGGATGGAGAAAAGAAGGAAGTTACCTCAATGCTGCGCTAAATACGCCGGCGACAAAGAGACCCGGAAGTCCCGGGAAGTCGCTTAATATGTTCATGACGAGCAGTGGCAGCAGCTGGTCCTTGGCGCCTGCCAACTACACCCAAAAAATTGATCCAAGAAATATAAAGCGCAAGGGAAAAGTAGTATTAGGGTATATAAAAGGTTCATTAAATGAGAAATATTAAATATCAGGAATATGGATGAGGCTCATTGAATGTGAGAATCTGTCTATTACTGTTGGAGTCAGGATGCGTGGTGGAATTGGACTATCAGGGAAGCCCGATCATTACCTTCGTCGTAAGTGGATCACACTCGTGGTACCAGGCATATATTAACATTCCCGCGTATCCGCATATTCCCATTATAGCCAAGACCCCGAATATGAAAATCCAGAGCGCTCTACAAGCCACAATTGCATTACGTTACATTATTTACCACCGCGGTGCCAATTTTACATGGTCGACAATTCAATTGTACCTTCTAGCTGATCGCAGCGTGGGCAGCGCGAGATACCGCTGCATCATACTTTGATTGATAGCGGCTATTTGCAGCCAGTGAAAGAAACCACCTATCGTGAGGGACCAAATGGTGTGCCTCGTTAGAGGACTCCAATCAGTCCTGCCCACCCAACAGGCACGAGTTAACAATGGTACACACCTTGCTCTTTCTTTTAATTAATTATACCATACTCACGAGGGTAACTCGAGTCTCCCGGATTCCTGATTCCTCCTTATCACTAAGGAGAATCCACCCACGTCGGATGTGCCTTTAATAATGATCAGCAGCATAGAGCCGAACATAACGAAGGTTTGAGTGAAATCGGTCCACACCACCGCCCGCAAACCACCCTTAATTTGAAGAACGCGAAGTAGATTACGCAACTGATTAACGGAATATCATTCTCGCAACGATTAACGAGCCGTCTCTTACCACGCAAGTGTAGAATATGCACACGATACACACGAACGGTGTGACTATGTGCACGTTCACTCCTGTAACTGCAAGCACATCATACCCGTGTATTAGTTTCTGCGATTAATGTGTAATTTTAGCGGCGAGTTATTCGATACGCGTTTGATACCTTGATTGAAAGCCAATGCCGGCACGTAAATGACAATTGGAAGCCACGTCATCTAAAAGAATGGTATTTTAGGTTTTTTTTTTTATAAAAACCATGAGTTTTTACTCAAGTTTGTATTGAATTCTATGTATCGGAATATTATCACGAAATCGATCGAAGCCACTTACGACGCTAATCGAGAAGAGTATAGATCCTAGTAGTCTTATCTTTTTGTTAAAACGTCTCTCGAGGTACTCGTAGGTGCTCGTTACTTTCAGTTCATGGAAAACCGGCAAGTATATTCCGGACATTACGAAACCGACGATGATCACACCAAAACCGATGAAAAGGTAGCTGGTACCGTGCACGTAAACTTCCGTTGGTGTGCCCAACAGTGAAATACCTGTTTTTGCAACAATACTTTGTTAATCTGTTAAAAGTAAATCGAAACTATTAACGCGTTGAGTACTCTTACTTGCATATCAATTGTGTCGGTTATTATGAAAGTGGAGTAAGTCATGTATTTTTTGTTTCGAGATATTTAGACTGTCGCGTTTGAACGTGTTAAAAAATATTTTTCGATTATTGAACAAAATGTTTCACAACTCTTCTAATGTCAAATTTATCTGTCGTCGCAAAATTTTATGAGTAACTTGTACGAAGATGTGTTTTTTAATCCTTTAAATGTCTCCCAAATTGCAAAAATGCTCAAATGTAGTTTTCCGATTTTTATACGGTAATGAATTCAAACATTTTTTCGAACAGAAGCAATTTTTATGAGGGGAGGGGGAGGGGCGACAACTTTTCGGGGGGGATAATTTTGGGGTACGACAAATTTTGAGCGGAAAATTTTGACCGAAAGAATATTGGAAAATGTTCAAACACAAGGGCTTGAGACAACTTTAAAAACGATTCACTTTTTTTCATGTAGCGAATGAGCCAAAACTCACATATAAGTAGTGAATTAATTTTGAAATTGTCTCGGCAGTTTTTAATTAATATATTTAATGATATTTCACTGAAACGGCTGCAGACGCTTGTAGCCTAGGAGCGCCAAATCTCAAAATCGACCCCTGAAGTGTCATGTCATTATTTACTTGACGGCTATTTTGCAACAAATCTTTTATAATATTGAAATATCAATATAACATGAAATAAGAGAAATCTCAATTTTAGGCTTTTTTTTACTTACACCGCTTTCATAATTACCGGCACAATTATCAGTATGAGAGTCGCGGTAATAGAAATCTTTTTAAACGGTTGTCTATAATTACAAGTAAAACCGTACCCGATATAAAGCTAGCTATGAGACTCATGCTGACAGGGATGGTCTTCATGTTCCTACCACCCACGAGGTACTCGTCTTCTCCCGAGGACTTCTTAACGAAACCGAAGTAAACCCCGATCAAACCGCAGGTCACCAGCATGAACCCGAAAACCGAATAGTCCCATCCGCCGAAAGTTCGCATTATCTCGCCGACTTCCTGTACCGTCGGCATGTCCTGCGACCAGTTTGGCAGACGGTCCTCCAAAGCATTCTCCGCCTTCATTTTGTTGCAAAACGGAATTTTTGCGATCGCTCCAACGCCTTCAGGCGCACCGTGTTATAAAGTGGATCCTCTCAGCAACTGATAGCCGAATTTATTTATATAGAAATTTTCATTCAAAGATGCTGCGCACAACGGCACGAGTACATCACCATTTACCACTTTAAAATTCTGAGGTCCTCAAAGACGAGGGATAAAGAGGGTCACGCAAGGGTGAACTAAAATTGGAATTAACTCAAATTGAAGACACTGCTTACCGTAATTCTTGTGCGTGACAGTTTTCTCGTCCATTAATGGTACTTTATCAGAAATGGCCACGTAGCTGAAGACTTCCGCTTTGTTCACTCGTGTGCGTTCGCGAGCGACCGATTGAAATTTATGTAAAACTTGGGAAATGCAAGCAATGCGCTTTTATACACTGTACACACTTGGAGGAAGACAGGTATCTAGATACGTTGAACTGAATGAGTTAGGCGGAGTGCATGGTACACGGTTTGCGTGGCGTATGGTGACCGCAGGAGATTGCAGAGGGTATCGCGGACGACCGACTGCAACTGCCGTGACAGTTCATCTGAAAAGAGCCAAAAGCACGAAGCGGCTCCATGCGATTGCACACATCACGATTGTGCCATTGTGACAATTTTCTCATTAAACCGACAATGGACATTAAGTACGAAGCTAAAACGACCGGGTATATACCGGGAGTGAATCGTAAGTGGATAATACGACCTAGATATAGTTGTAGTTGTGTGGATGTGCTTTAGTCACGATTGACGGTCACGATTTAAACAAGTTCCTGAACGTTTTTGGGCAACCAAAGGGTTCATTCTTAATACTACTCAATTCGAGATTTCATTTAAATAGTACGCGTTCAGAAGCGCGTTGCTGCTCGCAGCAAGGGATGCGATATTCTAAAGAAACGAGATGATTTCCGTTTAGATTTAATTAAGAAACTCGACGTATTTGATACAAGCTTTTTAGAAATACAGAACAAGGTTTATGCAAGTATACAATTTACATCTAAGTGTCAAGGAAATTCACCCCTCGTAAAAGCGCGGCAGATCGTTGCCCAGTATAACTTTTCTTTCAATACCCGTTTCCGTGATAACGCCAATTCGAATGACACCGCCGCTGCTGCCGTCACGCGACATCGCCAATGCCAATGCTGCAAAGTGAAGGAAGCGCGATAAGTATCAATGTGTTAGACAATTGGATCGTATCGATCAAAGGTTGCCGGCCACTTACTGTGTTCAACTAGTTTCACGCACTCATCCTTCGACATGTTCGGCTTGTATTGGGAATCCATGAAACCGTACACGTACGTCGAACCAGACCCTCCAATGGAGATCGGTTGCCGTACGCACATACCACCTAAGGGGACGCTGTAAACTTGGCCTCCCTTCTGGCTATCCCATCCGGCCACCAATATTCCAGCCATTAAGGAATCTCGATAGTTGTAGCATAATTCACGAAACACGTTCGCTGCTGTTTCTACTAGAGGTTCCATGTCTAATTCCATTCTGTAAAAGTACAACAATGTTCGTTGTAATTTAATACCTCTGTATCTCTCGTAATAGCATTTTACGCATAAGTTACTTACTTATGGAGCCCTAAGTGGTACGTAACGATATCAGAAATAGCTTGTGTGTCTGCTGCAGAACCAGAGCGACAGCAATAAATGTAATCTGTTATTTTGTTCAGCTTGTCGGCGAACCGGTTGGAAATATAAGCTCTGAAAGAATATTCATCGATTAGATAGTCGTTAGGAAATTAATATAAAAAACTTTTATCCAGGATTTCTTACCCTGTTGTTGCTCGAGAATCCGCTCCAATTACAACTCCTCCGTCAAATTCGCAGGCCATGATTGAGGTCTAATTAATAAAATAATGTTAAAGCGTTACTGAATGATACGATGATTTATAAAATTGCGATAATTATTATAGATAGAAGGATGATCGAAATTGATGCAAATAAATACGTGGTATTAAAAGGTATAATTTTATTTCAATGTTTCCTGCAAAGATATCCGTAAGTTTGCACTGTCATTCTAACCTAGAAACATGTTAATGTCAGAGTTCGCGGGAACTTACCCCAGTACTCTGCTCCGAATGAAGCCAATCTGGAACTAAATTATCAGTAGTTGGGCCCATATTGGGTTGAACTAAATTATCCACCATATAAGCCATTATTTTAAATTTGCAACGAGTCAGCCCTCTGCTCGATCGCTACCGATTCGTGAATGTTGAAAGCTAATTCACGACTACAGTGTGTCCATCTACAACGATTGAAAGATAATGAGAAGTTTCCTTCTAAACTGTAAACACGTTCGCTAGAAATAAACTACTTATTTCGCAAAATATGATAAAACCAAAAACAAACATTTCATAATCAGCATTTATTAAAGAAAGGCGGAATTTCACGTTACCATTGTTTATCACGTTATCGTACGATCCGTCTCGCGACAGGCCGTTTTCGCGTGGTAAAACGTAATATTCGCGGATGACCGTTTGCCGTGCCAGATCTCATTTAATTCCTCTACGAGGAATATAATATTAAAATCCGTGCGATTAAAGTGCCACGATTAACACGCAACGGACGTTAAGTCGAGATGTAGTAAAGCTGTTCCAAGTTAATACATTTCATAAAATGTAGCGTGCAGCATTGTTGCATCGGAATCTCGATCTTCTGAACACCGACTAGTCCAGGCCAGTCGAGCATGTCATACGGTGTATTTCGATCGTACGTCCGTGCAATGGGAAATAGTACATTATAATCTTGGAAATATAAAATATCCGATATTCCCGTTCAGCTCGAGATCGTATATTTACAGGGGAGATTAATGTGACACGTGTGCGTGTGCGCGGAAAGCGGAGTGGAAGATTTTGGATAAATAGCGCGTTCGCTCGTCGACTGCGTGTCTACCGTGACTTTTGCAACTTTCTCAGGTACCGACGAATTTTCCCGAAGAGTGCGGTAGATCGGGTGCAACGTTCTCATGTAACACTTGACTCGTGTTACACTTTGATTTATCAGCGGTGCGTTTGTAGTGCTTCGGGGTTCGGATTAACAGTGAGAATGACATATACCACGGGGAAGACTTGTAGTAACAAGCGGACAAAAAGTGTTGACTGTGATCGCGGGTAGCAGCCGGTTAAGAAATGGCAATTTCTAGTTGGATGATCTGGGGTAGGAGCCTTCGCACAAGCAGATCCCTTCGAAGTACGTTCAGCATCGGTCTGTCAGTTTCTTTATTTCGAAGCTGCGTTCGTTTTCTATTCGTGTGTTCTTTTTATAGGCCGTCAAAACAGTGAAGACAGCTGCGTGCAACTCGATCTGTCAAGAGGTTAGTAACCTAACCTGTACTTTGCAACTTTCTAGCCACAGCACTTTGATAACGTGACCGACTCGGATCGGTCTACGATCGTATATGCATGCTTACCTTTCGTTTGCATCTTGCGACGCGACAGGTGTTTCTTTTTGGAAAATATGGCTAATGATTACTCCCAGATGAACTTAAATGATTTTTCAGGGAAAGTATTGGAGTGATATGTTAAGATTAGGGTTCATAAGTTTCTCAACATTGTAGGAAGCAAATGTTTGCTATTACACACTGTTATGCAACAGCTTGCATAAATAATTTCTTATCGCGTACCTGCATTTTTGCATTTGTAATGGTTATTTGAGATGAATTTATTTTTTCAGGACTGAAGGAGAATGTGAAAGAAGTTTTAACTAATCTGTGTCAACGTCACAACGTTCCAAACGTAAAGAAACTAGCGTATCTTAATGCCATTGTTAAGTTAATTTGCCAAAATGATTCACCGGATTATGGATATTCCATCGATGATATATTTTGCTGGTAAGAAGTCAGGAAATGCTTATTGCGAATAATGTACGCCCGTTACTCTTATCTACTGTTATACGACGCATTTATTTTTCAGCCTGCGATTGGGGCTTGTCCATGAAGCAACACAAGTTCGCGCTGCTGCTTTGCGAGCGGTGCGATATATGCTCAAGAAGGAGCAGGATGTTGTCGCGATTAATAAATTACAATATCCATACTTTGTGGCTCGCAGTATGGATGTTAATCTACGAAATGAAATGGAGAGGATGCAGGCTCTTAGGCTTGTTAGAAGAATTTTAGTATTAGCTCCGAAACATTTTAGTCCCATTTTAGCAAGATCTTTAATAAGTCTAACAAATGGAGGAGTCGAGGAGAAAGATGGAGCGTTTCGAGCATTTTTGGCAACTCTCTGCGAACTAGGTGTTTTAAATTCAAATGTATTAATCAGTTGCGGAGGGATCGGTACCCTGGCGAGAGCCGCTATGACTGGACAAAGCCCCGCTATAATTGAATCTGTCGTAGGAGTTTTACTAAAGTTATTAAATACCCCCGATACTAGGAGTAGCGTTTCCCTTTTATGTTTCGCGGCTCCTTATTGCGAGCTACACTCTCTGAGTATGGACAGAACGAAAGAGGATCGAGAGAGGTTCGCTGCTAGTAAATTAGCATTACTAAGCATACTAAGATCGTACTCTGGTGTTCTACACTTTTGCCGGCCCGATGATAATTCAGGCTTAAAGGCAATATCGGATATATTGTATGTTGATCAACTTGAAGTGCGAGCTGCTGTCTTAGAATTACTTTACGAACTGTTGGATCTACCTTTACCTACTTGGACCGACGAACCTGACGTTGCTCTCGCAGCCGTGGATCCCAGCAGAGCACGTGACTCTTGGAAGCTGTCAGAAGGTTTCGTCGCAGCTGAAGGAAAATACATTTTACCATCTTTATCGTCGCGCTGTCCAAATATCACCGAAATACATTTAGCGTTGTTGGTTTACGCTTTACTGGAATGTGGTCTACATCACGCCCTCGCGGAAACCATTGTATCCACTGACACTTTTATTTCTGTACGCGCAGCTGTTCTCTTGGGCGCATTGCTGCATCTCGCGCATTCCCTTTTACCATCCGAAGTATGCGATCTCACGCCTCCTTTACCAAATCTATTGGAGCACGCGAGCGCTGGAAAGCACCAAGCTTTGGCAGCTGTGACAATCTTGGAGCGAATGCACACTATGATGCGGCGAAGACCGGCGCCCGCCAGTCTCTTCCTCGACAAAATTTTACAAGCCGGCACTTGGCTGAGGCCGACTTTACCGAGGCGCCAACGAACGTCCAGCAGGAATTGGTTACGCAGAGAGTCGCCAACCACGACGCCTCTTCTGAAAGATGCTCAAGTACTCAGCTCTAAGGATGCCCTCGCGTGGAATTGGCCGATAGTGCGGTCTATATTACGCTCGCGGGAAGACACGACACGAATACTCCACGATTCTGATCACCGATTGTTCATGAAAAGGCTGGTGCGCTATTTTAAACCGTGTTTAAATGGATACAGCAGGGTAGAGCTGGCGACAAATGCCAATCTAGCACGAGAGGCAACGCTGGCTGGTTGTGATTTACTCAACTGTCTACTAGAACTTCACGAACCCGAGGGCACAAAGTTATTGAACGAATTAATTGGAGACATAGCTGAGCAGATCACTAGCATCCGCACAGCCCAATCTGCGCACGAGTGTTTGTTTTCGCCCCGTCAAATGTCTACCACTTGCTGTCAAAAGTACTTCCTATTTCTTGGACAATTGAGCCACTCAGCGAAGGGCACCGTGATCCTGAAGGGGTTTAATTTATTAGAGAAACTGCAAGACTTAGCTTTAGCTACTAATCATGACTGTTACGTTAAACTTATAGTTTCGAGTTTAGATTATTTTAGGGACGGACCTAATAGAAAAGTAATGACTAAGATTATCACAGAAGCAGCATTGGACAGTACACGTCTATACGCTACACAGTTCCTCCGATTGATACTCAGAGCCAGGATGGCTGATGCCTATCGTTGGGCAATAACATTACTGACGGATCGCTTGTCAGATTCGAATAAAACCATAGCGCTAACTGCTTTAGAGGCATTACACGAAGCTTGCGAAGAACCGGAGTATTTAGAAGCTCTGCTGCAGCAAGGGGGCCAATCCCGGGATTGGAGTAAATGGCTAGAAGAGCTGGGTGACAAAGGATACTTGTTAAAGATTCGACTGTACTCCCTTCACCAAGGCTTCGCGGCACTGTCGTCCCCCGCGGAAGAGTTAGAAATGTGGATCAGCCCGGGAGGCTTCGCGGAGAGATACGTCGGCTTGATAGAGGGAGAAATACACGATTCCTTAACGCGCCGGCAAAGGGACGAAACTGGCTGTTATCAGAGGAGAACGACCAATGTCCCCATGACACCACACAATATTTTCATTCTACCGCACTTAATAGGCCAATTGGCGCAACACGATCTGGGCATGCAGCTGTTGCTGCGTCGAAATGTGATACAACGGTTCGCGCGAGTCGTTCAACGGTTCAGGATGGAAGCGGGTTGCAGAGATTCAGAGTCAAACTCCAGATGCACTAAAACTAATCGTTCCGTAGTTGACGATGCTTACGCCATGTCTGAGGAATCCGGTACGGACGAGACGCTGGAGTTAAATAATAGATTGGAGACAATAATGGATTCCGAAGGCGTGGAGCCGACGGATGTATATGGTACACAGAAGGTTGATTCCCTGGTCGAAATTCGCCGGAAAGCTAGCTTAGACGATTCGAGGCGCACTACCCCGGAGAGGAGTTGGAGACTGGAGGCCGAATCTCGGGAGGAGCAGGGTGCAAGCTTAAGTAAGAGGATCTTGAAAGTGAAATCAGCCCTGTGGGCGCTGGGCCACATGGGGACATCAGCCGTGGGTGCTGAACATTTGAATCACTTGGGGATGATAGAACTGTTAACGTCCATGGCAGAGACGTGCCCGTATTACATGGTACGAGCTACGGCTGTGTACTCTCTTAGTCTCATCGGTACCACCCGTGCGGGCGCTGATGCACTCTTAACTTTCGACTGGCCGTGCGTTAGACACAGACGCGGAGACCACTGGCCAGTCCTTCCTCCCACAAGCAGATACCCAGCACCCAGTCCAGTCCCCATACAAAGACACCACAGGAGTCTCAGCGATGGCAAGCCAGAGTTACCTGAACCAGTGGCTCGAAGAACCAGAAACCGATCTGAAAGCGCGGCCACGGATCTCGAAGCTAGGCGTTACGCGCTACCGTAAGATTACCATTCTCTAGATGATTTTACATTGATTAGAAATAGATTTTCATTAGAGCGTTTACAGAGAAAGGGGAGAAACGCCGAGCCCTGTTTCGAGTACTCAAAGACTAAGTCAACAAGATGCTGAGGGATACGCAAAGCTTCGTAGCTTGCAACGCCATCGAAGACCAAGTTATTCACAAAGTAGCTTAGAGGTAGGTGTGCCTCGAAATTGATCTGTTATTTTAATAAGTAGATTCCGCTTTGTGGAACGTTTGCTTAACAATTATCATATCTGATTGCAGATGTACAGTTTGGATGGCCGACTCTCGTTGCAAAGTTTGTCAGAGTTTGATTCATCTCGCAGCTGGATTGCGGAACACGTATTAACCCCGACGCCTCCGCCGCCCCCTGAAGATAATAATGATAATTTATTTTACATGGGCATCGCCCTTCCAAAGAGACTTATAACTATTTTCCCAGAACCGCCACAGGCGTCGATTCCAGTTATAGCGGACGATGCACCTAAGCCCGATATAGAAACCACCGAGGTAGATGAGGAATCTTGTTCGGAGTACGACGTAGATGCGGAACATTGTCGTATATGCTTAGTATGTTCTCATGGCAAAAGTAACAGCAGAGATTCCATTACAGAACAAGATATGAAGTTACAAAGGTAACACAATGAAACGATATGATGGAAAGATGATATACCATTAAGTTTATTAATACGTATATATCACTTTATACGAATAGGAAAATACTTAGGCACACGCAGCGATTAGCAAACCCTGTATGGTACAGGCATAGTCGGCAAACCTTGCTTAGATTAAGGCAACTGCATTCAACAAAGTTTCAGGTACGTTTGAAATTGAATTTTAGAAATAACAGAATGTTACGTAAGTTTAAAATGTTGCACTGATACATAACGATGTTTTACGTTATAGGATACTTGTTTATTTTCGGACGTAGCAGCTCGTTTAGGTAGTGGTACATATAGAATGCCAGCACGACGATTTTTGCAGGAATTGTTTCTAGATTCTACATTTGACGCAGTGAGTCTAATAACTCTTTTACAGGGACATTTAGTAATGCAGTTTAAGCTTGTAGTACGTGCTTGAGATTAAGTTTCTAAAGTTCGTATGATCGTGACGCAGCTTTATGTGGAGCCAGCTAACATTCTGAGATTGAACGGTGGTAATGACGAGAAGCCGTTGCGATCGCCCGTTCCCACGGCACTTGAACCCGATTCCCACGTGCCTTCAGAAAGTAAGATCAACGGAAGACTTACTTTTTCTGACATCCAAGCGACTCAACTGGATGCTGTCGTTGAGGAGGCGGCAGGCGATGCGGCCCAGCAATGCAATAAAACGCAAGATGTTGCGCGGAAGCCGGAACGACGAAGCGACGAGAAGATAATAGCCGAGATTTTACAGCCAGAAAGGATACGTCTCTCCAAGAGTTCCGATAGATTGTTAAAAGTATCAGGTACAAACACTGCCATCAGCCTTGATTAGTAGTCATTGACTCTCAAGCAATTGTAAATATTTTGTATTAAAACAATAACGGAGTATGAAATAAATTACACTGCCGAAATTGAATTATAAACAATTGCGTCGCTTTGCAATCGAGGAGACCCATGTCCTGTCTTTTCTTCCCTGACAGGGTAACACTGCTCGGCATGCTCCGAATAGGAGCAGAAATTCTCCCGTGTTAACAGGATCCGAGAAAAACTTGGAAGTACTTAAAGCGCGAACCGTCCGAGAGAGAAGGGGAGCATGTGCAATAAGAATAGAGTCATACCTCCTATATCATTCTGTGTCCCTGTTAACTTTCCTGAATTTCCTGGTTCACAAGTACTTTTGGCATTAGTTCATACATTTGACCACTAGGTGGTTATACTGTTTTACGATCGGTAAACGAGACAACTGCTTAAACTTTAAAACATCCTTTTGAGGAATAAATAAGCAATGCTTTTATTTAATACGGTTGCATAATGATTTACAATTTCTCAGATCGTAAATGAATAAGTAACTATAATAAATTATACTGTTTGTATATTCTAAATCGTACGTAGACAATTTGAAAGTACACTCGATTTAATAATAACATTTAATTTATATGATCAGAAGTAAGACAATATTATTAACAATACTTTAATCAAATTATACTCCATTTTTGCTATGCGATGGCGACGAACGTCTGTATTATACAGTGAAATTCGAACCTCAATTTTCATCAATTTCGAATATTATTATTAGTTGACAGAAGATTTTTGACATTAGTGAACCACTTATTGCCACTTGCTTTTGACATGTATTTAAGTCTCTGAAGAGTATTACTAATAGTCAAGCGAACATATGCGACATTGGTATCATACATAACATGTGATAACAATTTTACAAACGTTATGATTTTAATTTAATTGTCAACCATATTGTCACACCAGCTTCATAATTTTGTATTCTACCAGTCTGTGTGATTTATAGAAACGTTTCATACTTACTTTCATCAAGCACATCAGCAGAATAAAAGCGCAGAGCAAAATAAGAAATAATCTCTTAGTCTCGCGAGTTTAAGTAACTCGCAATGTATATAATTATAGTTCCGATAAAAGGAGCCCAGTTTTAACATTTAAGCTCTTTGTAGATCTCATGAAACATGTCTGAAGACGAGAGGATTATACTTGTGACCGGTGGAACAGGATTAGTTGGCAGAGCTATTCAAAGTGTCGTCAACACAGAGAAAAATGAAAAGGAAAAGTGGATATTTGTAGGATCCAAAGATGCAGACTTATGGTAGTTCGTTGTTTATTATTCGCATATCAATATATTAATTATATGGTCGGAGTAGGGAAAGTATATGTGTTATGTTTTCAGCGACAAGCAAAGTACAGAGAAACTGTTCGAAAGGCACAGGCCAACGCATGTCATCCACTTGGCTGCTATGGTCGGCGGTTTATTCCATAACATGGCACATAATTTGGATTTCTTGGTAAACGAAGTAACCTCTGAACCACTGGTGTATTATTATTACAGAATTTATCACAGCGTATGCTTTAAACTTTTAGCGGAACAACATTCACATGAACGACAATGTATTACAAACTGCACACGAGACCGGTGTAGTTAAAGTTATTTCTTGTTTGTCGACTTGTATATTCCCTGATAAAACCACATATCCTATCGATGAAACTATGGTGAATGCCTTACATAATATTTCTATTTATCAAAGCTTTGATAGACACTGAATTTATCTCTCCTTTCTCATTGTTTCTTTAGATTCACAATGGACCACCGCATCCATCGAATTATGGTTACAGTTACGCCAAGCGCCTTATAGATATCGCGAATAGGGGTTACTACGAACAGTATGGCAGAGTTTATAGCAGCGTCATTCCCTGCAACGTATTTGGGCCAAATGACAATTTTCATCCCAGCGCCAGTCACGTTATACCAGGCTTGATGCGGAGACTTTACGACATAATAGAAGATGGTATACGATGTTCTAATAAAATTTTTAAAGTTACCTATTATGTTGTGGAAGATTACAGGAATGGGTACATATATGTTATAGGTAATACCGAAGATAAAACGTTTACAGTACTGGGTTCTGGAAAGCCTTTAAGGCAGTTCATTTACAGTTTAGATTTAGCTAAGTTGATAGTATGGGTGCTGAGAGAGTATAACTCTGTGGAGCCAATTATATTATCAGGTACATTTTAAGGCAGATAGAGAACTAGTGCGTAGCCAGAGATGGGCAAAAAATTATTTGAAATAAAAATTTGTGTACGAAATTTTTATTTCAAATAATTTTTTGCCCATCTCTGTGCGTGGCATTGCTTGAATTATCCAAATAATTATGTTTGTAACAAATAGTTGACGAGTCCCAAGAAGTTACAATATCTCAAGTTGCCGAAGCAATTGCACAGGCCTTCAATTTCAAAGGGAAGCTGATATACGATACGTCAGCAGCCGATGGACAATACAAGAAAACAGCCAGCAATGCGAAGCTACGAAAGTATTTACCAGATTTTCACTTCACGCCATTCGATCAAGCCATTAAAGAAACTGTCGACTGGTACATAGAAAATTATAAACAGGCGAGGAACTAGCGAATATAAACTATTCAAATATTCCATCTACGATGTATTTGGCTGTGTAAAAATAAGAAAGTTCAAATTCATTTACATAGTATTGTAACTGTTTCAGTAATTACAGCAAAGAAACTGTGGAACGAAACATTACGTTTCCACTTTTTTATGTAACTATATGAAACATTATAGGAGAATTGAAAATGAGTTGTAATCGTATATCCCTAACTTCTGGCAATTCCACTAGTCTATTTTAAAAAGTAATGCCATAAATATTGTATATTTTTGGAATAAATATTCTGTAGATAACGCGTCTTCTTCAGACTGTAACTCACACAGGATGTTCATTGTAAGATTGTTAAATAAACATTACTGATTTTCAAGTAAACTGATTTCCACAGAAAAATTTTATTTTCGCATTACTTTTCTTGTACTTCGAGTATTTCGAACGTACCGCCGCGGTCAAAGGTTACGGAAATAGGTCAGTATACAAATGTATATTGTTACAATCATCCAGCGGTTCCTTCCAATTGCGGTCAATGATCGGTCAATGCTAGCAAATAAATCTCAATGCAATTATCTGCACTGCATTCGCGGTCGATAATCTTTTTATCCTCTCATTGAGAGCAAAACCATTGAGCGTACAAAATAGAGGAGAGCTCTAGCACATTCTATATCTGTATTCTTATCACACTAGCGCATAAGGAATGACTTACAAATCTAAATATACAAGAGAGGAATAATACTATATTTTCCAACTGCTGTCAGTTATTTCCACGATAGAGCATACGCAACAGTGTGTAACCGAGGCCTTCCTCCCAAGTTTATAATCTCGTGCTTCGGTAATAAGATAAAAGAAACAATGAATCATCCCACGAGAGATGCGGTCAGAACAGGAATGAGAGAAATACGTCCGAGATGTTTGCCAGGAGGGTCGAGCTTAGAACGGTCAGCAACTAGGGGGTCAACTGTCACCTGCGCCACTTGGTGCCACTGATCATCGACGACTGGTTCCGTGGAGCAAGGCGTCGCGTCGCAGCGACTGCAGCAGAGGCGTCGCGACGCACGCGCGCCCATCGACATATAGATTGAGCACCCTCCGAGCCGTGGAAGATGCACGGTGGCTCGAACTCGGCTAGCTCAGTCGCGCTCGAGGTGGCTCACCTCGACGATCGTGCCGATAATTGTTCTTCGCGGTGACATCGTCGCGATGGTGGTGTGTTCTCTGCACGTGGCGCGGCGTCGGCCGGAGGTCCGCGAATAAAATGCACCCCCTGTGCACGGTGGACGACATACGGAGGGAGGGAGCGATGCTAGGTGTGCGTGGACACGCGTTGCGGCACCGTAGACGGTAACGCCGGCCCATCGGCTTCGCCGGAGGGAATTCGTCTGCCTTTGTGTCCCCTGAATCTTACGAACGACGCTGAAAAAGCGAATGCGCGACCTTTCGCTAGCTTTCTCTGGGTCTGACAGCTTCCGGCGACGAGCAAGCGATGCAGGAAAGCGTGGACTTTTAAATTGCTCGGACCGCGACAGACGACGAGGCCCGGAGGTGCATCCTGAAACAGAGATAGCGGATATACGTCGAGCGTTTACTATTTAAAAGCGTGATAATTAAAAGATCATGCAGTTAGCGTCGTGGCGAGCGCGAGAGCCAACGTGAATGCCGAGGGAGGAATAATGGAGTAATGGGTTTCTGTTTCTTAAAGGAGGCGAGGTGCAAGTAGTAAGGTAACTGTTTCGGCAGACCGTGATAATTTAATTAGTATTGATTGCACGTTCCATCAGCTTGCCGGGACAAGCGGAATGATTCTTGGAAAAGTTCGTAGCTTTCGTTTCATCGCTGTTACGAGGGGGCAAGTTTGCTCGGCAAGGGTTGCACAAGCTCCGTGTATGTACGCGAGCTCGGCTGGCGAAGTTTCCGCGTCGGGCTGAAAGAAGCAAAGTAAAAGCGGCGCTAGTATTTTCCTTTCGCTGAGTCCATCATCCCGGAGAAGGGCCGGAATTTATTCAAACGATAGCGAAGGCACTATCAAAGGGAAGTTTCATATCCGGCAAGCTAAACGCTGTCCCGATTCTTTCTTTCTAGGGAAATCCGCTTTTAAAATAGTTAGTCCCCGTAAAGGCGACGAGTTACGTCATCCTCACTTTCAAACCTATTCTCGACGAACAAAGTGGTCTTTCTTTGAGGTTTTATTCATCTTTTAATAGATCCCATTGATTGGCATTACGTATGTAGGGTCGAAACGAGTTTCTGGAAAGGCGACGAGAAGATCTCGCCCTTTGAGGCTCTAGCTGGGTAAAATCAGCGATGGCCAATCTCGCAGTTGGCTGGAAAGGACTTTGGAACTTCAGAACGGTGTTTAACAGCTTCACCGATCCTTCGAGAATATTTTATCAAGACATTTCCAGAGTTCGAACTATTTCCCAACCGTGAAACGATTCCACTGACGAAGTGTAACTACACACGTAGACGGATGCATACTAACTACGGGTTAAGTTTGCGTACGGCTCCAGAATTCCATTACTCACCCCTTACAGAAAGATTCATCGCAAATGACGCATACCTGATCCCTGTATTTTATTCATCTATCATCGCCGCTCGATGAAGATCTAACGCAAATTCAGGATTGTCCTGGCAACCCCTGCACCATTTCCCATATAATAAATTCGTTTCACTCTTGCAACAGAGTCACGTCACGATGAGCTAAAAATTGTTAAAAACGTACAGCCTCGTTTGGCCGTGGATTTGTTAGTTATCTATATTATCTTATCTCCCCATTCAATTTGACAGAACTTCGTTCTGTATGCAAATCGTGAATTGGTATTACGCTCTTTCAGTGTTGCACAATGCGCGTTCAGCTCCGAATGCAAAGAAAATAAAACAGTGACCCGTAACGAATTCGCGAGACAATATAAACCTTTTTACACCGGGTACAGTATTCATCAGACCTCGACAAGGAAGCTCAGGAAACTCGGCTTGTTAGGCCAGTAACGAAGACACCAACCTTCCTCTTCAACAGCATCGCGGAGCTGCAAGTTAAGGGCCATTTCCTGTAACTGGGCACATTGGACCCGGGGGGCGTTAATAAGATTGGAATTAAGACGTTAATCAGCGGGACGTGCGTTAAACTATCACGCTGACTGTATCACAAATGGTATCCTGCGCCTGCAAAGCTGACGAGTGCCTACCGAGCTCGAGCAATCGCGCTAATCCCTGCGCATTCGTCTTCCTCTGGGGTGGTCCCGCGACACCCTCCCGAAGAAACCCTTCAGGTGTCAGATAATTTGTGATTCCAGTGGACAGTGACAGTTGACGGAACTCTGAGAAAATTAAGGGACGAAGAGAGAGAGAGAGAGAGAGAGAGAGAGAGAGAGAGAGAGAGAGAGAGAGAGAGAGAGAGAGAGAGAGAGAGAGAGAGAGAGAGAGAGAGAGAGAGAGAGAGAGAGAGAGAGAGAGAGAGAGAGAGAGAGAGAGAGAGAGAGAGAGAGAGAGAGAGAGAGAGAGAGAGAGAGAGAGAGAGAGAGAGAGAGGAACTACCCTCGACGCGATTAAGTGTGACGATCCCATCAGGGGAACGTGACGCGGTGTCGTTTAGTGGCGGAGACGGTGCGTCAAGAACGCCTTCTCCGGAGGAAAATACTGGCCCCAGCGGTTTCCAATAAAGCTGCCACGCCGGGAGGATGGAGAAGGCTCGCGATCTTCTTGACAAAAGTTGCGGAAATGCGCGTCGCGGAACAGAGCGACGACGACGTGGCGATTGGCGTCCCTATCGTGTTTTGGAGAGGGCTCAGACCAAGGTTCAAGTTCGCGTTGCTCGGTGATTCGAGGATGAAAACCACCGACTCGTGTTCCCGTCGACTCTGAACACTCCGAGCAGACGTTTGAATGGAAGATACGGCGAAACGAGCAAGAGATGCCTGGTATCGTGGTATTCCGACGCCGATGGAGCGTCGGCAGCGACGACCTCGTCGTCCCCGGTGCTTTCCTGTTCATCCTGCACCTGATATGGTGAGTGGTCGCGTCTTTATTTATTTATTTAGTAGCAGGAGGGTGAGGACGGAGCTGAAGGCAAAGGGGGGGGGGGGAGGTCATAAAGCTAAGCGAGATCTGCTGCTCGCGATCTCGGAATTAAGTTTAAAGAGGAAGAGTAGGACAGTCCCCATTATATAGCAATACCATTTATAAAGATTACACGAGATAGTAGTCCCTGAGATGGGAGCCTTGAAGAATTTCTCGATCGAAACCACCCTGATGTATTTACATCGGGGCCCCGATCGATCGCCTCAACCCCTTAACGATCGGCTACCCGCCGGGTCTGAAGAATTTTCAACGATAGGACATGCATTTGCCAGGAGATCCTAGTATTTATAGAGCCTCCTTAAAATAGGATACGTTCGCGGATAATTCCGTGTGACCTACATTTTAGGCATCGATGCATCTACGTTGCACGTTATATGTATATTTCGATTAGTTGATACAGATATTCCAAGACCGTGATTTCCGGCCTTTAATTGCCAGCGTGATTCGATAATCGATTTGTGCATGCGCAATCACACGCACGTCCCATCGCGTCGTCTTCGAACATGTGTATAAATTGCACGATTAATTATTTGCTTTATAATTGAACGCGATTAGTCGCGCAGAGGAATATCAATTAGGTACGTGCCCAACTTATACGTTTCATACCGATTCGTGTTGCTCGCGGCGTGAAACACTTGTAATTACGAGAGAATAGAAAACTGGGAATTCTCGTAATGCCAGATATACGCGCTTTTAATTAACACATAAACGCTTTTATAGGTCGAAGCTACGGGAGTGATGCTGCACGCTATAAAGAGTTCTACCCTTAACAGAGAAACAGAATATTTCATTTCTACGTTCAGGCACTTTGATCGGTAACGATGAACTTCTCTTTTTAAACGACGTCGCTTTCACTGCTAGTTGAAAATGCAATAGAGAACTATGTTTAAGAAGGAAGAAACTTAGGGGATTATCTTGTTTCACGAGGAACACCATCCAAGCTTATCCTGTTATAAAGTACGTCCGAAGCGTTGTCCGTCAGTTTCAGTCCACTTGGGTCAACACTTGTTACACAATCGAGTGTCTAGCTTGTTTCAATAACTACGACAAAGCGTGCGTCGCTATTCTCTTTCGCGCGCACTTCGACGTACTATGTAGTTAGAACAACTGTGCGAACTTTTAAACCGTTTAAACACGTCGTCAAAAGGAAAGTCGCGAACCATACTGCTAGCCCGATCCACGAAGAATGTAAAACAAACATTTTGATGCATTCTCAGATTATTGATAGGTACACCCAGTTTATCATATCTGCTCGAATAAAGTTGAATTCATCGGTATCCGACGAACCGATATGATCGCAACGGCCCGATAAAGAGTCCGTGCCCCACGGAAGATAAGTTTACTTGCATTGATTCAGCTTTAATTCCCTCGGAATGCTTAGAAGCTTCGCCGTGCCGCGTGAGAATTTTACAGGACGATACGCAGACGGAAATGAGAAAATTGAGTGGACTCCTGTTCGGAAGATCGCGCAGACGTCAGCAGTACCTAAGTAGTTGGACGTTGTTTTAATCGAACTCCTATCGACCGCGTTTCCACGGGCGCGGAAAGGAAGCACGGAGAAGCCCGGTCGCAGCATCGTCAAGTCGAGGAGACGCGTGTTTATAGTGGCGACGGAAATGAAATGGACGACCGCCAATTTCTCCGCCATCCTTGCCCCCTCTTGTATATTACCCAGGTCATTTGCCGCGTTCGTTAACGATTTTCCGAAGCTAAGACGTATGGGCGCGTACCACCGTGACGCGAAAACTACCCTTTGATCATCGCTAATAATAATCGCACGGTGCCGGCGCCCGGTAGTCCTCACCAAATACATAACAAATCACAATTCTCCGCTGGAAATCCACTAATGAATTTATGCATGCGTATGCATCTACAACCGCTGTGCAACCGTACAAGATAATCCATTCTAATTACACGCATTGGCCGTCGAATTGATTGCGATCGAAATGAAATAGCGATTATACCATAGATAATCATACAGCACCTCATTTATTTATAGATTTCATAATAGCGCTGATAGGGCAAGTTGAGGATAGTCGGCCCACTTAATATGAAATGGTTATTAAAACTAATATACTGATATTATTTATTTTATCAGAAGAAACCCAAGGTGTTGGGAATTTTATGCTGCTGTAGAAAAACTGGTTGGTGTTTGCTTTAAGACAATATTTGCTGAAAATCGGGTTGAAAGCTGAAGTCATGACATCGGACCAACTCTCCTAAGTTGATAGGAGAGATGGGTCTCGTCTTTAAGAGGGATGGTTCGCGCCTTTGGGAGAGATGACCCACATAATCATTCATGGAAAGTAACAAAAAAGACAGCAAAATTATTTACAACTACAGATTTATTGAAATTTTATTTGTTTACGCTAAACAAGTAAAGAACACACCAAACAAAAAGTAAACTATATAGCTACTATTGGGAATTAGGCCATGGAAACTCAAGACACATTGATAGTTTTGAATCTTGATTTTATTCAGTACACTTGGAAGGAATATGAACATCCTGATATAAACATTGCAGCCCTGTTCTCTCATGCATTCCAGAGCAGTAATATGAAAGATAATTTTTGCATAAATAAACTTTCATTAGTTAAACAAAATCAACAGCTACTCGCAATTAGCAAATCAGATGAATATAACAGTGAATAAATAAAATAAATAAACAAAACTATTAATATCAAAAAGAGAACAAAGAAAAAATAATACAAAAAAATAATCCCTCGCAGAATATTGTAAATTTAACTGATGGGTAGTATAAATAAAAGATTAGAAAGTGAGTCATCCCTCACTGTCGCACTGTAACGGCGAATTATTGCGCGCGGCGTTTATTATCGTCGAGGTAACTCCGAATTAGAATCTACAATGGCATTATTCATATCAACTTTTACAGTTTTATGAGAATATTACAATCACCATACAGAATGAACGTTGTAACGCTGCTGATCTTTGGTTTTTAACTGATTGTGAGCCATCCCTCTGTTTGAGACCGATATTTAACCTGTTTCCTATTGGAGGGGTGGAAGGTACGGTAGCCGAGCAGCCTAAGGAATTTGGGAAAGGGATTCCTAAAGATTTCCAGTTTTTCTAACGAAGGTCGGATTGCCGAGTGGATCCGTATCGCTGGGTCAGGCGCCAATTCGTCTATTCGAGGGATTGACCGGCGATTATCGCGATATTATGAACGACTACCTAACACTATTTACGTTCCGCTGTCGCGCGCATAGGACGCACCCAAACGTCAGGCTAATACTCACTTGTAACGCGTATATACGCCGTGTATAGCTGACGGTGTTAAATCTGCGAGGCGATAACGGGCCAGAGAGTTCCCTCCATTTCTTCCTCCGCCTGGTAATAAAACGACAGACACAGCTTCGGCCCGCGCTTCCGTGATCAGTGTGCCCGTGACAGTCGGCTGGTCACGAGGTCCAGCGATTCGGTTATTCGCCTAGTCTCGGGGGCCCACGTAGTCGGCTGAATCGGAGGTGGAAGGATGCCGTGCCTCGTTGCGTTCGGCAGACGCTGGGAAGTCGGCAGCGATGACCTGCTCTGGCCAGCCACTGCCTTGGCAGTCATTCATCTATTCGAGTAAGTGCGACAGTGCGAAGAGGATCGACTTACGCGCGGCTCTGTCTTCATTCCCATCTACCGTGCGCTTGCATTCCTATGCCGGTTATGAAATCGCGTCGAAGTTGAAGCGACCCACGTGCGCGCAGTTCGACGAGTCGCCACGATAGGAGAGTTCGAGGGATCGAGATGCCACTCGGTTATAGGGAATTGAAAAATTCCGACTCGATGCAGTGGGGAGTGCAGAGTGTCGCTGTCGGCAAACCAGCGACGCAGTTGGCTCGTGTACGACAGACAACGATGGTCAAGCGAATACACGTGTATGGGGAGTGGTGGAGTAAGGAGCTAATAGAAGCGGGAGAATTCGTAGGGACGACAGGGATCGAACAGTTCTTTGCCGGTTTGTAGCCTTTTGCAGGCTGAGCCTTCGCTTCTGATTGTGAGATGTGAGCGGTGGAATGAAGTCCGACTTGCAGCCCGCGATGTTTAAATACGACGTTTAAATACTAAGGTAACTTGCGTCGGATACACAGTAGCGCACTCAGGATTTAATCTTGGGGGAGTCGATTTAAAGACATACAAATATTTTTAATGCAAATTCAATGAAATTCATTAAGTGATTATACAAATTTATTTAAAGAATAAAATCCAGTTTTTTCTTTTTACAAAGCTGATGAATTTGCTGACCTCATTCGTGATTACATTAATCTCCTTTTTCCGTATTCTTTGGGGGGTGCCCCTTGCTCCATCTCTGGATGCACCACTGGGGATGCAAAACGAGGAATTTTGTATATTTCTTTTATTACGTCTCAGCTTGTAAGGATACAAATGTCGCAATTTTTGTTTTGTTTATCACTGTACGTAGGTGTATATATGCGTACCTATTACATTACAGAATGACAGCTAGCGTATGCCCGTGTAATTGATTAAATTCTCGCAATCTCGTTCAGATGGATGACGGCAGTTTTAAGGGTGGTGTAACAGTGTAAATGTCAATAACGGTACTGTTACAATTGTTTCAATGTTCGAAATATTACACGCCTTTTGTAGGCGCGAATAAAGCCGCGTTACACTCGTCCCCACTGTTCTGTCGCGCTCGTTACATACGTTAAAGAGCATTGCATCAGAACGTACCAGTGCTGGATTAATCAATAAGCAAAATAAGCTCATGCTTAGGGCATCACAGAAATTTTCTGAATTTTAAAATCTAACTTTTGTTAGAAACACTTTTTAGTCAAATTATCGGAAATGCCTAGGAAATCGTAGATTGCGTTGGAGTGATCACCCTGTATAAGGGAGCCTCCAAACCGTTTAAGTGCCTAGGGCCTTTAAAGGCCTTCATCCGGCCTTGGAACGCACGTACAGTGTAAATAGTACATTCTGACATTGATAGAAGTATGAGAATAAAAAGAGTTGTGATTGTTATGAATGGAGCATGGCGAGACGGATAATATCAATGATCAAACTCTGAAACGATTTATAGAGCGTAAATACCACGAGTCTTTGCGTGGCTCGGTCTCCGTGCAAAACTTTCGTCAAGCACGCGGAACTTCTCTACGGAATAACAAGCGCGGCTGGAAATAGAGAATATTGAATACGTAATAATACATGCACAAGAACTGCCAGACACGGCCCGCGCTATCAGCGCGGTTTTGCATCGTTAGAAACATTTGAAGGAACGTTCTTAGATACAAGTCGCTGGCCTTTGACATGTACGATTAAGGGGTCTTCCTAGTGTGACGGCTGAAAGAAACATAATTTTCGGGGAATTAAAAGAAGGAACCAGTATCACACGTATCACTTTGCGCGTATATAGCTTTATTCTTTCACCCTTTAAAACTATAAAAAAATTGTAAATAGAAATATCCATTTATAGCAGAATGGGAGCATCACGAAGAGAACAATATCTTTCCGGATTTGTCTTAAACTTTTTGTCTTTTTGAGTGTCACTTTCCCCTTTTCTGGCAGACAACAGAGATTTAACCCGATCATTCTGTGCATACACAAATGGATGTTTATACAGGAATTTTAATTGAACGTGTCTTTGAGTCGAGGACAGTGGAGCTTCCGCCCTTAATTACTCGAATAATAACGACTGTCTCGCAAACAGCCCGAGGAAGGCTGTTTCCGCTTACAACGCTCCTCACTTTTCCGACGGGGAATCTAGGAGACGCAGTTCCATGGGGTTCGTTTGCGGCGGTAAATAGATTTAGCGCGAACTCGACCGCGACGTCGTATAAACTCGTCGGGTTTCCCTGAAGGTATGAAAGCGTCAGTGAAACGGGAAGCCACTTCCTTTCCCACTATGGGCGTAATTTTCCCCCTTTTTTTTCGGCGAGGGGCTTAATCTAGACGTTTTTTCGTTTCTCTTCCTTCACCTCGATGGAAAATTCATGGAAATCTGTCCACGCAGGCACAAGTTTGGAATTCGATTAAATTTCAAATTCGCCACGGTGAAGCGCCGTCTCCTTCAACCGACGAATCTCTCTTGAACGATGCAAATCCCGCGAGAAGAACAGTCGGGACACTGAAGGGGAACGCAAAGGCAGTTTTCATCTTTGCATCGAGTAGCCGTGTAAATGATTCTTCGTAAATGGTGTTACAGTTTTCAGTTCGGTGCAATTGCAGTGCTCTGCTAATAGCACTGTAATACACTGCCATCGTGAATTTATTATTATATTAGTAACGCTAATGGCGTTAACGTTAATATATTATCCCTGATATCGTACTTAAATCAATTAGGCGATTTGAAAGCTGCGGCGATAGTGGCACCGCCAGTTTCGAAGTTCCTAATATCGACAACAATTTCGAAGATAGTTCCGTATTCGACTACTATACGAGTCAATGGAACTGGGAAGACAATATTAATAGAAATAAATAGAGGAGTAGTAGATAGGTGACAGACTACAAGAAAGGGGGTGTTGTGTCTAGGATTTCAGCTGTAAATCCAATTTGATATTGGAATTGAGACGAACGAGAAGCATTTGCTGATTCTGTGCCTCGATCTCCTTAAATGAGCGCCGTTCCATCGTAATTATCCTGAAATTGAATCGCGAAACGATTCCAAATTGTACACGCTCTCCCACGTTTTGCCCTTGTTTCCTTGGTTCCGCGGCGTTACCATGCGTTACGGGGCGCGTAGACGCGCGTTTAATTCACTTAGCTGGTTATAAAACCATCCCCCTTTGAGGCGTGTGGCACTCGCAGCGCGGAAGACCATGCTTTTGGAAAGTGACCGCGCGTTCTTTCCCCGAGAAGCGACTTCGTTCATCGTCTTCTCCCCCATCGCCCTTTCAGTAAATTGAAGCCACCGCGCGGTACGCGTACGCTTTTCACTCGCGATGACCCGTGGCGAAAGAGGAAGACCGGGGAAAGGCATAACAAAAGAAAGTTTCCCCCGCGCTGACGACATTCATTTATTCGAAAACGCAGGGGCGCGTTAATCTGCGCGAAAGTGTGCAACATTCGCGAGCGACGGGAGCTGGAATACTCGGTCAACGAGGAAAATGGATTTACACATCGCTTGTCGTATGAATTAATGATTTACACGCCTCAGTTTGAAGTACACGCAGCGCTCGTCGAATTTCATTTCGTTTCTATTTTCCTTTTCCGATGGACGCGTTAGTTTCGTTACACTGAGCGTCGCTTGGTACGTGGGATAAACGACGAATATGTATTTAGCACGCGAAAATAATATAAAATACTATACAAATCAATGTCGCTTTCGATTCGACGTTAGATAAAATGTCACAATTTTACAAATAGAATTTAAAGACTAGGAAAAACCCAATACCACAGAAAGAGTACATTCGTGTGTTCATGTGATAGGATGTGAGAAGAGGTAAAGAACACGGAGAATGGTAAAGAGGCATAGACGAAAAGTACGTTCTTGATGATCAATACGTCAGGCACAACGGCTTGCAATGGTCTCGCTAGTGAATGGCCCGTTACACCCTCTCTCACGAGCTATGAATCATTTAAGGCTCACCCTATATAACCATCCCCATTCAACGGCATTGTGTTTACGCGCGTCGCGCTCTAAACCGTACGCAACGAGCCCGTCTTTTTCGCCCCCAGATCGATGGATATCGTCCGTTGTTCCATTCTCTTCCTCTTCTTTAGGCCCGATTCTTATGTATCGTTCTAACAACGAAGCTTCCCGGCAAAGCGAAGGTGTAGCATCTTGCTGGAAAATCGTCCCCGCGTGTGCTCTTGAAATAGCTCGCGGTTTAAAAGTCACTTTGGATGGATTCGAACAAATTAGTTCTAAACAGCCCGCGGAAAAGCAGCTCGAGGAATGAGGTCTTAGAACGAAACCACGGAGACTTTATTAAGAGAAGAAATAAATTGCCGCGACAGAGGACAAAGCGCGAGGAGAAACCAGAAATTTAGTTGTTTCATATTCATTAACCCGTTTATATCCGACCAGTGCATTATACATACATGCATTCTTCGTTTATCCACGTGAACGCGGAACGATGCGCGAGTTAATTAATATGCAGCATATTTTTCCAACACGAAATACGGTGCGACCTTATTTAAGGACAATTTTATTTATAACTCTTCTCCGACGTACAATACGATTGATTTATATACGTACATTTGTTAGCGATTTCAATTACCTACTAGCATGCAAGCGTAGTAAAGTAAAAAGCGGACAGTACTGATATTTGCACAGTGCTCTGTGCCATGAAAAATGACAGGTTTGCACCGTTGCTATCACCTCGCGTGATTTATTATATTTCTACTGCATATCTGCTGCACTTTTTCACCCACACACCTACATACTATGACTCCCAGGATTCATAGAATTAATTTTCTAAATGGTAATCTGTCGTGTTACCTACACGCATTACGTTACCACGTAATCTGTGAAAGCTGACACATGCCAGCTGAATTATTTACACATTTAGTGTCGAATGACTCAATTTCACTATATAATATTATCATCACCGTTGCTGCCATGTTTATAGTTCCCCAATGATATATCGCTCTTCCTTTCATTTATCTCACAACTTTGAAGCTGCACAGTAAACTTCGGAAGTGGAGTTGAATGAACGATCGCTATATCAAGAGATTTAAGAAAAACGAGCCCGAGCAGCGCTTCGAATGTTTGACAAGCGTCGTCACTGGCACACGCCCCGGCGCTCGAGCGTGTCGCGCGCCCTTTTTTTGGCCAAGACTCCACCTTTCGCCGGGAATGTTCTATTTACGTTTCAAGCAGCCCGCACGTTTCCATAAATCATGAAATACGTCGGCCGACGAAATTTTCTTGCCCAGGGGCCGCCATTTAATGCGTGCGTGCACCGCAACGATTACCAAGCGCATCCATTACGCTACCTATTATGCGAGCTACATTCTTCTATGATATCACGCGCAGCCAAGAACGCGATACATTGTGTTCGATAAATTCGTCGAGCATGTCCTGTGCATCTCGCCAGGGCTTGCCAGTAGCACTGGCTCGAGGCCTCTGGTGTGAGCCACAGATTCTTCTGTGAGACAATTGAGGCATTTGATGGAAAAAGGGCACATACGCCAAAAAGCTATTTCAAAAAAATCGATTTCAAAGTTTTCATTATAGTATAACTTAATAAAAAGTAATGCAATTAAATCCAATTTTTTTAGGGATGTAGTTATCGTGTCCTTCAAACGTTCTGAAAACAGAAGTCATGATTTGGAAATGATATGTGTCTTTATTTATAAGTTTCAAGCAAGTGGTTTATGTGCCCTTTTTCCGTAAATGTGGTGAATTCGTAACAAAGTTGCTTCTTTGTTTAGTTATTTAAATATAATTTTGTTTACTTACTTCGTTACACATTTTTTATACATTGCATAAATAAAAAATACAAAATGAAGCACAAAATTAAACAAAAAATGTAATGTTTTAAGTAAGTATTAGTTTCTTCGATTTTTTGCAGCAAGCTGTCTTTCAAATCAATTTTTTCTTTTCTAAATTAGCTTCTTGATATATTATATATATATAACATACACCTGAGTCGATTTAAACGATTTAAGGAAAAATAAGCCTATGTGCCCTTTTTCCATCAAATGCCACAATTCCAATGTTGCTACTGTGATTCACTTTGCTAAGTACCTAATCGAGGAGTTTTTTATTCTATATGCTCGTTCCTTCCGCAAAATCTTTTCGAAATAGTGACCGGGTTCTTTCGAATAGTAAATAGTATCTTAAAAAGAGATGGTATTTAAACGTGGGACATTTTTCTTAATCTTGTGACGTAGAATCTGACTGCACCTTCTTAGATTCACCCTGGCACGTATCGCTAACACTGCAAGTGTCAGATCCTTAGAGTATCTAACTTCGAGGCTGGCGAAACCTCGAATTCGTTCACCCGCAAGAACCCAGACCGTTAAAGCCTCCATAATCGCGTAAAACGTCCAGCATGGGTTAGACACGTGCCTGTATCGAATACTATTTTTTTTCTCCGATGTGCAGGCAGCTAAATATAAATCCCGGCCTATAAGCCGTCACGATTTAGAGTGCATTAAGCAGGCTAGCTTCGTTCGCCGCTCTGTTTTCTCTCATTGTCACCCACTTCTTACTCGAATCGACGTCAGATTGCTGGCTCTCTGCTGTTTGCCTCGGTGAGATTGTTTCCAGGATCCCGCGCACTTTGTTACGTATGCACGGCCACACCCCCGCCGTACGAACGCAAATAACAGGAGAGCTATCGGCCGCCGCGTCGGCGATAGCCGTTAAAATTACGATGCCTCTCGTTTTTCGCCTCCGATTGCGCTTTATTAGAGGCACTCCGCGGGGCACGGCGAAAGAGTAATAGTAAATCGATAGAAAGTACCTATCTCGGGGAGCTTTATCAACCCTTCTCGTACCGTTTTTCCTTTTCCCTTCACGGCGATATTACGGTATCTGGATCGAAAACTGGCGATCACGGCCACCCATCGTTGGCAGATTTATCTCGCTCGCGATACTCCCGTCCATGAAACTTTTCGACAGTTTCTTCCGTTTCCCTCGGTTAACGGGTTCGCTTTCTCGCCCCGTCTTACGCAATAAATATCGCTTTTTCAATGGGGACCAGTTGCGAAACCGACGCACGGCGACCCAAGATGTTGCCGGCGTTGAAGTATTCGCTACGAGTCGCTGGAATCTTAGAATACCACCCTCGAGCGTGTCGGGCGGTGCCGACGTGACAATGCGCAAAAGTTTCGTAACGGAGGCACTGTCGTTTTTAGACGACATATGTGACTCGGTAGTAGGACTGGAAATAGAACGGTTCAAATTTTTCGTTTACCCGAGCTGACGCGCCTCGCTGCTCCCCGCGAATAGACACGTCGAAAGGATCTCGTCTTCTTTTATTGGCAGCACTATCGATTCGTCGGAAATTATTCATGAAGCTTCCCACTCGATAAATTAGTTGGATGGACGTGACTTTCTCGCGGTTAACAGCGAGTAATTTTGTTCACGTTTTGAGTTCACCTGCATTCTAAGGGTCCAAAAATGGCCAATGGCAGGTGTAACCGAAGAGAGATCAGGTAGCCTCTTCGGTTATGGTGTCTGGTCTCACTGTATTATTATCATTCGTGTATGTATATACAATGCCATTTGTAATGCGCTGCAGAATCAAATGTTGTGCTAATAACGTAGGTTCGAGTTTGCACAGTCGATCGGTGTTGAGGGAGTTGGCAACAACCGTCGAATGATATTTGTGTGTAGATGATAACTCATTGTTAGAATTCTCGCATCTATCAACTTGCACATCTACGTCTACTGGAGTCTGTTCACCTGAATGTGCTCAGAACTTTCGTTGTTTATCAGAGCGATACGCGTTTAGTTCTATGCCAGTGTCTGTGCTGGAGTTAGAGGAGTAACTCGAAACGTATTGTTAGGTGAATACGGTTCCTCAAATTTGTTACGAGACCATGTATGAAGGGTGACGGGGAAACACAAGGAATGTCACAAAACAGCGTTAGCAGGAAAATTAAGTTTTAATACTTACTTTAGTCCCTAAGTAAAGAAACAAAGTTCAATGAATTTAATTTTCTTCTTAAATAACTTCTCGTTTTACCTTGACGACAGAAGCTTATGCTTAGGTAAATAGTGGGGACATTCCGTGTTTTGTTTCAGTGCAGAGTGGACATTTCCTGTTTTTAATCAGTTGGTTTATCAAATCTTTAATGTTATCTTGCGGGAATACTTGAACTTTACAACCCTTTGTTATTTGATAGTTCTGTAGTCTTAGTTGTCACCAACAACATATACTATAAATCGCAAAATCTCGAAAAATGAACATCCCTCGTTTTTTCCCCTTACCCTTCATATTAGACACTGTTTACACGAGCAGTGTATGCACAGCCTTCCATAACTTTTCACCGCCTTACAGGTGATTTTTACACATTCCACTGACGTAGAAGCTTTCGCGTTCGCTACTGAAACGCTGAGATTTCTCTAGCGTCTAGAAGATGGAAGAGATTTTCTCGGTTGCGCTGACATTTCGACGAGCTGCACGCTTATCTTAACTGACCACCTTGACTACCCTAATTTAGAATGTTGCAAGAACCAGTGCCAATATAAGAGTATTCGGTAATAGCAAAAGTTCAAAGGTCCCCACGGTTTAAGTTCTTACCATTGGTCAAGAAGACACCCAGCCGCGAGCTCGGTATGTTTTGAAACTGATGCGGACGTTTTGTCAGCATTGTAACCTTATCAGCGGCCTGCAGAAGTGCTGATATTGCAGTTTGTCCTGGGTACATTGTGTGTACGACAATTACATTGCTCATAGCACAGATGCACGAGAGCCGACAAGTACGGTTCCTTTTCTTTATTTTTAATTGGTCAGCTAACAATAGCCAGTTCTCCAGGCCACATCGTAAAGCTTTGATTAATCGAGCGTCGATTAATGAGTGCTAATTACCTAAACCACCGATCATTAAAAGAAAAAGCAACACGTATAAACCGCCTATGTCATTTGTAACAGTGTAAATCTTATCTGATATTATTTGCAACTGAAAATTAGCGCAAGTCCTACATAAAACCAACTGCTCTCGTCTCAGAGAGATTGTGCCACTCAGACGTTCGAGCTTATGACCTTGTAAATATTCAGCGCTAAACGTATCGTAATGAAGTGGAGTATGCTCGACCGAGTTCAACGTACGGCACCGTCCGTGATTAATAATTATTCGTCTCATTAGGAATTGTAGCGTTACTTTAATCCTACAGCTATGCTCTGACTTATTAATTTTAGTCTCAAAGGAAAAGTAGCTTTCTGGTGTTCTTGTGACATAGTCGTAGAATGCTACTGGAAATTTGTTCAATAGCTTTTTATGTAGATACACAGTGGCGCATTTAGTGTACGCAGTGCCTAGGGCAAGCGTAGAATATAAGCATATCATTCCAATTCCGTATGTTCTTTGTTAAAAGTGTTCATCACACAAAACATTTTATTTAGAATTTAGATAATCCTTTTAATGAAAGTGGAGCTGAAGGGCGGAAGAGACAAAAGTTGTACGCAACTGAAGTCGAAAAGTGCAGCAAGCTTTTTTCGAAGCTTCTCTAAAGAGGCATGCGAAGCATTAACCATCCAAACAGATTTATTCAAGAGACAGTATTTCTTTCGGCTTTTTTGCGCCCCCCGGCATTGGCGCCCAGGGCACGAGTCCTACTTGCCCCATCCTAGATACGCCACTGTAGATACATGCGTCGATTCATATTATTTTATAACAGAGTTGGGGTAGTAACTAAGTAAAAAATTATTAAAATAACGAATCTAATAAGAGTTACTTCAACTTTAGATTATTTGACGAATAAAGTTAATTTTATTATTCGACGAGAATTTATTAACTTTATTCGACACGTGACGAATAATTTTTTTAACTTTTATTCGTTATCCGAAATTTCACTTAACTAAAAATTTTGCCCGTCTCTGCTTTATAACCTACTACAGAGACACGCCAATTATTCGTTATAAATTCTCAGCAACATTTCGTCTGTCCCCGATCTATTTGGCTCTGCTACTTCCCGCAGTTGTTACCAATACGTACATTCTTCAATATACTTCAGGCGAACTTGCATCTAGGTCAATTACGCGATAAACTTTCAAACCAAGTAGAATTTTCTCCGCTATTATTTCAACTGGAACCGTCATCCGCCTGTATTCCCGGCTGTTAACGGCGACGGTTCGAAGTTTGAATGGAAATCACGGTTCTAATATCGGGGCAAACACTTTGTTACCATTAAGCCCCCATAATTCCGAGCGTGTAACGTTATTATCCTAATTGCGAGTAATTAAAAGTGCAGTTTGTCCTGTCGTTACGGGAGCGGTCTTAATTTAATGAGTTGCCTCGTCTTAAGGATGGCGCGCTCGCCTGCGCGACGAACAAAGGTGCTACCCGCACGAAAGATCGATACCCGTGATTATCGACTTGAGCAAATTGGAGGGAGTGCAAGCCCCTTAATCAAGGGGATGCGTAATCCAACGTGGGGACCTGTCTTTGTCGACAGAGGCGGCCGGAAGATAAAGGCTACCTGGCTGCCTCGTTCTCGTCGATTATAGAATCAGACTTGAAAGAACGTCTGAAATGAAAGCACGCCAGTCTTGGTTCATTGATCCGCTGCTGCATATTATGTGCACGTCGTTTCGCGTGCACCCCCCTAATGCCACCGACGATGTTGGACGGTGACAGAAAAACAGGGAGGAAATGTCAGACGCCGAGGCTAGAGCCTAGACTCTAGAGGACTAATTTTAATGTTCGGCAGCGATGTAGCCTCGCGCGAAATTATCCCAAGTTTGATAATAACACGTATCTCGCCTGTCGTGATGTAATTACTATACATCTACGTGCTTCGCATACAGTAAACGGCAGAATAGCGGTGCATACATGCAAAACTAAGGTTTCTCTGTTCTTCGAGCTCTACTTTATGTAACGCATTCTTCGAGTAGGTCTTAAACAGTAAACTAAGTAGCAATGTTTTGTCATTGTACTCTCCAAAACTTAACCCGAAGCAGCTTGAAACACCAGGTAAACTCGTGGCGATTATCGGTTGAGGAAATTAGAGCCAGAAAAGAGACTTCGCCGGTGTGGAAGGTCCTCGAAACTGGCAGCTTGCACCGCCGTGGGGGTACATTGGTCGTTCCATAGACAAAGGGCCATTTATCGCTGCGGGGTCCCGGCAGCAGCCCCCGAAAAACGCACGTATCGATCCTGTGCACGCGCGATTCAGAAAACCGAGGGGGAGGTCGCGCGAGCGAATATTGGGGAAGGAGCCATGAAAGGGTCGCGCGGGTGGATTTGCATCGATGTCGGGAAGGGGCCTGCACCCTCCCCAGAAGCTCGGCTACGTAAAACAATTCGACGTTTGACGCAGGAGGCCGCGGCGCGTAAGGTCGACCGAAAAAAGATCGGCTGGCAGGGCAGCTAGCAATCTTCCGGCCCCACGGGTGCACGGGGCGCTTCTGATCTTTCCATGGGGGAGGAGGGTTGGAACGGCCGATGGGGCGGCGCGGAATGCATCGAGAATTCCTATAGTACCTACCAGCGGTACCGACAACTTTGATTAAAATTGCAAGTGTATTGCTCACGTTCTTGCTGTCGCGATAAATCATTGCTGTGAATAGCAGCGGTGCACGTGTTATCGCGTTTACGTTGCGTCAGGAGATAGCGTATGAAAGTGGACACATGTTATCTGTGATAGCTCGGAGATCGACCATTGACGAATCTCTCGCGCTTGGTTATCTCGAAGCAAGTACTTAGTTTGCGGTGAATCGGAATTGCGGGTAGCTATCATCGTCTGGTGATAAATTTTTATAAACATTCGCGGGAAACTGTATCTACCCTGATAGCATCGCACATCCCAAGGACGTCCGTTTCATGTCCAGTTTATATCCGAACGCCCTACGTCCATTTTGAACATACCTAGGATGTTCTTAGGACTTAAATTTCGGATGTTCCAGGTACGTCCGTTTCTTAAGTCCTACGGACGTTCTTAGGACTTAAATTTCGGATGTTCTTGGAACGTCCGTTTCTTAAGTCCTACGAATGTTCTTAGGACTTAAATTTCGTATGTTCTAGGAACGTCTATTTCTTATGTCCTACGAATGTTCCCAAGACTTACATTTGGTACGTTCTTGGAACGTTAATTTCTTAAGTCCTACAGATGTTCCCAAGACCTAAATTTCGTACACATATGTTCTAGGAACGTCCTTTTCTTAAGTCTTACGAATGTTCTTAGGATTTAAATTTCCGATGTTCTAGAAACATCAAACAATCTTGTAAGTCACGTGATTGTTTTGCACGACTACATTTCGAATGTTGCGAGAACCTTCGTCTCGTAAGTGTTGTGAATGTTTAGAAGAACTGAATTTCAGATGTTAGAAGAACAACCGTCTTGTAGGTTTTACAGATAATTAAGGTTAGATTGTACAACACTGTCTTATGATTGAATCTCGCCTTTGCGTTATTTTTTTGTGCAATGCAGTCGCTGAAATGTTGAAATGTTCCCAGATAGCACACGACGTCTTAAGACAGACATCTTTAATTCTTACACACACGACGTCTTAAAGACGTCTGTCTCTTAAGATGTCGTTAAAACATCTGTCTTGAAACGGATGTGAAATTTTAAACAATGAGTCAAGAGGTCGAATGATGATATTCTGTAGAATATTTCGCGTCAATTGCGCATTTTCTAAAAACAATTAAATACAGGTATATACCTAGAAATTAGAAGCAGTTGCAAAGAAGTGTATTGGGTAGTTGCGAAAACCGGTTGTTTCGTAAGTTGGGAGTCCCCTGGGGTTCGATTCTCGTCACCGGCAATTTTTTTTTTTCTTTTTTTTTTCTTAATGTCCTATCCCAGACCTGATGAAGACATCTTTAAGACGTTTTTACGACATCTGCAAAATGTTTTTAAGACGCCTTTTGGACGTATTTAATTTTACTTTCGGACATTCAGAAAACGTTCTGAGAATGTCGGCACAGCACGTCCTCAGGACGTTCTACTTTGTAGATAGGACCTTCCTAGGACATTTAAAGAACTTAACGAGGACGTACAAGGGACATATGGACCTTCTCGGGACATCCTTCGAACGTACAGTACGTCCGGAACGGACGTTCTTGGGACGTACATAAGATGTCTTTGTGCTATTTGGGTAGTATTTCCCTGTAACACCTGCCAGTCGACAACAGCCCTATCGAAAGATACCATCAAATCGCCATGAAGCACGAAATTCTGCGTGTTACTTGTACCATCGAACGCGTTCTGCCCCGTCTATTCGCGTGCGCGGCAATAGTCAGGCGCGTGTAATCGTGCCTGATCGTGGAGAGGCGTTTCGCGAGAACGGATTTACCTGGAATAAACATCGGCACCGTTGTATGGGCTGGTACCAATGGCAATGGCCCACTTTAACTAAGTCGATTTCCCAAAGAACATGCCCGTCGTCACGCTAATCGCGACGATAATTAATTGACTTCACCCGTGACACGATCGCCGTATCGTTCGTGGAACAGTGCGTGCCAGAACGGCCAACTTGTACGGGGTTTATTTAATGCCACCGACAAAATGTTTGCGCCAGCGCGTCTGCGTATTTTCAGGAACGACAGCGACGCGTGTTCTCGGACGAAACGTAAGAGCTGCGGGCCTTTGTTCCTCCCAATCCTATCTACCTATTGTGAATTGCGCGGAGAGATCGAAAGCGAAACAGAGCGGCTTGTAAATGGCTGGAAAGCAACGTGCCTATTCGCCGCGGTAATTGCGGCAGGGAAATACGATTCCTCCGACGCCCGGCGCGGAAATATTTCCGCGGCGATGTAAATCCAGCGTATTATTCAGTGTCATAGCCGCACGAGCGATCGATCAATTGGCTGGGATTGCGTGGAAATAGTATTTGGTCCCAATCGCTGGCTACGTAGGGAATTGCCGAGGCAGGCTACGTTAGCGTTTTATTCGTTATGTTACTCGATATTCGTTGATACACTTCGCGTGCCGCAATCGCTCGAGCGGTCCGCGAAATTGGCCCCGATTCACGGTACGCGACGACGCGTAATCGAACATTTCCGGTCCGATTTTTATACCGTATGTTTCCGATGGCCGCGCAGCTTTTGAATGGAAGCGCGCGTCGCTACGTTTCGCGTAAAGCCCAATGGAATGGCTCGAATCTGCTGGAGCGCAGTGTATGAAAAATTGAGTAGAGTGAAAGGATGTAATACATATTCGTTTCACTGATCCTTTAATAGTAGCTATTAGGGCAGGGATGACAGTTCGTTTAAATTTTCAAATATTCCCGAGCCACTACCGATCTGCGCGCTGACTCTGTCTGATCGTGTCGATTCTAAAGCGTAAAGCTATGTTCCTTGGTTCACAGGCACTGCCCGAATAGTATAGATTACCACAACGGGTTAATTGAATAAGGATCGTGTTAATAGAATTTCGAAACCAAGCGTGTACGATAACGTTGTACGGCTGCACGGGGAGAGACACATCGAGCCTAGGGTCAACGACTCGCTGAAATAAACCCCGTTCTCGAATTAACATCGAGGCGATTCTTTCTATTCGATACATTACGTTTTGCCCCTATCCAGCTGAATAGTCGGGGGAAAGACCAACCTCGCCAGATCGTTCTGTCACAGACTACGGTGTTCGAATTAATGTCGACTGCAAGGACTGAATCGATAGCCATTTGAGGAAGAATTCGATTACAAGTCCATGTCATTTGTCCCTTTGACGGTGTGCTACAAATGTGTCCTCTCCAAAATGGCGGCTAAACACTGTACACGTAACGCCATTAATCCTGGGGAAATTGTTTAATAATCCGAAACGATTCGGTTGTATCCTCGAACGTGATAATTTTATGGTTTCTGCGCCATGTTTGTAATAGTACGATACGTTTAGTATTACAATTGAGGACCTCGGGGTAAGAGTGGTGCAACTCCATTTTTCTCAGTTCTTGAGTTATAATGTGTAATATACGTGAAAAAAATCTACATTGCTTGGCGACGTTTGAACGATTTATTGCAAATAAATAAAACTAAAAATAGTAAAATTAATATTTTTATTATAGAATATTTTGTCGCAAAAAATAGGAATAAAAACTTATCAATTCAATCACAACTGCTTATTGTGTGAAAATATATATTTTTCAATTAGTGTTCCCAATGTCAAGTCAAAGCAATAATTTTGTAAACAGTTCTTTCTAATTTATTTGACGTTTATCAAGATGGAGCTGCACCCCTCTTGCTGTAAGGTCCTCCATTACTGATTGTTCAGTGGAAAATAAATTCAGTAGGCTACATAGCATAGTGCCTAAAAGCCAGGGCTTTACGAATTTTTGATATTTCACGAGTGAACGTTTCCCGGAGAGGACAGCTGTTTCGCGAGCAGAGAAATCAATAAGACACGAATTTCATAGCCATTTCAGACACATCTCGATAACATGGACCCGATATTATACTGTCGATAGTGCTATGCGTAATCCACGCGGAAATCGTGCTTCCGATACATTGGTCTCGTAGTTTCTACCGTCTCTTACTTTTCGCTTCGTTCGTCAATTGCTCAAAGGGAAAAAAGATCGTACAGAAAAACTATTTTAATTCAGAATTGAAAAGTTCTTGTAGAAAACACTGTAAGTCAAAAAATTAAATTTTTCAGGAGTGAGAAAAAACTTTTCTGACTTTAAATTATTTACGAAACTTGATTTGTTTTGTTTGCTAAATTTGCTTAACTATTCAATAAACCAAATGCATCGCAAAATTTTCTATTGTTTTCATTAATATAGTCCAAATTCATGAAAAAAATTGTATTTGTAGAAAACACTTATCTGTCACCTCTTACAAGGGAAGATCTCGAACTTGGAAATTCAAAAAATTCTGAACCTTTGTGAATATGTAGAGGATTTCGTCCTCATTGCAACGCAATTTTTGTTTGCTGCACAAATTCACTCGAAGGGGGTGGAATTAACCCTTGGAAATTCGGTTACTTTCCGATTTTGTGTTATAACTCACGAGCTGTAAGAGATAGAAAAAAAGTTTCAAGACGAAAGTTACTTCTTTTAATTAGATCTATCGTATGTTAAAAAATTATTTTACAGTTCGCGAGATATAACACAAAGTCTGAAAATAACCGGATTTTCAGGGGTCAATTACACTCCCTTAGAGTGAATTTTGGCAGCAAACAAAAATTACGTTGTAATCAGGAGGAAATCCCCTACATATTCTCAAAGTTTCAGAATTTTTTGAATATCCGGGTTCGGGATCTTCCCTTGTTAGTTGTACAAAAATCTGAATGTGCCATTCATTTAAATTTGCAAGCATTGTAAGTGCCAATCCTGTTAGCTAATTGGCACTTACATTGTTTTCTACAGAAGTGACGTTGGACGTACTAGCGGTGCCATGTTTTAGCCCTATTGGTAACTTATTTACAAAGAAAAATTGCATTAAAATCCTATACTACAGTATTACCATTGGCGCGTAGAACATCTTCCGATAAAAATTTTACTCTTCAATTCACGATGTTCGTTGGTCGACCACGAATCGTACCCTTTCCTCCGCAAGTAAATGGATCGGTGCACAGAGTTCGTCGCTGAACATTATCAGAACAATTTATCAATAACATTTCCTTTGCAATTCCTACGTTCCGCGGTATTATTTTAGCCGGGGGTCGTAAACATGCCCCGACAGCGTCGCTACGAATCGCCGACTGCGTGTCTGGAAAACTCCATCCGCGTTTCAGTTTAATTGTGCGTCGCATTCGGACTTTGAAATATATAATGCCGTCTGACTCGCGACGGAGGTGCACTTTGCCTCGTCCTCATGCGCACGAGCGGGCACGAGCGTCCTGGCACCGCTAGGAAAAGGGAGAGACGTGTATCCATAAAATCCACAAAGGGAGATAATTCAGCGACACGCGGGCACACGCTCGTCGACTTTAAAAATCGTCGCTGCTGCGCGACAATGCCCGGAACGTCCGTGCATGCGTTGGAGGCTCGGTTATGGCTGTCGTCCTGGCTGCACGTAAATGCACGCGTGCTCCTCAAAGGGATATTTTTCTTCCTCTTTGCCCCTGGATATAAAAGGTGCGCCACCGCTCGCGCACCCGCGTCCTCTCTGGCAACTTATCAAAAGCGCGTATATTTCGCGTGTTCGACAAATTGCTCGCGTCACTCTAAATCCTGCTGCGCGGACTGAAAGGAACGAGATAAAGAGCCGCGGAAGATGACTTGGAATTGTCGTCTGCGTACGATAAAAACGGCTCTTCATTGCCGTAACACTGGCGTCTCTCTACCATTCAATCTTCTGGCATTATCTGTCCTCCTGTCCCCTCGTATTTTCTTCATAAATTGCAGGATAATCTAATGCTTTTACTGCCGTCTTTGTCACGTCAGCTAGCTTAACGCGGCAATAGCTAAAAGGGAAGATGAGGAACTCTTGTGATTTAGAAAAGTGGCAACGTTACACAATTCTGTAGCAATGTTTCATTTCAGCTAATAGATTATATTCTACTCGCGAAGCAGGACGGATATTTATGCGATGCTCTTCTGAAGAAAATACCCCTGGGCATAATACTATGGCTGCTCGGTTAGCTCGAATCAGAGCGAGCGTAATGTTAACGGGGCAATTGCAGTTTTATCTGTTACATGGAAATGCGGGAGATAACGCGAGAATGGAGTGCGCTGCTCAGCGAGAGAAGATGCTCCGAAAAATCGTGGGAACGAGGAAAGGCAAGGGAACTGGGTAGCATCGACACGAGACGCCCCGACGTCGCGTCGGGTCGGCGCAAGCGTCGACCCTTTTCACTCTCGTTATCTGGTTTTCCTCGTAACCGAGTGTGTGCACCCGGTCTCGAGTGCTTCTTCGTTATGACACGCTGGTCCAGAATTCGTCTAAGCAGGCATTCGACACCGGCGTCTGCGTGTTTGTAACACGTACACGGTGAATTGCACCGCTACGTGACCAGGGGAATGGGAATAGCGAGCGCTTCCCCTACGAAGCATTGTGGAAATACGATGTGTCTCTGGTGGTAGCTGATGGTACCAAGCAATTGATGATTCTACGCGAAGTAATAAGCCGAAAGTGTAAAGGGAACTCTTTCGGAGCCCCTGTTCTCGAGAGAAACGACACTGAGGGTTAGTCAAGCACGCGTCTACAATTCCATTTCTAAACGCAGAATAAAAGGGGACAAAAGAAATGCAAAACGTTTATAGAACAATAACGAAACCGTTCATGGTTTCCCGTCTCGTTCTCCCAGGTTCGAGTTGTCGCCGACCGCCGACGCTCGTTTGAGCTTAATTAAAAGCATCGACAACACGACCGCGAGCTGCTGGCACGAGTAGGTACGTGGAGGAGCGGGGAGAAACAATGGCGCGGGAAAACGTAGGCTGTAGTTCAAACAACGAGAAAGCTCGCGGAATATAAATTAGCGTGTCGTCGAGCAACGACCCTCACCCGGCGTTGATCTACCAGTGGCGTGTCCGTTTACGAGGACTGGAGTAGAAGCGAAACAGAGGGGTATCATCGAATTCTCTATTCTTAAACATCTTGGAGGCGATTCCGAGAACGACGCACGGCCTTAGAGACCCACTGAGCCAGCGGGGATGCAACGGTGCTCGATATTTTCCCGTGAAAAGACAGATAACGAGTCACTCCGCCGCTACTCGGGGCTGGAAGAGAGGCCGTGGAGACGTTTGTCTCCAAGACAAATCGGCTCTCCCGCGGGTACGGCGACGCTTGCCCGAAAATAAGTAGCGGGTGCACAAACAGAGAGGGAGGGAATAAAATCAGTTGGCCTCTCTCTGGCTTTTAACTCGACGGCCGATGAGAAGAAGCACGGGAGATTGGAGCAGAGGCACACGGGAAAGGGAGTGAGAGTAACGTGGAAACATGCTGGAGAAGCCAGCACAGGGTAAATCGATACGGACCACGCAGCAGCCAAGGCTGACGGCCCTTCGCTTCGTTCCGTCGTCTCTCTACTTTCTCGTTTCCTCGCGCCCCCTATCCGTCCTCTCCTCCCTTCGCTCCTATCCGCGACCCCTCGCGCAGATTATGGTGCTCGCCTCTAGCGATGGGAATGGAGTGGCACTCGTTCCACGGAGTTTGCCATCGCGGCTGGGCCCCCTTGCCTATCGACTCGGCGGACCTCGAGACCCCATCGGGCCAACTCTGCACTCGCTTCTGCAGCCGTGCAAACGGGGATGCTCGATCCTGTCGCTGGAAACGTAGCACCACTTGCCCGTGCAAGTTGTGTCGCCTTTCCTATTGCCACGCGGGCATGGGAAGTTTACGAACAGGAACGTTTCGGATTGCAGAAACAGAAGCCCCGGGGAATTTGGTTGGATAAAGGGTGAAAGAGACTTTATCTTGGTAGAAGGCTGCACCTACTTTGATAGTCGGTGAGAGTGGTAGGATAGGAACGATAGGTGAAGACGTCTCATTGATGTCACTTGAAACATAAACTTCTTATAACGTTAGACAACTTGGAATTCTGAAATATAGCAAGTTAGTACAATCTGTCTTGTAAATTCAGCTCCATTAAACGTCCTGACATAAGTACTCCATATACCCTTCAACGATGCCTCGCACTTTCATGGTGTCTGAAATTATGACGCTCGCTTCTGGCGATAGGAATGAGAGTGCCACTTATCCCACAGAGTTTACCCTACTCCTCACGGCTTCTTTTCCATCAACTCGTGGACTTGGAAGATCCACGATGCGGACACTGTGTACCCTGTAACGTTACACGCGTTTTTACAGTGGCGTAGATTACGACGCCCCGCCACTTCTGGCGAAGGAAAGTGCCCCTCGTTCTGCGAACCTTACCACCGTGTCCAGACCCTTTGCATCGGCGGCCCAAAAAAACGGCCATCCAACGAATTACATGGAATACGTGGCCGTGGAGCGTTCTCGTTTCGCGGCCGTTGAAAGCAGATAAAAAACAGAATATTCACGGAGAAAATGTTTCTCTCCGTTCGGTGTGTCGTTCCCTTTTTTTCAATTGTTTTTACGAGACAACCGCGCGGCGTTGCAAATATGCAAGCGTACAAACCAATTCACCCTTTCAGCGCGATCGATCCCGATGCCCGGTGGCCCTAGCAGTGGCACGTCGAAAATCGTTAATCCGATGCGAGCAAGTGGCGCACTTCCGGTTGATCTAACCGTTTGAAAGGCTCTTGCCGAACTGCATCCCCCATTGTGATCGACACCGTGGACAGTTCAATCTACTTCACGTCGCCCGCTGTCGAAAGGCTTCTCGGTCAAAGTTCGGACGTCAAATTTCCACTGCGGTGGAGTCCTTGAAATACGCTCTGCCGCGGACGCGGGTCTTTGGAAGGAGACCAGGGAACCTTATCGGTAACCATCGTGGAACTTTCCACCGAGATCGACAACAGTTTACTTACAGCGAGCCACGAAATTATCGCTACTGACCGAAACATAATGAAACGATATCACAAAAGTCACCGTACTATTTCTGATTTTAAAATATATCTCAAATCGGACGTTTCGCATGTTTATGCTTCCGCCAAAGATCTCGTAACACGCCGTGCCTTCTCCCTCGCGAGAACTGTAGTACATGTAAGCATACGCGAAACACTGAAGAATTATAGCCACTGAGGTGTTAAACAAGAAAATGGAACGCCGCGGAAAATGTGGAGCGACGGAAACGCTCGTAAAAATTCGTAGTGCGCGTATTACGCGGGCCGTAGTTTTAGTGGCGTATAAATCCGCCCCCGGTGTTTAAATGGTCGCGCGGGGCGAGCTTATTCGCGCGAGCCAGACGCGAATAGGAATCGTTGCACCGATGCGAAAGCCGCGCGCGAGCCTCTTGATCCCAACGCTACTCATCCAGCCAGAAGTACCCCGGGCACAACCCCTACTAAATCACCCCTAACCGCGCATAGAATCGCCTTCCTTCTTCCTCGGTCCGTCCCTTTTCTGTCGCGTATTTCTTCGCCCCGCTTGTTACGGCTCCCTTATCTCCTCCTTCACAATGGCCCTTGCTCTTTTCGACTGCGCGTGGCCTTGAGCGACTGTGCTCGGTAGCCGGGGAACATCGTTCTAGATCGATTTGGGTTACGAGGAAATCGAAAGCGTGCACCGGGGGATCGAGGACGCCGGCAACGGGAGGGAACTTTGCTCCTGTACCTACGCCAAGTTGCATGGGGAACTATGAGATTCTGTTTGACAAACGTTCTTCTTGTTAGCTGGGGCCAGAGCACGGACTTAATTGACCCGTGACTCGTTCGTACTAATTGGAGGATTTGAAACGTGTAACAGGACTGGCTCGTTCCAACCAAGTTTTGGGTTTCGGCAGGAGAGTCGGATTGTTTTAAGAAGTTCTCTTTCAGTCCAGCTCGTTGCGACGAGATTATTACCATATTGTGGGTCGTAGTGCTCTGATTTTATGGAAATTCTGCAGCTCCGCCAGTTTGTTAGACCTTAAGTGGCTGGCATTAATTGGGCGTATGCAGGGCTCATTTCGATGCAGTCTTACAAATTTTTTGGGTTGAGGGGGAGAATCTAATTTAGAGGGTCGATATTGGCGATTTGCTTTTTTGCTTTAAATCGATAGTAATACTCTTAGAAAATATATTCCTAAAGTTTCAGAGCGAAATTTCAAGTATTTCGGAAGTATCAGCGGTTATGCGGAAACCGTAAACTTTAAATCGCGTTTTCAGAGGACAACATTTTTCAAGTCGGCGGGGAAGATAGCGAGAAAACTATTTGACCGATCGACTTTTCCTGGGGTTTTTTAGTTAAATAATGAACAATCATCGCCGATGAACTGAAAACATTTATGAAAAAATTAAATTAAACCATATTTTTTTAATAAAGACAATGGAATTTTGTCCTCGAAACTGTAACGTTTCCTTTAAAGACCCAGAATTTTGTCAATTTTAGACTTTTTTCTTATTCTTTTAGTTCATCGACAATATAAGTTCATGAAAACTAAGAAAAACTTCGGTTTGTTTATTTTGGGCAAAAATAAAAGTCTTCATTTTTCCCACCATTTCACAATTCTTCCAATTTCGATGCGATGAACTTGAAATTTTTTTTAAATTAAATTTTTTTGTATTTTATAAATATATATTAAAATACTCCTAACCTTCTGGAAAGATCTACTTCATTGGTCTGTGTAAAAAAATCGTGAAGATCACCTTTCTTCGACGTCGTAAACCAGGTTCTCGCCTTAAGGGTTGTTTCTGGTGTTTCATTTTTTACTTCAATACGTTACCTGTTACCATTCTCGCTAACATATTTAGTCTGGAACAAGTGTTCAGTTGGGACAGTGGATTTGAATTGCAGAATAACGTGAAAAGCGAGTCGGATATGGAAGAATTAATTAAACTGTCTTCAGGCATCGGTGAGCCGTTGCCAATTTAATAATAGTCCGTTCCAAGCAACATTCTGCTTCGTGACACGTTCATTTTCCGCTGTGGCCGATCTGACTGAACCGCGGAGAGAGCGATGATACCGGGTTGTCGAGATCGTGTTCTGAAGTGGCTAACAAACGTTGAAGCACGACGATCGGTCATATCCCTTGAGACCTTTATCCATAGAACACGATGCACACGCTGCATTATTAAAGCACGGCCCATGTAACTCCATTCACAGTTGCCTAGCACGTTTCACCTCGTTTCTTGCCGCCGCTTTGAAGAGATTGCGTGATATAAACGCCACCAGCTTTCATCAGACTCCCCGTTCCCCGTGCAGGTTGTTTCGGAAAATGCCTCGAGGACCGGTGAGCCAGAAACCCGCCGATGAAATTCTCGATCCTTCGCTCGTACATTAGGAACGAGGGAGGAAGTGTCGTAGACGGTGATGCTGCTGAAAAATTCAGCGGCGCAGGATGAATACGATTCGCGGGATTCATTATTAATCCTCGTCCTTTCTCGAAATTGGTCACCGCTGGAGCACACCGTGCTCCCTCGCTGGCGGCCATCGATTGCTCAGCGTTAATAATTCATCGGCTTTTGTCTACTTGTCGCCGTACTCTAACGAAACTGCGCAATGACGTGTATTCGTGCGAAGCATTTATTAAACTGTCCCCTATCGATCGTCTGTCTCAGTGGAAATTGGACCGGGTCGCAGGACGTTTCACCCTTGGTCCACTAATCATCCGCGAAGCGAAAGAAACAGGAACAGGGTAGAAAGAAATGGGAGGCAAAAACGCGGAGAAGTTCCCTCGATTCCGTACTGTAATCCCGGCGTGTCATCGCTGGGGAACAATAGCGTTCGAGAAATCGATAAATACCATTCGAAATAACCGGGGGAATCGGGCAGGAATAATCCCGATTAATTGGCTCGCGATCCATGGGCACGGGAAAAAACCAACCCTTGATCCTTCGAACTAATAGATGCATTTTTGCATCCCTTAGGCACTCGTTGGGCTATGTGTATGTATAAGGGAATATGTAACGTTGGCCACATGAAACGTTAGAAGCTATTTCCATGAAAACTACCGGGGATAGAGACAAACTGGTTGGCTGTATTTAATACCAAAAAGTTGTACCGTTATTTATTGTACGTTTGGAAATTGCAGTGAGTGTACAGGGATTTAAAGCGATCACTTCACCACTAATGTGTATATTACACGCCTGTTTCATACGAATGTAGGTACTTTGCAGAGTGTGTTAATGAGCTATTAGGATTCTGTGTAAAGTTGAAGGACGTAAACGGTGTCGCGATGCTTAATTATTCTCCATACGTATTCCCTACATTTATTTCCCAACGACTCGTTTCCCTTCCTCCAATTGAAATCGACATCTACCCCGACGTTGCGAGAATTAAATCGGCTGATCTACTTTAAAGGAAGTAAAGAAAGAAGTCACCCCCAGACGAATCCAATCACTTTGCTCGTGTACGAAGCGACGAGCAGAGAAGTGGTCGAGTTTAAGAACTGCGGACGCGGAAGCGTCCAAACTGTATCGGTGAATCGATTAAAGTTGCATTGCATTCTCGATCAAAGTAATCGCGCGTAATTACGCCGTCGCGGAACGGAATAAGAAACGGCCGTCGGTAAGTGTTTTCAATACGAAGAGGAATCGCGACGGGGTGGGGGGGGGGGGGGTAGAGATTTAAGGGAATTGCGCGAACTTTGCGATCGAGGGTGGCTTTAACGAGGCTTCAGCGGGTTCTGCGGGGCTCCGCGTTCGCGATGGAAAGGTTACCTCTCTGAAAAAGGGTAAGTTTACGTGAGAGAAGCCCGGCGAAGTTGCTCCGCCCGCGAGAAAAGACTCGATTACCCTGCGAGCCGTGCCTGAGCCTCTGGTTCCAAGAAAATCTTGTAATATTGTAGCCGACGAGAATTTAAACCGAGATTACTGCATCTTCCAGCAAGTCGGTGGACATCAGTCCCTCGGTGGATATTACAGTCGTCGGAATAAGCCAGCGCTCCACTTCCTGCAGCCCTGGTTTACGAGCAATCAAAGATCACGGCCCCCAGCGACCTTAATTTTCCAACAGAATTTCGCGAGAGGCCTGCGATTCGCGATTTTTATTACGAGCTTCAGCGAAACGCGCCAGCCGCGCGAAACGGGCACGTAAATATCGCGCTAGACGGCGACAATGAAATACGAGACGAACGAAATGAGCGTAAAGGGGGTTGGTAAATGTCACTGCGGGCTCTAGAACCACTGAAATCTCAAAGTCGACCAGTGGATAGACTTATATTGCCTGATGTACGAGGCCCGTTTCTATGACGCATCGTTGGCCATAATTTTTCTCATATTTTACGCGGAACAGCCTGGAAGCGGTGTGCTGTGTCAAACGCGGCTGAATGAAGAAAAAGGATGGGAAAGGGCGAAAGAAAAGAAGGAAACGGGCAATTGAGTGAAAGCTAAGAGAGAGAGAGAATATCCTGCTTGAAATATATTCTGTTCACGCTCGGGTAACTGACGGGCCAGCCGTGATATTTTTATTCCAGAAGCGGCAGGGAGGGCCGAAGGTAATTGCTTTCATAGAAGTTCTTATCGTCTGTGTTACAGGGTGACAGTACTGGCCGTTCTGCTGGGGATTCTCGAATGGGATCGCAGCGTCACGTGCATCCTGCTGCTGTGGGAATACATGGTGGGATACTTGGCCATTTTCGCGGTCTCCATAGCGGTGGAGTTCTCTATCTGCTTCCTGGCGACCAGGGGGAGCATCCTGGACACCGCGGTCAGGGCGCCCATGCAGTACGTCCTCTACGTACGACTTCGTGAGTGACACGTCTCATCGACTTTCACTTTAATACATTATGGCACGTCGATAAGTTCGCAAGTCTTATTTAAAGCTGAAAGATGCTGTGAGATAGGATCGTCATGCTGGAAATACGCGCGGCATTCGCACTATTCATATTCTCTCCTTGATATCTCTTGGAATTTTTATAAGTGTCTGTGGTGACGAGGGAACGAATTAATAATTATTCTTAGAATATGAAGATTACGTAAGTAATGGAGATAGGTCATAGAAGTATCGTCACTAGAATCGATCAGGCTTTTATTAACAACCCCTATGACCGGAAAATCCAGCGTCCTCAATCCCAGAGCTGCTTTCCTTTCTTACCTACGTGGTTACCTGATATATTTATGGTACCGAAACTGAGGGGTAAGCCAGTACAAAAGAGGGATTGGAGTTGAAAGAGTCTCCTACATTTGCTCGCGAACGCTAGCATTACACATGTTCGTGTAATGTAGGAGAGACGTACAACGTCTAATATAGATTCCTATGAGTCCATTCGGTCTGTAATAACTTTAAAGGTCAGACGCGTTCAGGTATGTAGGTAATACCACGTATGTAATCAAAAATAGATACGCCCCAAAGTATTTACCAAAACTTCTAACCAATGTAATTACTTATATCGCGTTAATGAATATGTGGTTAATTGAGGATCGGGGTGGTCGTAGGAGAAATCGTAATCGATCTAGAGGCGCAGGGTGTAGAGTTCGTTAACGAAAGGCTTCGTTGGTGGCGACGGGAGGCCACTTTTCCCTTGTCGGCCCCTCCAATCTCCTGAGGGCGAGGGGCGAATATTAATAAGGGCTCGGTCTTTACCCATGTCTCCTTGCTGGTAATAAACGATCGTTCGCGAGGGAAAAGATTTTGGTCCTCGAGGGCCGTGCTTATCCTCTGTACGAGTGCATAATGCAAGGGTAGAATTTCAGAATCGATTCGCTTTGTTCTGGTATATCTAATTTCAAGGAATTTTTGTGGACAAAGGCATCGGTGTCGTTCAAATATAATATTAGATCAGACACTGCTAGGTTCTTCAGAATAAAAGGAATCGTAGAAATTTCTGTGAGAAAAAATTGTTCCACTTTTTTCATTCACCTTGCTGCCCAGCTTCAAGGAGTCTTTTAAGTAGAAGAGGAATCCTCGCTTCTGAAGCTTCTCGCCTTTTTGCCTCTCCCCTTTCGCTGCGCAAAGACAGGCGTGAAATTTTCTGTCTTTCTGGCCATTAAGAAATAGGAAGTCACGTCGTTCTTGGCTTTTTGCTCCTCTCTCTAGCGGCCTGTGATCTCTCCAAGTGTCCCTTTAATTGCCCATTATGCTAATGCACCACTTGCACGTCTAGAACCACTTGAATAGAAATCCCCATATCCCTTGATTCTCTCCATACATGCAATGCAGCGCCTTCCATTCGACTGTTTCGAAAAACTGGGGCGTGATCTTCGTTAGGGTAAACCAACCAGTGAATGACCGAATTGTTTTATTTATGGACCTTTGAGATTAATATTTTAATATATTTATGTATAACAACAAAATAACTGTTGAAATTGCATTTCAATTTATTTTTCTTGATATTTTTATAAAAATAATTACGTATTCTTATCGTAATTTAAAAAAAAAAAACGATTATAAAATGCAAAACGTGTAGAAGTCCAGTAAATGACCGCATACTTTTAATAAGAATTGTACTTATCAATGTTTACTTAATACGCGTCACTAAAAATATGGGATATTACAAGTGCAACTACACTCCATTTATAAACATAATATTTTTAAATTTATAATTCGCATTTCTTTGCCGAATGGTGATTCACTGGTATGCGGTCAATTACTGGTTAGTTTACCGTTAGCTTTTACGAGCGCTGCCAAATGCTCATAGCGTTAGCTTGGACTCAAAGTGCAAATGTAATATCTGGTACACGTGTAGCTTTCAGTTTCAACGTTCAATCTAAAACTTCAGCTACTTCTTTTAGGACAGCTAGATAGTTGAAACTAAGGGAATTCAATAAGTTTAGTTTTCAAACGGTCGACTAGCTCGGAAACTCAATTGGTGAAGTTCCAAAGACTGATCTAATGGCCTATTGCAAAATCCTACGTTTTCCTTTGAAAGTGTTCTTAGAGAGCTGTAGAAGATGTCAGTATCGGTACGACAATGGGGATCTTTGGAGGATCTTTTGAGGATCTCCTTTTCCATGCACCCTGTGCAAATCTACTCGATAATTTGCATTGTCTCCTCTCAGGTCGCTTCGTAGTAGGTATCTGACATCGTCTCCGTAAAATTACTCGCGCACTGCCGGTACATTATATGCCAGTTAGTCGTACAAAGAATTACTTCTAGCCGTCTGTTCTCCCGAAAGACACATACATCGCTGGGGTATTAACGGTTCTGGAACGGATCCAACGGTGATCCGCTGTTCTCCGGTGGTTGTAGCGCACCAAGGAAGAACTCGATGGAAATTCCGATCACGTACAGCTGATTGGTCGGATGCGTACAGAGTGGCAGGTCCACCGTCGTTGTAGCTCTGCACTCTTTCGACTCCCCGTTCAATTCGGCTGGTCTGATTTCGACACACAGAGGACTTGGAAGTTCTGGCCAGGCGAGATTGCACCACGAGGAGTGAGAATGTATCTCGGGGGCGAGTGTGAAAGTTGTAACAAAGGCTCTAGGAAACGCGAGGGATAGGCTAATGGAAGTTCCCGCTTTAAATAACTTGTTTATCTCTGATCTTGCCAAAACCATGTTTCAAGATATACATATATACTACGCTCGGCGGAGTACATTAAATGGTCCAAATTCATTTCTAACGAATCTTGAAACAGAATATATATGTTCTGCGAGAGTAAACGCTGAGAAATTATTGATGTTGGTAGGTTTAATCGTCGCGATATGAATTTTCGCAACTCTGCAATTAAATCGTGGACAGCAGTGTTTGCTTTCACAGTTTTCTCGTGCATTGCTGGTCCGCGAGCTAACTCTTTCTGTTTCGCGACGTGATTCAGCGACTAAAGTCCAATCGGCGTGAATCTAATCGGAATCTCAACAGTTCAAGTTGTTCAAATAAACTTTACCATTATAATAATACTGCTACTACTTTTAGACTTCTTATTTCCGCTTTCGGCAATCTAAATGAGTTGCCGCTACGATAATATTTTTAACATTCATGTTGATAGTTCTGTAATCAGCCTTGAGGCTGTAACCATTTTATTAGTATGCCGAATGTAGGCGAAATAAAAGCAAACTGAATCATCCAGAAAATGCCACGAAATAAAGCTACAGTGCTTTATCTTAACTTTATCAGCAGAATTTGTTAGTCGTATTCTGAATTCAAATTTACATTTCATAAAGTTTAGGCGTTTTTCTATGTATTATTAGTTCACGCAACCCTGCATTGATATTTCTCAGAACGGAAGTACTTGCAAACAGAAAAACACCGGGGAACTATCGACTGTACTTTATTGCACTTTTTACCCATTTTACATGGGTAAATTTGAAATTATCTCGAGTTATGCAACGGCACCTATAGATCCATAATCAGGTCAAATGCACTCACCAGAACGCAGAAATGAACGAAAGCTGGCACGCCGGAAACACGGCGAGTTATGCTTTTGCAGCGAAGCTATCTCCTGTTCGATGCTCGAAGAAAGCACTGTCGATACCTTCAATCCTTATCCGGTGCGAAGCTGCGGCATTCACGTTGACGTACTTTCATTTCATCCAAGAAATGCCAATCATCCTTGAAAAAGAAACGCACGCTGACTTTACGAGACGTTTGACCCAAATATATTCCGCCCCTGCCTTTCAATCATCTTTTATTTCTAAACGCTTTTCAGAGTCACTTGATGCACTTCAATCGAGAGTAAAGTAGAACACTTTGCACTTTGTGTACAGAAGTGCTAGTAAATTAAGAAACTCGAATTATGAAAGAAAATTGTAACGAAATAAAATATATACCTAATAACGAAAACTAACATCTCGGAGAAATACAATACATTGGGGAGCTTGCTCGACGTCCCTACTAATGTTTATCAAACGATTCGGGCTTCTCGAAGGATTTCTGATTGGCGACGTCTGTCCCTGAATTTTCTGGTTCCGCCAATTGGGATTGGTGTCCTATAATAGCGATTCCATTGGAATAAGAATAAACTTGTAGGTACACATTCGCGCTACGAATGGAATAAAAGATTAGAAACTCAGGGGTTACGAAATCATCACACTTCTCCACCGATCGTTTCTTTATTTTTGCACAGACAGAATAAGCAGTCTGTTTCATGGCTCGCGTCGGGTACATAAACATCCCAAGATTTTAAATTGCCCCACGAGCTTTTACATGAACTTCGCGAAACTTTATTTCAGTCCTGCTACTGGTGGAAACTGGATGGCTGTGCGCAGGTGTAACGTGGATAATTTATTACTATCAAAGCTGTCCCGTCAACCAACTTAAAGATATAATGTTAGGTAAGTCTGACTTTTCACGGACATATGAAGCACTTTCCTTCGTCTTCGTAACATCGAACGAAGACAATGTATAAAACAATACGAACTTCTCTATCGTTCTGAAAGTCTCTGCTTTATTTACGTTTCGTGGGAATATGAACGTCCTGTATCAGCTATGTTTTACGCGGATAAAAAATCTTATACCAAGGAAATCCGACGTTATATAAATTCAAGGCGAATAGAATGCTACACATTACTCTTGAACTCCTAGTGCTTGAAACGTCGAGAAGGATGATGAAATTTCCCGGTGCTTCGCACGAGATTTTCTTCCCCAATCATTTCTCTTTGTTTGAACTGTAACGCGGCAGCCGGTGAACGAGGAAGCAGTGCCTCTTTCGCGATCAGAGCGGTTCGATTTTAGCGAGAACTTCCACCACAGGTTTACTGATATCGAATTGGTGCGTGCTGGCGTCGGTGATGGTGACTGTGTGGTGCACCTACGACGCGGCGGGCAGGTCCTGGGTGAAAATGAAGAAATACCAGCGCAGCATGAGGGAGGCGGAATCAAGATGCGGTAAATTACATTACAACCGGAGCGGCAGTAGGAACAGAAACTGGCGGCAAAGGTAACGGCTCTGTGTTCGTTTGTACGTCGGTTTGATCCCCCTCGTCTGACTTATTACCCTCCACTTCTACTGATATCTCTCCCGCCACTCGCTGTTCTCCTTTCGTGTCGCCTGCTGCCTTTATTGCTAAGTTCTTTTAAATCGAAACTGTTACGGCACCTTTACCACTTGAAGTGACATTAATTTCATCGCCCATCACTTTTCCTTTAATCAATAATGTAAACGAATGTAGGAATTGGTCGATGTGGCAACGTGGCGCCCGAGTGTTGTTGCTGAGTCGTGTGAGATCTACAGTTATGCTGTTTGAATGTTTAAGGACACAGAACGAAACGAACGTAACGTACAGAGAAACGAGTGTACGCGCAGATTCTTTGTTTTGTTTAATCGTTCGCGAGAACTATACTTACTTCTGTAATATTATTTTATTATTAGTATCTAGTTTTGATAATTAAAATTCTACATATATTGCAAAACATTCCTCGACTCGAAGTAAAATGGGGGAACCATTACGGAAAGCAGCTTGTTTATTTTGACACGAATAACAGCATTAATATAATCATCCTCCCTTCAATGGTATTCCTTAATGGAAACCACTGACATTATTAAAATTTCCCCGCTTTTAGAAAAGTCATACGCGCGTACCAGGATAGCTGGCACAACAGGTGCAGGCTGCTGTTTTGCTGCATGGGTAATTCCGATAGAAGCCGAGTAAGTTTCACCGAAAATCACGGGAGCTTTTTAAGAACAGACGCGGGACCAGCTTGGCGTCACTTGTAGAATAATATCGCTTCGGTTCTCAGAATTCGTTCGCGGATATCGCCAGGCTGTTCAGCGATTTCTTTCGCGATCTGGACGTGGTGCCGTCGGACGTGGTCGCCGGCCTGGTACTGCTGAGGAAATTCCAGAAGGTCGAGAGGGAGCTGATCGTGAAGCAACGGAAAAACGACACGTACGAGTTTCTGTCGGGAGTGCCGGTTACGTCTCGCACGAAATTCTTGTCCTTGACCGAGGACGGTGATCTGGGCCACTTCCAGTCGGCCATTCATTACATGCACTTCGCCCTCGCCGCTTATGGCTGGCCCATGCTCCTCGTTCATCAATCCACCGGCCTTTGCCAGTTGTGTGCAAGGTAATGTCGTGGGAACGTGGCGCACGTGCTGTCGCGACATTAAGCGTCACCCATCGATTCAACTCCCCTGGCATTTCATTGCCACCTTCTCGACAAAACACGAATTGTTCAGCAGTCCATTATTATACCGGGAATACTGCAGGATTCGATGATTAAATTCTGTCGCTGATTGTGGATTTAAAATTAGCTGTCCATTTGGAAACGCTTCGCGTACTACAGTAACCAGCAGATAGTGGTCGAAGTTAGAAGCTGAATAATACAGTTACACGCTCGAAATCATCTGTCGAAGCGGATTAGTGTTACAGGTCGGGTCTCGGGAGTAACATGGTCGGAATCTTGTCGCAGATTACGGTGCGGGTGTTTCCCATGCGGCGGACACGAAGACGAGGCGACCGTGGTGGAGGACAATTGTTGCCAGTGCAATTACACGGCGCTGAAGAAGCTGATCAATGTCGCCGAGGTGGAAGTCACTTATGCGACTTTTCACGTCGACGTCAGCGAGACGCCGTTCTACGTCGCGCTCGATTACACGAGGAAAAAGGTTTGCCGCGTTCCTTTATCGATTCCCGTGCACTGATAGCGTTTGCCTTGGTGGAGCACCGGGAGACATTAGAATCTTCGCTACGAAGCTTACTTCTTATATCGAGCGTGTCATGAGTTTAATCGGGGAATATCGAATTACTTGTATTAAATTGTCTATTAATGAACTTTGAAAGATCGAACATTGGTACACTACCACTTTTTTTACCACGATTCTCAACTCTACAGAATCCTCGAGTTTATAGACCTCGTCGCGTCAATATGTAAGGTGAATTTCACCGCATCGGTCGAGGGATAAATCTCGCGTGGTAGTAAGCACGTTAGTCTCCCAATCTATAATGAACCAGAGTGTGTTCTAGTTCGATCATCAAAGCTGGTCGCTTGAGAAAATTAAGCCGCCTAATAATGCGCCCCTAACGATCGCTTTACCCCGAACTCCGGCGGACTTACACCCGGAACGGTTAACAACCAATTTTGCTGCTGTCTCTTTTTAAGGTTGTCGTTAGTATACGAGGTACCCTCAGCATGGAGGACGTGCTAACAGACTTGAACGGGGAGGCTGAAGTGTTACCATTGTCGCCCCCGAGAGACGACTGGCTGGGCCACAAGGGGATGGTCCAAGCCGCCGAATATATTCGGAAAAAGCTACTCGACGAGGAAATCATGTCCCGTGCCTTCGCCAAGGTATTGTTCCACGTCGCCGTCGCTTTAAATGTAAATGATTCGCGCACGGCGCATATCGCCGGCTCGTTAAACGGAATAATTATACTTATCGCTGAACTCGTTACCTATTTCGAGTCACGGAACGGAAAGGCTGAATATACAAGTTTATCGAGTTTTCTGCGGTTACAATGCGACTCGGTACTCTCAGGGCTTTGATAACAGTAGGATCTCGCGTGCAATTTAATAAATAAATCTGTTAGGTTCGCTGCACAGATGGTAGGAATGTCTGTCCGATCACCCGATTGGACACCGTCCAAATTTCTGCCTCAGGATCCTTCGAGGGGAACCACTGAATTCGGTCTGGTGCTGGTTGGTCATTCCTTAGGAGCAGGAACAGCAGCTATCTTAGCGATATTGCTGAAACAAGACTACCCAGACCTGGTGTGCTTCGCGTTCGCTCCACCGGGTGGTCTGTTGAGCATGCCCGCTCAGCAGTACACGCAGGAATTTATTACGTCCGTGGTGGTCGGGAAGGATGTTGTGCCCCGGATAGGTCTCCGACAAATGGAGAGCTTACGGGCCGATCTTATCAATGCCATAAAAAGGAGCGTCGATCCGAAGGTACGTATCCCTTGAAGCTTCCCCGAGTAACCATATATAAAAAACATACAGAACCATCTCGAGCCGCGTTCCTCGCTGATCAATCAAACACTTTCACGCGTCGCTACCGTTCCAATAAATCTCCAGTTTCAATAAATCTGTATCGACTCACTTCTCAAAGTTTAACATCCTTGAACCGTTTCGACGCCGTTTATAGCAGTGTTCGCGGAACTACATTAGCAGCTGATGGGGCGAGGGATAAATAGAGTGGTCATAGCGGAGAACAATCTAGAGTCGAGTGGAAAGTCGCGCATCAATCACGCAACATTCGTTACAGTGGAAAACGATAGCCTGCTCGGTGATGTGTTGCGGTTGCGGTTCCACTCCCACCTCGGCGGCGAATTTAGAGGCAGGCGGATGCATCAGCGAGTATCAGAGGGACAAGGACCTAGCCCGCTCCCAGACCGTTCTTCCAAGCGACACCAGCATCACGCTCACCCTGCACAGGCCCCTGTACCCGCCCGGCCGAATCATCCACGTGGTCCGACATCATCCGAACAAGGGAGAGTAAGTTGCAACGTTTACGTCCCCTTTTCGACTTTAACCCGCGCCGTTCCGCCCGACATCGAACCTCGAGATAGCCGTTCGTATGCGAGACAGACTTTAATCCACGATCTCTTTTTCCGTTCCCAGGCAGAAGTACGAGAGCTGCTGGAGGTACGTTTATTAGAAACTTTGTATTTTCAAGGTTGCTCTGGGTAATTGCATCTTGGGGATGTACCCGCATGCGAACCCTTGGATCTGTATTCTAGACTTCTCCTCTCCCACAGTGTCTATCGCACCCTTTTACTATCTTCTTTCAGAGACGTTACTCTATAAATGTCTTCTTAGTCGTGCATGATTGAGTCTAGAAGGATCGTGTGTCGTACCGAACAGGGTGGGGCACCTGATACCACACCACATCTACATAATATTTATGTTGCTTTCGAATTCGCGTACGTGTGACGTGAATAACAGTTACCGGGTTTACAGGAAGACGCGCGATAGATAGAAGCACTATTTCTCTCTCGAGGTTGCCGTTTCTATGTTCCCAAGGATATCGTTTCTTTTTTACACGGAACCGTATGTTTGCTCGCAACGATTCCCCTGGATTCTCTTCCCGGTCGCTGTGCTGACTGAAAAGTGATCCTTCGCGCTTGTTCAAACGCGGACGGGATGGGTATTCGTGGACGTGCAAATGGTACCTATCGCGGGACTGGCAGCTCGGTTCGTGTCATGAATTGTTAAACCAGAAATGTGTTTTATTAAAGGATAACTCAAGCACGATTAGCTTGCGATTCTATGTTTATCAAGACTCTTGTGCTCCCTTTTAGAAACTTCATTATCCAGATATGTCTGCGTGCATGTAGTCCTGGGACACTTTGTGTACAGCTGTGTTTTCCGATTCGATTCCAGGCGAATATTGAACAAACGCGAGCCAGTGTACCAGGCGTTGTGGGCTGGCCCGTGTGATTTCGACGAAGTGCTGATAAGCCCGGTGATGATACAGGACCACATGCCGGACCATATGCTGAAAGCTTTAACCAAGGTAAGCCGGATACCCGCGGTAAAGCTGGGTAATTACAAACTCTTGGAAGAGGCGATCGCCGAGCCGGATGTTACGAAGGAAGAGGACGTAGTTGCCACTGTAGAGAGTAACGGACACGCTAACGATCGCGATCCTAGTAGTGCACGAATTCAAATAGCTACGATCAGTGGCCAGCAAATGGCTGGCGAGGTGACCGTCATCGATATCGAGGTATACCACCCGAAGGATCTGGATCGCGATGATCGAGGCGGTTTTTAAACCGGCGCCGATTTGCCAATGATCGATCTCTAAGACACTTCTTCGTGACGGAGGAAACCACCGACTTGATTGTAGTTGTAGTTGGTTGATTAGTGTAGTACTTTTTTTACCACCATTAGCGTTGCCACCGTTTTCCTTTCATTTCACACTCCTCAGGATTATTTTGTAACGGAGATCGTGTGTTGTGTTGTGCTGTGTCGTTCATTCGGTAGAATAACGCAATGATATTTATGTACGATGTAAGTGATGATTGAGAGTTACCGTTAAAGGAGATACACAGCTGTTTTTACTTTGCTGCTGAAACCGATCAAGCAATTGACACGCATGCTCGTCGACACTGCATGAACTAAGTACCGTAACATTTGGCAAAGTTTATATACGTAGCTAATCGCGTAATTCTGTTCCTTTATTTCTTCTAATTACTTTCGCGATCTCTCGAGAATTTTCCGTTTCACTGTGATCGATTGCACCCAAAACGACTAAGGAAACTGTAAGTAAAGGTTACGTGGAAACTTTTAGCATAGAAGAGAAGCTGTAATCTAAGCAATGAATACGAGTAATTGATACAAACGATTGAGTATTTTTATATTTATAACATGCGAAGAACGGAATTTCCAATGGTCGTTTTGATTGCACATTGTAACAATTCAATTCTGTATAATTTGCAATGTACGTTGCCTTGGTCAATATACTTTTTACACACAAACGTGTTGTTATTTATTTGTTAAGCATTCGCTTCCTAGTTCTGTACTCGAAGCGTTAGAGACTGAATGCTAGCATTGATAACAGATACCGTGATGGGAAGTACGACATTAATTTTTTGTTTCGCCGTTTAATAATATTTTTGCTAGTGTGTCTGCTACCGGCTTCAATGTCTCGAGTTACCAGATCCCTCTCTCTTAATTTTGAAACACTTTTCTAGATGACGGGAACTGTTTCAACAGCGACCACGGCCAAAGCAAACGGCCGCTCGTCTATTTCCGCTTTGCATGACAATGAAACGTCGAATTTCTCGGATTTCAAAAGATGCAGCTGCCTATCGAGGAGACAAGCTTTAGTTTCAAGCGTAAGAAGATCTCGTACATACAAGTCGATCGAAACGGTACCGCGCTCGTTTGAAGCGACCAGAGTAACCTCAACCGTTGCGCATGCTGGTGGATATTCACGAGTGAACGCTTTCGCGCCCCGAAGTAGTCAGTTGAACTTTAGAGGCGCCACGCCCCGTTGTTCGAATGTCGTAGTCGCATTTTTTCCTGCACACGGAGCGCGGAAGAGTGAATCGAGGCGTCGAGTGCCGTGGCAATTGAACTTCAACGATCAATTAACTTCCGCCACATGGGAGGCATTCAGAATTGAACAACTGTTCGCTTCGCGCGCCGTCAATTGCCTGTGCGAACCGTTCGCAGTTGGCCCGGAACATTGAACTCGGCGCTATTGCTCGTTTCGATCGCTCCCGATCCTTTCATCCTCGCCCAGTACCGTAGAGAATTAATCTATTCACCTGTTAGCTATCTATTAGACTAGGTGTTGACGATTTGCCGCGAAGTATACCCCCCACTTGTTGCGAAAAGTAAGACCGACGACACGTTGCTCCCTCGATTCGTGGCTAACAAGCGATCCTACCAGAGGATATGTGGCTGAGGGTGTGTGGTGTGGATTAGGTGTCAGCGCGCAGAGATCGGGGTGCTGCGGAGGCTGATGCAGCAACGCATGCAACGGTTGCAGCGGACTCGGCGGTCCAATGGAGGCACGATGATCAACGCCACGTCGTGGTCCACCATCAAGGTCCATCGACGACCTTGCAAGGCCGCGACGCCGACTTCCATGCCACCACACACTCTTCTCGCCACGAAACAAGGTACATAGACGTCTTCAGGCTTCATCCGGCGTATTTTCCATAGGCTGCGCACGCCAGTAGCGTAGTAGATGGAGGAGATTTAGCGAGATACATATTTTCGCGTTGGCGACGATCGCGTCGAGAACGTTATGATCGAAACGGATAAAGTTAATCATCGCTCCATGTGTCCGCGTACTATATGTACAGGGTTTTCACTGACACTGACTTCTTTATCTTTCTATCATTGAACGTGAACCAGAGATGGGCAAAAAATTATTTGAAATAAAAATTTCGTACACAAATTTTTGTTTCAAATAATTTTTTGCTCATCTCTGACGTGAACTTACTTCAAGCGACGTGGAACGACTTCCATTGGACTTTGGCAGTGGCGGATTTAAGGAAAAAGGCCCGGGTGGCAAACGTTGACAACTGAAGAGGTAGTTTACTAAAAACCGGCTAAATGCAGTAGTACAGGAAAAAAATATAGTGTTTGGATAAAATCATAATTTTTTTTTAAGATGGGACCTTGAATGGGCCTTCTGGGTAGGGACCCTGGCCGTAATTGAAAAGTCCTTGTAGAAAACACTCAAGTACCGAAAATCAAATTCTATAGACTATAACATTATCATGGGCACGTAGAACATTTCCCGATAAATTCTTTTTTTCAATCTTGCCACTCACAGTGTTTTCTACAAGGACTCTTCAATTGCTCATTGGCCGCCCGTTAAATCCGCCACTGGCTTTTGGATTCTTCACTTTCAATATTAGATTCGCGATCTTGATTGCATTTTACGATCTCGCTATATTCCATCAATCCATTCCTATCGTTGTTTCATCGCTGCACCTGGTATCTTTGTATTCCCATCGTGGGTACGTTTGTGGAAATTGGTGTATATGGTAGAATTATTTGATGAAAAGTACGTTTGCATCGAAGCTGGATGGAATGACGAAGTGAAGTGGCGGGGGAAGGTATGAATTGAAGGAACATCACCGGTGTTAGGTCGCTGAAGAAATCTTGTGGTAACTTAAAATACTCCAGCGGACAGATCGCATTGATCGACTAACGCCACTGTCGCAGCTGCATTTGCAACGTTCCACCCCCGATTGCATTCCGTCGCATGCGATCACCCCGGATCACGGTATCTAGACACCATCCACGACTGTTCACCGCCATGTTCGTTCGAAATATGCTTGTCCCAAAGAATCAAGAGAGAAGTACGTATTGCAAGTCGACGTAGAGATTAGTTGCGCGAGATTCGTTGAACGACTCGCGGACGGGAGCAGAGAATTCATCCGTCGATCACTTGAATGGTACTTGTCACCGTCGTTCAAGCATGTGCACCACGCATCATTTAGTCCATCACGATCGCCATTCTAGACACTTGATTTTTTAGATACATCATAGCGCGATTCCGTCGCGATTTGTCGTTCGTTAATCGCATGCCATGTATCGTAACGGGGTGCTGAGCACTCGAGTGAGTTGTTCTCTGCTATCACTTGTAATCCTTCACTTCCGTTTGCAGAAATGTACAAAGTAACACTGTCTGGGAACGATAACAGATCCAAACAGATGAGCCTGCTCACTTCGTAGCGTAAAATTATGGAGCACGAGGTTGTTCACTTATTCTATGTAAATCGAGCGATGCAGTTTTAAGGCACTATAATAGGTGCGCGTTATTTTATTCTTCCTTCGTCATATTTGGCTCTGTTATTCGCGTGTCTCGTATTAATATTTAACTAATCAATGAAGATTTATCTGAGAATTTCCGGTCTGCATAATATGAATTGAATATTTATAACCACCCGTTACTGTAACGCATGGAATACAATTGCGAGAAAGCTGTATTTGTGGCACACATCGCCGGGTTGATGTTTGGCCCCCCTTGAAATTCTCTTGCGATGGCATAAAGAGCACGAATTCCGCGACTCACGTGGAAAAGCCAATGCACGGTCTATCGAACGGAGAATAGTTCAATAAACAAAGCTGTTCTTCCTCGAGACCTTCGAAGTAATAGTCGCGTCCTTCCGGTCTTAGTTAGTAGTCACGCATTATGCCATTAACTCCTCCAGTTTTGTATTTCGAACGCCGCTCCACGAGATAAGTTACATCAACTGGTTGCATTGCTATTTTTTTACGTACGCCACCGCGCTAGTGTTGGGTTAACCGTGACCACATTATCCGCACACACGGATACCACGCGGGCGATCAGCTGCGACCTAACCGCTTAATCGGATATACTGGTATCCGATTAAAGCGATTAAATCAATGGAATTAATTTATATCCCCACGTTCGGGCATCCGTTAATTCCAAGACTTATAACGAATAGTTCGATCCAGAGAATTCCCGCGCTTATTGTCCGATCGAGCTGCCCTTTTACGTTTCGAAACGCGTTTTCGAAGGTCCCTTTGAATGGTAACGGTACGGGGCGAGCAGGAAAAATGCTCGAGGGTTGCGCGAAACGATTACATGGAAAAAAAACGCGTATGGATATGTCAGGTTGTAACGACCCTGGGACCGGCGAAGCCGCAGAGGCTGGCTTCCGGTCACGCATCGTCCACGGAGGCGTCCGAGGCTCGCGAGGTCGTGGAGATCCAGGAGCTGGAGATCGAGCAGGAAATGAGAGCGCTGCTGTCCTCGTCCAGCCCCGTTAAGTCGCACCCCAGCAACCTGGCCGGGACGCCGCCGCACAGACTCTGCCTGGAGACGTCCTTCACGTCCTTACAGAGCCCCTCGGAATTCCCTCAGGTTGGCCGCGAGCTCAGCGTTGACTCCAGGGGGATACCGTGGGAGTACGTCAGCCTGGCCAGCGAATTGCTCAACACGCCCAGGGCCGACGAGAGCAAATCGTAAGAATAGCAATTTTACGTCAGGAACCACGAACCGTGTGCGGTCCGTAACGGAGGACTGGCGCCGGAGGATTCCTAGGATTAGCTTCACCGACGAGTTAGGGAAACGGAGAAAGTTCCACGAGTTACTTACGATCTCTCCCCAGATTTAATTGTGTTTAGGGGGTAACAATTTGGCAAAGACCGAGGGAACTCTCGGTTCGATTTAGGTTACGAAGTTAAGAAAAGACAGTGCGCTATGTTTTGAGACTTTAGCATTCTTGAAATGGAATAGAATTCGTTCGGTCATTCGCAGAGAATCGGAGTATCATTCTATTGAATTCGATGAAGTTCATTCACAAGCTCTCGTTCACCACTGATCGCTTACTTCACCACTCGCAGTTATCACCGCTTCAATTGTCGCGCACATAAACGATCATTGCACTCTGTCAGGTCATCGAGTACGAGGAACTCGTAGAAACTCATCTCCAGGAGTATTGGAATTTGAGAGGAACACTTTACGCCGCGTTGCTTTATTTCCATTCGCTTTGGCGGAATCGTAAAGTGTTGCTCTTCGACCAGAAGTTTCCTCGACCGGGTTCAGGAACTGTCTTAAGTGTTGCTCTCGTGTGAAGGCTGAACCGTCGGGTGGACTGGGACGATGCCTCTCGAACGGCGCCATTGGCCACCCCAGAGACCTTGTCGGAGGCGTCGAGCAGCCCGCCATCACCGGTGCCACCACCGAGGCCGATGAGGCGCACCCCGAAGATCTCGGGAAACTTGTCAACGGCGGCGGACGACTTGAAGAACAACCTTCACTTCGCTATGCTTTCGGCGAAGAACTACTTCCTGAGGGAGGGGAACAACGGCAGTAACACTAGCAGCGGCAACAGCGAGGCGAGCTACGAAAGCGCCAAAAGCCTGGCCGCTGGTCTTCCGCCGCCAGTACCGAGAAGACGGGATTCCGTGATCGTTAGAAGGTACGTACCGGATCGATCTTGGCGATTAGCAAAGCGAAACGTTTGTCTACGTAATGCGGTAAAATATCCTAAATGTCGCAGAGAGCAGAGAGTATGCACGGCTGCGTGCTGCAGGGACGATTTGTCAGAGAACTCGTCGCACAACTCTTCTCATTCCTCCAGGACGTCTCACGCGTCGAACCGAGCGCACCCAGGCTACGCGGAAGAGGAGAATGAGACAAACGGCTCCAGCTTGGACTTCTTCGAGGCGAAGGTACGAAATGCTAGTAGAAATAGAAATACAGATTAATCCGTGGCCGAGCATGATATAAAGATGAATCTTTCGTAATCGATATGACAGGGTTCTTCTGGGCAACGCGACAGCAGCAACGACGTGTTCCTCAGCGTTAGAAGTTCCCCGGAGTGCAAAGGCCTGATGGCCCCAGCCACGGATTTAGGAGCGGAATGGAAGAAGAGATTCGACCCGACGGGTATGAGCGGCGACGCTTCGTTACCCCTGCTGCGTGGGCTCTCGCCCACGCCCACGCACGGACAACACAGCTCGCCTTTCTTTAACGCGAAACGGAAGAAGTACGTGTACCCGATCACGCTGGTTGGTCGAGGTGAAAGTAGCGTTTAATTGCGGGGGATCTAGACCGATCGGGGACCATAAAGATGAGGCAGAATAAATGTAAAAATAACTTGTAGATATCTGTGCCAATATCACGTTTTCGTGTGATTGTTCAGATGCGTTTTCGTCAGCCCTCGTGCGAACGAACTTCTGAGGGATTCTAAAATTAAGGGGCCACGTGCCGTAGCCTCTTTTTATACGATCTTACGCTGCAATCTATGTACGCTCGCTGAATCTACAGTGCGAGACTAGGCGAACGATAAAAGAATCGCGTGAAAATCGTCGAGCAAGATAGATAGTCGAATTCGAACGGTGTCCACCTTTTTATCATACAGCTCTACTCCTCCTTCGTCTTTGTACAGACATTTCTTCGACGAGACAAAGTATTTTCTGATTTAGAAAATTTTCTGCCTGACGAAAGGTAAACATAAGATATACACGGAGACGATTACGTGTAAGTTAGAGATACTTACGATAAACGAAATGTGCTACATGAATGGTAGTTTACGCAGATCAAGATGCCTTGCTACTTGGGAGTAGAATCAATCTTTTTACTAGATTTCCGGACATTTACTGCTAGTTCCTGTAACGCGGTGGAAACGTACGAACATTGCACGAAAGTTACACTGGCCTACTATGCATGGATATTGTGTAATACGAGAGTTTCGAATGACACATCTTTTGTACAGATTTTTAACGGAAGCAACAAAAATACAATAAAAAGTAGCCTTATTTCAAGCTAACTTTTCTAATCATCTACATATAATTTTGCCAAATGAGTTTTAATTTAAAAACACACCAATCATTCTTTTCGTACTTTAAAAAACGATTACCACGACTTTTTTACTGATTTTTTAATAAATGCGAAAATGGGACTGAAAATATATATATATAGATTATATATGAAATGTAAGATACTTATTCGTTGAAAGAGGATCGCATTCTAAAGGATGAATAATGAATGAACCATAATTTATGTTGGCAGTCTCTTAATAGTCGAGCTGTTAAATTCATTGTATTTATGTAAAAAGTAGAAAGAATATATATGACCTATTTAATTCTAATAAATATAATATATACTTAGCGATGTATAAGTTATATAAGTATATATCTATACTTATTGGATTTATTATAAGTAATATTTGTAGAATATCGTTAGAGAAAAGTGATATATAGTAATAAAGTTCATTTAATGTAATAAGATACAATACTTTTTAAGAAATAAAAAGATGAATTCGATTCCCAGTATACACCTCTCTTGCCTCCTTCAACCGACTTGTATTATTCACTGTTAATCCAGGTAATATAAACAATAACGATTATATCAGATATAATCGTGAAACGATTGTTTTGGCCATGTCAGGAACAACGAACGTTTAATACATCATAGACATTTTAAATGATCTTTATTGCATCGCCGTTGTCCATGGCGGTGTCATAGGTTGCGGATTTTGTAAGTACGACATTACAACTGCCGATATAGACAGCATGAAACTACTAAGAATCTGTTTAGTGTCGTCGCTCACCTTCGAGTTCGCAAAGCTAATACAAGAACAATACAGGGCAACCCACGCACACCATTTCAGTCTCATCATTAAACCACACATACTAAAGATCATTCCTAATATGTTCATGTAGTCCGGCGTTGAGTTGTCGCTTGCTTGCGCTTGACTGTTGGCTGTAAGGGGTTTATACCGAACCTCTCTTTCGGGACGTCTAGGATCTGACGAACTATTCATTTTGCAAACCTGAAATTTACACACGAACTCTGTACTTTAAAAATCCTGCTCGATCTGTTATAATCTTATATTCAGATTTTAAGGTTATGAAACAATGACATAGTGTAATAAAGTCTTATATCATCGCAAATTTATATAAATCACAGTAATGCAAATGTACGTGAATTACTCACCAATATTAGGTGATTTAATAAGCAAGAACTTGTATTAAAAACACCAGTTTACATTAACAAATTAAACAGCCGATTACTGTCGTATCACTGATTCGGCTGAATATATACACTGTTATTACCTAACTTCAGATGGAATATCGATAGATTCCGAGAAATTTCGGGGATTCAAAAAAATCTCGTCTGCAATGAATAATAAATCTTCGTTCCTATTTATTGCGCATTCGCATTTTACGATTTTTATTTTATTTCCAACTTATTCAATACATTTAATATATATAAGCGCTATGTTTATTTATGAGACCAGTTGAACAATTACCGAAATTTTAAATAATTATTATGCTCCTTACATGGTACACTTTATGACTTATGATAGGCATTGAATCGATACATCGAATCGAGATTGTTTTCTACCACGTGCAATGCAGTTAAGTTGTCATGCATCTGCCACGTGCATTTACACATCACGCTTAATACGATACCTTTGCATCAAGAATCGAATATATTTTTGTACGATCGTTAATGTGAATATTATATAAAGCGAAAATGAATATAATACCGTGTACAGGTTGGGTAAAAAGAGGTGTCTCGGCTAGGGTTCCCGAAAAGGTTGATAATCGAAAGAAATTTCCAGTATTTCAATTCAATTTCATACCTTAACTTTCTATTTTCAATATTTTAGGTTCAGTTAACACCGGCAGAATTGCAGACAATTATAAAACAGACACAATCGGAATTACAGTGAGTGGTAGAGTAACTTGTGACTCTGCAATAAGCGAAAAATTTAATGATCGTAGAACCAATTTTGTTCTCTTAGAGATGCTGGAAGTGATTCAGATGAGGAGACCAAGAGAGAAACAAAGCCCAAGTTCGATGTATCCAACACCGATGAATATAACTTTGACAAATACGACGATGAATGTAGGACATAAAATTTTGTTTTCTATCAACGATCGTGTATCTTTTTCTTTGAACATTTGTCTTAACGTGTGCTTGATCTTGTAGCGGGCAGCATACATTGCAATATTGGTAATATTGCAACTTTCGGAAAAGATGGGAAAGATCCTCTCGTGACACGGGACGACGATGATTCTGAGAAAGACGACGACACTATAAAAGATGATGACAATCTTGTCTTAGTAGGACACGTTGAAGGAGATTCCAGCATTTTGGAAGTGTTTGGTTTGTATACGTCTAATTTACATATAGGTTATAATCTGTTGCCAGAAGAAACACGATCTATCACAGATATTTCGTGTTTTCGTAATTTCAATTAACTTCCAGTTTACAACGAAGCGGAAGGTTCATTTTATTGTCATCATGACATACTGCTACCGTCGTTTCCACTCTGCGTAGAGTGGCTTAACTATGACCCTGCAGATTCGAAACCAAGTAAGCGCAAAGCAATTTCAGAGTTTAATATAACACAAGATAGTATAAAGACTTAATATAAACACTTTATATTATAGGCAATTTATGTGCGATTGGTAATATGACTCCGATAATAGAAGTGTGGGATTTAGATGTAATAGATTGTTTAGAACCAGCTTATAAACTTGGTTCTAAACCGAATAAAAAGAAAAATCTGAAGCGTGTTGGGCATAAGGATGCTGTATTAGATTTAGCGTGGAATGAAAATTACGTGTTGGTATATTTTAAAATTGGTAATAAAGTTTCTTGCATTTACTATTAAAGTACAATACTGTGAACATTGCCTTTCAGACATGTAATTGCCAGTGGATCGGCTGACCGAACAGTGTTGTTATGGGATTTAGAGAATGGTACACCTGTGAATAAGTTCGCTGCTTTTAACGAGAATGTTCAGTCATTAACGTGGCATCCGCAGGAAACTCACCAGTTACTGACAGGCTCTGCGGATAAGTATGTCTATTAAGCTTCGATCCATATAAATGTTTCTTAATTACACTTCGAATGTTTATAATTCTGATGTTTACCCAGGGAGGTGAGATTATTTGACTGCAGATACGAAACAATTACAAAATCTTGGACAGCATTGGGGGAAGTAGAGAAAGTATTATGGAATCATTTTAAGCCATATTACTATTTAGTAAGTGTATTTCAAACTTTCAGTTTGGTAGTTGTAATAATGTTCACAGAATCGTAAGTTCTATTCATGAACATCGCGGAACTATTGCTTTTTGCTGCAGATAAGCACAGATAATGGATACATACAATACGTGGACATTAGGAAAGATGAACCAATATGGAATTCACAAGCTCACACGAAGGAAGTTACAGGTACATATGCATGGCATCTAAATATAAATAATACTTTACATATAAAAATTACATACGAATTTATTACATTTCGGTATTAGGTTTATCTCTTAGTTCATCGTGTCCCGGCTTTCTCGTTAGCTCTGCAAATGATGGTATCATAAAAGTATGGGATATTATTGGTATAGAACCAACCCTTGTTTGGGAAAAGAAAAGTAATCTGGGGTCTATACTATGTCTCGCGGCAAATCCAGATAATCCTTTTGTGTTCGCTGGTGGCGGTGACAATAAGTCGCACAATTTTAAAGTATTCAATTTCTTGGACATATCAGATGGTACGTTGTAATTTGTTAATGTATATCTGTAAATAATATTACAGTACTATGCTTTTTCTGTGACCTGTTATTTATTTTTGAACAGTACGCGAAAGATTTGAAGATAGGAAATGTAATGTATCAAAGGAAGATCCTGATACAAGCTTGCAACAAAGTAGGGAAAGGATGATGGATGTATCTGAGGATATGAAGTCAATGGTTCTTAACACAGCTCAGCCTAGTACAGCATCTAAAAAGAAAAGGAATAAACGAAAAGGATCAAGATATTGAATGATATGGGAATAATCAGTGATGAATTCTGCCAAGACTGCGAATCTAAGGTACTCCTGTATATTATTTGATACGAATAAAATATTAGACAGGAATATGTTCGGAAAGTCGGATAAAATTTTTGAGTGTTTATTCTTAAAACATGTAATTTATTCTTTCCCTGGAATAATTATAATATTAATCCCAACAGTATTCTCCGAAAGTTTTACAATCTGTACAACATAGACACTCTGTTCTAATCATTTACAATACACACAAAATTCAATTCTATTTTAACGCATTCCCTACACCGTGAAGGCAGTCAGTACAAATTTTTGATTTGCATTGATCCAATATCATAAAGATACAAAAGAATCATCGAATTATTTAAATAGTTTCAAGTTGTGAATTGTAAAACGATATTAAAAATAAATTATTTTGAAGCAATATTATAGTACAGTTTAGAAAGACTTTTTACAAGTTTAAAGAAGACAAGAACGTAGAAAGTGTTCCTACTCGATACAAGTGTAACATTTGTTTTATAAAAATTTATAATTTTGACGATAGCTGTGAAAAACTATTTATGAAATGGCAGCTACAAGAATTTCCTTTCTATTACAAAATCTCGGTTAATATTGCACGATTATGTAATCATTGTAATCCGTCAATGCTTTTGTTACCTGAATAATGCGGTACTTATGTATAAATAGTTGTAAAAGTATTGTTTACTTTCATATTCGTAATGTAGAAATATTAATTTCAATGACAAATTACATTTTTATATTTCAATTTAACTGGCATACAAGTATTTTACATAAGTTTGAAAGGAATTGGTTCTATAGTGTTTTGTAATTTCGCATAGTTAGAAAATAATCTTGAACATTCGTGGTCCTCATAGTTGCAATAAAATTTTCTGTGATTTAATTCGACAATGCTATTTACTATCTGGTAACATAAAGTGTGTAAAAATAAATATAAAAAGAACTATAAATCACAGTTATAAGTAATTGGGCAGTTACTAATATGTGCCAGTATAGTAGCCTTTACGTTCTATTCCGATACCACGATTAAGAAAAGCTTTTCACTGCGCGTTCCAAATATATTCTTTGTATAACATATACAAAATAATATGTAAATTGGTCGAATATTACTTGCTCTATAGAGTCTATCTATTGTAGTGTCATTAAAGTATAGGGGAATAAAGTACATGAAAGTTATTTTTGACGTGTTTTAATAAAAATTATGAGCAGTCAAAATAAACGAATCTTGTTGTCGGACACAGAATCAAATACTACGTAAAATATATAAAACTGTGTATCACTTATTTCATTTCGTTACGTTACGCACTTTAACTGCATAATCTTTCGTATGTACGATCTAGAAATTACCGCATTAGTGAAATTATACTGCTATGAAAGTATAAAGCTTGGAACAAATCAGATGTACAGATAATTTGGAATGGGATAAAGGTATATACGTACCAATGCCAGTTTCTCCATTCGCTGTCACAGTAAATATTAAATAAACAAGTTAAATAACTCATATTATACATAAATGAGTTCTTTAAAACATTCTAATTAACAATAATCTTACAACATGCTTTCTGGCAGTGGTGTTATAGATTCAATGAAAGTCACGTGGACATTATTATGTCAGCAATGGATAATATCAAATTCCATTCGCAATATTAATGCATAGGATGCATTTGGTACAGTCAGTATCGTATAAGTAGAATAAGTAATGTCCGAAGTTGCACAAATAAAATTATCTAAAATATTCAATGAAATATTAGAAACGTAATTTAGAATACTGTCCGACTACGAAATAAATAACGTTAAGTACAACTTCACTTGACGCATCTGGGTATGAAACGGACAATTTTGATGCCGGTATGAAACAACAATATACGACATACGTATTATTTCATATTGGAGTCATGAAAATTCAATGATTCCACTGATAGCATAAAACGTCTGACCTCATTGAATATTATGTAACCTGCAACACAGACAAAATCGTTCTTTTTGCCCACAGAATGTACCATAGTCCATAGAGATTGACATACATTGTATAATATATTAATTAGATTAATTCATACACATATCTGATATAGCGCATTGAGCTAAGCATCAGTTCCTATATCCAAACTTCTAGAGTCTTGATTAGAATCATGCTGGCTTCCATTCTCAGATGAAGCACTGCTAGATAAACCAGACTGATCTGAACTTTTTTTCACTTTGGGCTTATACTCCGTAATAACAACAGTAACGTTATTTACTGTCACTTCATTGGTTTGAGCTGTACTACGATCTATATTTTTAAGACGAGGTGGGTGCCTATTTTTGCGTCTCGGTTTGTCCAATTTACGGTCTTTCTCTTTACCGCTACTAGCTGTACTACCTCCACATCCACCTTCCTTTTTCCCCGGCTTCAGAAGTGGTACATACTGTTGCTGTGCCACCTACAATCGAACGAGTGTTTAAATAAAAATTCATCGTCTAACTTGCGCTTAAACATTCAACAATAGATTCGTAAAATGTAGGCAAAGATTGTAGCAGAATGTTATAACATTGCAACCTGTTGCGCCACAAGTTGGGGATTAATGCGGGGTTTCCGCGTAGAAGTTCCTTTACGGACGTCACACATGAGGCACTTAAATGCTTCTGCGGTATTCCTATACGTGCAGACACTGCAGTCCCAATAGTTTTCTTCCAAAACCTTCGCCTGACGTTTTCCACTTCCCGAATGGTTCATTGTTCATGAAACTCAGTAGTAGAACACTGTACCTTCTCAAAAGAGAGTATACCTTCCTACTCGTGCTTTCAGCCTCATTAAAACTGATTTTATGAACACTGGATACTTTATGACAATCAGATTGCTCCGTAAGAGCAACAATAAAGATATGCAATAAAGATAATCGACAATTGTCTAAAATAATATTGTGTGCATCAACTAAACAAGATACACAACTGTTGAATATATTCATCTTTGCTACATAGACCACCTATATTTCTTTGATGTATCATCCTGATGTACATTTTTTACAATGTATCTAAAACAAATGAGAAGTAAAACAATTTATTACGTGCGACTGGTACTATCGAACCAGCGACTCCGTTAACGGTAAGTGGACGGTGGCTCTTAATTTAATTTGCGAATAATAAAAAAAGAAGCGTATATTATTGCTTATCATTAGTTAACAGATAGGGCGTGTGAATAATCGTGTATATTGCATTATGTAAACAATTAAATAGATTTGCTAAAAGAAATGTTTAATCGAAATAACGAACAACATTAGATATTTCGTATACTTACCGATTGAAAGTGCCAATTTATGGAACTTTTCGTGCAACAAGGGTTATCTGTCTTGTTTTATTTTATGTACTATAAATTTTCACTGTTCCACTTGGAGGGCCGATATTTTTATTATATATCCATGGTAACGTATAACTCGGAAATAGCACCTCCGAAATGTTTGGATACTTTTTATATTGCAAGGATCCCAAACATTCTTTTCCCTAATGAAACAGATGGGATTCCTGACTTGCATATAAAAGTAGCATTATTACACATATACGACGTTCTCCTTGACAGTATTATCAGTGTACTCCACGCGCGTACACTAAACACTCTGGCACATTTACAATCAGGATATTCTTTCGGGCCTTCGTGTCATTGTGAAATGATTGCTTTCAACATTAAAGCCAGTAAAAAATCAGCTAACTCCAAGATATTGACAAACAATCCGCACTGCTGTTCTGTTCCTCTATCGGTCGAACAGCGGAATGTTGAATGCGAACCAAAATACTGTTCGGTTTGGCAACATTGCCCGTGTCCAGTATCGTATCGCAAAATAAAAAGACCCTTCCTTGGACGTTTAGTGGAAGCAAATCTACGATATAATGCTTAAAAACGTATTACATATTATAGTCCCCGGAGGAAAATGTTCGAGTACCGTGATAATCAGTGAAAATATGAGTTACTGCAGATATCACTGCAAACTGATCATCAAACGATCATAATTATGAGCATTTGCAAACGAACAGTTTTGCAGTCGAAAAAATGTTGACGTGAAGAATTTTTACTTGTTGTAACTTAATTTTACCAGGAATTTCGCGCGACGTTTTACATACTCTTTTATTTATTAATGACGCGATGAAAGAATGATCGGTAAAATAGAGCCGTCGGATTAACTTACGCACGTTCCTGAATCTTTTAAAATAACGTATGAATTAAATGATATGTACGGCGGATGTGACAGTGCCGAACACTGTGGCTGATAATCCCAACCGCTAACTGGGTGTTTTTTTTCTTTCACTAAGTTTGATAAAAAAAAATAGCGCAACATATGTAAATGTAATTCCGTAGGAAATTAATAGTTTGTTAGGCCAAATCGGATTAGGTGGTATGGTATGTAACGTGTCTGTTTACTAGTATTCATATTTACTGTAAAAACGAATTTTAAGGTTAACAAATATAAACAAAAATCTAAGGATAATGTTACGTTTTTCCGATATAGAAACATATTGTCACGCGATATGTTTCTCTTTTCTATTAAAAAACCTGTGAAGCATATAATAGGGTGCGTTAAATGACCTCGAATGTAACTGTAAAAAACTTTATATATTAGGATACACATATATCGGATGGAATGGATAAATCATGGGATCATCCGTGGACTACCGAAGAGATGAGAACGAAAAGAAGAGAATGGAGTCTGGCAGGTGACGCAGGACTTCTTAAGCACCTCCAGCAATTTTCTGAGGTACTACTCAAATCTGTGACAGAATTTTCTTCTTTACTTAACATATCGGTGGTGCGAGTGGATGATTTACATTTGTTTGTAATACTTTCTATAGAATGTAATGTCAAGGGCGAACAAAACGGAAGAAGCGTTGGATTCGTTGACAGCTCAGCTAAATGAAACAGCAATACTTATAGATAATGTTACTAATACATCTTTAGCTTTGGCTAATACTCAATTTATTGAGAGCCGTGTACAGGAAGATGATGTCGAGATCGAGAGAAAAGTTGAAGCTTCTATGCAGGTAGCTAAAGGTTATAGAATACAAAATATTTTAAGTTTAAGTTAATATTCTGTAAAAGTGCCAATTTCTCTATAGGAGCCTAAAGATGAAGACTTAGCAGCAGCGGATTTAATAACCAGTGTGAGCGAGAGCATAAAGAAAGGCCTAAGTATAATGGATGAAAAATATAAGAAGATGGAGTTTGTCGATAGCGATAGCGAAGAGGAGGAAGAAGAAGAAGACAATAGACTAGTATTAAGGTAGATAAGTCTATCGCAGTGCTTTCATTGCAACAACGATGTTCTGAAATGTTTTATAATGAAATTTTAGTGTCTTACTGGGGCCAAATAATCCATACCAAGATCGGCCTTTACCTTATGTTATCGGCTCCGAGAGGTGGAAGAATTCGAGTAAAATTGGTTTGGAAAGTAGCAGCAACAGCGAATCGGAGCAAGTAGACGAAGAAGAGGAATCGAAAAGTGACGATGTGGATGATGATGGAGCAGACCTTAGAGAGTTTAATATGCATACTACTCCGAAATCCAATAAAGATGAAAAGTTACCTTCTATGAGTGAATCAGAATGCAGTAAAAGAAATGATTTAACATATATGAGCAATGATAATATAAATGTAGTTAGCGAAAATAATGTGCATTCTGCTTCCGAATCAATTACTGCTAATGATAATGCGCCAAAGGTTTTTATAATTTATATTTCTTCTGTGATTTACACATTGCGCGCCTTAATGCCATAAAATATTTGTATTATTTCCTAGGTACCATTATCAAATGAGTCGGCACCGAATTTTGCAGAAGAATTAGCAAAGCGATTGAGCACAGTTCGACAAGCACAAAAGCCAGTTATTATAGATGAGAAGAGTGATGCAGCGATAAATCGACTTAAAGGTATTTTAATGAGACCAATAATTTGTATTATTTGCCAACATTCAGCTATTATTATTCCCTTCAGATGATTTATTTACACCAGAAGGGGATGAGAATGCTACAACTGATAAGTCCAAAACTATATTCAGTGGAAATAAATTTTTAACTGACCAATCCTCAGAAAATTTATGGAAGGACAAACCCATAAAATCGTACGATAATAATATAATACCCGCCAGCATTGATATACCACCTCCCATTAGTACAGTTTGTATGTTCCTTTTAACTTAAATTTCCTGCTGTATGTTCGATTAAATTTTTCCAGAGAGTCTTTAACGAAAATCTGTATTTTCAGCTACAAAGCCGAAATCTTCCATCGATGATCTATTCTCTGACGCTGACTCGGAAGATTTTGACGATATTTTCTCGTCGAAGAGCACTGTGAAAACAATCGCGAAGAATAAACACCCGAATGTTGGTAATTCGGTGAATACAGAAAATGCACGGAAAACCTATTTGGACATCGTAGTGCCAGCGGCTACCAGTACACCGGAAACTAATGCAAATACCAACAACTTGTTTAGCGACGACGAGGATGTTGGCGATCTTTTCGGGACGCCTAAAAATCAACCGCCAAGCAAGAAAGTAAGATTCAAGTGTTATCCGCAAACTTGTTAATATAGAGCTTTACCAAGCTTTCCAGCGATACTATGCAATTAACGTTTATTGTTCAATATTTTAGAAAGCTGCCGAAGAGGTATCGATACCTGGAAATATTTTGAACGCAGACGTTGAAAATAAATTGTCAAACAGGGTATCGAGAACTCAGTCAACCGGATCCTCTGGCAGTGACACATCAGGGAATTGCGAGGGTAACCAGGAACCAGTGCGTGGTACTTCGCGAAATACTGTTTCGAACGATAATATCAGCGATCGAAATTCAAATGCTGCCAATGGAAGCACATTCAGTAGCGGGATATCGATTCAACCGCCGAGTATTAACGCAGAAAGTTTGAGTATAGGGTGAGTTATTATCATTTTACAAATTTTCTTAATTAATATTGGACTAGATACAAGCACTTCGTTAATAAAAATAAGGATATATTTTAAAGTAAAAATTTACTATATAAATCTTGCCATCTGGTATTCAGTTTTATATTTATGAAACGCCAATAAGAATTAAAGTTCCCTTCGTGTTTCACGCATACAAGAACACGTACGCGTGCCAAATACTCAAAATGTCATTGAATTGATGACCCAAACATTAGTCATCCTCCATTGCGTTGTAGTGATTGTGTCGACTAGATACGCGAGCTTCAAGGCGAGCCTCTCCAGTTTAAGTGTATCCCACCGCGCGCCTGTATCTCGTACGCGTCTGTTTCATCGTAATTTTTTTTCATTACATTTTTTTTTAACTATTTATATCATATCAAGTAAGTGTAATACGGTTTCGGCTCATGGTCCATATTTATTTAACTGTGCACTCCATAAATGAGATTCTGTTCTGCATGAAATATCGATCACTTGCGACTGTCGGGTTTAGTCTTTACAAATTGGTCCTCCGCAGCATTCAGGGTAAGGTTTGCTTAAATCATCTTGACGGTATCCAATGTGCTTTCCTTCTGCACATTCGTATGTTCCACATCTAGAAAATTTAATCGCATCTTAACACGCACCGTTTAATTACTGTCGATTTATTAACTCTATTTCATTAACGTGTACTGACGTTGAGCGGCGTAATACATATTTGATTCCGAAGGATCGATCGTGCGAGATGAAAGTCTCATCTTGTGATCAGGGCCGCATTTATACTTTTGGACGCCCTAGGCGCAACATCATTATGAAGCCTCACAAATTTTTCAGCTACCTCTAAGGTTTCAAAATGTGGCCTCATAGATACTGATGCCATTGTTTGCGCCTAGTGCGCTTTATGGTAAATGTAGCCCTGCTTCTGATCTGACGCGATATGTGAAACGTAAGGGGGAAACGGGCACTGGTTAAGTAGACATCAATTTACAATATTCGAATCACATAACTTACCCAACCGCAGATATGGTGTGTCCATCTGGGTGATGGGTAACGCGTGCGCAATGATTCTGCAATATCTCCTCAGGTCCTGTTCGTCACAAAATTTATAATTATATATGCAATGCTTCCGTCGATTACATTCTAAAATTAAACTTCGTGTTGTGATATCGGACGAAAGATATCCTCTACTATCACTTTGTGTATCAGTAGAAGCTTAATCGCCCCAATAACAATGAGACGCAAATAAATTATTGCATTGAAAACTTTGTCGCTAAGAGTATTCGATATATTCTCTTTTTTTTGCAATTCGATATATCTCGTGATCGTACGTATGTTTTTCGATTACTTCTTGATCAACAGAGTGTTTCTCTAAAGTAAGTAATAGGTCAGGTAGCAAGGTCAGGTTGCAAAACAGACCTACGATAATAATATACCTTTCGCTTCCACAAGTAAGCACATTGCCACAAAAAATGTCCACAAGATGATGTTCTTCATATTGACTTCTAATCTCGTATGGTTTGAGTTCTTTGATTTTCTGGCACTCACTCATGCATCGGGTCTTCGGATTTCTCTTTTATACCTAGACTTCTCCTCTTATCTTCGTTGACCTTTACTATAATCTCTTGCCTCTCTAATTCTTAATGTAGATATTTTGTAAGTATCATGCATATATTTGCACTATGCCGTGGTATCCTCGCAAAATCAATCAGTCGAAAGAGTGTTACAGTAATTTAGCTCCTCCGTTTCTTAACTAATAACTACCTCCCCCCCCCCCCCGTAAATGGAATATTTACCGCGACCAGTAATTTACGCAAATTCCATAAAGTGCACCGTTAAAGCATGATGATCGTTGTTCATACCCACAAATTATTATGTAAATATATCTTATCAAAGTCCACTGCCGTTTGCTTCTTTTTTTCTTGTGGTGTTGGAATTTCCATTTATTTCTACACGGTAAAAATAACGATTAGTTGCTTCGATCAGTGGTTTGGCGTGTTATCTTGTAGTTTTCCGTGTTTCAAAGTTCATCGTTGTTTTCAGTGTCGATTTTCAGCCGCAGATGACGTCGACCCGCTTGAAATCGGAGGAGATTTATCGCGAAAGAATTTTGAGCGACAGCCTCTTCACAGCGCGTTCTAGGAACCAGGCCAATGTCAACCTGAATTCGAACTTGACCGGCAATCTGCCGCAGGAGGAACAGAAGGAGGACGCCTCCTCCGTGCAGCAGGACGATGTGTTCGAGAACGATCACCTGTTCGGCCCGCCACCCTTACCGAAGGCAGATTCGAAATCAGCGAAGTCGAAGGAGTTGTTACTGTTCGACGACTCCGACTCCGGCGACGAACTGTTTTCAACGACCAGTTCGGGCTCGAGGTCTCAGAAGAGTAGCGACTTTTTGACGACCGTCCCTCAGCACCCGGACAAGGTCAAGATTACGCAACGAGGTGGCCTATTCGACGACGAAATCGATATATTCGGCAAGAAAGACTCGCCCGATGTCGACATCTTCGGCATCGTGTCGAAATCGACGTCCAAGGAGGAAAGTAATCTCGCGAGTCGGAAACTCCCAGGTATCTCTGAAAGCGATGGTCTGTTTGGAAGCAACACCCGCGACGCAGCGCCTAACAATAATAACGTAGAGAAACGGCAGAGCATCCCGCCGAAGGAGATCAGATTGTTCGACGACGTGGAAGATATCGATGACGGAGATCTGTTCGCCACGAAACCCATTAAAACCGAGGCGAGGCCTGAGTCCCGTATCTTCAAGGACGACGACGAGGGTAACTTGTTCTCGGCGAAGGAGACGTTCGACGCGAAGCCAGCATTAGGAAACGCTAAACAACCAGTAGGAACCAGCGAATTGGGGACAGATATCGTGGATCGAGATGCGTCCACCCGAAAAACGAAGAGAAAGGGTAGCGACATTCTGTCGGGCAACGGGTTGTTCTCCTCTACCGTTGTTTCGCACGGATTAGTCTTCGAAGATGACGATTACGATGACTTGTTCAGCGATAAGAGTGTAACCACGGGGAAGAGGAAGGGAGATGAGAAATCGGTTCCAGAGATAAAGGTGGATACGAAAGTCGAGGGATTATCTGCTAAGGACAACGAAGCGCCAGTTGCTCCTGATATCATTGTAGAAGATCAAGGAGCCAGTGTTAGCACGTCGAGTAAAGTGGACCAACGCAGCGAGAAAGATGCGCGTCGGGTCACTTCTCAGGGAATAGACACCGCAGGGAATGCTGAGAGTGAACCAAAGAAAATCCCACCGAAGTCACTGGACATTCAGGCAGCTGTGTCGTCATCGCCGCCCGAAGAAAGCGGCCAGGCAGCTCGACGCACGGTTTCCGGTAAAATCAAGAATCTAATGGGGAGAATGGGCGATCTGAAAATACTCTCACCGATGGATACGCCACCGTTGTGGAGACGCAGCGAGGAGAAAACAGACGAAGAAGATAGCAATGCGGACAGAGATAGCGATGACGGCGGGTGTGTTAGTACCCAAGGTTACAGCTCACCTCCAAGTGCATCTGGTAACGTATACTACTTGCAAACGTATATTTCTTTGTCCCTTATTGTATGATATTTAAACGATAATGTTACGTTTGGTCTGCATGTTTCTTTTTATAGAAGACAGTACTACCCAGAAACAGTCCCTGCAGTCAACAGTTTCGGGGGAAAGTAATGTGGAGAGCGCCATTAGCTTCGACGAGCCTGCTCAAGTGGAAACGTTGTCCATTGCCGCCTCGAAGGTAAATATTGTAATCGATAAGTTTATGATTATTCATTTCTATTGAATTTACATGTCATTTTTTCAGACAAGAGTTAGAATACAGGCCAAACGTCGACCCCAGAGCAGGCACGCGCGGAAATCTGCCCTCAGACAAAGCGGAATCGATTTTGATACCGTGGACGCCGCGGGTAATCATTCCCAAGATGAAGGACATCGTAGCAATCAATTATCGAATACTTTGGGCAAAGAGCCCACTAGTTCTACAAATCCTAATACTCTGCACACCGTTACCGCGACTTCTGATCGTTTAGTACCGCCATTGGCGAATGATAATCTTCATCGAATAGGCGATGCTAATATTTCTTTGGCTGTGGACGATAAGTCTGAGCTTGGTAGCATAAGCAAGGAAAGCTCAATGAGCGCCAATAAAAACACACTGTTATCACCCTCCACCGACGAAGAAGATTTATTCGACGTACCGCCTGATCTACCCGAAGACCCGCAAAAAGAAGACACTCTGTTCGGTAGAGCGCCAATTCTTTCGCCAGTCGAGAGGGTTCTTGAAAAGCCACCGACTAATTCCAAGTCGTTGAAAGACACGCATATTAGAAAACCTGACAGTGCAGAGTCAGCTGCGGAGAAAGGCACGTCGGTTGATAAAATTGGTAACGATACTAACCTACAGACTGAAGCTAACAATGATTCTAATACGAAGGCTGCGGCTTCAGCGGCAGGTGAGGAAGACAATAAGCGAGATAGCGCTGAATCCATGTATGAGTCGAAAGAAATGATCGATCCGTTACGAGATAGTAGTCACGATCCCCTGAAGGATCCGAGTTCGCTGTTTGCATTCGTCACGAAAACGCCATCCCCTGAAAAGGGTAAAAATTTGCTGTTCGCCGAAGATGACAGCCTCTTTTCCAGCGGCATGAGGAAGTCATCCGAAGAACAGACTATGGCGAAGCCAGGCTTGAATTTGTTTGCTGACGACACGGAGGGTGATCTGTTTTCAGTACCTTTGGCTAAACCTGTGAAAAAACCTTTGAAAGATGCGAAAACTATCCTGTTCGACGATGATGATCAGGACGACGAAGATGATAGCTTGTTTGGTTCTATTGCAAAGAAGTCAACGGTAAAGCCTGAACCCGAGAAGAAGAATGCCGCGCAACGGTCTCGAAAGAAAATAAGCTTGCTCGATGACGGTGACGACACTAATCTGTTCTTCGAGCAGTCTGAGCAATCGCAACAGTCGGACTCGGGGAGTATCCGGGAGCAATTGAACAAAAGTGATGCTTTCGCGAGTGTGACCGAAGCTGTGAAGACATCGCATATTACAGACATCTTAGCTGATCAATCTAGCGGCGAGGATGACATCTTTGCTGTGAAATCTATACCGAAGAAAGTGGTCGCGACGAAATCTTTGTTTCCCCCCGACGATGACGACGACGATAGCGGTAATATTTTTGGGAAGAAATTTTCTACGACTGAGCCACAAATGAAGTCAACGGAAACGCGCGCGAACGTAAAAAAATCGATTACGAGGGATCTAAAAAAAACGGCCGAAAAGATTGGCGAGGATCCTTTAAGTATTTTACAAGACGATTAAGTATATGATTGTGAAATAAGTGTTAAAGAAATCATGCATATATTTTATTTCCACTCGCTCTCGAATAGCCATTTTCCTGAAATTTATTTTAAATTATGATGTATTAAACGTTGTCAGATTGATTATGGAAATAACAATGGAAAGAAGTATGCGGTACTAATTGTGTGTAAATTAGGAGAAAAAAAAGGAGAGAGAACGCTGTGCGTTACAGATATAGGCACTGTGCAAAGATAATGGATGGGGAAAATTCGTTGTATATGATATATGTTCGTTCGTGTTTATTTTTTCACGGAGAAAAATTGCAAAATTATTGGGCCATTCCACGACAAGTCAATCGTCATTGTTTCAATGGTTTTAAATTTATTGAAAAACTACAGCCCGTCAAAGTTTGCAATTTTTGCCCATTTTTGCAAAAACAGGCGCTATAAATAAATTCGCATCTCCAAAACTATGAATCGCACGAAGTTCGTTCTTCAAAAAGGATTCTTGTTTTCCAAATATTCCTTCTAGGTCTTGTTAGAGATTGCGCGGCGATCCATTTCAGGTAACAAAGTCATGCCACTCGCGCGATATATTATTCAAATGACGTGTACAAACGAAATCGGCAGGGCCATGAGCGCATAAAAGTGGCCGGTTTGCTATGGAATGGCCCATGACTTATAAAATATATAAGCAAGAATATTTTACAGTATTTTTCCACGTTCACTCTCCCTGAATAGAGGTACTAGGAGTATCAGATCAAGATAGAAGAATTTTCATTGAACATCGAGAACAACGAACAATAGAATATTACACAAATGACAAATGAGATATAGTAATAGACATTGCTTGATTTATTATAGTATTCAACCACTTCGCATAATTAATCTGCAGGCAGTGCTTTACGCGTATGATGTTATATATTTTCTGTATTTATATGTAGTTTATGCTGTATGTATATTTTCTTTGTTTATATTACACATTACACCATTCCATAATGTATTGTATTGTATATACTGTATCCTTTTCCTGAAGCATGTATCAGTACAAATAAATTGATAGAATAAACGTTATATACGTTATATTTGTGATGTTAATTCGATGGTACAAAATTTCTAATCGATCCCCATCTATTTCTCATTGAATCGTTACCATCTTCGTTAAAATGAAATCTTATCCACTGAAATTGATAATGATATTGAAAACATTAGGAAGTCTATGTTTTTGATAATACAAGTAGTGACAATATAAAATTTTGATAATACCTCCATCTGAAGGGAGGAGGGCATCAACCCGTTCGTTAAGCTAAACGAATATACTATAAACAAATAATCGTATAATTTGGTAAAATTCTATTATTTCAGGCGTTTATTCTATCAAGGTGCAGCGAGACTTTTTTTGCCAATAATTGCTGAATGGAGGCAACCGTTTAATTGCTTCATCATTCATACTTCCTCCTTAAATAGTAAATGTCACATTTGAAAGTAGTTTTCTATTGTAATTTCAATGATTGTCCTGAGCTATTAAGTACTATCCGAATTAACATAAAGAGGTAGTCACCTATGCGTGTGTTAGTGTTACATAGTGTACATGTGAGGAAATGTATATTTTTAAAGCTATTGGAACAGGATCGGAACTCTACGCAGTTGAAATTCGTCCGTCGTTGAATCCGCATCGACGCATCGCCATTTCGCCGTCCGTTCAGAACAGGTGTGATATAAAAACATTTATTTTTTTATCATTGCTATAGTCTGGTGCTACATAATTGCGACTGGCAAAAGGTTTCTAATAATTATAAAAATTGAAATTAGATAAATGGACTTAGAACTTTCTCAAAATACTGCATACTGTTATATTACATATCGGACATGTCAATTACGATAATACAGTTTTAATAATTTCTGACCATACTATTGAAAAGAATGCATAAAAGGCAATATCCTTCAAAATAATAGACTTGCAAATAACTTTTATACTTTTTGCATACATAATATATATATGTTTCCTTTTTGCATTACCTGTCGTTTTTTACTGTTTCTGATGCTGGGTATACCGACGGTCTGAGGGCAGCCCGTTCACGTGATACTTACTCGAAAAGAAATTAAAAAGAAAAAGTTGTTTCTCTACAGACGCGAATAATTGGGAACGTTCACTTTGAATAATTTCACTCTGGATGATTCTCGATTCAAGGTTGATCCTTGACAGGTATACAGGCTGAGTGTTATCGCCGAATACTTGATAAATCCCACAGTTTTTTTCGAAACCGCACGAATGTAGCGCGCACAGATGTGTACCACCATTCAATTCAACACGAATCCATCAAATTCATTATTAAGCGATTATTACACTAAAGTGCGTATATTCATTGAAACTAACAGGTACACGATCAAGATGACTTCAGAAGGAAGTAATGCGTATATAGATGATATATCGTATCAGTGCGATGATTCACCAGTTTTAAATCCCGAAAAAAGCAAAATCGCCGAATGGTTTGCTCATACTAATGTTTTAGTAACAGGAGGGACAGGTTTCCTGGGCAAGCTGATCGTCGAAAAATTACTAAGGTACGTTTCCTTCAAGGATATATTCAAAATTCCACTAATCCTTCGCGACCGAGCGTTTTTATATTATTCTGCTATGTCGCGTAAACCGGAAGGGATCGGTATTTTACCGTATTAATATGATATTATACCTAAAGAAAAAAAAAGTTCTCTTCTATATACGGGTCCGGATTGCAATTGTTATTTAAATTGATAACTATACACCTTTGCTGGACGTGTTTTGAATCACGTAATAATTTCGATAGATAAAGTAGAAAAAGTGAACATTTTTCGATGCGTCACATCCTTTAATAGCTTGTAACACGCGTCAGGCTTGCGTTTAATGATCAGTTCAAAAGGTACATCCGGTGTTTGTAGAGTAATGTGGTTGTGCTTACAATTTGAATGAATTAACGTACGATTACGTTGATCAAATGACTTTCTGCGAAAATAAAAAATGAAATGTTTGAAGGACAGAGAATTCACCGTAGAAAATTGGAAATCCGGGAGCGCAGTAAGAACGATTTCTTGCCAGCGTTTTCAATAACATACCAGCCACCGGCGTATTGGGAAACATAATGACGTATTTTTATAACGCTTTTCGCACTGTCATCTTCCGCTATTAATGTCATCGCCCTTTGACAGTAACTTATTTGCGTAGTATAATTAAAAGGTGGATATACATAAGACGAAGAAGGAGTTGCGTGTTTACATTTCCACGTGCTAGATCATTATGTGTTAGATCATAATTTTTTGAAAATTGAGAAGCTAGAAGGATTAGTATACTAGGTGACGTTTTTCATCGTTTTAAAAAAAAATGCAATTGGTCGGAATAGCGAAGAAAATAGTGAAGGTCGCTTTTTTCAACTTTTTTATCTGATCCTATAATGAAAATTTAAAAATCCCGTTTGTAGATTTAGGGGGTTACACACACCTAGGTAGAATGATCAAAACAATCGATTTTTCCGGGAAAAAATTATCAAAGGAAGGTCAATTATATAGCTCCGGAATCGACGATTTTCTGTAAATGCAAAAACAAATTATCTCACATTAACCTGCGCCTTAAAGTTTAAACGCTGCTTTCTCGAAACTACGTTTTTCAAATCGGTGCCAATGATATTTAAAAAACTACTGAACCGATTTGAATGAGACTTGGCACGATTATTTCTCACGTCAATATCTAATCTTTGTCATACGGATTTTTGTATAATAACCACAGTTTGCAACACTGATGAAATTTGTCTGAGAAATTGCATTACGGGGTGGAATTAAAGTTCAAACACTCATATTGACACTGCAAACTCCTTACGCGACGATCCTGTTTTTTCAACAACAGTTACACGGTGAACAAGACGAATTATCGTCATTTTTTAAAATATTCTTTAAATTATAAGCTTTTATACGTAGAAAAATTCATAAAAACAGTCCGCCCTTTTCACAGTCCTAGGTGTATATAATTCCTTACGCAAGTTGTATACATGTTGAAAATTTCGTCGAAATTAACGGGATTTTTAAATTTTCATCCCAGGCCCAGTTAAAAAAGTGGAAAAAGCGACCTTGACTATTATCTTCGCTATTCCGACCAATTGTTTTTTTTTTTAAACGACGAAACACATCACCTAGTAAACCAATCCTTCCAGCTTCTCAAAAAGCTCAAGTCGTTTGGACCAATTTTAAAAAAGTTATTCTGTTTTAAAGGGTGTCCGAATATTTGTGTAATTTACTGTATGTACCTATATATTTATAGATCCTGCCCCGCTATTACGAGAATATATGTGATAGTAAGGCCGAAAAAGGGGAAAAGTCCAGAAGAGCGGTTTAAAGAGAACTTCGAAGATGCTGTATGTGATATACTGATACATATGAAGTTGTGTAAGATTATGATGTATAATTATTATATACACGCTATTGTGATCAGGTATACGATAGATTGAGACGCGAGCAACCGAATTTTCTGAATAAGGTGGTAATGGTGGAGGGTGACGCGATGCAAGAAGATTATGGTCTGTCACCGGAAATGAAAACGATGCTGATGAATACGAATATTATTTTCCATGCTGCTGCGACCGTTCGATTTGACGAGAAGATGCGCCCAGCCGTGAACATTAATGTGAAAGGCACAAGATACTTATTACTGCTCGCAAAACAGATGCCGAACATAAAGGTAGATCGGAGATCTTTTAAAACCATTCGTCAAACAATTGAACTAATCATTACACTTAAAAGTGCATTATAAAATATATTTTATACTTAACACTAAATCCCGAAATCTATCTACAGGCATTCGTACACGTATCAACTGCATTTTCGAACTGTATACATAAATACATTGATGAAGTACACTACAAACCACCTATCGATGGCGATAAGTTAATATCGTTGTTGGATATCTTTGATGATAAAAAACTTGACGAAATCACTCCCATGTAAGTATTAACTGAATACTTTACGGAACACGATTTTGTGAATAAGAAAATGAGGTAGCTATGACTAAACATAATCTTTTCATTTTCATAGACTGCTCAAAAACTGGCCCAACATGTACATATTCTCTAAAGCAGTTGGAGAAAGTATTGTCGCAAAGTATAGCGAAGGTATTCCAACGTGTATCGTCCGACCTTCTATTGTTTTATCAACAGCTGAAGAACCACTTTATGGATGGACAAATAATTTATATGGAACTACAGGGGTAATTATAGGCGCAGGTCTAGGTTTGTTGCATACGCTACATTGTATGCCAGAAAACAAGGCGGAAATGATACCAGCTGATTATGTAGTCTCTACTACAATTGCTGCTGCTTGGGCTACTAGTAATAGGTAAGTATTTAATTTTGTCATTAGAATTTCTTTTTATTAGAGTAGGGTTGACTAACTGGTGACTCACGAGCCACCGGGGGCACCTCCGCCTTGCTGCCACGTTGAACGAACCCCTCCATTTCTCCCAGACTATTACGATCGCAGTCAAAAAGAGAAGGAAAGAAGGAGGAATCGACTGCGATCGTCAGAGTCTGGTCGGTATGGAGGGGGGCCGTTCAGCGTGGCAGCAAGGCGGAGGTGCCCCCGGTGGCTCTCGAGCCACCAGTTAGTCAACCCTGTATTAGAGGAAGTGCAGTATATTTGGAATACCAGTTTGTGTAAGACGAATAAAAAATTACAGCAGCGGGTGGGAACAAATAAAATTGCATAATATCATAGGGAAACTAATAAACTTTTATATTTCAAACTTCCAGTACTTAATAATAAAAAACAAAAAGTAACTGAAACTTTGGCCTAAATGAAAAATGACAGCAAGTATCGATTTTGTTAAGGTGCAGGTAATTTGGAATACCGGTATTCCAATGTACCTTTACTTTATAAACTTAAAAAAAACATGTAGATAATAAAATTATCATTACCCCTATTTAATCTACGGCGTTACAAATTAGGTACCGTTAGTAGTGTATTAGATACGTCGGTATTCTAAATTACCAACAGTATTCCAAATATGCTGCACTTCCTCTACCTTCCTGCGTTATTAAATATATATATTTATATATAATCTTTGTTATTGAAACGAAAAAATGGAGTAAGATGCTTTTCACTTGAAATGGAAAAATTTTGGTTTATTATAAACAGAAAATAATGAAAAGATCGTGAAACTAGTATTATGAATTTAAACTATAGATTAATAAATTTTTTAATTATTAGGTACTTGTATATATGTATACATATATGCATATGACTAATATAAGAATGCTTGAAATTTAATCTTAGAATTATTGATTCCATTACTTTGTAGGAAATCTTCTGCAATATTAGATAAGGATTCTAATATATCTGCTGATGAGAGAATCCCCGTTTATAACTCTGTATCTTCATGTCAAAATCCCATTACTTGGGGTGCATTTATGAACATAATCGCAAACTTTGGCTTGGAAGTACCTAGTATACAGTGCATCTGGTATTATATGTTGATACTGAACAGACATTTAATTCTCCATAACATTTGTGTCTTCTTCTTCCACTTTCTGCCAGCAACTATTGTTGATACGGTGGCTTATCTTACTGGTCGAAAACCTATGTACGTATTTTATACATCAATAATTGTAATCCATATTAGTTAAATGGTAACCGACAGAATATGTATAGCATTGATTAACAATGATGGTTAATATACTTTCAGATTGTTGGATGCGTATAAGAAAATACAGAAATTTAGCAATGTGATACATTACTTTTCAACACAGGAATGGAATTTTTGTGACGACAATGTTCAGAAACTTTGGCAAGAATTGAATTCTACTGATCAAGGAATCTTCAAGTTCAATATCAAAAACCTAGACTGGACTGAGTACTTTTATTGTAATATTAGAGGCATCCGTATGTACATGATAAAAGACCCACTCGACACAATAGAGGCAGCATGCAAAAGATATCAGAAGTGTGTTTCTTTTCATCGAGTTATTAAAATTAAATTTAATAGCATTCTATAGTATAAAATTGCTTTCTAAAATTCAAATTTCTTCTATTTCAGGCTAAAAATCGCTCATTATACGATAATGACATTGGTCTTCCTGTTAATGGTATGGTTAACTCTACATTTTCTATCATTTCTTTGGTCCCTATGTCCTTTGGCCAATTAATTGTCGATAATATTAGCTTTGTAACCTTTTCCTCTAAATGGTAATTAGTTAATAGTTCAATGGAAATTTCGTTACGGCTGTGTGCATACCTGTTGGTTTATTTAAAACAGCTGATTATTATTGATCTCGTGAACCTAATTTGCTGTAATGCTAACAGATGTCGCCACGCGTCTGTACCTTCGTGAATAAAGTGTGACAAATATTAAGCATACTGTGTTCTTAAATCGTATTTCCCACCATGTGAATCACAAAAATTTAAGCTTGTAATTAGGGTAAAGGACCCAATTACTGCCACCTACCCTATTACTGTTACCATAAGCTGTTTTACGTAAAATAACGAATAAATCTTATAAAATGATGCATAAAAATAATTTAGCATACAATTCAAACTGTTATTTATACGATACAAAAAACAGTTCTTAATTTTTTCTTCGTTAATTTAAATAAAACGATAAAAAAAATTAAGCGAATGTTAGGAGAATGGAAACGATGACTTCCTTACTAGCGAAAGAGAAAACAAGGCGTTAAAGAAAATGCTGTAATTATATTATTTAAGCTATTAACATAACAAAATATAATGTTTTAAATGATATAAGAATCATAGAAAGTAATAAAGATCCGAATTAGAGCCCTTTTACTTATTAATTGGTTGACAGTGATTGGTACAAGCGTTTCAAGCATTTTGGTATTACTGTCATAGCAGTAGTTGCTCATGTACATGTCACGACGTAACCTTAAAATGACATAAACAGTATTAGGTTAGCTGGCAGTAATTGGGGTGTCAGTAATTCAGCCAAATACATTTGACGGGTGTCAGTAATAGATCCCCAAATATATTTTTGAAATTGATGAATTTATACATATAAATCGAAGTTTTAGGATCCACCAATTTTTTTTCATCAAGTAAACATATTAAACAATAATATATAACAAGAACAACATATACTTTTAGTCTATAAGTACATAACTATAAGATAATGTCAGCGTCAACGCTTAATGTGTCAGTAATTGGGTCCTTTACCCTATTATCCTATGATAACGTGGCAACATTCCAAACGATACTTCATTAAAATATATTTATTTCGTAAACTGTTGTTACGTATTGGATAAAATCTGGAATATTTATTAGATGTTAAGAGAAAGTCGTAGCTCTATGTTTAGTTGTGAGTCTGACAGTAAGTTTCTAATGTTTTCAAATCTTTCTTGGGCTTGTGACTAACTATGCGCCAGTTGAATCGAGCGTTTATCATAATAATTGTAAGTCGCCGACGTTCGTATAATCACTGTCGTGATATGAAAGAACTGGAATCCACGTGGAGAGACTCCTTTCTGTTGCCGATAATAATTTTGAAATAAAACATTATTTCGATTTGATACATTTTTCGCCCCGAAAGGAAATTTAAAGGCTGAACACAATGTTGAATACTCTGAATATTGTGCAGCTGAAAGTGAAGTTAATTCTCTTCGGGCCGGGCCGGGCCTTCTAATGAAACGATTAAACCCATTACTTTACTCGCTTCGTTCCAACCACTTGCGCGCGCGACAACTCAAATTGAATTTAGAACTCTTTCCATCATATTTCGGTGGTTCCACCACGTGTCCGAGATCAGATGTATGACGTCCATTCATTCCTATTCCCGCGGGCAACCGCGGAACCGGTAATGAAGCTATTTGAGCCATAGTCGTGGGATCAGGTACAGGAACAACATTATATACATTATTTATACTACTTAGACTACATATTTACACCATTTATACTAGTTTCACTATTTGTTATTCCTTGTCCCAACTGGTTCCTATTATGCAAAATAGTATACTATAATGAAGACGAGAGCACTTGGACCTGATTTTCTATTTGGGATATGCGAGCGCCCAACGCAACCTCTCGTGTTCCTTGTGCAGCTTTGTCTGTGGCCTGTTTCTCATTCCACAAAGCATGTTCATCTCTCCACTGGGAGTCGAATTGCTTCCGCTGTTCTTTAAACTGACCCACTATAGAATGTTGCACAGTACCAAACATTACCTGTAACACTGAATCTCCTTCTACCGACGACCTGGTGTGGATCCCACATCTGACATCATTGTTGCGTCCCGCCGGGACACTTCGGACACTCTTGGACACACTTTGACACTATCGGACTCTCAGGACCACTCTAGGACACCGCTAGACACCGGGGTGTCCAAGTGTGTCTTGCGGTGTCCAGGAGTGTTCGAGAGTGTCGCGGAGTGCTCAAAAGTGTCTTCGAGTGCCCCGTAGTGTCTGAGAGTGTCCTAAAGTGTCCAGGAGTGGCCCATAATGTCCAAGAGTGACCAAAATATGTTTTCATCCCTCAATATTCAGGGCTATTTTCCCCTCCTAGATGTGGACAATGGCCGATAAAAAAATACGTGTCGAATATTTTCGACAATTCTGCAAATTTGCAGTCTCGTCAACATGGGCGTGTGATGCTTGAGTGATGTCCCTTGTGAGAGAAACAGCAGAGAGTAGGCACAGATCAATTTCCAGTGGGTACGGTTCTGAGAGTTCTATCGGATACTAAGCTCTCGGCGAAGTGTCTATCGCCTATTTGAAAGTAAAAATTTTCGAACTTACTCTCAAGTGGATACACAATTTGGGAGTACTCTCAGGAGTAACTATCGAGAGACACTCTGAAATGGACACGTACTTTTAGGCTTGTTGGCACTCGAGTACCGACTTCTATGTGTACTTCATGCAAAGCCTACAAAGATACAAGTAAGATTCTAATGGTATACCAGATTTATCTCGAAATCGTTTAAATAAAAGGATACGTGGAAAAAGTTCGCGTCAAGCAAGACTAAAAATTGAAATTCGTTAATAGGCAATTCTGGAAGATTAGTTTCTGAGTGAAAAAAAGTTATCAACCGTGGAAATAAAATTGACGCGTGGGAGTCTCCCCCCCCCCCCTTTCCCCTTGAGACTCACAATCGCGTTGGGAGTGCAATCATTTATAGGCGTGGCTACAAGTTTGTCTAGAAGCCGAGCACGTTGTATAAAACCGATTGATTCATTACCTTTCGAAGTTCTTAGATGATAATATCATTAATCGTTAAAGATCGACCAAGCGATGTTGTTTCTTGACTTTTGCTCCCCTTTGACTATTGTAAGTCAATTTCAATACTAAAATACATCAATCATGAAATGAATTCAATAAAAAGTACACGATTTGTGTCATAATATCAAGGTTTTAATAGTTAAGCCGTAGATAACTACGAAAATCGCGAATACGATTGGACATTTAAAATATTCAACCACCCGTACTTAGTAATAGTCAATTGGGGCATGAAAAAGGGCAAACAGTGTTCACGAAATTGGTGAATTGATCATTCAGAATTAATCGATACGATGAAAATCAAATAACGCCAACAAAGTTTTTATGCGCATTCGAATGAAATTTTATGGATTGTTTATTTACTGTGAGACCAATTTCAACTGAGCGTCACATGCTGGTCCCTATCCCGCGATCAACTTTGAAACGCGACTAATGAAAAATATATTTTGCAATAAAGAATAAAATAAAAGATACCCATTGACAAACTATTCTTCCTTCAGAAACCAAAGTATTTAATCATAAAGGAGTAACATTCATTTTATTCGGGAAAATTGGCACAAATCCATTTGTATAAGAATATAGTTGATCATAACTTATTGATTCAACAATTTATCCTACCTAAAAATGTAAATCCTTACTCACATGTGTACTTTGATAAAAATTCGTTCGAATGATTGTCAAATGTGTGTGCGAGCATCGTGCATCGTGCACCGTGCACCGAGTGTTAGCGCGTAACTCGATATACGGGGATGGAGGCCGCGAGCGAGTCGAGCGAGTCGAGCGAGCCGAGTCGAGGATCGAGAGCCAACCGGCGACTCAGGAAGGCAGTGCACGCCCGACTGCCGACACGAGCGGATGGTGTACGTTGCCGCTCGCGCTACGCTTGCCTCGTGAAATTTTCCTTCCTGTCAGACACGGTCACCGCCGTCGTACTTTGTGACGAGTCACGCGGTATTTTGAACCATCTTTGCGACGGCGCGCGGTCGTAATCTTTGGGCCGCGTTGTGACGTTGCGTGGCGCGCAATCCAGTAGAGACAGTAACAGAGCCAGAGCCAGAGAGCGAGAGAGAGATAGAGAGAGAGAGAGAGAGAGAGAGATAGAGAGAGAAAGAAAGAGAGAGAGAGAGCGAGAGAGAGAGAGAGTGAGAGAGGGGGGGAGGGAGAGAAACAGATAGAAACGAAAGCGCCAGAAAAGGAAATATAATAAAGAAACACGAAAAAAGCCCGAAAGGTAGCTCTTTCGATTCGATCTTCGCTTCTCCCCGTCGATTACCATCGTTATCGTGTTTTGTCATCGACGGACACTGTGTGCGAACACGCGCGCACTTGCTCCTAACCACGTGTGTGCGCGCGCACGCACACACGCGCGTACAATACACAGATTTATCGGGAGCGCGCGACTGGCGCGCGGGGCGCCCTCGAAAAGTCGAGTGCGCGCGTGCAACCCTACCCGTTGGTTGGACCCCACTGACGTTGGTTACCATAGTAGCGCGCGTGGCGATCAGCTGATCGTCGGGACCCGAGCGTGTTCGACCGTCGGCAGTCGGCCAGCAGCGGCTCCGTCCACTCGTCCGTCGTTTCGTGCGTTCTCGTCGCACGCGTTCCCGTGCTTTAACGACAATTTTTCCTTCGCTCGCACTTTCGCGCGACGGCTCGGTGATCAGCGAACCAACGTTCGCGTGCACTTCGGCTATCATCGGCTCCCGAACATTACCGCCGAAGCCCACGGAAAAATCCCGAAGGAGATGACAGAGAGTATCTATAAGCTCGTACTCACCAGCCACGGCGATCCAGTACTCGGTACCCTCGATGGTGGAAGGATACAGTGACATCTGCGCCGCTCGTGTGACTCGTTCGTGGTGCGCCGATGACAGGTTGTGCGAGCACAGTTGCAGCTCAGTCGATGCACGTACCAGCAAGTTTGGTAGACGCCGTTAAACCGCGTACACAATTGTCGAGACCTCGCCGCGATTTACGTCACGCATCTTAAATTCGATCGTCTGGAAATGAAGCCCCAGAGAGGAATGCCCAGCTGCACTGGATCCGAGAATTCGTTGCCATGCGTCCCCTGACCGTGCTTTGTGAGACGTCGTGGTCAAACTATCGAAACCGCTCCGATACTATCGATCGCTCATATCCCCAAGATCAATCGTTACCAGGTTATGTTCAGACGTGACATTCTCGAATACCAGACAGGCATATTTGGTTAACCATCGCTGCATCAAACGCACTCCATTTCACCATTAACGCGAGACACACGTGTGCATATGCTGCGCATCGAAGAAACAAGCGTCCGTACGTTATGTTCGCCGTAGCCCCGTCAGGTGGATCGACGAACGTGACCGACCCTTGGCGACCATCGGCGACACGCCACAAAACCACCGAAATAATATTGCGCGAAACAGATTGCTCATCGATATAACCATCCTGTTCTCCGAGGGACTACCGAGAACGGACACACGACAGAACCGGGTTGATCCAAGAACGGGACGAAATTCGATTAGTCGGATTAAACTAGCAGTGCACCGGAACGCTTGGGAAGACGCGACGCGGTCGTTACTATTCGACTGACCGGAACATGGTGTTGCAGTGAACGTTCGAAAAAATTATCGATACATCGATCTTGTTTCATGTCGGAGTGATCGGAGCGATCGGAGCGCAGTGAGCAATGGCCGCGCAGTTTTCGCACCCGCGCGACGAGGCACGAAACGCGAATCGAAATATGAAATTGTGATCGCAGTGAGTAATAGCAGTCTGTTCGTTGATTAAATCGGGATTCCTTATTAGCGGCGGTATCGCGGGACGCGACATCCTTTCCCCCTATAAGAACATGTTTTGACAATCGTCTGTACCTGTGACTCGAGGACGACTCGTCGTGGATGCCTAAAGTGACTCTGTTCTCATCGGGACATTGCTCGTCCGAACTGTGATTTCGTTTCCTTCTGTGCGGTGGATACGACTGCAGCCCGCACGCGTCTGGCTGCAACGATGACAGGTCGAAGGATTTTCTCATGCACTAGGAAACACTGTGATAGCCGATGCCACCAGCAACGTCATTACTTGGATTAAGTCAGCTGTGAGGAGAGCGCGGTTCCTGGAATCATCTCGATAGAAAGCTTTGGTGAGTACAGAAAACATCTGTGTTTTAGCCGGAGTGTAAACAGAGCCAGGTAGCTCCAGACGTTGTTGTTTAATCGCGCGAGGAAGGACGAGCGCGTGTTGGTTGTTTTAAAGTCGAGCTGCGTTAAACTCGTAACACGGTATAATCTTATTCCCGCCATTTTTTGTTCCCGAACGAAATCATGCATTATGTATGACGGGACGAAAGAGATTAAACTTTCACGCGCGACTCTGTAGCGATAGAAATATGTAGTCCGAGTAAATGTTTCTCCGTTTGGATGTACGTTTGGAGATATTAGTGAACCCCGTTGGGTGGAATATAGACTCCAGTCAGTTGTTGGAGTCGACGAACCTCTATCGATCTTTACCTCCTGTCTGCGTCTGTCCTCCCTCGCTCTATGTCACGCAGGAATGCAAGTCGCGTTATATTTCTGGCGTGGTTATATCTTAAGTGCTTCCAGTTACGATTTTCGGCGCGCAATGTCGGAACGGACCGGTTAATTAGCATCGTTAACAGTTCCACTGATATAAGCATTCACGTAATAAATATTCATGCGTGCCGGGGAATAGTTTTCTCTCCAAATTAGAAGCTATCTCGAATTGCAAAACGATTCAAATATTTCGCTTTATTTTATTACTTCTGGTTGTAAATTAATGACTAACGGACAAATGGGCAAAAGGCGTCGGTACGATGAATATTCACGAATAAGAACGCGCGAGACAGGCTACTGGCCGTAGTCAATGATAAACACCGCCCGCATAATAAAGGTACACACTCGGTGATAAGCTCTCGGCAATAACCGACGGCGTTCGATATAGGTACGCATTGCTGTTGTCTTTCGGGGACATGCAACGATACGCTTTATCGTCTACGTTTCTGATAGTTTAAAGAAAGAGGAAAAAATACGCATCTCTTGACCGTGAGTCATCTTTCTTTTCCATGGCATGCACTTACATTATCGTTCAACTTTCTCAATCCTGCTTGGTGGATTAGTAGGATTAAAATAACGGAGCAGGACGGCGGTGAAAGAGGATTTCGGGTGTCTCGTTTGAGTCTGTTGCTGGTTAAACTTATCTACTTAGATTCTCCTATGTTCAGCATTGAAAAGATTTTGCAGTGGAGATCGCCATTTTCTTCACTTTCCATTGAAAATCTCGCTGAAAGTTTCTTCAAATAATTCACAGAATATTGGGATTAAATAGACTTTCAAATTTTACATATTTAATTCAATAAAGTAGCTCCTGTAGCGTAACAAATTTTATAATGGAAGAGGGCTAGAATTCACCTTTTATAACACACAGTTATACGAGTTACACGAGTCGAGTTGAAGGGATAAAAATATTTTTAAATAACAAGTTGAATAAAATTCATTGGGTGATTATAAAAATTTATTTAAAAAATAAAATCCATTTTCTTTTCCTTTTACAAAGCTCTAAAATTACTTCAGTCGTGGTTACATTAATCTCCTTTTTCCTTTTTCTTTGGAGTGTACCATGTCCCCTTGTCCTCTCCCAGTACACCACTAATAACAAGTTTGTATTTAATCCTCACAATCGATTGTTAATATACACGTATTGCGAGCTCGTAAAGAAGAGAAAAATCCATAAAGCGTATACTCGCGGCAGGAGTGTCGTTGGAACCGAAAATGAATGCTGTCGCGAAGGTGGTCCGAGATATGTGCTCGTGTACACGCGGATAGATGGTACAATATGCACAGCATATATGCATACGCGCGAGAAACGGGCAGGGGCGTCTTAATTTGCGGTCGCACGTTCCTAATTTGGTTTACCGACGTCCGTGTGCACCCAACGAATAAACGTTCCGCTGTAGTTGCACGGCATTAGAGAGAACACAGAGGGAGAAAGACACGGGAGTAAGGGGCACGAAGAGACAGAGAGGACGGTTATTAGTCGCTCGCGGTTATTTCATTTGCGACTCATGGTCCAGGGTACGGGTCCGCGTAATTGTCAGGTTTACGAGGGTCTCGCCACCAAGGCTTGCGACAAAGCTCCGTCGAAGCGTAGCCAGAAAGTTATGGCCTATGAAAAGTACTGTTAATCGCGCTACGGCCGGAGAGTCGTGCGGCTGGAAGAATACGTTTTCTTGAAAAACACCGTCACTCTATTGAGCAATTAATGTACTGGTCTGGTTGTTTCTGCGCGCTAGACGGAGACGATATTAGAAACGTTCGTATCGTTCGTTTATGGGAATAGTGATGCATATAACTATCCCGAAACTGTTTTGTTAGCAAGAGCATTGAATTCTTTTCACGCAGAAAGCTTGTACGTTGATAACTAGTGTATATGTATTATATAACTAAGCGCGTACTTGTTATGGTGGTAGATTAATTTGTCACGAGGTAGTAAATTGACCAACCGTGAACTCTAATTATTATCCTTTTTCTATTCAACTTCTTTGCACTTCGTCTAAAGTTCAGCAGCAGATTGATGTTAGTTTCGTTTCGTAAACAAAGTGCGCGATGGAAAACGATGTGTAGGATAGATCGCGTGTAAAGTTGCTGCATGTGTTTTCTGCTTTATGGTTTCGGAAGCGAAACATACGTTTCCCCTCTGTGAGTTTACTGACTCCTCGACGACACTCGAACCGCGTGCGTTCCGCGTATGCACTTCTATTTGCCTGCACATCGAGATGGGTGAAGTAGTTTGCGGAACCCAAATGAATAAACAGGTGTTCGGCTACGGAATAACTGATAACTGTAAAACGACATTTTTTAATCACTCTTGGGATTGGCGCGTAATACTTATCCATGAAAACCTTGAAATATTAAACTCGTCAGGGAAAAAGATTTGTCTAAAAAATATTAGTAAATCAAATTTCTTCGAGATACTAAAAAAATATTCTATTTAATCAAAAAAGATTTTACTTAAAGTGACACATCACCGTCGTAATTGTAATACAAGAAAATAATTATTCTTTAGTTTTTAGTTTTCTACAAAGAAAACATCGTCCCATATCGTACAAAATATCGCTACGTATGTTCGGTTAAAGATAGAGACCAGCACGATTATGTAGAAGCGTAGAATACTCGTAGAACACGGTCGAGCTGTTCCCAAAACGACACCGACGCTTGTAGTCTTTTCATAGCGTGACGTGCGCTCGGTTAGGCTTCCACTTTGCGCGATGGTGGACAAATATATCTGCCACTCGAGCGTCTTGCGCAATGTTTGAACGCGATGCACTTCAAACAAAACACGATTTTTCCACCGGCCAGATGAAACCACGGAGCGGTGACTTTCGAGGATTGATTTTCAGGCGCGAGAATCCACGTCGCGGAACGTGGAGGACACACCTTAGGCCAGACCACCCGTTTCTCCGACTAGACTCCTATCTTGTTGGCTGTCAGATTGTTGACACAGCCAGTGACACGTTTAATAGGATTATTTATGCTCCTAAAGGCGCTTAAATGGTCCCACGTTCGTATCGGCTTCATCTACCTGACGGCGCGTAGCATAATTATGTCGACACGGTTTGTGTATCGGGGCTCGCCGAGCCAAGTGACAACGCCTAGACGTCCCTGATTTTGTCTTCGCTCGACTTCCGACGTACAACGAGACGTTTTAATCGCCTACAAACTGGCTCCACCGCGGGAACACGTGCTCTATAACTTGTCCCGATCATTATTGACACGATTATCTCGCACCGTTGCGCACGGAAGAACGAATAGGAATTAATTGAGAGAAAACGCTCCACGCGTCTGTTCCTCACCTTCGAATGGTAACGCGATTTTTCTGCTCGCCGATAACGGTGTCGTTGAATCACTGAATCAGATAAATTCATCTAAATAGACACAGGGAATAATCTGTTTGCGCAGTTGTAGAAGTAGTACAAATCTCAAAATTCAAACGAATCCAATCCCTTTTAAATCGTTCCTCAGTTGAATCTTAATATATGAAGCAGAAAGTGTTTGTGTGTTTGTCTGTTGCCTAAAAACTTTCGAACGGTAAACTTTGGGGTCACGAACTGTGTCCCAGCTCATTATGCCTAGCTAATCCAGAGGAATGTGACTATTTTCACACAAAAAATAAATAAAAATTTTCTTTCGTATAAAATCAGAATCTAAATTTCGGGCGAAGCAGAGTAGTAAAGCTAGTTACATATATAGGTACAACAATCATATTGCACGCGTATGCATAGGAATAAAGATTACGTGTTATTCGGATTTATCTTAATAGACGTTACGTTTACACGCGCCCGTCGTCAGGCGTTCTTAATGTTATACAGTATTTACGTCTTAATAAGTTGCGTGAATTAGTTCAATATGAAAAGGAGCAATCCGGCCGTGTCCGTGGCGATAGTTAATTAATTTGCCGGTGTATGAATATTCCGAGCCCCCTGCGTGCCTAAGTATGTAATGCGCTTGTACATTCGTGTTCTTAATTGTTGATATCTAATTCATCTTGTAGTGTGATACACTATCTACGTGCGATCTCGTTGTGTGTTCCGTTCCATGTGTGGCCGGCGTGCGTGCGTGTAGACGTGCTGGAGGTAATTTGCGGTTTTGAGACGAGGCTGGGATTCAGTCGGATAATGACCCGTCGGGTACCTCGTAACGTTAATTGCACGCGTTTCAGTCTTTTGCGCAAAGCATCGCTCCGCGTGGTTGTTGTTGGGCGCGTTCGGGTACCCTCGCCGGAGCGTCGCAACGCGTGGAACAAACGCGTGCGATCACTTTAATGGCGCATAAAAAATTTACGCACCCGTTAATCCTCTGGTCACCTTGGCATTACGAACTAGTTGCGTTTTAGGGACACTTAACGTCGCGAACATTGTAGCGGGATTACGGGCGTGAGTAATTGTATCGAAGTTTGCACGCCTAACCCGTTTAGTAAGTTTCCTTAGCAGCTGGATCGTTAATACCAGCGTTACTTGTAAAATTAAGGGGCGTATTAATATCCTCGACGGGCAACCCTTCGACGCTCGCGAACATTTCCGCGACCCCAGGGCCTCGGGGTTCACCGGAGCTCCTTCATCCATAGCTGCAGCAAGCATCAGGGTGTTAAATCGTGCATAAACGCAACGCGCGCGCCGAGGCAACAGTTCTCACACCTTCCCCATGGCGCATTGAAACGGCGTTATTTTCCCGAATGCGCGAGAACCGATGTAGCATGCTGTAATTAACCGTTTAATTGGCTTTGACGCTCAGCCGCCCTGATGAGTTTCACTTTGAAACAGTGGAACCTGGCGCTGTTACAATTAGCGCCCGGCGCAGGACAGGGGAGATGGAAGAGCCCGCATTCGGTGGATCGAAGATTTCACGTTTAAAAGGGATGATGTAACGGCGCACATGTGCCGTATCGCGATGCATCTCGCCACGAGGAAAGGAAAGATGCGTTATGTCAGCGAGTGAAAAATGGAGAACCGCTGCCGGCGATATAACCCGATATAAGCATGGATCACAGGCGACAACCGCTCATTAGCATACAATACGGGCTAATGGGATCGCACGCTGACGGCTACCGTTCAATACCACGTCTCCGCGTACCTCTGGTCACCCCAGAGGGGAGAGGGCTGTGTCGGTGATATTGAAATTGCAATACAGACCGGAGGAATTTTTTCCCATCGCGAACAGTGCGACGATCGATCCTCTTCGGACGGCGCAGGTCCCCTTTCTAAATCAGAAGCTGGACAAATGATTTATACTCAGCGCAGCGTCCTACGCGTTGCACGCAAACGTTATTAACTGCGGCCATATTTTCTACCACGACGATAAAAGAATAATGGATTGTCGTTAACGCGAACGTCAATTGTCAGGTGGCTGGTGGTTATTGCACGTTATTTAACAGAAGCACTGGGCAGATCGCGTTCGGCCCGCTGAAAGGAACAATGTCGTTGCTCAACAAAAGTCGCCGGCGATTAATTCCAGTGACTAATGCGGCGTACTTATCAGTTCTATCTGTTGTTTTCTGGCGAGCTCTACGGCCACGGCTCTTTTGTCCATTAATAAATTTGGTTATCTCCGCGCTGTTATCTCGCCGTCCACGCAAATAGAAACTAGCGTACGCGCGCGTAACCGGGAATTACCGTGACTTACGTGCAGTAACACATCGAGTTACGTTTATCATCGCGGTACACCGCGGGCGATCCTTGCCCGTATTCTTAACGCGCGCGTGTCGCCGGTGGAATAGACAACGTTAACGCGCTTGTCTCCGGCTCTGTCTGCCATTGTAGACCGATCGCTGTTTACACGTGATCGCGTTATAGTTGTAGCTACGGGTCTCATTACGGCACGGAGCGCTGCGAACGCGCGCGAATAGTTGGTTTTACTGCGGACCAGTAAAAGACGCGAGGCGCTGTTGCGTTATTGCCCGCCTCTGCTTGGTGGTAGCCTCGGTGCTACAGTTTCCACCGGTCGTTTGTTCATTATCGTTTCGTCGGACTCTCAACGTCGAGGATTATTGAGATAATGCGATAAGCCGCGGGGATTTCGGAGCGAGCGGCTGCGTTGCGAAGCGCGAGTCCCGATGCGAATGGAAGAATGCAAGGGGAACGTTTTCACTGTGCTGGGGGGATTAATGGCGAAGAACGTTTCTTGCGCAAACTGACGTGTAATTAATGACGTCAGAAAACATTTGGGAGAAGAATGAGTCAGAAGTTGCGTTTAGTGAATGGTTTTTTGATATCACTAATAATTTCGATATTTACGCGAATAGCTTAAAATCTACATAACTACTCTATGTATCTGAACTACAGACGCTTGCGAAACATTAATACTTAGGTAAATAATCCCTCGTTGAATCGGCCGCCTTATTAATTCTAGGTACAGTTATCAGTCTGCGAATGCGCGCGTACCTATACCTATACGCGATAACAGTTGCACCATTTTTAAATTGCAGCGAGACTTTGGCGGAAGTTTTCAAGAACGTTCCACGCGGAGTTGGGCAAAATGTAATCTAATTACAACTTACAAATTACGATTAAAATGTAATTGTGTAGTTGATTACACGTTACTTTCTGTAATCGTTAATTTACGTGGTTGACCACAATTTTGTCAACTACTTAAATTAATGATAACAGAAAATAATGTGCAATCGACTGCACAATTACATGGGTAATCGTAATTTGTAAGTTATAATTAGCAGGGCCACCTTAACCAATGGGCTAAGTGGGCTATAGCCGAGGGGCGCCCGTGATCCAAGGGCGCTTAAGAATCAAATATGTTGAAATGCTTTTTTCTCTTCAATTTTGGAGAGAAAAATTACTATTGTTTTTATACGTATTTGCCTTTGTGGAGACCCGGGTTGTGATGTAATGCCTTGCACCGATTGTGAAAAAATTGCACCCTTGGGGGCTAGGGCGCCAAAATTTTTTAGCCCAGGGCGCTCAAATTTGTTAAGACGGCCCTGATAATTAGATTACATTTTGCCCAACTCTGGTTCTACGTTATACAGCCGGTAAGATCGCGTACATACTATTACCGGCGCAGTAAAAACGCGAATAGATCGGCGGTGAAATAAAATGAAACGAACGGTTGCAAACTGCGGCGAACGGTAGCCGATGCAGAGTGCAGAAGCAAGTAGCTGTTGATAATGAGAAAGCCGATAAAAAGCGAGCGGAACGTTCCGTCTCAATTGATGTACGTCCCGTCATAATTGATACTCTAGCGTCGTAGCGCCAGCTCGGTGGGCTGCAGTTAAACAGCCCTGGATTACGCCTAATGAGACGTTGCTTTTGACTCGACAAAAGGCGATTACGGATTCGTTTATCCCGAGAAAACGGACCATTTGCCGCGCGTTCCTTTCACTCTATCAGGAAAAATTAGCGTGCGCCTCGGCGCCGTGCGGCGGAGATTTTTAAAAGGAAAGCGGGCTTTCTAATACTGCTCGAAACTAATCGCGCATGTAGGCCAGTGTTTCCCCCGTCCGCGATTTTCGTCAGAAAATTCGTCTAATATGGCTTCGAATGGAAACAGGACTTCTCCGCTACGATCTCTGCACGCGCTCCACGTAGACCGGATAGAATTCGCTCACAGAAGTCTACCGCCTCGATATGCCGTAATCCGGGACCTAAATCAGCTCGTTAATTTTCATTCTTTCACGTGGGACGATAAAATCTGATACTGGGGAGAGAGGTATGAGGCACACGTACGTGATCTACATTAACGCGCGACAGAATGAGAATTTCTTTTGCGGTGCGCTCTGATATATACGTGTATATATACCTGCATGTATATACATGGGTAAATATGCATACGAGCAAACGCGCATGCATGTATATCTATACGCATGTCACGGTACTCCAAGCTCGATGCATTCCTATTAACGCGTTATTATGCGGCGTCCATTAGAAACCGTGCTTGCGAGCCGTTAACGCGTTCACACGCGTGTAGATACGGAACGTTCTACGAGATTTGTAACGCGATGAAACGGGCGTGTTTTCTGGAAATATTTACTAGATCCCCTGAACGAGCGCATATTAATTACAAACCTTCGTATGCTCCTCTAATGATCACACTATTAAGCTGAATACATACCTGCTCGTTTGCGAATATCGTTGAATCCAAAAAAGTCTGTCTGTGCCAATAGCTTTTGTGATTCACTGTGTGCATGCAAACGTGCATCGCCGTGCGTGCCCGCGCGCTTACGCCAAAGTGTCGCCAAGTTTGCCCGGGCATGCTAACGCACGGTTCGCTTTCGAAACAAATCGATAAGATCTGCGCCGAGCAGATTTCAAATTAATGTCGATGCAGAGGCGCGCCCGGCAACGAACCGAGCTTATTAATACGCCGGGCGTAAGGTGGCTCTAACGTTATGACGGTTTCATGTAAAGCAGACGTTTCGTGGGTATAATATTAATGCGAGCCGAGAGAAGATCGTCAAACGGCTGACGGATGACAAGTCGTTCGTTCCGCCTGGAAACGTCGCAATTATTCCCAGCCTTAAATAGATCGGAACGCGGTTTCAGCACGGTCAAAATGATTCTCGGAGGGCTTTCTTTTCTCGTGCGTCGACGTGCGCGAACGGTGACGTCTTAATTACACGTATCACGTCGAATATAATGCTCCGATATAATTGGCTTCTTTTAATAGAATCTCTCCCCGCGCTACACTTTCTAAGGCGGCGATGAGGCGGGGGCAGACCGCTCGCCGCCCGCAATTAGTTTAATTAACAGCGTCGACGCACGGTAGGGTGAAAGAAGCGGGGGTATCACTTCGGTTACCGATCAATCGATCGAGTTAAAAGGGACTCCGAACAGCAGAGAGATTAGACTTGCTCAACGAATTGATAAACGCAAAGGAACCATAGAATCCGTGATTGATGATGGGGCACTGCCTCGAAACACGTGCCTCCCGTAGATCTTCGTGTCAGTCCATCGACACGAGCTTCCACTTTTACTTTTAAATCACTCCGATTTACCAATCGCCAGTTGAATGCTAATGTCTGCGGCTTGTTATCCCCTGTTCATATGATAACGGAGCCTGTACCGCAAATTCTGTATGAAGAAGCTTATTCGGTGTTAGCAGGAGCTTCGTTGCGCGCCTGGCTCGGAAATTATGGAAACGATCGGACGTGCAATTAGTAACGCGGCCCGCTCGTATTGTCCCCGGCTTCGACGCCGGGTACTTTACACACCGATGTAGCATTACGTCTGGCATTTGTCTTCGATATCTATACGACCGCGCGGGCTACTACGGTAGTCTTCAAGGCGAAAGGAGAGGAGGCCAGATAAGGCAATGTCCTGGCAATGGTACATGTGCTTTCGTTCACACGCGGATACGAGCGATCTGCAGCGATCGTTATCTACCGTGTCCCCGGTATAACACAATTATTTGCACCGGTAGTACGACCGGCCGAGCTCCATGCAGATATCTATTTCGACATGTCGGCGCACGGTAACATTGCCGAGAGACTGGCCGAAGAACGAAAAAATGCGAGAAATGTCGTGCGTCAAAGCCGCTGCAAAACTTCAATGCGCTCGAACAGAATCTGTGCCGTTGGAATAATTGTCCCGATCCAGTGACTCCGTCGCTATCGATCGCGAAAATCTCCGCCATTTCCGACCAGGGAAATGTACGAAACGATTTTCTTTCTCTTGTATATCTTAAATTACATAAATAGATGTGTCGAAACCTGACGGAGTGTGTTTCTGTACGTTCGCTGCATTTTGAACACGACTCGACCGGTGGCAATGAGTCTACAAGCACGGTATTGGTATATGAAAGTTTCAAGTTCAACGGAAACTTCTGCACCTTGGGTGCCAAGCGTGTGTCTCATTTGCCTTTGAATTATATTACCGAGCTATTAGCCTGATGAGAACGTACACTCACAGTTATCCCCAGTTTCCGCATTAACGTTGAGATCCATAACTTTCCACTGATTATCGAAAGCGACGATCACGGTTACAAGCGCGCCGAGATAATCGAAATGGGACTGGAAGTGATCGCAGCTCGTAACGATTTACTTGGCGGACTTGTGCGTAGGCCTTATTAGGTAGAAATACCTGCTAGAGAATTAATAGCGGCGGTAGCGATCGCCGAGGCACGAGCCCGTGACGATCGATAGACGTCTCGTCGGCGACAATCTACTGGAAAATTAGAGTCGGTTGTGTTCGGAGTCGCAGAAATTGTGGGACTACCATTCACGGAACCCCGCGGTGCATTTCACACTTGCAGCAGTGCGGTGCACTCTCGCGTCCACCGAGCGGTTAGCCGCTCGGTGCAATTATCCGAGGCAGTTCTTACGCCTCTAGCGTGTGCGTGTACACGCTAGCGTATACATGCGGTGCGTTGGAGCAGGTACAAGTTAGAGCAGGTCACTTTCGCTGCCGGCTCGAACTGTTCCAGTGGTCGCGCACGCGTGCTGCTCCATTCATAAAGCCATAAGGCGCGTATAGAGTCCGCTGGGACACGTAGGTGTAGCCTCGTAGCCACATAAATACAAGGAAACCAGACCGTGCCCGTTCCATAGACGTAATTCCTGGCCGATCTGTCTTTTCTTTACATTTCGCGAAACTCGCTGCGAGGGAATTGATACGGGAGGGGGGGGGGGGGGGGTCTGACGCGAAATGATCGAACGCGTTGAACGCGGATAGTTGGGAAGCATGATCCAGTGGGCCGCGCAAAGATGCCGCGTTACATAACGCGAAATTATGTAAACTGCTAGCGCCGACTTTTACGCGTCCCTCGATTTATCTAGGCTTCCACGGTGCACCGCGATTATGCGCAGCACATATCCACTGAAAGAGATATAATGGATGATCTAGTGTTCTGCATAGAAGGTTGAGCGCGAGCCGAGCAACGCGCCCGTTTATTCGTTAAACGCGGGCTTTCGTAACCTTTCAATTAAGAACGGAGTGCCACGGCGGTGCAACCGCGTTCTTTAAAGTGGAAACCGCGAGCGTGAACCGCGGAGACAGCTTCCACCGAGCCGCGCGCGGTGGTTCGCACTCGAACGGGGGACCGCGCCGGCGATGATTTAGAACCGTGATCGATAACGCACGATTCGACGCGTCTGACTAGCTTTATCGACGCTCATCGCCGGGGTGTTTGTCTCGCGATAAAACCAGCTGACAGCGATCGATACCTAAACGGTTCCGTGATCAGCCGCGTGGTGTTCGTTACGTGCTATGCTGGCAATTAGAAGTTTGGTGAGTTTGGTATCGACGAAACACGAGTGGTTTGTTTCCCGTTGAACAGAGAGCACGATAAATCAAATTTAAGTGAAAGAATATAGTTTGTAACTGGCGTCGCGTGAAACGTGACTAACGCCTTTCAATTATTTGAGCAGTAGGCGCTGTTACATAAACACAATGCACATATGTAATTCCTTCTACATTCGCAGCTCGCAGACGCTGGACGAACACGTAGCCTGAGGTCAAGCCCAGTCATAGAACTTTCCTACGGAGCACTCGTGTCATAACTTTTATTGCGTTTCATTAGAACTTTTATTACGCGTATGAAATTATGCGGCACTCGTACGGAAGCTTTTCCAGTGGAAATTGTTCTGCCTATTCCTATGTAGAATCTAGATTCCCGTTAACTTTGTATTATCCTCGGAATTGCACTTACATTCCTAAAACACTCTATAGATCCATCGACAGTCTTTATTTCCATTTGTGCCGTTGAAATGTCATGTAAGTTCAAAGCATTAAAAAAAGAAAGTTCCACACTAGCATAGAAAATAAGTAACCAATACCATCAACCACCCAAGTATTTATTTATGCGTACTGGCGTGTAGATCAGGGGTTGAATGTTTCTAAAAATATTGTTTCTAAAATTCCAAATTAAACTCTGAACAATAGTTATAGGGCTGTAACAAATATTTGAATAATCTGAGGGTTCGAATATTCGAATATTCGAATACCAGAGGATTCAAATATTCGGAGTGATCAAATTCCGGGTTGTACCGAATAGGAATGCGAACATGAAATATTTTTTCACACTTTATCGAAAAATTCTTTTCATATTGGGCTTTAAAATTATTTGTTTTTCAAACGATAAATTTGGAACTTCATCAATCTTTGGTAAATTTATAAACGAAATTCCTCGAATAATTACAGGTCTACTCCGAACCAAGCGTAAACTGCACGATCCACTTTTCGTTCGCAGTGCAGAGTATTCGCGTACGCTTCGCACGTTTCCCTGCCTTGTGCTTGCACGTTTCAGCGGCTTTATCATACGCGGACTCATTCGATATATAATTATCCACGTTTTTAACGGTTATGCAGCGAGACACGTTGTATTTCAGGGTCGAAAGCGGTCTCCTTTGCGTACAGCTCGATCGTAGAGAATTGAATCGGCTGGGTATATGTCTGTATACGCAGTCGCAGGAACGCAAGGGCTACCGTTACGAGTCCGCCGTGAAAGTGCACTAACGAAAGTGCGAACACCAATGCGGTTTTTACTCACACCGTGTACGAAATGTTTGTGTATACCGCATTATGCGTGCCGGATCTAGAATTCACCGTTAACGTAGATCGTTTCCTTGAGACAACGGCTGCAAAGTGCAAGCTGTGAAATGCAATTCACCTTGCTTTTCAATACACCGCTTGGGGTGTTTGAGAAGTACCTATAGGCGGAGGCTTCGAGTGGATCGTCGAGCTTGTGAAAAGGATTGGGCAGGTCTTCTAGAAGCATACGCTCGACGTTCAATCGCGTTGCTCGTGTAAAACAGAGGATAATCTCGCGGAATAACTTTTATTCGCGAAAGGTGTCGAGATTATCGACCTTTCGCCACGATACAGGCTGTGTGCGAAGATTTTCGCCACTTTTCCTTCCCGCTCTAACCGAGGATGCGAACACGCGAGCTTCCGAAGTATAGGATCGAAGTACTTCGGCTCGGTGTGCAATAAAGTCATTTCGAGCGGTTTATAATTAAAGTATCGTTGAACCGGGAGAATGTAGGATATTTCCGTAAATTATAGGGCGTTTTAATGATAACGGAGTGAACGGAAAGTACGAAGATTGGATAAAGTGGGAATTCTCTCACAACCACGTGATAACGATCTAAAGTAGCGTATGTAGGTGTAGAGGAACGTTAATTAATACACAAAGTGTTTAGCGAGCGATTGGCTCGCTGCATACTTGGATACACACTCGATTAAGGAGCGGGAGGCTCGCGGGCAGGGCGCGGTAGCTAAATAGGAATTGTGCATCTCGATTCACGGCGCTGCGCTCTCGACTCCATTTCCCTGGCTATTAGCGTTAATCGATTATAGCGTGACGGATCGAATGATTTAAATAAAGACCGGGTGCGTCACGGGCCCGGCTTGGTAGTGTCGACCGCGCCCGACTAAATGATGCCATTGCGTTCACTCATTATTATGCCCAATCACTATGATCTTTTGTCTGCAATGTTCAAAAGTACCGGCACAGTTAGGGGAGAGTTGACAATATCGTACTGGTCACCTAAATCGTACCTCATAAATTTCTCAGTAATTAATGAATCTAAACGACATTGGATAATAAAAATATCAAGTAAATTCGAAATAAGAAATAGAAACAAAACCTTTTGAGCTTACAACCTATTTTGTGCGTGCTATAAATATTTAAAAAAATCAGATATGATTGATGTAATTTTTTACCAGTTTATTTTAGCTGATAATAATCAAACAATGCAATTTTTTCCTGTATTTTTGTATTTTTCTAAAAGCGGGTTTAACGTAGAATATTTTACATTCATTTTAAGTGCATATTAAATTCATTATTAAGCTTAAATTAATATTTATAAATAAATTTATCATGTTTCCTAAATTGTACCTCTACAATCGTACCAGTAGGATTTGACAACTCGTATGTTATATAGGTTATGTACGTATATCATATTCATATTGCGGCCTGTGTGTGATCCATATACATATGTATATGTAACTATATAATAATCATTACTTTATGTTGAATATTTGCTACTCTATTTGTTGTTGATACTATTTTTAGTGGTGGTACGATTTTGGAAACCGAGAGGTACGATTTAGGAGACCAGTTGCCTAAATCGTACCATTTACAAAAAGATGTGGTGACAAAAAGATTAATAACAAATTAATTTGTTCTGAACAAAAGGTTAAGCATATAATAGTAGGTGCCTAAAAGATCAAGCTACAATATCCAATAGTCATTTGCGTTGAAATTAGTACCAAATATGAAATATAACGTAAAATGTCTTAAGTGCTACGATATAGGCAACCCTCCCCTAATTGCAGTTTTCGAATACCAACGAGATTGAATACAAACGATATTTATAATAACTCGGTTTAAAAAGAATTCTAATTGTAAGATTATATGCGTGTTTAATATCCCAACGAACTTGTTACTCGACTCAATTGAGCTCGTAATCAGAAAACGAATGATCGTTAGGTGAACAGGCAAAGAAATTGGCTTTGTGGCGTATGATATATTTCTACGGACTTTTAACGAGGATATTTCGAATGCAGAACGTTTGCTCGTTTGTACGCGGCGTACCATGGCTTCGATTCAGCAGGGTGGAGAAACTAGCGGAGCCGTGATAAAACCTTGCCGTTACTAGTTAAGTTTCCCGCAATCGTAACCGACTAATTTCTAATGCAGATACGTACGTTTGTATGTTGCAGGTGACGTACGCCGAACGGGCCAGTATTCATGCCAGTATGCCAATCAGATGCCAGTAGAGAGCCAGTATCTGTATCTGTCGCTACCGATAGCCAATTAATAATTTACTCTTAGATAGTCGAATCAATAGGCGATACATCACCCCTTTTGGATGATCATTTACTAGAGGAGCGTCGATTTATAAAGACGTAGCCGATTAACAACATATTACCAGTAATCGAGAAGCAATAAGGATCGCAAACGGGAGCAATTATTTTCTCGCCGTAATTTATCTGCGATCGCAATTCTCTCCGCTCGCACATTGGTCGCTTCGCGTTCTTTCCCCCTTTTGCGTTAAAAAAAAAAGTTTCCCGATAACCGCGTGTACCCGCGAATATATAATTCATAGTAGGCGGACATCGCGACCGGATTGTGATTATCGAAGTGGACTGACCGATCGATTTCTCGGCTGTGAAGTGAATTAATACCCCGGGAAAACGATCGAAACGGAGAAAGGAAGTGAACAGCGTACACACAGGCGAGCACGCTGGCTGGAAACGCTGACTTACTTCGAGAGCGCCAACCTGCAATCAAGGTTCATGGTTTTCATGGTGAGTCATCGTATCTATTTCTGCTAATTCTAATACGGTTACCTTTTTCCATTCCCGGTCTGTCTCTATCTTTGTTTCCCTCTCTTGTCTCTTACCCCTTGCTTCGCATTGTCGTAACTTTATCGCGCATCGAAAATCCAACAGCGATTTCGTCCGTCCCCGGTACGTCGCCGTGCCGCGGACGAAATTCGCTGGAAGAAATCTCAACGATACTTCTCGTCGTTCTTACACCTGATTTCTCCTCGTTTTTGCCTCGGCTTTTTTTTCCTCGTCGGCCGTCCAATTACGAATTGGCCAGCAGACCCGTTACGATTTTATGCAAAGCCGTTTCTTCCATCAGCGGAGGATGCCGCAACTCCCACGAAATATAGCACGTGTCACGCGCAATTTGCATAATGCGACATCGACACTTCACCGATGCGCCGGGACGTTATCTTTATGCGCGTCGTATCGTTTCATATCGCGGATCATTGGATTATCGGAGAGCGCGGATTAAACGGAACATCCGATAATGGTGAATTCGAGGAACTGAACTTGTCTCGTAAATAACGATAAACAACGACTACCGAAAGTATTACAAACTTCCGCCTCTCGCAACTTATCCCCCTTCCCCCACCGACCCTTATCGCAAGCTCGAAGGTAGTATCCAACGGGCATCGCCGTGACCATTCTGATAAAGCAGATTCACCGAATTCGATGTAATCGATATTCTACGCGGATATCGCGAATTCCTCGCGTTCCCACCGTCTGGTCGGGTCGGGTCAGAAATACAGCGATTTTGCTTCTACATTGCAAATATGTATTGTGTTTCTTTCTGGTTCAAGGAACGTGACGTTAGGTAGATCGTTTGATAAGGTTTTTTTCGCCGCGTTTCTTCATCGCCTTCTACCTTTAATAACTTCAAGTTCTTGTGAATATGGTTAGCCTTTGCGACCGGATGAACATGAACTTTATCGGCTTCAGTTAGAAGAGAACTTAGCAAACAATGTAGGTAGGCGTTTCTATTATTCAAATAGTCGTGAAACTAATCTAGCACGAAGGCAAAATTTTCGCTCGTTCCTGAATTCCTCGCGACTTCGACTGTGGTCGACACCTTAATGCAGACGGTACAGCGTGTTACGCAAATTAGTCGCCGTCGCGGGGCATAACTTTCGAGTTATACTCCATAATGCCTGGCGCTAATTAAGAAGAGCGCCCGGAATAAGGGCCCGCGCCGAGGCATTCGATCCGTTCGATTTCTCCTGGTTATGCCGCCGCGTCTTGTTGCTCGCGCTCGGGTATTTCGAGGGTGGAAGAGGAGACGCGCCGCAGGGCCGCGCAGAAAAGAGAAGGATACAAAGAGAGATCCAGCGGGCGGGTTACGGGTCAGCCACGGTGGAGCATTAATAATCGTTTACAATCTTTAAAGCAGGGTGTGGCGAGTGCGTTAACCCTCCTTTTCTTCCTCTTCTTCCTCCTCTTCCTTCTGTTCCTCCTACTCCGCCCTCCCCCGGTTCTCCTCGACTTTTTCTTGCTCTTCCCTCGGTTCTTCGCGATCGTCCACGGGGCACCGGCCACCGGCAAAACACGAGGAAAAAGTGCCACGTTGCCTTCGTATAAACCAGTTGGACGTATATATCGCGAAAAAGGATAATCAATGGTGAAAGGGTGCATCCGACGCGTAGTGGTTTTATCGTCATCCGCGATTCCCGCTGCCGCCATAGAGGTGAATTTATTTCTGGATTATTGAAAATCTTCGGGTCGATCGCGAATCGATGCCACCTCTCCGATCGCCTTCAAACCTGTCGGCGCGGCGGTTTAATCCTTCGCCCGTCGGATTTTTATATCCACCTTTTGGTATCTTCTTTGCCGCCACTTGCCAATCGCGGAATATATCAATTCCACGTGGGCCGTAGGCACCAGTGTTTATCCAAAGTACGGGCGTTTAGATACCCTGATGGTTCATTTCGGAAGCGAGGGGGCGGAATTAAAGCTGAGAAATTAACGTCGCCGGGAAACTCGACAAACCGGTAATACGAGGAATCGTACCGCGAATTTCGCGGCGTGCACCACGGCGTTCCCCTTCGAGTAAACATTCCTCAGCAGGAAGTAAACAAGTTTATCTCGTGGGTATTTATTTAATTGCCCGTTGTCACTCGGCCCGGTCAATTTATGCGCAATAATTTCGTCCTCTGCTTCCGTTTGCGCGCGTGCAACGGGCCGGGCCCTCGCTGCATCGGTTATCGCGCGAAGCACCAAATTCTTTCGGACCCCCAGTATTTATTGGCGATATCGAGAATCGAATTCGTATAAACTTTTAGTGCCTCCGATCGAACGGTTCTGAGGCCGCTAAACGGTCAGTTTTTCAGAAATGCTGGGCTTCGTTGTCCTCGGTATTTACATATTGCTATTTGCAATTATCCCGTGTTCGCTCTCTTTAAACGTACACAACGACGGGGCCTCATTGACAAAGATCGAAGGAAATCGGCAACGGTGGACGGGGTGGAATGCCCCTGGCCCTTTCACCGCGGTGGATTATTAACGACCGCGATAAATATGCGCGTTCTTTTCGCGGGTGCGACGAATCGGCGAGTAGTCGTGGGGGAGAAAAAAGAAATCCCCTCGGCGGAACTCGTTCCTGCAGCACGTGTGCCCCTATATCGGCCGGTCCCGTGAAAATCGGTCGTCGGCCCCTTGGTCACCTTCCACTACGAGGAACGGTCGTCGTAGCCATTAACCCCGCCACCTGCAGCGACGAATCAGCATATTTAGCGTCGAGCCGAATTTAATAGAGGCCATCGCTCGGGCGTGCATCACGCGGCTGTGCTCGCGGGACGCATCAATAATATTCCGCCGTGATGCATGGCATTAAGTATGCACGGCAACCCTTTTGGAATTCAATTCGCGACCGTTCCGCCGCGTGTGTTCGTTTGCGCCGCCAGATACGTATACGGCTCGGGCGCATTTGCATCGTGACGCGCATAAACTCGGCGCGTGCTACGGTTATCGTTAGCCGTGACCTTCCTCGACTCTCCGATGCAACTCACTGTTTTTCCACAGTTTCGCGGCGTCCTTGCCGCTCCTTTTCCTCGATTCCACGAGGCAACCGTAGGCCACCTGAATCCCGCAGTTCCTCGCCGAATTTCATTGCTACGCGGCGATAAAACGGTAACAACGTTCTCGAATGTTCGAATCACCTAGTCGCCGATATAACGCTCGGCTAAGCAACATTAAGCGTAACTTGTGCCCGTTCTGTACGGCTCGCGTTTCAAAGTGCACCGTAAATATCGATATTACCGGGCTAGCGTAGTCGGCCGGGCAGTCAATAAAAATTTCCTTCGTCACAAATGAACGTTTATCGGTCGTGTATCTTGGGCAAGCAGTGGGGCACTGAACGGCTGCGAACGGCTCTCGATTAAATTCCGTTAAAGGGTGGAGACGGCTTAACGTTCGTAACACGCGTCGCTCGCGGATATACAGTATACCTGTATATCTCTCCTTTTTTTTTTTCTTCTTCTTTCCTACTCCCTGTGCTCCGGAGGACATTTAAAGCGGGAACGAAAGCCGCGGCAGCGAGTCGAACGCGCTCGGTGTGTGCTCTATGGGACGTGAAAAATGAAAGAACAGCCTGGCACGATTCATCAGCCGCGTACAGGCGCGCACTCCTCGTGAAAGTGATGCATGCCCCTTGTCAAAGACGATACGCTGAATACCATTTGTTCCGCGGCTCAAATGCAGCCGGTAATGCACCTAATTTCCATTCGTTTTATCGGCGATACGCGCTGCCGAATCTTTTATTTCTCTAGGGGTCGGGGAGCCCAGATTTTTAATTGGATACAACCACGGGCGTCAGTCCGCGATCTTTCCCTCCGGGGTAGTTAATGGCGCGAATCAAGATTGGAAACGCGGGGTTAATGGGAGGTTGCGATCGTTAGCGTAGAATATTTCTGCGTTCCTATTCAATCCTTAACGACAGCCGGTCGAAGGTGACGTTTCCTCGTGTTTTATTAATGGCCTTGCTAAAAATGGGAAATTTGAAATGTTGAAGAGAAACTCCTGTCCCAGATTCAGATTCCCATTTCAGACGTGTCGGGCTTCTGAATAACAACGTCTGATTATACTCTATGTTTTCTTAAATTTGTGCCACCACTTTTGTTTTTTTTTCTACTTCGAGAATAAATTTGCAACCCTAAAAAATCACCTGACGCAGTTAGTTCATAATGGTTACTACTTTCGATGAGTTAAAACTGAAATGTTTTCATCCTAAATCAGATTGATCCCTTATTTCGGAGGTCAGGATATTTCAACTCTGCAGTTGAACCGTTTATACGAGCTCCCGCTGTACTTTTACGAGTGTATTCAAACAGAATGCTTCGTTTCCGTCGCCGATCCATACTCCCTTCGATTGTCCCGGCGAGCTTAAACGTGTCGCTCGAAATAAATGAATGTCGCCAGTAAAGGCGCAACACGCTGCACGCGAGCCGTGCACGCGGTCCTGCGGTGGGATTGTACAATATCTCTGTGGATTTCACGGTGCCGTTCGTGTCAATTGTAGATTTCGCGCGGCGTGCGTGCAGAAGGACGCGCGGCTGAATTATCGTAACCGTAAGGCACGATGCGACAAATACAATGAAAGGGGACCGTACAGGGGCGTTTACGTAACGCCGACAGATAAATCCGGATTAAACGATACCACCGAAGGTGTGAATTTCGGTGACCTTAGCCAAGGAAATGTGACGCTGTTACACCATCGCGTAACGAATGCCCCCGTAAATCTTTTCGGACGGGACTTGAAATAACGCGGCTCCCCAATTAGTAAGCATTCACGGAAGTCTGGTGACAACAACGCGTTTGTTAACGTACTTTAGGGCCTGCCTCTCTTTGATCCGTGCCACGCACACTGCGAAACGCGCCAGCAAGGGAGAGAGAAGGATACCGTTTGAGCTATATTTAAGACGCCGGCACGTGTTGGTTATTGCACAACGAGTGCAACACTCGCTCGAACCTGGTTGTTGGTATCCGTTACTAGTTCTAAACTACTCACGGTGTACGATTTAATTTAATTAATTCAACGTTCGGGGACAGGTTTCACTGAATTCCTGAAATAACCGGTGAAATTCACTGTGCCCGCGCCGAGCAGCCTCGTTTACTATCGGATGCGCGGCGTCCGATGCACAGATCGGATCGATAAGCGTTGCTCAATGATAGGCGCATTTGCATATTCATGGAATCTATAATTGGACGCTCCATCCGATGCTTAGGTAAACGGTAATTAAAGAAACGCGACGGCCAGGTACGCGTTATATCAATAGCTCAGTGCAATCTGTTTCCGTTGTAAAAAAAAAAAAAAAACATGTCAACACGCTGATGAATCATCCGTTTCTAGCGTGAAGATTTTATCGTTCACTAACGCGTGGCCTTATCTTCCGTCTCTTTCTATCGACGTCCACATCTAGACCGCGGGGCTGGAGGAATGTTAATGTAAATTTCACGTGGGCCGAGGTGCACCACCCTCCTTTGTTACCGATTAACGATTTCAAGCACAGTGATCGGAGGAATGTCTTGTGCAGCGTGTTCACGCAACGCCATTTACCTATTAGCGCACTATTTTGGTCGTGCGCCGCGTTCTTTCCGCGCAAACAATATTGCATGCCTCGCGGGGTTTCTATGTCCGACGACGAAAAGCGTTTCAGACACGCGTCGTCGGTATCGATCGTAAGGAGATATACATATTCCATGGCTCTGTAAAAAAAAAAAACAAGTTCAACTTGCGTTACCGTGTACACGACTTACGGACGGACGTTCTCCCCCATGCGATCATAAAACATTCATGGAAAAGGGATAATGATCGAATTGCAGGCGTCTAACTTTCACTGAACACATTATTATATATTCAGCCGTTAAATTGCGGGCAATCGCTTGGCGAATACAGCGGGATGAGGTCGCGCGAGGAATTTAACTGCCGCCTTCTAAATAATTGTGAATGAGGGAACTCTTAAGTTTCCACCGCCGCGGCCGTCCGGTGTTTACAATGCTCCGTCGTTTAACCGTCAATACATGCAGATGCGTGCTCGGCGGATGTCGCAAGCGTGTTGCTTCTGATTTATGCCGCATTAATTTTCGAGTAACATTGCGGTCGCACGCAGCTGTAACCCGCGGGGACGTGTGCACGCGTGCATACAAGGTGCTCCAGAATTATAGTTTCTGCCTACAGAAACTTGACCGGGTGGCAGTGGTGATTACAACACGAGCTCGCTAATAGTTTCTGAGCAATTCACTTTTCTGGCTTGTAAGACAACAGTCGCTTTTACAGAGTTCATATGTATACTGGAACGATTAGAATTTCAAGAACACAATAGCCGCGTCAATTACTGATAAGAGATTTTGGAAGTTTGCTTTTGGTAGCAGCAAGATAACCTCATAGTACCTAAATAGTCATGGTATTTGCAGACGATTCTTGGCGCATATCAGTTACCGTTTCTTATACCCGTAGCTCGGCATATATATTCCGCGGAAGATACCTTGTACAATGATTCTGAAGCACCCCGTATGTAGGCACGCATCTTATCCCCGTGGTCGTGGGATGCCAACTCACGTGCTACTCGATTACCGCTATCGGATAAGCCCGGACGATTTTTCGATCGTCTCATTTGAAGGGCGTGAACACGCACGCTCGTGTGATTTACGAGCTTGCTGGGCCGTTTCTGACAGGATCCCGCACGAAAGCGGATGCTCATATTCCCGTTCGAATTGGGACAATGAATTTATCGGTCTATAGAAACAATTTGCCTGCTCCTGCTCCTCTGTTTCTCTCTCTTTCTCTCTCCCGCCTTTTTTCCCCCGCTGACAATAATCGATCGTAGGCACTCGTGAAAGTTCCGCTCGGAGAAAAGCCGTAAATAATCGAGCGCGTGTCCTCTTACGGGCCACGTGGCGGGCAGAAATTTCGAAAGAGGGAATTGTCCGCGCGATCGAGGGGGGAAAATAATTACCGGTGCTGAAATTTACGGTCGTGTATCATTTTCTGTTCTGCAACGAGCACGGGGCACCGAATCTCGTGTACCTATCCTTTCACCGGTGGCCGAGCATTCCGCGATATAAAAAGGGGAACAATGAATCGCGTGAATTTTATACCGAGACACGGCCGCTCGGGGAACGTCTTCTTTCTTTGGCCAGGCTCGGCCGCAACAAAATGGCCAGCTTTTAATTTACGAACCGTTAACGTCACGCGGCTCGCCACTAAAGTCGATGGAGTTGCATCGATCCCGCTGCTCGGCCGAAAGATATAAGGCCCGGCGTAAATTTGGCTGCTGTTAAAAAGGTGGCAAAATTTTTTTAAATCACCTCGCCGACCGTTTCGCTTTCACGATAATACAAGTGCATTTAGCGTGAACGAGTGCTCCGACTGTTTTGCCTCGGCATAGATTGCCTTTCCGAACGGTGGCCCTGGTCGCCGTTTTTTAGAATCGCCTGTCCTTAGGTTCCACGTTACGCAACCGATCGTTTCTTCGCTGCCTTAATTGGGCCCACGATTTGTCCCTCGACTTTGTTGCAATCCCTTTTTTGTCACGAAATCGAACAGCGGAACGGATCTGCTACCGGATAGAATCACATTTCAATTGGACAAATCCCCTGATAATTTATGAGCTTCTAAACGTCATTGTTGCCAGCTGAACACTATCATTTTTCGTCCCGAGTCATATTATCGACAAACATTGGCCATAAACAAGGCGCCCACGAATACTTTCTCGTAAAACCGACCAAGTAGTAGACTGTTACATCTGTTTCTATGACGCAACACGTGTTTGCATCTACAAGTAAATCCACCGCTAAACTACCCGTACCAACTGTTCCTCAGCCTATTGTATTCATCAAGTTCATTCGCGCCAAAGCATCGGCCGTATATCTCGCGCGTTTACGGAACGTCTACCAAATCGCGTACGTTCGTACGAAAGACACGCGAAGACGTCTTGTATAAATAAAGAAAAAAAATCGTTTCTTCCTTTCCCATGCTTGTAAATGTCCTTTGCTTATCTGCATTATTCAGATCGCTGTGTGGTAGCGGAGACAGCTTAGGCCCGGCGGTGTCATATTCCTCGGTGTTACCGGGTCGTAATAATTCACGTGCGAACGTTAAGAGTTAGAGACACGATATTTTCCTAGTTTCTCCATTACCTTCCATTACGTTCTATTACGTTGGGGAACCCACTTTGCCGTGACGTCGTACTTGAAGACGTGCTTCACTCTAAGCTACGTGTTCGTCAAATACAATCTCGATCGTGTTCCGTAGGAAAAGCTGCCGGTTTTTTGCCCTGTCCTTTGTACGGTGGGAGCTATCGATCCTCTAAACGGCATGTTAGCCAGCGGATATGGTCGTAGCGATCGGACATTTATCAACATCGCCGTTTGGTTGATCGGCCGGGGCCCGCTGGTCGACGGGACGCGTCGCATCGTTTCATGAAAATGCGAGGTCTTGTCATAAAGCCGCGGCCTCGCCATCTCCGGCTGGCAGAGGTGACCGATACGCGTTCCTCTACGATTATATAGATAAGTAATCGTGTCGACGTCAATTTACGCGGTTGACACCGATCGCACGACCGGCCGTACGATCGTAAGAAGCGATTTTATCGGCTCTGTCGTCATCCGTCACTGCCTGCCGCGTACATCGTCCAGACGGAGGATCGACTGATTTCGCGTCTTTCTCTTCAGACGTACATATATGTCCAGAAACGTTAAACGTCAACGGAACGTGTGCGCCAAACGTGCGGCCCTTATTAATCCCTTAATTATTCAGCTGCGTTGCCCTTTGACTGACGGTGCGCCCTCTTTGCGCTTCTTCGTGCCTTAGGTTGGTATTCGATTCGTCCGTGATTTATAGATTGTGCGAATGAATGAAAATCATACAACAGCTGTTTGAAAAGTAGAGGGATTTTACACCCACGGGAGCAATAGCACCAGAGCTTCTCTCTAACCGGAGAACGGTGCACAAATATTCTCTCCCCGCACGGAGGGTTAATCCCGCAGCGCGGGATCCCGGGGCGTCCTCGGGCTCGTGCCTTGCGACGCGTGAAATTTTATCGCGAAACGATCGGAATCGTTAATTTGGCTAATTAACGTGTTAACTTATTGCCGCTGTTACGGCGCGCTGCTCTCAGATCGTCTTCACGTTTTAATTTAAAGCCCCGTCTACCTGGGGAGAGGTGTGCGCAATCGCACCGCAGGCCGTATTTACCTGTTATTATTCTCTAATTATCAGCGTTTGCGGTATTATACGGGGTTTTCATGGTAGAAGGAAGCGCGCTCGCAGTCGTCGTAGTGGTTGGCCGATCGCGCTCGGAATGGCGCCTGGAACACCGTTCAGCCGGGCAAGTCCGTTTCCAGCCTTTAACTACGTATCTAATGGAGAAACAATAACCGACGGTATAGTCGTAACAGGAAACATTAATGTAGTCTGCCACGGAGCGGCCACCATGATTATGCGCTCTCCCGAGGCACATAACGTCTCGCCGTCTCTTACCTTCTTAATTCCCGCGTCTCTCTTTGTTCGGCGTGCGCTAATGACGGGTTACGTGCATAGCCGCCGATCTATTTAGAGGGCAAATTAACTCGGCTGAACTCTCGCTAGCGCTAATGAAAAGCATTTTTGCTGGTTGCCGGTGCGCCTTGCCGCGCGCAACCGTGTTGCCCGGGCCTCCTCCGCGACGTTTATCTCGTTCTATACGATCTCTCTCTTTTTTCCACGCGTTCCCAACACCTTCGGTGCCTGACCATCGTTTCTTCCGATTCAGTGGGCGTTTCCCTTAGAAAAAAAAAACGGGCGTATCACCGTTTTATTAATAAACTACCGTTTATATCTCCGGGCGCAATGACGTTTCCGCGTCGCAAGATCGTCCAATCTCCCGATCTCTATGGTCGCGCGCATGCCTGTACGGGGCACATTGATAAATAAAAGGTAAAAAGTTGGCGAGGGCCTCGTGTCGCGGAGCATCACCGTAGGTGGGTGAAACGAAAAAAGAAGGCGAAACCGGTTGTACCGCCAAAACCGGAAAGGTTTCTTCCGCACGTTGCCGCCCCAAAAACGGACAAATGGGCCGTGGTAGTTGTGCCACTGGTAGGCACACGAGCAAAAGGAGCAGCCGCGCAAAATCGGTGCTTTCGGATCGCTTCGAGCGTTAGAGGGACGCTCGCGTGGCGCGTTATTGCGGAGCTTGCTAGATGCTGCGTCCAACCGGATGAGTCGACATTTCGCGGCACCCGCTTCGCCAATTTCTCTATCGATCTCGATGTTTTATCGGCAAGCAAGCTGCTGCCCCCGTGTGCCGGAAAGCGAAAGGTCACTCGCGCCGCGGCGTATGCAACTTTTTAGCGGTACCCCGAATAAATCGATAACCGTGCAATTAAAACGCTAATAACATAATTTACAGCCTGCGAGGCGGTGTATGAGTTATCGATCGGGCCCCGCGACATGAGTTATTACGTGAATAATTATCGAGCCATGTCGAAGAATTTCTCGTGATTGCTACGGAGAAAGCTCCCTGTATAAATTCTGTATCGGCCAAATGAGGCTCCAATTTAAAGTTAGGCATTAATGTTTATTAACGATCAATCAAAGTACTTGGCTACCGGCAGCCCCCTGTTGAAGGCCTGCCTTGCGAAACGGTTTAATTGTCGATGCCTGAATTACCGCGTTGCGCCCCGTGGGAAGATGCGGGGTACAATAAATTCTTGCCACGGCTCCTCTTTTTTACCAGCCGGGCGGTTCAGCCGACATTTCCACTACTTCCAGCGCAAGAAAATTATGCTCGGTGTACACAACAGGTGTTTCATATTTCATAAGAAACGGGAGGGGGAGGCAGTTTGAAAGGGCTATAAACAGGTAATTTCAATTACTTCTCGGAACAGTGTAAAATATTGCCACGGAATCAGGCGGCTGGATATAAACGCCGTCTGTGTCCGACGTGCATGATAGATGCGCCAAAGACACGAACAAAGTGATACATATTCTTGTATCCTGAGACCCGGTTGAACAGGTGCACGCCTTAATGATCGTTAATTGAACGGAGGGGGCCGAGGGAGGGGACGTCTAACATGGTAAATCAAGTTATCGGCGAGCGTGGATATTAAGGGAGTCGGCGGAACGAGCTAGGCTTTATTTGCTTTCGAGATTAATTTTCCTCGCCGTTGTTTAGACAATCGGTCGCGACGGTACGTGGAAACTTCGCGCGATGCATCGCGGCTCCGGCAACGGGAGAGGGGAGTGGGGGACGGGGGAAGGAAAGTGTGGAATCGGTGGTAATTACAAGAAAGCTGTATCACCGGGGGGGTCATTAGCGAGCTTCCTACGCGTACGTTAGCCGTCATTAAGGTTTATTGGCTCGAAACTAATGTCGGCTCTGTTCGCGAACACATCCTTGACAGAACGGCAACTGCATTACGTCTGGGCACTCGCTATCGGAGGGATTAATCCGCGAGATCCATTCGCACGATTTATCGCCCCTTTGGCGTCTTCTATTCATTTCACGCAACTGCTCGTGCCCGAGGAACTTAAGAACGCCGGCGCGGTTCGGATTAATTATTAATGCGTCTGAATGCGTTCCTTCCAACCGCAGCGGGCCTCTTAACGATGCCCAACCGCCGATGGTATAATTCTCACGTCACTTTCAATTTTCCCGGCTTTCAGAAGAATTTTCATAATATCCTCGCGCTGTACGCGCGTAGCGTTCCGATAAAACGGTCATTGCGTAAGAGGAGTCCAGCGTAAGAGGTACGCGATAGGTCGGTTCGTAATCGTCCAGGAGCGAGCCGCGAGTACAAGGTATCGCGTACCCCGCGTATCGTGGGTAGCGGTTACACATCAAGCTCGCCTTGTACCTCAGCTGGAAAATCGCTTATTAAATTCTCGCTGCACAGGGACTCGTGTACGCGCGGCATCCCGCGAGCTACGTGCCTGCTGATAATTCAAATCGCTACTTATCGTTTCGCTCGTACGATTGTTTCGGTCGGTTGAATCCCGGCCGATTCCAGCGCGCATACTTCATGGTGAGTGTCGATGGTGGTGATTATTATTGACGGGGGAACAGAACGTATTGCCTGCATGGATTTATGTACCTGGCCATTATCTGTTGGATCACTCTCTTCTTAGCTGCACCACCCATTGTGGGACACTCTGTGGAATTAATAGTCGCGCGAAGGGGACAAGCAGCGGTAGGAGTCGTATCGAGGAAGAATCAGCGTAATTGATAATCCAATTCTGGGAGAGGATTTCGGTGCTGTCCGGCGAGGCCGAGATTCGTCGTCGTTACGTGGTTTCGCGATACGATACGGTTGGACCGGTCCCTGGAACGTGATCGTCTCAGCATGAGGTCCTGGTGGGTGACTTCCTCGCGGCAACGCTGAATAATTGTTGTTCCTTTTATGCCTCGCGTACTGCATCGCTGCTCGTTGCTGCGGGGCCGCGCTTTATTCCCGACTTTCGGTGGGTGTGAACGTTCTTATTATAGAATCCTCTCGTTCATCGTGGATTTACGTGTCATATCTGCCATCAGCGCAGCGTATATTGAATCTGTATGCGAAGGGGATACAATGTATAATATTTGCAATTGAATACTCCTGCACACTGCCTCCCCACCTTTTACCGTATCGCCGTTTCATGAATTACCAGGCAATAAGTCTGAGAATGAATTTCATACGTATCGTATCTTTCGTAGCGTAGCTGGTAGCTATTTTCCAATTGGGGATCTTGCGGCGAGAGGGGTGCAGCTCCATTTTTGACGGTTTTTGAGTTATGACGTGTAATATATGGAAAAATAAATTCTATATCGTTTGGGACACGTTTGATGCAAATCTGATAACAAATGACCGATTTATTGCAAATAAATAAAAATATTAATATTAATATCAAAATTAATATTAAAATTATTGCTTTGACTTAAGATTAAAAAGAGAACACTAATGGAAAAATATATATTCTCACACAATATGTTGTAGTTATTCAGTTGATAAGTTTTTATTTCTATTTTTGGCGAAAAAATATTCTATAATAAAAATATTAATATTAAATTAAAACAGAAATAACTCAAAAAAGTAAAAAATAGAAATAAAATCTTATCAACTCAATAACTACAACTCATTGTGTGAAAATATATATTTTTCAAATTGTGTTCTGTTTTCAATGTTAAGTCAAAGCAATACTTTATAAACAGTTTTTTCCTAATTCACTCTTGCTGCAAAGTCCTCAATTTTAGTGTAGATTTAGAATGAAATGTACATTCCAGATAGCTCGATTCGTAATAACACTAGTCAGATGTTTTTGTTCCTACAGATACGAGCACTTAGGGGAAGTAGGGGCATGACGGGGTAGCGAGATAAGATGGGGTATCTCCCTGAACCCTAATTAAAAGATGCTAGGCACGTGACAAATACATCATTAGGAAGCCACTGTGTTATAATAGTGTGGTCGCTGGCAAAAGCGAGTGGAGGAGCACGCGTTTTTTATTTATAACTGTGAATCGTTTGCGTGCTGCGTCGATGTTATTTCGTGTGATAAAAAGATTTGAAATAAATATATATTTAAGAACGGTAAGTCTATTATTTTTCTTCTATGATAATCTCCAATTCATCTATTTTAATGTGACATATTCAAAATATCAATATTTCTTTATTTGCTGTACATCTTTGGCAAACGATGCTTTGAGGCAAGATGGGGTCCTAGGCCCCCTCGATGGGATACCTAACCCATTAGGGGTTAGGTCGGGGTACCCCATCATTCCCCGTATCATAGTTGTTCATGCGGGATTAAGCAACGTCATCGTTCTCTATTATAATTTAATTCAAATAAATCTCGTTATTTTTAGTTCGAATTTATAAAATACTTAGGTAAATCATTTCAGTACCCCATTTTACCCCATTTTACCCCGTGGTAGGGGCAAGACGGTTTCTTTCCATCTGTTTTGTAAAGTTTAATAACTTAGACGCCTGACCTCAGATAGTCCGAAGTGTGTAACAAATGTTAAATCATTAACTTATAGTTGTATTTGGTGTAATAAAGACTTAATTAATAGGTACAATCATCACTTTATTTGCATTTTTCCTTAGCTTCCCCATCATGCCCCTACTTCCCTTAATTATCGTTCCCTCTATTTCTCATGGCAGGGGTAGAGAGTACCAATTGTCCCGTGGCGGGCAGCGACTTTACGATTCGTTGTTTAAACTCAATTTCAGTAAAATGAGAACGTAATTCAAACTGCATATGGCTTGGCCGTATCTCGTGCTGTGATTTTACGAGCAACTGACTGATGCTCGCCACCAAAGTTACATGTGTTTTGCAATCCGAGTGTCAGACACTATTCTACGCCCGTTTTATTGCTCCCACTGCAATGATGCCTGTTGAGACCGTACATTTGCTGGTTCTATCTCTAGGGTTCCATCAAGTGGCTGCGATTCGTTTGTATAACAGAGAACGCGCTAACGCGACGAATCTGTGTTCATAAACTATTTTGTCAACTTCTCGTTCAATGCTCTCAATGGATAAGATTTACACTTCTCTATTATACATATACAGAAAATTCGTTGGTAGTCTTCCTTTTATTAGAAACACGACTTTCGCGCACTTCGATACTGTCAATGAATAAAATTTAAAGGGAAGGGATATAAGCACTGTACGATAAGAAAATTCTGAACCCACCGAGCACTGATCCGTGTAGACGTCTCGGTCGACATCCAGGCAAAGTTTGCACCGTCAGATTGTTTGGATAACAGGTTGGTTGACACTTCGATGGAAGGTATCCGAGCATCCTCACTCACCGCAGGTGTTCTCCCGCGAGTTTATGAAGTCACTTCGATGCCCAAGCACGCAGTAACCAACCATGACAAATGGTTAGTGTGCGTTGGCCACGAGTAGAGACTCTAGCCTTCTGTTGGCCTGTGTGTCTTGAGCACGTCTACTCTATCTGTCGGTTGCAAGCTCGCCAGCGTGGCCGTGTTATTTTCATTAGTTAATGACTTGCGTACACGTCGATTCGTCTCTGGAATCTATTCACGAAGCCCCGATCAAAGATTTCTCAGTTGAATGACAGCCACCGTCAACTGGCATCGTTCACCTTCGATTTACGGTTGACGAGAGCTTCGATGGCAGACGCAGGAATAATTAGAGGAACGTGTTTTAATAGGATATCGCGAAGCGTAGCGCCGGCTATTTTTACACTCTCGCGTTTAACCGTTCCGCTGATGCCTGTTGTTCGTGGTTTATTGTCCCCGCTGATACAGCGTATCGTTCAAGCAACCGGTCCTCGTTACGTGTAATTGGAAACTCGAGAACCACTTGCATATGCAGCCCGAAATGATTAACAGATAGCAGAACGCTGACCCTGTGCGAGCCTAGTAATACGATAAGGACATTTATCGGTTCTTGCTACTTGCACCGTGCTTCCAAGTTTCAGTGACCGTTGCAACTGCTCGTGCCCTCAGTTTCTGACGCTTTTTCACGGATCACGTAAAAACAGGCCCGCCTTATTTACATTATAACAGGATTCTGTTTTTCTTCTCTACACCTAACTTCAGTTCTTATCTTACGTCTTCTCCCGGCTCTTCGATATCTCACCCAGTCTTATCAACAGCTCTTCAATCATTCCAACGACTATTGCGCGGCGCCAAAGTTTCACGCAACTTTCCTCGAGCATCCTGCACGGCTTCGCATACATACCATATACCTACCTACCCCGATAAAGAAGGCAGCAAAGCTGCAAAGCGGCAGCGCCGTTTGGATGATAAATGGCGTCTACTTCGTCGGCATAGGAGTGGACAGCCAGGCCTGTTGAACCGTGCTCGGTTAATGGTGGCGATCGGGACAGGGTTTAAAGGTTCTTTATTGTTTTATCAGGTTTATCAGCTGCCCGTTACTTTGCTGGTTGCGTCACGTATCGCGAGTCCTTCGCGCGGGTCCACGCGGACACCCACGTGGCTGGATAAAATTGCGCGGCCCGCGGAGCCTGCGTATCGTGCATACCGCGCCACGAGTCGGATTACCCGAGAGCCAAGTTAATTACGATAACGGGATGTGGGTGCGATAAATATTGGCGGGCAAAATCAAGGGGATTTCGCTGCAAGGATCGCGGGCCTTGCATAACTCCTCTAGTATGTGTGTCTCGGACGCGGGGGCCCCGTTCGGTCAGCGAAGCAGCCTTATTAACGAACGGGGAATTAATAACGTCGCTTTCGCGCGCCAATAATATTCCCCTGGAACGTTGGAGGGAACGTTACGCAATTTCTCGCTGGAACGATTGATTTTATTTTACGCTGCTCTTCAGCCGGCCGTGCCTCGTCCTCCACCGCGACTTTTATTCCGAGCTCGATGGACACGAGCGGTTAGACGTATACGCGATCGAATGGGCAGATGACGGCCGCTAACAGACAAGTTTTTGCTGGCATTATATGCACCGAGGCATGCGCCGCGGCGCACACGACCTTTTTGCAGTTTCGTAATACCGTTTTTTACCGCCTCTCCCACTTTTTCCCGGGGCACCGTCATGAAGTTGTTTACATCTCGATCGAGGCTCTGTTAATTTTTAATTAGACTCACGCGCCGCACGAGATCTGCCTTCTCGTCCCTCATCTTCTGTTCAATGTATTCCAAATCCACGATTGTAACGAATCACTTTACTGACTTTACTCACGTTTCGTGGAAATGTGTGATAGGGTACACGTAGGTACCTACACGATTTAAATCGCCCAGTTTGCATCAGCTTCCACGAAGTTTCGTCCATATTCGCGTAGTATTGGTCAGGAGTTTGCGATCGAGACTTCCTCAGGGGGAGGGAGAAAGGGGAACTCGAAAATCATAAGTTCTGCGACACGAATTCGGGGATGAGAGCATCGCGGATCGTTCCTATGAGAAATCGGCTTCTACTGCTGCGTACCAGTCGAACAATTTCGTCTGGTTAGAACATCTATCACAATTGGACGACGATAGAGTAGATTGTGGCAGGAGGGAGTGTGCACGGTCTGGCGGGCCGAGATATAGGTGGGCGTTCTGCCGGATATGGTTCGCCGGAAGTAGGGGGACCCTTGCCACCGACACGCTCTGTGCTCCTCGACTACGGCAAGGGACGTCATCCGCGGTGTGATTCGTTGCTACACCGAATCATTCTACGGTCATTCGGATGCTCCGTACTCCGAGGCCAGGATTATAAATGCTGTTGAGGCTGGCCCATACTCCGTTCCCATCTGTCAGCTCGTGAACTTGTGAACCGTAAATACATGTGTATAACAGCAGACATTCCTGTCCCGTCATGTCCCACAATTTGTAAAAGAAACGAACACTGTACACCTACGTGTAAAAAGATAATCACGATGGGTAAGAAAATTGCAAATTTTTTGCAATCGTAAATATTAATTCAACGACTATGTGTACATATGTATTCTTGCTCGGGGTGATTAGGTAAGTAGGAAGTTTTTTAATCAGGTGTTTCTCAACTCTAATCAATTCTTCTTTCCGTTCCTTTTAATTACATCATGGACTTTTGGTTTCTTCTTCAAATACGTCTAACTCTTCGCCGAACGCTTCTTCTTTAAATCGTGATACAGATGCTATAAACAACTTGGCACGCGTGCCCTCGGATGCGATGAAAAATGCTCTCGTGACGTCTTATCAGTAACCGTCGTAAAATCTGAATCGAGCTTTGAAACGACGTTTGTGGAATAGGCGATAAGCAACTTCTAAACTGACTGAGTTACACGACGCTAAATCCAAATCTCGTGCCCCAATTGTTAATTCCAATCACTACACTCTCTCCTCATAATCTTCTCACGCATCCCAGAACTCCCTAGCGTAACAGATAAGTCAAATCCCATTCATGAATCAGTTCCTCTAAAAGTAAACTCTGAAAAGGCAACAGCCACCGCGGCTTACACGAAATCTGCGCGTATTCTGGCACGCCGATACGCCCGCATGCACCTCGGGCGCTCATTCTGCCGCGTTTTCCGCGTCTCCCAGAGAAATGTCACATCGGATATCTTTCGTCGCGTAAAAGCTGGCCTCGCTGGTGTGCACGGCTGCCACTGTGCATGTAACAGGCGGGCGCGTGTGCAGACGCGTACGCGTTCACGTACGTGGCTCGTGCAACTCTCACATCTCGGTGCATACGGCCGATTGCAGCGCGTGCAACAAACTGCGCAGTGTGCAGCGACTGCAGGCACGCCCTTCTCCCGTGTCGCACGATACGTCGCGTGGTTCGCCTACATACCGGGTGTCGCTGATTCCATAGAAAGTCCTTTTCCTCTCCATCTCGTTCTTCTTTATATCACGGCTGGCTGGATAATGCTTCGCTCGCTTGTCGCGGTGAACAGGAGCCCGCGTCGATTCGTGAGAGCGAGTGAGTGGATAGACCAGATTATCGTCACGGTCAGAGCAAAATAACGTCTACACCGTATTTAGTATTTACAACAATTTGGAGCAAAAGATTAAAAATTCGAATGAGATTAATAGTAATATCGAAACAGAATTCAGAGAAATGCAAAACCAGATCTCTTGCTTCTGCCTCAAGGGGCGAAATATCAATCTGGGATACGTATCGGTAGGAATAGAATCGAAATAGGAGGACGTATATGGAAAGGGAACATGAAAGTTGTTGGTAGGTTGAATGGGTATGGGACAGACTTACCGTAATTGAATTTTTCTATCACTCCACGAGCGGCTCGCAAAATCATAGCCGTTGCGTCACCGAGTAGCGTAGGAGGAGCATACACCCGTCGATATTATATAATTTCCGCGACGAGGAGTACCGAACTGCATCGCGCTGCATCGTATGATGCATGGATCGTTCCTGGCCCGCGCTCGTACGCCCGATATCACGCTTCTTCGTATGTAGAACGTACCAACATACATCTACGTAGGTATATCGCCTTAAGGTTAACGCAATTGCTGATAGGTAGCCGACGCCAGGTTGCCGTGTGTCGGGGAGGCCTGAACGTTTTACACGTACTCTTGGTACGGAGTGCATATCGCCAGCGACAACGGCCGCTCTGTTATGCAACCCGCTTGTTAGTTAGATACTTATGCACTGTTAAGCATCGTCGTAGCTTCTTTAAGCGACCTGACGCCAGCACGCGCGTGCATGCGCCTTAATACGCGAGCACCCGCGTCTACGTGCATCCAGTAGCCTTCACCTCGTTCCACTGGGCATTTCCGTGGCTGTAACAAAAGGCCCCAATGCGTTCCAACGTCACCTAAAACCTTATCAGCGGCGATCGCTCGAACACTGCCGCGCAACTGCTTTTGCGTTTCTTCTCCACTTTTGCATGAGAAAGAATGGCTAGAACGAGACGCTGCAGACCAGCTGCAAGTGTGCGGAGGTAGAAATTATATTTACAAGCGAGACGATTCAATGGTGGCTGCGTTTGTTCATCAAGTTCGTTCACTGGAAACGTCCAGTTGCATAATGCAAGTGGAGTCTCGCCCCGCAAGGCGTACAGCAACGGAGCCAATTTTCCTCTCGATGCGAAAAAGATTTATGCTCCACTTGGTCACTGGTGAAATTTCTCGGGGCAGGGTTATTGCGGCTTCTGCGGTTTCCAATTCAGGAGCCAACCAGTCAAGTGTTTTATACAGGGAGTCACGTCGATGTAAATGTACACAGGTGGGATTACTGTTCATTCGAGGTGTGGAGAAATGATTAATTATAAGACAATACTTGGACTTGCAGCGTTCTGTTCATTAGAGATCACTGGTCCCTCGATCACTGCTGATTACCTATAGGCCATCGCGTAATCACAGTGATCAGTCAGCGTGTGATTACGTCGCGTTTTGCAGAAAATCGGGAATTCGGTGGAAGTATGGAAGGTTTCAGTAAGGTAGATGTACAGAATACGCGGGACATTCTCGATCGCGTGTCATCCTGCTTCCTCGTTCACAATTATCAGACTGATGACAGTAATCTTGGATTGTGCTCGTACGAAGCGTCCCTCCATGCACGCGTGATTGCGCGCGAAATTGATCCAGATTGCCGAATTTCGCGACAGGGAAATGTATGCGGGACGAAAACGCGACGTCGCAGTTCGAAATACCGAAGGAACGCGTGAGCCTTCTCAATCCTTCTTCGATCAACCGCGATTACCAGCGGTCACGTGATTACGGCAATTATGAATTGCAGAGTTACGGACTGCTGGAATACATGCAACCCTGGCGCCATTAGGCTTCCACGTCCCTTCAGTCCTATGGAATCACGGCAGTTGTACAATCAGCGCCCACCAGATCCATACATCGCATACAATTCGAATGTGGTAACACAATTGTACCGAATCGTTTCCTTAGAACCTCGCGAGCACACCTACTTAAGCCACAAGATCGCGTAGGTCTTCAAATCTTGAAGTCCGTATCCTATCGACTTGGGCTCAAATAAATCACCGGTACGCATGAAGACAGGAGACCCCTGGGGACATGAAACGAGGAAGAAAAATGCTCGTTAAGATGTCCATTAAAGCTTGATGTCGCCGGATGAATCGTTCACGATCGGACATTAATAGCGATGATAAACGCCACGGACGAACGCGAGTGATTTGCCGAGAGCCACTGGGGCTCCGAAACAAATTACTTCGTAGCGCGCTCGGCGAGTCCATAAATATGTCCGTGGTTTTTCTGCCGTTCGCGATTTTCCGTCGTTCGCGGAAAGCGATAGGTTTGCGCTGACCCGGGACAATTTGTCGGAACTGGTTTCAATTCTGGTATTCATCGGTGGCTGGCAAGCGAGACTAGCGGCGTTCGTCTCCTCTCCTTTCGCGGCTCGCAATTTTCTGCGATGCTTTTCAGGCCTGTTCCCCTCGTGCGCGCGCGCGTGCGTCGTCCGTGTGGCTCGGTTACAGCACACGGGTTTGTTCCGCGACAGAAAGAGAGACCAAGTTGAAGGTGAATGGCGGGCGTGGCGGACAGCCAAGGTAGGATGAGTGCATCCTGCTTGAACGACGCTTTGATCGCCGTCTTCCTTTCCTCTGAGGGGCCATTTCGTATGACTAAGGACGGGGGGCCGTTCGTCCGAGATATCCGATGTTCTACGTGATCTGGCGGAAAAGAAATAAAGCATCGAGACTGAACGATTAGAGTCCTACTTATGAATAAATTATACCTACTGTCGTTTGATGTTAGATTTGAATCAAGCTAATGATCTTCGTGTTACGCCCTTTCTCGACAGACGTTTCGTCGTCCACGCTGAAATATCTGTAAGTGGAATCCAAAGCGGCGTATTGGCATCTTCAACGCTAAATACATTTTAGCTACCGTATATGGCATCGATCGATTTCTGTTTAAGTGCTGATTGAACTAGCGAAATGACAAGCAATTCCTAAGCTGGGCCTTTCTATAGGCTTTCTATCAGGTCCATCAGTCACCTTTTTTTCTCTTCGAAATCAGTGTCTCTACAGTCCTCCTAATTCTCCCACCGAGCTGAGTCATCCGCTTTTAGCCCGTGTCACCTCCCCCCCCCCCCCCCAGTCCCCCTGATTTCATTCGATAATGCCGAATCATTTCTATTTCTGAAATGAAGAAATCAGGGTCATCGTACCGTGGATGCCCACCACGTGTCGTCGGCCCGAGGCCGCCCTTTGACCCCGCCCGAGACGCTTTAAATCTCGCAACTGCATTATTCCCGACGTTCCTGGCAGCCATGGGATAGCTTCCTCCTCTGCCGTACCGCGGACACGATCGTGCACCTCGCATTTAACCCAGTCCGGTTGCTCTCTTTTTTCCCCACCCAGCGCGCAGGGGAATCGAGGTCCATTTTTCAGGGTCCTGGCCCCTTTGTGTGGCGCCTCCTAAGCGCGAGAGCGCTGCTGCTCCTCCGTAAGTTAACGAACCAGTTGGTTATCCCCGATGGGTTCGCGGCGTATCGATGGGAGCGGCGGGGTCTTTGGTACGCTTGGCTGGCGGAAAAATCGGCCGTGAGAGGTACTAATTTAATAATCTTCATTAACCTGCATCCGAGCGACGGAGGTGAAGGTTGAGGAGCGGGCGGCGGGGGTGGAGGGGGTGGGGGGGGCGGTTAGGGAAGAAGAGGAGAAAAGGAGAAACAGAAGGAGGTGGAGGAGAACACGGCCGTGGAAGGTTGTTGGTACAGCAGAGTCAAGTACACGCGTTTCTGATGGGCTGTCTAGCCGGAGCAGAATCGAGAGAAACGGGGAACAAGGGAACTCGCGAGAAAGAGAGGGGCTGTGCAGACTGTTTGCTCATTAGACCGGATAATTGCAGGTGGGCCTGGACTCGCCTCACCTCGCCTCGCCTCGCCTCGCCTCGCCTCGCCTCGCCTCGCCTCACCGCGAATCACCTCGACCTCGCCTTCCCTCCTACCTCCTCGCTCATTCTCAACCTTTCGTTCGTCTACTTCCCTCGGTGTTCCGTTCTTTCCGTGCGGCTCCGACGTTTCTCTTTTTCTTCCTGATCCACCTCGATCGTTCAGAAGGATTAGCATGGGTCCGGCCCGATGCTGGGTGCAACCGAGAGCCATTTTACGGACGTTTCGAACGATGATGCTTGGCCTTGATTTAACGAGAGTGGTTTATACCTAGAATTAGCAGTAACAGCAACCGGCAACATAAGAGTTAGCTTGATAGTCTCGGAGAGCAGACTAATTTCGCCTGTATTCTTTATAGCCTGGTACCTCGAATTTCTCGAGATTCTTCTCAACTTTCCTTGCAACATTTTACACCGACTTTACGAGTTCTACGTGGCTGAATATGAACCGAACTTCGCAAGCTTATCGAGGAATGGGTACGCCGCGACATAGGCATCGACGACCGGCCAGGTCGTTGAAGCCAATAACTAATGCGGAGTACGGGTGAAAAGTTAATTGATTCTAATAAGTTCTCTGTAATATATGGAGGAGCTTCACGGAACTTCGCCGTTGAGACATTCATTGCCCCTCGTAAAGGTCTCGTGCTCTCTGGCTCGTACACCGGCGGTTGCGATAGGGAGAATGTAACAGGAATGTAATACTACGATACACGAGGTACAAGTTACCGGCAAACCTTCCAGTTCCGTTTAATACAGTCTTTTCCGTGACTTTTAAGCTCCTTGAAACTACTAGTAGCGCAGATGCCAATAGTCGCGTATAAATATGGATTGAATACTATAATCAAGATTCTCTGTGACTTCTACCTCCGATCCCCAGCGATCGTTTAGCGTTTCAAATTTTCGTGAGTCGAATACTTGTCTCGTGTAATCTACCGTACCATTGACGATTCTATTTTGAATTTAAAATTCACGATATCGCAATAAAACACTCTCCAGAAAAATTTCACCGATGCGCGTAAGCGAAGAAAGTTAAAGCATCGCGTGTCAGCCGGTTATAATTCAACGCAGGAACCGTGGTTTAATACGAACGCGTCGCAAAACGGCATTCGTGTCCCGTGTCAATATTATCTTTATGTGTTTTACGGAATCGTATCTTCTCGGAAGCGAAGCATCTGTTTGCACGCAGCGCGATTTTACCGTGGTTCACACGCGAAATGCACTCGTTATGCTCGTAGCCACGTAATAATTACGCTTATCGCAATAGCGTCGCTGTTTCTGATTATGTAACGGCTGACACACGTCCCCGGGACTTTAACATTTAACCCGCCTTATCGTTTCTAAGCAAAAAATTGAGCATTGTTCCCGACCTTGTCTCCGTTCCGTCGTGTTCAAAGCATTGGCGCGAGAACTGTTCGCACACAAATCTGTTCCAATTTCAAGCATTCAACCATTCGAGTATGCCAGGCACATCGAGGCGATAGCGTCAAGCAGAGCATTCGCGAGGGCCAAGGGGCTTCCCGGCGGAAGAAAATTGTCCCGTCGGCTGCACATATCGCGAAATAAGAGACGGAGATAAACGCGAACGAGGGGATCCATCATATTCTGCGTCTATGCGACGGTGCGCGTAATATGTACACGGGGACGCACTAGGGCGCGGCAGTGGCCAGGATCGTTGGATCTGCCCAACCCAGTAGATGCCAGGACATTTAAATCGAGAGACAAGACGTTTACGGCTCTCCCGCGGAGGTGGTGCATGGGAAAGTCCATCAGTCCGTTTGCCGTCCAACTTTTCCTTTTCCAAGCTTCCCTGGGGCCTCTTCACTCGGCACCGCGCGCGACGAAAGTCGTTTACGATCCTCAGGATCGAACGATCTGCTTGTACCCTTGACATTAGACCCGAGGTATATCGTCGGCGATTCGTTGGGGTCGACAGGCATCGTTGCACGCGCGCTACGTCCTCCTCGTTGCACCGTAAACTCATCTATAATCTTTGTTTCCTTGTCCACCATCGCGAGTTATAATTTCATTAAGCCCACAGTTCTCAAATCGGCATTAAAATCTAACTGCTCCTGTGTTGCGTCAGAAGCGAACACCTCACATAAAATACACTGAGATATTGTCCTCGCAGGAAGAAAATCGTCGCGATTAACAGCTGGAACGTTCTAGATAAAGGTGCCCGCGAAGACGCATTAATTTACAAGAGATGCAGATTACGTACCGCCTCTTTTTCCCCTCTCATCTCCCTCCACCCTGGAATACGAGATCAATCCGGGTTCGTCTGCTCGCGTTAACGCGCGCTTAACCTTCGAGCCGTAAAAGATACCGTTCGCGGGAACTCGGTAAAGGAACTCGGTAAAGGAACTCGGTAGAGTCTGCATCCCGCGTTACATTCGGCGATTAATATTAAAATATCTGGCATCGCGGCTGAATCATGAGTCTATTTAGGTATCGTATATCCTATCGGGAGAACAAAACCGTTTCGCTTAATGGCCTGTGTTCGATGCGAATGGATGCGTGCATGCATAACACTGGCCTAGCTTTTTTTTTCCATCCGTCCATGTAGGTAATCTACGATCGCGCGGATTTTCCAGCTCGACCCCCGGACGAAACGAAATCCGGAAGCGATCCAGGATTAATGCGGGGATCACGGGGATACGAAACCGCGGTGCTTTCCAGGCAGCGGCCTGTGTCAGCGCACCTCGATGTATTAGCATGGGAGATTAATTTATCAGTTTCCCCGCCGAGAATGTGGGCATAAACAAACGTTTGTAGTACGAAGTTTCGAAACGAGCCTCGTGGCCCCGAGTTGTCCGACTCGCGCGCCCGTTCCTCCGCCCCGCAGTATGTGCGCGACGATCGTTCACGCGTGTGCGCGGGCCCGATTGAATTGTACGCTCGCTACCGTGTGCGTGAACGCTTTTATATTAACTGGATGTCTATAGAGTCACGCTTGAATTCCAGTCGCTTTGCAGACTGGAATACGTTAAAAGCGGGAGGGAAGAAAAATGCCACGTGCACCGTTACCTGCTCCCCGAGCGTCATTTTTTTCCAAGGGGACCTTGCAAAAATCTGCGCGCTAAAGGACGTTCGTACGTTCCGCGGCGGATGTGAAAGACAAATTCGCTATCCTTGTGCGAGTAATTAGTGGGCAATTATCAAACTTTCGCGAAAATTATCCCGCCTGGCTTGATGCACAGGCATTTTTCGAGCGGCGCGTTCTCGTTAGCCTTCAGCAGTTAACGGGTTAAAACTGCTGCTCGGTGAAGTGGCTTGCGAATAGTTCGAGATGGTATCTCGATCGAAGAGAAAGATCCCGTCAAAAATTGGCCGCGGGACGGTGAGAAAGTGCGATCTAGCGTCGGTAAGTATCGCGGGAAGCTCGAGTCCAGGCTCGCAGCTCGATTCGAACGGTGAAGAAACCGTCAAGGTAGCAGAGGCGGCGTTCATCAAAGTTGCGGGGCATCAATTAGTCGTGCGATAATTAGCGACAGCCTTGCCCATCCGCGAACCGTAATAAAGTACTTTTTTACACGACGAGGCTCGTTGAACGGCATCGTATACGCCTTTGTTCGTTGGACCGCGTCGTCGTAAAGGCTACTAATTTTATTGCACCGCTGACGCATCCTCCGTACGGGACCACGTCGTCCATCGTTCGCTGCCGCCTGATGCACGATTGATGGATTGGAAGGTTCCTCGGGGCAGGTTTTGCCCCTTTTTCCTTTAATCCGTCGCGGGCGCGCGCCAAGGGGAGCGGCGGAAAAAAGGGCGCATTGTTCGATTTGAATAACGACTCCTGCCAGGTTCGAGTTCGTTGGACGATCGATTGGTATCGGCGCCGTGTTTCTTGTCGTATCCAGGGAAATCGTTCCGCTATTAGCCGCGATTTTCCTCTCGATTCCCTCGAGAGCGAGCGACTTTGCGCCCGCGACTGGCTCGGCATAACTAACATCGTGCTGCGCCGAGAATTTTACGGTGCAATAAGTGGAGCGAGTTGCCTCCACCGTTTTATACATTTCAAAACGGAGGTGACATTAGATGTCACCTTTAAAATTTTAAGGTTTCCCTTCGAATGCAAATAAAACACAGAGGAAGTGCAGTATGTTTGGAAAATCAGTTTGTTTAAGACGTATAAAAAATTACGGCAGAGGATGGGAACAAATAAAACTGCATAATGTCATAGGGAAACTAATAATTTTTTATATTTCAAACCCTCAGTAATAATAAAAAACAAAAGTAACTGATACTGTCTAAATGAAAAATAACAGTAAGTATCGATTTCCTTAAGGTGCAGGTAACTTGGAATACCGGTATTCCAATTTATCTTCACTTTATAAACTTAAAAATTATTTTCTTTTATGATCTAAGTCGGCTCAAAAATCACAATATACCTAGAAACAATCTTAGGTAAATATAAATGATCAGCGCTGGCCCAAACCGATGCACAGAGGCGTGTTTCTGCGGAAAGCTGGTCAAAAGTAATATTTTTGAATCTAATTAGGCATACTAATGAGGGGAAACACGATATTCCGATCCTATGTCATAACTATACCCCTCCATAAACGGTGCGGGCGGCAAAGAAATGACAATAACTCATAAGATCGCAATTTATTTTGCAACAAAAATTGCCGCTTGAGCTCGTTTGTAACATAACTATTTGCTTAGGTGAAGAACAAGAATATATAGATCCTGTATTCTCCTCTACCATAGCTGTAAAAAGTGAAATAAATCAATAAAACCAGAATCTATATTAACTTAGAGCATGTCAGATAGCTGTCAGTACAAAAAAAAAGATCATAGTTCCACATTCAATGTAAAATTTACTTTCAATTCTGGTCTAAAAGTTCCAGATCATAACACTAGCAACTTTGAGATCGCATATCTCTAAGAGGATCGTACAATAAAAATTGGTATTAGTGGAAAATCATGCTTTGATAAGTCATAAATGAAATGCAATACATAGATCTGGAAAAATCAGAAAAAAAATTCTTGACTTTTGGCCAGCTTTTTGTACAGGACGTGCCACTGTGCGACGCGGCGGTAGCCGTTTCGCGTGAAACAAAAGCATCGTTAAGCTTTGGTATATTCTAAATTACCTTCACCTTCGGCATTCCGAATAAACCAACATGGTATTGAAACTAAAATTTCATGTCGCACTTTGTATTCTCGAAATTATCGCAAAACTGACACGGAACCATAGAAGGAACATGCAAATGAGTAGATTAAGTATTTAACTCTAAAGTTTTTACATCTTATAACCATGATTGGAACGATTGAATTCTTGCTGAAACAGTTTTGCAGATTGACGTTTTTTTATTATGCAGATTAAGTCGAAAATGTCAAGATGGCATTTATCCACAAATGTCGTTGGATAACAGTTCATTAGCCCCTATTATCTACGGTGTTACAGATTAGATAGCGTTAGTAGTTTATTAGATACTTCGGTATTCCAAATTACCAACAGTATTAACTCTATCCCCCAGGGTGCATAACCTTCAAAACCTCGGATAAGAAGACTTCCGCCTTCCTTTACCAGCTTCAGCTTTCTGTCTATCATTACGGAAAGCGTAAACGGTATTTGTCCAGCGATCGAGTAGTTATCCGCTCCAGACTCCGCACGCGAAGCTGGTGCCCGCCGAACCGCGCCCATGAGCCGGAGCAACGGCGAGTCGCGTACAGGCGCGTAACGCGAGTATCCCGGGACATAATGGCGCATAACGCAGTGTACGGTGCATCGACGTTACAGTTAAGCGAGACGTCATATTCATAATGAATCGGATGCGCCGAACTGCGCTCCGCCCGGCCGTTCCTCGCGTGTGGTTAACGAACGGGTCGTTGCCGAGGCACGGCAAAAGTCACTGTGTAATTTCGAGTGGAGCCGCTCGACGGTGCGCCGTGAGCGTAATGGCCAATAACAATCAATTTGCATGGATATAAGAGCCGGCAGGGACCGGTGGCAGCTTGGCGCTAAACGAAACAAGAGGGCCAGGAAAGAGGAAAGAGAAGAAGCAGCGCTCGCGAACGACTGGCCACGATATTGGTAGCGAAGACCCCTTCTCACCGTTACTAACAAGCTCTTCGTATTAATTTTCGTACGGTTGACCCACATACGGTGGATGACGCGCGTCACGATCCGAAGTCGCTGCCACTCCGAAACGACGCTCGAGGAACCGCGCTGGCCCGACCTTCGAGTGTTTGCAGGCATAAAACGCCTTTAAAACCGGTATCTAAGTCCGGGGATACGGTGGTGTCGTCCTCGTGGGTGTGTTTGCACGCCTGAGCGTGTGGGTATTATTATATTCGGTCAGCGCGCGGTTCCTCGAGGTCCTAACGCACCTTTGGGCGTGCTCATTTTAGGAAGTCTTTACCCGATGTCCCTGGGATCGACAATTGTCGTTACTTATCCACAGGAGCAGCTGTATCGAGTTACCTACCGCAGGAATTCCAGCGGGTTTTGCAGATTCAATGAACTCTTCGAATGTGCTTCCCACGTTTCTTTCGATGATCACTAAGTAAGTAGCTTCTTTCATACGGAGTTGACCGGGGTTTAGTGTCGTTGATAAACAAACAGAAGTCTGCTGCATAGTTCATTCAGCAAGAACGGTAATTGAACAATAGTACTGGTATTTCTAGGATATAGTGTAGTGCTACTCATCCAATTCGCGATTTTACCGCGGCCATAGAATAGGCTAATGGACAATCACAATTCCATCGACAATTAGAAAAGCCGAGAGCATCGATTTCGCGGGAATCAACGTAATCTCAGATTCGGTTCCCGGAATCGTCGTCACGCGGTGTACGCTTGCGTTTAACACCTACGCGGATACATTTCTCGGACTCTTCTTCGTTAATACCTTCTCTCGTGGCGGCTGGGCCACAGTTTACGGTACTCTCGCGCGTATTAATTGTACAAATATGTGAGCGGTGCCCGAGACGCGCATAAGCCCCGGTTCAAGTCGCGACAGGCTGTAGTGTAGAACGGTTCGCTCAGAATCCTGAGTTCATACCCACCGTCTCCTCCGTCTCTGGCGGCATTAAAATCGCAAGCGCGAAGTAATTAATAACGTGCGTCGGCGCTTCTACCCCCTCGATACCCAAAATCCCCTTTCGACCACGGTAACTCGTTCTCCATGATTGAAACGTCAGGGGATCGTAATAACCGCCTCGAGATGGAAAAGAATCACGGGGTTAGGGCTCGCGGTTTAATTTGAATCCCGATCTTTACGGCGGGTCGCGTGCGGCTTATGCCCTCGGTAAAATCAAGATCCCGGGGAATCAGCGACCAAGAGATATCCTGTTGGTGCAAGCAACGGAAGGTGTACGGCGCGCGCCGTGCATTTATTTCCCTTCTTTTATCGTTCAATCGAAAAGAGGCCTTTGGAGTCCTCTCCTTAAATCTTTAACGGCTCTGCGCTTCCCTCGCCCCTCGCGTGTCCACTTGCAAGGAATGCGTATGCACCGGCTTTGTTGTATCGCGTTAATATCGTGGAGACAAAGTGTCGTTTACCGGTGGGCCTGCGTTGACCCTCGGACAAAGGGGACAGAACGGGAGGGGCCCGCTACCGTAACGCTGCCACAGATTTATCGAGCCGCACTTTTATGCTCTCGTTACCTGCCACCGCTGCGCTTCTTCCCTTGCGGTATCTATCCGCTGACTTTACAGTGTTCAATAAAAACACTCGCGCCCGCTGCGGCAGGACACTTTAACGACCCCGATTCGATCGCCCTGGGCAAGTATTTTCGTTTATATTTCGGCATGGGCGAGGGTCGCGGCGAATAACACTGCGACAGGACTGTGCATCGTGGTTGGAAGTGAAACTTCTCGGTGCAAGTTAACGCGAAGCGTGGGTGGCACCATATGTTCGTACGGAGGACAGTAGACTGAATACATTTTTCGGTATAATTCCCTTGTAAACAGTCCTGCCATACGTTCTGCCGTGGAATGCTCCCCCGAGCGATGGACGGTAGGGAAATACTGGTCGCTTCAGAATGTCGATCTGTGCGGCGATAACTATAAATCAGAATACTCGGAAGGGGAGATCGCATGAATTTCGTAGGTGTTAGCGGGAATCGTGGCCGGAGGATCGCTAACGAATTCACCGATCGTAAGTTAACCGGATCTCGTTCGTATCGGGCCGCTACGTGATTTCGTGTACGCGCGCCCGGTATTGTAGAGATCATTGCCGATGGGCTAATTAAGCGTGTCGAAGGGAGGCTAACGATCGTGCAAATTCATACGAGGCCGATCGGTACCTCGGTATTTATTGAACGACTCCAGGAAAGAGAGGCTTGCCGGTCGAGTGTTCCGCGCGGCGCGTAAATCTTGCCCGGCGATGCCTCTTTTCTCTTTCTCCTTCGAGTGATCGCCGATCCGACTGGAACTTCGTCAAGCGATTCGAAGCTCGCCCTTTATCGGCGTACACGGTCTTCGTTACGCTGCCGGGGCCGGGCACTTGTTAAATTAAAAATGCACGTGAAATACGACCGTGTATAATCTGTTGCGTAACCAATAAGGAAAACAAACCCTCTGCTTCCAACAGATGTCATTTATAAAATTGACCTTCCATCGTGCGAGCCACTTTTTACCACCTCACTGTTCTTGAAAACGCTATCTCCACTCGGGATACTTTTACGATGAATCAGTAACGTGGATCGTGAAGTCATTATCTTCCTGTTGGCGACGTGGTGAAGTCGAAGGTAGGAGATGTTGGCTCTGGCTGCTTTTGCTCGAGTGAGCACGTACCTTAACGTAGGGGAGATCGAGGCTGGTTGTCTCAAGGGGTAGGTTGACTAATTGTTAATAACTTTGCACCGACATATACTCCACTGCGGAAACATTTACTGTAGGAAGATGTCACGTCTACTATGCCATGCATTTATGTCCGACCCCGCGATCGCACGTTTTTTTAAACAATTATCAGCGTTTGTCGAAAAATTGACTACGTAAGTAAATATTTTTTCTAAAAGATTTTATTTTTTCATGCTCTATATAGTTACAATAGAAAAAATGTTAAGGGACTATTTTAAAGATTGCTTATTAGACGATCAATTGACATAGTATTTTTGTTTATACATAAATAATTGAAGGTTATATAGATTATTGAAGTCAAAATGATCGGTCGGGGCTGGGTGACTAACAAGATTTGAATTGTTATTTTGTTATTTGTAAAGCGATTTTATATTTTCCGTTTAAAGGGTCTAGTCGGGTAAGCATAGGAAAAACGGTCCCAGCACCAATTTTAGTATTTACATATGTGTACCAAATAATGTTCTTTGCCTAAAAAACCACTGAGAGAAATTTCAGATCTCCACCCCCTTTCATTCGAGTGATATGGGGATAACAACCCTAAACTTTACACTATGTTATAAATACATGATAATTAATGTTTAAGTTGAAAAAATTATCAGCTTATTAAAATATGAAAGAAAGAAATTAATATTTTATAATGAAACAACTCTTGTGACATTGTGTTATTTTATTACCACTGAGGTAAGTTACTAATAACATTTTCTTAACTGATCGGACATACATACAGTCAACCTACCCCATATTGTAAGTCAACCAACCTCGATCATGGGGCTGGTTAACCAGCATGGAAGTTGTTAGAAAAACGTTAAAATACCAATTGTTGTCACATTGAACCAACATTAATAATTTAATCAGATAGTCAAATGTATGCCCTATCAAATTAACTAACCGGTTTAATGATATTTCGCCCACATAATTTATTAAAAAACAAAATCTGAAAAACTGGCCTACCAGCCCCGGTCTCCCCTACTGATGTATTCGCATATAACGACAATAATCGGCTGTTTTAAATAAACCAATAGGTATACACTATGCATAGTCATAACGAAATTTACATTGAACTATTTAATATACCATTTAGCAGAAAAAGTTACAAAGCTAATATTACCGACCATTAATGTGCCAAAGGACATAGGGACCAAAGAAATGATAGAAAATGTACAGTAGCCCATAACATTAGCAGGAAGACCAATGTCAGTATCGTATAATGAGCGATCCTTAGCCTGAAACAGAAGAAGTTTGAATTTTAGAAAAAAATGTTATACCATAGAATGTTATTTTAATTTTAATGACTCGATGAAAGGAAACACACTTCTGATTTTTTCTGCGTCCTGCATCTACTGTGTCGAGTGGATCATTTAGCATGTACATACGGATGCCTCTAATACTACAATAATAGTACTCATTCCAGTCTAGGTTTTTGACATTAAAGTTGTAGATTCCTTGATCGGTAGAATTCAATTCTTGCCAAAGTTTCTGAACATTGTCGTCACAAAAATTCCATTCCTGTGTTGAAAAGTAATGTATCACATTGCTAAATTTCTGTATTTTCTTATACGCATCCAACAATCTGAAAGTATATTAACCATCATTGTTAATCAATGCTATACATATTCTGTCGGTTACCATTTAACTAATATGGATTACAATTATTGATGTATAAAATACGTACATGGGTTTTCGACCAGTAAGATAAGCCAACGTATCAACAATAGTTGCTGGCAGAAAGTGGAATAACAAGACACAAATGTTATGGAGAATTAAATGTCTGTTCAGTATCAGCATATAATGCCAGATGGCCTTTACACTAGGTATTTCCATGCCAAAAGTTTCACCTTTTTTCAGAGCTGCATCCCAAGTAATGGGATTTTGACATGAAGTTACAGAGTTATAAATGGGGATTCTCTCATCAACAGATATATTAGAATCTTTATCTAATATTGCAGAAGATTTCCTACAAAGTAATGGAATCTACGTTTAAATCTAAGTTTAAATTTCTTCTAAGTTTAAGTTTCAAGCATTCCTATATTAGTACATATGTATATATGTATATGTACACATACGTACAAGTACGTAATAATTGAAATTTTTATTAATCTATAGTTTACATTCGTAACACTAGTGTTACGATCTTTTCATTATTTTCTATTTATAATAAACCAAAATTTCAAGTTAAAAGTATCTTATACAATTATTTCGTTTCAGTATATATATATATTAAAAAATTACCTATTACTAGTAGCCCAAGCAGCAGCAACTGTAGTAGAGACTACATAATCAGCTGGTATCATTTCAGCCTTGTATTCTGGTATACAATGTAGCGTATGCAACAAACCTACACCTGCACCTATGATTACCCCTGTAACTCCATATAAATTATTTATCCACCCACAAATTGGTTCTGCGGCTGTTGATAAAACAATAGAAGGTCGAACGATACACGTTGGAATACCTTCGCTATACTTTGCGACAACAATACTTTCTCCAACTGCTTTAGAGTATATGTACATGTTGGGCCAGTTTTGGAGTACTCTATGAAAGTGAAAAGTATTATGTTTCGTCATAACTACCTCGTTTCCTTATTCACACAATAATGTTCCGTAAAATTATAATTACATGGGAGTGATTTTTTCAAGTTTGTCATCATCAAAGATATCCAACAACGATATTAACTTATCACCATCGATAGGTGGTGTGTAGTGTATTTCATTAATATCTTTATGTATACAGTTCGAAAATGCAGTTGATATGTGTACGAATGCCTGTAGATAGATTTTGAGATTTAGTGTTAAGTATAAAATACAATTTATATTGGGCTTTTAATTATGATTGGTTCAATTGTTTGACGAATGGTTTTAAAAGATCTCCGATCTACCTTTATGTTCGGCATCTGTTTTGCGAGCAGTAATAAGTATCTTGTGCCTTTCACATTAATGTTCACGGCTAGGCTCATCTTCTCGTCAAATCGAACGGTCGCAGCAGCATGGAAAATAATATTCGTATTCATCAGCATCGTTTTCATTTCCGGTGACAGACCATAATCTTCTTGCATCGCGTCACCCTCCACCATTACCACCTTGTTCAGAAAATTCGGTTGCTCGCGTCTCAATTTATCGTATACCTGATCAAAATAGCGTGTGCATAATAATTATACATCTTAATCTTATACAATTTAATATGTATACGATAAGTATATCACATACAGCATCTTCGAAGTTCTCTTTAAACCGCTCTTTTGAACTTTTCCCCTTTTTCGGCCTTACTATCACGTACATTCTCGTAATATCAGGGCAGCATCTATAAATGTATAGGTACATACATAAATCACATACATATTCGGACACCCTTTAAAACAGAATAACTTTTTCAAAATTGGTCCAAACGACTGGAGCTTTTTTGAGAAGTTAGAAGGATTTGTTTACTGTGTGACGCGTGTCGCCGTTTAAAAAAAAAACAACTTTTTTATCTGGGCCCGTAATGAAAATTTAAAACTCTCGTTTTTAGATTTAAGTAAGTTGGATGCTGAAAATTTCATGGAAATTTTCCAAAAACGACAGGCATCGGAATATGTTAAAATCTTTAGGTTTATTACCGTTATACGCCGAAAAAGACTGTGATATCCACTACTTATAACTGTTTGTAGCTCATTGTTAATTGTAAGTTAAGCGATTTCGATGAAATGTTCAGCATGTATACAACGTACGTATGGGGTTAAGTACATACGCTTAGGATCGTGAAAAGAGCGGACTTTTTATGATTTTTTTACCTATAAAAGCTTATAATTTACAGATATTTAAAAAAATTAAAATATCGGAATTTTTAAAAAACACATTTTGTATTTTATCTATCGAAATTATTACGTGATTCAAAACAGCTGCAGCAAAGGCGTATAGTTGTCAATTTGAAAAGCAATCGCAATCTGAACCCGTATATAGACGAGAAGTTCCTTTTTGTTTAGGTATAATATTATATTAATACCTTAAAATACGGATCCCTTCCGGTTTACGTGACATGGCAGAATAATATAAAAACGCTCGGTCATGGAGAATTTGTGGAATTTTGAATATATCCTTGAATGAAACGTACCTTAGTATTTTTTCGACGATCAGCTTGCCCAGGAAACCTGTCCCTCCTGTTACTAAAACGTTAGTATGAGCAAAACATTCGGCGATTTTGCTTTTTTCGGGATTTACAACCGACGAATCATCGCACTGATACGATATATCATCTATATACGCATTACTTCCTTCTGAAGTCATCTTGATCGTGTACCTGTTAGTTTCAACAAATATAGGTACGCACCTTAGTGTAATAATCGCGTAATAATGAATTCGATGGATTCGTGATCAATTGAATGTTCGTACACATCTGTGCGCGCTACATTCGTGCGGTTTCGAAAAAAGCTGTGGGATTTATCAAATATTCGGTGAGAACACTCAGCCTGTATGCCTGTAAAGAATCAACCTTGTGTCGAGTGAACACTAGAGTGAACACTTTTCTAATTATTCTCGTCTGTAGAGAAACAACTTTTTCTTCTTAATTTCTTTTTGAGTAAGTATCACGTGAGCAGACTGCCCTCAGGCCGTCGGTATAACCAACATCAGAAATAGTAAAAAACGACAGGCAATGCAAAAAGGAAACAGACATACATGTATAGGTATTATGTGTACAAGAAGTATAAAAGTTATTTGCAAGTCTATTATTTTGGAGGATATTTCCTTTTATGCATTCTTTTCAATAGTATGGTCAGAAATTATTAAAACTGTATCATCGAAATTGACATGTCCGATATGTAATATAACAGTAGGCAGTATTTTGAGAAAGTTCTAAGTCCATTTATCTAATTTCAATTATCATTTTTCGAAACCTTTTTCCAGTCGTATTTATGTAGCACCAGCTTATAGCAATGATAAAAAAGAAATGTTTTTATATCACACCTGTTCTTAACAGACGGCGAAATGGCGATGCGTCGATGCGGATTCAACGACGGACTAATTTCAACTGCGAACAGTTCTGATCCTGTTCTACTAGCTTTAAAAAGATACATTTCCGCATGCGTACATCTACGTAACGTTAACACACACATAAGTGACTATCATTGAATGTACAATATTTCTCTACTTTGGAAAATGACCTTTAGGTGCTATTCACAGAGACAGTATGAATAATGACGTACTTAAACTATCACCTCGATTCAGCAATTATTTCGTAATGGCGTCAATGCTTTAATATTTTTTTGCGTGGGATATTATCAAGTTCAATGGATACGATTTCATGTTAACGGTGATCGTACATTCGATGAGAAATAGATCGGGATCGATGGCTGTACTACTGTATGACCCAACCAACGGAATGAACTGAAATTTTGAGGGGTTGGGCGGGAGGGGGAGAGAACCTCTAATATAAATTTTCAGCTGCGGGTATTTGTTAGTTTCTGAGATATTAATATAAAACTTTCGGCAAAATACATTGAAATCTACCTATACAGACGTTACTAACACAACCATCTTCTCGTAGCCGTCGATTGTTTCGCAGCCGACGATACAATGTAAAGGGATACGGTAACAACAACACATTTTGGTTTGTTCGAATAAATAAATGTATGTTAATCAAAACGTGTCGATTATTTCCAACATCTGTCAGATTTACTTTTCAGTTAGGTTTTCGGGTACAAACTCAGATATTATTGCTGTTGACTTATTCCGACACAACGCATTCCACTTTCCAAATTCTCCTGGGTATATGTATTGGTTTGGGATAGATGGGGTAGGGGGGCGCGCGCCCGCCCGCGGGCGCTTAAAGCATGTTATCGAACCGATGTGAGTTTGGGAATACTAAGAACTGATGTAGTTACAAGCATTGCGCGATGAGGTCAATATCATACATTGTATCGTCGACTGTGACACAATCGACGGTGACGAGAATGATGGTTGTGTTAGTAACGTCTGTACAGTTTTATAGTATAGCATGTTTTTTAATAATATCTCAGAAACTAATAAATATCCGCAGCTAAAATTTTATATTAGAGGTTCTCTCCCGCTCCCGCCCAGCTGCTCAAAATTTCAGTTCATTCCGTTGGTTGGGTCATACCGTAGTATATCCGCCCTCCTCCTTAAAGCAGGCGTATGCACTAGAGGGTTAATCGCAATAGAGAAGTCGCTGTAGATTCTTGCGCACCGAACTGAACCTCATGATTTTCCACTTTATTCTCGTTCAGCTTATATTCGAAACCAAACTAAAACATTTTTTTAATCTATATTTGTCTAAGTAGTTTCATTTAAGCGTACGCTATTGAAAATGGGCTGACTCGTTCAAACCACTAGACGCATGTAAATGGTCACTCGGTCAAGATTTCCATTCGGCTGACCGATGACTCGGTCGAGTCACTCGTCAGGTGTAAACCCCCCGTAAGCGATGCCCGAAATATTTCCACGTTTTTTTTCGACGTCCTTGTCCGGGCGCCAGAGGCTTGTTGACTTTAACACTTGCACGATATGACCCTCTTCCCTATTTCTCGTCCACTCGAACTACATGCAAGGTCAGCAAAATAGGGAAGTTGGCCGGATCAGCCAGGCGTTAAAATAAACATGTTTAGAGCGCCGAGACAATGGGCCCAGAAAAACGTGGGAATATAAGCACACGAGCCTCGCTTAGGGTCGTATGCAGTGCGTAGTTCACCTCTCATTCACATCCGGTTAATTCCATTTGTGGATGCACTTAGTCCTGAAGCGGAGCGCCTTAGACCATTTGTCTAGCTGTCGTATTTATTTATGTCGTATATAATTGGTGAAATATAGACGGAAAATAAAAAAAATTCATTTCTTCCATCTATATGGAAGCAAAGGTGATTCTTATTGGACAGGTGTCGTATAGGACAGTGAGCATTCATAGAATGACGGACCAAGGCTACATACTCTTTGCCATGGTTACTCCTAAATGTGAGCGATTACCGATAATTATTATGATCGAGTGAGGTAGGCCTACCTAATACGTCGCCCAATGACCGGCTACTCCGATTGGTGCTCCAATTCGAGGCGTTGTCGATCATCGATCGTCAAGCAATTCCGTATGAAAGGGAATAATTGAAATATTAAGCGCGACTGATCGTACAGCGATCATGTTCGATCTCCACTGGATAAGCCTCCGTGAACGTCGCGGGACCACGGTTTCCCTTCCTCCTGTTAATCGAACAGATTATCGACGTAGCCGTGATTACGATCTGCGTCCCGGGCTTATTTGGAGGTTTACGGAGCGCGGCGGTGTAATTAACGACGTCCCGGTCTTGTTCATCGAAATTTTATGGCCACGATCGGCGTAATTGATATAAACCCCACGAGCTATCCGGTACCTGATGCACGCGCACCCGTCCACGAAACCGGCACGCGGTTATTCCTCTGGATACCTCTGGGAGAAGGAGCAGCAAAAAAAAAGGAGGCACAGGGGACGCATTTTATCGCGCTGAACGTCAGGTCGATTAATTTTTGTAATCTTACGCTTTGAAATCTGGGTGCAGCCTTGATTTATTTCCGTCGAGATGGTACCACCGCAAACGAGCTCGTGTGCAACTTTCCTCCTCCACCTCCTCCTCCTCCCTCTTGCCACCCTCTTTATCCCTCTCCGTTCTTCGTTCGACCCTCCGCTGCACATTCGTCCCCCTTCTATCCTTCTATCTTCCCCCTTCTGTTTCGCTCTTCTTCTCTTTTCCCCCAGCTTCCCTTCCCTCGGATGCCTCTTGTCCACTTCTCTTCCTCTTCGACGCGCATAAATATAAATCGTACATAATTGATTCAAAGGCCAATGTGGGCGAATCCTGCGCGATCAGCAGAAAGCCGTTATTCATGTAGCCGCGAGCCGACGACTGCTCGTTCGAGCAATGAAAGCATAAATACGCGTCCGCTCGCGGTGCTCCGCTGCTACGTCCCGGTAAACGGCCTATAAATGCATTGCCTATCGCTTTTAGAAATCGCCTGCGAATCGTGTCGACGCGTAATTTGTACATCCACCGGGGTGTATCCGCGATATTCGTACACCCCGGATCCCCCAGCATCGTCGCCGATAAAATCAATCTTCTCGCGTCTCGCCGGGCTTTCCCTTTCCAGGAATGACGGTTCACCGTCTTGTACAGATCTCAGGATTAACCTGATTACGGGAAGCCGTTCCGTCCGACGCAACTGTGACTCACTCGCGGCATCGATCAGATTTATTCGCGATCGTGCGTTGCCCGCTTCGACAAACAGCCGAATACGCGCGTTTCATTAGCAGCGTCACGTAAAACTCCGCCACTTCGACGGACTTTCGCTTTCACGAGGCTTTATTAAGAGAGATCGCTGGGTCCACGAAGAAACAATTAGCGCTCGGGTGTATCTTCGCGCGAATAATTTAAATCCTCCGTTCGCGCGTCGGGGAACGCGTGTCGGAAGGTTGTCGTTTTGACAGAAACACGATACGAAAAATAATCGCGCGGGCCTTTCCAGTCGGTACTTCTCACTTTTATATTTCTTTCGAAACGCGTGACGCGGAGGACATCGCGGTGGCGTGGATCGTTCCCAGTTACGTATGCACAACATTGTGCGCGGCTGGACGTGATCGAAGCGGAGAGACAACCAGAAAGGCGGCTCAAAACTATCGCTCACCGCGGCCATGTCGCGGTAGCTGGCAGTTCTGGCAGCAAGTAATTAAGCGCTGGTACTTAGGCGCGTTTCCATGATGTATATATGTGTATTAATAATGCTCTGGAACAGACTCTCGTGGGCGTACGCGGATACAGAAGCGCGCGAGAAGAGCGTTTCGTCTGTGTTGTGCTCTTTCACCGAGCTGATTGCTCGCTTTTGAACATCCGAGAGCGGGGCAGCCGCTCTCGAGCATTCGCGTGCGTCGATACCAGTTGATTCGGACGACAGCATCGGGTGGGAATGTCGACACTTGTACACGCATTAAACTTTCATCCAAATCGAATCTTATTTCAATCTGTGGCGGATGCCGAAAGTACCAGGTAGAGAAGCAACGGACAATGGCAAAAGTTATAAATAGTTGAAAATACATTGAATTGTTCGACAAATTAGAAGACCATTATTTCACTACACCTAATCACCTCAAATCGAATCAGGGTACTTTAGGACACGCTTCTGTTACTAGAAAGTTTTATTCAGATAATCACGTACCTACCTATTTTTTCATTTCTTTTATCGTTTTGCACACTTTGCTTTAAAATTAAGAAATGCTTCAAGACGATTCGATTCTCAATCAAGAATTAATGTATCCAGAAATATTAGGTCGGTGCAAAAGTTAGTTCGCTTTATTGAACCAAAGTGTTTATTAAAAGTAAGAACATATTACATGTTCTTGCCACGTTTCTACTGAAAGTACAGGTAGGTGTAGTAAAAAATGTCATTTCCGTACACCTAGCATCACCTAACAGTGAGTGAACGAACTGTTGCGCCGGCCGAACGCAGAATGTGCGATCGTGTGGCTCCGTGAGATATTGTTAAGAAATGTATCGGTTGTGCAGCGTGCATGAAGAGTAGCTGGAGGCTGAGGATCGACTAACGGTGCGAATGTTTATCTAGTCGATCAGAAAGCGATACCGTGTACGGGGAAAAACCATTTGGGAGCACGCGCTACATTTATTGACGGCAAATTAACGTACCTGTCTGTAACCCTTCTGCGTGCTCAGGGTAAACAAGCTTTAGCAGCGCGCTATACCTACGGGAAGTCGTGCCAGGAACTCGAGAACGCAATTAGAGAGTCGGTGTATACGGTGTGTAGAATCTCGATGGTGTTAACTGTCGAAGCAGGTGCGCTTCTATCCGCGGGCAACTTTTGCCGTGAAGCGTTTGACGCGAACACCGCCGTAATAAACGCGATTAATGGTAACGGAACTCGATCACAGACGGAAAATTGCCCTTTTACCTGTAAAATCTTAATCCCCTTTATCGAATGGTAATATTCTCAGCAGTCAGCTGCTTGAACGAGGGGCTCGAGGAATTTAAACGGAACCGTTGCGCTTGATCTTTAATCAATTAGTACTTATCGATGAAGTACCAATTACGTTATGATGCAGTAATTTTTGTGGACCTTTCTCTTACATTATGTAACTTCGTTTTTAATCAGTAAAGTAGGGTTAAAATGTACAAAGTTCAGATCGTAAACGTCCCTTCCAAATGTAGAAAACAAAATGCTTTGATACTCTTTACGGTCTAAACTCTAACATTTACGAAATAGACTCTACCGTAGCCTGTTCCATAAGCATTACGGAAAACCAGCCATCACCTAACGAACGACATGCCCCATAACTGTAAATCGTATTATCTAACAGCTTGCCCGCCCAACTGGCATCTACCTAATATCTACATTACTAATGTGTCTACGTAAACGGCGAAGCACGGCGCTGCTTTGCCTTCTTTGCGGTCCACGAGGTAATGAGCTCGGTTTCGCGAGGATAATGAGGCCGTGCGAGCTTCATCCCGGTGCACGATTTCCAAGGTAGCTCGGTGTCGCGATGCGTCGTCCCTCGGGGAAGAGTCGCGACCCGATTACGTGAGAATTCGTCGGGGTCGATCCCCATGGGGACCGGGGGAATCTCGTTACCATCGGTAATCCCAAGTCAATTGAATTCGCCCTGGCAAAAAGGGCAGCGCAGCGACGCTCGCGATCGTGTGAACGATCGTTCCGCGAAGTTCGTCGCTCTTGCCTGCGGAATCGTTAATTCCTTTCTTCTGGCAGCGGATTAACATACAAATAGAGCGAGACACGGAATTGGTGAGGCACACGAATCACGTGCCGAGCCGTATCGATGCGGGGATCCGGTCTTTGGCCGTGCTCTGCCCTCTCGGAAATTCTCATAGCCGTGGAACTCGGCGATGCAAAAACTGGTCGCAGGAATTTCATGGTGGATCCACGATTTATAATTAATTTAATTTTGCCGTGGGCCGCGTGCTACGGCGGCCGAGGCTTGCCCTTTTTCTAGCGATTCCGTTAAAAATGGATCGGATCCATCAACTGGTTTCCAGGCTAGCCCCGTGGCCGTTGTTGATTCACGCCGTTCTTTGTCGACAGCAGAGGCGGGGTAGGGCTTTGTAAAACTGTCCGGGCACCAACCGGCACGCCCTCTCATCAAGACTTCTTCTCGTCGAGCACCCCTCTTTGTTTCCCCGTATCCACTAGTTACTCAAATTAGCCAGAAAAACCTGCCTCCTTCCCGTTCCTCTCAGCTCGGGAGCCTCTTGTGCTGCGAGGCAAGATCGCCCTTAACGATTCTGCTTCGTTAGAGGAAGCACTGCACAAGTGCAGTGGCTACGATGTTGCGATGCTTGGAGCAGTATCGCCTTGCATTATTATCAACTTTCGCCTGTTTAAACGCTTCGGCGAGCCGTGTCGTGAGACCCTTAATATATTTCTTGTCACGCGTGAGAATTCTGAAATGAAAGCAATCCATCCCGTCCAAACATCCAGCCCGAAACGGCTGGAGTAGAATAATGCCCCTCGTACACTCTCGTCAAACGTTTGTCACCGCTGAATTATTTTACTCGAGATACGTCTTAATGCCGTGTAAATCTAGATAAGTCTCGGGCACTTCGCGCGCCACGTGTGCCCCGCATTTAATCGTTAAACCGGTCGTTAAAGCAGTCTAAACGGTATTGTGCTCCGCGGCGCGACATGGTGTATCTCATAGCGACGTGTAATAAACCGTGACGTTGTTTTCGAGTAAATATTATTTATGGGCATCGGAATGAAAGCGCGTCGCGCACGGCGACGCACAGTGGTACATAATGACATTTTTTGTTCAAATCACCCTACAGTTTGTAAACTTTCAGTAAACTTAACGATTTTTGTTTTAAATTTTTCGCAATTAAATTCTCTATCGATCTGTCCGGCTGGATTTTTAAATTTCGTTGCTCATTTTTTTATATTTAGCAAAATATACAGCACTTTTAGGAGATCAGTATCTGTGGGCTTTTTTGGCCTCCGGTTCCGAATTTAAAGAAGATTTTCGAAATTGAAGATTATGTGGGATCAGGAACCCCCATCATAAGAGAGGGCACGGAATAGCGAAGGTGGTTAAGGCGGCTGGCCAGCGCGCAAATCTAGAGATCGCGGGTTCGAGTCCCGGTGAGGCGATTTCCCTTTTTCCGTGATCCTACAATTGCGAATCCAAATATGTTTAAGCGAAATTTCAGAAAAATGGGCTTATTCGGAAGAAACTTTACTGCCTATAGATTTTCGGAGACGCTGAGTACGTATACGAGGTAATTATTATTATAAAGATAAAAATTTTTATATTTGTACCACGAATGTAATACTGTAGATCAAATTGTAAAATTTAAAATGGTGGATGGACATTCGTATTTTTACAAATTTTTTGGCATCTCATAAATGTGTACGGGATTTTCCATATTTAAGTGTGTTCGTCTGTGTTCATACCCGTTCTTAGAATTCACTCTTCTGGTTCAGTATTGATGAGCAAGATTTTTAATGTTTCTTATCTTTAGAAGACCTGATTTACTTAACGTTTTATATCTTGTTTGAGGAGCAAGGTTTGTGAAACATTAAAAATCTTGCTCATCAATATTGAATCAGAAAAGTCAAGTATATTCGACATAATCGATTCGCCCTCTTCAATTTCGAAAATCTGTCTTTAAATTCGGCACCGGTGGTCAAAAAAGCCCCCAGATACTGATCTCCTAAAAGTGCTGTATATTTCGCTAAATATAAATAAATGAGCAACGAAATTTAAAATTCCGGCCAGACAGATCGATAGAGAATTTAATTGCGAAGAATTTTTAAAAAAAATCGTCAAGTTTACAGAAAATTTACGACCTGTAGAGTGATTTGAACAAAAAATGTCATTATGTACCACAGTGCGACGTACAGCGCCTCGGAGCGTTCCCCTTCTTCCACGCCGATATTTATTCGCATATTATTCATAGGTCGCAGGTCTGGTTATCGTTATTATTTCCCGCCCGACAGTTTAGCCACGGTCGTTAGGCCCCCGATACAACGTAATTCATCGGCGGTGTTACGCCTAGCGTCCTGGACGTTCGTCAGCGGTTGGGACGTCTACGTACAATCCGATAGTATGTCCCTTAATGATCGATGAATGAATCCGTAATTATCCCTCGACGCGGAGTTCCTGCGCGCTGGCTTTTCATACGTATCGTAACGGGACAGGCTCGCGCAAACGTGACGTCCGCGTCCGCCGCGTCGGGGACCTTTTTTCCGTAATCAAACCTTACGCCTCATTGTGCCCAACGATTAGCAGCCGCAGTGAACGGGACTTTGTTGCTCAATTACGCGCGTTTAACAACGAGGGGAAGTCCAACTGTGATCGCAAATGTCGCAGGAAAAGGTACATTCTCGCAACCGTTAATTTGCCCCAGATTATACACAATGGGTTCACCATTGTATCCATCGGAGCGTTTTGCATGGAAAATGTGGAATCAAACGAGGGATCGAGCAAAAAATCTTTACTCTCCCGTAGAAAATGGATGCCGGTGAAACGAGCGTAGGTTTTGTCCCGTGGCGCACAGGGTAGAGGCTGCGGAAGATTACTGGGATTATGCATTCATCTGGCTGTAACCTTTGCATTTTTCCCTGGTGCCGGGGTCTCGTTGCGCACGCAGCGACGTACTTGGCGAGCACGACACGATCCATGAGCAGCAGGGCTTATTAAATCCTCTTTCAATCTCGCGGAGTGGTCGAGCCAGCCACAGAATTTCCGTTTCCCTGAAATTATCTTTCTCCTCGTTGGATGCATCGGTGGGAGTGCACCGTTACAGGCGCGTGCACGTCGATGCGTATGGCACATGTGTCCAGGCAGGGGTCGTAAGGTGCATCGAGGATCGATCAGGAACGCCGCTCCTTGGCGTCTCTCGCGTGTACCTCGGTCGCGGACGTTTCACCTGCCGCGGCGGAGGCCTCAGGTGTTCCCTCCTTCCGTTGCCGCGCTTAATCTCGCCATCGAATATGGTCGTCGATGTAAATTACCGATCGCTGCACTTTGTCTTCGGTTCACCTCGCGAGGCCACCGCGCGTTCCAATTTTGGGAACGCCACGTTCAGCTCAGCTGTTAATCCTTAAACGGGGAGCATAAGTCTTCCTTCTTCGCCGTCGATTCCACGTTGATGAAACTTTCGAAGCGCACAGTTCCGCGCGTCTCTTCATTAAGCAAAATTCATACTGCTGCTAAGTTGAGTTTGCGTCAGCAGCTGCGGTGAAAGTCATTTTGAGTAATGCTCTGCCACCTCCGAGGCACCTGACCGCTTAAATATATGGAATACCTCTCGTCGGAATGTTCGTCGATCAGATCTCCCCCGGATTACAGGTTTTCTTTCACAGAGTCCCGCGGAGGCGCTGTTCCCGCTGACTGAATTTCAGTTGTCCCGCGTTAACACCCCCGCCGTGTCCGCGCCTACCATAGAGCCGACCACTGGTCGTACATCTTGGGGCACTCGCTCCTGGTACATCCTCAAGTATCGGGGCACTAGCTGGCGGGAGCCTGTTCCCCGAGTAACGTCGTACGTTTCACGAAGGTGTTCCACGGAAAGGCCCGGTGTCTTCTTGCCGCTCGCGCTGCCTACCTCGACGTTGTACGCCAGCATCGATAGCACGGTAACCTACAGCCAACTAGGTTCTACCATTCAAATGGTCAACAGCCTGGCAGGGAGGTGCTCTATCTACATCAGGCCGCGCTAACAAAGTCGTCAGTCCCGTAGGAAAGCCCCGCGGGCTCCAACATGTCGTAGGAGTGCTCGCTCAAGGTACAAGGCGCGATGCCAATCAGCGACGCATATTATAATTCTCGTGGAATTGCGATGAGGCCGCGAGTCCACCTCAAACTCCCAGCGACGTTCAATTAAAACTTTCAAACACTTTAAATTAAACGGCTCCCACCGGCCAACTTATCTGGATATTTCGTGACGTTGTTCGGCGAGCGTGATGAATTGCCTCGCTTCGCAAGTGGCACAATTTTCGACACGGCCGTAGCCACCGATGACAACGCAGGAAGCGCGGGCATATTTCCTGGTTGATCGAATCAAGGTTGAGCGCTCGCCACGAGTTTAGCTCGTTACCGAGAGCCTCGGCACTCTCGGCAGTGTCGTATCGCGCTCTTTACGCGATTACCCATCGTGCACCCGATAGGTATCGCGAACACGGGCACCGAGGTAGATCGGTACTTTTATATACCTCCGTTCCCAGCGGGCAGAAGGCGTGCATTTTTTTTCAGAAGATCGTAAGGACCGGTAACCCCTATGAGACTCGCATCGTAACGTCATTTGTACCCTTTCAATAACGACACTTATGCTGGCTGTACTAAAGTGGTAGGCCCGTGCATTGCCGCATACCTGTCGGCGCTTATCGAACAGGTGTCGTATATTCTCGACGGTGGCTTCTTATTATCGTGGGACTGTTGAACACCCGTGGAACGATGCTGCGGATATTCTTCGACAGCCGACCGCCAAAGATCTTCCCATTGCTTCTGCGGCTCGAGTTATGCCCGTTTTATCGATCTTCATGCCGCGTGGATTATTAGCCTACCGATTGACGCTTCGTCGACCCTCTCGAATTATGGCACATCTGCTTCGAGACTTAGGTACCTGCGGGTTGTCCCGCTCGCTCGCGTTCGCGTCGCGCTCGATGGCGGCAGAATTGACCAGAAGTCACCAGGGGTGTTCCGTGGAACGGTGCTGAATAGCTTCCGTAGAATGTCGTCAGATCGTTGAGGTAAGATACGGAGGATCGGCTGGCTTCGGAAGGCGCAGCAGGCTCCGCGAGCCAGCGCCATTTACCGATTCTTTCAACGAGGCCGTTTCGCAGGAATCGTTCCCTGAGACGATACCTGGCCATTTCAGGTTTTATAGTTTTCCGTGATACGGCGGTATAGTGGAACGTTCACGTGCTTCGGGCTCGAAAGCCAACACTTCCCCTTCGACATTCGCCTTCTCCTCTCGCCGTACGACGGGCGACTCCGGCCGCGTGTCACTTGCATCTAGGGCTCCGCGCGCTGCCCGCTCACTTCGCTCCGATTTGGTAGACACTACTGTGCGGTATTTTCAATCGGGGCCTCGCCGGAGCAAGGACACCATTAGCTTGTCACACTCGACCAAACAGGACTCAAGAACCGCAATGTTTACTATCTCTTTGATGCCGGTATCCGACTAGCTCGCGTATCGTGTAGTACGTGTAACCGAATTAGAGGCCTACATTACCTCGTGTCTCCGCTCTGATATTCTAATCGACTTTCTAACGTTTCAAGGTTCCCTCCACTGTTTCCCCATAAACTGCGCGAGTTTCCCGAAATTTGCATGCGTATCCATCGGCTGGACTGCACGGGGCCTATCCGAGTTGATTCTGACAGAAGAGAGAGAGAGAGAGAGAGAGAGAGAGAGAGAGAGAGAGAGAGAGAGAGAGAGAGAGAGAGAGAGAGAGAGAGAGAGAAAGAGAAAAAACGTATTTCTGGGCCACACATGGGACACCGTTCTCCAGGCGTCGTCGGCCTTGAAGCTGCCAGCGATTATATTTTCTCTCGCGCATTAAAGCCGGTACTTAGGCGTACCGTTATTTAGTAATGCCGCGCGCTCTCGCGCTAGGGTTCCCAGTATTTTTCTTTTCGTTTACGGACCATCGACGCGAAGATTACTGCAATCAGCCGTAACCTATCAGTGACTTGCACAAGAATGACGCGACCGCAGGATTAACCCTGTGGACAATGTCCTTCTTCCGCGCGAAACTACTACGCGTTTGACGGATTCCCCTCCCGTCATCGCTTGTTATTGAACTTACAGGGCGACTAACATCGGCGTGCCCGCCTTGCAGGTGTTTGATTCTGCGCGAATGATGATTTCCAACGAGCTGCGCCCTCGTAAAGAGACCTGGAATTACGACACCATTCAGAAGTTTCGACGGATCTGTTAACGGGAAAGAAATTTATAAACTTTACTGTCACGGGGTGAAATTAACGTGATGGAAAACATAGGTTGCGTGACATTTACTATAGATGTTCCTGTCATCAATATTCGTCCGTCTTCTGCTATCTCGCATAGGTTCGGCATCCTCATTCTCACGTGTCTCACGTGTCGTTATTGTCCAGCAACGACTCTCGTGAATATCATTTTGATTTCCCCTACTGTCCCACCGTGGATGCCTGTTAAAAATGACCGACGCCTTGGGGAGCCTGCGCTATGCGCATTAACGTGTATTTTATAACGCTGGTGGTTGCTAGGATTAATTAGAATCCTTCGCATGTTGGTGCCGCGTGATTCGTTAGACGTCAGGCAGCACTACGAAGAAAAGAAGCTCCCAAAGGGACGGGGGACGGATAATCGATGGACGTGGGTACGCGTAGTAGTCCTCTTTTGGTAAAACCGTTGAAAGACGTGTTCATCAGCCGCCAGGGTCAGTGGAACGTGACTTACTCGAAGCAACTTATGCCACTTTCACGCGATAGCGGAGACCATCGATTCTTCGAAGCCGGCGTTAATTTAGCCGAAGATGGTCAATCTATGACGTGCAGATTCCTCAATGGGTTGTGCAAGCCGGGAGAATAATTTGCAGCCTCGATCCGCGGTACAAGAGTCGCGGACGTGACAAGATTTCTTACTACACCGCGGAGAGCCCTACAACTTTGATTTCTGTTTCAACTATCGCGAATAATCCTTACAAGTTTAGGAGAAAACGGTACCCATGTCCTCTTGCGCGCGCAAGGTGTCTTCCCACAATCGTATACACGCTAATATCGGTGGAATTATCAGCAATACAGAGAAGTATTTCAAACTTAAATTGGGGATATCCTTATCTGCGTTCATTGGCAATAGTTTGCAGTTAAAGAAGCCACGTCCACTATTCAACGTACTCTTGAAACTGTTACGCTTACAACTAAATGGAACCGCGGCTAGAGAACCGAACGAAATAATTATCAGCGTGTTTTTCTGCTCGGCTGGGAACGGCGCGGCGTGGAGGCAGGCCGTGGCACGAGATCACTCATAAGTTGTTAACTCAGGCACAGCGGAAAGGTCGTAGCCGTGGCATGGAAATTTATGCGTAATTGCTTTGAAACGAGAGTACCACCGTATCGGTACGAGATCTGACCGATCCTGTCACCGCGGACAGACCCCGACCGCAGCGGCCATAGCCACCAGCAACACCAGCAACGCCGGCAACAGCAGCAACAGCGACACCAGCCGCCAGACACACGATACACCAACCTACACCTTCGAAGAAGTCAGAATGGTTCCCCCGGTGGTTTATGGGACCAGTGAACGTGGCGGTGTCGGGCACGGCTCGGCCGCTGATTTAAGTAAATTGCATGCAAATGCACGAACTACCGGCTACGAACGGGAATAAGGTCGGCCATTACCGGCCATTCCTATTCAGATAAATAACAATAATTGAGTTGATCGTGGATTTTAGCCGAGTGGACACGTACCGGCCCCCGGAATGCCTGAAATGCGAGCCGACTCCCCACGCGGAAGCATACTCGCGGACGTAAGTATCGGATCTGCGATATGTGGGTCGACGAAGGTCGACTCCTCTGTCGAGTTAGATTATTTCACTTTTTTCCTTTCTAATCGCTGCATGGTAACGTATCCTTTCACGAGTAGGTACAGGGAAATCCATGAATCCTATTCAATTTCGTGTTGGGAGGTCAGACATTGGAGAAGTTCAATCTAAGCAGTTGCGTAGTTGAGTCAATGGGACGATATCGTGGAATCTCGAGGAATTAAATTGGAGCTTAAATAAAGAGAAATTACGAACTCTGACAGAATGGTGTCTTCAGGCGTGCCTACTTGCGACGACTTCATTAGAACCACTGTACTCGTCCCTAATTGGGACAAACGCAGCTTGTCGTTAGTGTCCCTTGCTTTTTAGTACAATAATAACTGTACACACGGAGGGACTGAAAATCGACTAACCAGTCGGGAAGCGTGGATTCTGGGGAGGAGCGTGCGGCAAGCAAGCTCGGGAAGGAAGAAAAGAATCGGCCAGAATTCACACTCACGTCGGTTAACAAGCGTGAATAGTAACCGCCCGTTGGATGTCCTTTTATTTCTCACGTTGAATGGCGCTTCTGTGCACGCTGGTGATGTCGCAACGCAGCGTGGCGCGGACGACGTCAAGTTCGAAAAGTGCTCGCCTGAATACGTGGCGCGGATGAAAAGAGAGTCGGTAGGGAGAAGAAAGGTTCGAGTCATCCCAGGTTTAGCCTCCCCTCGGTTGCCCAATTTCTTAATCGGCTTCTGGGAATCGAGCCCCGCGATACCGTTTAACTATAATCGGATTATAGGATAGAAATGGCGGCAGGTGAGCATAAAGGTAGAGCCCACTTTTCATGGGAATATAATACCATAATCGACGGAAGGAGTGGTCTTCCTCCTCGTCTCACTTTCTTCCCTTCGGTTCTCCCTTTTACGCTCGGCTCCTGCCGTGAAATCGCCTCTGGTAACCGGCCGCTCGACGCGTGCCGATTTTAGAAGCGGAGAGAACCTTTCGGAAATCCGCCGCCCGTCCACGGCATTCATCTTACGGCTAAGGGCCCAACGTGGCAATTATTTCATCGTAGTTGCTTCGACCTCCCTTTCAACGATACCGTCCGCGGTATTCCCGATTGAGAAACTCGCGAGTATCGATCTCCGATTCGATACAGAGCGGCCATAAATAATATCGATTCTTGACGAAATATGCCAGGGCGACCGGTGGGGGGCCAAGTGGCCGTGAGAACATTGCCGGCTGAAATCCCCCGATACACCAAAGAGGATAGTATAGCGCTACCGAAGCTCCAAATTCCTTGGAACGGGTAATTCCCTAATTGAGGAACGTCCCTCGCGAAAGGATTCCAAGGAATCTCGTGGAACGCGTGGCATTCTTGAAATGGAAGGAAATCTTGTGCCCGGCGTAAACACCGGCGACCTTTAAATTTCGCAACAGGCAGTACACCTTCTGAATTCTACCAATCCACTGGCAAGAATTTATGGGGAAATTAGTCGGCGATGAAATCGAGATACTTACAAATCGTCGATCGCCTTGAGCAGCGAATCGTAAAGGAATATAGGTACAACGTACATACATCGGGAAGTTCTATATCGCTCGTCTCGTACCGCGCTGAGCGTGGCTGCAGTTAATGATTCATAAAGCGAAGATCGTCACAATGCCATTAACACCGCGCGCAATTAATGCGCGTCCAGCGCGGCCGAGGCATCTCTCCGCAATATTCGACGACCTCGAGGTACCTTGGAAGAGTGGTTTCACCTCGTGGCAGCCGAGCCGCGCCGATCTTCTCTCCTCTTAATTAAAAATAACGATTGCCCGTAGTCGTGAGGCGCAGGAACGGGATTGGCGGGGGCATAATCATAATTTCCCTCCTTTCCATATTTTTTTCCTCGCCTGAGAATCGCGCCGCAACTAGCACGCCGAAGTGTACAGCTCGTTTGCGGATGCTGAAGGGCGGCTGTCACCTTTGCCGCTGGCGCGCGTCCAGGCGCGATTCGCATAACAGGAATAAAACTCAGCTGATAACTCGGGGTCCCGCATAGCTCCGGCGATAGAACGTGTCGAGTGTAAATTCCCCAAGCGCCGTGCGCCACAGAATTTCACTTTCTTTTTCCCTTATTACTCCACGGCTCGTAAAGTATCCTTCCCTCCTCGCACTCCCACGCGACGCGGCTAACGCGTACACCGGGGAGCGTACACGTACGTGTGTACGTGCGGGTAGGTATAGGACGATTTATCGAGCTAATTTTGGGACAATGCCGGTGAATCGAGGCAGAACCTCCTGTTCTGGAGGAAGAAGAGGAGGACGTGGAGGATGAGGAGGATGGGAGAGCGGTGAAAGGAAAAGAGAGGCTGGGGGATGCACAACAGGTTACGTACCGGCTATGGACGGTAGTTAACGGTGCGAATTGCACGCCATATATGTAGCCTGTCGCGGTTATGTTGGCCCGGCTAATGCCAACCGGGGTCCCCACGTACGGTTTACACAGCCGTAAATATACCATGGGACTAATGTGGTGCAACTTTACGTCCCGGGTTACACGATCATCCCCCACCGGTAACGGCCGCGTACCCGTTTGCGGGTACACGAGAGGGTCCCGTGCGCGCCGAGATCAATTAGGAATTTAAATTTGCCGCTGGATTCGTCCCCGTTTGGGCATCAGAGGAATTTTTCAGGCGGGAATTACACGAGCGTAGCCATAGCCGTAGCAAAGGTTACGCAGGCCTGTGCCTAGACTGCGCTCGAATTCACGTAAACGTCGCGTTCCACGGATTTTTATTGAAACCAGGCTTCTGGAGAAACTGGGTGACAACTTCTCGAAAGGAGTTTCCTTATTCTTATACACCTTCTCGTTAATCCCACACCGTGCTGGTCCTGAATCAAATTTCCTCGTTACTTCTCACGTCACTAGCTCTGCCTAATATCTAAAGTAGGTTAGATGCGGGTTTCATGCGAAAACTTCCTGCTGCCAGCAGCAACGTTAGCAGGTGGCACGTTAGATGGGCGAATTTCGGTGGGCTTCCTAAGTTTAGCCAAACAGACGAGCGGCAGATAATAGACTCGCCTCAGACTCGCGAACTGACGCGGACGGTTAAGTGTTAAGATCATCCTTGCGATTTACGGTGGGAAGAGACTTAGTCTCGGCTTAAACGAGAGCACGTTTTTCAAGCTCGCGAGACAATGGCTGTCTAGCGCTGGTGGGTGTACGCGGGCAAGCCGCGACCTCGATCGTAGCCCCAGTTTTTTGCCGGCCTACCGTTCCCATGCTGCAATGTCCAATGTTGTAAAAATCCCGTTACAACATCCTATAAATTACTTAAGGTTCCCACAGCACGCCCCACCACCGTGCTCCCTCGGCCGAGCACGCCTCGTGAAATTGCCGGCTAGCAGTAGTTGCCGCTTCTATCCATAAAATCGACACCCTCCAATTAATTCCCGATCCTTGGAAGCATCCTCTTCCTCCCTGTGCTCCCTGTGCTCCCACTGCTCCCCGGCCGGCCAAGGGTAATGATATATTTGCCGATTGTTGCGGGATTCTCATGGTCCCGCATGGAAATAAGGGACCGCGAACGTAGCAGGCTGATCCCTCGCGTCTCGAATAATAACAGATCCGGGCTGCCGTTCGATTTACGACGCGAATATGGAATTTTTGTCGGTGCTCGATGCGCGTGCTCGCGCGGACGATGCCAACCGTTTCCCATCCTCGATCTTTTGTACGCTCTCTTCTTTTTTTTTTTTCGTTCTAGAGCCAGAGTATGAGGCTATCGCGCGCGTATCAGCATTCCTGGGGACCGAATTGGACGTAACACCGTGTACTTACGTGCCGATAAGCGTCTCGAACGAAATGAATGTTTCTTGCGGACCTTTTAAGAGGCGCAACCGTCGCTGAGGCGCGAGAGTAATTTAAGACACGACTGGGAATCGCGATCGAAGCGTGCGTTGCATCCGCGATCGAGCCAGCCGGTTCACTTCGCCGATTCACGCCGACTCTGGGATCTATGGAACGCGGGCGGCTGCAATTCCTACTTTCAGTTCCTATAATAGTCTAGCGATTAAACGATAAAGATTAATAATAATCGATCTCGTGTTCTTTGACTCCTTCGTTGGTACATGCTTCGCACTAGTGGAGTGCACTTTAACACTTTAAGTTCGCTCCGATCGACCGATAGGTCTGGACTAGATTCCGATCATTGGTGGATCATGTGGTAATTAAAGCATTAACCGAGCGAAGCGTGTAAATGACCACCTGCCCCGATTCTCCTCCAATTTTCTACAAATCGTAGATGTGTTTACCACCAGGCGGTAATTCGAGAGTCACGAAGCGAGATCTGGATCATCGGGACACGTGTAAGTAGTATTCGTGAGCGAACTTCGCGGGCCATTGCGCGACGAAATTGCAGAGACGGCCGGGGTCTCGCTCGTAAAAATGCCGCGCGAAAGGAAGAAGCGAGAGAAGAGAAGAGGCGAAATCAGGCAGGGCGACGAGTAATCTGATCGACTGGAACATTTGTATGGAATGTCGAGCAAGTGAGCGTCGCGCACGACGCGCTCCACGGCTCGACTCGTCGGCTCGGAGCGCACCGAGCGCCGGTCGATCCGCTTCATTAACGCTCGGACGATCCGGAGATAAAACGAGGTACATGTTGGGGCGGAGTCCCCTGGAACATCGCCGATGAGACACGAGGTCCCGTGGATCCACGCTTCCAGAATTTCAGCCGGCTTGCTCGCGTCCGTAGTTATATGAAGCATTCGCTCGCGCGATCTGCCCCAATCGACGTGGCTTTGGACGTTTCCTGGAAACTGAGTAATAGAACTGTTGATTAGGGATTTCTCCACTGTTCTAATTAGCTAAGGTCAACGATATATTTTTGTTACAATTATAATTATAGCGCGAAACTACTTTTTTGAATTAAACAATACCTACTTAGGTATACAAACTTTGGGCGGTTAAGATTGAGGTCACATTTGTCGATAGTGTTGTATTATAAATTACAATAGGTACAAGTAGAAACGTTGAATATTATTAATGGCTTCGGTTGTTAGCCACTTGACCAACAATTCCTTTCTCCGTACGAATACGAAGATGGTTTCGGTGAGTCACTGGTTCGTCCACCTCTAGCCCATGGTTATTGATGGACGAAACGTTTTGTAAGGCGGCAACGTGACCGTTTTATATGCGCGAAAGCCCGTGTAGCGCCTCTCGCCAAGGCCGAGAGGAAGGCAGGACCGGCAACCTGCACTTTACTTAAGGAGAGAGCCGAACTCGTCGTCGTAATTTAGTAGTGCCGCGATTCTCGTGTTGCGGGTACCGCGGAAGGCGGGCACGCCCACGTGTGACGCAGGATTTATCGTGTTTTTCGTATCCGGATGGCGAAGAGAGCTCGTTTTCGCCGAGCAACGGCGACAGTTCGCCCGAGGAGCACTCGCCAAAATCATGGATATCGTAGTTTAAACTTCGGTACCTGCTCATCACCGATTTTGTAAATCCTCCTTAATTCCCCCAGTCTTTCCTTTCTCGGAAGATTCTCCCTGAAACGCTTCAGCCTTGCTTATCCGTCACCACGAAAGGCTGATCGAACTCATAGCATTTGGCCAGATGTTTTTCGTCGCGCGTGGCGCACGCGATTCGTCTGTAAGCAAATGGGAATACAGGGGTCGCGTCCACGGTATTCCAGTGGCTACGAGAAGAAAGAGCGACGTGGCAAGAAAAACGGGTAATGGTACTTTAAATACAGAAATTGAAGGCGCGGGGCCGTGCAGAAGGAGCGTGGCCTTAAATGGGTGGACGGATGGCCGCGCGGGCCCATGCATCACTCGCTTACGCGACATCGGAATTTTTCAGTTTTATCGAATTATCTAGGCATTACAGGCTAATGAAAGCAGTCCCGGGGATTCGGCGTCTTTGCCGTGGCCGAATACCGCCGCCGTCGGCGACATATATTTCCGTACACGTATAAAGATATACGCGTGCATGTACCTGCATATGAAACGCACACGAACGCCGCACGGGGTTTATATCGCGGTGGCGGCGGCCACGGCACCTCGGCGTCGTCACAAATTGCTCGGGTATGCTTTTTCCCTGCTGGCCGGGGATCCGGCGGATCGCGTTCCAACAGCTCCTAAACACGCCGCGCGAAGAAGAAGGAGCTGACAGACGGGGGCCGCGGACGTTTCTTGCCCTGGCCTACCTTTCGAAGACCCTTTCGTAGCCTCCACCGCGTCGCTTTCGTCGGTTCTCTTTGTGAATTTGCTGGTACTAGTCGCGCGAGACCAGACGTCGCGCGTATTTAAACGAGCCGCATCAAATGACGACCGCTTCCCCTTCGCGGTTGCAACCGGGCATCAACCGGTCGCAGCACCGCTGGATTTTTGCGTCCCGCCGTTTCCTCGCCGGATCTACCGCTTCTTGCCGGCCATTTCGCGAATAACTGCAGCTCCTAAGGTCAATCTGCTTCTAATTTATACCTCTATCATCTATGATTCTCCGAGCTCCTTCAGCCTCGCCGTCGTAAAACACAAGGTTCCTCCTTCGTCTACCACCTGTGCGTATCAGATGCAGCGGCTTCGTGGCCACTTTTCGAGATGATTGATTTACGACGGCGTGATCATTCATTTTCTGCGGTGCCTAGGCTCCTGGTTACATTGTTACGCACGGACGGGGTGCAAGATGGCGTTACAAATTGTCCAGGAACCCGCTAATATGACACGGTAGCTGGCGTATGTACGTTTGGCCGGGTTCGTTGATTCTGCAAAGAATCGTTGGAGAACTGATTCCCGACTCCCAGCCTCGGGTGGATGCATCGCGCACCCGGGCACCGAGGATTTCTTCATATTTCCTCGTTTGCTCGGGTCAATCGCTCGCTTGCTTTCTTCGTTTCTGTTCGTTAACGACCTATGAAGATGTATCCCCTTTGAAGTCGCGCTTAATGTTAATGTACTTTTTCTTTTCCTTTCGCCTGGAATTGGAGTCGGCGCAAGTACACTGAGAAATGCAAGCTTAATGGGATCTTTAGTGGATTCAGACTCGTAGCTGTAAGGGACTAGTTACGCGTAATAGAGTTAAAAGTTAAAACAACATTAAATCTTTATTTATAAGTCTTACCACCCTGATTTGTTCCTTTGGATATACAAATACTATATAGGGGGAAGGTGGGATAGTTGATCACAGTTCTGCTATTTTATTAAAATACTAATAGTGGTTTGCTTTGTTTATATTTAAATACTTAAGTTGCGATTCTGAAGAGTATTCTCAATATATTTGTACAAATTTGAGAGGTGAAAACTAATTTTAATGACTGAATTTAAACATTTTCAGGCAGTGACGTTATGCACAAGTATCCCCCACTAAAGGGGAGACTTGATCAAAAGGTTAGGGAGACTTGATCAGTGAACTTTAAGAGTAAATAACACATTAATTTTCTAAAAAATATTTATTATCTTACTCAATAACATGAAATAAAGGGAATATCATAAATGGAAAGTAAACTATAACTAACTTGAAAGAATTACTGAAAAAATAAAACCGAAGAATGACATAAAACTCTATGACATAAAACAACATAAATGCATTCTTAAAAGACATTTCACTTATTGTTAGATATCATCTAATTCAGATGATGAAGAAAAGATTTTCCTTCTCACTTTCTTTGTCGTATTTTGCTGTTTCATTAGCCGTTCTATGGTTTTTTCTGGGGCTTTTTCATCTGTTCAAGTATCCCACCTTACATACTGATCAAGTATCCCTCAATGCACTCGATTTGAAAAAGGTGAAAAACTAAACTCACCTTAAATATTTAGATCAATCAATAAATAGCAATAACAGACCAGAAATTACTGTTTTAACTTAATATATTTTAAATCCTTGAAAATGCAACATTCAGTCGAAAAGGAGGAAGATCAAGGTGACCGAAATATTTACTTTTTGGCTGCAAATAAGATCGAAGCTACTAACTACATTATCATATGCTCGCGAAAGAAAACTGCAACATGAAGTGTTGCGATAATGCAAACATTGCCACGATAACGTGACAGCAGGCACAAACTGCCAATATATTAATTAAAAAACTGACGTGATCATGTATCCCCGATGATCAACTATCCCACCTTTCCCCTAAAACCTGTGGACAATATATTCTTATGTTTAGGGGTGGCTCAAGTGAGTCAAAGATTATAGAAAATATGAAAATTCAACAGTTGAAAAATTTTTTGATTTAAGAATAAGTTCCACCTTAACGTGTAACTGACTTCCGCCGAAGGTCTATCCCCGAATTAATTATACAACTCGTTGGAGCTAACATTGTGCCGGGTGATGAAAATTTAATCGAGACTTCCGATTTAATATTTCACACCGTAATGGCACCGTCGAGTCCGTCCTTCGACTTCTACCCACCTGTCTCCCTTCGCGCTTCAACCTTACCTCGTACCACGCCCATCGACGCGATCCCTCGATGATTATCAATGAAGAATTTGCAACACACGACTCGTCCCATAAATTCCGAGGACTGTGTAAATATCGATACGCATCGGGCACAGTGGACTTCCGGTCGCATGACATTCCGCGTCGTGTCTGCTCGCGGAAAAAGTATCGAAAGAAGCCGGAGGTCCGCGAACGCGCGACGAAAGGGAACCCGACACTCGATAAAGCTGAGATAAGCCGTTCGCATTGACGTTCCCAACAGACAGTGGCGGTCGACAATGACGAGCGACAAGGCAACAGGAAGCGCGCGGTGGCTCGTTTTTCCTTCGACGGCCATTTTTCACTCGGCCGTGGCTTTTGCTACGGCGCGGTGCGGCGCGGTCGGCAGAGCCGCGGCGGCGCCCTTTTTGCCGCGTTTATTACGGTTCCCGGGGACATATCGTAAGTCGGTGCCTCGATAGCGAGGCAGCAACCTCTCCGGGCGGCCATAACTCCGTAGTTTCCGCGCGGTGGCACGTCGTCGTGTTCAACGAGCCTTTACGGCTACCACGGCCCACGGCGATGGTCATTGTCAACCTAAAGGCGACTCACGCCCGTGTGGACAATCGTTTTTGCCACCTCGACGAGGGGGACCGGCCTGGTGGGGATTTATGCTAACGCGTTAATAATGATAGGCTTTTTGTCGTCTTGCGCGGCTTGTTGCCGCTCCGCGTACACGGGGAACGCCGCGCCGCGCCGGCCGGGGCTGTAACTTTGGCCACTTTATTGGCACGATCCTCCCTGGCCGTGAGTCGCTTTATCGTCGATTAATGGTACGCAACGGTGCCGCTAAGTATACGCGAGCGCGTATGTGTATTAGGGCCGATAAAATGCCACACCGCCTAGCCACGGCCGTTAAGGCGTGATCCGCGCGTTAGTTAACGGCGTCAACGTTCGTTACTCGTCCATTTTTCACTTCTCTAAATCCGCCGGGCGCTATCTCGCTGTTCGGGAAAGCACTTTCCGCGTTGGCTTATTGAAGAGACAAGGTTGCTGCGCGGATTGCCCCGCTATCGTGCCCGCCGTGGACAATTTTACCTTTATTGTCCCGGTCCAAAGGTTCTTTGGAAGTACGCTGACGAAGCGAGGGACTGTGATCGAGGGCTAGAAACCATGGCAGTCTTAAAGGTAGTTCGCCCTGATATAAAAACGGCATATTATGGCCCGAGGACAGCCTCCATGACAGAGACATCCGAGGACGGACATAAACGACCGGTTAGATCTGGATCTAAAGTATCGGGCTGATTTAAATTCTGCCGATTCGATCTGGCGACTCGAAGCGTCGCGTCGAGTGCGGGATAAGGACGATGACGTTTCACGAATGTAAAGCACATCCGCGCGACGCCTATGTTGCGCGCCGGCAATGAGAGCCAGCAGCACGTGCGCCCTCGAATAATAGCCAGCCGTGACGCGGCTCTCGGCGGTCTCTCGATATGGTCGTGGCGACGCGGACGCGTCGATATCGCGGATATCCACGGATAAACTGGAAGCTACGCGTTTCCCTATGGTCTCGCCCCGCGACGTCTGCCCGACACTGCCCGCGCACGGAGAGACGCCGGAGCGTGAAGGGCTGCAGCCGTGGCGGAGGCACGTAGTGTTACAGTTAACGAGTATCGACGTGGCCAGTGGAACTGCCATGTCGTCGGTGTCCACCGTGCTACCTGGGCCCATGCATCAGTTCTCTCTCTATATCTCTTCTGCTTGGACTATTCTTATTGATCGGGTCGCTCGCCGCCACCGTTTCCTCGTCGGCCCTCGCTCCAGCCACCAGCCACGTCCCCTCGACTGCCTCTTCTTCTTTTGATCCGCCACGCGCGGATAGCCATTGAATTGCCACCTAAAGCTCAACCCCCCGTCTGCGCGCGGAGTAACTGCATTTATATTTGCCGGGGTGACACGCGTGCGCTGGCTCGCCCGTACTTAGCCGAGGCTGTACGTCTCTGGTGCGCGCTGGCGGTCATCCCACGAGCCCGCAACACTCGAGCACGACGTGCCGCGTTTGTTATCGCCGCGAGAGGAGACGTCGCACGCTAAAGTGCAAGTTCGCGGTCCCGTCCTTATATATCGCGGATCCCACGGTGCACCGGCACACGGACGCACCGGTGCACCGCGCTCTCGGCTGGACCTATTGACTGCGGCTAACAAGGCCGCCTCGTGTACGAGGAAATGCATAGTAGAAACGTACACGCTTCTGGCTGCCGTGCTCCACGACACGCTGATGCCTCGATTCGACATTGACTTATGGAACTTTGGGATTAAAGAGATCGGGTGTTTTGGGATCGATGCGCGCGTAATGCGTGTGAATTGCGTGGGATACAGGGGACTCGGAGGTAATAGCGAAAGGAAACACGTCGGGGGGTATGCTTTTAATTGCGTGAAATTAGTGAGGTATTTCGCAAACATTTGTAATTACTCTTACGCAATGGCAGAACGAAGGATTTTGCTGTACCTATACTCCGGGTAAAGAAACCCACGTATAATAAAAAGCAGCGGTTAAGTCAGCATCGATGGTCGACAACTCTCTGACGCATAGCGAGGCATTCGTTCCGCTTCGAAAAAGTCTCTTTTGTTGGCACGGCGGCAAGAAAATCACGTGAAAGTGTCGCGCCGATACCTGTTTCTTTCTGCACAATACCTTTCCTCGCTTCTTATTTGCCACTTAAAGAAACCGCTGGACCATAGTCCAAAGCATGTTCAACGGGACCACCGAGAAAGTCTCCGGTGGTAACGCATCCCGAGGAACAGTGCTCGAAACTCATCAAAATCTGCGAATCAGCAGCTCGCCAGAAAGTTGGTCGTCGTGCCATCTCTCCCGCTTGTTGTTACCTCCACACCTAGTTCACTGTCTGGCCCCTCTGACAGGAAGTTGTGACGCGAGAGGCGGCCCCGGTAAAGCCGACCGGTAGTCAACCGTAGACTTATTGCAATCTCGAGGAACAAGTAGCATACACACGTACATCCTATACCCATGTCCTCATGCTATATTCGTCTAGATGCGCGGCAACCGAAAGGGTTCATGCGAAAGGAGGAAGAAGCGAGACGCTGCGAGGGGTTGGATGCATTGTAGAGAGACAGCAACGCAGGGGCTATCACGGGGAGAGAGCGAGCCCCGTGGCGGGAGTTCGAACAATGGAGTAAGCGCGACGCTGAATATATCATCGGGCCCCGGCGCAATGCATCGCGCCGTAACTCGTACCAACGCATGAATATAATATGGGCATTAATAAATCCAAGCAGGTATTAATGCGGGCTAATGTATGCGTGCCGGGCATTTGTTATGCGTCCACTTTGTAAAAGTCACCGGTTGGGCCCCTTCCACAATGGCCAACCGCGGTTGTTAGCTGTCCGTGCCCGTGGAAAGCGTCCTGAAGCCGCGGTCGCCGGTTGTTCCCCGTTGCTGTACGCCGTTGCGAAACAGCGGCCGCGCGCGGCCACTTCCGGTCCCGGTCGCGATTGTTGCGACCGGGCCTTATGTCCTCGGGGTCCCGCGGGCCTCGTGTCGGACGTCCTGACAAATCGATTTAGAATCACCCCGGTCGGAGCTGTACACGGGGACCGCGGACGATTCTCCGTCGCTTCCGTGCCCGCGCTTGTAATTGCCGGTAACGCTGCGAGCTTGTTAGCAATGCGCTACCGTTCCTTGGTGAAATATGATTGCGACTCGGGCCACCAGTGATTTATGCCCCGTTTGTGTTCGCCAGCGAAACCGGTGACGGGGAAAATTCGCTTCGAGCTGACCAGACGACTCGATGCTGCTTTATATGCCGAGTGGCGAGGTCGCGGACGCGGTCTTGATTATTGCACAGTGGGCGCATCTTGAATGATAATTGTATTAATCAGGCGGAGGAAGAGAAAACGCTTATCTGTAATAAAATCTAATTCCATTGCCGATTGGAAACTAAAGTTCCCCGATTGGAAAGTAGCGGATACTCCGTGTCCGTATGATGAACCCCAGGTGACGCGGCAGGCATTAAAAACGAGTGATTCCTTCCTCCGTCCAGTCTTAGATCGATAAGGAACGAGCTACGAAAACCGCTGCTTCACATACGACCGATTACGCCGCGCACGGCGACACGCTCGCGGGCAAAACGGTCGCGCTTATGCCGGTGATGTGTATCGGGTCGCCGCGCGCGCGGCATATTACCATTACAATGGTTTACAACGCCTGTATCGGCTAGGATCTCACGTGGACGACCTAGCTACTAGGTACACAGTGTTTTGTGTCTCTGGAAAAAGCCTGGTAGCGCTGGTTGCCGCTGCTATCAGGCCTCGGGCCAGTTCCCTGCCGCTGCTTTTCTACGCTTTCATCTGAAACTTTCAATGCAGATCTGAAATCCAATAATCCAGCAGGTTCAGCTGTTTCGCAGTGGAATTTACTTGAAAATTGGCTGGAGCCTTGATCCCATTCGCTTTTTCTTCTTTGATCCGTCATAATTGTGGACCTTGCAGCAATAGGGGTGCAGCTCCACCTTTACCAACTTCAAGTAAATCAGAAAAAAAACTGCTTATAAAATTACTGCTTTAACTTAATATTGAAAAGAGTACTAATTGAAAAATATACATTTTCGCACAATAAGTAGTAGCTATTGAGTTGATAAGTTTTCATTTCCATTTTCAGTGAGAAATATTCTATAATAAAAATATTAATATTAATCATAATTTTTCTATTTTTATTTATTTTCAATAGATCGCTCATTTGTTATCGGATTTTCATCAACCTCCTCAAGAACCTCAATTCCTTTTTCCTCGGACTTTCTGCATTCTTTTCCAACCTATTTCTCTTACTCTCTTTTATCTGTCATATCATTATTGTATTATAACAAGCAAACATCCTTTTCCTTCTATCCTCTACAAGACTTCAGCCCTCGCTTCTACAATCTCAAAACTTGCGCGATAGAAAGTCAGATGCACGGGGGCAATTTTATTTTAAAATCTTATCGATCCCGCCGTCGCCTGTCGCCGCTGCATATTGACCGAACTGCGGGCAACTGGAGATGCTAGCGTTGTTGGCACGAAGCAACACACAAGGGGCGTCGAGGAGTTGTAGAGCCTTGTCGCTGCGACACCTAGCTTGGCCACCTATCCATGCATTATGCATCTAATGTTAGTTACATGAGGTATACGAAGGCGCTAGGCCCATCTTCCCAGGGCTCAGAGAGTTTATAAGATCGGACACCGACGTGTCTACCTGTCGTCAAAGCTTAGCTCGTTCTTTTGCCTCTTCACCTGCAGTCGGGCATAATACCACGGGATTTTAAACGTCGTCGAATACACGATAGTTTAACGTTTCCGTTGACAAGCGGACGCTTCGTTGCGTTTCACTTGGACGCTGATGAACCCGCCATATTATTCAATTTCAACACGTCTGATTGGATCACCAGGGTGTACGTCTATTTCTATTACTGAAATCTCAATCCGAATCGTGAATTATTTTTCCCGCCCGAACGGACACAAAACTCAACAACAGCCGTGTCGTTTGCATTAAAATTCTTCGTTCTAGTACGCGCCGTCGCTTGAATAATCATGAGTGCTTCTGCGCGGAACGTTGACACAGGTTAGGGAATGACAGTAGGTAGGACGAGATCCTGTTTTCCGCACGTTTTCGCGCGATCGCGAGCCTGAATGCAGCTCAGGACTTTTGCAACGGCCGGCGGACCCGTCCAGCCACGCATCGGGAAGTTCTAATTGGTTTTCATTAGCGATAATTAACGAAGCTGACGCGCCACCGTTAAGTCAATTTACGGTAAACAGCAGACCGATTTGTCAGTTTCTCCATTCTAATCCGTGCACTCGATAATGCATGAACTACGGCATGGAGCGCTCGCCGTCTTCGAGAGGCTTGTAACACGGTTGCAGATTTCTGCAACTGTTCTCCCGCCGGCTGGCAGCCAGTCCAGTGTTATCTGGGAGTTTCCTGCGGCGGCAGAAAAAGTTGAGGCGGAGCCGTCACGCGTGTCGTTCTAATACCTTTTCATAGTAACTTGCTATGTGAATGGGTTTTTATCGCGGTGGCGCGAAAAGAAATAGCACGTTTAGAAACCAGAATTCCGTCGACCGTGGAATGCAGACAAAAGTCACAGAATTTGCAGAAACGCTTTCAGCGTAGCCTGAAAACACGCGCAAAAAACGTATTACGGGCACTTGAGGAAAACGATGGGCGTTGTTGAGGTTTTCAGGTGCACGTAAGTTGTGTACTTTTGAAATATAACTTGCACGTTCTAGCGACCGACATGTCGATGATCCGTAAGTCGTTTCTTCCCATTCCAAGATACCAGAGCATACTCGAATCGAGTACAATTGGAGCACTGCTCGTCGCTCCATTCCACCTGATTGCTGCCTCGTGACGAGCAACGCTCGCAATCAGCATCGCGCGCTGATCGGTTAATTTAGCGTGGAGGCAGTAGGTATCGTAACAATCCAGAAACTCGGTTATCGAGCGCTCGTTTAAGACACCGAGCCATGGGGTTCCCGAGATTAATTACACCGGTATCTGTGATTGGAGGTTGGGTCGATTAGACTGGAGGCAGGAGGCGAGAGTCGCGCGGCGAAACGCAGGAGAACCGAGTGCGCGATGAAAGCAGTCCGGGGCATAATGTAATCGAGATTGCGGGGTCTCGTTGCGTCGACTACCTTCACCCGGTGCGGCGACGCCGGAGTAGGGGAGGGAGTTCATTTGCATATTAATCTATATAATTAACTGCCGCTAACTAATCGCTCGCGTTTAATTAACGCGCTGCTGGCCGCTTCTGTTGCCCGTTGCCCTGCTGGCCAAGCAACGACAACCGCCGCGGTTGTTGTTGCGGCCGCTTTTGCTCGATTTGCCCGGTCCCATGTCGGGTTGCATTTGTAAGAGCGCGGCGAACGCCACGTTCCGAAGTGTCGTAAACCCGTGTGCGGTGTGCACGAGCGCGCGCTACTGATTAAATGGCATTTGTCCCTTCTCGGTGTACAGAGGCGAGGCCGCGGCCCTTTTTCTTCGCGCACGCCGATAGAACGTTAGCGTACAGCACAATAACGTGTAGCGGCGACGGTGCCAGTGCCGGTGGTGATTTTCTTGCTTAGGCGACCGCCTCGTTAAAGCGTCCCTCGTACTGCCTCGTTTTTACCGTGGCCCGCGCGCAGCATGCAATTTAACATTAAACGAGACAAGTGTCGGTCGCTGGCGATGGCCCGCGAAGACCGATCGTTGTCTTCAAGCCTCTCAGGCATTCCTAACGAACCGTGATTCTCCTCGAGGCGAGCTCGAACCCTCTCAAATCTATAGTTGGATCAGAATTTACAATCGACGAGGCTCTCCCGAGGAAAACCGTCGGATCGTCCACGTAGATGGGTGGATATCTTAAACCGCCGCGCCGCGCGCCGGTAACATGATCGCGCAGGTGTTGGCTAAGCGTGTAAACACGCCGGCAGGAACGCAGAACCCGAAGGAAATTTTAAAGGTCGCGCGCGCGCCACGGCTACGCCTTCCAGAGCTCTTCTTCGGCCCCGTACCATCCGTCTTTCGCTCTTTTGCCTGGCGCAGTCTCTGCGCCACTACCTCCGAGGATCATAACTAACCAACCTGCCGGTACACCGCGGTTGTTTATGAAAGTCAGCTGCGTTACAACGTCGCGTCCCAGTGGTCGGTATTCCGCGACAATCCACGGCGGAAGCCTCGTGAATATTTATTGCGCGGCCCCGCTCGAACGTGAAACAGGACGATATCGGTTCATCAAAGCCCGCCACGAACCGGCTGGACGTATCCTCTCATTCGCGGACACCGCTGGTTCAGGGATCTGCCGAAACTTTAGAGAGGCTGGGGCTCCGTGAATGGTTTTCGAAATTCGCCGGAGTATCGAGCTGTTGTCGCTGCTTATTATAGGGCGTCGACCTCGTACATCGCTGGCCCCGATTCTCCAGCATTCGAATCACGGCTAGAACAGTTCGTGCGCGAATAGCTTGAACTTCATTCAAAGATTCGTTGAACTTGCGTGGTAGCCGCTTCGATAATTCTGATATTTATCGAACGGACTACTTGAATCTAATCAAAGCACTTAATTCAACGAGAAACGTGCTGCCTTATCGCTACGGCACGAACGATACCATCGTTCATTGATTTCTCGATATCCGTTGCCGTCGAGGCAACTGAAAGCGAGGAGAATGGACAGTTTCGACGTTGTCTGCCGAGACGACAATTAAAGAACGGAGTGAAGCGCGGTCGCTTCTTCGCTATCGAGACAAGGACGATCATGATTATCGGGATTTCTGCAACGTCCATTAAAACCGGTTGGCATGGAAAAGAGGAGAAATCGTGTAAAGTCTTGATTGGAAAATCCTTCTCCCGGCGAGCACGCCAGGGACGCCGACGCCGTAGACAATTAAATTCTTTTTAAGATGTCCATCGAGTCACCTTTTAAAAGCTCCCGCATTCCAGCTGGTGTATAATCAAATTTATACCGGTGTATTCGCGGGCTCACTTTCGCGATAATCCTTCAACCGTACTTAAAAGTACTTTACGGCCGCCCCACCTCGCGGCGTTCATTAAATCACGATGCAATTACATTCTTCGCCGCGCGTTATTGTGCTCCGTGATCCCTGCATCCCTGGTGAGCCGCGAGCGCGTGTTTAAAAGCGAACGAAATGGCATGCGCCAGTGTTAAGCTTAATTATATGCAGAGACATCGGCAGAACGACTCACGGATTCCAGCGATTCCGGGTGTCTGGTTTCACTTACCATCAGGCACCGACGATTTTTCAAGGCGTGGCTGCGTGTCCTCTTCCCCGGATCGAGAATTAAACAACGCCTTCTATCGGTGTCGCCCAAGTGCCCAACCGATTGTCGCGAAAAAACCCGATCTTACGTAAGGGGCGCGCGGACGGCGAGGACGCAGGATAGGTACTGCGTTATGGACATCGGCATCGTTAGAATCACGCGAACAATGCCACGATTGACTGCCGTAATAAGCTCGTTTACCATACCCAAGGATCGCGATCGTGACGCGTGTCCACCTCTAATTCCTCGCCGGTCGCTATCTCGTTTGTACGTGCCCGTTCTGCGCGCCGCTGGAATCTCTTCGCTGGCAATTTTATGGAAACGCTAATCGTTCTGTAACTCCTTTATAATTGCCGGTCGTAACGATCGGGAGGCGCGCATGGATCGCGCTTGCGAGTGGAATTGCATCGATGCAGGTATCCTGGCAGCTGTAACGTCTGTTGCGACTGGAATCAAGGGAAATTCGTACCGTTCTTTTCCGAAGAAGAAATCGAGATCTGTGGGAATGAAAGTGAAGATATGATTTCAGGCTAGTCCCGCCATTGCATAAGGGTCATAAAGTTATAAGGAAGACGGCGCTGGTTCGCGCTGATTTCAACGATCGTCGTATTCCTATCTGCTATAAAGCGATCGTAAAATATCGGTCCTCTGTATCCTACGTGTATACTGCAGTGCCCATTCGCATTCTCGTTTGTCATCTGTGATAATTTTATCATACCTTATCACCACTTCTCATACCTGCTTACCATGTCTCAATAAATTGTGTATACATAGGCATATGGCTCTTAACATCGAGAGAGTGAAAAGATTCGATCGACACTATCCGCGCGCAAGAAGTAACATCGCCACCCAACAGCAATCACCGCTCTAGCTATTGATATTCACTACGTTCCGTTCCGTCGGAGTCGTCCTCACTTCCCTGAAGTCTTCCTTCGCGTCGAGAAGATGTAGACCGATCGAGGATCCTTTTTACGCGCAATTTTCAAGTCAGCCACTTAAAGGAGATTTAGTGCTATCAGGGTAGACAAGTCACTCGAGAAATAGCTCTTTCGAACCGCCGTGTACGGCATCCTGATAAACGTTCGACTCTGGTGCGTCTGGCTCGTTCGTTCGAACGAGTAATTAAATTGATTGACCGGTTCGCGAGCCGCTCGGTTCGAAATCGTTGAACGTCCCGACACAGAGCTACACGCTTAGCGGGCACAAAAGGCTGCGGGAGCATAATGCCGCCATTACCGATGCTGATGAGTCCCCTTCGTTACCAGCTAACCCGTAAATCTCCGCACCTGTGCCTCCCTTGCCTCGTTCCTCAGCTTCCCGCGCTTCTTTCTCGCCCCATCTTCCCGGCTGTCCTCTTTGTCCGGTTAGACTCGGGACTAGTTCACAATAGAGGCAGAGTACCTACAGACTCATTGTTCGGCCCGTCGTATTGCTTTCCACCTTCGGGCCGGGCTCGTAAAATCACCGTTCGACGATTGCACCGGCTCGTAACGAATGTAATTAATCGCGAGACAAAGTGACCTGTACGACCGTCGGTTTAATGGTGTCCTAGAAGCTCCTCGATGGAAATACCGAGAAGTTATAATTTCTTCGTATTAAAAAGATCGCTGCGGCCGTTGAGGACAAGGGGTTACGGCCAATTACAGCCGTATCTCGTGGCCGCGAGCTTTTCCCGAAATATCGTTCTCGATTCCGTACAGTTATTCGCGGGATCGTTTACGGTAACGGTGCACGGGGACCTTATCAGATGCGATCGGGGAAGTTAATCGCCCGATCGGTCGGACCGAGGAATATCGTTATTACGCGAGTTTCGTTTCGGCGGATTTTTTTTATAGTTTTACCGTGGCCGCGGGGGTCACGCGGGGGTCGCCAGACCCTCGAAAGAGATCGATCGGGCTAATTAGACTCGCGATAATCGCCGGTGTGGCGTTACGAAAAATTCAATGTATCCGACGATTACCAGGGCCGAACCGCCACTTTGCCGCAATAAACGACATGGAATCGTGACGCGGCGATGCCCCTTTACGATCTCGGATTCGGCATTAAAGGCAATAACGCCCACGCTCTCGCGTATCTCTCGGGCCGGTATAAAGATTGCGCTTTAAAAGGCTGGGACGCGTCTTTAACCGCGGTATTGTTCCGAAAGAGAAATTACGCCGAGTGCTTCTGCGAAAAACGATCCCGCCGTTTGATCGCGGGACGTCGCTGCCCCTGATCTTACCCGCCGCGCTGCGTCGGCCAGATTCCAGGGAATCTGGCAATTCTTGACCGAATTCCCTTGGGATCCGTGCAATCGTCCCGCGGTATCGGGACCGTTCTTCTCCGCGCCACCGTGCGAAACGGCCCTGGCGCGAAGGGAGGATGAGGGAGCGGGAGGTGGCGACCCTACGACCCTTCAACGAGATACGATCTCACGGTTCGTTAGGAACGAAGAACACGAAATAGGGGAAAACCAGGGTTCGTTACACCTCGCGTGATTGTACTCGATCTTTCTGATAGTTTATTTCTCGTTTGGCCAGGATATTTACATCACATCACATTTCCTTCTGTCTTATCCCAGGACATATCGATAAACTTTTACAATTTGAATACACCCTTCGTAAAGAACGAGACGTAAGGTGGAAGCCAGTCGTAGAGCTCGCTGCTCGGCGTGTATATTTATTCGATGCAGGAATCGAATCCTATCGGTTGGTCGGAGCGGTTAAGGCCAAGGTAATTGCATTGTACGCGGTTGTCCTTTCAAACGCCAATCACTGGCGACAAAACGTTCGTCGCGCCGAGGCGAATCGCATTTGCGGCCGGACGGCGCCGCTCTTAAAGCCGCGGCACGGCTCTCCATCTCGCCCCGAGTTTGCCTCGTCTCGATTCCAGCCGCCCGCCCGACATGCTCGTCACCGCGACGTCCGGGCGATTCTGCGCGTCGGGTCGCTCCGGATTTCGAGGGAGAAACCCACGCTCGAGCCTCGTGTAAATTTTCCAAGCGCACAGCCGCTCCCGGGGAATGGAAATGAACGATTTACGCGGCAATAAACTATCGCGGTGTTTCATTTGCGCGCGCCTAGCGATCGTTGGCGAAAACGTTACGCTTCCGCTCGGCGATTTTATGCGTTATGAATGGTCGCCGGGAAACGCTGAGAAAATTTCTCGAATAGTGGCCGCTCAAGAATCTCCTCCTTTCGATTCTTTACGAGAGAGAAAACACGGTGGACTACTCGCGCGGCTCTGCCGGCTGGTTAACTTGGCTGCGTTTCAGCTGTTGCACGGGGCGGAGAGGCGGTATGACAATCACGTAAATGCACGGGAACGACGCCGGTTCAGTCCACGTAGATCAGAAGCCGGCGGCCGCGTTTGTAGCCGGCTGAGCGATGCACATAAATGAATAGTCTTGGGGCCTTCTTAAACGTCCTGCAGCGTCCTGAATCGTTGATTTAATTAGGAGCTTAGCATCGGACGCGGCGCGATATTTGTCCATAGTTTACCGGCGGATTAGCGAGCCGTTTATACACCCATGAAATATGCAGCAAAGTGACGTCGCGGAAGGATAATGCCTCTCCATAAAACATGCTGGATTACCGGCGTTTCTATTTCTACGATAAACTCTAATCGAGCAATGGTGTCAGGAGTCCACTTTATAAACGTATGTAAATGATTGTTGAAAGTAACGCGTATTTTAACTGGTGCTTCGACGTGCTCTACTAAAACGAGCGATTCTCATTGTCTGGTAGCTTTTGTCCAGGCAATGCAGTTTTCTCGGCACTGACGAGCCTTTCGTACGAATCCCGGTACCTTTGTACCGTCGTGATCGATACCGGTCGAACAGGCCAAACGCGAGCAGCCGCATCGTCGACAGGCCATACATACACGTACGTACCTATAAGAAGCCCGCGTAGGCGGTTGGTGAGCCGCATTGACGTTACTTAACCACTTAGGTTACTTACGGCCGGTGCTGTTATTGTCGAACGTGCTAATAGATTGGCGGCTTCCATTTCTTCAGCAATAATAAATTATCAAGCCTACCGGGGCAGCGTGTCGTAACGTGAGCAGGCTCGTGCCGGTACCGCGCGATCGAAGGGTGAACCCATCCTAGATAGTGACAACTGGATCGTGCTCGTTCAAACTGTAGCACGAGCAGAGCGACTGTGGAAGCTATCGCGAGGGTAGCTATTTTTTCCATCGAATGGGGGAAGAGAAAATCGCGAGACACTTTGTACAGGCTGATATGAGAATGGTGGAGAATAACTGTAAGCCGAGGAAAGAGCATTACGTGGTACTTCTCAATGATCGCTAGACCACCCTGTACAACTGACACACCATATGCAAGATTACACAATTCCAGACGCACTTTAGATACAATCATAGACCATACGGTCACTGAAACCACAAAATCTTGGGTTTACGTTTATTCAAATAGGCGGACGATGAGAATAAGGAAACGGAGTTTCATATAAATCAAGTCCGATATGAAGCTATTAAACTTTCCTCATTACAGTAGGCAAAACATTCGAACCACCTTAATAAATATTCCATGTTCAAACGATTCCCAGTGAAACGTACCTATATAACGTATACCGCGGGAACTCCTGCGAATCTCCGGTTTTTATGTCCCTCTGGCTTCGGGCGATCGAAAGTCATCCCCTATGGGTAAAACGTTCGCGAGGCAGTTTCGTCCTTTCACCGTCCGCGACCTGTTCCGGCTGTTTAGTCTGCGCGAAATAAATAATTGATTTTTCTCCCTCGTCCGTTCGAACCAGGAGCGTCACGAGCAACGAGAATAGTCGTACGGCCGAGTCGGCTCGACTTCCTCCTTTCGACGCTGGAGAAAGTCATTGTTGTTCGCGGTTTCAATGAAGTTTAAGTAACCGACCGCGGCTCACAGATATATCATTGTGCCTTCGCGGCGCCAAGACATTGTTACACCAACGCGGTGGGTGCGCATTGTTTTATGGAGGGACGTCGCGGCAGCGGCGAAAACTCGCCCGCTCGCTCGCCAGTAAAACCCGCGAGTACCGTCCCCGCGGTCTGTAATTACAATGTGTAAAAAAATAAACGTTCCGCGGGGCGAACTCGTAAAACAGATGGTATCGGCCGGTAAGGAGATCGTTGGCGATTTTTACTGGCGCTAATAGCCGATATTAGTAATAAATTACGATGGCTACATTGTGGTTACGCGAATCCCGCTGGATATCCCTGTATGATTCACGATTCCTGACACCAGCCTAAACGGCGCCAGGGACCTTTATACGATCGCCGTGATTGTGGCTGTATTTTTCCCGCTCGAACGGGACGCTGCTGAAGATGAGACGTAACCAGTCCCTCGAATTTTAGTGTCCCGCTCTTTCTGCCCGCAGGAAAAGATACCAGTCGAACGATTCAGTATATCACGAGATTTAAACGTCAAAGGGTCCTCCTCAAAGCGCATGTGAACGGCCTCGTAAACGGAATCCCTTCGGGACCGCTGCAATATTTATTCCCCGTATGTACCTCGGTCTGGGTTTGCCAATGGAATAACACTGAATAACCCTGTAATCGGGTCGGTCTGATTATCAGCGTTGTAATTATTTCGCGTGCCCATCGTGAACTCTTTACATATTCCCGACCAATGAACTTTCATTTCTGTTCATTATTCTGTCTTGGTCGCGAGGTGATGTCATTCTACGGCTGAAGTTGGTGGTTGTCGGTTCGTGAGCGATCGTTTTTGAGCATGTGATAGTTGGTTTTTTGTTTTTTAGTATATACATAGACCTGGGGAGGATTGAGTATCGGTATGAACAGTCTACGATTATATTTACTTGCACTACTGAAGGGAGTCGGATACCTTTATTAAACCAATTATCTACAAAAGTATAGTGCACATTTTTACTGTGTATTTTTCAGAAATTACTAATACGAGCTTTGCTTATGTTTCATCTACTGCTTTTCAGTCCGAGACATTTGTTTCAACTGTCCGTCATTATCGGCCCCCTGTTCATAATCAGAGAAAATAATGTTTCACTCTCATCTCGTATGTCTGGAGCGAACGATATCGTTGGATCGAGTTGCGATCCGTCCGCATTTAACACGGGCTCGATCGTGATTTTAACATTTATTTCGAGCACGTTCCGCTGGTGTAATCGCAGGAAACTCGTGCAGCCTAATACATCTACGGTCACGTAGACACCGAGTCTGACAACACGTGCCGTGTTCTACTTGCATGATCCACCGCGATTCGCGGATCCTTCTCTCTCGCGCGAGCCTGCATAATCAGTGCTCGGATTCAGCATTTATCGATTCGGTATTTCGAAGCGGAAAATTCTTCCCCAGAACCGCGTGAAAGGCACTGTGGCCTCCGGTAGCCGCGGGATAATTATTCTTCCGCGGGGGAATTTAGGAGGATTTTAGCCGACGCACGTGTGATTTTTAATTCATCGAGTTGCGTCACGGGTGAGGCGTGCTAAATGAGCCGTCGAAACGAAGTCAATAACTAGAGCGACACGGAGACCGGCAATTATTATTAATTACACCGTGCAACGGGGTAAGATTGACAGCTTCCACGCTGAAACTGAAATCCCCCTCGTTATATAATTGCACCAGCCGACTTTCATTACACGTACGGGGCCTCTTTGTCCGCTGACAACACGTGCCACACTTCTGCCGCATGATTTGCGTTACGTGCATGCGCAAAGATTCGCGGTGCACACGTAGAGGCAGTTCGTGGTTGCTCTCCCTCGCTTTCGTGCCGGCAAATAGGTGGCTGCGGATACTTTCACCTTGCTGCATCGAGGGAAAAAACAGCTTGAAGAACTGATTCGCTGGGAGAATTAAAAGACGCGCTATTCGACGACTTCGCGAGCGACGATAGGTATGTCTGGTTAGGTTTCTCCTCTTCCGCTTCACACCCTCCTCCGCCAACTAAATATCATTCCTCAAAGCAAATCTTACCTATCGAATAAAAATTTCTAAATTCTCAACCCCGAATACCTGTTCCTTCGGTTTCGAACGAAATCTCCCCAAAGAACATTAAAATCGGTGACCTCGAAGCCCTTACCCTTTCCCGCACCCTTCCACGAGCCCTTGTGTCAAACATATAGTGTTACTCTCCCCCACAAATTAATTACCTCTCCCTTCAACACAGAGCCGCGTTTCGAAATTCGCAATTAAGTCGCTGCGACACGCGTTCTCTCTTTGCCTAGGCGTCGCTAATTAATTCTTCGTCCTCTGGCGCGGCCGGAATGAGCGCAAAGCGAGTCTAAAAAGAACGTAACTCGCCTAGATGTTTATGAAGATCATATCGACGCGCGTTTATGCGGCCAGCCGCTCGAGGCCTGCCACCCTCTGTCCGAGAAGATATACGAGGCTGAATTTATCGAAGTGGAGGGGGTGGAAGTTTGGCCGGGAGCGTTTAACCGGTTCCACGGGGCCGGACCATCCTGGATTTTAACGAATAATTCTCGTTAAAAAGTTTTTACGGTCGAGGACACCCTTAACGGTGTTCATCGTCGATTCGGGATCGCGGCGAGAAATGCGGCAAAAAATCGGGTCTTAGGAGAAGAGGCGGGGTGGGTGTAGTTGCGTCCCGGCAGACCGAGTTATTTTAACGAATGTAATTATCCTGGAGAAGTCGCCCGATTATAAGCGTACGAAACGGTTGGCCGCTTCTGCGCGGTTGGGGGGCAGTTCTGGCCGTTTCTTAGGGACCATCGCCCAGCGTGATCGTATCGCGGTCCTACTATTAGTACGGTGATATATGTCATCATTATATCCTGCTTATTGCGTTAACCGCATCCTGTGATTTATGTCCAACGACCTGCTTCACTTCCGTTCCTTTTCTACCTTTTACGAGCGGGGGCCGTTTTGCCAGCGATTCCGTTCGATGTTAGGTACGTGCCAATGCGGGCTCACAATGTTTACGGTTTTTCCTTTTGTACAGTGCGCATCATCTTTCTCGTGAGAGACATCTGTGCCGCGATAGATATTTTTCGAGACCTACCGCCTCGACTTATAGGCAGCTGAAGCTCGACACTCTGATAGGGGACATTTGACGTTGAGGATCCTGGTGTCGGCGCAGGGGTTCGGGGCTAGCCGAAAATTTGCATCGCTCGAAAAATTTAGGTATTCATGCGGGACGTCTTCGCGACCGACTGTTGCGGAAGACAGAGCCAGGCTCGCGTGATTCACATCGTGTACGCGGATAGCGGTAGTGGTCGCACAGTAAACATCGAGAATATTGGTATAATATGTAGATCTGGGCATGTACGTGGGTTGTCGGTAATGCCCTCATAAATCAGGCCCTCCATTGTTTTCCTTCATCGAATGACCCGAGCGTTGCTGCACGGTAGTCTCCCGCATTCCATATTTCTGTTCGGTATATTGCCGGCATCCGGCATAAATCCCCGCCCGCTTCGAGCATTAAGTCTTTCTTATTGGCGAGCCCCTCGCCTGCTACGGATAGATCGTTTTTCACCACCGTTTTACAGCAGGTGTAGAAGCATCTCGCCGGGCATTTAACTTAATTATCGCGCCCTTTCAAATGGAAGACTGTGCGATAAATTCAGGGAAGTAATGGTAGAGCTAACTGGGGATTCGGATCCGAATCTCCCATCTGTCTCCTGGAACCAGTCGGATTTCCTGGGTCGGTAGATACTTCTTTTAAGTTCAACGTTTAAAATATAGACTATCGTTTAGATATCTTGAGTCACTGACTAAACGGATGCCTGAGAGTGCACCCTCGGTTCAGTCGGATCACTGAACCAGGATTAACGCTTGGATCATCCACTTCTCATTTTCTCCTGCAACTTAAACTTTACAAGTATTCCCCTCCAAGTTCAATATTCCATAACAGCTTTCCCCTGCGATGAGCCATGGAATTACGAAGAAGTGCAACGGGTTTCACAAGGGATATGTACAATCGTCGCCTCGCTAGTAGCAATTGAGCCCCGAAAATCACCGACTCGTTCCACTCGCTCCAAAGCGATCGGGGGTCGAAATCGGATTACCAAGGAATGCCTTTTCGAGAGCACGTCCGTCGCGCACCATAATCGGCGCGGTTACACGCTTAACGTTATAAATATTCTGCTAATGCCCGGTGTTACGCAAGCGTTTCAACTCCTTATTGCTACCGGCTGCGTATGGAGAACGGGCACGCTCGTGTTCGTCGATGATTTCATGGATTATTTCAAATCCGCCCCACCTGCTCGATAGCACCGGCCGGGAACGGGGCGCCGACTAGACCGGGGGCATATCTCTATCTCGTTGCAAATCACTTTCATAGTTCCGTTTTTACGGCCGAAAGTTATAATTTATGGCCCACCCGCTCGGCGTGTCGGCGGTGGGCGAAACAGATTACGCGGCTCGCGAACGTTTCCACCGGCTTTACCCCGGACGGAGCTTTTAAAAGCTCCGATCCATTAACGAGTTAAAGACGGCGTGGGAACGAGAGGACGATTGGAGCGAGTGCGTGCACGCCTCGGTTCGCGAGCGGCTCTCGCGCTTATGCCCGCGTTCATAAACGTAGATCGGGCATCCACGTTCTCTGATAATTAAAAGGCGCGACGTCCCGACTGCCGGTTAATTAGGGATTTCCCTCTTGACGGGTGATTTTTACGGGCGCCTAATTTGCATTTAATCGCGCGAGTTTATGGCTCGCGATTCCATCGTACTTTGAATTGAAAGGCAACAAGGTTCTTTTATTAGAAGCAATAAGCGGGGCATTTAATCTAAGAGCATTTGATAGGTCGCCAGGCAATGCTTTAACGCGGCTACTTATTAAATATCGCAGCGTTGCGTAACGGCAATAAAGGCTAGCAGCGCGCATCACGCAGCACTTTCTTTACGCAACGTTTTCGGTGTCGTTCGATTAATAAGCCTTATCTTACGATTCGAGACGTCCCCCGTCGAATTTACGACCGCTCCTCCGTGGATAAGAGCGATCTGTCGGCAGGCGGTCGTAAAATTAGAAAGAACCGATCCCGAGGCGTAGCTAACAGGGTGAAAATGCGCCGCGCATGTTCATTACGCTCGCTCATATTCTGGTAACCAGATGCGTTTGCTATCCTCTTATTATTAATACTGCATATCGCATTATTACGCAGCGGTTGCAACAGCGGCGGCCGGCGTTACGTTTTACTTTCGCTAGATTTCTCCTATTTTCCGTAATGCGGCGTGATTGCGCTTGAAATTGAATCGGCTCCTTTGGACACGCCGTGCGCGCATTAACGACCCCAAATATAGGTGTGTTTCCCATCCGAATGCATCGATTATGCCGCGCCGAGCAAGAAGAATCCAGGTTGAAGCGTGCGTCTGTTCTTCCGCCTTTGAAATCGATAAAACAATTTCACCCGACGCCATTGATGATTGCCTTATCGCGAGGAGCGAACACCGAGCCAGGCTCTTCGAGAACCTCGTCAATCGGAAACGTATTTCACCCAGCCTTCAAGGTGGCCTCCATTTTAGAAGGTCGCCGAAGATTGGCGAGAGTATTTCACGTTTTCTACCGAAGAAAGATCTAGACTTGTGAAATACTTCAGTGGAGGCTGAAGAATTAAAGTGGTTCCTGAGAAGCACAGGATCCAAGCCATAGCTGTTTCAATTTACTTTTGTGTCGTGTAGTTTAGATCCCGATACACGATAAAAATATTTTCCCGTTACCGTATTTCCTACGTTGACGTCGATGTGCCATCACGCCACTAAGAAACGACAGCCTAATTGCCGCACGAGCACCATCGTGCCTCCCCTGGACTCGTGTGTGTCACGAGACGAGCATAATTGTTTTAACGTTTTAATAACTGCGCTCGCGTGCACGCTCGCACGAGACCGCATGCAGGTATAATAAAAGAGCGGCTTGGATGATGCGGGCTTGACTTAAACACGTTACACTTGTGTTACATGCACGTCGCCTCTACAGCCTCTTCCAGAACGTCGTTGCCGATTCTAGTAGCAAAGCTACGGTATCTCGACTCGTCCTGTATTCTCATTGATTCTCTCACTAGCAGAACATCTTTTCACCGTGCTCCCTCGGGCCTTACTTGTCGAAAGCATCGTTATCTAGGCAGAGCCTAATTTAGCTCGCCGCTTGTTCTAAATTTCAGAGATTTGAAAGGCGGTGTACAATGACGCGCCGTTTCCACGCAATTCCTTCGCGTCGTAGACCACGGGTTTCGCGCAGAAGCGATTCACGTTGACACCGCAGCGAGATGCGATCTTAATTATTCCGCCGCGCCGTCGCGCGTACCGTCCTCCATCCGCTCTTTCCCTGGTTTCTACCCCAAATGACTGACATAATTGATCCATTAGAGCCGGCCTGCCGTTTCCCGCCACGCCGTGCGACGCGCTGGGGCTTAATCGTGTCGCGGAATGTAATTCCGAGGTGTTTGCAGTCGCATCGATTCGCGTTGGCGGCTGGAAAATTGCGCGCCTCTCGGCCATGCTCGTCCCGTGTTTCCCCTGTGTTCCTCGTGGACACGTTTACTCGGCCGACCACACACGAGCGCCCGACGATGTCCCTCGCTCGAGGAAAAAATATGAAATACTGCGATCGTAAAACGAAGTTGAGTGTACGTCGCACTTTTTTATATGCTGCGTCCGACGGAGGCAGAAAATTGAAATGCGTATGAGCAGGACGGAATATTGATCTGCGTAACGGTGTTCGGTCATCGCGATGTTTTCACGCGCCGGTTAGTGTGTTTTAATGGAAAACCGCTGTTCACTGATCGTTAGTCCTAAGTGCTCGTCAATCATAGGTCCACGCATATGCATACTTACACGTCGGGTGCTAAATAGTTGACAGTCTATCACGTCCCCCAAGTCTTTAGCCGAGGATAATGCGAATGTATCTTTCTTGGAATTCGAGCAATTTCTGAATTAGTCGCTTTGAAAAAGGTGCCCCTCCGATTTTCGTGCCCAACATATCGCGATCGAGCTCTCGGGCTCCCTCGCATTGTTCCCTGGCTAATCTCCCGCGAGGAGCAATTTGGTTTCCGAGGGATCCATTACGATTGCTATAATAACGCTCATCAGGCCTAACCGCCTATCACCTTTACCTTCGTCTTGTCTAATTACAGGTCACGTTTATTGTTTCAGGATGAGAGCGAGCTCTCGAGCAAGCGGTGGGCCAGTGCGCCCCGCCGCCCGGACAGCCCCTGCGTCCTGGGGGCACCAACGTCTAGGGAGGTGCGTAAACTTTTCCCTCCATTCTACTCGCTCGTCACTCTTTCGCGGATAAACTAACATCGCGCAAAGTTGTAAAGTTGTAAAGGAACGGTCGTTAAACTCCACCGCGGAGGACAGTCACTTTACATTCGGCTGCAACGTGCAAAGTGCCTATTCATAGATACTCCTCCGATATTTACGGGAAAAGATGAAAGTTCTATCTATCCAGACAAACATTTCACAGGATAATACTGATGTGTTTTATTGGATCGTAATTTATAGAGCTGAATATGAGGGGACGAATGTACGTAGGTAATATCTGTTTACAATCATACTCTTTATAGTAGACTTGTAGCGCCAGCCATCTTCGAATGTCACGCTCAAGGAGCAGCAGTCCATCTATAAACTTGTCTTGTTAAAACGACAAAGTCCTTTTATCGCCCCGTAACGAAATGGTCACTTCGCGCGTGGCAATCTAACATCTGCATTCGCGCCCACCTTGAACAGGCAGTAATTCAACAATTTCCAAAGTACCTTCAGATTTATTGCACGAACGTTTATAAACACAAGCACCTCGAGAAAGCTCGCGCTCCGTTCTAGCGGGTTAACGGTGCTGACACGGTAATCGCAATCATCTTTGCGTCTTAAGTAAGTTTGAAGTACACCCCATCTCCATTGCGCAATGCTGCTGTCCAACTTTTTCGCGCATTCTGTCCACTCCGGGCCGCGTCTCTCCATTTGTTTACGGCCGCTTTCGATCACGTATCGATCGGTATCGATCGGTGGGAAGCGCGTGTCGAACGGCCGCGAATGGAAACCCGCTCGATTCCGCGCGGTACGTGATGGCACCCGAATCGTGACGGCGGCCGCGTCTGTCTACGCCTGCAGACATCCCGTATACTTATATATATGGGCTGCTAATAGGGACCGTCGGGGTTGTTAGCAAGAACCACGGTATGTCGGCACGTCACTCCCGGAAAGACGATTAGCGCCAGGTTCGCGGCTAGGTGTCGATTTAGGTACGTGATCGTGCAAGGATTGCGAGCGCGCCAATGAACCTGGCCACGAGGCACCTTGACACTTTCTTGCTGCCGTTTCATTCGACTTTTTCCCCCGTGGCGCTGCAGCCTTCCTCTAATAGATCCTCGAGTTGAAAGGATGGAAAAGGATGGGGGGAGGGGGGGCACGTATCGGAGACAATTCCTTTCGCCGTTCGACGCGCGATAATGCTCCAAGGAGCAGCTCCGGGTACCTCGATTATTACGTACTTGAAGTGGCACAAAGGCAGCCATTATATCGCCGTAGAATATTCATAGCCGCAGACAGGACGCGACTGCGGATGATGGCCTTACGGGTCCGTTCGTAGGACTTATTCGCGAGTACGTGGCGCCACCCACAGGGTCGGGCTCTATGATGGGTGTGACTCGTGTTGGTATTCGCGATGCATATTACTACGTGGTGCGGCAACGCGGAGAATACGAGAACCGCCTCTCGCAAAAGGTAGTCTTTCCCTGGCGGCTACGTACCTATGTACGTCTCTCTAACCGGTGGCTCGTAAATGCACGGGCCCGTGATTAGACTGGAGACAATGCGCCGTGGCCACGCGCGCACAGCGTATTGTGCGTTTTTTAACGCGTCCGCTTGATGCCATTTATTTGCATACCGGTAGACGCTGGGCATGCTGCCTGAGAGAGCGCCTCCGTGCAGCTCGTGCGTAACAGTAATCCTTTGAAACGGCCTGTCGCGCACCATCTGCCGCGTGACAGCGTTTCCGGACCGGGGAATAGCCGCGAGCGTTAAATCGCCGCCTGAGAAATCGCGATTTGATGGTGAATGGCTGGCTGTCGTCGAGGCAGCCGTAAAACTGTAGCCCCTTGCGAAAACCGAGTGCACGTCCAGGCGTGCCTGGCATACAACACCCGCACGGTTTGTCGCGTAACAACGTACCCTCCGTCTCTCCTGGCAGATTAATCTGGCGCGTTACAAAATTACGCACTGCCCGAACGCGGATTTTAATAAGCCCTCGCGTTACTGTCGAGTAGTGGGTACGATCCACCTCGCCAGCATTTATCGAGTGACAACGTTTCGACATAGGTACCTACTCTCGGGAAAGTATTTGAGATCTGAGTATGCGAGATGAATATTGCCATATTGTGTTATATTGTACGAACTTCGTCACTCTCCACGGTTTTAAGATTGAAACATTCTAATTGTAAGTAGTAGAGTCTACCATGAAACACTCTTTCTCAGACCAGTCTCTAGCGAGGAGAGAGTATGTTCGCTGGAATATCTATTAATCCACGCGATTTGCTTCTAATTAGGGATTTTTTGGTTCCATTTATTTGCTCTCCACCGTGCACGGGTATAAGGTCAATCGGATGGAGCGGGTGGGGGTATTTACGTCGGTGCAACCACTGTTGTTGCATCGGGTACAGTTCAATTCCGTTACGTGGACGTAGCCGAGGGCTTCCCACGCCAATTAAACATGACTCATTAACGGGCAGAAGCCGGTAGCCCGGGATCGATGGCTGGCCACTCGAGCGGGCAACCCTTCTATAACTCTGCAGAGGCAATCGGAACTAATCTCGACCATCCTCTTCTCCACTGGCTGCTCTGCAATGCGATATTACCGCCTGCACCAGTAACTGCACGCTGCCATGCACCGGCCACGACGTCCACCAACGGCGCAATATTTCTCTTTGCTTCGCGTGGTACACGTAATTGTGTGTAAAGACTGCGGACAGGCCAGCAGAGATACACAGCTACCTTGCCTGTCTTCGTTTTGACGTTTACATTTTCATCCCGCCGCCGCACGCTCCGCGGTAATTAGACGCGTCTGGGAAATTTAGACCGCGGGAACGTTTCGCGTTCCTTTTCCCTCCTTTTCCATTCCACGCCCGCGAACCGCTGCGTCAAGCAACTTATCGGCCTTTATCGGCCCCGTGTCGAGGGCTATCTTCATCTTGACGTGCAGGGAAATGCCGCGAAACGGTAGAACGCCGTTTTCGGTGGGATCGTTTATACTACTGTTGCTTCTTCTTCCTTCTCGTGTCTAATAAATTTCTAACTCTATCTTCGAGAGGTTCGCACGAACCAATGGCGATTAATTATCCGTACGATGTCCCCGCATTTGAGTTCAACGTTTATCCGTGGCTGGTAGTACCAAGTGGAAAAATGGAGCTAGCAATAAAAGTCCATTCAGTCTCGGAATTGCTTCGCTTCCCATAGTATTCCGTATTAATTAATCGTAGCCTGTGCTCCTAAAAATCATAAAAATGGAGATTACCGAGTCAATTAAAGTTTCATCGTATTATATAAAAACAGCTATAAACATCAAAGTCTCGGCTGCTTTCGTAGCAATGACTTGGGCAGAGGGGTCAACATTCTGTCTGAATGAAAAAACATACGCTTCTGCCTGAAACCCAAGCAGATTCGCCGATAGCTCACCTTTGTACTTTCAGGAATTTCTGTCAACTGCAACAAAATAACGGTACGTAAACTAGTAACAATACCCGTCCCCCTTCCGCCTCGTCCTCGTGCACGTATTATGCGAGCATTAACTGTTCAACGATGCGGCAGCAACAGCGGCAGCAGGAGCAGCAGCGCGGTTCTTCTCCCGAAGTCTCTACGAGACCATCGTTGTCGAAGGGGCCCGTTGCCACGGCAGGAGGTGGAGGGCGAGGGGGTGAATTATTGCCCGAAGATTTCGCGATCGCTTCCGATAGTCGTGGATTCCATCGTGGCTATCGTGCTTACCCCGCTGCCTCCGTCGCCTGCCTATGGTAGTCGTGGAATCTTTCGTCGTTTGACTGCTTGTCGGATTTTCCTGGCCGACGTGGAGGAGACGATAGATAGGGATGCTCGTTAGAGATACGTTGATGGTCGAATATATTGCAGGATTCGAGTGATTTAACGACTCCGGTCGTTGGGTAAACAGATACGCTCGTCGGTAGAGGCGCTTCTGCTTTTGGGAGCATAGGGTAGTGTGCGCCTGTGCTGGAATGCGTGAAAGGAGATGATTCCTCGAGGAAAATACGCGACGGTGTGCAATTCGACTCTTTGTGCCTCTTTGCCAGCTGTTATCTCTCTCTTTGGGCTTGAAACGTGACAGTGGCCAAGTCCCGCGCAATTTTTGGCGAATACCTGCGAAGTCCTTGAAGGGAAAAGCTACCGGGATCGCGGCCCGAATGCTGGTCACGCGATCGCGGCAACAGCAATGCAGATGAAGCTCGGATCGAACAGAAATGTGGAAACCGGGACAAGCACGAAGGTGGGATCACCGAGAGTCGTCATCGTCGATTCCCGCTCGTCGAACAGAATTTACGACGCTCGAACGCCCCACGATCACACGATCGATGAGCATGATTTCACGCCGCTAGATACCACGGATCTGCATCCACATCTCTCTGATTTCTAATTTCGATTTCTCATCGGATGTGGGTAAATAGGCAAATAGCCGCCCACGCGATCCCCTTGGCTACGCGGCTCTGCTATCCTTCCTCCGTTTTTATCAGGTCGATCGTGTGTTTTTTTGCAAAAAAAAATCTACAGAGAAACCGATGATTCCATCGTTTTATGGCTCGTAAACTATTCGCGGGAACATAGAAAAGTAGCGTGGCGCATAATATCCCGATATCCTATTGCTGCTATGAAGTATAGACACGGAACGTCCTCTCACTTCGGTCGCGAGTTACCTTCGTCTATTATAATCCCCCGCCTTTCTCGGATAATCACGATTCGAGGAGCTCCTCTGCTCTGCGCCAAGAAAACGCGTGCGCTATCTGAAATGAACAATGTTACACATTCAGCATAGATATCACGAAGGATGATTCAGAATCGTGTACAAACTACAATCCTTATTACTCAGGCTCGTGCACGTATGCCTGTATCTCGTCTCCCGTCTCTGGTCCGCGATATACGACACCGATCAACGATCTCGCGGGCCCCGTCTAATTAGAATCCCAGCCAGCCGGCGCGCGTGGAAAAATTCACGGTGGCCAGAATCCGTGGCGGTATCGGCGAAACGAATCTCTGGAATCGTAGAAACGTTGATCGCGGAACGTGGGCTGGGCCGGTGCCTCGTTGGAGTGGACACTCCCGGATCTTTCTCTTCTCTCCGAAGAAGGTGTCGTCACCGGTCGCTCCTCCGCGTGCTCCTCTCCGAATTACGTAACCTCCAGCGTACGTACGTGTGCGGGACGGACGCACACGAGAAGGTGGAACGGGGACGTTGGTCGGTCGTGGCTGTTACGTACCGCACCTTCGTCACGAAGAACGAATAAACGAACGTTCGTACGGACGTATGGCGCATCGTTCCGTTCTAAATCGACGGACGTCGGTGCATTACGCCGGTGCAACCCGTGCATCTGCCGGCCATTCAGGCCCCTTTGTCTCCCGCTAACGTGGGCGTTGCGGAATATCTATTGTCGGCGCGTCTATGCGATTCACGCTCCGCGGGGGAAAGGGGGAGTCGCGCTTCGAAAGCGTTCGCATGATGCGCGCGATGCATCATCCCGCTGCTAGGATCCCGCGAGCCCGGCGATAACGGGAAGGGTAATATGTTGGACGGACGCGTTAAACGCGGGCCGTTCTGCAAACTGCCATTTGAAATTCTAATCGGGAGAGGGGGAGATAGCACGAATGCTTCCACTCCATCTCGATACTTCTACTTTAATCTCAATCTGATTCACCTACTGGGATTTAAGAAATAACTTCTTAAATCTCTGCCCCGGTACCTGTGTACCTACTGGCGATCTCATTCGAACAGCCTCCAGCCTGCCCGAGCTGCCAGACATTTCGGACACTCGAAACGTAGTCGCGTTACTGACAAAGAACGGTCGCTTTTAGAGTCTTACCCCGAGCCCCGTTTTCGCCAATGGCATTTTAATCGATCATCGAACAGCTGGGTACCTTATTCTCCCCATCCCCTTCACCCTACCCCGTCTTCACGAGGCATTCTTCTTTACCATCCAGCGTGGCTCGCGGCTGCGAGCTTTACGTCTACGAATTTACATGTCGACCGGCCTGCCGCAACGAGAATCGCATGCCGCTCGAGGTGTGGCCACACCAACACGCCCGTCATGTAGACTCGAGCGCGCACTGGGACGTATATGTACGTGCAACGATGATGGTCGCTTTGGGATCGAAGCGCGCACGAGTCGCACCGCCGCGCCGTCAGTGGTTAAGTCGTACGCATATATTTTCAGACGTTAACGCACACATAAACGGGGCCATTTCAGCTCCCCTCGGTTCCTTTCTCACGAACGCGACCACGGAGGAGCGCGCGTGTTGCCCGCTTTTACAAGAGGAGGAGGGACCCTGGAAAACACGTCGGTACGAGGCGCGTCTCGTTCGATTGTGCCTCCACAAGACGGAATTGCTTTGTCGAGGCTCCACGGTGGCTTTTGTCGGAGGCATAACTCCGGCGATTCACACGCGGCCCACGGATTCTCGATCGATGATGATCTTTCCTGCTGGCTCGCGCGCATACCTACACGTGGATGTTCCAGCGGTCCGTGTGTTTGCCGTGGCCACGATCGCGCCTACTTTCTTCGCTGATCGTGCCCCTAGATCCGCGCAGGAGACCCGCGTCCTTCGCCGGATCGACAGGTGGAAACGGTGACACCGGGCTCTTCCTTGACGCCTTTGGTTGCCCCTCGGTTGACAGGTCCTTGTCTCTGTGTATCCCTCGCGCAGTAAATCCAGGCCTCCTAGGCCTTACTTGCAGCGTGGCTTTAACCGACATTCAAGGTCCCAGCGACTTTTTATTTGTGGAAATGTTTTAGAAAAGTGATTAAACAGAGAGGTAAGATAAAAGTACCAATAACTGGACACTTAAGGGTATCAAAGTTGTATATCTAAAAAATTGATTAAAAATAAATGTCCTTTTTAACAAAAGTGTCAATATTCAGATAAATGTCACTTCTTTCTATCAAATGAGCTACTAAAAACTTGTTTTCAGTGCGTTATTTTAATTAAATTGCATAAAAATACAAGTAGTTATGTGTACCAGTACATGGACAATATAATTCTGATTTGTCTGAGCGTCCCATTTTTGGTGTCTCAATACCTGGCCAATGGGGAAGATAACGCAATGCTCGGCGCAGAGGGCGCCACTAGTGTTTGTGTGAATGGTTTGCGCGCGAATTTTTCACTTTTCAATTTTAGGTTATGTCGAAAATGTAGCATGCAATTGACTAAAAATATGACTTTGACAATAAAAAACTGTTAATTTATGTACAGTATACTTGTACTTATACTTTTGATATACAAAAATTTGAGAAAACACAGACACTTTACCGGTTCGACAATGCGGTCAGGTATTGAGACTTCACCTAAGCGTTCGAAATGCTGACAGGCCGACCAACTGGACGGCTGGTCAGTTATTGGGACAGCGTGCAGAGGACAAGATTATTATGTACCGGTACATGAACACGTATATTTTTAATTAAAATCAACATTAAACGATCAATGTTTTGTTTTGTATGTAACATGAAACTTCTTAAGATTCTGTACATACGTTTTTTTCTCTAGAGAAACGATTATTATCACCTTAACAACTAACTGTATTTTTCTTAAGAATTACTTAAGAAATCTACGCAGAATTCAAGTGCATGCACCTTCGATATTTAAGGACTGTTTTATATATTAAACTTTACATCTAGGGCTTTCTTAATTTTTTATATAAGAGATCAAGTTGCAAAATAACATATATTCCCAACAATATTGTTCTAAACTTTCTACGAAGCTTAGTAAAAATATAAATGTCATTGGTGTCCAGGTATTGGGACGTGTCCAGTTATTGGTACTTTTACCTTAAGGTGGAAATACTGCGACCGGGTAGATCGAATTGGCGCACTCGAGGCGTACCGCAGCTGGTCGACCGAGAAGCAAGGGTTCGCCCGGTTTCCGGAAGATCGTGACGCGATTCGTCCCGGTTAGCAACGTAAGGTGCTCGTTACCACGAGGAAGAGGAAGGTGCCGCGTAAAACGTGGATCCTTTTTTCTCCTCCGCTGACGAAATATGTCGAGTCAGTCGCTTCTAGCCTAGCTCACAGTCGTAACATCTGCCGTCGTTGATTGTCGAGTAGCGGTGCGCTTACCCGCCGCGCCGCGCCGCGCCGACCGAACAGACGAGGCGCGAGCGTGTTGCCGCGTTGTCATCTTCTTTCACTGCCGCGGGTTTTATTGCGTTTCGTCGCTAAATCATACCGTAGTCTCGGCTGGCTCCGAGGTGAATTCCACCGTTCCGCGAATTACACGTTCGCGGGAGAAAGGACCCCGACATATGCAAAGGCTACATCCTTGATTTCACTTGTTCCGTTTCGATAGGCGATGCTGGCCGGCTCGCTCGGGGTCAATCCACTCGGCGCCGCGTCACGGACCGTATTCGCGGGAAAAAGAAAACAGCTACGTGATTGCCGATTCACCGCTATCCACAGACACGTCCTGCTCGCCTGGAGCTTGTCGATTGCTGGTGACGATCTTCGTGACAAAATATTCTTGCCAGATTGTACGTAGTCGGCGATTGTGACGTGACCACGCGACGGTGGCACGATCCGCGATGCACGTCTGCATCGTCTGGGGCTAGCAATGTTGGCATGTGGGAAAGAGAAGCGTTGACCGAGTCGTGTTGGTGCAATGGATCGTACAGTGATGGGAGAAAGAAAGTTTATATGTCTACTCGAAGAATCATTGGACTTTTCTTATCGTGTCCTGGAGAGTAGGGAGAATGATGACGAAATGGGAACCACCTAACAGCAAATCCACATTTACTATGAAACAGTTAATCGAATCGCTATTACGTGTCAGTTTATTGCCTCAAATAGAGGTAATCGGTACGAAGACCGGTTTCAAGACTTCTCTGAAAAATTTCGTCCCGCGTGATTAGTCGAGCTCATAAATTAAGCAAGGTGAAATTTGTTCGCGCCGACGTGGGCAACGTTCCTTCCCCGAGGCCCATGCCCTTCCTCCAAATTACCTTTCCTCGTCGTTTTGGAAAGTGGACCTCGTCGGATGTCTAGCCAGTGGATTAGAACGCGGCGAGTCGAACAGATCGTGATTTATTATCCATCGCCGACAGGATGGCTGCTCCAAGTACCCCCTGCGTCGTAAACATACGTCACAGTGCTCGTCTCGTTCGGTTTTGCCGCCGCTCAACTGCGATTAGCTCATATCGACTGACGTGGTCACTTCCTCGGGCCGAGGTTTCGTTTCAGCTGGCATCGATCGCCTTTGCTTCCCGTGGACATCGTGCTATGGTTCCATCTGCGCACAGGTGGTTCTGTTTGCACGACTCTGTTGTATTTGCACTCTCAGTCCCATGCGGGAAATCGTACAGCTTCGCTCTAGTTCCGTTGCACGTGTTACCGCCACGGGTCTCGTAAACGATAATAAAGAATATCGCTGTACCTCCAACGAACGACTCATGCTGGACACTAGTGGGCCACTAACAGTTCTACTGCTGAAAACGTAATCAGTATTTCGATGTTCAAGCAGCAAAAATCTGTTGGACCGAAAACAGGTTTCGTTGAGACTTTAAACAGGAGCGAGGTGAAATTCGCCGACGATTATGATGTCGTGCAACATTGGCGCTGGCTGCCTTTCGAATTATAGCGTCACAATTCACCGTGCTGATTGCAAGTTCGGGCTGTAGGATCGATCGGAGATCCCCGGCCGTGGCACCTTGCCGCCGATCGATTAATCATCTAGAACGATGGTCTGTAATTAAATACCATCATTCGATTAAATGTATCGATGGTCGCGGATGTGACTCTGTGTGTTTATTCGATCCCACCACCGGGCTGGAGGAGCCGGCAAGCCTGCAATTACTCGGACCCACGATCGGTGGATCGACCATCGATCTCGAAATTAGGTGATTGACAGGCACGGACGCCCATGAAATCCGGCTGAAACGGCGATCCCTTGAAAAGCCTCGGAAAGAGTTGGCCTCTTGTTTTCTTTCTCCACATTTTAATCGCTGCTCGACCGCGCAGGCAGCTCGCCAAATATTTATTTGCTGTATTCTTGTAGCCGCAGCTGTGTCGATCGCTCGCTTCTGAAGCCGAGCGATTTTTACGTGTTGCGCTTCGCGTCTAATGAACCGTTTCGCGCGACCGCGGAAAGAGGCTAGCCTAAACGGCGTTTCTATTCGGAGAAATCAGTGCTTTCTATTTGTTCACGATCCTCTGAATGCAGACTCGCGTCTATTTTTCTCTAGCGCAGGCGGCAGTGAACGATACCAACAGATGAAATTTCGTTTTCTGCCTACTACAGCTTCGAAGATGGATAGCCAGGGGTTTGTTGACTTTCTCTGCGCATGTGTAGGTATTTCGGGATTCCTAGAGGCTGCCCGTAGAAACAGAAACTAACGGTAAAGAAAACCCATCGTTACATCTGAATATGTATGACGTAGGTATAGCTGGTATATGACATCGCCGGCAATAAAGCAATTTTCGAGGCCTCCGCGGCCCACCGGCTAGAGAATTTACGCCTCAATGATACACCGATGCACGGTTCTGCGATATACACGAGTAATCCCCAGGCTTCGGGCTGGCGTCTTCAACGGAGTCCCTGAGAGATTCATCCCAAGTCGAAATGACTGGGAAGAGCATCGCTGAAGCGAGGCGGTAGCCAGCACCGTGCCAGCTAATTTCCTCTTTCCTCCTCCGCCCCGCCGCGACCGTCCCTGCGCTACGCTTTTAATTGACCCTCGGATCGCACGCTATCATTGGGATCTAAGCGATCGTGGCAATGACCCGGTGACCGTAATGATCGCGTAACGATCGACCACCGCGCGAGTTAGATGAGATAACGAACCGTGATATCTGGAATCCGACTTGGACGGCGCAACCGTAAGTACCGACTGATTCCGCGGAGATCCATCGCGGCCGAAGATAGGCCGCACGTCGATCTTACCCGTAGATCCTATCTCATGTGAAATAGATCTCCTTTCAGGGGGCCACTGCGCGGAGCCCGGCTCCCAGGCGCTGTCGTCGAAATTGATTCCTCCGAACGACGGACGCGGCAACGTTCGCCCGTCGTTCTCCAAATCGTTAATTAATCCGATCGCGGGGCGGCTCGTCGGTGCTCCGCGGAACGAATCAATACGGCTATTTGTCAGTGTCGTATCGGATCTACGCGGCTTATTGGCGATATCGGATAACCATCTCGCGAGGCGTTTAATTATGTCGGTCCGTCGATGCTTCATCCAGACGTCAGCTGTGCACACACGCGGAGCCCCGACGATGGATTTCGTCGGGACGAGCGGCCAGCGTCGCTAATTGAACGCCCGATAAACGGGGTAGAAAGCAGAAGACACGCGAATCGCGGCCAGAACGGATTCACCGGCCGTCCGATGGAAGAAAGGACGTCATTAATGGCACCGGTCCCCTACCGTTCGCGGCGGTAGCAGGCGCAATTTCTAAATCTCTAAATTACCGGCGGACGTTTATTATCGGAAGAAAGGCACTTAATTTGTACGAGCAGCCGCTATTATAAAAGAGAACCGTTCGTTCGTTAAAACGTTCCTGAAGTGGCGTTGCGTGCCTCGTAAATAAGAGGGGAACGGAGGTCGAGCATGGCGGAGTAACCGCTTCGCTCGCTCGCTCTACGATTGTCCTCTATTCTCGCTTTCCCCCCCAACCTGCCATCGATCGGTCCACACTTTTTCTCACGATTTTCCGTTTAATCGCCGCGAACGATGCTTGCAAATCACTTTTCTCCGCGCTCCTCGGTCGCTCGAACTTCCACAGCTCGAACAAGTTTTTCCACGGGCGATCGAGACTGTTTGCCTTCTATCGGAGTAGCTCGGTCGGGAGCAGCTATTAGTCTAACTCGTACACGCGTTAAGAATAATATTGGGAATAGATCGGATCGTGCTGTCGCATTAGAACGATGTGATTATTAGTGCCGCGCGACAACCGAGCCCGAGATAGAATAAATATTGAGCCGAGTCCGCGGCGGAATTCATTTGAATAAGCAGCGCGTCGTTATATCGCCGGACCAGCGCAACCTTGCATTACAACTCCACTCTCTGTCCGGACGATTTACTTACAAGAACGTAAATAGAATCGGTGTGTATTATTATTCCCGTCGTCATTATCGAATTAATCTTCGTTATTACCGGTCCCCAAGCGACCGTGATCGCTGATTTCACCGCCGGCGCTGGAAGAAACCTGGCCAACTATTTGCTTTTAATAACGGATGGTAAATCTTTTTTTTCTTTAAATCTCCCTTCCAAAGCGGCTGCCTAATGACTGTGATTCGACGTCTCCCCTGTAATCGGCTCGGAGGTCCAAGTATTTCGTTCGAGCCAATCAGGTATCGTTCTCGTTAGCGTGATTTATTGTGAAAAAATGCGATGTAAGCCGTGTATCGACAAGGCTCGCGCGTACGACTGTCTATTTCCTACTGATTGTGGACGTGATTTCATTAGCATTTGATCGATCAACACACCGCCGCGGCGGGGACCGCTGAATTATAATTGAATTCCTCGATAGGGCGACCGTTATAGCGGATAATATTCCTCGCCGACGGTGTATGTATTCTTAACGAAACTGTGACGCGAAACAAGCATCGCTGGCATCGTGTTAGCGCCTTCGAAACCCGCGACAAGAGAAACTTGCGCACTCATCTACAAAGCTAATTGACTCGAACCGTGTTCAGTAGCGACAGACGATTAAGGTCAGCCTCGACGCCCAGCACCTGCAGTAGTTTGGTCAACTGTTAGTCAGACCTTAACTACAGATTTCACAATCCGCTTCACGCTTCAAAAGTAAAAGCCGGAGAATCGCTGACAGCAGGTACGAAGATGTTTAACAACAGTCAATTATCTCGGAACGATCTTCAGGCACTCCCCGTGCTGCAACGCTCGAAATAATTAGGAACGATGCTCCCGTGGAAGAAGCGGAATGGTCCGACAGGGACAAATAGAGTAACGGCGTGAAAATATTAATGGCAGCCATCAGGTGTTTATTCGCCATTGAAACGTAGGCCATTTGATAAGCGTGCAGCGCAGCGTCGCGGCCGTTTAAAGTTTCCCGATGGCGGAATTTATTGGTGCTCGGAGCGAGGTAAATATCCCAAGTACAAGCGTACGGCCGCGGGATCGCGGAAATTCGCCAGCTCGGGGATTCGTAAAGCTGTCGGCGGCCGACAGAAGTCACGATCTTTAAACATCCTCGTTCGCCAGGTAGCAATAACGAGCCGATAGTTCTTATTGGCTCGTGTTGCCCCTTTCCTTTTCCTCGCTCCGCGGCCTCGCGTCCCTCGTCCTGGCCGTCCTCGGGCCTCCTCCGATCCGCCTCGGCAGGCGCTGAAATGTCATTTCCAGTGCGGCACACGCTCATTGTCCGTTCAGCGTCTCGGTGGCCGTGCTTCCTTATACAGGATCCCAACTCTTTCTGCGCGGCGGCCGACGCTGAAAAACGCCGCCGCGTGGCCGTTTTAATCGGCTTTTCTTAGGATATCGCCGCCACCGGCGGATACACCGGCGCCATATCTATATTCCGCCATTAGTTTCGATGCCGATGCCGTTTGGAAAAACCGACGCATCCACGTTCGCCGTAAAACGCGCCTCCGGTCGCCGTCGGTACCGCTGATTCCCGTTCGCCGTCTCCTTTCCACCCTTTTATCTAGCTCCTCTTTTTCTTCCACCACGTCTCTCCTTCACCGTCCCCCGTTCCATACACGTGTACCTACATCGTTCTTCCTCATCCTCCCCCTCCCACGACGATTACTGTTCCCTTACTCTTTTCATCGCAGGCGACATTTTTGTTCAATCAAACAGGTTCCCCGGCCGCCTGTACCACTGTACGCCTGTGAGACGCCGGCTCGCGACTTCCTATAAGTCCTACAACCCACCGTACGGTACATTTGAATGTCAACGCAGCAGAGCCTCCTCAAGTGTGGCTCTTCAGTTTTACGCGTATCGTGGGTGCCAGAACGCATGGTGGTTTCGATATCGGTGGTGAGTGGTCGTTGGAACGACGGGGATGTTTCGAGGGAAACGTTTCAGCGTGACTGACAAGGGAAGATCCCCAAGCCGGAAATTCAAAGAATTATGAAACTTTGGGGATATGTAAAGGATATACAATAGGTATGTATTACACCCTTTTTTTTGCCGCCGAAATTCACTCTAAAGGGGTGAAATTAACCCCTGAATATCCGGCTATTTTCCGATTTTGTGTTATAACTCGTAAATCACTTTTATCAAATGGTAGCCCTAATTAAAATATGTAACTTTTGTCTGAGAACTTCTTTCTATTTCCCACAGTTCGCGAGTTATAACAGAAAATCGGCAAATAGCCGGATTATCAGGGGTCAATTTCACCCTCATATGAGTGAATTTGAGCAGCAAAAAAATTAGGTGATACATACCCATTGCATATCCTCTACATATCCCCAAATTTTCATAATTCTTTGAATTTCAGGCTTGGGGATCTGCCCTTGCGAATATGATTTACGCTCGAACCTCTGACAAACTGGAGGATACATTTTTGCAAGATTTTTCTCTCTGTTTTCCCCGTGCGCATACCGTGCCTGTGTAATTACTTTGTAGTCACTTTTCAGTGTGTAATCTTCTCGTTCGGTTTTTGATTAGCGTTCTCTCGCGGAGACTGTCTCCAATTAGCGATTACACGGCAACTTAACCCGTTTCGCGACGCTCCTCGTCGAGACACCTGACGATAATTGGATCGTAATTCAGGAACGCCTAATCCTGCCGCGAGTCGGCGACGAAGCCGGCGCGCGTTTTAGTCGTGCGTAATTAATCAACGGGGTTGCGTGACCAGTTATCGATGGCATTGTCGATGGTCGGTTACGGTATCCGCGCTTAACAAGATTATTGTCCTCGCGATCGTTGCGTCTTGATTAAGTTCCGTGGACGCCGAGCGATTTGCATAAAAAAGCGTCGATCAATTTCGTTCGTTTGCGCTTCGGAGAACCATTAATCACAGCCTCTCGTTTTTTATCTGTCCAAAATGTTAAATGCTCGGCGAAATTGGCTGTTTTGACTTTCAGGTGCCTCTGTCGAAAAATATCGCCTGTTTAGTGTGTCCAGGTGCCTACTGGATACTGTTTTCGAGATTGTAGAAGCAAGAAGCATTTTACGAACTTAATGAGGTACATAGCTGCGGAGGACTCGATTCTAAGGCTCGCTTAGATCGATATCTGCGTACCAATGCGCACGTACACAGAGTCAAGGTACACCAGAATCGATTCGTTGGAAGGAGAAAGTAGCCAGTTCCTCTAATTTCATGGGGAATTTACAATTTGCAGTCGGCGTAGCTGCTACTCCCTATCATTGATTATCCCGCCGATCGTCAGTATCGGCAGCCACGAGGGGGCTCTTTGGAGCGGCAGATCGAAGGACTCGCAATCAAACTTGTCGTTCGTTCAGCCAGGTGAGGGAAGATCAGCAAATTGGAGGAGGAAGATGGGGAAGTGGTGCCCCGAGTAACTTCTCCCTAGTTAAATTTCACAATTTTGAGGATTGATAAACCGTATTTCCCTCAGAGACTCGTATTTGCAGAGGATCTTGAAGATCAATAAACTGCAGGGTACTGTTAATGAATCAGCAATTAGTGATCGGGTAACGAAGTTCGCGGCAGGTAATTGGGCGCGGATTAAACGCCACGTTGAATTAGTGCCACCATGGGGAAGAGTTTCATAAACGCCAGTAGCTGATCGTTGGAGTATGTCGATGGCTATCTCTTTCATCCTTCTTCCTCCTCTTCGACGGTGTTGCTCGCGCGCGCGAACTGCATTATGCTTATGAAGTGCCCTCGTGCGTGACTTATTTTCCTAAAGGCTTCTGCCCGGCTAACACGGGACACTGGATTCATGTACTTACGTTAATACGAGTCGAGCGAAATTGCATTTGATGCGTCTGGGTTATCGCCAGCGTTTCGTTTTAGCGCATGCCATTTTCAAATTGCATACTTTGTGCCGTGAAATATATCGGGGCAGGCAAAGTATGAAACGAGGATGATGAAGCTACTCGATGCGCGAGGATGGATTAGCCAAAATTGGAGTGCACAGTTTCACAGGCAAACGACTCCCATGAGTAATCAACCACCATGCGGAGTGCACAGTGTGTTTTCCACACGCAAGCAATGCAGATTACCTCGAATCGACTCTAGTAATAATTTCCATTCGCTTTACTATCTTTCGGGAAGTATTTCCCTTTGTTATTTTTCCCCCTTTCGTTGTCGCTCAATCGAGAGTAGATTCGCGATCGTCGCGATGGTCACAAGAGGAATGGACGGTGGACTTAGAAGGCACTTTGCTCTGAATGTAATGTTCGGTGAGCAACGAGGTTCGGGCGTGACTGATTTCGAGGTCGCGGCTCTCCCTTCGTATTCTTCTGTTCAAGGATGAATCTGGTATGCCACGAGGTATGTATCGTGCAGCATAAAAGGGCCCCGTACACGCCCAGACGCATCTCTCGGGACCAGGGGCCATGGCTATTCATACACCGCCGTACCATAATGCGTTGCCCACACGAAGGCCGTCGCGGGTGTCGTGCGTGTGGGTGAGAAACCCGCACGCACAAGTATATCCCGTTCGACTAACGCTTCCTGCTCGTTTAATCAATGACATCTTTAAGCGGCCAGACGAATGGCAAAACTGAAATGGCGAAACCGTGCCTGTGCGGTGCGCCTCTTTGAAAGGCGCATCTTCTCTCGACGTGCCCTCGCTCTCGCGAAAGTGGAACCCGTGCAACGGGCTAGAAATCCTTCGACAATGATGGTCGTGCTTTGTGACAGGCGTAGCAATAATTACTAACCCAAGTAATTGGTAAAAGTTTGGCGCAATCAAGCAAGTGACAGACTGTCCTGGGGCATGGAGTTGAAGATGGATGTTGTCACGGTGTTACAATGATTATGGTATAAACTTTAAAGGCTTTAAAGTTTGATGTAAGATTAGAATGACCTATCAATACCTCACGAAGGCGTTAGAACTTGGAATATTTCAGTAAGATGATAGAACAGATGGAACTCAGAAAAATTTCAAAGTGCCATCTGTTCCAGCACCTCATCCAAAATATTCTAAGTTCCACTTATCCTTCTATCTTAACACTGTATTCGTATTCTGGGGTAGGGATAATGGAAGAACGCTTAATTATTTCACATATATTTATTTCATATAGGTAGATACATATATAGTTGGAAGGAAAGGAACGGTTTATTCAAACATTTCAAGTTATATTTATTCTTACATTCTATCAAAGTATTGCAAGTTAAAGAAATGCTTATATCTAACTAGAATATTTAACAATCGCAGCCATCGGCTTGGTTTTCACCAATTACCAGGTCTCACCACGAGGAGGTTGCTGCGTTTGGAGACCTGTAGAGAGAGATAGACGGAATCCAGGTTCCATCGATCTTTCTGTACATGAAAACCTTAAGCGGTCTGTAGACGCTCAATATTATTGTGCTATATATTGCACAATATTTATGCTGGGTGTCCGACACGGTCAATATTATTGTGCAATATATGGCGGAATATATTGACCGTCTAGGGGCTGCTTACGGTCAATATTATTATGCTATATATTGCACAACATTTTGCTGGGTGTCCCACAGACGGTCAATATTATTGTGCAATATATGGCGCAATATTTATGCTGGGTATCCTACACGGCCAACATTATTGTACAATATATTGACCGTCTAGGGGCTGCTTACGGTCAATATTATTGTACTATATATTGCACAATATTTTGCTGGGTGTCCCACAGACGGTCAATATTATTGCGCAATATTCAATATTGCACAATAAACATCAAAACCGTTTTGATTCACGCAATATATTGTGCAACCTTCCAATATGATCCAGAGACGGTCAATAATATTGTGCAATATTGAATATTTTGCAATAATATTGAACGTCTACAGATCGCTTTAGCCTACTAAACCAAAGAGATAGATGGAAACAAAGTTCCATCGATAATAACTTAGCCTAGGGTGTCCTTAGATGTCTTCTTTCACTATCACTTTTCACTACCATTTTTTCTTTTAAATATATTCTTTTATTATTTCCATTTCCTGCGAAAGGGCGGATCTGAGAAGCTGAAACAATCAATTAGTTAGTAATGGTGTAATAGGCTAGGGAGAGAACTAATAAAAGGCTTATTCGGTTGGTGCCGATCGAGATAGTTTGAAACGACAGGAGACAATACACGAGCATGCAACACCATCGTAGATATATGAAGGAAAACTGGAAATGTAAACACATCAATGAGATGCATGAGAGGAAAACAAGTCATGCAAAACCGTCGAAGAAATGCATGAAATAGAATAAATCATGCAAATCCATCGAAGAAATACGTGAAATAGAACTAATCATGTAAAAGCCATCGAAGAAATACATGAAATAGAATCAATCATGTAAAACCATCGAAGAAATACATGAAATAGAATATTTCATGTAATGAATCAACACAAATCATGCAAAAACCATCGAAGAAATCAGTTAGAAGAGAGGAAAATTGAATGTTGACATTTACATAAAAATAAAATTTGGAATAATCTTTAACAAACCCCAAAATGTGGTCGGACCACGGAGCGAGGGGGTGGGGAGAGGCCCAGGTTTGGAATCCTAGTCCACGTGGCCCGGGAGCTCGACTTTGCGAAACGATACAAACGATCAAAACAATGCGACAGTCTGTGAATTTGGACTTGTACCTACTTCAAATGAATTTCTACGCCGAATGAATTTTATTGCATTCTCAATGTTTAAACATTTCTCAAATTGTTACTATTTATACGTACTGCAAGATATTCATTCCAATATTTAAATAGTTTTACAAATATTCTAACTTCCACCTATTCCCACTATCTTATTGTTAGTGAAATATTCCAAGTGCATCTGCTTTTACATTCGACCAGGAATTTTGAAGGTTCCATTAATATTGATACTTTAAAGTCTTACACTGTCATCTTTCCACCTCCCGCACCAATATCAATTAAAATTTAAGGGTTTGCGAGGAATATTTTAAAAGTTCCTTGGAAAAAGAAAGACTTAAAGTTACGAGCCTTGGAATCGAATTTACCTTGTTCCACGGGGATACCGTGGAGCTCCGGTTGCAATTAGCCGGATGCATCGGTCTAAACCGCCGCGACGGTTCTCTCGGTGCATCCCCCGTCGCGACTTTCACCGACACGCGTGAAGTCGCGGCACGTACCCGCTTACATATGCATCGTCTCGCACCCACGTACACGCTGTGGCACTCACACGGGCCTTGGCCCTCGTTGAAGGTGCAGGCATCTTTATTGCACGGTATATTCGCACTAGGCGTAATATCTCAGCGCGTGGACGGTGCGTATAATCAATGACATCTTTACGAGGAGCGCGATAAGCCGGCGAATTCCGTGAGAGGAGACGCTCCGTCGAAGGACGGGACGCGAAATGAAGGAGTGATGGAGCGAAGAGGGTGGGCATCGGGAGGGCACCAGGGAGTGTCCAGCATTGCATGATAAATCTGTTGCAGCTTAATTCGCATCAGCTGTAACATCGGTTCGAATTCTTGTCGAGCCGCAATGCACTTGGAGCTTGCTCGTCTCCACTGTCCTTCTCCACCCTGCCCCATCGAATCTCTCTTCCTCCGGCGCGCGTTTCTCCGCCTGCTCTCTTATTTCGTCCTCGTGGGACTCTCAGATCAAGCAGCGATGATGTCACAAGGCGTGTCTCGTATCGCGAAACGTGCTCGGGATCTTTTATCCCGCTGCTTTTCCTTTTTCTTTCTTTTTCTTCTCCACTACCATCGGCTAACGGAGCCGCGTCTTGCTACACTTGCGAACGTGAACCGCGTGTCACGAAGTGACTATTTAAGAGAGGACACTGTCGCTCCGCTTTTCGGGGATCCTTAAATTATGTTTTAGGAAACCAGGGGTGGGATGGACGTATTGATTGTTTTAACTTCTAACCTCCTCAGGTCTGCTTGAACTCCAGTGAACGCAAATCAGATCCACTTAAACCAGTTCCAAGTCACTCCCATTCGCGAGGACACCGTCGTCTCTTTTATAGATTCGACGGAGTCCGCTGGAACGGCACTCGAATCAATTTGCACCAGTTGCAGCCCGATCGAACTCGCGATGATAGGTGAAAAACACAGTGAATGGTAGGGGGTTTCCATAGTGGGTAAAAAATATTCGTTTTATTACGCAACGTGACGTCGCGTGGCGAATGAAAGTTCTCCATCCCGGCTCGTGGTTCGCGGTATCGATCTCCGCAAAAGTATCACGATATCGTTCCCGATTCCTGTTCGATCCCTATTTACAGCGTGCAACGACCACCATCGGAGCTCTATGGCCTCCGCTAATTGAATTCGATCGCGCGGAAGAAAGACCGGGGCTGTTCCAGGGCGCAGATGTCGCGGCAAAAAGCAAATTAAAGTCGAAAACGGTAATACGTAGGTGAGAAAAAGGCTTCGCTCCCGATGGAAATCGGCGCTCGACCGACGGCAAGTCCTCCCGAATTAGCGCTTCCTTCTCGGACGCTCTCCGCTTTTATTTCGCCCGTGCTGGTTAACGAGCATCGCCCCGCGCCCAATAAGGAGACGGACGACCGGTGTCATAAACATTCTCCGCGCTCGAATTGAGCCGTCCGCGATGGTTCCGTATTCGATCGCCACTGACAGTTTCGTAAAAAGGCCCCTGTCCTCGCTGTAACGATCCGCTCGAAGATGTACGATTTGGCCTCGCGGAAACGCCGCTCTAATTTGCTCTCCTGTTGTCGAAATACGGGCCGCGCCTTGACTGCGTCGAAAGTATTCGCGATCGCTCCTTCGGAGAACTTCACCTCCCTTTTTTACACCCGTGCTCGTCGGCTAATGAAGTCTGTCAATAAAACTGAAACCTTCGGTTTCGTTTCAATTTGTTGAAAAGGGACATAATCCACTTTACTGTAAACACGGTAATCTTTCAATTTCCTTTTTTTTTTTCACTGGACAAGTTGCTCCCGACTAATTCCCGGGTTCCAACCGGCCACGCCAATTTCGTTTCGAATCGAACCTACACGTTCGGCAGTCGCGCGAGACGGGTCGATGCAGCGAGGGGCAGGGCGAAGCAAGCAGTGGCCTCTGTAAATAAGGATAATGCCGCGTTCCAATGGTCCGCGAGCACGATGCTCCGCTGGTTAATTTGGTCAGCCTCGATTAGCCCTGGACGACTTACAGCGGCGGGCAAACTGATTTATCCGCGATCGTTCGCCACCGTTCCACGCAGAACGTTAATGAAGACAGTTCTGCCGTTCGGACACGTACGTGCCGGAGTATCACCTGTGCTCGTCGCGGTAAAAAGAAGTCCAGGGATACTATACCCGCTTTACGTAACGCGGGTCCACGGTACTTCTCAGACAGTCGATCTTCGACGGCCAGCAGGGCATTATCAGTTGTTATTCTCGCTACTACAACATAACGTTATCTCTAATATCTCGGCTGCCTTCCGCTGTTACTACATATTAAACCGAATGACGAGCCCACAACTGTCGCTATGTATTCCAAAGCCGAAGCTTAGCGGCTTAACTACTAGGGTTTACCAGCTCGTAAGGTGCTAACGAGTACGATTAATTTGACGTTGGCTTGGTTTTTTGCCCGCGCGGTATTGTAGGTTGTCGTGTAGGGGCTCACCGCGGTGACGCATAATCTCGACGGAATTTTTAAACGATGACACTAGGTCGAATAAGAAATCAAGAGAAACTACGGCCGGTCGTTCAAGGCTGTGCCTCGACGCGCGCCGTCGCGGACAGTCTAATTTACCGTCTCAAAAATTACTCTATAAACACCCTATCTTCGGTAATGTCTACATCGGCTGTTAACCTAATCCAGCGCGTGTTTGGCTTGCACGACCGCGAAGCGCGTACGCCGAGCGGGTCGTAATAAAAAGTAACCGTGTATAATATATAATGGGCCTATCTTCGTAATAACTTGTAGTTACTTCGGCCACGGTAGATCTTGCCGATAATTCCAAAGACAGCCGTGCGCTGGCCGTTGTGCACACGCTCTCCTGTGATCCACGGGAAGGGCAACACTCTTCCGACTAATTTATTCCTCGACCTCGGCCCGGCCAACACGTTCGCATTTAAAGGAATTCTTTCGAAACGTTATCCGTCTATTCATCGATTTTCATCGCGCCAGTAATTCACTGGACCTGCATCCGCGATCCTAATCTGGGGACGATGGGGCTGCAAGCAGTGTCGGACTGTGCAGTGTGAATGTCAAAGGTTATGATTTAGGTGGAAATAAGTGAACGAAATTTAATAATAATAATAATAAAAAACAATAATTCTTTATTGCACCACTAGAAATTACGAAAATAAGAAGATAAATGAACAAATACATGTAAGAAAACAAGAAAGAGAAAAATAGTAGAGTTAGAAATTATATAGTATACGTTAAAGTAGAAGTAGAGTGGAAAAGGCGAGGTCCAGCTGTCAGCTGCTGTTAACAAATCTACTTAAAACTAACAGAAATCTGACGCGAGGAAATGAAATAAATGTCACGGTGGGTAAGTAGGGAATAGTTGTGTGTATCTAGTTGCTTTGGTAGGTATAATAGGAGCTGTAAAGTTTGTATGTAATTTACGAGGAGCTCCGTGTCACTTTCAAGTGTATTCTACAGGTTGATGTTGAAAAAGAAGGTCCTACTAAACCTGGCTCAGGTTCAGGATTAAGTCTTCTTCAGATTAATGGATCCGTGCCTAAAGTCACGCCTTGAAACGTGGGACACAGATCTCAGCTCTTCAGAAAATGGGTACACCCAGTTTCTCCTCGTTGTGTAACGCTTAATTACTAGCCGAACTCGGTCAGCTGTTAGCTCAGTGAATATTCATTGCTCCTGGTTTTTTTCTTCGTCAGCGCACGGCGGACAAATGGCGGACTATGGTATCAATTTCCAAAGACGACGGCTCATTAAAAGTTATCGATCATCGGTTGCTAGCATACTATTACCCTCATTAGATGTCATTATCCATATTAAATTCTGTTAATTACGTCTCGCCGAACTAATCGAATCATTCAGGAACATCGTGTGCCATTTTTTTTTCTCGTTTCTTCTCTGGGCACCCAAAACGAGTCTAATGCTTCCTTCTGCATGAATTATTGTAGCTAGAACCAGTTTTACCTGGAACTTGACAATCGACCGATCGCTGGCCATTTTTATGGCTAATCATTTGTAGTAATTAAATTAATTCCAATGGGAGTTGTTCGGTCGCGGATCGCCTGACGAATGATTGATGACCGTTATATTCTCATTAGCAGTCGCTACTGTGGGAACATATGTACAGTATAATACACAATATATACGGACACGTACACATGCTCCCTTATGTATCTCGAGAGCACTGGCATCATTAAGAACAGTTTACCCGGTCTTTCATTAGTCATCGTGGATTTAATACGTCGTTTGATTCCATCCGTCGTGAGGCTTCGAGAACACGGTCGTTTCCTTTATTTTTAAAATAGCCAATGGTACGGTCGGTTCTGTGCCAGACAAATCGTGTAAAACGATCTGTCCTGGGGCGACCTCGTCGAATTCTCGTTAAACCTTATTAATTTAACTGTGGTTGCTCGCGATGTATTGAATGAAGATTATCTCACGATTGGTGTAAAAAAATGCACAATAAGAAGATGATAAATTTGTCAATTGAGTAATTTCTTAAACAATTCCTCTACCACTTGAATTAACCAAGGTTGATCGCCTGAGTAATATCTGCACTAAATACAAAGAATTCCTTTCTTTTTACGTATCTCAGATAAATCGACAGTGACAGGAGCAGAATTAAAATCGTGCAATCAATCGCGTGTGGGCTTGTGGGTTACCTGCACTGAACAAAAATAATTCCTTTCTTTTTATATACTTAAAGTAATTCGAGAGTGACAGGAGTAGAATTAAAATCTGGAAATCAATCACGGGTGGGCTTGCACAGCTCCGCATCATGTTTCCTTAATTAAAAGCGTGGATCTGCAAAGATGTCGTTGTTTGTGTTCGCCGCGCCGCGACGTGCATGCCATTGCGATATCATCGTCGTGGCCAAAACTACAGACGACAGCTGCTAGACCCCTTGTTCCCGGTCATGAATAACAAATGCGAGTAACGACGAGTTTCCTGAAAACGAGAACGCCTGACATGGGCGTGTCTCGCGTGACGAGTGTCCCTGTTCTTTTTTTCGGAATCGATTCCGCCGTCTCGTTTCGCAAGTCTCCTTCTGTTTTCGAATACCATCCACGATTACAGGCATCAGCCTAACATCGTGAATACACAACTATCATATTCATCCTCAACATCGCAGGCTGCAGCCATCATTGTGTGTCGGATTGAAAAACTGTGGCCACTTTATCACTGTCCCCCGATTCCCCAGCTAAAACGGCCAGGAACGCAGAAAGCCGACAGCGATCGTCACGATTTACCCCGCGTCGAACATGACGTGCTCCCTCGTCGCATTGTTCCTCGATTTGTTCAAACAGCGGACGTTACAGTTTCGTACAGTTATTCCGTCTTAACGTATCGGCGATGTTACGCTATTATCCGTGTATCGTGTTCCACGACGCGATACCGTTCGTTCGACTCTATGAAAGGCACGTTACGGGGGCGGAGGGGCCTCGGTTTTCATTGTCGATATATGCTCAAGCATTCCCACGTTTCGTCAAGACATTACCTGGAAACAATCGCTCTCGGTGGTCGGACCCAGCCGCCGTTGTAAATCAGATCTTCCATCCGACTCTGTTTTGTAAATTCGATACCGGCACGATCCTTCCAGCGAGCTCCGTAGAATATAAAATGGTTGTTCTTCGCTGCGGTTGACGCGGAGGGCGACACGTTGTGGTCGCCGAAACGGAGCTGCGTTGAATGAAAGGTAACAGGGAGCTGGGAACATCGGTTACTCTTTGTGTTCTTGTAACAGACGGAAAAGTTGTCTTTGGGAAACATAATCTCGCTGTTTCATGCCTCTAGAGAGGAGAGATTAATCGGAAGTAATAAGAATGGCACTCAAGGGACGCTATTAAAAATTAGACGCAAGTTTGTCCGATGTCCCTCTCGCGTGTGCCATGGCCATAAATCTTCTCAAACGGAGGGAAATGCGCGAGTAATTAAGCGCGACAGGCCAACGCCAAGGATGATCGTGTAATTATCCGAATTACAAAAACGTAACGAAGACGGATCGACGCATCTTGCGTTTCTTCTTGCGAGATTACGGTTCCGTCGAATCATCCCTCCCAATTCAACCTCCCTTCTCAAAATTTACATAATACACGTGCAAAAACAGAAACCATAAATACCAATCAATAGCTGCCCGAGCGTTTGCAGGGATACCCCGCGGTGTGTGGAGAAAAAAGGGTCGAAAATATTATTATCGTGAGTTCGACCCTTCGGAAGTTTGCCGTTAAATGGCTCAGCTCAGTTCGATGGCGACACCCGTTGAGGTTGGACGCACCTTGCCGCTCCGTGAAATTTCTCGGTGGTGGAGAGGGCTTTCGTCGCGCGTTCATCGTCGTCCATCAACCCCGTCGATCCTCGGACGATCGAAAACGATCGAAGACGATCGAAGCCACTGGATAGCATCGCGTGTATAGGCAGTGGGCAGGCTCGGGTCACTGTGATCTCGTGGGAACTGGTCGTGATTAGTCCACGTCAATAGCAACGCTAGTTATGCTAATTGCGCGAAAGCACTTCGGTCGGCTACTAGCGGCGAGCGCTGCCCGGAGATAAGCTAGGTACGAAGGTAGTACCTTTGGCTATCGATTTATCGGGCTCGCTCCCTCAGAGGGATTTCAGATCGGCCGTTCCGATCATTGGGGCACGATAGCTCCGTCTGCAGCGCGTGAATTCCGCGACTATGGGATTTCAACGAAAGAATCCTCCACGTTTTCTCGCTTCCAACATTTCGGGTAAACCTCGGATACTGCTGACTGTTAAATTCGAAGCCTTCGGTAACTGTCTCTGTGACTAGGTCTCGGAAAAGGGGGCCCAGGAACACGTGTGCTCGAGACCGTTGAGTGGTGCAATGAGTGCAGTACGCAGAGACGTACATATGTGGAAGTAAGTGCATTACGAGTGCGGGTATAGTGTGTATAACGAGTTGAGAGTGCGTCAAGAGAGTTTTTAAGTAGAGAACGTTGTGAGACTCTTCGTGGAAGGAGTATACGTGTAACGAGGGTAATTATTCCATGCCTCCCTCGCTGAAATCTTCCGTATTAGCAGTCAACATAAATATTCAATGTGAACAGTCAGAGATAACGAAGATAAAAAAAGAATCTCTCGTATCCTCAACATCGATAAACCTATTTAGCATATTTAGATCTTCTGTTCCTCGCGACACGTGTTCTGTTCGATGCGCGAATAATTGATGGCCTACCATATTACGCCCTAAGGAGCGTTTCTCGAAAAATGTGCTACACCTGACGTGCATTAACTAACGAGCCTTTGCGTTTCTGTTTCAGGCGGCGGGACCGCCGGTGCAGCTGGAACCAGTGGACCTGTCCGTGAAAACTCCCGTGGTGTTGCAGGTGCCTCGGTACAGTCCAGCGGCTATAATTACCGCCGCGGCTAGAAGAATCCCTTCACCTTCGACGACGCCTACGCCGCCGCCTCTCTCCGTCTCCACCGGTGAGTGAACGAAAATTCAACTGTGCATGCCATTCTTCGCTGAGCATCAACGGGCATCTTCCTTGCTGCTGTCTCTAAATTCCTATCTAATCGACAAGGAGTTTAGTCACCCATACTCATTGCTACCCATAATCTCGAAGCTCCCTCATACATCCTCACAACGAGTGATCCATAGAAGAAAATCAATTGCCTCGTTAGTATTTGCCACTTCGATGGGCATAGCCTACATGTTTCACACGTTTCCCCGAACACGGAAGATCCCCGAGTGCAGTTAACGCCCGGTCGCAATAAACGGCGCGTAGAAGGCGCATTCGAGAGGCGCGCTTAAAATTCCAGCACTCGCGAGACCGTACAATTCCACATTATGAACCGAAGGCGAAGGAAACCGCCTCTATCGGCTATTGCCTGTCCCTACGCGCGTTTGTATACACTCTCGCGGCGGGTGTACGTGCACGCGTGGCCGCTGCACGTTCCCCGCGCACCGGCGCGTGCATGCAGGTGCATACGGGCGCATACGAGCGCGCAGCAACCGCGGAATACCGCGCGCGGCTCGAAAGTGGCCGGGCTCTCTCGGTTATGGGTAAACCGTCGGAGATCTCTGGCGATTGCGTTGCTTTATGGGTTAATTATGTTGGATTTTTTCTGCATACCGCTCGCGGACGAGCCCAGCGACCCCGGCCCATTCTATGGAAAACCGATGTGCCTGGCAATGCACGCGCTTCACGAAACAGCCAAGGCTACGGTGGATAGGTTGCGTCCTTGCCACAGCGTTACCGATTAGCCACACGATCTGCCCGCGATAAACGTCCCCGAATCGTTCCGCGGACACTAAAAGGCGTATCCTTGGCTCAGGGAGCATGCCCACGCTAAAAGTACGCTAATCTCGTCCGCGTTGAAATTGCGTCGTTAATTATTGAAAATACGGCAGGTTCTTGCGGAACCTTAGGTACGGGCCGGGGAAATCGCTTCCTATATATCGTCATTTCAAAAGTGTTATAGTCTAATGGAGGCTTCGAGCAAGTTAAATTATTCATAGAGTAAAGACGGAGATAAGACTTGGCAATTATAAAGCTGATAGCTGCTGTAGGTAACTTTCGTTCTCCATGTTTGAAGTTCTCGTGATATAGACTCTATCCAGTATCCCGAATAGAGCAGAAATGCCGCGCACTATAAAAGAAGCTGCTAATAGCTGAAATAATCTTAAGAGCGCTTAATGGCCACGGAGTAAACTACCAGTTTCATAGGCCCGTGTAAAAAGTCGTTCCACGCGCAGAGTACCGTGCAACATGGTCCGCTTAAGTGTTCGAACCGCGAAATCGGCCGGTTGAGGGGCACGGGCCACGCCCCTTTTTTATTGCCGGAATCACGAGGGAAGCGAAAGAAAAAAAGTAAGGGAGAGGAGAGACGCGAGCAGCGTGCCCCGCGCTCCCGGCCAGCATTTGGACCCGCATTCACTTCCATTTCTGGATTAATGACCACGCACACCTGCGCAAAACAGAATCCGAATGCGATTGGGGTCGCAACCCGTAGTCCTTGCCCCGGGGCATCGTAGTCGTCGTATAGTCGCCGAGTTCGTCGCTCTAAACGCTGCCAGTAGTTTTTCTGCCGCGAATCGCCGTTTCCACGCCGCGAAAGCTAATTTGTCCCACTGTAGATACGACCGTGGAACTCTGTATGGAAAACGTGGTAGTATGTAATGGTGAATATGAATAAAATTCTTCGTTAGTGTAAACTCACTTGGGGAAGCTTTGATCAAGTGCCTTGGCAGTCGACCTTAAATACATTGCCATTGACACATCGTTGTTACAGAATTAATTTTCTCACGGTTCAATCATGACCAAGGATTGATTATACCCTCGTCCTGTTCTGCCAATTATAACACCTAATCGTCCCGAAATTGATAGGCAAACGATCCGTACAAACGAAGCCCCCATTCTAAGGGGTGCAAGCTGTTCCTGCTGGGAAGCTACTTAGGGGAAAAATTTTGAAGGATGTATCGATTGAAGGAGCACCATTTTGCTTCTCTAAAGTTCCATTGTTTTACTGTAAATCGCTAGTAACGATACCCCGCAGCGATATAATACAGCCAGATATCGAACATCGACTTTGAACGTCGAGCCTCCCCTTTACAGGCCCGAGTCGAGGCCGTGTATAACGGCTCGCGTCCATTTCCTCGCGCGTCCATAAATCGCCGCTTGGTGGCTATCGGAAAATTCCGATCGTGCGTGGATACCATATACGCGTGCAGAGCCGCGGAGTCGATCGACCGGCTGACTTGGCTCTCGCAGCGTATTCAGCTGCGTTCGGGATGTCCTCAGGCCTGCTGACGCAACGAAAAATGAAACACCTTGAGAAATGGACAGCTTCGGCGACCCGTTGTCTGGGGAACGAGGACCTGACACAGGTCGCGCGCTACCACTTCCACGGATCCGCGTGCTTGCACAATTTCACGGTCGCATTAGGAGGGAACGCAGCGGGCTTACCTCGAGGGAAAGTCACCTTTCCACTTTTTCAAATTCTATTACTGTTCATGAGTAATATTAAGTTACTTCTCCTCGAGTATTTCATTATTACTAAGTTTCATTATGAGATGTGTCTCGAAGCATTCAGCGCGTCGGAATTCTTAAGTATCCACCGAGCAACAAAGGTAGAGCAATGCTTCCAGGTTTCATACCACCGGAACTAATCACTAGTCTCCCTTGTTTCAAGATGCTATCGCGAGATGTTTGCAGTTTGCTTCTTATCGATTGCGTTGCTACCCTTTAATTGAATCACAGCAGAAGTTCTTCGCCACTCCGATGGAAGCTCGCAGGCGGTCGTTACGAATCTTGCTTACGACGATAAGAATCGTAATAAGCAAAATCGTACCGCGAAAAAGAGCAATTAAGGACGCGGGGGATCCCAAAGGGGTCCATTTACTTATTGTGTTTCTTTTCGTATCCTGGTGGCCGAGTCATTAACTGTTAACTTTTCAGCGTGTTGCTCGGCAGAATCTCGTAAAACTTGACGAGCGCATTAGCGTGGTTGAGCCACGTTGTTACGGCCCGTGGCTTTTATCGCGGGGCCCCCTTTGACTCCCTTCCCGAAACGGTTCGCGTTATAAAGGAAACTTGTCACGCGTTCGCTCGAGGGATACGAACGTTGTCCCACGGATCTAAAAGCAAACGCCACTTGTTTGCACACGTAAACGTTCGTGGGGGCGTGCCACGATTCGGTAAAAGGGCCACCACGCGAAAGTGATCCACTTATCGCTCGGTACTACCCGTCGCATAAACGATCAAAGTGAAATTAGAAAATTGCCCAAGCCCGACGTTGATTTGCATTCCACGAAGAAAGAGTAAAAAGTACCGAGCCAAGAAGACTTGTTCCACATTTTTCACCGAGTCCTTCCACGAGGAACCGAATGGTCGCGACGTTCCACCTCGGTGCTCGCCCAGATTCCCGCGTGGGCGTTCATTTTGTTCGTTAAAAGCACAGATCGGTATCTCGTGCAACCTTCCCGGAGAAAGTCGCCGACAGCTCGCGAGGCAAGCCGCCTGAGCTTTTCGTGTATGTAATTCACATCCGGGAGAGGAACGCCGCGTTTCTGTTCCTCCTATCCGACCTCTTGCCGCTCTTCTGGCTTCCCCGGCGTTTTAACGGAGAAAAGATGACGGATAGCGTCCCGTTTGTTGGGAGTCGGCCCCAGCCGACGCTCCCAGACTTTGATTGTCTTTGATTAATTACTCATGCTGTTTCTCGGCCGGCGGAAGCAGACGGGTAGCAATCTAGATAATGCGTAACCGTATTAACGGTCCGGCGTAATCTTTTTGTGTTTAAGGGGGAAACCGACGGAATCACCGATGCGAGCGACCTCTTAGCTTTTAGGGACGGGAAGAACGGTGCGTGCCATTAGTCGCGCTCACTGTCGACTCTAAAAATTAACGTGACTTTGCAATAGGTACCTACTATTGCATCCTGAAATTGCAAATTCTTCATAGCGTGGCAATTTCTCGATTCTCCATCGGAAACTCCGATCCAGGGGACTGTTACAAGTTCTATCTGTAATTCCAAGCGAATGCTCGCTCATTTCGCATTGCCGTTGCAATGGGAACATTATGTGTAGTATATTTGTACGTATTGTGATTGCAGCGAGATTACAGTGATCGAGACGGTGTTAGGGTGTAAACGTGTTCTGTCGGCTCGCGAAGTGTCCATTAAACAACGTCGTCTTTGAACGCGTCCTACGCGCTCGCGACAACTGTTCAGCCAGATAACGGAATCGCGACAGCATTCGCCGCCGATTAGAAGTCGAACTGAAAAGGCGAGACACGCGCTGGTCCCGCGTAATCGCAGCGCGACACGCCGTGTTGCTCCAGCAAACAGCGGCTTGTTATCATAGCGTTCCCTTATCGCGCGCAGTGAGTCTGCCGGTGGCATGTTCCCGGCCATCGAGATAAATCCCTGGGCGAATGGTAAAACGATTATCGGTGACTGAGCAGCTGATCTGGTGATAAACGCTTGTAGCAGCAGGCAGGCTGGATTTGTAGATGTCAGGGACGATCAGTTCGTCTAAATGGAGCCTTCAGGGCAGCGTAATTTGTCATCGTCGATCCCAATGTGCGAGTACAGGAGAATTCACGATTTCAGAGATAGAATTTTCCTATGATATCAAACTATTACAGCGATAATCGACTTGTCAAGCCGCTGTCGCGCATATCTGAACAACAGGAACTAAATCTTTACGCGATACAATTGAATAGGAAAGAAATTCCAACATCGAACAGCCGCAAGGTTAAATTCTATTAGAAGAGCTTCAAGAGCCAATATGGGAGAGACATCGAAAGGCATTTACCGTGAAGATAACAAGGGAACCCGGTGCTCCTCGTCGGCGACACTTACCGTGCCTCACGATTTTATTGTCGTCCCTGGGCAACGGTTATATTTAGCTTGGGCGCGAGTTTTCGCGAAATGAAAGTAGAAAAAGGTGCCCGCAGCGAGGTGTCGCGGTTTTATTAGCCGCAATTAAGGCGACGTTTATGGAGCCTTATCGGAGCCGGGAGAGCACACACCGCGGGCAGCGTGTTCCGTCGATCGAGATAAATCCCCCGGTTGAATGGCAAAACGATAATCGAGAGAAGGAAGGCCGCGCGGGAGCGATGGAGAGAGGGCCCCGGCCCGCCAGTAAGACGAGTAGCAATAGGCGGCGGTCATATCGCGCTCCAAGCATTTCACGATAGGATCTTAGATTCTTCGCGGGGTACGCGTATAGACGCTAGTGCACACAGCCGAGGCTGCTCGATTCACTGTTCCACGAACACACCGATTATCGCCACTCTCTCTTTCTCTTTCTTTCTTTCCCTCTGCTAGTTGGAATCAGACCGACCGTAAGTGATTGTGCACCGTGTAGGCCCGACTTGAAGTTGCGGGCCTCGCGCTTCGACACTGTCAGCAGATAAGTCGGATAAAGGCTCCCTTCTCTCCTCTTCTCTAGCCTACTGGCCTCTCTTGGCTCGCTTCTTTCACCGTGGGTCGCGTCGATCACCCACTTTCGCTCACCGTTAATTAGAATAACGCAGGGAGCGTGGTTTCGTCCTTTTGTATGGAAGGGGGCAGTATTAAGAGTTCTAGTGGTATAATAGAGGAGTTTTAGGGAAGCTGTGTGATTCAAGGGTTTACCAATACTTCATTGTATGTTATTAGCCACTCGAAATATTATAAAGAAGACACTCGGTATAAGATTCTTCTGTAGTAAGCGTCTACGATTTTACCGAATCAGACTCGCGTTATCTTCATTTTTATCGATGATGCCAAGTTTGCCTTGACTCCTTTAAATGGAGCCTATACTTTTTATTGCACGCTTTGATTTTATGCGAGATAAGAAAGAGTACGCGGTTCTCGGCGCTAGTAGATGATGAATCACATTTATTTTCTCTCGTATTCAATCGAAAACATTGGCAATCGATCTTTTACTACTTAGCTACTACAAGCTTGTCTGGAACCTCTTCAACAAACGCGTTTAAAATCTAGAAATAATTGCGGTGTTAGTGTAACGTTTAATCGTTACATTGCCAAGAATAAGCGCTTCGTGGATTACAAGGAGTTGAAGAAACTGTATAGCGACGAGGGCGTTAGAGATGTGGAGGTTCTCTGGACGAAAGTGGAGAGAAGGAGAGCTTCTTAGCCAGGCCAGAGCGTGAGGCGAATCTTTAAGTCGTTTTACGCTTTTACATAACGCCGACGTTCCGTTGCGCCACGTTTTCGTCCTCGTCACGGTGTAAACGGTCGGTACCGTTTCTTCTTCGTGTCCGACCTCCTCCTCCTTTTCCTCCGCCACCTTCTTCTTCCTCCTCCGCCGTTGCTAACACTTTTCGAGCTCCCAAACCCACCAGCTTGTGTAATCAGTACGGAGGGAGCGCGTTTCCCCGTGAAAAGGCTTTTCGTCTACCCGTTCCGTTCCTCTGTTATTCCAAAGGGTTAGAAAGTTCCAATAGAATTGCAAAGTCGGGAAAAAGGAATAGCGATTTCGAGAGGGGTTGCTTCATCCCTCTCAACGTCTTTCGATCGTTCTCTATCATCTACATATTTTAGTAACTCGTGGACAGAGAACTAGGTTTTACAAAAGAGCCACGAGCCGCTCATCTTCGGCCAAAAGCACTTTACGTAACAAGTACCGGGATGACAGGGGTAGAGGCAACCAGTAGCGACATACCTACTTTCGAATAAATCACACGCCATCGATCAGACAGAAATTCAGCTAAATTGGTCAGTGTAATAGACAGGTTAATATCGCCGTGGATGTAATATGGGACGATCGAGGAGCGTCAAAATCCTTGACGTGCCCCCGGATCTAGAAAGGTTCCCGTCGATTGATTAGCAGAATCGAAAGGTGCGCGTTCCTCGGTAGGCTGTTTGCACGTCCATGTGTTCGGGCGATGCTTCTGTAAAAGGGAAGGAGGACAAGGATGATCCAAAACTGTTGGGGGAAGGAGATGGTACCGCGCTCATCCTCAACCCGGAACCATTCATCATCAATTTTTCTATCACCGCGCGTACAATTCGTTCCCTTGACATTATGTCCCCTCGTATCCTCGGCTCGCCTCTGCTCCCTGTGTATTAGAGACGCGATCGTCGGCTGACATTTCAAAGATCGAAGCCAGTCACCGAGATCGATGAGCCTTTCAGTCTAGATCAGGTGTACACGGTAGAGTGTATTTATGTCTTGAGATGAATCTTACGCTACTGGCGACCTTGAACCTTTCACGCTCCCATCTGTTTCTTCCTGATTACTAGAAATAATGTCACTGTATATTCTTCTAACGTTCAACAACGATTCAGTGCTGGATCCGAGGTTAACAGTTGCCAGATGAAAGTAGATTGGGACTTCCTGATTCTCGGGAGTACGGGCTCGGATAGGAAGAGGAATTGCTGGTTCTCTACCTTCGCTCCAGGAAGTATCGCCGACGTCTAATCCCCTTTTTCGAGTCGGCTCGACCCGCACGGTATGATCGATACCCAGCGTCATGCACGCACGTTAGCGGTAATTAAGCACGTATACTAATCGGCCGCGTTAAGGTATGTACCGTCCGTCTAAGTGGGGTGCTCCTCTCCGACATGGCGGGGGCGTGAGAAGTGCCTTAGCCCTGTGACCTTCGTGGCCTCCAGGGTACCCCGGTACTACTCCTCCGTAGGTACTCGACGTAGCCACGTCGTGCACCGAGAGAGGGGCAGAGAGAGAGGCAGCGGAGAAGGAGGAAGACGAGCAAGCCTATACGCGCTATCCTCACTCGCGTTCGTCCGGTGCCGCTCGAACCGTACGGCCCCGATCAAATTTTGACACGTTCGACGTTTCGCTCGATCTTCGACCTCCTGATTCGAGAATCGACGGGTTACTGTTCGCCCGTGGGAACGGGATATCTATTCACTTTGTTTCTGTCGAGATTGGAGCTGGTAGACAAAAATTGATGGATCGCCAGGCTCGTGGGCGAGCGAAAGAAACGCGGAAGGGTTATTGCACGCCGTTGCTTCGTCCAGGGGCAGTGTCCAGTTTCGACACGAGTGGCATGGCCAGTAGACCCTGTATAACGAGCAGGCCAGTACCTACCCCCTGTCACGACTACGTCATTCGAAATGTCCATGGCATCGCTCGTCTTTGCCCAGCTGACTAGTCGTTCATTACACGGGACGATCGGTTGACCCCTCCGTCATTGCCCCTCGCGAAGGGTTCGTCGAATCCCACAGGACTGGCCAACCCAAACGGACACCGACAATCAGACTTTCCCGTCCTCCCTTCTCCCGCTTGTCTTTTCTCTCCCCCCCCCCCCCCCCGTATTCTCATCCACTTGGTCGATCCTCTCCCGCGTCTCTCATATCCGTCTCTCCCGCTGGTCCAGTCCGACCCGCGGACTTTCCGGACTTTCAGGCCTCGACCTCGGGGCCCCGCGAGATGCGGTAGGAGAGTTAACCTTTCAGGAATGACTATTTCATGGCCACTTCCTGGGTTCAACGCTCCTGCGATTTCTATGCAGCTAGGGTAAAGGTATACACACAGAGGAGAAGTAGAGGGAGAGAGAGAGAGAGAGAGAGAGAGAGGGATATCTTGCACACCGAGACGCGAATCCGTATATACGTGCACGCGCAAACCCTGAACCCTGACGTTCAGGAGAACCGTTCCCTTGTACCCGGGGCCTTATGTTCTGCGTGTACGCCGTGTAGAGTATCGCGGCGCACCGTGGAGGGGGCAGGACCCAAGGGATCTAACGCATTCAGGCCTGTGTGCGCTTGCATAATATTAGACCTTATGCAACCTGCCCTTCCCACACTTATCACTGCCTTCCTTCTTCTTCTTCTTCTTCTTCTTCTTCTTCTTCTTCTGCTTCGTCCCTTCCCCTACTCGGTCCTCTATTCCTTCTACGCTGGCTGCTAGCTGGCCGGGAGGTGGAAAGGAGTAGTGTTCGCGGTGGATCCCCACCCTGGGGACCAGGGGGCCCGTGAGGCTTGTTGGAACGGTGCCTGAGCACGGTGTGCCCTTGGCGTTACGCTGTGCCTCAGGGTGGGGTGGCTCGAGCCAGGCTGACTCGCGGCCCGATCGAGAGGAAGCGAGACCCTGCGGCAGAGGAGCCGTGGCGAGGGAAGGAGCGGAGGATCGGTCCCACAGGAAAATAGAGACGGAGGAAGAGAGAGACGTAGGACCTGGTCGTCTCCGGACCTCGTGGGACCGCGGATGGGGTGGTAGACGGGACGGGGGGTTGGTGGAGAGCCCCCTAAGTCAGCGGGGGTCAGAACGGAGATGCTCCGCGGTCGTGTCGGGCGGGGCTGCCCGCTCACGACTTGAACTATCGCACGCCCCCACTAGCACCAGCATCCACCTTCCAGCCTCGGCCTCGGACCGTTTTCTCGTCTGGACTCTACGTCCCGGCCGTCTACCTACTCCGTTGCCGCCGCTTAATTCGATAAATAATGCTGCCGGCTCAAGGTTAGCCGCGCTAGATCCTTGTCAATTTGTATCGGCGCGAGCGCCGACGCGCGCCCCCGCGCACCTTGGCGTTACTTTCGACCGGGGCCCTTGTTTCTTCACTGTCCGATCGAGAAACCGAGGTCGGGAATTTCCGGGAGTATGCGTCCGATCGGCGGGTGCATCTGATTAGTGCGTTTGGTGGTGACGATTGATTTCACTGACAGATGCTGAGTCCTCGAAGGAGCTAAATCTCTTCGTTGCAAGCGAAGTCACAGTCAAGGATACTGGGACAGGTTGATGCGTCATATGCACCCAGATTGAAGTCTACCATGAGTCTTCTCTACTCAGAGGCTTACAGAATCCTCGATACATAAACACCCATAGCTTGTTACCACAGATTACCAACGCACTATTCCATCTCATACCTCGTATATCCTGAAATCCCAAGAAGAGGATCTTCGGAGAAACCGTAATCCTCGAGGATACGAGTCCCACCTGACACTGATTCTTCGCGTCAGCGCTCATCGCCTCCGCAATGCTCGTCCGCCGTGCCTCGCCGTGGGTCTCCCATAAAGCGTCACGGCTGAAACGCGTATTCTAATTCAATTCAGCGCGAAGATTCTGCGCGAGGTGGACCGTTAGGCCGATTAACCAACCGGCTGGATCCCGAGCGTGTGAGATCATAATCAAGGCGCAGCGTGACCAAAGCACGGGCGTTAAACCGGCGTGTAATGACGTTGCGTATGTGTACGCGGTCCCGTCGATTCGCGGGGTAGTGCGTCGACAACGCTGCATTATGCCCCGCGACGCCGAGTAGAGAAGGACCTCCTCCGATGATCGACGTACATATTCGCGGGCGGAATGGACCCGTCGAAAGGTGGAGAAGCACGCGGCACAAGGCTCCGCCGCGCTGTATCGTAAATTGCCTATCGTAATAAACGTATTATCGCGCTCGCGCGAGCTCGGTATCGCCCGGCCACGTAGGACGTGGCAGACAAGCTAAACGGGGCCCGTTTTGTATCCGCTGGCACCTGCTTACACCGCGCATTAAGCCGGCTAAAGCCGCGGAAAATTGGCACTCCTCGTCGACGCGTGCTCGGTCGTCGTCCCCTCTGTCACGGCCTTGAAAAATGAACGCGTGAGGTGAGAAGGATCGGCGGCCGTTTCGGAAAGTATAATTTGCAAGCCGCAAGGATGGTAATGATGCTCCTCTGTCACGTACGGAACGTTTTTCTGCCGTGCATTCGGTTAACTTCGCTCCACGTCCCACTGTGGGGCGCACCGTGTGTACATACACGGCTGTAATAATGCGCGGCGGGGTGTGCGTTTCGTTTCGCGTTTTTGCGGTAATTGCTCGTGGAGTTTCGAGTAGGACGAGGCGAGCTCCGTGGCCGGGGGACGTGCCAATGGGAGTGTGTATGTACTTTTGGTAGGCGAGGTTCTTGGCGTCGAGCTGGCCTTGCAAGTGTGAGCTGGCACGAACAGGTGGGAGCATGCTTCGTGTCTTCGAACATACGTAATGATGCGCGTCCTGTAGTCTAATTGATAACCCGTGCATAAAAGACACCTGGGAGTAAGGTAACACATTGTGGGGTATAAACTATGCTTTCAATTGCGATTAATTATCTGTCAATGCTACCGTGTACCTACTTGTCCATTTCTTCACCGCGGAGCACGTCTTTTATCACCTACCCGAAACCTGAAACGTGCCTCGAATAATCGCACGAGGAGAAATGAGCCCCTCCGTCGGACGAAGCCACGCGAGCCGTAATTATTTTGCCCGTACGAAACTGGTGCATCCCGAGATGCACCGGCGATTCCCGTGCCCCCGAAGGCACCGACGCTTGACCCAGTAGCAGTAGCCAGCGATGCAAGTCGACCGGCAGGGCTCGCAAGTGGATAACTGCCATGGAGATCGCTCAAACCGAAGTCGACGGCCTGCGCGCAGGCCGGGGCCGACCTCCGTTCGAACCGATCCCTTCGCCTCGACCTCCTCTACTTCTTCGGTATCATTACGGGCGTTCGGTCTTGGCTCGTGTAGGAATGCATTTCCAGCTAGCATCCCTCTGGCTCGTTCTCCCGTTGCCATTGCACCTGAACCGAACACCTGTAGCAGATAGTCGTCGATTCCGCCTCGATTGGCTACGATTTCTAGGGGTCGCGCACTTCATTCGCGATCCCATTCGGCAGAATGTTTGGAATGCCCCCGACCAGCGTACCTGGATGATCGCTGCTCGATCTCCATCTCTTCCCACTCTTATGTTACTCGAGAACCGCTTAGCTTTTGGAAACACGGCGATCCTCGGCTCGACCGATCGGTTCCACATTATAGAATCATCCCGCTGGTAGAAATTTATCGGTCCGCGTACAGTTCCAGGCAGCCGGTAACTCGTTTCGACGTCCGCAGAAAATCCTGCAGGATCGATGATTTGCAATTCAGCTTTGTAATTCAGCGGTTTCTCATCAGCTGCCCGCGGTGGAAGGAGATCTCCGGCTGTCTGAATTTAAGGAGGCTTAAGCATCGCGTATGCTGATCGCGTCGCGTAATGTTAATCATCGCTGGATCGTTAATTTATATTGTGCGCGCGGCCCGGAGCAGGGAAGAAAAAGAAAGCGTACACCGAGGAAGATCTTATCCGTCTTGTGTCCCTGCGGCCGCGCGCGTCCATAATTCTACTCGCGTCACTCGCATATTATGCAGGAATAAATACCGCGTCGTACGTATGTAGAAATCTCTGGCGAGGGCTCGACTACCGTTCTTCCGCGATGAAAACGAAAGAGAGCGTAAAAAGTACGGGGTAAAAAGTATTGGCCGTAAATCAAGCTCGAAAGAATTTAACGAAAGCCGTGCGCGAAAAAAAGTCGATTAACCTGCGAGCGCCTCAAGGTCTGCATGAAATATGGCGCGCTACTGGCCGCGAGTTCCGGACCATCTTCGTCACTGTCTTATTTTGGGATACCGTAAACAGACTGCTATAATTGCAGTGGGATAGAATAATCCCAGCGGGCATCGATCGAATATTCGGCTTCCTGATCCTCGAGTGGGCCAAAAATAAAAAACGAGTTCAGACCCGTGTGACAGCAGTTTCTAATGACCTAACACCGTGCGACTTGTATTCGCGTCTCGGTCGATGTTATCAGCATAAATCTCAATCAACCGTGGCGATTCGCTGGCTCCGATCGACTCCGCCGTGTCGGGATCACGGCGTTCCTTTTAACAACTTGTCAAGAACTATATTTATCACGGTTAGAGCGTATGATTGGCGCCGCTGCCGCGTTAACAAAACCGCCCAGGTCGCGTTGGTCATTAGCGTAAATCAGCGACAGACCGTCGCGAGGCGGAAAAATCCTGGCGTAAATAATAAATTACTTTATTAGAATGGCCGCCGCTCCCTGTAACGGCTCTCCGCTACGATGTACGCGGATGGGTATTAAATTAGTAACACTTAGTAACGAGGGCTCGGTGATTAACGGACCGCGAAAATAAATTAATTCCCTCGTCGCGGAGTGCTCGCGATACGCGTAAATCGGCGCAAAAAGAGCGATAGCCTCGTGGCACTTTATTTCTGCGCTAATCAAATTTGTCACGATCTTCATTCATTTCTCGCATGCGTGCCGTAGTTTCTTTCCGCGTTCGCTCGTCGATCTCTACAGCGTGTCTTTCACTCATCCAAATTGATTTTCAGTATAATTTCCGCCGGTTTTATATACGCGTGGCGTTTATCGGCACAGGAGCCAGCCGCGAGTTGAATAGTGAAAGGGAGTAGCTGATCACGTGTATGTTTGAATCACTTTGTATGATAGATAATAGCGTCCGGCCGTAGTGTTCACTTTAATTTCCCATTGTGGATGTTCCCAAGGTTCCATGCGCGCGAGCAGATCGCGTTTCTTGTTGCCAATGCCAGGGCATCACGTAATCGCAAAGTGGCGCCCTATTTCGCCCAATCATCCGTTCCCCTCGCTTTCCTCGCTTCAACCCTTTCCATCCAGCGGCAGTTTCTGGCGTGTTTCCAAGAGAGGAAAACGCCGCTTTTCTCCTCGGGGAGCCATTATCCCGAATCGATGTCGGCGGCGCGATCGTTTCCACATGCATCATTTACCCGCATAGCCCGCTCGCAACGGTAGATCGATCTCGCCTAATGGAGCCCGCCACTTGTGATTACAAATTCTCTTTAAATGATCGATATCTCCTTGCTCCGATTCTCGCAATACCGACTGTGCTTTAATTGCACGCGGAGACGCTTATCGTTTCATAAAGCATCGAGCCGTATCAGTTCCTCGACTATCCCAGGATACTCAGTCGAGTCAATCGAATGAATATCAGAGTTTTCGTAAAATTGCACGCTCGGGGTTTAACGAACCGCAAAGTGGTACAAAAGCGAGCGTTCGACGGTCAAGAAATCCAATTCAACATCTTCCCAAAACTAGACATTCAGTCTACGATCCAATTACACAGTGACCCCATAAATCACCGTATCGTTCATCCCCAGAAACGGAGCTAAATTGCCATGAAAACTCGGCCGCGGTAACAAGCATTTTCTCCAAGGAAATACCAAAAAGCCACCCCCGGTGACCGTCGCTTTCCTCGACGTCGAGGGGGTTAACGAGCCGCGACGCGACAGCGGGCGCAGTGGAGTAGAGCGAAAGAAGTACATACGAGGTATGATTTACGGTCGCCATCCTTGTATTGACTGGGCTGGTTGCTCGGTGGGTCCGGACACGAGCGCCGAAGACAGGGGCAGGGCAGAGAAAAGGGCGAGCGCAGGGGAGGCTTGACCCCTAGGCGGCCACGCCACCGGTTTTGCATATTCGCCACTGCGCAGCCCGGTGGCGGATATACATCATGCATCCGCAGCGGTCGTGGCGGGTCGTGGTGCAAGTGCAACGGTGCCTGCACACAAACGGGGCGCCCCTTGTCCCACACGGGCTCTCGGGGACGCCATCCCCGCGCGTCCGACCCGGGGGTACCCCGCTTGTGTGGGTGGGTGCACGTACACGGTCGTCGCGATCCTGGGGACAGCCGCCTCTTATATTCGCTGTTGGTCGTCTTTTCCCTTCCGAGCCGGGGGAAGAGGCTCACGATGCGCCGATAGCTCAGGCGAATTTGCATCCGTGGAATCCGTGGCGTGGGCCGTGCGCCTCCTGTCCTCCCTCTGGCCGAGTCGCCGAGAGTTCCTCTCTCACCCCTCCTTCCTTCTCGGGGCAGGCTCCTTTTTCTCCGGTAGGAATCGACACGAATTCTACGTGGCTCCCCGGACACCGGTACCCAGGTAGCAGGATACGCCAACTATTCGAGCTTCACGAGCCACGACCCTTTTCTGCATTCGCGGATGTCGTAGAACGGCGCGCAGGGAAGGATATCTGCGAGGCACTAGTGCGCCGGTATCTTGAATATTCTGACGGGGTGAATTTGTAACTTGCCGGCTGCCTGTCGATGGAAAGAACTGTTCAGGCTTTTAATGTCGGATGTTGGCCGAGTCATTTGCTACTGGGGATGTTGATAAAGATCCAGGGTATACAGTAAACGGTACACTTGCATTCTCAGAATTCATTCCCATAGGCACGTCACTAGTGATTCTTAAACTTGAACATAGGTACACTCGATATGTTTCATGCTCCCCCAAACCTTCATCATTTCCTCTTAGTCTTCCATGTACCGTGTGCATACCTATATCAAGCGATGTGCGTAGCGTTGAGAAGCGGAGATCAAACGGTCAGATATGATTTGGATGGAGCGACTGAGGGAACGCGGTGAAAACGGGAAGCAGGAGAATCGATATTCCGGTTGATAATGGGACGACGACGGGGGAGAAAGCATGTAAGATGTCAGGTAAAATGCCAGTAGAACGCCAGAGCCCGCGGCCTTATCTCCCCGAGTTTCCTCAAACTTGTCTCGCGGACGGCTGAGGTAGACAGACATCTTCCTCGACGACATTAGCATTATTCAGACACGATGGAGGATTCCGCGGACGAGGTATATCCTTCGATCTCGGGGCACGAGGCAGGCCGTACGGCAAACTCGAACCGGAACTGACCTCGCGGAATCGCTGCATTCAATTGCATCAAAAGCTAATGCCACGTCGAATCCACGGGGATCGGCAGTTTGCTGGTCGATGAAACCGCTTGTATGGCACGTTTGCGTTTACAAACGGAACACCGTATAAAGCCGTGCGTTATCGTGCGTGCGATCTTATCGCCGATGATGATCCGAGGCCGTTTGGGACATCGCGGCAAGAGATACGTGGAATTCGTAGCTCAACACGCGTTTCTTCCACGGTGGATCGGTGCCGTGCCAAACGTGAAGTATAAATCTATCGTCGGTAGTTGGGTAAAAAAAACCCTAAGTAGCTTATGGATTTAGCACAACTATCAAAATAGAAACATGGTGTACAACTGGCGATATGCAATCCACGGTAAAATATAGCACATCTCAGATTGCGATCAAACACAAAGTGATTCACTAGCTTCGAACAGCAATCTCCTCCATGCGCGAGGAGATTTTTCACTCAAACGTCCATGGACTTTTTTCGCCAATTTAATGTCTACTCGATGTTCGACAGCCCGAGCGGCGCGCGTTCAGTAAGGGGGACTACTAAAACGAAACGCTTGTATTCGGGTGAGAATTGCACGGACTTCCTGTTACGTCTCGTATCTTATCGGCCGGTGATCGCAGATATGGTGTGCCTTCTCTCGACTGCCCGGGAAGGTTACAGAACTAATAGACCACCTTCTTCGTGCGCGACCCTCGTGGCGTGGCCACGTACACCACGGCCTCTTAACGCCTCCCGTGGCCATCTACATACGGCCACGATCCTCGGTTTCCCATAGATGTTCCCTCCTACCACGCTCCGTGTGCCAGGATCACGGACCCCTCGTTACTAGCCGGCTGTGTATCCTTCCTATTCCACCTTATCGCCTGCGAGCCTGGACGATTAACACTACACCGCCGACTGCTATGGGAATCCGGCAATGGGCAACGGGCAACGGGCAAAGTGCGCACTTCTGATCGATGTTAACTGACGAGTCATCGATTGGGCATCCGACTTCCGCCATTTTCAGACACGCGAGCACTGTTTGGAAAGCTGCCTGTGTCACAGAAGGTGGATTGATTTTTGTTGAAATTTCGGCAAGGGAGTAAGTGCACGTGGATATGTGGATTTTGTCGAAGAAGAGCAACCAGTGATTTGTTCGTTTGGAAGTAATAATAGATAGTAGTAGGGATGCACACATGTGCGTGCGTATCTGACGGGAAATTGGTAAGCACCAGGGAAAGAGGGAAATTGATAGTGGTATGAAGTCGTCGGAGCAATGTTCGAAGTAAGCTCGATTACCATCGCCAAGGTGGGCACGAAACGGCGGGCTAATTCTTGCAAATTAATCGTTTCCTCTTCCGTCGTGCGCAGCTGCGCCGTTCGCGACACAAAGCATAGATGCGCCGATACTTAGGGACGCGCGGGTAATGGGAAATCGGAATAATGACTCGCGAATAACCTTTATCGGCGCCGTGACGAATTCACAATTACGTCAGATAGTTATCATTACGAGGACCTCGTGATTACCGGCACACGATGCACTCTCTTTATGGGGTGCGTGCGCTTCCCACGAAGCTGACCGATCAACACGTTTCCATGTGTGCCTGTCCATACTTGTGCATTCCACTTACCTACACACATGCGCGAACATGCAAAATAATTTCTTTAATTTCATTGAAATTTCTCTATCTTCCCTATTCTACCCTCATAATGGAATTTGGGCACAGTATTTGTTATATTTTCACCAATCACCTTTCTTTAGCAATCACGAATAAGTCAAGAAGAAGTGACGAACTACTGAGAGGGGAAAAAAAGTCCACATCAGTGAAAATTGTTCTGGGGCTAGCTCTGAAGAAAATGAGTATGTGTGCAAAAAGATGCACCGAATAAATATCGTATAACGTTAATATTATTATTACCATTTCTGTGATAATTTCTGGGAAGATACTTTTTACTTATTAGTAATTTATTTAGACGTGCGGCCTAATATTATATATACCTACTTAAGTTATATTTAAATCGAATAAATCGTTACCTACTTAAGTTATATTTAAATCGAATAAATCGAATTTCGAAAGACAATGCGTATTTTCGTTTACCCGTCAATATGTCGGGTGCTCGTAGAAATAGGTATACAAGAAATGTCCGTAGACCTATTAATATTCAGACTTCTCGAGAAGAGTTCAGTTTATTACTGTGCAAGCTTAGCGTGTGCTATGCGCCAGAAGCAGATCGTTAAAGCTCTCGTGTAATGGAAGCGCTGTATCCCCTCGACGTTATAAGCTCGTGGCGCACAATGCAACGAAGCCTTCAAATATTTGCCAGTGATCGCTGAGTAGATCAGTACAGGTTGAATAATAATCTACACCCCGTACATGTATTATCGCAGCCGGCGTAATATTCAAGAATATTCGATATTAATAGCGAAGGGGCTCGCAAGTCATCCGGTGTGCACGGGCGCGCATTATAGAGGCGATTGCTCTGACCCGCGAGGCAAGTCCCTCGAATTAGCGCGAACGCTCTCTCGCGGGATCATTACGCTTTATCACGTCGTGGATCATGTGATTTATAAGTTCACCGGCGGTGTAACAATTCCGCTCCCGTTGTTATTGAGCAATCGTGACTAATGAACTAGTCAGGATGCGACGATCAAGTAGCAGGATGCAGCGTCATTAAAGCCCGGCCCGTTCGAACGCGGAAGAAAAAGATATCGCGCTGTCGGGCGGACTTATTATCACTTAATTGACACTAATACATTCCGCTTCACCTGGAGCACCGCCAGCAACAATGGCGGCCACCGATGCAGCGCGGTCTCGTCGATTGCATCGCGATCGTTTTCCTTTTCCCTCCGCCGCGGCGAAGCTGCTGAAAAGCAGGGAGGCTCGCGAGGGAACCGTCTGCCTGTTTCGTCGTGCAAACGCGTTCCACCCGTAATTCTGTGCTACGTGCTTGTCGGCGGAGGACCCCGGCTTGTCGACCACGGCGCTGGAGTCTAATTTTCAGTTAACAAAACTAACGCGACGTTTTACGGGTAAAAAATCCGCTCCGCCTGGACCGAACGCTCTTCGGCGAGGATGTAATTTATTGCGAGGCGTAAACGTGGAAACACGGAGAGCGTGAATTACGTATGCAGGGGGAAGGAGAGACTTAGGGGTGCCAGCTCGTGAATAAATTATAACGGGACGTGGTTTCATTAATAGCACTCCGATCGAAGTACGTGATTAATTGTGAAAGGAAAAGTATGGGAGATGGGATAATTGAACGTGGATGAATTCGAAAGTACTGACACGATTCTTTTATTAAACGCTTCAGAGTTGGAGGCGCACGCTGAATTATGAGGAATTTTTCGGTTCCTGTTTCATTTAGTGAAGGGCATGGCCGAAGAATGAAAGTCTATCCAATGCTGAAAGACTAGCGAGGACCTTGGCAATGTATGGCATGCCTGGTCTCCAGTTGTGTTTAAAGATTTATTTCTTATCGATGGATCCCTCCGACTGTGTCTGAGCCAGCATCTCCACTGCGCTGGAACGTTGTAAAATTAATTTACGCTTGTCGTGCTCGGCCAGTAGTAAAACGTAATGTCGTTTCCTCTGCCTCGCTCTTCTTCGCTTCGTCGACCGTGTCCAACATTGAACGCTGCACCTACAGGGGCGTTTTGAATCGCCTTGGCTTCAAGTCTGGCGAATTCTATCAGAGAATAGTAAAATGGAATTGTCTAAACACAAATTTAAAAAATACATGTTTTCAAACACGATTATTGTAAATTATGTTTTTCCTTTAATAAGCCGTAATTCAGTATAGTTAAGGCAAGCAATTTAGTGACAAGTGGATTTCATGAGATCGGCCATTGAGTCGTACGGTATCGCGTGCAAGAGTGACTTATTACAGGTCATTGACTGCGCGATAATTCGCATAGACCACCTACGAAGATGTTTCCACGATCGATAGACGAAAAATTCGCGGCTCTTCTGGCAATGGCTTCTCCAGGTGACTGTAGGGCTCTTTCCCTCGGCGATGAATAGGAAGAAAGGTCAGGCGCAGGTAACGAGAAATAAACGATCGCGGGGAAAACCTGTAAACTATGTAGCGTATGATTATAATCTTTCCGCAGCTGAATATCAATGATATCTTGCATCAAGCTTTCCAAAAAAAAATCCCTTCGCGTGTTAATACTGGTATTGCGAACATATCCGTACACGTTCGTACCGCAGTGCTATCCATTCAACCAAAATATGCCCCGAAAGTGTCTCTCGAGAGGGGTTTCACACTCCATTTTCGCCTCGTTCGTGAATCCCGACCACCGGGGACACACGATGAACGGCGCGAGGCGAGAAAAGTTCGGAAATTACTCGTATCGGTGGAAAAGCATCGGCGGCGGTGGTATCGCGTCGACCGAGGCCATTGCCCCCGGCCAGAGAAAACGCAGAAAGATATATCGCCTCGCGATAGAAGGGGACAAAGCCAGCTGGAGGGAAAGAGGGATAGAATCCCGAAGCTAGAAAGGTACACGCACCTGAGGAGAGGCGGACGGAAAAAGACAGAGACCGTAGGAGAGCCCTTTCGACCCCTGCAGAAGACCCCACGGTGAACCCCGCCCGAGGCGAAGGGTCACTCACCTATTCCTCTCTCTCGACGCGGCCTTTTACCGCGGCACAACAGGCTAATTACGCCTGATTACGTACCCGTTTTCAGCTACGTACATACGTCCCCGCGTGGATTTCTGCGCGCGCGAAACGCTGGAATCGCGCGGAGTTTGCCTGCCTCCTGAACCAAGCAAACAGTTACGTCGCGTATCCACGGTTTTCCCGGGAAAATCATACGTAGGAAATCTGGAATTCAGGCTCCATTGCACCGTACATTATTTCTGGAAACTTGAACTAAGGATAATTTCAAAAATTCCAAATTGGAGGAGCTACACAGTTGCAGTGTATTTGACCCAGCGCTAGACCTTCTACTCCAATTCTAGTACACTGTTTTTTTATACTTATTAAATGCAGGTGCTTGAACGCGATGCTCTAATTGTTATATATACTTATGTAAAGCATCCAGAAAATTCGAAGAAAGTCGATGACTCGAGCGTCGTGCGCTTCCTTCGTTAGGACAGTTGCTGTGGCTGAACTCCTCTGTGGAATTGATACTTTTATTCAGCGAAAACGGTGCTCTGTCATTACGGGAACACGGCGCGTGCGTCTTGATGCCACGACCCCTGTGTTCCTCGGCCGACAGAGACGCGTACGAGATCGATAACGAGGGGAGGATCGGGGGGGAAGACGCGACGGATGGAGGAGGCACCGCGTAAATCGTTTCGTCGATGCACGGACGTTGAGGAAGGTAACGTTTCCCCCAGCTGTGCTGGGAAAGGTTCCGAAGCGGTTCCCCGGGTCAAGACTGGTATGACTGGTCGCTCGTGTAACGAAGTACCGGTGTCACTGGGCGTTTTTCACCAGCGTTATCGAATTATTGGCGAAGATGCTCGTGCAGCAATCGAAAATGCGCGCGCTGTTGCTTCTTATGGGAAGGGAAATATGTAATCGACGTGTCATTGATTGCTAGCTTGTTAGATGCTAGGCGTGTAGGTATTGATTTTTATCTTCAACTTCTCTCAGAAATACCTGAGCTATTCAAAGAGAACGTAGTATACTGTCCTAATTCAAAGATCCTTGAAAAATGCACGAACCGCAAATGAAATTTGTCGTCAATCAGATTTCCCTCCGGAGCCACCACGCTTTTAAATGCAACGTCCTTAAAAAAGTCCACCGCGTGCAGTAACCAGCGGCAAATCGACACGAGACACTTTTAAGATCCCCGGTACGATTCCGGTGTATACTCTGCTGTATGATAGAATCTAGACGCCGCGCGATTTCTCTCCACCTCTGTTTGAGCGTGGAGCCGCGAGCTCTCCGCGGGCCTACGGAGGCTGTACGCCAGGCCATCGTGAGCTGCCCACCGCGAGATTGCACCGTTGTAGATCACCTTTATTTGCATCTGCACGACGTACTGTTGCATCTGTGCGCTGGCTACCTGACTCTCCGTAGCCTGATAATTATTGTCTACATGAACGGGCGAGAGGAGCGGTCGACGGGCGGCACGATGAAGACGTCGTTGTTTGCGCGAGGCCGTGCCGCGGCGCGGCGCGTTTCGTTTCGCAGTAAACGTAAATTTCCACGATAATCTGGCCAATCAAAATACTTCAGCTACGCTGTAACGCAACCACCGACGTACGGAGCGTGTTAAGTAGCTCCCATTTAGAGGTTGCGAACTTTTCCTTTCACGAGGAACGAGTATGATTTGCATGGCCGCTCGGCGCTCGGCTTTTCCACCGTTCCGATTCTCGGATCTTCGACAGCCCACACACCGATGTCAATCGCAGCTGTAATACCGAATACAAGATTTCGGTCAGTGTAATTTGTTACGGTGACTGCCGTAGTAAAATTATGGGTCTAAATTGAGCGGTGAAGTTGAGTAGACGGATTCGTAGACTCCGGAGGCACCGAGCGGGAAGCAGCCAGCTTTCCAGCGTTACTTCGACTTGCTCAGTGGCGCAAAACCGCGCAAAACCGCATTTTGGCACGTACAGTAATCACTACGAGCCCACACGTCGATTCAAGGGAAGAAATGATGTTATTAGTGTATTCCCGGGAGATAGGCGAACCCTCATTTCCCGATGATTACCCGTAATTTCTTGGTAATCACCAGTGGAAAAGGTTTGTCAGTATTCGATAACGTGTGTTTATTTCCACCCGACGTTTAGTGGGTCGCGTAATGCGTGAAAACCTGGATGGCTACGACCTCGATTATACTAATTAATTTAATTACCCACGAACCGCGTGGACCAATTGATGGGGCATTCACATTAATATATGGACAGAACAGTAGCCCGATCTGGTGTTCCTGACAAGTACGGTCAGCCGCTGGTTTAATCGCTCCAGAGTAGGCCGTATTTTTCTTGCATACCTCTCGGACGTTTTAATGCGGAGATTCAAGGGACTCTCGCGGAGGATTCGTGGGAGTTAATTATCGGCTGGTATTTTTACGAGGCGACGTATTTTTAGGTCTCCACTGGCCCTCCCGACAAGCTTGCTCATTGGAAACCGTGTTGGGCTTGCGTGCTACGGCACAATTGCGCCTCGCCTTGATTTGCATCCGTAGATTCGCGCGTCCCAGACGGCTCCACCAGGTGCCTCGAAGCTCCCTTGGACACTCCACATGTTTTCCATCGATCCGCTTCAGCGTACGCGTCATTTACATACGTACGACGGACGGGATTCACCACATTTTCGTTTATTTTCAAGCACGCTCGAAATGTGCCGGCCAATTTCGAATCTCGAGAAGTCAGCGTGGTTACGGAGATTTTCTGAACCTTGTGGCTGGTGTAGGAGACGGAAAAAGATTTCCTCGGGCGATGGGACTCGAACCCACGATCTTCGGATCCATTGCGCGTTGACCAGCCGCCTTAATCGATTCCCTTAACGTCGATTCCCCAAGGGGATACTCTTCCGCACTCTACATAACCCAAACTTAAGGGGAACACCACTGTGACGGCCGGAAAAATGAGCCCATTTTTAAGATTTTTTTTAGGAATAACTTACAATTTTCATATAAAATTGTTATTATCTATCTTTAGTACAATGTCTTAAGAGACTATAAAAAAAATTAATAGAAAAACATGCATAGAATTTCATATAGGTACAGTTAATCTTCTAGACCCCTCACAAGAAAACATAGGTCGCTTATCGAAACAGTATCTTCGGAACGGCAACTCTGAACTCAATTTTTTTTAATATAATCTATATGAGTGTAGTTTCCGTTGCGCGTACCGATTTTTTGATCGAAAACATATTGTTTGAAATACGCTCGAAAAACTGTCCATTTCTTTGCGGATTTTCGAAACATTTTCTTCTAAAGCGCACCATTTTTACAAAAATAATTTTTTTTAAAAATCGGTACTCACAACGGAAACTACACTGATATAGATTATATTAAAAAAAATTGATTTCAGAGTTGCAGTTCCGAAGATACTGTTTCGATAAGCGACCTATGTTTTCTTGTGAGGGGTCTAGCAGATTAACTGTATATGAAAATCTATGCACGTTTTTCTATTAAGTTTTTTTATAGTCTCTTAAGACATTGTACTAAAGATAGATAATAACAATTTTGTATGAAAACCGTAAGTTATTCCTAAAAAAAATCTTAAAGATGGGCTCATTTTTCCGGCCGTCACAGTGGTGTTCCCCCTTAACGAGGCGCCACTTTTGTGCCAATATGGCACCATAGGCCGTTTCCCAAACGTGTACACTGGGTACTTCGGCTTGGTACCAATTTTCGCGACGTCCGAAGTAAGCTGAGCGTTTCATAAATTCCGAGATTGAGATATTACGCGTGGCTTGCGCGCGAGTCCGCCACCATCCTGCAGAACGATCTGCGAGCAGGACGCCGATTAAACCCTCGATAGCTGGTGTTAAAATTTCAAATGGCAATTACGAAGTGTAACCGCTACAGAGTTGTTGTCGGGGGCCTGGAATCACAGGTATCAAAGATCGCGGCCGAGATTCGTAAGCCCAAAGAGGGAAGGGACAGGAAACGTGGTGCCTTATAAGAGGCACCGTGTTCATCCGCGTTCACCCCAAAGCGGGTTAGGCTGGCTCAGCATAGTGGAAAGAATCCTGGCACGCTCGGCCGATTAGCATATACGTCGCGGCTTCCCCTTGCGCAGCTCCTATCTCCTCTGCACTTGTTCTCCCCCAGAACTCGGCGCGTCCCTATAAGGTGCTATAATTTATTGCGCAATCCGCGTAACGGTGCTTAACGCGAGATCGTCATCGCTCGATGCTCCTCCGAACATTGTCGAAACATCGGGCAGCCTCTGTCGCTGGCGGTATTGCAAGCCTTCCCAATTACAGGATCGTTAATCGCCAGGGGGGGAATTGCGAATTACATTCTCTAATCGATCCGAAGGCAGCGCGCGTCCTTTCGCTTTGGGAACGCCACTGGTTGCTTCGCGCGGTGTCAGTGACGGATCATGCGTGCCAGATATGCAGAAAGCTTTCGCAACCTCCGAGCCGATGTTTCGTCTCAATACAGAGGTCCCGATCTGGCCCGTTGCTCACGCTCGGCGGGCATCGTAGCCTGTGCAAGCGCGGTTGGCGCCAAGTCTCGAGTGGACCGGTTATCCGGCTTAGTACGTGAGATTAGACGATGCCGCGACCTTAATATCGCTTTGATTAATCGTTCGTGGACGCGTTTACCTGAAACCTCTTGCTTTCGAGCGTGCTGGACGATCGACGCGTGTGAACGACTCCGGGCGCGCGGACACGATCGTCTTAATCAAGACATTGTGCGCTGCTCCCTGCCCCGTTCAGTTTATCGTTGCTCTTGATCGATGCCCGATCAATGGTGCGGTGTCATTACTTTCTCGGAGTTGTATCTGTGTTTGATTGAATTGCTGCCAATCAGGACTGTTTGTATGACTGCTGGCGAATTAGGCTCGGTTTATGTGTTCGTTAGAGGCACACTGCTCCAAGGTATTAGGGAATCGCCTGGTTAATTGTGCTGATCGATAAAAGATTTAAACGTTTACTAAAAATTATAATTCTGCAAGCATCAGAGCCAGCTGGCAGAGTTTCATTGCATACTACCTAATAGTCAGTTTACGGTCTGATCAACAATGAGGAAAAATATTCTTCCGTTCGGAAATGGATGCAATGAGTTTCTAAGCACGGAAGAACCAAGCTTGGAATCAGTGAAGGCGATAGGAAGCTGGTTGATCCTCCCAAAGCGAGACAGCGCGATAGGGGCACACTGATTTACACGGTGCGTGGTCCTGGTGCATACACTCATTGCGTTCGCGTTTCGCCGCGGTTTTATCTAGGATCTAAACACGCGGTTGCATCCAGAGGAAGAGGGAAGCGGAGACGAGCGACAGAGGCAGGGCCAGCGACAAGCAACGATAAATATTCCGGCGTGAATGCATGTTAATGAGCACCTCGTCGGGTACGGACCAGGTTTGTGTGTACGAGGCGCGGATCCCAGCGTATTCCACCTGTGTAGGTACGTACTTCGTCCCCGCGATTCTGATTAGACGTGAGAACCGCCTGGAATCGCCTAACAAACTGCGTTTACCCGCGGTGTTAGGGAAATGCTAGGTGGTCGGTTCCTTTCGTCCCCTTTGAAGTTGTTTCTGTGATTTAGAATCCGTGTTTGACCGCGACAGGTGACGTAACCATAAGCCGCGCGTGGAGGAGGCGTATCCGGCTACCATTTGGTTGGTTGCCCACCTAGCTAGTTAATATTATTAACAACGGAGAAGGTATTTACACCCCCCGTATCGACTGAGCCACTGAATGACGCTCCTAATGCTCGTCGGCGCAATGTCTTTGAAATTAACGCTGCGTGAAAGAAGCCCGCGAGCTACCAGCGGTTCGCGCGCTCTTTATAAATCAACTCCCGCCGAGTTGTTGGCGAATCGCTCCGCGTGGATTCCAATTCCTCTCGCCGCTTTTCTTAGTGGCTTCTATGCCGTGGAACCTGTATCCTTGTTATTTTCTTCGGTGGGATGTGAAATTGGGTTATTCTACTAAAATTCAGATGTATCTATAATTACAGCATTCTTTTAATTGCTTTATACAATTTAAACTTAACCCCTAACCATTGTGGTATCCTCAAAGCAGTGCTCAACATTACATATATATTTATTTATTTATTTATTTCACATACGAGGCATTGAGAGCAAGAACGGACTAATCCACATTGTTTGCGAAATTGAGTTAGTAGCAGTAACGTATTTCAATAGACCATACTAATCACATAAAATGCGAATTTTTGTTTCAATGTGGATTATTCTGTTTTGGCACTCAATGCTTCATATCTACCTAGCCAACGATCACTGACGATGACGTTAGAAAATTCCAAGGAACCTGAGATCGGCTAGGGATCCCTTTGTCCAGAAACTGTCATACCACGGGCAGAAATGTCGAGCAGATTTGTCGCGCCTTTCGAGGCTGTGCCAAGGGTACGCGTCCACATACGGGCGTAATTGCAACCACCTAGCGGTTCGCGGCTGTGTGCGTGCGGCTCGCCTTACAATCGACCGAAGGTCGAGCGGCGCGGGAAAAATCAAAGGGGATCGAATCTGGATCGCTAGAAAATAATCGTTAACATGCACCGGTCGTTCCCGTGGACAGCGGGTAACGATCGAGCGCAAAGGCGCACCTGCGCCTCGACGTTCACCGGCGTATCTGCGGTTTGCATTTGGGCGCCGAGCCGCCTAAATCGACGAACAGGCGATGGATCGACGGGTTGCGCAATCGCCCCGCGGTTTTTCCAGTTGCACCGGCGCCGCTCGCGGAACTATTGCCAAATTCGACTCTCGTTAACCGCCGCGTCGGTCGGCGATCCGGTCGATCTGCATATTCGCGATGGGGGAAAAAGAAATGGGACGGCCGCTTTCGCGTTCGACAAAAGTCTGCCCGCTGTGCTGCTGTCGGTTGCGCAACGACCATACGGGAATGGACACAGGTGTTTCCGGAATCAAACCGCGGCCGTAACAGAAGTAAAAGTCAATCACCGAGCGAAGCGAATTGGCGTTTCTGCCGAGTTCTGCTGGGGATCCCAGTGGTCGAATTATTCATGTCAATTGGTTTTGTTAGAGATAGAAACAATACCTATCTACCACGTAATATGTACATAGAGTTAAAGAGTCTAAGGGGACTCTAAGAGATCCTAAGCTCAGATCCAAAAAGACTCGACTTAAATTTTATCTCCTCTCCACTAGAGACCCACACATTTCCCTCGATCTTCTCAAAAGATACGCGAACGAAGCCTGAACCAGCGATTTTCACCGTTGCGTTTCATCCAGTAGGGCCAGCTTTCCACGGCTGTCTGGATGAAAGGCCGCGCTGCTCGGTTATTTACTTCCCAGAGAATAGTCGATGAAAAACGATAAGGCCTCTACACGGGAACAATATATCCGCGAATCGTGTTTGCCCCCTCTGTGCATCGCCGTGGAAGGCCAGACACATGGATGGTATCCCGATGAGGCGCGATAATCCGGCGAAACATATGTCGGCCTCGGCTCCGATAAATTTCATGCAAATATAAATCGGATCTATGATCGCGTCGCGTCGCGTCGCGTCTAGGTGTAGCTCGGTCGTTGCGCCGCGCCGTGCTGCACCTGACGCGCTCGCGATCCTATCTTGTCGTCGCTTTAACGGGGAGACCGGGGCTGCAAAAGCTCTTGCGAAATCGCGGCTTTATGGGACGGATAGAAGAGGAGGACGAGCCTCATGGGGGAACTCGTGCCGTTGGGCAACACACCGTTTGCCAATGCGAGCGCGTTGCTCGCTCGCTCGCTCGCTCGTATTGTTCACACAGTCACGAGAAGAGGAAATCATTATGGATTCGTGTCCCCGGTAAATTTCGTGTCCCCTCTAGTCCTCCAGGCTTGAAAAATTCGAATCGTCGTAACGGAGCGTTCCACTGCATCGGTGTGTTCCTTGAAGACCCTTCCGTGTTATCAGAGAACATTCGTTGCATTTTATTGCGAGTCGGTGGGAAGGTGCAAGATGGACTTCATTTAAGTAATAATTATCAGACTCGATTCGTCAAAGTGTGTGCCTAGCAAATGGGATTTTAAATTAACGTAAAATGTCTATGTGACGTTTTTTTGTCCCCGATATTGGCTGAAACGACGCGAGTCCGACGGATCGGAACGTTTCCGTGACAGCCCAGAGTGGTCGATACGATAGGCGAGTCTCGGGGCTCGGTTATAGTCGATTTGCCGCGTTTACAGATCGATCCTGGTCTCGATAAAGGAACGGTAGGAAACGTTTACTATTGCGGCCGCTTTGTCCGAGCACAAAGAGCACGCGGGACACGGTTTGATTAACCGTAGCACGGTATCCAATTAAGCGATTCTATCTTAATTACTTAATCGGTATTTAATTGTACGTATGAGTGCCATTCCCGCGTACATTTCTGATGTGCGATACATTCGCGTGGAGGAGAGATATTTCAATATTCTCCCCGCTGGTGACGGCAATAAAGATTACGGAGATCGATACGGGACATGAGAACGTTCGTATTAGCATTTCAAGGCGAAGAAACCAGCAAACGTTAACATTTTGCAGTGTAGAGCCGCGCGATAAAGGTGGCAATTAACTGCATAAATCAACGGGCGAGAGGACGAGGGGGGATGTTACATCGATAATTATTAATCCAGACGATGATTAATGCGGAGGCGTCCGCTTTATTCCCCTACTTTTTTGCCAGAAAAAATATGGTAAATTATACACCTATCAGTTGTAATAAACACACGTGTGCTGAGCTACTCCAAGGAGCCCGATTCTTACTATTTCTACTACTTAATTCGAAACACAAGTATGGTCTCCAGAATGAGCCGAAATTAGAAGAAGCACCTTCCGACCCATCAACACAAAGCATCCCCGTTAAATCGCCGTACGCTGAATTATATTAAAACTCGGCGAATTAATGCATCTGCTGTCAGGATAGATGTACCCATCGGTGTTCGCCCGCGTCATGGCGTGTAGATCGCGATCTCGACGGCCGAGGCACGGGCACGTCGATCTCCTTTCAAAAATTAATTCCTCTCGGACAGATTCAGATCAAGATTCCGTGGCGTGGAGAGCGCGGGGTGCGTCAGGGTTCTCTAAAATACGGAACTGAACCGCGATCCATTATCTCGCTTTTAAGATCGATCACCGTGTCGTTACATAATGGCTTGTCGGCACCGTTGATGGAGAATCGTAATAACTTACCGACGGACTTTCGACCGCACGAAACACGCTGGCTGGCTGCGGTGGGACTGCGTTTAATTGTGTGCCACATCGCGCGATGGTGCAACGCGGCTCGTTCTCTCGCTCGCCTGCCCGCCTTCCGGTCCGTCGGTGCAATCATACCGAACATATCCAAGTCGAGATCGATCTGCGGGGAACAACGCGATTCCGCCCGGCCGGAGAAATCCAATCGATCGATACGGTAGCCACCGGTTGCGAGAGATCGACGGCGATTGTTCCCCTCGTGCGCCATGCTCCGAGCGAGGCATAACCACGGCCTCGAGGAAGCCAGAGGAACAGAGATAGAAGGGGATTATCGGCGTTGTTTACTCGTATTATCGAAACCGCGCTACGTACGGGCGAATCTTAATTTTCGAGATCACGTACTCGCGGGAGAAGGGCTGTTACATGCAGCCTGGCTCCGATCATTTCGCGGCAAACCAGTGGCAGTATCTGCTCCGCTTGGATTTTAATCTTGATTGGAATTTAGTCGTGATTGGAGGAAGGGTTGCGTTACGCTTCTGGGAGTATTCTTTTCGTTTTCATGCAATGGGAACGTCGGAGAGCACGAGTACCGCAGCTGCAGGCATTCGTGGGGCTACACAGTTTGCGTAAATGAGTAACTGACAAACGAAAGCCGAACGTGAAGTGCACGAAGGAATACCAATTGGTGCAGCACCGATTTCAGATAGGTAGATGTTACATAAAAGTATCATAGCTTCGCGGGATTTTAAAGAAACATTAGAATTATTCGTTCCTATTTACCTCACTGTCAAGATAATGGCACCCCTGATTACAGTATTTCGTGTAATTATTCAGCGGGTCGCTATCGAACATCCGCTAATATGATCCGTTTCTGGATCGAATTAACCCTCTGACGGTAGGTAAAGGTGTCTCGTGAAATACGATCTACGGTGGTTGGCGAAACGGTGTCTCGTAGACCCTTCCTAAAAAGGGAAATGTATCGTACGCGAAGCTACCGCGAGGACAAACCGGGTTAACGAACCTTTAAGCGCAGGAGACGGCCGGATTCCTCTTCTTCGTGGGTTCCGTGCCCGTGAATGCTGTGTTTTTTCGCCGTCTGCCCGGATCGGTAATTGTTTCTGCTCGCTGCTGGCTACAATAGCGTTCGCTTGCACTTAATTAGGACAGTGGCGGGGAGGGTCAATAAATCACGACGCGTAACCTTTTCTGCATGCGGAGTCAGCGCGCAATTAGTTCTGCTAATTAAGGACTACCTGCCGATACTTTGTCGAGTTAATTCGAATCCCGTGGCTGGCCTCTCTCTCCTCCACGAGAGCGTTCAAGGGAACCCCCCGAGGGAACCCGCTTTTCGTCGCTTATTGTTTCTTCCAGCTGGCATGGGTTATTTAATTACCGGTTATTCTATTACGTTCCGCCGCGGCGTGTGATTGGATTGAATTGGCCGAAGTCAAGGATGAAATTGAAGATGGAAATAGAAGGTTTCTCAGTTGCTTCGCACTGTCTACGCAGAGAGATGGCGGGGGTGGATAGTTCAAGGAGAATTGGGGCTCTATCTTTTTTTCCGAACGAACCGAACGAAATGTTTCGTAATTAAATTTGACGCAGGATCATCTCGCAAAAGTGACGCGTGTTATTTAAAGTAAAGAGCGTAGATTGGAAAAAGTTGAGATCTACGGACTGTGCACTGTTTAGATATTCGAGATGCGAGGAACAAGTCACGAATAGGTCTTTGATAAATCGTGATGCGCGTTATTTAAATTTCGAGGTGTGCATTGAGAGCTCGAGCCATCTCGCCCATAAAATGTCTCCCCCCCGATCCGTCAGCCCAACAGATACATCGCAGGCGTTTCTTAATTCCCATTAACTCGTTGCACTATAATCGTAAATCGCCTCGGAGCAGGGAATGCAAGCCGTTGGCGTAAATTCAACGTCCTACGCGTCGAATCCGACTAGCTACGACGAAGGGTGCCTATGACAAATTTTATTTCCCCCCGGCGAGTTTAACTGCTCAGATTTACGTGTCTCCCTTGTCGCGTTGATCGTATAATCCCGCGGCAAGTGGAAATTCCAGCGCGAGACAGCGGGTAAACCCGCGAAATGATCGTTTGCATTCATTCGCGATCGGCAAGATGGAGTGAAAATGACTCTTACTGCTACTTCAGTGCTTTTTAAGTAGTTACTTATAGCATTCGTCTACTTTGTCTCCGCTTCTCCTACACTTTGTCTATACTTCATCTTTCAACTCTGGATGAAAGGTGAAAGAATTGGCTCGCCGAAACCAGTCGATTGCACTTGCCCTGTATTGGCTACGTTCTACGTTTCGTGTATTTTCAAATTGCACTAATTGTACCACGCCCACATAATGCAGCAGAGAATCTAGCGGTCTTACGAAACGTAACATGTTAGTCTTTCTCGACGAAACGGCCGCTTTATCGCGATTAATCGCCCGAGAACCGAAATAATGGGGCAGTTATAGGATGAATAGAAAGTATTAGAGAACCTTGACTACACTACCTCGAATGGAATAATGCCAGGGTTCGAGTATGATCCGTCACGATCACGCAAGATCGCTCTGCCGATCTTCTTTGATCCCTGGCATTATGTTGGCTATTTAATTCGATTTAATTAAAGCGAACAGGAACGGCGACGGTTCGTTCCCGATCGGAGATCGATCGACCTCGCCTTATTTCACCGGCAGCCCGACATCCAGGCCAGGGGGAATATCTTAATTAACGCCTCCACTTGGTCAACCGTGAAAGATCGGGGAACAGATCTGGGTATCGTTCGTGAGAGAAATCGGCGCTACCTTAACGCGCCTGCAATTTGTACCTGTGTAAGAAACGGCGCGAGCACCACCAGCGCACACGCGAGTGTTCTCTCCTCGCGGCCTGCACGCTTTCGGCTCGCTTGGAATATCGTCGCGGTACGAGGGTAAATGAAATCAACCATTGTTCTTCTAGCGAAATTCCTGGTTTTCCTTCGGGGCTTCGGTTGCTTTCCTTTAAGGAATATTCTATTAATATTCTACGATCTCTCAGGAGACTATTCCCCGTGTGTAGCACGAGGCATCAACCGCATCGTACAAGTCCCAAAAGACTCTCGATCGTCTGATCCCACGCGGCCATGAAAGGTTAAGCCGGTACGCGGAAACAACAGTACGCCGTTATTTAATAAAGCGTTGTCTCTCAACAGGGTCTAGTTAGCATCTCGGTCCACGATCGATCACGCCCCTTCGTAAGTCCAGCGCCGTTCACAACATAATTCAACGGTTCTGCGAACGTTTAATCATCGGGGGAATCACGGACGATCCCACCCTCTGTTCCTCTGCCCTCCCTGCCGACCCCCGCCGACCGTTGTTCCTCTTTCTAACGCGCCGCGAAGCGACGCGACCGAACGATAGAGTCTGCGAGAGCACGCGGCCACGGAGTAGGGATCCTCTAATGTATTCTAATGGTATGCCGCCCCGACAATGAGGCACAACTCATCCTCCTACACCTATGGCATCTCCCATCTGGGCCGCGGCACAATGCTATCTCGACCCATCCTCCGAGATGCGTTTCTATTCCACTTCGTTACTCCCTCGCTCTCCTACTCCTCGTCGAAGCGGGGGAACGCGCGATCGGAGCGGCTGTCGGCGACCAGAGCTCGGCTGACACACTGGGGGTCGGGATATTTGCACGCGTTAACATGGAATTCGCGGGGTTGGCGAAGGTCAGAGACGAAGGCTCGCGGGAAAATGGCCGCCGTTTGTGATGCTGGGTCCCGCGCGAAGGACGCGGAGCGATGATTATTACGTACCGTTGATAGAGGAATCTCCATGCAGATGGGTTAGGTCCGGATACGAACGAAGAGAACCGAGTTTAAACTCGAGCAGAATACAGGGCAGATCTGTGCCAGAAGGCCGGCTGGCAGAACTGTACCAGAAGCGTGCGCCGACGGTCGTCAAAACTGCTGGCGTCGCCGTTGCGTCACGCCGCGGACTTTCGAGCCTGGAATTACTTAACTTTATCGCGATTTACGAGGCATCCTAGACGCGTGTACCCCGCGACTGCGCGGGGGGGGGGGGGGGGAAGAGAGCGGCGAGGAGAGAAAAAAAAATGGGAGAAGCAGGCATGCTCCCTGCGTTTCGCAAACCGTTCGAACGCCCAACCTTTGAAAGTGACTGGGTTATGCACGTGCTCTTCTTCCTAGTCTCTACCTACGTGAATTAAATGCGGCCCGAGATAAAGCGATACGTGCATCCTTGCGAAACGACAGGTCGTCCGCGTCGGGGAGGGAGAGACCAGGAAGAGGGAGCGACAAGGACAGTGGAGCGAAGGGGGTAAAAGTAGGCGGCGGAGGTGGCGGAAAGGGGAACATATGACTGTGGGCAGAGGGGGTGGAAGGCGAGGGAGTCGAGGGAAAGGGAGGAGTGGTGGCGGTTCGAACGATGACTGCGGCGCATAACGCAGGACGATGCATGGGTGTAAAGTTGTAAAGGCGGGGAAAGACAGAAACGCGAGGCACCGCGGAACCTCGTGGAACGTCGGCAGTGTCGGCACGCAGAAAACGCCGCGGCGACGGTGGATCTGCATTCTAGGCGATTCCGCAATCTCCGCCTTGTCCTCCTCGCGAGCACGCACCAGGCCATCTCCGCCGAGATAATTGTCCGCGGGCCCGGCGTGCCTCGGCGTTCGATTGTTCCTGTTAACGATTACAATTTCTTCTTCCAAGGAATTTTCAATCACCGCGATTAGATTCAGATTGGACGTAGCTTTTGGCATTTTCTCCTCCGTTGTTTGGCTTCAATAAGCGCACGGAAGATAGACCTTGATTTCTCGTGCAATAGACTCAGTCCGTGTATGTACTTGAGATGGCTGTACGCAGCGCGATGAAGTCCCAACCACGCCGTGAAGTCGAGGGCTTATAGGCTCGACACATCGCGCCAGACAGTTTCGATCGTTGTTGGCTGCTCCAGTGCAACACTGTCGCGGAACGTGCATGCTCTGTAACTTCTGCCATTAACTGTGCGAAGTTGCAGCTCTACCTTGACGATAAAAATTGCATGGACGCCGTAGAAGTGCAACCTCGCACGTGTCGATAGACGGATTGCTGTAAGTCATGCTTCGCGATTGTACAAGAACAGGAAATCATACGAGTTCACTCGAGAACGACTTGTCGGGGTGTATGATATATCTGCTGTAGAAAGTATTGACATTCTTAGGGTCATCCTGAACTCTGAAGATTCTAGATTCGTGAGATCTCCAAGATCAGCTGGAACCCCTGAGATCCATGAGATCCACTGAAACCCTCTAAATCATTGGGACTCTTTTCGGGAGTCTCAGATTGTCTTTCTCACGTCTTTCCACATCTCCAGCGATATTTGAATCGGGTTCCACGAGTCCAAAGTCTTCGCTGTTGGTTCCTACGGGTTTGACGTCACTTGTATAAAGTTTCGTGAGTTCTGAAGTCCACAGTATCGGGTTCCACGGATCTTGGTTCTTCTATATCGGTATTCATGGCCTCAGGGTTGTCTGTAACGGGTCGCATGTCCCGTGTGTCCGATGTCACCTGTATCGGTTCTCAACAGTCTATAAGGTTATGCCTTTACGCTTTTACTACCGGGGGACATAGCTTTCTCGCATCGGTGGCCTGCAAGCTGTATTATTAATAGATACCTACCACTTTTTATTACAAACAAACGCCATTAGACTACAACTTCGGCGTGTTCCTACTAATACACTGTCTGATAGTACAGACCACATCCCCATTCAATATCGCAACGCTCGCGAAATACATTCAATCACCCTTAACATGTCTCTACGGAATCACAAGCAAGCGTCTCTTGATCTCGACGTTCCAGAAGAACCCTACGGTTGTTGCAAGCATCCAATCACTTCCCTGCGAATAGAACTAATACTAATATCGCGCAGTTAGGCCAGAATCGGTTCAGCAAGACGTCCAGTGCCACGGGGGGTATTGAACAGCGGATGCCGCGTCATTGGTCCACAATACCGTGTCGGTGCTATTGTAAATGTTACGAATAGTCGCGCGTAACACGGTTGTGGCTCCGCATGACGCGCAGCGGGTGGCAATCGCCTTCCATTAACGTCCACCTTCGATTCCCCACCGCGCTGTATCATCCGTGCAGCTCGGAGGAACCCCCTTGCCTCCATTTTTCTTCTCCCACGGGGAGAATCGTAGGACCGAGTCTCACGAGGTTACAACAGCTCCATTGACGCGCCGTTACTTGGAACGCGTGGCGACGGGGGTGGGAGCGGAGCACGGACCGCTCCGAGGCATCGATGAACGGTTCATTGTGCCGCGGGTGAACTCTGAACTTCTAGCCCAGAGTTCGAGAGTTCTGAACTGAAATTGCTGGCTAGGTTTGACCGCGCTGCACGCACGATCTTCCATTCGCCTGTGGGTCGAAGAAATGCATGTTTAAACAGAGGATGAGCGCGGCAGCGAAGCGTTTCTTTTCACACGGTTTGACGGTAGGTTGGAATAATTGAGGGGTTGAACTTCATCGGGGGACGCGACGAACAAGGAGAGGGTTGAGGAGCTTCTGTTGAAGTCGCGACCCGTGTTCCCAGGTGGTTCAGTTTCGAATTCGTCGCACACGCACGTAACTGCAATGCAGGCGTGAAGTTATATCTGGCGGAGTAAATCGACTTAAGGGTGGGTGTTCCATCGGCGGGCAGGGAAAATTCTGCCTGTTGATTGGTGCCCGCATTGCGGCACCTCGAGCACTACAACTGTTACCGCGGAGGGTAGCAGCATTACGTTGTATGTAATTTTATGTTTGAATCGATGGAGCTATCACCCTTATCTTGAAATCAAGAAACGAACATCCTTCTGAAAGAAATCTGAGGAACAAAAATTGGGTGGAAAGTGTGGGTGGAGCGAGAATGAAGGCGACCGATGATGAAACTGCGTCGCTGAATTACGCACATCACGGTTGGTTGAATCGCTGGGCCTTCTCCTCGTCCTCTTTCTCGTCTCCGCGGTTCCTGTCGGCTGTGCATCTTCCATGACCTATACTATGGTAATTCGGCCCGAACGACCTCCCCGCTGACCTTTGATAATAACGCCGCCGCGAGTGAAAAGGCGGCATGTCGCGGAGGTGGTGCCGCGGCCGCGGGAGTGGCAACACGGCCAGGTGAGCCTCGGGTGAGCCTTGGATCAGGCACACAGGTATACAGGTGAACCAGGAACTCGGTGCACCTCCTCCGCGTTGCCTGCCGCCCCCGACTATCTCGATAGGGCCATAACGCGTCGATACCGCCTCGGATGAGCCCGTGTCCGTCTGCCCTCCGGCTGCCTTTCGTAGGAGGTTCTCGCTTTGTCACGTACAAAATCCATGGGATAATGCACGTTATTACTCGCAAGCTCGAGCTTGCGAGGGAAAAGTGGAAGAATTGAAGGGAGGTCGAAGGGGATTTCGATTGGACACGAGGCACGAACGAAGAGAGAGAGAGAGAGAGCTGAAAATGGAGTGGAAAGAAGTGAGGTATAAAAGGAACAAGTGGCACGTAAGTGACCACTTATTTCGAAAAAATTCACGGTGATGAAAAACCTTCGATTGCTTGTATTCTTTCGATCCGTCTCCCATGCTTCAATTCGCTCCGGCACACTTCGTATCGATCTCGAAACGGGAACTTTCTCCCCCCTTCAAGGTCTGATGAAAATTTCTCCCTCGCGTATTAATTCTCTATGAAGCGATTACGCGTTTCTCGTCGTCCCAGGAATGGAAGTCTTTAGGAAAAGGAAGGAGTTCGAAAGGAATCGCGTTGAAAGCGATTTCTATGGAAACACGTAAGCAATCCGCTAGGGAGCAATTAAGTGGATCACGCGATACGTTGGGGTCGGATGGGGGCCTCGCGATGAATACGACCGGCTGCGCCTCGCGGAGGCAAGCGCGGCTTCTATCGTCGATTCAAGCGTTTATAGAGGCAAATAGCAACACTCGTGGTTGGCCGATTATTTTCTCGTGTCGCGTGCATTGAAATCCCGGTGCGCAGATGTTGCCCGGGTTGTGCCTTAGAACGGCACGCGTTCGACTCGCTCCATTGTGAAACGACCGACAAGCCCCGTTCCAATCCACCTCGACGACCCTTCGCCGACACGGTCGTTCGACGAATCGATTTCTGCGAGCATCCCGTCCACCAGACGAACTGGAATGTACAGGTTGCGCAAAAATACCTGTCGGGGCCAAATGCTTCTCTTTCGGGTCCGGTATTTTTGTAACTCTTCGCTGCTGGCACCGTTCTGAGGGCGAATTTTGAATTTAAGCGAAGATTACTCTTGAGTTTCTTGAAGAAACAGTCCAGTCGCGCTTCCCTCGAGAATAATTAAAAGCACGAGAATGAAAAGAAGGAAACTGGAACTCTGCGAATCGGTTCTATTCCCAGAATAGCTGCTGAATAATTTCTGCAAGTCGTCTGCCAAAACCGTAACGCAAGTGTATCAATAGAATACGTATGTACATGAATGAGAGCTTTAGCGTCGAGGACCCGTTTCGTTCCCGAAATAACTGTTTAATAATTCCTCGGAGAAGCTTTTCTGAACACAGGCCAGGACAGAATGGAAGTGATCCCGATCGACGTCGGAGAGGGAAGAGAGAGCTAAAGAAGCCGAGTGTTAAAAAGGAAGGAGAAAAGCTTAGGAAGGATGTCTGCGGGTGGATCGTGACGAGATCTCTCCCCGTGGCGCGACAATCTCGATGTTTCGAGCTGCCGATTCGAGCAGCTCGCTTATACAGCTCACCCACACACGGCGGCGGAAGCTCGGGCGCCCTTCGACGCGTCTCGCCTTTTAGGAAGGATTAAATGTCGACCTGGACGAGCGTGGCTGGGGCGATGTAGCCGAGCCACGGTGTCGACCGCGCGAAAAGGATCGGCTCGTTCCAGCATCCACGTACCGATACGAGCCGCGCTCTCTCGTATACGATCTGGCACACTTCGTGCCACACTCGGGGCACACGTACGCCGTAGCATCGCGCACGAGCTCGAAATTTACGGCACGCGAGCGGGCTGTTGGTGTACGGATGCACGGCTGAGGCCGTGCCGAGAGTGCCGCTCCTCTCTGCTCGCTCGCGCATCTTCTGCCTTGCGCAACGATCCTCGCTAGGAGAGAGCGACGAATCGAGATGGATAGATGGCCCGATAGAGAGCTAGAGAGCGAGACAGAGGGGAAAACCATGCGCACCAGCTGCACCCAGGCTCATTCCATTTGCTCGGCACAATACGCGCGTGTTGGGCGACAAGCGCGAGAGTGCCTTTTCGGCGATCGATTCTGCCAGAGCACCGCGGCGAGTTTTCAGGCAGATTATTGGGAGAAGGAAATTCGAGTGACGGCAAGAGCTGGGCTTATACGATTTCGCGGTACAAGAAGCGATTCGCAAGCTTTGAAAAGTTCTCGTCGCAATTGAAGGGAATGAAAGACGCGTGAGATGAAGCACGTCCCTAGGAGACGATGGATCTTGAAGTGAACTTCGGCCGCAGCGGTCAGCGCATCGAACGATTAGCACTAATTCCCGTGATCCGCGCGGAACAGCGCGAGCACGCGATCGATCGATCATTCCCAGATATGATCCCCGCAGCTGGCGCGGGACGGGAGTGTATCCAGCGCTCGTTTCACTCTGCACGCGTGGGTGTACCGCTAACGGGCAAAGATCAGCTGAGCTCGTGCGGCAGACGTTATACCCATAATTGGCCCTCATCTCTGGAAACACAATCCGATCGTTACCTATTCGTTATCCGCAATCTCGCGGGTCCCCCGTAGTTGGCGAACGCGGGCCCTCGCCGAGAGACACGCGTTCCCTGTGACATCGCTCGCATAACGAAGTAAATCAACCAGCGAACCAACGAACGCTCGCTCGCTCTCGCGCGCGCGCGCTACCTTTCCATGCGAAATGCCGAACAAACGACTGAGACGGAGCGACAAAGAGAAAGGAGGGAGCCAAGGGGGCGCGGAGAAGGGACTCTGAAACACGAGGAAAAGGATACACGCTACGTAGTCGGAAGAGGAATAGAGAGATAGAGAGAACGAAGGGGCCCCCTCGCATGCAGAACCTTAGTATTCCTTCTGCGTCAAATGTTAACTCGTGCCACTAACTATGCGGCCCTCTTATTCGCCTCGTGCCTCTATGCCTCTATGCCTCTCCCCCTCCCCTCCTCAGCTGAATCCTTCGCCATTTTTCCGGCTGCCTCCGCGACGGTGCCATGGAAATCCGTCGGGAGCTGCTGCCCAGCCGCGTATTTGTATCGCGACTGCACCCTGAGGACGGACGCAGGCCAATCATTGCGGGTGCACGAGCCGCCTCACGGTATTTTTAGATTGCGTTCGCCTCGTATTTGTAAGCGGACGCACGATTCGAGGCGCGCGCGAGCGCGTGCTCCTCGGCGTATGCATGCGATCGAGGGATTTACATATAGGAGAGAGGACCGCGGAGGAACGAGAGACGACGACGCTCGTGGCGGCTGCTCTGAAATTCAAAGGGGGGCGGCCGCTTTGTATTAAAGTCGTGTAACAAGTGTCACCTGTCGGTCGCGCGTCCACGGTGACGGGCGGCTGCTGCCGGCGTTTTCGACACGCGTCAAGGCGTTCCTCCACCCTTGCCACCAATTCTGCTTTCGCCTTTTGACGCGCGATGATGATGACGATTCTATTGCCAATGTATTTCGAGGCAGGAGAGAATCGAGTAGGCTTGACGATATCGCTGATTTATTCAGAGAAGAGAATGCTTGAGAAGATTTTAAGTTATAAAATTTGGGATAAATGGGGTACAAGATACAGGAAAATTATTGTCCTTTCTCCTGATTAGAATACACTATCCTGGTGATGGGACAGTGTCAAACCTTCCGAGGATTCTGTTTTATTCATTGCGAATGTGTGGTCGGAAGAAGTTGAACAACAATATTTGTATGTCCATCTTTTCGCGTCACTTTTTCTTACAAACGTATGTTACATACGTGTTTGAGGCGAAAGAGAAGTTCCGACTGGCTGGCTGATTCGCACGATCCTCTACTACTTACTGGCCTCCGCGCGCCAAACGGAGAAAGTAGTAGTAGACGGGCGCTGTCCGAATCTACTGGTCAGACAGTAGGAACCGATTGTGGGACACCGCCATAAGCGCTGCAGCTTTTCCTGTAATTATAATATCCAGTAGATACTTTCATGGGAACAAACGAATACCTATTCTCCTGCATCAAAGGTTCTTAATTGGTGGAAACATTCAAGTTTACTTGCCCTTACCGCCTATCGATCTTCCGAAACTTCTCCATGTCGCTTGTCTTACACGTTCACATACATATTACTAATTTGCAAGATATCTGCGCCATAAATTCTCCAGCGACTATTCCCCGCGATTGTTAGTCACAAAATCGGTAATATTACTTTTCCAATAGGTTCGTTAACGATCATCAGATACCGTGACCAGGAATAATCTCGCGGATCGCATTGTCGCGCGTAATTATCATTCCACGGTAACATGGCGGAACCTCCCAACGCGATCCTCCGGACGCAGCAGTCGCGGAGTTTACAAACGTTTATCATCGAGACAGGACAGTGGAGAATTGCTATCTAGATAGAAAAAAAAGGCCGGCAACTCGGGTTGCACGTAGCACGCGCTATTTGTCACCCGCTGTTGCCTATCTGCGGCTCGTATCTGTTATCGTGTTGTACCGCGGAGGGCTACTTTGGCCCGATGCCGGCTAGATCTTATCGTTTCCCTCCTTCCGTTCTAAGTTCGAGTTATCCCCCGTGGAATAAATTCAATGCCCAATGGTTATCGCGCCGACAAAGTAACGCTGGCTGCATCCCGGCGCGTTGCGTCGCTGTCCCGTCCCTTTGCATTACCATCGACGATCCCGCACCTTCCGGTTTCCCCCCACAGCCGCTCGATTTAATCTCTGCTATCCGGCCTTTGGGCAACTTCGTTTCTTATGGGAGTATCACTCCGACGACATCTAATAGTCGATTTACGGAACATTGCGATTGAATCTGCCTCTGTGCTAGATAGCTCACGATACGTCTGCTGGTTACGTCCGGCCTTATATTCTTGTCACTCATAGAGCATTGCTCGCGGATTCATTGTTGGCTATGGAACTATCGAGGGCATAGAGGCTTGTCAAACTATTCAGTTTGATGCCTTGGACTCCCTAGAACATCCGTCACAATTGTTTCAAGAGCATTTATCGCTCACTGCAGATCCTTGGGCAAGGATCTCGTGATTGTCAGACGGTATGCAAGAACGCCCGTTCGTACGATAGTTAAGAATCGTGCGTTGATAAAACGACCACGTGGCCGAGACGTTTCCGACAGATTATCGAGCTGGCTGATCGCGCGAAGGCGAGGCTCGGCGCGCGAACCTGACGAGGAAAACGCGCGCTGCCCATACACGGCGATATGCGAATGCACATGCTGTACGCCTCGTATAAAATTTCGTTCCGGTAACCCGCGGGGGGCCAATTATACATGTACGCCGACCCGTTTCGCAACGGCGGCAATGAAACTCTAATGACGACCGCTGTCAACCACACTCCCATGCGGCAACTAAGATCGTAAAGTTCGGCTACGCCGGTTTTCTGATCCCGCAACAGGTTACGCCAATAACGAACCCACGTATATGGAGTAGTACCAGCAGTCCCTTTACGGCTTGTGTTCAGCGAAATTCTTGCTACCTCGTTGATCAGCGACGTCGATACGAATTTCGAGGATAGCTGCCCCGGCAGTCTCTCGAGGCCTCGTGCGCCAGTCCGCGAAGCGGGTAGTTTCGAGTATTATCAAATTATTTTACACTTCGTCTTTCAACACTTCACCTCGCTGTCCAATGTGTATGCTCAGTAGGTACTACTTACAAGGGAAGTTAGGCAACCCGGAAATTCAGAAAAACATGCAACTTTGTGTACAAGTAGAGTAGTTCATCTGTGGCACAAATCTATTTTTTGTTCGTGACATAGCGTGGTTTTAGAGGGTCAAATCAGCCCTTGGGAAAAATGCAGAATTTTCTCTATCGTGGAATATCTCGAGAACAGTGTGAGATATCGAGAAGAAGTTTAAACAAACGTTGCATCTGTTTTTTTATATCTACCAAACCGCGTAAAAATAATTATTGGATTAATGATTGGTGGTGGAGGTAACTTGAAAGGTATGAATTTTTAAAAAATTATTTTCACGCAGTTTTGTAGATATAAAAAAACTGTTTCAACTTTTGTTTAAACTTCTTTTCTATATCTCCCACCGTGCTCTAGATATTCCATGAAAAAGTAAATTCTGCATTTTTTTTCTAGAGACGATTTCAATTTTACTTTCAGAGTTACTTGCACCCAAAAATGCATAATTTTCTGAAATTTCGGGTTGCCTAATTTCCCTTATGAGTCTTGGACATCATTGCACTACCTGAAATAAACCCTTTAATTGCGTTTAATTGCGTTTCCTCATTTCATTCGACAAACGTAGGATAGATTGAAATCTGCAAGGTACTGATTTTCATCGAATCGTCTGAGGTCACAGGGAGATCTAATCAGCTGTAAAATAATCGTCGCAGGATCGATGTGCTCGAGTGGAGCATTCGTCTCTCATGCTGTGGCATCGAACGTCGTCTCTGGCGCGTTATCTACGGTGACGGTCGATTGGCGTGTAGGCTCGCGGTTTCAGGAAAAGCAGCTTGAAAGCAGGAACCACGGAAGACGATAACGGTAGATATGTTTCGCGGTGAAAGGTCTTCGGGGACGCCATGGCTTTACGTCAATTACATTGATATAGTGTACCCGCGAGCTCCCTGCCCCCCCCCCCCCTTCATTCTGTTCTACCCTCTTCGTTTCTCCTGCTCGCGTCCCCCGCGTCATATCGAATAGTTTTTCTCGCCGGGTGCCCCTATCGGTTCCCCGAGTAGTAAATCTCGTCACCCTGAAACCGTGTTTCCTGGCTTCGAGCTGCGCAGTTAATTACGAGGCGCTGCGCCGCCTATCTTATCACTGGCTTTTTTCTTTCGCGATGATTTCTTGGATACCAACGTGAAATGTCTGTTACTTCTTTGGAGGCTTCGAGCGGCAAAGTCTAAGCACGATACGTTGCAGAAATGAGCGTAGTTTAGAGGGGCTTTAAATTTAAAGTGGTTAAGTTAATGTCCTTTTTGCTGCCTCAACAATGGCCAAACTGCTGTTGTGAAGGAACACAGGTAAAAGCGCCGCTACAATCTGTTTCCAGGCATTAGCCTCGCAGCTTGCAAGAAGCGGTTGACGCCGCATGGCGTCCCATGTATCATATTCTTGCGTCGATAGTTCGCCCGCGGTGTTCGCTTCGCCCGCCACGCAAGAAGACCATTTCCCTATCGATCGCGCGGCAAGAAAACTTGATTAATAACGAAATAATAGCACGGCTTCCTCGTCCATTTCGCTTTGAGGTATTGCAGACGAAACGCAAGGGAAGATCTCCGTATTCGTCCTCTCGTAGTCCCAACGTTAGAACAGATTTAAGTCTGAGAAACCCATAAATGCGAAAATTCGTAGCAACGAGCAGAAGACAATGCTGAGATATGTCCAGCAATTTTACGCGGGGCGGCATCGCATGCTGGCCGGTTGGTCCAGTGATTTATTGGCGTTTTTCTTTGCAGCAGGATTACGCGGCCCCGTCCCTATTAAGCATGCTCGTTAAAGGTGGCAAATGCGTGACGCATTCGTGCGACCAGCGTGCCGCGACGCAATTTCACGAGCGGCTCATTAGCGATGCATTTAATTCGAGGACGCTCGCAAAAGCCGAAATACCACGAGTTCCAGCCTGTCGCCTTCGATTCCCAGCGTCCCGTTCCCACCGAACCACCTACGGCTGCCTGGCGCGCTTTTATTCGTCGAATACTTCGGTTTCGGTGCATGGAACACCTGAGGGGTCGTGGGAGGTTAAGTGGACATTTATTTTGAACGGTTCGTTGGTGGTATCGAGAGAAACAGGCGATAAATACGCTGCTGCATTTCTGCTGGTACATATCCTAATGGAATGCAAACTGTGCCACTGATACCTAAAAGGAACTAAAATATTGAACGCGGCGACGAGGCGGATACCGAAAGAAAAAGCAATCTAGCAACTCAATTACGAAAATAGCGCAGCGCCGAGAAGAAACGTGAAGAAAGAAGAAGAAACGTGGTTTTCTTCGCGAGAAGCGTTGCTCAGCGCCGCGTCCTGCCGAGGTACAAACGCGCGTACAATTTTGCCCAAGGTTAGTACAGATAGGTGTACCCTTGCTGGCGCTTTTTCCCCCCCCCGCGTGTGTTACTACAATGGTAGCCGACGAGTGCGACACAGGCAGCAGTTTGCTCGGGTCTCGCGCAAGTCGAAGAATTATGCATCGCGTGAGCCTGGCCGCGGGATCCAATCCTCGCGACTTCTTGCCTGGGAGGCTCTTCTCGGCGAGCTGGACTCCCCATAAGTCATGCTAGGTGTTCCTTCGGTAATGACCGGCTCTCCCCTTCTGCCATTCTCTTCCAGCGAGCATCAGCTTCTCGTTTTACCCGCTGCGACTACGCGATCCACGGCCGCGATGCACCGTCGCGAATCGTAATCTCTCGACGCTGCTGGTCTCCCCCTCGCCCGGCTAATGACGGTTCTTCTGGTCGCGATTCAAATTGAATTTTGTTTATCCGCGGGCATACGCGCGGGAGTGCATGCGCGACGCCCAGCCGCTCGCTGATCTCTGCTTCTTTGAATATCCTCGAGTTCTTTCGACTCGGTGGAATGGATCTTCGATTGTGATAAATTGATGATGCTACGAGGGGTTTGTTAAGTTCAACAAATCCTCTATTCGTTGGCGATAATGTGTCACCTCAGTGGCTAGGGGTCAAAGTTGACTGAAGGAAGTTGAAACGTCGACACTTTACTGGATCTCGTCCAGGCCGAAGCTCTGGAACGTCAGCGTAATCGCGGAACGGCGCAAAGCCAACAACGGGGTAACACAATACCCCGTCCAATTCCGTGCGTGTCGGGATATAAAACGCTAAAAAGAAGACAGGTGTGTGCTCCCAAGGAGGTGTACCTATATAATACACGGGAACGGTGCCCCGTCCCGAACCGGTTTTAATTGCGATAACGATCAGGGGATGATGGGGACTATTGTAACCCCGGGCCCCGGCGAATACGAACGACACGCGCGTTACGCGCCGAGTTACAGCACCGTTCCCTGTGACGTCCCGTACGGTTCCAGTTTCCAGGATCAGATACCAAATGCGGTGTAACCGATCCAGCAGGCCGAGCCTCTTCGATTTAGTCCCGCGGCTCATTTGAATTTCGCCGTCTAGGCGTATCTCTACGCGTAATCTTTACCTGGCTCGTTCCACCGTCTCCGCTCCTCTGTCTTCGTCCCCTCTGCCCGTGGCCCTTCGTCTTTCCTCTTCCTCATCCTCCTCCTTCAGGAAACTCTTCTTCTTCTCCTCCACCTCCTCCGCTTCTTCCTCCCCCCTTAACGGCCGAGTCTCTATTTCCAGCTATAGACTTAACCTCACGACCGACGATCCTGCCAGGATAAGGATTCACCTCGGCCGCGACATAATCGTAGGGACAGAACGCTGACATTCCATGGAACTTCCTGATCGCACTCTCCTCGTTTCCTGATAAAAGTTCCGTCGTCCGGCTCGCGCCTATCCACCCCCGATCGACCCGTCCGCTCGTCCCGTTAACCCGCGGCCGTTCCTGCGGCCCTCGCGCCGCGCCGTCACGACCTTCGCGTGGATTTTGATTCCGCGCAGGGGTTACGGTCGCTCGATAAACCGGCGCACGCTTTCTGGACATAATCCGTGGCAGTGGTTCCGCGATAGCGTCATCTCGCAGTTACGTGTGCACGGTCAGAGACTCTCTTCTTGTAGAAAGGGATGGCTCGTAAATCAGCCTACAGATTTCACGTCTTCCTTTACAGTATCCTCTAGAGGGGCTTCCATGAAGAAGAATCAGAAGAATTTTTGTCGTCAACCGGGAAGTTTCGGGGCACTTTTTTACGCTGTTAATCTTGCACTGCGTAAGATTCATTTAAGAAATAGACTGCTGTGATTTTGCACCGGCTGCTGAGCCCTCTGAATAGGGTCGAGTTGTCTCGCGTTCACACAGATCCAGGAACAGATTGCGCGGTCGAATGCAAACGTGACGCGATGGAAACGAGCGAAGGAACGACCGTGGGCCACGTCGACGTGGCCTCACGATAAAAGGCGACGTCACCCAGGGGCCGTATTGTACAATTATTTGCGCAATTCGCGCACGCTCGCCTGGACCGTCGGATTGAAACGTTAACCCTTAATTAGCGCTAGGCTCCGCGCAGCCTCTTCTACATAACGGTCCGCCGACGCGCAAATAAGCACGTTTAATTGCTTCTTAATTATAATCATCAATTGCGCGCACGTCCTCGCGCAGCCGGCCACTCGAGGCCTTTATAATCGTTTTGCCTGGATTACTCAACGCTCGGAGTATCCTAGGTGGGCGGGTGTCCATGTCACTATGCGAGTTATTAAGCGCGCGGAACTTTTATTCCTCTGTTTCGTTCTTCTTCGTGGGGGATGCTGAGGAGACTGGCGGACGAAGAGAGATTACGTGGATGGCGGACTGGGTTCATTAATGAACGAGATAGAGGCAGGAATGGGCTGGAAAATTTACACGGAGGATGGGAAATGGAAATTCGAGGTGGTCCAGCGACGTTCGATGCAACGCGGTACATAATTGATTGCCGTGGGACGAGTGTTTAATGTCTAAAGTCTTTTTTAGAGGAGCCACCTGTTAGTAATGAGTATCGAAGAGTCTACGAATTGTTTCATGCTGTGCGACCTATTGGAAAACATTGTGAAAGCCGTACCTCCTGTCTTTGTAATGTAAAGGAACGTATTTTTCGTTGATCGAATGTAAAATTTGAAATTCACATTCGCAGGCTCGTGTCACTCGCCTCCTCTCAATTAATCCTTCCTTGGTATCTGAGAAACGTGTATCGGGTCGTAAATCAGCAGATATAGGTGCCGCTCGCGGTGTTATCGTTACACGAGAGGTCGAGAGATCATCGATGAGTATCACGAAGTCCGTGTCCTCCCCTCAGAAAGGATATTTAGATACAGCGTGCGCGCGCGCGCGGGTACGAGTATGATAGCACGTGAACACGCGATCTATATACGCGATTTCACACAGCGGTGCCACGTTAGGCCGTACGATAATGCTTCTTCTCATTAAGACATTGAGAAATATTGGAACTCATGATTAACGGGACACGAGGTTCTTTAAGCGTCTAACGATAACCGACTAACTTTCAGCGCACACGCTGACCCCAATAAAACATATTCCCCGGGGATAGATTATTATTTAACGTTAGTCACCCTGCGGGATGAATCTGCGGCTCGGGTGGTTGTGAAAGTTCTGAGAGCTGCAGGCAACAACGAAGGAAGCTCGTTGAAGCGCACGTACCTGGCGATTATTCTATGAAATCCATCTTTCGCTGCATGCGGAGACAATTACATTCATTCCGCGATGAGTGATGCGCAGTGTCTCGGGCTGGCGTTCCACCTTATCGTCTTCAAATTGTATGCACCCACATTAGTTGACGTTAGAATACTCCTCGTGATAGGTACCTAGGATGATAAAGCTCGAGGTTGTTCTACTGATTCCATAAAATCGTTAGAGGATATCAGAGACCCACCTGGCGTACAGAATGAAATTCCGCTATCAGTTCGGGAGCGTCCCGACAATTCTGTTCGTCATTCTAGCAAGCAGATTCCCGAGAGTGCCAGAATCGTTATCCCGCGTCGATCCACTGAAAACCGTGGAACGGTCGAAACGAGTCCCCGGTGGTCTCTAGCAGACAAAACCGGATCGTCCTCGTATAGAAAACGTCCATAAGAAGTGGAAACGTTAACGAGGATCGAAACGGGATTTCCATGCAGCCAGGCCGCGGTATCGCCTCCGCTTGATTACTTGGCACGGCGGTATCGGGCGAAACGGGATTGGCGGGGATCCAATCGGCGAATCGTGGCACGTGGAGAGGTCTTTCCGCTCCGGGGATTTACCTGGCAGGTGGTGGAGTGCGACCCCTCCATCACGCCCGCCAACAATCTCCCTCTGCCTCCCTCTTTCTGCTCCCCTCTTGCCCATCCAGTTCGATGTCTCTTGTTGGCCGAGGATCACGGTCCTCGCGTATCGTGGCTCCTATTTTTCCTTTTCTTTCCTTCGGTTTCGTTGAAGAGGAGACCGACGACGGATCAACGGCGCGGCGGGAAGATATTCCAGGGGAATAGGTGGGAGGAGAAGCGAGAAAGAAATAGAGAGGATAGGTAAAAGCAGAGTGACTCGAGTCATCGAGGAGGAGACCCCTCCACGCCACCCCCACTCGGACGAGAGAGAGGCTATTTTACCGCTAGTCCAAGGCAAGATAGGATGACCTACTTCGACAGGCTCCTCCTAAGTAGAGGGGCATCCAGTGCAGCGTTGATTTCTAATCGGAAAAGTCGCGGTGAACCGCGCCAAGCCGCCCGGCCAATCCGCGCCGGCCGAGCTCCTTTTGCATCGGCCACGTCGCGAAAAAGATATCCGACCAATCCCACCGCGATCCCCGGCCGCTGTTGCACCCGCGGCATTTGCATGTGCCGAACCAACGGCCGCCTGTTTATCCGCGCGATGCTCTCGCCGCGACATTGCAAAATACGCGGCCGACGCGACGTGCCTGACGATCCTTGCTTCTTCCAGGCTCTAACACAGGGGAATTGATGGATCTTCTCCTCTCCTGGTTAAACTGGGCCCTGTTACGTGCATTCGTTCTTTTCCACCACTTCCTTGATACGTCATGCTTGTATCGAGGATTCTTAGTCCTGTTTTTAGTTACATCTCTGCTATAGTTCGTCACGATATGCGATTTTTACTATTCTCTGGTGGATATAGGGAAGTTATCAAAGTTTGAGTAGTCTTGGCAGCTGCCAGGGATCTTTAACGTTTCTTCGAAGACTATTCTATTCTTAAGAGAATCTTCTATATAATGCGCATTGCGCAGTTGCGTCTCAGTGTCCTTGTTCTGCTTAAGAAAGAACGCATTTCCTTTGCAGACAGAATTCTAGCGCAGGGTGCGAACGACTGGACGTTGCTGCAAGTTTGTTCCCTGCCCCCGTCTCGTCAGCGAGCTGACACCAAGGAGATCGCGTATGATATGCGCCGAAGTAACAATTAAGAGATCGTGGTATGGTCCATAGAGATCGTCTAGATAGGCTCGTGGGAAACACTGCAGCGGTGCCAAGAGCGTAGCGCAGGCACGGCTGGAACCGTTGTACGTCGTTAAAGACGCGTCATTAAGGTTAAACGCTCTGGAGAGCAGCCAGCCGATGTCCGTCGTTTTACACTCTTGCGCCCGGAGCGGCAGAAGATCCGTATATTTCAAGTAAATAACGAATTAATGCGAGATGCAGCCACGTGACCGACGCCGACGGCCCGACGTCTCCGTGGAACGTGAACGCCTGACTCGTACCGTTCCAGGTTAACACCTTCCGGCGATTTTCTACCAGGATCATCATTTGCTCGTTGTCAGATCGTCCCTCCATCACCTGGCATATCTAGGCCCCGTGTTCTCTGATTTCTCGCTTTAATTTTCCATTCGGTTTTCTGTCCTAGCCGCGTGGCCAGAGAATTGCACACGATCGGCTTTGGTTGATTCACTTAATTCCCTTTTAAGAGCCCCTGCCTCTATTTCCCAGACTTTAACCGGAGCCTGTGCAAGCTGGGCTTCGATTTGTCACTAAGGTATCCGGGCTCGGAAGGTTGGATGATTAACTCGGATTGATCTCGAACGGCACGGTACGTTCGACGGAATGCTTTCAGATCGGGCATGTCATCTATGTCTGTCCATTGATTCCTGTCAGAGGAGGAAGACAAGCCAACTCTTCTTCTCCTGGCGAGCAAGTCACTCACATAAATTCCTCAAGAGTCCTTATGCCGAGGTCTCGATACCTTAGAGAGCAATAGTAATCAAACTCGCATTCATACGGTTCTTTATTTGGAATCGTGTACAGGATACGTTACGTACACTTTGACAGTCCTTTACGTAACGTCTCGGCTACGTTCACTTCCTAATTCCTGCCGTATCCTGCTGCTAGCTAAAAAGTGTGATGCAAAGACGAGCGGGCGCAGCTCTTATCAGTAAATTATTCAAATGTAAGTATCCGTTGTTCGGTGTACCGATAGTTCGCAAAGTTCAACAGCAAGGGTACGGGATGAAAGACAGTTCAATCATCTCCTTCTTATCAAGCGATGCGAACACCCACGCTGAATAAGCTGTCAGCGACGCGCAGAGGTAACGCGTTGCGCAAAAGGGCTAATCCGAGGAGTTGCAGCCTCTGCTGCGTTTCGAGCCGAGGCTATCCTCGAGGCCAGGGTGTAGATCGTTCGATCACGATCGGCACATAATTACGAGAGGCGACGATACCTTCGCTCAAACGTATTACAAAGTCTCCCCGAGATTGCGTAGTCCCCGGAGTAAACGCAATAATAATTTAACTGACAGGCTATCGCGCAATCGTCCAACGGAGTATCATTTGTCGAAGCGAGCCGCGGCGATGGAAACGGGCGAGGGTGGGGACCACGGGGAAAGAGAAAGAAAAAGAGCAAGAGATCGGGAGGGAGAGAGGTGCCCGCGAAGCATTAATCTTTCCTCTCTTTCTGAAGTATCGCGATCGAAACGTTTCGGACGAATAGACAGGGGGTACACCATGACGGGAAATGTCGAGGTCCTCGACGGCTGGGAATGAGTTTGCCGGTTTCCTCCCACAAGCAGTCGGCCAGTCTGTGCTCCCCTTCCTCCCAGCCCCGTCCTCCCGCCTCTCTTTCCGTCCCTTTGGCCTGACAGGAGCTTACGACTATTGTTTTATCGGCGACGGACGATCCGTTGCCGCAATCTTGCCTGCCCTCCCTTCGCGTCACGATCTCGATCCCCGGCGGGGCGAGAAGCTTGCGAGAGAGTTTTCATTTCAACCACCGCCTCTAGCCCCGTCCCCCCTCAGGCTTCTTTCAGTGACTATTACTTCGCCAGACACGAACACCTTCAGCGGCGATTGATTCGAGTCGCGGGGCAGACTTTCGTGCTTCGAGCATCAGAGACGGCGAACCTTGACATCGCGAAGATCGATCGGATTACCGCTCGCGGGTAGAAAAAGTTTCTTCGAGCTCGCCAACTTACGATCAGTTTGTAACTTCAGCCTTTTTCCAGTCTTCCCTGTCCTTAGTTTCAATCTTCCTCAATGCTGTTCCAACACAAACGTTCCTTGTACGTGTGGTACTTGCTCTACCCATCACGGATCGATTAAGAAAAAAAGAACAGAGCGAAGATTTTCCTCGGCAAGCAACGTATCGCGTCGCGAAGGTAGCCACGCTGAAAAGTGGAATAATCCTTTTACAGCGGCCGTCGACTGATTAGATTGCCGCCGCGCCGCGTGAACACGGCATTCTCGGTTCACACGGGGGGATAATGTCCTCGGGACGCCCGGCGATCGTTGGAAATCCGTTGTTTCGCCGGCGAGGCGCGATTGCCGCGCTATGATTCGGAAAATTAGCGAGCGGCAAGCGGCGAGCGAGGTGTATAATCGACGGCTGGATCGTCCGTGATCGCTGTCAGTCGTGATAGAGACCCAGCTGTGACATTTGTCCGCGGAGCGATTCTAATGGGGCTGGCAGCGTTTGACGAGGCGAGGCGCGCCGGGAGGCGGCGCGGTGATAAGACGGCAGATAAGGTGGCCGAGGGACGGGTACCTCGAGGCGAGCCTGCACGAGCGGCGTGCAGGCCCAGGTATCATCGTGAATAGGGAGCAATCAGATATCATTAGCGTTTTTACGGGCCGTCACTCGCGGAGGTTCCCCAAGGCCGTTGCAACGTTCCCACGGTTGCAGGTGAACCGATCCCTTTCCTGCAATTAATAATTTATCGCCCTTAATTCGATGCCATAAATGAACGAGGGAAAACGCTATTGTTGTGAGACTTTCCTCTGTCCTCGATGTGTGCACTATCTCGCGTTAGGCGTTGGCCGAAACGATTGCGAAATTTTGCGAGCGAGGCTCCCAGTGGCACGTATCTCAACGTGGGGCAGGATTTGGTGAAATTGATTTCCTGGATTACGAGATAACGGTCTGTTGTATTAATATGCACAAGGGATTGCATAGGCCATCAAATTTTACTTTGCCTGCAGAATAATTTATTCGCACTGCAGATTTTGTAAAATCTTTTACCGTGTCTAAGACTTCTGCTAGCATTTAGCTGGAATGCAGCAGGGGGGAACTTGTCAGAGGAGCAATTGTTGTCAACATCAGCTTCTAACCCCTCTTTACTGCCTGCAAAGCGCGTAAGCGTTATTTGTGGCTACCGGTTTACCATGTCATCGTCTTGGACAGCGGTTTTCTAAATATCGGTAAATAATGCGGCCTGTCCGACGGTGTCAATTACTCTGACGGCGCGTGCTGGTGTGGAAATTGCGTCGGACGTTGGTCATCTTCCTTACAAGCAGGCATGCCTGGTCGTTTTGCTGTCCGTCACTTAAAATGACGCCCTTGACGTTCAACTAGGCGCCCCTCTTCACCCAATAGACACGTAGGTACTCGAGTCCAATATGGCGTTTCACCAAAGCTAATTCTGGGTGAGAAAGGTGATACACTGGTCGACCATGTTAATTTATGCGACAGGGAAGCGAGGATTAAGTCGTGAACACGACGTGGGAAATATTAACTGTCTAATATGAGAAACATATCTGACAAATTCTTCGTCCGTGCTTCTACCTAACTCTCAATCTCTCTCCTCTATAAACGTTCCTCCGGTTACCAAAACGAAATCCCATCAGACCCGAGCACCCCATCGAAACTCCCCGAGACCTCGCCACCTTATCGAGGTGCCTGCAGTCCTGCCGCACGGCTGTACACGTCGTAACGAGTTATCAAATGAGATTCCGATGTTTCGTCCCGGTCGTAGGGTATCGCGTTTAACGGCAATAAGGAGGAAATCTCTGCTGGAGCGAGTCACGACACGCGGGTCGACCTCGGTGTGCCCTACGAAACCAGATAGAGAAAAATCCTCTCGACCGAGGATGGGTGGGGAGGGCAAAGACGACGTATCGGAAGAGGCGACACGGGAGAGGAGCGACGGAGAGGAAAATGGAGGCTGACGCAGGGGGTAGGATGAAGAGAGGCAGGATGAGAGACATGGGGGTAAGGAGGAGGATCGCGGACGGAGCCGTTTTCTCTAATTCTCCATGATTGATGGCGATTGGGGAATTTTTTTTATTTGCTCAGGTAGGAAGAGCCGAGTGGCAGGTGATTACTGTTGGCTAGGCAGGTTGCAAAGCAGCTTACGAAGCCGGGCTCGCGGGTAACAGTCGAGAGAGTACCTACCTCTCGTCTTTGGTCGCGGAGTACATACGTACGCGTCGCACGGACGACGTAACGACTGGCGATCGTTAGCGGCCGAGAAAGAAAGAGGCGGAGGCGAGCGAAGCCGAGGAATCGCGGTAGGGTAGAGGGATGTCCGAGGAAGAAGATATTCGATAATGGCGGACGGTTGCGTAAAACATCCTCCTGATGACTCGTCGCGGCTCGCATGAGAACCGCGATTGAGTTGTCGATGTGGAAACGAATAAGCCCCTGGAACAGGGGGAGCAGGAAGTCCCGGGGGCTGCGGGCGAGCGAGAGGGAACGAGGAAGAGGGTACGCGCGGGTAATCGTCGTTTAATTTCACGCACGAACCGCGTCTTTCATTAGAACGTAATTCACGGGCCGCTTCCACCGTGCATGCTCGACTAATGTACGCGGCTAAGATTAGTAAGTGGAATCGTGTGTTCGATTTCTCGCGGGGATGATACCACGGTGGGTGATCCAGCTTCATTTCTTGGAAATCATTTGCAAAGACTCGGAGTCTGTCGATACTCGTAGAGCCACTGCCACGGTAATATAAAGTTGCGAAAGGGAAAATCGCGTACCAAGGAGCAGTCGCCCGAATTTCCTCGTCACCGTCTAGCCCAGTCGGTCGTTACTGAAGCAATATATCTATCTGCCTGAGCTACAAAACTGCTAGCCTCTGCCGCAAGTGCGCTGGCCCCTCTGCTTTATTTCGCCCGTCCGTGCACGTGAAATCGCTCTTAATTGCGCTGATATACGATTCGCCGTAGACTTCGGGCGGTATTTCACCGCCGCCGTTAACGTTACGCAGGCCCTGTTGCAACGCGGGATCGTAAATTACCTTTAATCCGTCGTAGGAGGGCCCTGCTTCCATCAGGAGTATGTAGAAATTTCGCGGCACAGTGCGGCGTCTCTTCGCGCCTGCGGGCCCAAATTCTAATTAGACGGGATTACGCAAAGAGATCGATAATTTCTACTTCGCGTCGTTGGACGTTGCACGCCTCGAAACTTCGCCGCGGATCCTCATCGCCTGTAAGAATCGATCTGTGCAGAGGCGTGACTGCCTCGAAGGATCGCGTGCCACAGTGTCGGGGAACTAAACACCGCCAGCTCGCTTAATCGGCCGGCACTAAATTGGTGTTCAACCGTTAATTGAGACTATCCATTAAAATGGTAATCCGCGCGGCGTTGACGCGCCGCTTAATTAATGTCAACTGGCTGGGACCGAAGCTTATGCACGCTGGATGCCATCGCCCGAACCACCTCTTTGTGCCATCGATCACTCGATACCGACGAATCAATAACACAGCGGATGTGTGTCCCACAACAATTAACACTTGGATAACTGCTCCGGGTGACTGCACTTTATTGGCGCGCGAAGCTCGCGGACTACAATTGATTTACGAGCGACTTGGGCCGAGGTGGAGCTTGACGTGGAGCTGAACTTTAAATGCTCATTCAACTGGCAATTAACACTGAAATTGAATTAATAGCGCGCTGATTGAAGGAAGCTAAATAAATGCAAGGGGCCTCGGGGCATTTCGTGCCAGGTCAGTTGATGCGAGTGCCAGGTTAACGCGGCGCATATTGGGAAGTGGCTGCATTTAACTCGTTGGAATCGGTATGGTACGATCAGCAGCGACGAGGATATTGATCGCGGTGCTTGTCTTTAAATATCGCAATTGTTCATTTATGGCATTATATAGCTGGAAGCGACGTTCAGTGGACGGCTCGCCTCGGGGAGCGAGAATACATTCATACGGGCTGCGGTACGCGGACTCGCCGCTAGATTTACGACGGGCTCCCTCGTACCGACTAATTATTTATAACAGTTATTATTGTAACGCGAGCTGTTATTATTGGGACCGCTTCCGAGCGTACCGGATAATTGTTGGAGCTGAACGCCGCGGATAATTAAAGGCAGACGAGGCTCTCTTATGACACTAGGCATTTTCTATCTTAATTGACGTGATATACGAGCCACGTGTTTCGTGTACAGACGTATGTATATCGACGTATATCAGGCGTATTATTAATATCGTTGGTGAGTGACGTAGGTCGTTACGAGGCCCTTGCGATTTGTGCTTGGTGCTTCGACGATTGAATTTTCCGTCGTCTCTCTTTTCGAACCGCTTTGCGCGGAAGGGAGGGGGGGAGAGGATGTACGAGCGCGAGCTATGTAATTATGTAATAACCACGGTTATAGTAGGATGTCATAACCTTTCGGTATTATTGCTGCATGCTTCTCGCGGGCTAAATCTCGGCGTGTATTCATCGCTAACACGCTGGAACATTTCAATCGGCACTGCTCATAAATTCTGATAGCCTTCTCGTCTGAATGCGTCGCCGCACGCACTCTCCCTCTCACACCTCTCTCACCCTCCTCTCCGTATGTGTTATTGATTTATTTGAGAAAAAATCGTACCGCGGCTAATTAGAATTTTCCTCGCATGCCCGTCACGCTGCGCCCAGGGGACGAGATACGATCAACGGTACCCCGCAATCGGTGTCGATAACTTCATTGTCGATGGACTCGCGCGATTACACGTCACTTGGAAAGCACACGGTAAAGGATGACGAATATTGATGCCTCGTCGAGCCTCTCGGTCCACATTTGCGCTAAGATTCTTGGATTCGAGGACGCGGGCTGTGCAAAAGTGATTTCGTTCCCCACCGGGAATGCTTTACGGAACTTTGGGAGGTACAGTTTGTTAATTGACCATAATTTGTTTAACACACTATCGTTGAAAATCCGAGAATTTTCTGGAAGTAGATCCAGAACACGAGCTTCCGGTGCTAACGCCCAGACGTCTGATCAATTTCGCGATAAATCACTGACTCTCTACTTGCACTAGATACGCGCGAACAGAAATTGCACGCAAGCGAATAATTCTCGTGGAGATCATATTAAAACTGGGACTGCATAGAGCGTGGCTATAGGAGCGTAGAAATGAGCAGGATTTGCAGTGAAATAAAGGGGAGGAATAGATTTAGCGATCAGTTAGCGGGGAGTTCTTAGAATGCAACGGATTCCTCGATGTCCCCGCAATTATGCGGTAATTAAAGCCAGCCAATCGCAGAAATAAGCTGCGCGAGTTCGCGGGGCGTGAACCGGTAATTGCGGTACCGCTCGCCAGGGCCGCGTAAAAATCGCGTAGACAATGGGCACGAGTTAGCCCGTAGATCTTAACTCGCGTGCACAATCGCGCAAACGGAGCCGCGAATGAATAGGATTAGCGTCGTGCCGCGTAATACGACAGTAAGTACAAGGATTATCAAGGGAAAAATGCATTAATGCGAACTGACGTATAAACAGATAATTTCCAGCGCTAAGCGCACGGAGACTTCGGGTTTGTTCGTAACGGTCGCGTGTAATCGTGCATCCTGTTAATTGAGATAAAAGTTTACTGAAACACGCGCGTCTCTTCGATCTTCTAACAGCAGTACCATTAGTTTCAGCGATAATATTACTAAGTAGGTACTTTGAAATTCAAATATGAAAAATGTGTATGTTGAAGAGTTATTCAGTTATTTTTTACTGAAAGATCTGTAATAGGGAGAAGGGAATGTCTGTTATTCTACATTGAAATCTTCCATTCCTATTTCTACTCCACACAGCTGTTTAGTAAAGACCTGAGATAATTTCTCGAGCAGATAGTAATTCGAAGTAACACGATGCTTTTCGCGGCTGCAATTGCGAAGGGAGACGGTTCTCGAAGTAATTGCAGAGTGCCACGATCCGCAGTTCGCAATCGTCGATTCTCCCTTTCGACCTTTTTCCTCCGCCGGTTACGGTTCCCTGTCGCGTAAACGTCCGCGCGATTATTTACAGACTCATTCGTTCGTATACATTTTCGCCGTGGGTACCGATCGCGATGGCCGCCTCGAAGGCAGCGGCTAAACTCGTTGCGGGAGCCTAGGGGAGAATAAAACTTTGAATGAGGTAGCAGTGGCTGCGATGGCGACTCCAAACAGCGCCGTTTCTTGCACGTAACACAGTGGCGCGGCGTTAATTAGTACCCTTAGGAAAATTCTCCTTGGACCGAGCGTGCGGTTCCATGTTCATTATACATTTAATGCGAACCTGCCCGTTCGAGGCTTTCTTTCCCAGCAAATTGTTCTACGCCGGTAAATGACTTTATACCTGATTAAAATGCAGGTGTAACTCCCTCGAGTTCCTTCTCTGTTACCCCGCTCGCTTCCTACCCTCTCAAGCCTATAATCCTTTCGACTTTACTGTCTGCGTGGCTGACACGTCTTATCACTTTTCCACAGATCAAACAGAGTTCCAGAATCCTCGCCAGAATCCATCGATTCCTCAACACCCTAGCCCTCCGAATAGCAAAGTTTTCCAACGACACTTGGCCCTGAGGGTCCCCAACGCGCATCAGGCGCGAAAACGTGGAGGACCCGAGGTTCGTCGCGTCGTGCAGCAGCCGTGTACCAGCCGATCGCTGATATCTCAAATAGACACGTTAACGTAGGCACTGCTATGAGCCTAAGGGCTTCCACGGGGATTGCTATATGCGGCTGACGTTCCAGGTAGCTTGTAGGTACCCTGTAAAGCCACGCTCGGACGTGTCCCCCGCCGCCCTCCTCTAGTCAGTGTGCTCTACGACCGGCCGCCTGTACTCTCGGTGGTTGTGAGCCTGCAACGTGCTGCTAGCCGACCTACCGTTAGCCGGTTAACGAGCTACCACCGCTACATACACCGGCCACACGGTATATACCCATTGCGCATGCACGAAATGTAAACGTGGGAACCGGAATTGGTGAGCTGGGGGACCGTCGAGAGACCGGCCGCGCGCATCCTCGGGTGAGAAAGGACGAGACGATGAGGTGGTTGGTCTAACGATGGGACGTCTGCCGTGGCTCGATCCTGGACTTGGTCGGATCAGTTCCACCCTTGTTGGGTTCTCCTGTTTGTCCTCGTTTTTCGCTTCAGGGAGATCGAAGTGCGCGGGACTGTTGCAGGCGGAGAATATCCTGCGAGGCATTTTCTATGATTTTTTTAAATGTGAGGACAAGTGTTGTATTGATGTTAGGTCTGTGTAAAAGTTCCTTTGCTTTATCGATTACATGATTTTTTAATCGAGTATTTTCCTTGGCTATCTATGATCTTTTACCACTTATGGTAAAAGTACAAGTAGGTTTAGTAAAAAAAGACATTTCTGTAGGGTAAACCAACCAGTAATTGACCGCATACCAGTGAATGACCATTAGGCAAAGAGATGTCAATTATAAATTTAAAAATATATGTTTATAAATGGAGTGTAATTGCACTTTTAATATCCCATATTTTTAGTTACAAGTATTAAGCAAACATTAATAAATATAATTCTTATTAAAAGTATGCGGTCATTTACTGGGTTTCTACACGTTTTGTATTTTATAATTGTTTTTTTTTTTAAATTACGATAAGAATAAGTAATTATTTTTATAGAAATTTCAAGAAAAATAAATTTAATTGCAATTTCAACAGTTGTTTTGTTGTTATACATAAATATATTCAAGAATTAATCTCAAAGGCCATAAATTCAACAATTCGGTAATTCACTGGTTGGTTTACCCTACGTCTAACACCATCTTTTGATAAACAGAACGTTTTAACTTTGACACGTATTAACTCTCCGTTGCCAAAGCAACTTTTTTCGAACACAGTTGTCACCCTGGGTCGATTCGACCCAAGCCAATTTTCAATGAGCTGTTGTTTAAAATCTATCTGTTAAATTAAGTCGCAAAAATTCTGAGATGAAGTTTGAACACTGTAGAATATATGTTTATCGTTAAAAATTAACATTTATCATTTCAATGATGCCTCACAGATATTTTACCTCAAAGTCTGATTGTGGGGCATTTTGTCCCAGTGTGTATAAATATATTTTAAAAGTGTGAGGATTGAATGACTGAGTCGTGACTGTATAGACACGTGGAAGTATCGCGAATATGGAGTAGCATTGTGTTACGCCGGAACAGGCGGATGAAATACTTTTATAAAGATGCGTAAGCGCAGATTTCTCGCCTTCTGGATCACGATCGCGCTATCTTATTTTCCGACGCACGGTTTCCCATGATCTCTGATAAATTCGTTACCATACCTCTCCGTACACTTATGCGCGACTATTTGCATGGACCCCGAAGTGCAGTTATCATGCATGCGCCGAGCGTAAACGTGGGAACAGCAGGTTCACAGCCAGTAATTTAAAGATAAACTTCTCGAACAAGAGAGGATTCGTATCCTCGAATACGCCAAACGGCAATTTCCCATAAATTGCAGACCAAACGAATTCGAGATACAGTAGGTAGAAATACAGGAAGAAAGAAGCTGAATCGTGGGCTCGCATTGGGCCATGATTCCAGCCTAGACGATCAATCATAATTAATTTATTCTCTATCCATAATAATTATTCTAACATTTGCACTCCTATTTTCTGTTTCAGGTGAGTTCTCTGAAAGCAACTTTAATGATAAGCGCACTTTCGGGACATTCGGTGGTAAGTGTTCAGAAATCTTAAGATATATCCAGCAGGCAAATTATTCGCGGTAATTTTGGAAAACGATGAACGTGGAGGCGACAGATGAGAGATAAGGGGTGAACGCACCCCGTTACGTGATAAGAATATTGTCGCAGGCAGGAAGAGAGTTGCCCCGATCTATCTGATATCACAAAATGGTCTGCCGTTGGTCACGTGCACGCACATGAGCAATAATCCCCCAAATCTCAGGACTGGGCCCCTCGGTTGGGTCGCGATAACATCTGGCGACTCCGTGGGCACACATGCGATCCATGAAAAAGTTTGCTGGCCCTCGCTCCCAATTTCAAATTTCTTAGTAATCACCAATTTTCTATTGCCAAAATAGGAGAGCCGCCCACTTCTCCACCAGGATGATTCATGAGAAACGAGCAGCAATAATCTCGTTGGAAAGTTCGCGATGAAACGACACCGAGCAGAAGGGCAGAAATGATGCTTCACCTCGGCGCGAGGGAATCGTACGAAATTGCCTGAGAACGTGCAGTGCGATCCCTCGGATTTCGCCGTCGATCGTGAAATACCGTAAAAAACCTTAGGGGGGTCGTTAGGAGCAGTTTTCCAGGGTCAGGCCCAGAAGTGACATTTGAGTCCTTGTTAAGGATTGCCGCGGCGACCTCGTGTGTCGTCTATCGTCCCTCGATCTCGTTCTTTCCACCGGTTGCATCGGCTTCACCTGCAGGCGTCCCGCGAATCGCCTCGCTACGCGCCAATCTGTGCATCTCTGCTCGCCCCCGCGGATTAGCGAGCCACGATCCTCCGTTCCAGCCTCTGTTTTCTCCACCATGGCTCGTATATAAGCGCCGCTCGGCCCCTGTGTCCGATTCACGCTTTAATCAGATATCAGCTCTACTTATTCCCGCGGTTTCGGTGCGACGGAAATGATTGACTCGTCCACTGGAATTTCAATCGAATGTGTGCTCGTTTACGCCAGATCCTTATATCATATTTAATAAATTCAATTCTTGCCGCGTGTAGTTCGAGAAGGGAAAAATCGCATCGGCAGCGCAAGGTAGATGTAATTCTAAACAGATTTCTTTTTCTCCTCGATTTCCCCTTGTAAAACGTATTTTCTATGGGTGAATTTGGTGCGGCGGCGAGGGTAATATGTTCGCGGAGGGAAAGAACGCGATGTAGATAGTATCGGGTCGCAAGAATGCCCAAGGATGCTTCCAGAAAGCTGCCAGGCTACTTTCGTCCGGCCGAGCGTCGTTAATACTACGGTCACATCCGAACAATCGTGTCGATGATTATCGAGCGTAACAGGAAAACGCGTAGAATCGAAAACGAAGGAAGAAACCAGCGTCCATCGGCCGGCGTGCTCTTCCCGTTAACGTCATAATAATTCACCGGCCGGCAAAGAGTCGTCCCGGCGAGGTATATTTTTGCCCGGCGGGAAAGAAACCAGATGAATTCCGCGCGATTGGCAGCGTGGTCGTGGCGTACGCGAGATGCACCGCGGCTGTCGCGTACGTCCACGGTTATCTTACATCGGTAGGATCGATAGGATCGATGAAAGATCGCCTCCATGTCACCGATCGTCACTGGCTCCTGTCCCGACAACCTGTTCGATATAATTTCGCTATTTATAATAGGCAGCGTGCTGCCGCGATTAATATCTACCTTTCGTCGGCATTCCTACCTCGCGGGGACTGCTTGATGAATGTCAGATTCCGGGATCGAAGTAGAGACGTTTCGCCCGACGTCGCGATGGAAAATGCCACGCTAGTGTATTACTGGAATATCGATGCACGCTGTGCCTACTGAATTTCTGGCGAAGAATATGAATGGGGAGGAAGGAAGTTGTATCGCAAGAAGCGTACGTTATTCGCAAACGTACCCCTGTTGGGCTGAACGTAAGACCAAGTGTAGTCTGGCTCAAGGCATAAATTGCAGGGGGTTTACATACACTAAACTGAACTAATTTAAGCCTCGAATTACCCGAGTACTTAGGAGCAGGGGACACTACATCTGCGCATAGAACACGAGCACTCGGGGAGCCACGTTTTCTCTCTGAAATCACCATCGTAAAACAAACGAACATCGCTGTGAAATAGCAGTACAAGGAAAAAGTGGCCGCGCCGGCAGTATTTCGTAGGCAAACCAATAATTACTCGACGAAACTCGCGACAAGAAACGACGCGTAACGAAAGCCACGGGCCGCGATCGTGCGTCTGATCTCGTAGTCGATAGTCCTTTACTACTTAATCCCCCCGTCGCCATTTATCCCCGGCCGGGGAAAGGGCCCAGGCGGTGAATTTATAGGAACACGCGGAGAGGCTCGCGACCTTCGACCCGCCGCGTCACTAAACCTCGCGAAACGCGCAATCGCATTTCCCGGTAATCGAATGTACCACAGCGCGGGGATGCATATTATTCGTCACTGTCCGATACTTAATGAAATTCTCGGTTACACGCTTAATGAGATGCTAGCCTACAGCGGGATTGCTCGAACCACAAAATCAAATGAGCGTGGGTACTCGGAGAAACGCCGCGGATAATTGCAACACGAATATGCCGTCGTCGAGTGAGTGTTGCCCTTGTAAATATAAACGAGGAGCGAATGAACTTGGCTACCAATCCTATTCAATATTCCCTTCCCAGCTGATCCATCGTTAAGCGCGTAAGTGCATACAGGATACATGCACTTCTTTTATCAACAGCCTCCCTCTCCAACGACCGTTTCACTCGAGGGAATTACGAACATCGTCGTCCCGTCGGAAACAAGAGCGAAGCCACGAAATTTATCCCCCCGGTGGTAAATAACGATCAGCGATCGGCCTGGGATCCGTTCGATGCATCGATAGCGAGAACCCCGGCCCTGGATCGTTAGCCTTAACTCGGCTGCAGCCGGCGCGGCGATTGGCGGAAGATCTACGGGCAACAAATGAATAACAAGCCTTAAGACGAGGAGGAAGAAGAAGTGGAAGAATCCCCGTGTAAGACTTATCGATAGCGAGAGAAGCGCGATCGAGAGCCGAGGGGGATCGCGTCTGGCTGATATCGGGAGGTGGTATCGGCAGCCACGGGACCATATGCACCCGAGGAATAACGGTCAAGATCAACCTACTAGGCTCGCTCTCGTCGAGGTTCGAGGGTTCGGGTTCGATTCCGCGATACTGACAAACATATTGCCTTATAGCGGCCGGAACAAATGGCAATATATTGCGCGGTTCGCGCGAGCAGGGATCCCTTCGGTAGGTCCGTTCCCATAACAGATAGAGGAGGAAGAGGCAGAAGAAGCGGGCGTAGAAGAAGAAGAAGCGACACGGGGCAGCGCTGAACCGAGGCTCCACTCTCCCACGCGGTGGCTCTCGTATGCTCGTTCCGGTATGGCGTTCGATAGATCGACCTGCTCGTGGGTCGGTTTGTTTGATGCCCCGTTGCGGCTATTATCGCGCGGCAGTTCCGCGGAACAGGTTTAAGGGAATATTTGATATCTGTACTTATGGCGTGGGTAAATAGTTTACCGATACGCTGCAGGTAGTGCTTCATGCCTCTAGGAAACCTGCACGTTTGATTCCAGTTCAGAACCCGTCTCCTTACATCCTAACGAATCTCTAGCATTCTAGACTTTACATCGTTTGCTGTCAGAAGCACCCTGCTAAAGGAAGAAATCAGTTACGGAACCTACACACCGCGAGGGAGCCAAGACGGTCGTGTAAAGAACCCTTGCCTGCAAACACGTGATAAGTAAGGAATATCACTGTTCCGCTGCATAGGCCTATCGCGCGCAGAGTAACTAGGCGGATCTGGCCTACCCAAATTCGCTGGCAGAACGGTAAAGAGAGGCGGCCGAACAGATAGAGCGAAACGGAGGCTCGTTCGAAGGGATATCGGTGCAGTATAGACGGCTGGAGAGGATTTATGGAGGGCAGATGGTGCGGCTACTGAAGTAGCCGATCGTAGGGAAGCCTCCGGCCGATCGACGAAGGACGGTAGGCGAGCAAAAGGGTTGTGGTGAGGAGGAAGAGGCTGGCTGAGAGAGAAAGAGAGACGGCGAGTGTGCAGGAAGATGTTATCTCTCCGCTGGGGCGGAACATCGAGGGTGGTGGCTGAGCGCGGTAGTTTATACTTACTCGCACTTACTTTACTAGCTGCTAGCCCGTACGAGATACGACGATACCATCTGACGTACGGGCCCCGGCCCGCGTTATAAAGACGTGACGATGCGCGATAACGAGGCATAAGAAACGACGGATTATTAATTTCGCGTTGCTGCCGCACGCGTGACGATAAACGGGCGTCTCTGTTCGCCGCCACTCTGACTGCTCATCGGTTGGTCCAAGTATTCAGACTGAATGGCAAATTGGGAACGGTGAGACTTGCTTTGGGTTTCTGTCAACTCGTTTGGAATCCAGAATCGAAGAACAGGAAGGTTGGAGATTGGAGAGTTTGTAGGGAACTTAGAATTGTTTCCTATTACTTGGGTTACGTACTTCTGACATGCTGCGTGCCTTTCTATTGTTTGAACATGTTTTATCTGTAAAAGGGCCAAGATCATGACTTTCTTATACAAAGTGCCTAGCTCCAGGTAACTGAGTTAGCGCGCTTAGCAAGGACCAAACGCATGTCTGTGTAAACGATCTGCATCTACTTCGCGATATCGCACGTGCGTCGAATACGCACTCGTTGGGCCAAACCGACGGAGTTTCGAAACTCGCGTTGTATTCGAATGCACATTCTTGCATAAAGGAACCTTCGCGCCGTGTGAATCTCGAAACACCCGGCGATGTGTCAGACATGACATCATTGAGCAATGGTAAGATTTCAAGCGCAGTTTTCTTCAGCTTGCTATCTTATACAGTACATTATTTTTCATTATCGGTGACTGAGAAGTCTGGCGACTGCTGTGATCGACTGTCGTGATTTTAAGTATTGATGTATTATCTCGGACGTAAGAATGGCGACTCGATCACACGTTTGTTGCTCGATAATGAACGTAGGTGTGCATTGCACCAATCTGCAGTCGTGAATAAAGTGTCGCCGGTGTCCACGAAACCGCGAATAAATCTTGTCTGACTCCTATCATCGCTTGCACAATGGGCAACGAATGGAACCACCGTAACTTTCCCATAAATCGAGTCACCCACGTGCGTTACTTAACTCATAACATTGTTGTCGCCGAAGGTTCTCGGTAAGGGTGAATTTTGATCAAGTTTCGCAATGGGCTGTACGCCGTGGTTCAATCAATCGAACAGTAAATTGAAAATGGTTTAACACCGGGAACATTCTAATTCGAATCTGAAGAAACATTCCAAATTTAGAACAGGACGAAGAATGGTTACTTTTTTCAGCAATTTACTTTCTTAATTCTCTTTGGAAACTCATAAGACTTTCCGCACAAAGGGTCTAGCCGGGAAAGCATAGGGAAAACGGCCCCTGCACCAATTTTAGTATTTATGTACACCAAATAATGCTCTTTGCCTAAAAAACTACTGAGAGAAATTTTAGATTTCTACCCCCTCTCAAACAAACCTAAACTTTCCCATTTTTTTCTCAACAACTACCTAAGATAGATATTTGAATGCTTCAAAATGCACTTAGTAGGTACTTTTTAGCTCTACTACATATATTTTTCTTTAATTGCGGATCAATCATTAAAGGTGGAAGTAAAGAAACTAATTAATTCTTTAATTCTTTTTTAAATCTTTTTTACTTGTTGAAAAAAAAATAGCAAAGTTTTAGGTTGTTATCCCCATATCACCCTAACGAGAAGGGGTAGAGATCTGAATTTTCTCTCAGTGCTTTTTTATGTAAAGAGCATTATTTGGTATACATAAATACTAAAATTGGTGATGGACTCGTTTTCCCTATACTTACCCGGCTAGACCCTTCCATACTTCGTAGCCATTAATCTCTGCAACGTATGTTTCACGGGAAGCATACATTCGCTTCACCAATCCCACATTCCTAACCAATGTTTTACACACGAAACCATAGTCGCTACCATTGCAGAACGCTTTTACCAAGCTCTGTACCGTAACACGTGCGTCCCTCGAATTCTCCCTCGCGACGGTTGAAAAAAACATAGTTAGAGCAGTCGATCGACTCGCAGAGATGCGATCTCTCAATTGCCCGATTTATCGCGGCTCTCGTGCGCGGGGACATTATTGCCGGCGGAGCGAACATAAACGCCTGTCGAGATACGCGAGCCCACCAGGTGTACGGCGGCCCGAAACGCGAGTAATAACACATTTAATGCTAATTATGCCCATTGCAGGCGGAAGCTATGCGCGACCATTGCGACATCCTCCGCGACCAATACCACTTAACTATATCGGACCGCGTCGGGCTCCCTCTCCTTTCAACCGGTTGCTCTCGTTTCACGAAATCGAGACTGTCCCGGACGGTTGTATAACAGGCCAACTCCGCTGCGGGTCGCTAAATAAACGAGCGGGCCCCGCGACGAAATGGAAAGCGCGTCGATCTAATGCGACGGAATGCGCGCGACGACGCGCGGTACCTCGCTGTGCATCGATAATAAGCCGGCGAAAAGTCGCGGCTTGCACTTTCGATTGCCTGCACCCGGAACGCCCGATCCTTCGCCATCGATCCCTCATTGTTCCAGGTTAGCCAGGATACGCGAGCAAGCGACAGCGGAAAAATAATGAATTATACGGGGGAGGCGAATGAACGAGTTCGATGGGTTGCACCGTGCACGCGCTGCACTTCGAGATTAATCTGTCACCGGTCCCGTTCGCTTCCTATCGATCCGTGGCCCGCGACCGGTTGATAGATCTACGTCGAGCCGCGCCTGATCTGTATGCTGATGTGACAACGGGTCGGAATGTGGTGAAAACGCAGGGAGTAGGTTGCTAGTTAAACAGATAGAGGACGGTAGAAGGTGGGGAAGGAAAGTGTTATCAGCGGTTCGTATTTCCTACTATGCGGTGTCACTCTTCGTCTGTGGAATTTTGAGGAATTAGCGTTGGGGATCGCACGCGGATGACCCCAGGCAGCCGCGTCAGCGCAGAAGGGACGACGACAGCGAGCCGTGCAAACGAGGCGTGGGACGTCACGTGTGGGTGACATACGTGCGAACCAGGACACGGGTCTGTGTCACCGGGTATTCAGATTGTCCTGTTACCAATAACGAGGACTCACGCTGAAAGCCAGAGCGATGTCATGCACGCGTGACAAATTACCGTCACCGACTCACTAATCCCGTTTCTCTACATCACTATTAGATCTCTGCCTCAGTCTTTCCAGGCGTTACACAATCATCCTGCTATCGTGTTAAATCGGTCATTGCGTTCTAAACTCTAATTGCTTTAAGAAACTATGTGTTTGTGAGGGGGAACAGAAATAGTTCGCTTATCTGTAAATTCAAGCGTTTGATCAACTTTTAACATTTTGGGAAGCGTTTAATCTGTGTTTAGGTATGTACTTGACTCTGGTCGCTAGTATCTCGTTTCCTTCTCCATTTGCAGAGTAATTATTAAACGGGTATCATGCTCCTCATACTTTTTTCAATGCTGCCACTTATTTGTCCTCCCACTTTCCTCCACTCTCAATATTTCTTCAACCATGATTTTACACATGCCAGACGCTCAACACTGCGATACTTGCTACTATCGCGTGAAATTCATTCCTTCCAGCACGATCGCGCAGTCGGGAATCCTTTGAAGCCGTCAAACAGTTCGATCGGCTGTTGCCTTGTCATCTCCGACCGAACCTGGCACGCCCGTTTACGAGAAAAACGTTTACGCGGCCGGTGTCCCATGCGCCGGAGAGCGGAGCGATTAGAAAAAAAAAAAAGAAGTGGAGCAAATTGCGCGGCGCAAAGCGCACAATGACACACCTTGCGCCGATAAAACTCGTTGCGCCGACGATAATGCGTGCCGACAAGGGGGACGTCGGGACGTGGTGCCGAGCCCTTACCAGGCATTCATAAATAAATTTTAATGAACTGCCCTCGAAACGAGCGTACACGTACGCGCGCGTAGTCTTTTGTCCCGCGACTGTATGCAACGCCATGAATTACGCGGCTGAATTCGTTGAACAGGCACTGTAATATAGAAACGATCGCCTCGCCGAGTAATGAAATGGAGTAATGTTGCTTTTGCCAGCAAGTCTTCAGCCAGCGAAGAAGCGAGAGACTTTTAATTCGATACTTGTACATCGCACAGCTTGAAACGGCTGCACAGACCCGATCGGTATTCCACCATCGTTCGGTAAGATAAACCAGGTGTTCGAGCCGGGAATTTTGCAAAGATCCCGTGGCAGAGGTACCAGATTATATTTTCTACTTCGTCTGATGAATCGTGGCGTTTAATTCCAGCGCGTGTGTGAGCCGTAAACGAGCCTGACGCATTCGCCTTGACCTCGACATAAGATATTATGCCTATCTATGGTCGTGCAGCGACTCGCCACGAAACGAAGCTTTGATTTATACGAAAGTCGTGGTCGTGTAGATGCTAGGCTCCTTGTGTATACAGGATCCTACTGAAAAAAACCCGATGATTTTTATCGCGTCTATTTATTGGTAGGAAAATTACTGGCACGCTTGATCATGCTTCTATACATCCACTCCGTCAGCCATCTCATTTCCTTTTCGCATCTTCTCAGAATCGTAAGATACCTACTAAAAGCTGGGTAATTCAATTATAGATGATTGAGAAAAATTTCATCTATCTTTAATAATAAAAATTAAATACTTCTACTATGTACTGGGTGTCTAATCAATATTCACAACGGCACCACTGCCTACTTGCTATTCCTGGAGGTTCTTTGCGCTAGGTTTAATATCCCAACTATCAAAGATATTTCTGTACAGCCTCAATTTCGAGGACCATCCTTCCCTTCCGTCAAGCATACACCCACGTATGCACTTGCACAATGCACTTGCAATTTCCAGGAATCACAGCTGCTAACGATTCGAGTGAATGTTCTTGAAAAGCGTGTCTAGTCCTAACTCCTAACACAGTTACAATGGATAAGTCGCTGCAAGCCAATCTTCAACGTCCCACGGTCTGATTGTTTAATTTTCGCGAGTCACTGCATCGCGACACGCCATCCACGTAGCAGTAACGAGGCTGCCGCGCATTTTTTTTTTTTGCACGTGGAAATTCATTGAAGCCCCGAGGTGCGACTCGGAGCGTCCGAGATCCCGATGTTTCTCGGTCGGATATGGAAAGGCGCGGTGTTCCGCGTGTCCGTCCCGGGACACGAAACAGCTCACGGAGTAATTAACGAGACACCGACGGCTACACACACCGGCAAACGATAATATCTCGTTCGCACCACGTTTGGACTTAATCGTGGCGGTAACATCGCGCGCGTGGCATTCGTGTATGTCGCGCGAATCCCAGCCGACTTCAAAGTGCATCGCCGATGAGGCTGGCCCAACGTGGACGCGTGCCATGTTCGAAACTCAGCTCCCAAATGTGTTACGCGATGACAGTTGCCTGAGAAGGAAGATGCACGGGCCTTTCATGACGAATGTTTCCACAGGACGTGTCTTTTGATGTAATTATCCTGCTCTTTCTGAAATCCCAACAGCAACAGAAGTATCTACAGTGGGAAAGGGTCATTCTGTACGGAAAGATGACAGGACCAATCATACTTGCAGAATTGGGCGTTATTCGAATAATCTTCGAACAAAAGTTTCGAATAAAATTAAATTATTCGAGAATAACGAATAAATGTTTATTCGAATGATCTCGAATAAGAATTGCGAATAAAATGAAGTTATTCGAGAATAAAGAATAATTTTTTATTCGAATAAACTTTTATTACGGATTTTTTATTTAGATAATGTCCAACTTTGCAATTGGAGCAGAAAAATGGCGAAAGGAAAGCGGAAGTGTTGATTTACCGGCGTAAATCCAGCAAGGACAGGGGAACGCGAGTGCTGGCCACGTATTTAGAGACACAGGCGGCGATATACATTCGAGATTCCCTCGGCGCGATTCCTCCGGCGAGGCGTTCGCACGAGTGAGTCGTAAAACTTTCTCACCGCGGTGCGCGCAAAGTGAGGCGGCTCTCAAGGATCTGGCTGGCGAGAGAGCAGGATGGATCGGCCCGTGCGTGACCAGGGGGAAGAGAGAGGCGAGGGGCGTAGACGGGCCGTCAGCAGGATGCAGCAGGATCCGCGCGATGCACCGCGAGCGATCCAGGAGCGTCGTCCTGCGGCGCGCTCGAGATATTTAGCGGCGATCGGAAACAACAACCTGCCGTCTAATCACCGATCGACTACCGCGGCGGTCTCTCGAACCCCTGCTGCGAGCGTGTGAGAGTGCACCCAAGGCTCAGACTGAATCACGCTAACTAGTAGCCGGACCGATCGGACCTCAAGACCACACAACGGTCCCGTCTTCTCCAGAGTGGCTTGACTTGCGAGGGAACCCTAGCGTGTCTCGTCACATGCAGACTTTTTCAAAGAAATCCGGAGGACTTGGTGTCCCACGATTATGGTGGGTACTGAGAGTCGAGTGTTTGCTGATGACAGTTGTCTAGGATGATGGATAGGCTTATGTTAAATTAAATTGTTTCAACATTAGTTACAAGGCGAGACTTACGCCCATGATTGATTCCAGCACTACCATCGTATTCATAGCCAGATTGTATCGTAAATCCCTTACGAGCGCGAGGTGATCGGCCAGGAAATTTACGCGGTTGTAAAACGTCTGTACAAGAGTAAACATCCGGTGCCCATTTTCTTTGATCACTTCTTCGAATGCGCGCTATAGGTATAATTGCACACGTGACCGTGTCGCGAGTCCACCATCGAAGTACTATAAACTTTCATGAGTAAGTACCGATTCGAGGCGGGAGAAAGACGATTTCATACGTTGATTCGAGCTCCACTTAAAGTCAAAGCGTTTTTAATAATAACTGCAAAGACTAATAACTGTCTCTGTTATTACAGACGTCGCGGTGACACCAGTGTATAATTTCTCAGCATTTATCTAACGAATTAGAAATTAATTCCTGTCCAGCCGAGGCGAAACGTCGCTACTATTCTTGAATAGAGGTAAATTAAAAGGCAGTCGAGGATCAGAAAAATTGATTTAATAACTACACTCGTTATTAGAACACTCCTGCTCTTACATTCCACGTACCAATGTTTATGACACGTAATACGAACATAAGCTCACAGAAACGCACCAGTAGTTTACCTGTACATCTACATCTGCGTTTTACCTTGCCCAAGGAGCCCTTGCTTTCAAGATTTGCCAACGAAAAGGAGGACCACAGCTCGTACATGTGGCAGATGTTTCCCCCGGCACGCTCTGCATAATTAACCAGCTGATCTTATGAATAATTAATTACGAGCGATTGCGGGTATTATTACGCGGTGTAAATTACCCTGGCCGCGTAATTAGCAGGTGCTTAAATCATGCGGGCGCGAGGCTCGCTAGAGCGAAAGAGTTTCGCGCCGCCGCCGTGATTTATTTACGACGTTGATTTGCATGCCACCCCGACGCGCTCTTCCAATCCTCGGGATTTTATTGTACCGTGCAAGTGTCGGGGAAGTAATGACGTTGTCCTCGGCTCTGCCTTTCGACGTTGATAGTATAGTTACGGATGTAATCACGTGTAGATAGGAGTAAAACTTTGTATGCGTCTCAATGATCCTTTCTTCTCTAAATAATTTTTTTTCAATTCTAAGTAAAAGTCCCGTGATAATTGAAAATTCTAAGATATAAAGGGGTCAGTATTATATACCTCTGGTTTATGAAAAGGAAGTTTCAAAAGTGATTATTATACAACAGAATAGAGACAGTAGCGCCAGAGCATGTATAAAGATATTATACAAAGAAGAGCGCATTCGACAATCGATTTACGCTGAAAGTGGCTCGATCCAACTCGGTATCGGCGCAGCGAAATTTATAGAACGTTAGGGTGCAAGAATCGTGCCGGAAGAGGACGCGCCATCGTGCGCGACAACAATACGGCTTATCACTTACGCATCGCGTATCTCGGCGAACAGATATCTGGCCGCGTTCGCGGACCTTCTTCCACGATACATCGGACGTCTCCGCTTGTTATCGAAAGATTGTCACGCCGGTAGATCGGTATCGCCCGTCGTACTTTACAGCGGACGCTGGTTCGCCGCTGCACCTGCAACTTCGCGCTGGCTGCCGAGGGAAACTCGCGTTAAATCGACGCTGTAAATCGAGGGTGTTTCGATGCCTCGCCGTTTTCTGTTGGCCACGACTTAATAGGGAAATAAAGCAGGCGCGAAGAACGGTCGGAGGGGTCCGACCCGTCGCGGCAGCAAGTGGAATATGACGTCGTTAAGTCAGACACGTTTCGGTAGCTGTAATGTATCGAGACGCGTCGGTGGCAAAGACATTGTATCCAATCGAGTGTACAGGGTGCCCCAGAATTGAGGGACAATCCGAAGCATACAATGTCCTGATGCAAGAAGACATCGAAAAGTCCTTTACCGTTTTGGGATCCGGAAGTTCCATTGTAAATATTCAACTCTTAATATCTCGAGAACGAAGCCTCCGACCCCAAAACGGTAAAGGACTTTTCGGTGTCTTCTTCCGTCAGGATATTGCTTGTTCCAGATTCTCCCTCAATTCTGGAACACCCTGTATAATAGAAACGGAATTGTGTGGTCTTCTGCGTCTGATAACATCGAGTTCACTGCGTTCTAAAAGAACTATTGATTTATAATCTGTAAAAGCTTGAACCCTGCTATATAGGATCTTCATCGAGCGTGGGAGTCTCTCTGTCTAGCGTCGATTGCCGTATATCACAAGGATAACCGTGACTGATTTCACGATTACCCAATCTGATCTTATACACAGATAAAAAGCAGAAACAATGAAAAAAGCCGATTTTTCCTCTACCCGAGCCAGCAAGAGCGTTTAACTAGGAGGAGAGAAAAAAAAATATCGAACCGCCTGGCATCAGTAGAGGGGGGACGCGGCGGTGCGTTGCGTAACTTATTGTAATTGCTCATTGTACAGCAATTTACACGACTGTAGCAGCGCTGGGGCCCAATATCGTACCCTGTATCATAGCGCGGCTACAGCATCGGGCCCGCGACGGAGCTTACCTTGGCGCGGTACATTCCCTTATCGGCAAATCGCCGGCTAATCATCATCAATCACTATCTGGTGTATCGACTGCGTGCGCTCACATGCGTCTCTCTCTCGTGGCTCTCGCGGGGCTACGCAAGTCCCCGTGGCCAGTTGTTTGCGCGCGATACACGATGGGAGGGGGCCCCCGAGTACTTTTACGTTCCCGAGGCCTGGCTAGCTGGCAGGGGCATTATCGCTTTTACTTGCATCGGGGTTAGCCTTCCGCTATGGTCATTTCAGCGAAAGATCGATCGTACCAACTTTTTCACCCAGCCTCATCCGATCGGTTCATGGCCTCCCAGCGACCGCGATCCTGCCTCGGTGATCCTCATCTGTCTGTTCCCTTTTTTCTCTGTTCCCCAGCTTCTCGGTCTTCTTTTCCGCCGATAGGGAGAGGGGGCAGGGGACGTTTACGACGCTTTCCTTAATTAACAGTGGCCGGCGGTCGTATAAATATCGTAGAAACGTGGCCGGTGATATCTCTCCACGTCGCGATCTGCGCGGCCGGCGTCGGCGCGCAGCTGGGCCTAATAATATATTACCGTGAACGATCGTGTGTAATGACGCGCAATTATTGTACCGTGTCGCGCGTTGATATATATAATGTGGCGTAATTACGCGGGGTATTTATTATTGACTCGATTTTGATCGTTCTATTTAGATTGCTCGTATTGGAGCAGAGGAAATGGACGGCTCCGTTTGCTCGATCTTCGAGTGGGCAGTCGACTGCCTCGCGCAACACGATTGTCTAATAAAGACGTAGGGGGTAATGGTCTCACTTTTTTGGATCGTATCTATTTGTACGGCGAGGGAAACTTTCCTGCCATCTGACCATAAGTAAGGCGACTGTGAGGGACCGTAACTGTCGCAGTTATTAGAATTTCTAATGGCTGCAGCAACGTCCACTTGAATTTCGATCGCGCGGAAACGTCTGGAATCATTAAGCTGCATTAACAATTCCTCGACTCGGTCGCAGCCGTCCTTATGAATATTCCTTTCGGCGACAACGCGTTTCTTTCGATCGAACCGCGTTCACCTGCACCGTTCGTCTTCGTCACCGACCCTGGCGACGCACCGTGGTATATCCCGGCGACCGTCGCGCTCCGTCATTAGGCTTACGCGCTACCGATGTACCGGTTTTTCCCTACGACCTTCCGTCGCCTTCGCCTCCTCTCCTCCTTTGTCCACCTTCGCGCCCCTTATATCGTGCCTCGTAAGAAATTGCACCTCCGTTCGCTACTTATTTGCTTGAACATTGGTGATGCGTTTCTTGGGAACGGTTTGGACGTTGAGGCAATCAATAACTAACACCAGAAAAACTTGAACACCTCTGCTCATCCATTCTTCGGAAAGCGAGACTGTTCGTTTCGATGTATTTCGCGTTATTGGTGCAGAGCATCGTGGATAATCGACAGAGCGCCGTCAATTTCTAGCGGCAGTAGCACGAGGAGGATCTCAAAGGGTCCGCTTCGGTCGAGCCCTCTAATTGCTCGGACTCGTGAATTAGCATCGGCAATAAACTCAGCCAGTTACGCTACACCGGCAGTAGGACGTAAAGGTGACTGTAAAGGTTCATTAGTCACCGTACACTGTGTAACCGAGGTATACCTCTGCTCGTACGGCTGCTAGGGACCCATTCGTTCTGTGTCTCGCGAAGGATATACACGTTACTCCACTACTGATTCGTTTACTCTTGCGATCCTCCAACGTTTCAGACAGAATGAAAGGCAAACTTTCAGGGAACGCTTCTAGCTGGCTCGCTGTATCCCTCGGGGAATCTTGCTCTTCAAGCTTGTACCTCTGGCAAGGATTTTCTCGCGATGAGAGAATCTTCAGCCATTTATCCTGTCGACCTGTGGTGGCAGATTGATACCTAGTACCTTTCCAGCTCTCTTTCGATGCGCCCCTTCGTTCAGGCGCAGAAATTTCTGAAAGGCCATTCGATATTTTGTAAAAGAAAAGACGCGGATGAACCATTGTCGCCTGGCAGACGCAAATCAGGAGCATCTTCATGGACCAAACCACGGTTCCTAATTGATAGAAAGCTGTTCTCGTTTCATAGAGGAATAAATAACCCCGCAGGACTTTGAAAGTTCGGTCGTTAGATGACAGGCGTTCGGGTCGCGAGTCTTTCGAGGGGTCGAAAGGTGAGAGCGAACGATGATGCCTCGTGGCTGTACTCGCCAAGCCTCGGCCAGCACGTCGGCTCGCTGCCATCGTTCGTCCTCTTCGTTACGGTTACTACCGTGAGATCCGTCGGATTCATCACCGTATGGACATTAGCGTGTCCTCGTAATTCTCCCGACGGATAGACAGACGCGAGAGAAACTTCATTTCGCGCCGGTTACCACCATCGATGTGATTCGTTAGGAACGATCCTAGTTTACCTCCCTTTCTCTTTTTTTTTCTTTCCTTTTTATTTGTGAATCTCGCTTACTTGACGGAACGTTTAGTCGGTTCTGCAGAACTTTCCATAAACGTGATTTCTTCGTTGCACCATATACGTGGACAGCTTTCAGCTGGTACCTACAGCGAGGCCAAGGGAAACACTCGCAGTGTTACGAAGTTTCGCAGTGGATAGCGCAGGATATAGAATACGGTTGTAAAGTGTGCCGTGCTCCAGAAATAAGCTTAACCTGGACTTTCCTTAGCCTCGGGTGAAGCCTTAATTAGTTTTCCGAGTGCCTGCGCAATTTCGCGAATATTTCCTAACAATCTCGTCGCCACTTTGCATTTCCTACATCCCACGCTATCGTGCCACAAGAAAGTGTCACGCAAGGCCAGCGAACGAGTCCGTTTCCCGTGTCCGTCCACGGTCCCCCGATTTTCCCCGCATTTGTGACAGAGATCGTATTAATCAGCCGCGTAATTCGCGCGGTTGGGTGGCACAATGGAGCGATTAGCAGTGCCACTGGTGATTCCTATCGGGATTAGAATCGGTGGAATGGTAACGCGGCTCGGACGTAGGCGATATAGGTTAGCAGTGGTCGTGGAAGAGCGTTGCTGTAAAGAGGCGCGGATCTACAATGATTTCGCCACGCTGGAAGCTGTTTCGCGCTGGCCGAGCAGCCGGACGTACCGGCAGCACGCGCAATCGCAATTTGTCACGTTAAAACGTAAAGGGCCTTATTACGGTCATCCTTCACGTGTCGCCGTGGCGGTGCTAATAAGACGTTATTAGCGGTAAAAGAGACCTTTTCTCGCGTCTGTGCCGATCGTGGGACGGTTGTTATCGATGGACACCGATTCCTCTTGCATTCCTGCGGCCAATGGGCAGCGTGGACGTTGATGGATACCGAAACGCGGCCGACGGAGCTCGCGGCGAGTCGGCGACTCGTCACTTGGCCGATAATTACGCTGTCTGACTGACTCGCGAAAATTTCACGGACCGGTATCATCGGTGACGTTTATTCGAGAGCCGTTGTACTCGAATGTATACAAACGATATGGATGATAATCCGTTGAAGGAGTCGTGTGGATTATATGGGACGGGCTGTACCAAGGGAGTCGAAGTAACTTTATTTTTTTATATTACTTACTGGGAAAGCCTTGCGAGAGAGCCCAATGGGCGTTAAATCTGTCGTGAGTCCGCGCGACGTTACATTACGAGTGAGCCAACCAACCAGCTATTTGTCTCATTAACCGTAATTATTTTCCCCGTGTTTCGCCGCGGCTCGATCATCAATCTCGCGGGTAGAGTACCGGCGGACGCGTCTTGTCGCAGTTGCAACGACGCGACGCCGTGAATGGTTCATTAGAACGAAAGCGTCGAAATGGTGACTCCTCTCGATGATGTATCTCGAAGGGCTAATGGTCGGCTCAACACGGTAATTGCACCGTAAAAATTAATCGTTGGGAGCGCAGGTGTTCGCGCTGTCAAGCGCCCCGGATGCCTTGTCTAATGGGCAGTTGGATCTTGTTTAAGCAACGACTCCCGATAGAAAGAATGTGTACCTGTTCAACAGCGATTTCGAGTTGAACGAAGTAACCGAGAGGAATGCGGTTGTGTGAGTTTCATCGTCCCGAGCAAAGTATTATAGCCTTGGTCGTATAAACATAGAACTGCTCGGTGTCTATCGAATCGCGCGCGATTAGTTTTTCCATGGTTAGAGATTGAACGCGATCGCATCGTTCAACAAACAGGTCCACGGAATGAAGCCACTTCGTTAAGAGAACATAAGCATGAACAATATCAAGCACATGCCACGAGTTCGAACGATTGCTATCTCTTCCCCGCCACGAGAACGGAAAATGAGAAATTTCGCGAGGCTAAAGGGACCAGGAAGCCTTTGCCCCGAGCGTAACAAGCGACGTTCCAGCTTCGAACAACAGAGGGGCATCGTAATAAATTCTCCCCCACCACCCTTAAATTACGTGCACGGCTGAATAAAACCGAGTGTGTTATTACCTTCAGAACGATCCATTGCCGGTTTGCGACACTCGAATTTATGCGACCGCTAGAGGTGAAGCGAAGTTACCGCAACCAGTGGTATCGGTTTCAGGGTCACAAGCGCGCGGCGCAGGTGAGACCCACCGGCGTGTTCACTTGGAAAGGACAATGTTAAGTCTGTAAAGTGATTTGCGATCAAATACCGCGCCGCGATCTATGTAAGAGGCTGGAAAGCTCTCGTCAAGAGGGATCGACCGGTGCCATTCTTATTTCTCACACCCCTCGAACCCTTCTCAGTATCAGTAAGGAATTCGACGATCTTAATACCTCCCTTTAATACCGAACACGTCTCCGCGTGCCCAGCGCCACGATCATCTTAATTTCTCGTAAAAAATTCAAAGTGAAATTCCAAATTCCGGCGAATATTCCGTTCCGGAATAACAAAGTAGAGGAAGGGCTGTAATTTTTAACCACGAGAGAAACGCGGTGGCGGTGTTCGTCGCGGTGGCCATGCGTCTCCGTGTAATCACCATCATTATTGGCTATCGCGGGGTGTCGAACGGATCGGGCTCAGGAATTAATATCGCTTTGACGAGCAATTCGTATTCCGCGCGGCGAGGCTGCCGTGAAGGAGGGTCATCCGCAGAGACGCCGACGCGGCTCCGGTAATTACGTATTATTTATTGCGCCCCGACGGACTTTACAATCAACGTTTCTTGCAGTTTTAACGCGTGATTTTCAGTAACGGTACCGCCGGGCTTCGCGTCGCTAAGACGAAGAAGAAGAAGAAGAAGACGAAGAAGAAGCAGGAGCGGGCTCCCTGGCGTGTGGGACCTCGCGCCTCGTAATTAAACGGCCGTGCAAAAATGCCCGCGCAACGTCGCTGCGTAACTGTAAACGAATTGCGAGCGATTGTGAATAAACCGCGAGCATCGGTGATCGTTTCGTGGGAGGAGGACTCTCTCGAAGATTTACGGTGAAGGCGCGTTCAAGTTCGGTGCTGCGATTAAGTTCGTTAACCCTGACTCGGTGGCGCGCGCTATGGGAACTGTGTTCTCTTATTAGCGCGCCGTATTCATCTTTCATTTTGAATAGATCAGCTTTAGAACGTTTGGCTGTGAGCGATTGAGCTATGCAGGCAATCAACAGATTCTTTTAGATCCAATCTGATGTATGAACTGCGTGTCGCAAGATGTAGACGTCGTTTCAAGGATACGTCCTCGATAGAACAATCTCTTATCGCTTTAGCGGCGCAAATTCATGTGAGCTGCTACACACGAGCCTTGTGACAAGTGCCGTTTGAAATGTGCTCGAGCTCGATACTTGTCTCCGGCTGCGAATCTAGTACTTGTGTATCCATGCTGCATCCATCAAGAGCGATTTCTTCGGAATGTTCCTGAAACGTATCTTCCTCGGGCGACGCCTGGCTGCATAAATATCCCCCTCGCAGGGATCGATCGTGAGGCTTTCCAACGAGCCGTGAAATGATCCCTCGACGAAACACGCCGCGACCGGCGCATAAATTAATGTTCGCGGCGAGCCGATCGCTACTAAACGCCGCGAATGTTCCTATCTGACCGAGGGAGAGGAGAGGCTGGGATCGTCAAACGAAACAAATGATCGTGCATGCGAACGGTACCCCAAGGTAGGCTCCAGCGGCGCGATCAGCGTGAGATACGGACTTCCAGGAGTCGTTCTCCCTTACATCGTTATCATTTTTCCCATTAGGATTGATGTATCAAAGCTGCTTTCAGCTTGTACCTAATATTCGTAAGATATGTAACTCGTTAGGGGCTGGCTGGACATGGCTAATGCTCGCAATCACCGATTTCATGCTACCGTTAATACATCATAAAATGTGTGTAATATCCCCCTGGTAAACCGCAATTACCGCACGCACAGCGTGTTACACGCGTTGCAACACCCCGCGCGGCCAATGAAATTCCGCGTGCGCGCCAAGAGGTGAACGGCTCGTCCACAATAGCCTCAGTGCCTCTTATTATGATGGATATAAACGAGAGAATCGATTAAAACCGATGAGATCGGACGCTGTTTAAGCGGTTAATCATTGGTGTGTCCTAGTTGCGGGGAAACCGCCTCATTTCTCAGAGCGGGAAAAGTTGAAGACTGCGAATAGAGTCACGCCGCCAGCAGGGAAAATAGGCAAATTATACTCATCAATTCAAGAATATTTCAACACCCCTGATTTCTAAATTCAATGGCAATCCTCTTTTCAGACCCATGCCTGTTAAAGCGCATGGTTTAAGGTTTAAGTGGTGCAAAAATTTCGTTGAACCTCTTAGCAACTTGAATTCCAACTCCCCAAGGCATCCAGTTTTTCCCCGAAGCTCGGTATAATTGCAGAATCTCGATGGCAAGCGATCTCGTGATTCCTCGGTTTTGGTTTCCTTTTCGGAGAGCGCTCGAATGTGGATCGATCGCCGCGCGACAAATACCACCTTTTTTATCGTTTCTCGAGCGCGAAAGATCGCGATGCGCGCGAGACAAAGTTGAGCCGGGCACGCACGTTAATTTGCAAGCCGGGAGAATAAATGGCGAGCCGTCGGATACGTGATCGAATTGCAAAGACCGGCGCGTAATCGACTTTACGGCTGGCCGGTGGACTTCCGCGCTGCTCAAGACCGTTTGAAGCATGAGCGAGCGAGCGAGCGAGCGGCTTTCGTGCTACGTGGGCACGAAAATAGAGGAATAAAAGAGAAATGTCATCGAACGACCGGATAAGAGGCCGTATAAGGCAGTGGCGGGTGTTGTAAATGTAAATGGAGGTGGCCACCGCCCTGTAAGGCCACGCGCCTGTCATCGAGACTGCTCATTTTGTCCCTTCTCCTTCACTCCCTCTCATTCTTTCGTTTCTTCCTCCCTCCCTTCCATCTCTCTCTCTCTCGTCACTCCCCCCTGTTTTTTTCTCTTTCTTTTAACCTCCCCACCTATCCGACCGGAGAAAACCTTCTAAAGGATTACTTGCCCTCGGACGATCATCGATCTCCTCCGCCTCGGGAAGAGTTAAATTGACTTTCCGTATGGAAACGGACGGCGGAATAGATCCTTGCCCCCTTTTACAGCGAACGGCCGCCGAGTAACTTTATTAATCAAGGAAATCGGGCCATGCGTTGAATCTCAATGCCGGCGGTGCGCGGCCGGCTTCTAATTCGAGCCTTTGTTCAGCGGTCTCGAAAGGCAGCGGATGGAAAACGGTGGGATATCGCTCGCGTTCCGATACAGTGAAAGGAAAAACGAGCTTGAAATTCGAAAGTTGTTTCTGCAAATCGCTGGTTCGAGTCGAATTTTCATCGCAGACCAAGTTTCCCGCCAGCGTCGAGCTAAGTGGAGACAAAAGGCTGTCTCGAAGCGTTCTTATTCTAATCTTTTCGGGGTATTCAGCCAGCAATGTTTATTGCACTACCCTGTGCAATGTAATTCTACTACGCCAGAGATTTCTAGGTCCAGTGATCTAGTTCTAGTGCACGTGATAATTGAATTCGGAAGGCTACAAGAGAAAGGAGATGCTGCAACCGTGACGCGATTCTCTGCAACCCTTTCTCGCGGTCCCCGTGATTTCTGGAACTGCTCGTCGGAGTGTATCGAAGGGTCCTCTTTGCAAATGTTTACGAGAGAAAACGCGCGGCGGAACGAAACCGCCGATATACACGTACCGTCCTCCGCGTGTGTCGGGTAAGAGGTTCTGAAAATGTCCGATCACGATGCACGATAGCCCAACGCGTACGGAACGTTAAAAGCCGGTTTTACGGTTATTGCCCACCGGTGTGGACGTTTTTTCCTCCCTTCCCCGGCCTCCTCCGCCTCCCTTTTCTCTCCTTTTTCCGAAACGTCGATCGTGCCGGGGTCAGAGTTGCACACACGGTAGCGCGGAGGCCCTGGCCGCGGAACTATTAGTTTATTGATTAAAGCTTCAGTTAATGCACTATGACCTCCCTAACTTCCTATCTTTATAGTTATCGTGGTTTAGCGCGTGTCCAGGCTCGCGCGCGGCTCGCTTGTACGGCGCTGCACGGCAACATTACAGCCGTATAATTCTCGGCTTGAAAATCGTCGAGGGCTCGATTAATATTTTTTGTCACACGGTGGACTTCCTAATCGCTGGATCTACCCGCCGCTATCTTTGCATGGGATAGGCTCGTTGCGTCTTAAATCCATAGACTTCTCCGTTCCTCTCCCTAGTTGCAGATTTCCTAGGAGTTCAGCAAGTTTTTAATGAGCTATCTTTCACTAACCATTCGGATATTCTTCCTACTGGATAACTTTCACAGCTTTGTGTAATCTATAAGTTATTAACGATTCTTTTACTGCTCACATTCGGTTAAATTTACAATACTACACTGGCAATGAGCGCTGTGACCGCGAGCAGAGCGGCTGCAAGTAGCAGTGTCCCGTATAGATCAGACATCTCGAAATTCTTCGTTTAGGCGCAGAGGTGCAACTCATGTAAAATCGTTTCCACGTTAATCGGTTCATCTTCCAGCACCGCTTTGCCTCTGGCTACGCGTGACATGCAACATTTTCGTCTCCGCGAGTCATTTTCATTTATGTAGCGATCAGGAGGCGCAGTGTGAGAGGGGATCACGCGTCCACGGTGGCACAGTGCTGATTGCAATTGGCACAAGGCTGCGTGTGCGTTTTACAACTCTCGGCCATGGTAAAAGTATTGAGAAGCCACCGCGGCGCACGGCCGATCGTACGCTTTTCATTACCATTCCGATCACACGGCACGATCAGACGCCGCGACCGGCGATCATCGTCGTGGGCGGAAGATTCCCAGATCGCTCGCGCGCACGCGATTCCCTGGGACGATTCTTTACGCCTTATTGGCAATTTTTGTGTGTACCGGAGGTCGAGAGTCGTTCGATCATGCGAATTGCGGAGTCAGGCGCGAGCAATTTCAGGTGGAATTGAGCGCTTTCGTCGATCGGTAGGTGCTCGAAAGAGAGGCGAAATGTGTGAAAGAAAACGGAATTCGTATCAATTGCAGGGTTTAAAATAGTGATCAATATAAAAGGAGATTGAATAGCTGGATGCACTGTTGAAAATATTTTATATCCACCCAAGAGGATGTAGAGTCTACATTACACAATAGCAACCGACAAGTAGCTCATTAATTAATTGAGTAATTTGCCTCGTGCTAAAGCTCGCGCCAAGATCCGGCTCCTATTCGATTCAGGAAGTTTCTCGTGTTCAGGAAATGTACACTTGATACCTTCCTCAAGGTGCATATAATCGCGGGGTACGCGATGCGTGTAGGAGATGGTGGAATAACTAATTTCGCAATGCCCAAGTGGCTCGGGAAATTTTTACACTTCACACCTTACTTCACCCTTTGTTCCCCCTCAACTTCGCTGCATGAAAATGTAGCAGCTTGACAGGTGATAGACTATAATGATAAAGACATGGGAAGCCGACAATCGGAGATTAACCTCGCCGGTAGCTCTATGCAAATTCTCTATCGGTGGAAATGCAAATGTCGTATCAAGGCTATCATTCTCCCTGGCACCTGTCGTAAATTTCGTATCGGCTCGCGTCGCTTATCGTCCGCGCCGCTACCTTTTAAATCACCTTAACTGACGCGGAATAATTTCACGCCCGCGATATCGGAGTAATAAAGCGATGCCAAGTGCCATTTAAGCCCTCGTGGATATGTATATAATTAACATTCCCGGAAATCTGCGAGTGATACTTATTCCAAGCGCACGGTATCCCGCCGCGAGACTCGCGTGCTCGCGTGATTTCTTATCGCAGCACGGTTGCTCGTCAACTATCTCGCATTCGTTGCATGGATCTGGACAAATTGTTGTACAAGAAGAAGTAAGCCTCGTTTCTTCGCAGACAATTTGCTCCGTGACAACTACCTCGTCGCCCCGAAATCCCGTCGCACCCACACCATCATCGATCGTGATCGACAGGACAGAGACAAGCACCCCATCCATCATCGTCGCCTGACCGGTCTCGCCAATTTCTGGCGACACACAAATTGCAGCGGCTCCAGACCCTCGAGCACCCGGTCATTTGCAATTATCCGTCGTTGGTTAGTCGAAGGACGCCTCGCGGCGTCGCATTCGGACGCTCGGCCGATCGGCGCTGCATCGAATGCGCGTGGATTTGCACAAGGATGCCGCGACGTATCATCTAAATACCGGCGTAATGACTGTGTTTACAGTGGCCGGCGCTCACGCTCGCGCCCGCCTGAATTATCATCGCGCCGACGTGAAACCAGACGCGGATGGGCGGGGTGGCCTCTCGGCCACGAGCAGATTGGATTGGAACATTCCCCGGGATGAGCATTTAAATTGCTTGGATTCTACCGCGTGATTTGGTCGTTGCCGCCCGCGGCCGCCGGCCGGCTGCTGCCTCCTCCATTTTTCCTCTTTACTTCTCGCGTCTCTGCCGGCGCGGCGTTTCTCCGGGCGGTGCAGCCGTATTACACGCGACACCTATGCACCCGGCGTAGCCTGTAATTCCGCGCGTTACGTTGCGTTAGGCGTATTAGCCTGGCTATCATTAGGCTCCCCGAGCGGCTTGTAATCAGCCACACCCGCGCGTCATCTCGCCGGAATCGTTTAACATCTCTCCATCGTGCTTCTAATTGATAATGCGCTTTCCGCGCGACCAACCGGGATGTGCTCTCCGCGCACGTCGCTCCGTAGGGCGCGGCGCTGAGTCGAATCGATAAGGCTCGCCGCGGCAATCTCCACGGTGAACCAGGTGGTCCCGTCCGGACTTCACAGTTTACTCTGGGAAGGGACGGAAGCCGTCTGTCTTTTTCTTGCGACTACTTCAATCACTTGAATCGCTGGTATTCATCGCCAGTGGCAGAATTTGAAGAATTTTACGATCCCAGGCGAAGGACGGCATAGATTTAACTTGGCATCAAGATGTAGGGAACGAAGAATTCCCTTGGAACTTAGCTCGCTTCATTTAAAAACGATCAAGATTAATTAACAATTGGGGGCAATTCCGCCCAGGCTATGGTATCGTAAAGTCTGGATCAACTAACTCGATAGGGTTATTAAAACTTCATTATCGTATCACAAGGTAGGGGACCCGAAACGTCGATCCAACTGTCCCCCGATCATAATTACTGTTGCGGCAAGTGGTCGTTACTTCCCGGCGATTTCGTTATCAATTTTAAACGACTAATTACGCGCTCCGCTCGCGTACGAACCACTTAAGGCTTGGAGCAGTTAAAATATACTTATGAAGACTTTGTCCTTTTTTTCGCCGTGACGAACAGCAGCACTCGGGTGCTGATAGGGCCCGCGCAAGGAAGGGACGGTTCGATAGGTTAACGTTAATCTAATTAATCTTTACGAGTGTAATTAGCCGGCAACTGGTCCTACCCAGCGGAATCACGGAAATCGTACGTTACGTTAGCCGGTTAATCGGCGGTTCTTTTATCTTCACGAGTAGAGAGTACACGGGTATCCCATTTCGAGGCAGTTTGGTGATCGGCAGTAGCAATACTTTTCAGGAAACCGTGATAGTTTTTTGTTTACACTTCACGTACGGCTTTACGCGCAGCAGATTGCGATAATCGCGAAGAATCTCTCTCACCCTCTGGTATGGTTACATTAAAAAAAAAAATACTCCCTGAGAAAGATTATTGCAATCGAACAACAGGTAAGGGTGCCGACCAGGCCTTAAATTTTAGAATTTATCATATGCTTTGGATTTAAAGAATTTATTAAAAATGGTAAGTCGAATCGAAGTTTTATTCAAATAATATTAAAAGAGCACTCAATTTTCTAAAATTATTGTATATATCGTTTTTTCATGCTTCCAACCATTTTTTAGATAATAGCGTTCCAAGAGGTCCGTACTACACGCGTACAGGCAATACTCCACGCCGTAGAGGTGGGACCTCTCTATATTCAAACGCTATTATCTACAAAATGGTTGGAACCGCGAAAAAATGATTTATACAGTAATTGTAGAAAATTGAATGCTCTTTTAATATTATTTTAACAAAATTTCGATACGGCTTACCATTTTTGAGAAATGGAATTCTAAACTTTAAGGTCTGGTCAGCACCCTTTTCTGTTGTCCGATTGCAATAATCTTTTTCAGGGATTATTTTTTTTAGGAAATGGAACCATTCCAGAGGGTTAGAGCAAATTAATTTCGACACGTATAAATAAGGGCCACCCTAACGGTCCACACGAGCGTCTACTTAATTTACGCTGACCCATCCGTTTCCAAGCAGGTGAAATTATCGAGAATTGATATCGAAGAGGATGACGTTCCCCGAAACAAAAACGACTTGGGGTTACCGTTGAATCTCCCTGGTTTTATGGGATCTCCGAGCGCAGATAAACGCTCGCCGCCGCGCATTCTCGTCGCCGTTGGCGCTAATGCGACTGAACGTTTCATTTTTTCACGCATTCCATTGACCCTCCTTCGGCGGCGAGCAACGAATAACGTCCTCTCGGTTTTTACCGCTCCGAGGGTCGCGACTCGCGAGGATGCACGCGTTGCACCCGCTGAATTACGTTTATTGCCGCGACGCGACGCAAGTGGAAGATCGGGCGCATTTCGTGAGGACCGCCTCGCAAATGGAAACGTACGTTATGACACAAGACGGCCTTCTCCGATGGGTCCCTCGTAAGCTTTTACGACTGCATAATTTTCACGGGGAATTAATTTTACGTAATTACGTTGAATGGAAATTACACAATCGCACGGTAACTCCGACGCGCGTGTCTTTCTGTTACGTATCTGGAATGTGTTGAAATGTAATAATTTCAACCGTGGGAAAACGCACTGGATGTTGCTCTCCAGATTCACAGGTATGATAACACATTGCTCGGAATAAAAATCGCAATCTACTTTGTCGTAACTAAAGGATTAAAATGGAAATCTCTCATGACGCGCCTCTAGGATTCAACTCCACTAGGTACTTTCCTGGTTCCTTTGCAGGGCAATTAGCAGCGGAGATATTCTCCACCAGCTATCGCCTAAAAGAAGCGCAAACACCTTTTCTGCGATTTTGCCGAGCATCCCATTGATCGTCCAGCTGTCGAAAAGTACCTACGTCCCTCGCAGTCCCTGCGGAACGTTCGCGCGCAGTTACGCGTATCCTTGATCAGCGAGCGCGCGCGATCAAAGCTGAAGGAGCTATCGGCCGCGGAATCGAAGCTATTCGAGCGTTCCGAAGGCGCGAGTCAAAAATAGTGACTGACGCAAGATCATTGTCCGCGCGAGCGCTGATCCGAGATCTACGCTCTTAACGAAAAAACCCCGCGCAGGTATTTATGCATAGAGGCGGCCGATACCGCGGCGACGACGGCGGCGGCGATCGGTTTTCTCACGCTCGTCCGGCGTGCCGGGGACTACGAGGACGCGGACAGCGTCCCCAGCGAGACGAGAGGGGGGCCGACTTAGAGAGGGTGATTTCACCGAGATGGATTGGACGCCTCGGCGGAGCCTTCGCCACGAGGGTTGACTGATTTGTGTGCGCAAGGTCCCGTCACCTTGACTTTACTTAAATGGGAATAAACGACACCGACTTCCACGGGATCCCCCCTCCTACGGCTCCCTACACCATATCTATCCCTCGTCGTCTCTTTTTCCCTCTCGTTTCCACGGTGGTGAGACACTGGGGCCCGAGGACGGGGAGAAATAGAGAGCAACAGCTCGGAGAGATAAGCGCGCGACCGCGGTGGCGCAGGTGTAGAAAAGCGTCGCCGTCGTTGCTCGTCGATTGCGGAATAATCGGCCGGTGTGGGAGCCCCGATACAACGGACGATACCTGTAGGTAATAGCGAGTCCCGTGCTTGGGAGAAATATAATTTTAAATCCCTAGCTAGACCCAGTTGAGAGATCAACCGTTCCCGATACACTCCTTGCCAGTGGTCATTGTGCTTTTCTTCCTTAGGGTTCAAGCTGTGTGTACCTTGCAGATGTACACTTGTCCTTTCGAGTTAGGTTATGAATATTTTTAAAGGATTGTTCTTATCTATCGGAGAAACATGTCGAGTAGCGAAATTGGAGGCAATTAACGTTAAACCGCGCTGAACCCTCTTCCTCCGAGTGTTCTACCAAGAATTGGCTCAGTACGTTGAAACGCGATCCCCTGGCTTCGTCGTTAGCGACGAACCTTCGGCGGGTGACACGAGATCGCAGAATTAATGAGTCGCGGCAGACAATGCGGCAAATAATTACTAGAAAACGCATAAGGAAGCCGATCTGCGCAGGTGTATCGGCGCGCAGGTCTCGATATATGTGACTGGTGAAGACGGGATGCTTCTAAATCACTCCTTCGCAGCTCATTGTTCCGCAACAATACATTATCAGCTAAAAACCAGCGAATAATCCTCCTCCTTGCCGGTGAAGGTGGAATGCGTCGATTCACGTCACGGGTTTCCCACCGTAGGCGCTAATTATTTTTCTGGGATCAAGGAGCCACCTCTGATTGGCTTCAACCCGTTGATCTTTAATTAAAGCAACGCCACGACTGAATGAGGGACGGAAAATTGAATAAGTCTGCTGAATGGACCGCGACTGCCAGATCGTAATCGCGGGTAAAGGTCGCGGGCCCCATTGTTGCTTCGGCAATTTACGGGACGCAGCGCCCGGGGTAGCTTTTCAATTATCGTCGAAAGGTTGATGTTTTCGCCATTGTCGCGAGCCACGGCCGTGGAAAGCTTGCTGCTTGGGTTTGTTTATTGCTACGAGCGCCGGTATGCTGCATTGCTGGAAGTGGAACTCGCTAAACGTGATTGAAGGATACACAGTGTTTGTTCAACTCGTTCATCCGTGCCTGAATTGTTCCAAGGCTCTCTCTATTTAGCACTCGAAAGCCATTTTCACTTCATTACCATATTTTATGGAACAGCTTCGTAGGGTCTTCTACGAAGAGGTAAACAGCAGCTCCTCTCTATATGGGCGGGTAGAGGATAGGCGTCAATTATTTCTAGCAACAGATACTTCTTTCTCTCTCGTCGATCTACGCTTGGAATCACCTCCCCATTCTGGTGTCATTCCCTTAGATCAGGGAGAAGCCAATGGGAACACGAACGCCCCCCGTTTAACCAGACCGAGCTCGGCCGCTCTGCTTTTTTCCGGGTAGCTAAATGGAAGAACGGTGTTACGCTCGGTGGAAGCGGGCAGCGAACGGTGGTTAGTCTTACGTATATACGCGTGCAACGACAAAGGAACGAGAGCTTCCGCCGTGGCTCTTATCGTTTGCTGCGTACTCGAGCCCCCGATCCGTTAGATCTCTTCCACGGAGATATGCCTAGCCGCGCGCTCCCTCTTTGGTCTTTGCCTTCCTCCTCCACCATCGCCTCGTATCGTCCTCCAACCTCCTCCACCTCTGCTTCTTCTTCCTCCTCTCGATCGTGCCTGAATACCTCCGCGGGTTTGTCCCACCCACGAGACACCCACTTCGGCATAACTTTTCAGCCTTCCGGCAATGCCTGCTTATTGTCTGGTATTGTTGGCCGGAGTTTTGCATTCCGCCGCGTTTCGAAAAATATCGCCTGGCGGACGGGCGGACGGGCGCACGCGGTAACGTGATATTACGTATGGTTTATATCGACCAGCAATGCGTCTCCCGTTGTTTTTATTTCATCGGATCGCCGGTGAAGTGCGACGACGGTACTGTAGGTGTTTAGTTCCGAGAGGGTGGTTCTGTCGAGGTTCGACCTTCGAGGAGACACTTCAGGAGATGCACTGATGAGGGTGTTTTTTTTTTTTTTTTGTAGGTGTTTGGCGTTTAGGAACGGCCTGTGGTGTGAGTGTGGCACCATAGGTGTCGGTCCTTAAGTAGAGTCCGAAACATAAAAATCTCGGGGAGTCGGCGTTGCGAGAATCGGTTAGGCGGCTAGCCAGCGCGCAGTGGATCTGAAGATCGTGGGTTTGAGTCTCATCGTCCGAGGTTTCCCTTTTTCTCCTACATTTTCGATGCCTCGGGTAAAAGCTGCAAGCTGAAGAAACGGCACTTCATTCGACAAGAAGGCACACACTGCTCTTTCCACCAGCGCACAGTGGTTCGAGTATACTACATGCTAGCTGGAGAAAATTATTTTTTCGCGGGTTTGGGTTTATATGGGGTTCAAATTGTTAGAAAACAAACCTGATTCGTATTACAGTTTATTATTTCGCTAAAAATATCAATAAAATAAAAATATGACTAATTCAATCAAGCAAAAATAATAAAACGACAGTATTGTACTTTAACTATAATTATCAGTTATAAAATTGGGTCTATTCCTGTGATTTCTGAGTTTTTAAGTTTAAAACCTGGTTTTTGAATTGAGTTTTCTCTGCATCACTATTAAAACAGTATTTTACTATATGTTCCACGCCGTTCCACGCAACAAGGATTGAATGTACGGAAAGTAGAGACTTTCTAGTTTTTTTTAATCAAATGATCGAACTGCAAAAATTTGCAAAAACTATGTTTTGTGAATTGTTTTCGAGTGCGACGCTCGGCAGGAGAGATTTTTAGTGACATAGTATGAATCAGGTTTGTTTTCTAACAATTTGAACCCCATATAAACCCAATACGGCGAAAAAAAGATTTTGTCCAGCTAGCATGTAGTATACTCGAACCACTGAGTGGTGGCTACCGAGCGTCGCACTCGAAAACAATTCACGAAACATAGATTTGCAAATTTTTGCAGATCGATCATTTGATTAAAAAAAAACTAGAAAGTCTCTACTTTCCGTACATTCAACCACTTGTCGCGTGAAACATATAGTAAAACATTATTTTAGTAGCGATGCAAAGAAAACTGATTTCAAAAACCAGGTTTTAAACTTAAAAATTCAGAAATTACACGAATAGACATAATGTTATAACTGATAATTATAGTTAAAGTACAATACTGTCGTTTTGTTCTTTTTCCTTTATTGAATCAGTCATATTTTTATTTTATTGATATTTTCAGTGAAATAATAAACTGTAATACGAATCAGGTTTGTTTTCTAACAATTTGAACCCCATATAAACCCAAACCCGCGAAAAAATAATTTTGACCAGCTAGCATGCAGTATACTCGAACCACTGTGCAATGTCTGAAATAATCGCGCGACTCTTCGCGCTAAAAATCTGCTCACTGTCCAATTTACAAGACAAGGAGACGCGATCGCAAAACGCAGAGAAGAGACTAACACGAGGAAAAGCGAGGGTTCCGATCTGGCTAATAGGTTTTTCGCCAGCGCGCTGCATCGCGCGCGAGGCACACGGGCGCGCGACTCGCCTCCTCGACAATGGGCAATAAGTAACAGCCGATATCGCATCTCGGCTCTCGTCCTTCGAGCTAACGAGACCGTTTCGACGTCGTCATTTTCCACCGTTCTCCACCGACAGAAGCCTTCTCTCCCCCTGACAGGCCGCCAGGCCGTGAAATTCAACGCGTCGCGGCGATCGCGATGCCCGCACGCATCCACGTCATCGAGCTTACGCCTGTGATGCAATCCGCTTACGCCTTATGCAGCCTCCGCCGTGGTCGTTCGTTAACGCGTCCCGCAGCGTAACTCACGCGATCGTTATCGTCCCTGGGAAAGCGATACGCCGCTGTACAGATAACCGCGGCGTTGCTACGCGGGAAAAGAACTTTCCCGGGGACCATTAAGTCCGCAGGGAAGCTCGAGCTTTTCCTCTAGTTTCGTGAAAACGGCGATTCTATAGGAGGCAGCTAATTTCTTTCCGCATTTCCGAGGTAAGTGATCGCGCTCACATGATTCATAGTCATTAGACATGGACAGGAATCAGCGAATCGCGATGGATCACCGTGTCTCAGGCGAGGAGAACAAAGCGTAAGAGAATTGTAACTGTGCGTAATCGTTAATTGCTACAGTGCTCAGCGAGAGGAACGCAGAGTAGCACGGCTATCGCTTTCCTAGGCGATTCCACAGTGGTGGTGGCGTGCTCAGCGACGATAATGCTACTCGCCGCTGGTCCCGATACGGATCTTAAGGAGATCGTAATTATGGAAACAGGTGCTCGACGTACGCGTCACAATCCGATTGTGAACGCTGACTCTTCCCTTTGTGCATCTCTTTCACTGCTCTCGACTTCTTTCCGTTCCACTGCCCATCCCTCTCCTTCTACGCTCTGGCTGCTTCGGCTTGACGTACTATTATCCTGGCGAGCTCATCTCGCACACTTCTCTCCGCTTTATGATTAACGGCACTGGTGCAGCTGCGTCGCGGTGCGTGTTGCATCCACCGATTTCAATTCTTCCGGTCGATTATTATTTGCCGTTGCCTAGCAGAGCCCGTTACGTGGCTTCGAGCAGGTAGCTCTGGCGTTAGTCTCGTGAATCTGCTTGGCACACTCCTTGTTCCTCGTGGGTGTGCTGTGGCGGGATAGAAAGACTGGGGAATCGAAATCTAGTGGAAGTGGTGTGAATTGAAAGTATTCTTTATTGACCTCTTCCTCAGCCTCAGGTTGATTCTAATATTGGTAATCACAAGCAGCTTTCATGTATGAAGCATTCTGAGCAAAAACAGACTAATCCACATTGAAAAAAAATATCCTATTTTATATAATTGAGGCATTTGATGCAAAAAGGGCACATTGGCTTATGTGCCCTTTTTTCTTAAGTCGTTTAAATCGACTCAGGTGTATGTTATATATATAATGTATCAACTACTTATCTCGCGTTCAGATTAGCTAGATGATGTTTTATTACGTAGCGTGATCGACACGCAGCTACATAGTCGCTGAGCAGCCGCGCTACCGTGGAGGATTTTGTGTAAGCGAGGAAATATGGAAAGTGAGGCGAGTATCGAATCCGCAAGAAAAGAAGCTAATTTAGAAAAGAAAAAATTGATTTGGAAGACAGGTTGCTGCAAAAAATCGAAGAAACTAATACTTACTTAAAACATTACATTTTTTGTTTATTTTTGTGCTTCATTTTGTATTTTTTATTTAAGGGGGAACACCACTGTGACGGCCGGAAAAATGAGCCCATTTTTAAGATTTTTTTAAGGAATAACTTACAGTTTTATTATAAAATTGTTATTACCTATCTTTAGTACAATGTCTTCAGACAGTATAAAAAAAAAAGTAATAGAAAAACATGCATAGATTTCCATCTACATTTAATCTCCTAGACCCCTCACAAGAAAACATAGGTCGCTTATCGAAACGATATCTTTGGAACGGCAACTCTGAAATAATTTTTTGTTTTTTTAATATAATCTGTATGAGTGTAGTTTCCGTTGTACGTACCGATTTTTAAAAAAAATTATTTTTGTAAAAATGGTGCGCTTGAGAAGAAAAAGTTTCGAAAATCCGCAAAAAAATGGATAGTTTTTCGAGCGTATTTAAAAAAATATGTTTTCGATCAAAAAGTCGGTACGTACAACTGAAAATACTCTTGTTTTAAAGATCCTGTCAAAATTTCAAGTCGCTCGGATAAAAATTGACAGAGCTATTGATTCGATCAGTTAGAAAAATATCGTTTCGAGAAAATCGCGTTTAAAGTTTGACTTGTAGTGCATTTGTACCGTGACGCATTTCACAAAATGCACCGTATCTTCGTAAATTCTTCGAATATCGACTTGAAATTTTCGGAGATTATTTTTGAAGAGTCAAACATCAAGAAAGTGAAGAAAAAAAAAATCGAAATTTTGTCAACTTTCACAGTGGTGTTCCCCCTTAAGCAATGTATAAGAAATGTGTACCGAAGTAAGTAAACAAAATTATATTTAAATAAGTAAACAAAGAAGCAACTTTGTTACGAATTCACCACATTTACGGTTAAAGGGCACATAAACCACTTGCTTCAATCTTATAAATAAAAACACATATCATTTCCAAATCATGACTGCTGTTTTCAGAACGTTTGAAGGACACGATAACTACATCCGTAAAAAATTGGATTTAATTGGATTTACTTTTTATTAAGTTATTCTATAATGAAAACTTTGAAATCGATTTTCTTGAAATGGCATTTTGGCGTATATGCCCTTTTTCCATCAAATGTCTCAATTAGTACAGCCTCCTGGAATACATTATTGCTACTAACTCAATTTCCCCCAAAATGTGGGTTAATCCGTTTTCTCTCTTAATGCCTCATATCTTCCACACCCTTAAAATCTTTACCACGGAAATCCAATTAATTCCCCAACCGTCTTCTCACGTCGTTTGCGCCGTAACTGAAACCGATATCGGCGAATCGTAATGCCATAACTGCTGATTATACGCGATGGAATCTCGAAGGAAGCTAACGGCACACGAAGCGTTAGAGCTGGAGAGAACGCCGGACGAAAAATCGTCGCGAAGCGTGGGCGTAAATAAGCCGATAATGAAGACGTTCGCCGCGCCTGGGGACTCGGTCGATCCTATTGAAACGCTAATATTAATGGCGTTGGTGTTAACGAACTGCGTAATTGTCGTTCCAGGCAGTATTCGCGGCAATAGAATGCTGGTACCGCGCCACGGGACTGCGAGATTTTCTGAAGATGGCCGTCCTTCCGGCTATGGCTGCGTTCGCTGCATACTTCCCTCGCTCCAACTATGCGGCAAATCGACACGATAATATCTGCTCGTTCGTGGAAGACGAGAATCTTCGCCGTTTCATTCTCGCATCCTATAGGAGACGTCCAATTGTCGATTTCCAGGCTGGCTAAACGCGTATAACGAAGGAAAGGCCCCAAGTAAACGTTCGAGAAAGTCGCAATTCTGAAAAGCACGTCCACTCAAGTCAACATTCTTACGTTTATGGAGGCCCGTGGGAACGTGGCTGAACGAATACGCGAGATACCAAACGGACAGCGTAAAATTTGAAATGCCCATGGAAATATTCCTGTGCGTTAGGTGGACAAGAGTGTAGCCGTTTTAAAAGGCTGGCGCGCCTCATACGGAGCTGCGCTCGAGACACGTCGCGCCGAGCGGTATCGCGATCGAACACGGAGAAATAAACGGATAATTTCTGCGGCATTTTTCAACCGTGATCGATTCGCACACGCACCGTGAAACGCACGCGTGTAATTCGATACGTCTGGAAGGCCACGACGGTATCTAAAACGCTCGGACCGATCCGATTCCGGCGCGAGTAAAGTCCTCGGGGTGAAGTTACGATCCCGATCGTACGTAATCCGTGTAGGTATCGTTTTCGATTGGAGGTAAGCAATCTCCTTTCCTCGGATCTTCGATCGCGGCTTTCGTTGCCCGTTTACCACGATTCCTGGCCTAATATACATATACGCGGCCGAGAGCGGGGCCGCTCCTTCCCTCGGGCACCGTTCAAGTGAAACGAGTCAAGAATACGTCCTCCGTCTTCGTCCGACGAACCGGCGCGCGGCGATATATCCGGGCCTGTACTTACACGCGCGCGTTAACGCGCCGTTAATCCAAACACATCGCGTTGTTGATTTAATTATGACGTATAACAGTTATGTAAATGAACAACCAGAGGCTTAGGTCTGAATTGGATCCACTACTTGGGGCATTACAGACGAGGGGGTGGTCATAGTACCCGCCAGAAAAATATTTAAAGATTACAGAACAGAAAGTGAAATCATTGCAATAGTTTCCTCTTAAATGCAAACAGCTTTTGAATGGACAGCAGTGTTTGCAACGATTAGCCGTGTGGTAAGATTTGTGGAATCGGTGAACATGCTTATACATAGGTGACGATAAAAAGGACGATTGTGCTAGATCTATCAGCAAGATCGTTTGAGCAAGACCAGGATCTAACGGACGGTGAAAGAAGAGCGAGGGAGGCGGCGAGAGAGACAGTTCAAGCGAGCAAGGTGAACCTGAGATCCCATGAAATCCCACACGGTGTTTTACATGCGGCTTACCTCCGTCAACGGCGCATTGCATTTCGTGCCAGTGCTGGCACGCGCGACGTATAGTGCCCCGGGTGTATAAATATGATCTCGCATGCAACCTCCTTCATTATCCCGGCACGCCGCAAATCGCCCTGGTTTACGTTTCAAAACTCGCGTGGGTACGGCCAATCCGGTGTCTAACAACCGTTCAGCCCTCCCACGGGGGCCGTTATCCAGAACCATTAGAACCTGGTCGATCCTCCGAATTGCAAATTCCACTCCTGCCACGGATAAGTGTCGGATCACGTCGTCAATCATTAACACTTTTGTCCTGTACCTTCTATTTTTACAGGCGATGCCCCTCGAAGGGAAATCTACTTAATCATAAACGTCACAAGTGTCCATAAACCCTGAAATGATACTCAAACTCAGGAACCGTCGATAAGCCACTGTTCGCGTAAAAAGTTTACGCCTCGAGTCCTTTCGAGTTCCCCAATTAAAACTCAAATGACTGACAGCTATCGCTGGAATCTCCTACCGCGCGAAACTTCAAACATCTTGTGGGCAAAGAAAAAAGCTGAGCAATCAGGCGCCAGTAGGACGAGCTACCCTCAACGGAAGGATCAACGACCTTCCCTAAAACCAGTAGCTTCCGGCATAAAAGACAGATGCTCGTATCGCGAGAGCAGCTATACAATCGCGAAAGAATAATTCGTGGCGTTCGCAGACTGATGATGATTGGACAATTTCACGTGCGGCGGCCACGAGCCTCGTAACCTCGCTGCCCAGTAATCGCACTATTTATCATTCGCTGGGTTCCTCACCTCCTTTAATGGGTGGCAATAGCCCACCCGTGCGGGAATGGATCTTGACGAAATATTGCCCCGTCTCTGGATCGCTAGACCTCCCCTTCAGACCGTTCTCTGAATAATTCTCCTGGTCGATCAATCGCGCGCGGTCAATTCGCCTACGTCCCAGAGATCTGCTCCGAGTCGGTGGAATTTCGACGAGGAAGAAATAAAAGTGGTTGGGAGGTGTCAGCGAAAGCTTCACATAATGGGCTTCACACTATTCCAATGGAAATTGAGAGAAATTGAATCGATCTACACGAAATTACTTAAATGCAGGTTGGCGTTAATCGTCAGTGATCGTAATTCCACGCTTTGGCTCGATTCGACGAAAGCCCGGAGGTTTTCATAATCTTGCCCCCTTCCTGTTCCATAATTACTCACGCTTGAATCCCCATAAGTCGAGAGAAGAGTCGAAGAAGACACAAAAAAAAGCAGACGCAACAGAAACGAGGGGGGCCTGGGTGAATCGACGTTTATCCTGTTGGTACCGGCGCGTTTTACGGAGCGGGCAGTTCCTCCCCACGAGGGTACCCGCTTCTCCAGGCCGGCTTTATAAAGGAAAGACAACGATCGCGGCGAGAACGCCCATTATATCCTATTAATTAATCTAACAATGCGTGCGAGAAGTTGGAAGAAGCCGACTAACGAGAATTGCCTCCGCGTTGCCGTGGAACGAGCCTCGAGGAAGGGCCCACGTGTGGAGGATGAGGTTCGCCAGGGGGAGGAGGGGGGGGGGGTGGAAGGGGACAGGATGGAGGGAGAAAGGGGAAGACACGCATGGGATCCCTTTTGCTCGTAAAACATCCTCGCCTTCTCTTTTCCACGGCTACCGAGCTGCCGCTGCCAACAGTTTCACTGGCCGATTCGACGTTACGACTGTCTTACATGCCCATTCAAATGTCCCCGCGGTAAGAGCATATTCTGATAAACCCCTCCCTGCAACCCCCTGGCCGTAATTCAAATTAATTATTCGCATAATTCCGCGACCACCGAGCCGCACAATTAAGCCCGCCCGTTCCGCTCGCGACGTGGCTCATTGTGTTTGTACCTTGTGGACTTTGTGTACTTTGGACATTGGTTTGGGAATATGAGTTTCCTCTTCGACGCCCCTTTGCTCCTTCATATTTTGGTGGTTCTGGCTAAACAAGTAGATGCCGGAAGTATCAGTTGTAATGTGTCGTCGCCACTGCAATTGCTATTAGAGTATACAAGATGCGTGCTCAAGTGTGCAGGGAGAAACTGTGCGACCGAGTAAAGAAATGTGATTCGTTTGAGACCCCAGTGGATCCCACTGGGACTCGGTCTCCCAGAAGGGTTAATTCAGCTGGAGACTTTTCTTTGCAGCGTGCGAATCGGCCCGTGGAAGCCACGACCGGTTCGTTCGGCCAAGCATTCTCTATTCGAACGATCCTCCTGGACGCTGCGAGTAGCTACGCCCTCTAATAATCATAAAGTACGCGAGTGCGTAACCACACGGGGAGATTTACCTTAAAAATCTCGGCCAGGCTACGGTTGGCCATTCATAACCAGTTGCGCGGCATTCATTATCAGACGGGGCGAGATTAAAACTCCTGGAGCTGCGAGTTTCTTGCGCCGAGCTCCATGGACACGTATCCCTTTCAGTTTCCCGGCAACCCCTTCGACCTCGGTGGCGTTTGAAAACGCGCAAGACCCTGGGTCCAGCCAATCGATATTCCAAGGATGATCCCAGTGCTTGGTATCTTCTATTGGTTTACAGTCTATTCATCTGCTCGGCTTTCCGGACACGTAGTCTTTACAGCTCCCAGGCAACCCCTCGACCTCCGCTTGCATTTGAAAACACTCAAGCCAGTCGGTGCGCCGAGGATGATGTTGGTACCTAATCTTGAGCTTGCTATTAGCTTAGCATCGGTTCCTATGCGCTGCTCCCTGGCCACGTATCCTTTTCAGTTTCCAGGAAACCCCTCGACCTCGACCCCCGGGGGTCGAGCAATTGATATAACCCTTTAATCTCTTACAAACAGAAATTGCCGAGGACTTAATGGCTGGTAATGGTGTTTGGTGCTTGTATTACCGGGACGAAGGCTGGCGAATACGCGGTGGATGTGTCCGTTCTGCCCACTTGGGGGGTTAATACCGGAAGCCCGAGCGGACCGGCCCGCTAAATAAATCACCGAGTCACGGCTTCCGTTGAAAGTCGTGACGTACGAGCGACACGGGTCATAAGAGCTCGCAATTTGTTCCCGGGCGCAATTGCTCGCCCAAGATGGGGGTAAAAGAAACATCGGGGCAGAGTTATCAAACCCGGCCGGGCCCGAGCATCGTCCTGGTGATGTATGACCGTGTGGCCGCTTTTCACTGGGGCAAAAGAACGTCGATTGAAACGATGCCCCGCGATAATTTCTCAGCGTCGTCGCATCTTATTTACGACGTGCCGGTAATGGAAGAAACGTGCGGCGACTCGCGAATATCGTCGATCGGAATCGGGGGAAGAAAGTCCCCGGCTGACCGTTACGGAAGAGCCGTTTCCACTCCAGCGACCTGCACTCCGGTGCTCGTAACTTTTCACCCCCACCAGTTCGTCTTCTTCGTGGATCTCCTCAACTTCGTCGCGACCTGAATCACCGCGACAGCGCCCTCCCTTTTCCCTCCCCTGTCCCACCCCCCCCCCTCCCAGAACTTTACAGAGCTATTGCGACGATCACAGTTGCTTTGCCTCGAGTTGAAATGTCTGTCAGGACCAGCAAGATCAGCTAAATTATTAACACACCCCCAATATTGCTCGTGGCTTGGAATCCACCAGTCTCATTTAACCCGAGGTATCATTACTGCTCGCAGTTGGCCAGTCGGCCCCGTCCTCCTTAAATCAGTCATCACATCGGCGCCGACGCCGTCCACCTTCTCCTCGCGCGGCGCATTATGCAAATGCGCCAGAGAGACGGCGGCCCTTTTGTGCCTTTATCAGGGGAGGCGAGCACAAATTTACAAGCTCGACCCTGTTGAACGAGAGAAACGTTGCGACGTAGGAGGCAGGCGGGCAGACAGGGAGGGAGCTGTGCTGGCAAGGGGGGGGGGGGGGAGGGGAGGAGGAGGGGGAAGAAAAGACGAGAGCAAAAGACGGTAGCCGGGCAGGAAGGGAGCGTAAGGATGTGGCGGTTCCTCTCCCGGCTTCCTGCGCTATCAGATCGACTCTTCCCCCTCGTTCGACTCCTCCCCGTTTGCCTTTCCCCCGCGGGGTTTCGCGGCGGCCCGAGGGAGGGCGAAAGGGAGACGCTTGTTATCAGCGACGCTACATCTTATTTTACGCGCGCTTCGCCGCGGTTGACATTTCTATGCGCCAGCTATGACGTCGGCTCGGGACGCACGAAGGCACCCCGTGACTTCTGCTAGACGCAAATTGACCGTGCTGCAACCCCATAAGGAGCTGAGGCCGGCGTTGCACAGGCGCTCGTGTGACGGTGCGCCACTGCTTGTGGGAAACGGAGGCGGTTCGCGCACACCGCCACCGGGGCCCTAACGATCGATCGGAACCAGAGAGGAAGATTCCTGCTGGCTTCTGGCCCGAGATGCTCGCCTCTCCCGCGTTTCAAGCCCCGCGAGAGCTGATATCGCCCGTGGATCCCTCCAGCCCTCCTCCTCTAGGCTACACCGAACTCCTTTCCTCCCTCTCGTTCTCCTACTTCCGAGAGCGCGGGCTCCCCGAGACTCTCCGAAGATATGTCTAAAGTCTAAGCGGAAGAGGCACAATCGCGGTGGGCGCAACCTCCGCCAATAACTCTGCTTCAACTTCGGAGCGATTAATATGCATGCGGGAATATGAAAGATTGCTCTCGCGCCGAGTTAGGAAGATGGAGGTGGATGGAACATTCGTTGCCTGAATCTGACAATAATTGGGGAGAAACGAGGAGAGTTCGTCGGACGCAATATCATCGCTGTAACATAAACTCTGGACTCCACTTTCACGGTGCATGGCCAGCAAGGTATTTGACGCCTGCAATTTTTTATACGAACGGGGACGGTCGAATTCCGAGGAGCTTTCTACCGCGTTACGCCCGCAAGAATTTCGGGACGGCCGTTCGATAACCGAATCCCACGGTAAATTTGTCGTGCGCGCATGCTGAGTCCGCCTCTACATACCGCTTACGTGCAGCGCAAGATCCCCTTAAATCCTGCTCCTCGCTATCTCGAATGACGATCGTTCATCGTTGTTGATGGTTATTAGAGCTGGCTCCGAGGAATGCAGCAGGACATTCCACGAACCGATCGCCGAAAGATACATTTACTACTGTCAGAAAATTTGGGTTTCTAGGTCAGAAATCCTAGAACACAGCTCCGCTTACTTCCTAAAACGCCAGTTTTAATGAGGGTGACAAGCTGAGAATGAAGCTTAATACTGAATACACTGAATAGAGATCCAACAATTCGACTTTTCACTACTATAATAAATAAAGTCCCCGTATACCGCATCATCTGCTCTTCTTCATCGCGCGCAATCGATACAAGGCCGAAAGTGCAGAAAACTTCGCGACCCCCTTTTCGTCGCGGCGACGCGCGCTCCTGCAGAGTTGCCAGCCGCGTTTTCATTGCCCCTTAATATCGGAACACCGGAGGCATTATATCATTCGCAATTACGGGCGTATAATTATAATTCGCCGGCCGGGCACCGGTGGACAGGCCAATAAATTAATGCCCGTGGCCGGGCGAGCGGCGACTGTCGTTTACAAGGTTCAAGGATCGTGTTTCGAAACTCAATAATTCCCGATAAGATCTGGTCCGCGGCCAGCCTCGTCCCGAAATGCACGAGGAGCAGTAGGCGATGGGCGTAGCTGCCGAAATCGTCGTAATTTGCGGCTGACGCGAGACAGGAGGATGGCAGGGATTGGAGGAGGAAAAGGGTAGGGTGTACAGCGGCACAGCTTCGCTCCCAGCAGTTATACGGGTCCATTCCTTCCCTCGCGCCGCTCGATCGTTAAAAAGGACTGAGCCAGAAGTAAAAACAAATTTCTCGGCCGGCCATTTGCGACTATAAATTCGTTTGGGACGCGCAAGTAAAGCGCGCGCGCAAAGGAGCGGCAGAGCGTCTCCCTGGCAAATGTAATAAGGGGATCGAGCGTTTTTAAGACCCCTGTCCGTCTGTTTCTCTCCGGACGGCTGATCTTTCTCGCGGGTGACCGAAGCTTTCGCGGATTTGTACGCGCCACGTTTCCAGAACGCCCGGCGAACCGCGAACCGGTTCACTTAACTGCGCCCGTAACACGTATGCGTGCCGGCAAACGTCTTATTTATCTTGCATTGCCGGTTAATCGGGCCGCCAACCGCCAATAATATTAATATTCGACCCCTCCCCGTGTTCCCTCGGCGTTACTTGTGTCGCCCCGCACGAACACAGTCTTTAAGCCAAGATTGCAGCCCTGCAAGTGTAATTTGGATACGATCGGTCGCGAGGAAGGATTCGCCGATCTCGCGCTTGAATCTTTGGGAAAAACTGGTCGGGCGGCACTGTGACGATTGCTCAGGAACCAATAAGGCCGTGAAAATAACAGACCCGTAGATTTTTGCATAAATTACGGAAACTCTGACATACGACGTTTCTCCTTTGTGATTTCTTGGAAAACGCTTTGGATGCATGTTAAAGGGGGACTGGAAAGTAATGATTACAGATGGCCATCGAGTGGGCCATGTTAATTGACTTATCGGCTGGCTTGTAACTTAATTTTTTACCGCGGCAAGAATGTAACGCGAAAAGCGTCTCGAACGTGGCCGTTTCTTTTCTCTCTCTCTCTCTCTCTCTCTCTCTCTCTCTCTCTCTCTCTCTCTCTCTGTGCTGCTGAAGCGCCTGTCGCTCGTTATTTCGTGGAACCGTGCGAAACGCGGTGCCGTGGTACGATCCGTGAAATTGGGCCTCTCGTGTAACGCAAAGATACGACGCCGGTTATTTCGTTACTTAAATTACGCTCTCTCCGCATAATAATTGTCCGACGCGCGTTATTTTAAAGAGCATCGCGAGCGCTTCTCTTAATCATCGGTCTCTCCGGCCGGATGGGTGGTTAATACGGCGACATAATGTCGTGAAATTAGCTTCGCATTAATGAGCGTCGCAAATCCAGCCGTGAACATGCGAAAAACGAAAGTGTACGTAAAGAAGCGGGAAGAAACGCGGAAGTGTAACGGTTAAAGTGGTGAAAATATCTGTGAAATTACTAGGGATGGAGGGAGAAATATGAGAAGAATCCTAATTAATGTTGAAGCAAGCGTAGTACGGCAAACTTACCCCTAAAGAGCAAGGAACGAGGCAATTTTAATGACTTCCTCTAAATATTTACCGACAATTCATTTTACACCGATCTTTTTAAACTCAGTAGCAATGGCACACTCAGAGGGGGCATAAGGGGCCTGCCCCCCCCCCCCCAAAGAAAAGGAAAAAGGAGATTGATGTAACCACGACTGAAGTAATTTACAAGTTTTGTAAAAGGAAAAGGAAACTGCATTTTATTCTTTAAATAAATTTTCATAATCACCTAATGAATTTTATTGAATTTGGATTAAAAATATTTTTACCCGTTCAACTCGGTTCCCCCAAGATTAAATGCCGAGTGCGGTACTGTTCAGTATCATAACATTCATCTGCACAGAGAATTATACGAGTGTGAATCCCTCGAGTGAAGGGCCAATAAACATAGAAGGCAACATCGAACTGTTGCAGCGTAAACTGAGCACATTAAAAGTAGTGACCATTAAAGTCAGCAATAAATGCCGTGAAATGTAATATACTCGAAACAGAAATCGAGTGCATAATTTAACGATGGCACGTTTAAAAAAGTGTCTATCCTTTCACCAGTAAGTGAATGGCGTTTCCACCTTCTTATTGATATTTAATGCTCGAATCCAGATTTCGCGAGTCACAGATCGAAACGGGACCGCGATATATCTGGCTTCGCCGTGTGTGTCGACGCACGATGATCTTTTTAATAATGCAAACGTAATTCCCTTTCGCCGCCAAGGACCGCCGGCCTCTGCGCCGATTATACAATCCAAGAAATCAATTAACGTCGAGCCGAGAGAGGTAACGAGTGCTAGCGCGTAGATTCGAATCTCTGATTCATTGCGGAGGCGCTAATTGATAGTAAAACTACAGAAATGAATAACCGATCCTAATCGGTCAATCGCTACCGGCGGCACCGCCTCGGTCCGTGAATCATCAGGGCTCGATATTTTATCAAAACACAACTTAGTAAATCCATAATTCCATAATCGTGTGCACTTACATTCGCTGACCAATTACAGCGGTAGAAAAAATAATTGCGTCAAAAGTAACAGTCTAACGCATATTAAAAAAAAAATTTTTGCCTATTGAAGTACATTATTTTTACTAATTCATTTTCGCAAAAAATGTGGGTTAGTCCGTTTTTGCTCTCAATACCACAATTAGCTAGGTGTGTATTCGTTAGAAAATCAATTTCCTCGGCAAACGACTCGTGCACGTTTGCTTGGCGTCTTCGAAATAGAGTGCTTAAAAAGACAGAGACAATAAGTTTCGTGTCGCCCAGCCGACCGCATGATCGATAAATATTCGCGAGGCAGGTACCGGTCTCGAAGGCAGGGAAAAAGAAACGCGACGAAATAGAAGACATCGCACGGAGGCTGTTAAGGAGGTCCCTGGAAACCTCTCCTTGCACCTGTACGCAAATCGGCCGTCTTATCTGTTATATTTCATCTGGTATTTTTCCGCTGGAAAGTTTGCCGTTTCGAAACGACAGGTCAGCCAGAGTGGCAGGGGAACGGGCATGTCTATGGGACGTGTAAGATCCCTTTTCGCGATAAAACGAAATAACAAGTCGACAGAGAGTGGTAATCCGGTTAATCGATCTCTCGGAGATAATCGATAATGTCGGTAATCCATTCCAGGTGGTCCAACGAGCGAGCCGGCCGCGGACCGAGGTAAATGATGCGTGTAATGGCTGTCATCGGGTTAAACGGGTTAGATGCCGCACATCTTCATTCGTTATTAATGCCCCTTATCTTAATAAGTCGCCGATTAAAGCAGTTCTCGTCGCGGGGCAAAATATGTCCCCGCGTAACACGTTCCAGGGTAATTACGAATAGAACTTCCAATCCCCTCCGTGCGACCAATTGCGATCGCTGGCGGTATCGAAGGAAAAAGGGGGATTCAATGAGAGCCTTTCCATTAAAGGCCCAAGTGTTTCTGAAATGTTCACGATCGCGCGTCCCGCGTTGAAATGTTATCCCCCGGTGGTGGTCGTAATAATTATCGAGCCGCGCGGGGCGGTCTCGGGTTTCTCGCGAGCGTGTTCGCGAGAAAGTAGTGCACGCGCTTCGGTATTTATCGACTGTGACGCTGCTACGTCAACGTGCTTCCGGTTGAAACGGTACGAACGTCTGCGCCTCGCGTGTCACCGCGTTATTCCCGTTTTTATCATAATGATATACGATAATTAAACGACGTCACGAGACCGAAGCTCTCTCTGTACACGAGCGAACGATTGTTCGGGAGTTTTACAAAGAATCACTTTACCGTTCGTGGGAGAAACGTGGATTCGAGGGAAAGAGAGAAGTCGCAAATCAAAGCCTCGCTAGGCCTCGAGTTAAACGGCTTATTTGTCCGCTATCGCGGTACAACGCATGACTTCCGGTTAGGCCGAGGCCTACGGAGATTGCGTGTCGCGGGGCTATTCGATCTCGCCAGGCACGTTCGTTAAAAGTCGCGATGTAATTCGCTGTAGACGCCGCTTTTCCCCTGCGCCGTCAACACTTGGGAATTTCGCGCCACTTATCTCGCACACGTGCAGATTCATTTATATTCACAAGTATATAGGTACTCGCTGGAGTAAAACTCACAACTGTATACGGGCGGGAATATGTTATTTTTCAAAAACCAACGTTCTTTTCGTGGAAGAAGTGGCCGAGGGAACCAATTACATACCTACCAAGTTGCTAATAGCAAACGCATTCATGCCACCACCATCGCTTCAGTTTCAAAAGAATTTCTCAAGATTCTCCGGCACTGCGAGCGCTACGTAGCACCGGATCACGTGAAATCGTTAAGTATCACGGGCAGAATCGTTGAAAGTGGGAAAAGCTGAAGAAGGAAAGGCTCACGTACTCTCGAATGGAGAGATTACGTGCCGCCTCTGTACCGACCAGTCTTCTAATATCCACTTTTAGCACGATACTCCTCTGTCTTTCTCTCGTTCGGTGTTCCTCGCGCCGGGCTGTTTTCCAGCAGGCGCTTAACAATAATACGTGCTGGAGCCGCTTTATTGCCGGCGCGGTGTGCTAACGAGCGGCGGCCTCTGCACGCCGCGCCGCGTCCTTTCTTTTGCCATCGGGCAGAGAGCTTGATCGGCACTGAGAATCTTTTTAGCCTCGCGGAAACGAGAAAGGGAGGCGAGAAGGAATCGCTGTGGAAATTCAACGAATACCCAGGCCAGCCTCGCGAAACAGCACGCGACTCCTTTTCAGGAGACCGCTCCATTAATCCTGTTCCTCTTATATACTTTGACGAATGCAGTTTGCATCTACACGGAGATTGTGCGCTTTTATATAAAATTTTGCAGTTTCTCTTTCGATTACTCTTAACAGTTTGAAGAACCGCTCGAGGGAAAGTGGCAGCTACTCAGAAGTAAAACGAAGAATCAGGCAGACGTCAACGAAACTCAACCCTGCTGAGGCGGTTTCAAGCAAAATGGACGGGAGAGCGATAAAGCTACTTGCAAATTGGTGGCGCTCGGCCGTACAACCGGTGTCGGTGATTTTATGTATACGCGCCGTGGCGACTGTAAAAGGCAAACGCGATGATACCCATCCAAGCCCACCTCGTCCAACTCGCCTAGATGCGTGCATGCAGACTGGGTTAACCCTTTGACCTCGGCTTACGATCTGCGCGTTCAACGACGTTGCTCGAAAGTTTTCCATCGGCTCTGCGCCGTCGTCCTCTCCTTACCTCTGGCTCCTCTTTTCACCTATCTCGCATCTAGTCGCGGCCGCGTCTCGCCACGACTTTCTTGCTCTGTCCATATTTATTTCACCGTCTATTATTTCCGTCGGGAATGTTCGTCGTCAGCTACCTTGAGCTCGAAATAAGATTTCTTGGAACTGCACACGCACTACAAACCGATGTTATGCACCGTGGGTGGATGTCTCGTGTAGAGAAGTGCCATTTTCCATTTTAATTCAGCATGGATTCGGAATTCTTGAAGATCTACGATGCTTTCTGTTCGTGTCTCTTTATTTCCATAAACTTGAGGCTTGTGAGGTGGTAAAATTGGTCGTCACTTAGATTGTTAGCACTTTCGTTGACCATGCGTTGTTACCCTCCCCTATTAGTATCCCGGTCGTTAATTTCTTGCTTTAAACCTGCAACGTACGACGTCCGTTTAGCTGCGTCCACGTCCGCGGCCAGTGAACAATTTTCCAGCTAATTAAGAAATAATTGCTTCCCTCGTGAAAATATGCAACGACGGACACGTGCTGCGTGCAGCGGATACTTTGCAATTATGTTCCGCGACTTTTGAGCGGCGTGCAAATTCCTATCGGCCGTTCATCAACGCCTTTCCGCAGATTCCTCTCAGCGAGACTCTACGGGTATGGCTCCCCCGTTTGCCTATGATAAAGACGGGACGCTTATGACACTTTGCACGAATCGAAAGTCGTTTCTATATCGTGTAAAACAGCGTCACCATGAAGCCTCTCGCCACTGGCATCGTTGCTATTAAACTCATGAGGCTAAAACCCCTGTTAGCATCTATATTGACTAGCAAATTTTAGGCTGAAGAAATTGGAAAAGGTTTAAACACAGAGCCTTACGACAACTTAAAAAACAATTCCCTTTTTTCATATAGCGAATTAGCAATAACTCGTATGTGGGTTGCCATATTGAATTATTTTTTAAATTGTCTCTTCTCCTTTAAATTAAAATATTTTATGATATTTTGAGAAAAGAGCGTATACGCTTCTTACCCTATAGGGGCGCTAAATCTTCAAATCCGCTCCTGATGTGCATCGCGTTCTATGAATCCAAGATCATCTGATTTTACCTAGATACTTTCTGGAGACCGAACACATTACATAAACACACATATCCATTTATTTTCGAACACGGGCAAACTAGGACGTGTGGCACGAGCGACTCGCTCGTTACACGGCTTCGTGGCCTCCGCGTCATTAAAATCATCCATTTCCAGTGTTCTCCGCAACATAATGTTGCAGCAATGTAAAGCTGGCTTTACGTAATCCTGCTGAATGTGCCGGCGTAGCTAGCGTACAGGCCATCTTCCTGCATTAGTGCTTCAGTTACGTACGTTATGTATTATAGCGCGGAGCAGGAGAACGCCGAAGGCGAGCGACTCGCACGTACCGCGACGATTAATATGCGCTACGATACGTGATATCGCCGCTCTTCTATACGCGCTAACACGTGTTCCGCTCGGCGAAAAGCCAGTTCAGAGCGGCATCGTTTCGTTTCATTCTATATATCTGATTCCCACGAGCTTGTGATTTTATAGAAGGACAGGTAATACTTCTGCATTCTCCTGACCAAGAAGTTATCAATCTTCGGTAAATTTCTTTTTGAAGCTAAGTTTCTTTTTTGTTCGTGTTTCCCGTGGAATCAAGGTTACAACGCGACAAACATCGTTTCCCCGGATTGTAGTTCAGTCGGGGCGAGCATAAATCATTGGACGCGCGCCGGGCCCGTATAAATATCGTGCATTAATTCAGCATTAAAGCTTAAATTATTGAGCCGGGTGGACGCCTACGGGGAAGGCGGGCTGGATTAAGAAAGGCTGGGCCGTCTGTCGTAGAAAGCGGTGGCATAAAGCATCACGGAAATTTGGGGATCTCGCCTTCCGTAAATGGCGCAAGTGCACTAAGATATTCGCGCGATTAACGTCATCCCGTTTCTCCTTTTCTCCCTTTCGTTTCGCCAGCATGTTTGGCCGCGCTTTAAGAAGGTATTAAGGTAACGTGCGCGCGAAACGTCTGATTTGTGGCCCTTAATATGGTGCTTTGAGATAAAGCTCGGTCAGCTCAAAGAGCCTGGATATTGGTAAAATCGGGGGATCTCTGTATGGTTTCCTGTACATGATCCCTGGCCACGATATACTCGACGTCAAAATGGTTTCACCGGTACAACTCCGCGACGCGAGGCCAGCTTCGATCGGCCTGCCAGTAGAAAGCTTTCTATTCGGGCAAGATTACCCCCCGCTCGTTTCCCTCGAAGGCACGTAACGCGAACCACGCTCGGAATCGAACTAATTAAAGATAAATCTTTCCAAATCAGTTAGTCGCGGCCACGGAGACAATCGTAATTGGTGCAGCTCTCTAGCCGCGGAAAGGATGCGCTCATTAAGCGAAACAATCGCCGAGGTCGCAATTAACGTCGTATTAGTGATATACGTCGGTGCAAAAGTAACACCCGTTCCGTCACAGTTCAGGAAAAGAGAGGCCTTCTCTGATCGTGGAATAATTCCTGGTCTTCCAATCCTCAACGTTCCGAGCGGTACGCAGGGTGGAATTCGAGACTATTTATCGCTACCGTAACGTTTCTTCTGTAAGCTGAAATTTGACGGAACACAAGCCTCGGCGGTCTGCACGCGAATCCACGGTGTCCTCGGACAAGAGGAATCGTATTTGCATGTACGAGAGGCGAGCACCTTTTAATTGGCCACGGTTGCGTGGCCTCGAGACAGAAGAAAGACCGAACCGATGATATCCGTCTGGGCGTGGAAACCGATGATCTCTCTCGGCGCGTTTCATTGTCCATCCGGTGTGGGTGTCAACGCCCCCGTCAAACGTTTCGCCTCAGCCCCTTGCTGGAAACCGACGCTGTTCTGCCTGCTCAACGTTGTAATTAGACGCGATTCGAGAATCGTAAATATGATTCTGCAGGCTAGATGGAGCATCGATTTATTTACGAGCCACCGGGCGAGGGAGTACGTACAGATTTCAAACGGCGACTCGCGCTAGGCAGTGTGGAGCTGGTAAACGAAGTTTCATTATGCTAGAGTTTGACGAAAACGTTACAGTTATAATATAGGGTAGGGGAGATTGGGAGTCAAGAATTCATGTAGTTTTTAGTCATTGTAGTTTTCATATTTATTTTTCAAATTTAATAGTTATTCATTAGACGAATATTTTACAGATGGGTATATTTTAAATTAATACACTTTGCTTGCATCCAAATAACATTTTTTCATTTGTTTTGTATGTATTTTTTTAAGTTTTCATTTACAATATATTAAACAGGAAGGACCAAAGTAATACTTTGAAAGTATACTCTAGCATATTTGTTATTAAGTAATTAATTCAAACAAAAATAACAAAAATTGAAATCTTAACAACGTATCAACTTGCCCCGGTCTCCCCTACTTATATTCAGTGTACGAGCTTGATACTTTATTTCTCTATCGGAGCACACGATTGTCGTATTATTTAAAGAAGGAAGGAACAATCGACCCGTGGAACTCCCAACGAGGATCTATTTACATATCTGCTGCGCGTGCTACTCCCACGCCACGCCACGCCTCGTGGTAAACGCAGGTAACTTTCGCGTCGATGAATAATAATCGCTAATAACTGAACGCCCGATCGATCAGCGCTTGCACCTGTAAGGTCCCTGAACCCCCGGTGACATCAGTTCCTCCCTGGAATTTAAAACTAAAAAATGAACATCGATGTCCATCCTATTCTTTCTGATATAACTACACAACTTGTGGGCACAAGTATAAAAAAGTTAAGACTACGTTAAGATGTTTAGGGAAACGTGTCAATTGCTCGTATAATAATTGTGAGACTGGCCAAGACGTCTATTAGCTTCTCAATTATCTGAAGGAGGATAGTATTTCATCCAGCGGTAAAGACTACGCTGCTAATTACGCTTCCTCGCGGCGCATCAATTTTACGGTTTTGCAAAAACGATAATTCTTGCATCACCGCTACGGCGTATTAAGTACCTGATTTATTAACTGATACTTCGTACGAGGCTTCCCGCTTCTTTCAGCGAAACTCTCCCCTTTACGAGAATCGCCCGTGGGGCTCACAAAAGCATTCCAGCCTGCTTACGGGCAAATTAAGCAACACCTCTGAGAGGCATTTCCCTCCTCTCCTCCCCCTCTCCCGTCCGTCCCGTATTTACGACAGTTTCGTAGAAAAGAATTAATTGCAGGTGCACAGCAGTCAATCTCCGTGATCGCGCGTACGATTCCCAAGTTTGATGACTGAACATAAAAATCGCTGACGCGCTTGAACAATTACACCAGCGGAGGTGTCCGGAGCCGCGAAACGACTTGCAAAATCCATTTGCATAGCGGCTGATGGCGGCGTAAAACTCGCTGGTTCCTTCACAACCACCTCGTTGCTGTATCGAGTGGTAATTAAGTTAATTGCCTCCGCAGTGACTTAGTACTTCGCGGGAGTGTAAAGTCCGCAAGAGCGCCAGCTAGCCTCCTCTCGGTTTCTCGCCATTTTTCTCCGCGCGAAGTCGAAATGACAGCCGATGATGAATGCGGACGGACGTCGAGCCCCTAATCGCGCATTTCTTCTATCCCCCTCGCAGCTAATCCGTCGTCATCGAGTGTTGGTTAATTAATGAAGGAATAAATGATAGAACGTCGTCGCGGCTCAAATTACGAAGACGTCTTTCTTTCCACAGTTTCTCTTTATTTCTAAGACTCTAGAATTCTCTTCTATATTCCCGATTTCGATGCAAGTATGCGTTTAAATTCATCTTTCAGGTATCTGACTCAAGCGTTATGACGTGCCCAGAATGAACCTGTTCGATTTTCCAAATACGATCGATTTATGTCGCACATTCCACGCGAAGGATTCGCAAGACAAGCATCAGCCACTCGGAAGAAGAAAGAAATCGAGAAATACCTACGGTTCCGGTATGATCGTCGATTTGATCGTCTGTACGCGACACGGTTGAAGTTCCCCGAGGTCGTGTGGAAGAATCTGTCGTACGAGGGATCCGGCCTAGGCCGACTTTCCCTTTTCCGGAAGATCGAGGCTACCGAGCTATCCACTCACTGTCCATCCTTATAATAGGAAGGATCATTTATTAAAGCGTTGATTCACTTGGTGGGTCGAGTAATCGACCGTGAGCCAACCTCTCTAACGTTTTCCTTAGTCGCGGACGCGATATCGGTTTATCTAGCCTTCCCTTCTGCGCGCTTCCCAGAGCTCTCTTGTCTCCGATTTCGACCCGAATCCGTGGATCCGCGGGATTTATTTATTCGTTAGGAGCAAAGGCTCGGGCAAGCTCGTTCGCCGCGGAGATGAACACAGAAGGGAGACGATTAAAATTCATGCAGGCTCGCAAGGATCCCGAGCCCCGTCTCCCACGATACGTATTTCGTCCGGGCTCGGTGTTCCCGAACGCAGAGCCGCGCGAATCAATTATCATAATTAATGGCTCGACTCGCGAACTCGCGCGTTTGCACGCACGTATCGCCGCGGAGCCGCTCAACATCCTTCACCGGTGAATAACAAATCGCTATTCATCATTCGGGACGATGACTATTGGCCGGCCGCTTAATTAATCGATCGAGTATTAATCGGGACGATTATGTTGCTGCCCGGCCCCGCGGTGCAATTACGTTGGCCCCGAGTCGTGTGTAATGGGGCATCCTCGCGGAGTCCATCATCCTCGGGGGAGAAAAATTCCTCCCGGGGATTTCGTGACCGACGTCTGCTCGTGGCAGCCGTTCATTATCGTCGGTGAAGAACGGTGGATCGCGGAAATCGTCGTTGATTAATAAACAATGTAATTACGACGTGTGCAATTGATACTCCAATTATGTTGAATCTATGTATATGAAGGGGGGCTGTAACCGCGGAGCGAAGACGATGAACACTTACCTATGTTTGAATTTTAAAATGTTCAAGTCTCCATACATCAAACTGCGTTGCAGTGAATACAAAATTCATTGCTCTTAATGAACAATTTCGAGATAGAATCTTCTCTATACTTTCATGGATCTACGTCTGCGAAGCCACAACCCTCGCTCCGTTCAGTTCGCCGTGAAAACGGGCTCGGGTCCACCCTATTCGATTTCGTTTTCAGTGTGTGTTCTAAATCGAGAGACCGCTAGAATAATCGCTGGTACATACGTCACAGTCGAATACGAGACAGCGTAATCGTCGCGGCCTGGCGCAGCGCACACACGTAACGAGTGGAAGGGCGAAGGGAAGGGAAAAAGGGCAGTTGCGCATACACACGTAGCGACGATAAATTTACATAGCGATGTAATCGGCGAAGAACAAGTGACTGAACAAGAAGATTCTCTATCTGGATGGTAGGCAGTAAGGAAACACCTCGTTGGTTAAGACGATATGCTCGCCGCTAACGAGGCGAGGAGAGCGCGATCCAACCTCGATTATAATCGTCGATATAGATATAACCGGTGGACGATATCGTCGGCCAATCCGATAACGCGTCCCGCCTGCTTTAATCTAGGAACCGCAAACTCTCTTCCTGATTGCGACGCTGAAATTCCTTCTCTCGCTTACAATTAGTCGTTATCTAATCGCGAAACGCGCGATCTTGGGATCTCCATATCGTGGGTACGAGTGTTTAAATAGCCCTTTAGATAGCTCGTAAGTTCCTTCAATGACTTCTACACGATTCTGAAAGGATATATTGTAGAAAATCAAGGAAGCTGAATTTTCTTTTTAATTTCGGTCACGGTTTTATCTGATTTTAATGTCATTCTTTTTCTGTTACAGGTAAGTGTTTGCTGAATCTTTGGAATACGAATTCGCGGTGCTAAGTGGTGAGTGTATTACTCGTACAAAAAAAAAAAACAGTACAGGTAATTGGACTTTTGATCCTATTTATCTGATTAAATTTCAAATTAACTTGGAAGTTTGCCATGAAAACCAACGGGTATTCTAAGCGAAACCCTTTAAGAAGTCTGCAACTACAGTGCTGAAAGATTCCGTTATTCTCTGCGTCCCCTTAATCCCCGCCACCAAGGCTGTAATAATGGTGCCCGAGCGTCGAGGCGAGCCTAATAACCTCGTATTGATTTGATCGACAACAATTTCCCACAATAACGCCAACAATGTGGGGATACGGGCTGTGGAGAGCCGGCAATCTTCTACCTTTATCTCGATTGCTCGATGAAAAATCATAGAACCGCCGAACGACCCACGTTCGAACTGGACCGGCTGCCTTATTTAGCGATCCACCGCCACGTGGAGGCGTTATTGGCTGCGACCAGAGTTCCTGTTTTCACGTAACTGCATCTGCCAGTGCGATTCGTCCCCATTACCGGGCCCGTGTGTTCCAACGCGTACGATTGTTCGCTGAGAATCGCGCGGGAATCGCACAAATTCTTTCTAATGACGCGTTAACGAGAGAACAATGGGTTCGAAGCGCGAGATCGCTAATAGTCGTGGACGGGGTTGCCGGGATCCTTCGATTTCGTGTTCGATCGTGGAAGCCATAATTTTATCGAACACGGAAAAATCCTATGGAGCGTGTCAAGAGTGTTCTGTGTAGAGAATTTATCGCGATTGTATTAAGAATGTCTACTTGAACTTTATGGTACGAAGCGGAGTTTCAGACTGTGTAGAAAAAGGAAATCTATGGTCCTCTAGGAAGCTTGAATAATTTTGTAACGTTAAAATTATCTGAATAAGTTCTGTTTGAAAATTTTTTAGAAATGATGATCACAGGGATAGTTGCAGGCAGTGGCGCACCCAGAGGGAGAGCCAAGGGGCCTTGACATCCCCAAAGAAAGGGATTTGTAAAAAAAAAACTGGATTTTTCTTTAAATAATTTTTTATAATCACCTACTGAATTCGATTGAATTTGCACTAAAAATAATTTTATCCGTTCAACTTGGCTCCCTCCAAAAGTAAATCCTGAGTGCGCCCCTGGTTGCAGGGGACATGAGGCTGTCTGACAACAAACACTCTACTTCCCCTTGCACGCGTCCCTCTCTCTTCCAAGTTCCCTTACAATTTATTGCACCTTCGCAATTATAGCTGTAGAGGATTATTACAGCCTGTTAAACATGCAAATCGTGACATGTGAGGAAGTTAACCCATGACAAATTTAACACAGCTGCAACTTTCCCATAGTCGAATCCAGTAATCTGATCAATTTTCATATCATCTTCAAAATTTATCGATTCCAAGTCGATACGTAAATGATGCTCCAACCAATTTCGTGCGCATATAATATATAATCTTTTTCTGTACCCTGCTTAATAGCGACGGTAGAATTCGAGGAATATAGAGTCGCAGTGATTAAAAAACCTCGTCGACAGTTTGGTCGTGAGAGAATGCGCAAGGTGTCTCCGCGAGAGTGTCGCTTAAAGCAACGAAGCTGACCGTCGTAATCGGGCTGGGAAATTTGTGCTGACCCACGACGACGCTCTAAATTTCCCCTCGCGAAGGGCTCATTAGCGTCCCGACGCACGACGTATGGACGGTTCCACCTGTCCACAACACGCGCAATTAGTCGTCCACTTCGGACGCGCGGTGAGTATTTCATTCAGTGGCAGGCATCGAGGAGCGATGGAAAGGCTCTCTTGATCAATAGGCACTCAATTTGGTGTTCCGAGCGCTCGGGGGGAACGCTTTCCAGCGGCGTTCCCTCGGTAATTGACCATTACCGGCCGCGAACTATGATTGCGTATATTCAAGGAAAATGCACGCCATTTATGCCCAATTTATCATTCGTCGGAACGGAGGAAATTGGGAATCAATTAGAGTAATGCCGCCGGTACAAGTGCGCCGCCGCGCTCAGACGTTAAATCAACCCCTTATGTTCGCATTAATATCGCCCGCGCCGCTGATTATTCATCGCCCGGGTTCATTTGTAAAACGTAATCGTGGTCGTTCGATCTTGCCGCTCGGTTCCTTTCGAGCTTTAACTCGATCATTGGTGGCCGCGTCGCTGAAGTCGCGAATAAATTTCGTTTGCTTAATGTATTCCGGAATATAAACGTTTCCCACCTGGGGGACTTCTATTTGTAGACTGTTAGCACGAAAGCTATGGAACGCGTGGAGTTAGTAAATCCAGTTGCAACGGATTCAAACTAGTTTCTGGGTATAATAGTATGCTCCACTTAGCAAAGCGGGGGTATATTTAAGCTGACCACTGGAGAACCCATACACGCCACTTATCCAGATTAAATTCCACGATCATCCCCGTCGCACGAAAGTATACTTCCGGGGGGGGGGGCGAAAGAAATTACCTTATTCCTGAACTGTGGTCACCAACAGTAGGTTAGCATTATTGGGTGTGTGTAAGCGATCGTTGGCCATTGGCGGTGGCACGTCCGTGGTCGCTGCGAGTCGTGCACAGGCGGAGGCGCGCTTTATGAAGCCGTTGCGAGTTCGCCGCGGGGGTTCGACCAGCCGGGCGTGTTGCTTGCCAGCATAAATTACGCGCGATTTTGCATTTACACTGAAAACCAAGCCGCGCCGACCGGACCGGGGAAACTGATATTTATTGCCGACGAGCCCGCGATAATATTAAACACGGGGATCCCGGCGTCATTACCGACTAGACGATTAGGCGAGCGCGCTGCAGCCGGCGTCTTCGATATGCTCGACCGATACCACTTACACCCTGGGCGAGACTCGTCGAGTCTGTCTCTGTAACGGTTGAAAGATAAACGGAGGTGTTCCCTATTGCGCCTAACGGCTGTTGGATGACACCTAGGTAACGCACCCTTGGAGTCTTCCAGCTGTATCGCCAGGGATAGTTGGACCGTGAGGACGATCCATCGACGTCCCTTCTCCCACGCGCTCCCGCGGCGTCGCTTGATGAATTGGCAGGAATCGGCGCGGCGGGCCCAAGGATCTACCTTCGTCGACCTCGAGCCGATCCACGATCGAGGCCACGGACCGTAGAACCCGATCGCGTAATTAATGCCCGTGCATCAATTCGCGCTAAGCGCTGGTGAATCCGACTGATCCTCATCAGGGAACGATCGACGTGGCCGAGGCTCGGGGGGGGGGGGTTCAAGACGGTTCGAGCCGCGTACCCGAGACGCGGAGGAAGAGGAGAGAAAAAATGAGACGTTGTCTAAATCACGTAGAGGGAACCGGTACCAATGTGTGCCTTTTCCACTCTCGGCGAGCATGCCTCTGCGAGGTTGCCTCTCCTCCGACGAATCGGCCGCCAGCGGGGGAAGAAATTAATAGCCCGGTATTAATTCTCGCTGATTCCACCGCGAAATGACTGGTTGCTTGATTCCATCAATCTGCGGGAGTAATAACAGGCGTGCCTGGTTCGTTGGTTTGCTCGTGTGGGAGCCCATGTGTCTCGTGCGCGCAAGCCCGTGCACGCTCGTCTTGCGTTACGCGTAAACGCCCGCTCGAGATCTATGGCACCACTATGGGCGAACCGCGCGAGGAACGCGAGCCTCGATTTTGTTATTTTAAGTGGGGGGAAGAAGCCTCGCCGGTTTGTTTGCTGATCAAGAGTCTTGGTCTCCGGAGGGATGCCGTGGGCATTCTACAAACTTAATGGCAAGGGTAGATCGGAATCATAACTGATTTGTTTGTCCGAAACAATGTTTGTAAAGTATCCTTTATTTTACCCAATTCTAGTATAAGGAAGTAAGAAGCGCGGCGGGAAAACATGGGAAACGGAATCTCCAGCGTCCCCAACACACTTGCCAAGTTCAAGGCAAAAGTTCCATCACTCCCCAAGCATATTCAACGCATACATATTTAACCCCCCCCCCCCCTATGTGGGACTAGCTTTCTCGGAAACTGGCACGGGTCGTTTCCCATAAAACTGCTGTGGAATTGGGAAGCGGTGTTCCCGCATCTCTTCCCCCCTTTTTCCCTATGCAGAAAATTCATTGAAGGACGCGGCTGGAAAGACGTACGTCAAGATTCGCGTAGGGGTTTCAGGGAAATCCTTAGGCAGCTCGATTGTCGTTAGTCGTATAGAGCCGGCTCTGTCGGCAGCCGATGCACGTACAGGTAGGTGCGCCGTTGCACAAAGCAACGGTCGCGAGCGGCTATGTTACCCGGGGCATGCTCCTTTATAATGGAATAGTTCGTGGCGAGCGATTTATCGCGACTATTTCCATGTCGCCGTTCCACGGATACCGCTTCGTCCCGCGGTCAACGCTGCGCTTCTCCGCGGTGCACGGTGCATCTTTTATCGGACGAGGAACTCCGGTGCATCGTGTATCAATGAGGTCGCCGTTCCGAGGACCCGCGATCCTCTGATGCTTTTGCCTCTCGCTGAGAGGGGACTCGAGCCTGCGGACGACAGCCTCGTTGGTAAACACTCTGCATGGTCTCCTTCAGTGTTCTCCATCGCACACAACTCTGCCCATTTCAACGTTCTTTCCACGTGACATAATTATAAAGGGAAGAACGATCACAGGAATCCTCTGAATTCGCAGTTTCAATCGCATTGGAACAAAGTCCCGTGCAGATATCTATACACGATGGCACGTCTTGCTCGAGGCCCATTCATTTTACAATATTTTCTAATGCCGCGCGGCGTTCGCGACATTCATAAATACCCGAGCAAGCGGACACTTCCCGACGCAGGAGAGGACAGGTACAAAGGTTCCGGTGCGCGCGTCGGTGCAGCGTGCATTAATCGCGCGGGTACCGCACGAGGTCTTTTGTCTCCGGCGTCTACATCGACTCCTACGCGAGCAACGGTGGATTACGATGCATCCTCTTCCCCTGAAGAAGTCGAGCGCGGCACGGCGGTGCACGTGTATATCGGTGAAGGTGCACTTGAGGAGGTGGAGAGAGTGGGTCGTGGCACGGACGAGAAGTTGTCGAGGAAAGGTGAAGCTAGGCGGGCACACCGAGGTCGTGGCCGTGCATATTCCAATCCTAACGACGTCTCTCCGCTCTTCCACGAGATATCTGGGGGGCTCGCTTATTGCTCGTAAATTGCGCGTGGCTCCCGACCCGCTTTCTCGTTACTTCTAATGTGACCCCGCCGATGTATGTAGATTGCCAGCGTCGATTTTTCCTCCCCCGGTCTCAGGGGCCGACACGACCGCGGCACGGATCACCTGCGCCTTTAAATTCACCTCCGCTCGAGCCGATCGGGCCCGCATGATCGATGAATAAGCAGAATTTCATTAGACAAGCAGGCGCTCGGCGACCCCGATCATTACCATCGGATCAAACGCGAACGGAGCAACCGAGCTGTTTCCTGTTGCGTTTAAAACGGCAATTAATACGATCCACGCGCGCTCTCCACGCTAAGCCAACCAAACGGGGAAAATTAAACAGAGACGCGGCCAGAGGTTCCACGATTTTCTAGTAATGATTCCTTGTAAATGGCATTTACGAGCGTTCGTACCCAACGACAGACTCTAATGGCCGGGAAGTTATAATTTCTCTAGAAACGATGCCATCCTTCGTCCCGATATCAACCAGAAATACCACCGGTTGCGGTCCCTGGAACTCGCTCCGATCTGTCCATCGTCGAGCCGCGGACGTTCGGGCGACGATAAAAGACACGTCGTTTCTCATCCGACAGGGCGCTTTTATTCCTCGTAAAACCGCATCCAGACGGCCGGGCCGCGGAATGGTCTCAATAGAGATAAACCGTGATGGCGCGGTCGCGCGCGTTTTCGATAAGAGGGATTGAGTCGCCTGCATTTGCGCCAATAGCGGGGCGTTTACGACCGCGAGGACGGACCGTTTTCGGTTTACAGGGACGTTCCAGCAAATTAAGACGATCGCTTACTTTCGATGACGGCCAATGACTATACACCGAGGGTCGAGGATCGGCTTGTACGTGCACGCGCGAGCACGCAACGTGTGTCGGGAGCGCGGCGAGCGCGGAGGATGTCTGTTTGATTTTAATTAACATTCATTTGCATAATAGTCGAGGTTGGTCCCGCGGCTCGGAGCGACGTTGCGTCACGCCGGCGGCTGCTTCTCTTCTGCGCCGAGAGCCGCGGCGATTTTTACGAATTTCTCGCTGATAACTGTATTGATAGAATGTTGAAGTTTACACGCGAACGTCCTATACGAAGTTCCTACGTTTCTCACGTCCCTGTCGATGTAATTTATGTTCAGAGGTTTTTGGGGAGATTCCGGGACACGTGTCTGCCTGTCTACGAAGCACTTGGCAGATGTTACGAATGTTTCCGTCGCGAATTTAAGGTGGGCCCTGATTTATCATCCGAATCAAAGTTCACCCGTGGACACCAGGGAACTTTCAGGGGTAGGACGAAGAAGGCGATTCGCACACGTTTCTCCACTTTGCATTTGCATCTGCAACACATCCGTATCTGTTCCCCGTTGGCCGATCCAATTTCGCAAGCCCGAAGAACACTTTTGCTCCATTGATTTCATTCGCGGCTCGTTCCGCCGGCCCGCTGCTGTAGATTGGTACTTTCAAATCGAGTCTCCGTGAGAATTCATAGAGTGCCCCTTACCGGACACCTACTTGCGATGCTTTACACTATTCGGTACACTTTTGATCGGGCATCGTTCGTGAATATGCATAAGGCGGTTCGCATTTCGCATGCGCCGAGATTGCGGGGACTGACGCGTTTCGAAACCCTCCTGATCCCAATAAATTCTAACGACAATCCATGTCGCTTGCGAGACTCTCGCCTGACACCTGTTAAGGTGCGAATTCACGATGAGACAAAAATATCGTGTCGCACACGAGACTTTAATCTCATGCGACAATTATTTCATTATTTTATTATCTTTTAATTAATTTGCGATAGTTTCATGAAATTAGATTCTCATGAGACAAGTTTCTTGATATTATTAATAATAATAATTAATTAATTTATTATTATTATTATTAAACGTCGTTATTGCAAACACAGAAGATAACAACGAAAGAAAGTAAAGAAAGACACAAGCAAAGGCGAAGTTCAGTCAGAGACTGTTTTTCAACTTAACCTAAAGTATAAGATACATTTTCAAAAATTTCATTTATCCGGACTATTTCCATTATTTATATTTAGTTGTTGCTGAAATTTTTATCTCATGATGAGATTTTGCATGAGACTTTTCTATCATTAAATATCTCTGCCACAACTAAATGCAAATAATAGAAATAGTCGCCAGAGATGAGATTTTTGAAAACATACCATGAAACTTGTCTCGTGAGAGTCTAGTTTCATGAAACTAAGGACAAAAGAATTAAAAAATAATAAAATAATCAAATAATTTCCGCGTGAGATTAAAGTCTCATATGAGACACGATGTTTTTGCCTCATCGTGGATTTGTCGTATAATAATAATATACCCGCGTCATAAATGGTGGCAGTAGACATTCTTCAACTTTAAGTGCGATAGTAATAACGAATTTCTACGCGCCCGAGTGTATCTAATTGCTCATCATCGCCACCATGAATTACATTCCGAAGCTGTGTCAGATTTTCACGATGCAAACGAAGCTGAATTACGATACCCCCGGCTACCTTGGATTTTTCAAGCTTTCCTTAGCCGCGTCGCGTCTCGTGAACAATAGGAATGAGTTATTATATTCGTCGGCCGCTACCGTATTCGAGCCGCGAAGGATCCGATGGACAATCCCGATAACATTTAAAACGTATGCTTAGACGCCCGCCGGCGCGAGAACGCTGCTCCCTAGGAGCGTCAGCGGGGCGATTTAAAATCCCTCTGTTCGTCTTCAAGGACTGGGAGAGCGTGTCCGCGAGCGTTCTCCGTTCACTCGCCCCTTCACGAGAAGAAAATCGAGCGGACACATCTCCCCCATTTTCATCCCGAGAGAAGCAATAGCCATGTATCATTGGGCCTGGCGTCGGCTGGCGGCGTCGCTCCGTACACGTTGCGTTCCCTGTTTTGAAACGTTCCTCTCCCGCGAGAGGCGACCGCTCTTGCCTCGGCGCTCTGAAACCGATGGGGCTTTCTGCATATCAACGAGCTATTGGCAAATCGGCCGGCAAAAGAGTGGGAGGGAGCGGTGGTCCGATCTCGGCTGCTCCGGCCTCTGTTTCGGGCAAAAATCCAGCTCGCGACGCGGAGCCTCTCCCGCTCTCTTTCCTCGCGATTACCTTTCACGAGGTGTCCGAGAGGCCGTGGTACAACGATGATGTCGGGGTAATTTCAGTTCAGACACAGCATCTCGCCGGATGACTCACACACGCCAAGTTTAACGCGATCATTCGCGTTTGCAGGGAGAGGACATTCCGCTGAGCTTGTTCGCAGGGTTTCCATGGTCCTCGTGATATCCTGCTGAATCTTCGGGTTCGAAGATCCTGTACCTAAGTTTTGCTAGACGATTGCTGTATAGCTGTGGTCGGTTAGGCTTTTGAAGGATGATGCCTACTTCCCACGTGTAATAGTGATTGCGAATGGCGTATCAAAACGGAGCAAAAGGGTGATTTACTGTACCTAATGGCACTGGTTGAGCATCACTGAGAATGCTCCACTTTCCATCTCCCTTCAGCCACCTTCACGTGGACGGGCTCCCCGAGTTGTTAGATTACGTATGGACACGCATATACCAGCGGGGATGGTAATGCGCCCATCTCGGCTCTTTCGCGGCGCGCTGTTAAACAGCCTCTCGCTTCGGGCCGCGACTTTTCTGTCGTAACGACGTGGCGAATGCGATGAGACGCGAATAATGGAGTAATAATAAAGCCGTAGAGCAAAGAATGGACGTAAGAGTTTCTAGAGTGGCGGGTGGTGGTAGAAAAGGGCAGGGATCGCGTCGTCCGTCGACTAATCCCATTACTTCCAACCATTTCCCCGCGAAGGAGACTGGCAACGTAAAAACTCCATCGACATTGGGGAAAAGATAATCAGAGTGATGGACAGCGACGGGTCCGTGGGAAGGTGGCCATCCCGGGACCAGCAACAGAGCGAGCGTTTAGATAATAGGTCCATTGTTTGAACGCAATCATCGCGACCGAACCGCAAAACGTGGCCACCTCGGCATGGAAGCGGCAAGAATCTGAGCCTCAGATAAGAATTATCGGAGAAAAACGTCTATTAGCTATATCTCTATAAACGGTGTTTGAGTTTCGTCCCGCGCAGGCGTACGGAACTGCTCGCAATCCGCTGGAAGAGATCCTTTCCCGAGGACCTGCGCAAGCTCTTTGCAATCCCCTCGCACTTTTCTTCTCCTCGGTCGCATTCGTCACGATCGTAAACTGTCTCCCCTCGGCTGATGTAATGGACGTGGATTGACAAATCGTGTCTAGGGAATCGCGCCGTTCTATGCACGTATAGTGTTCCTGGTAACCGGCCGCTGAACACTCCGTGGGTATTAATATTTTAACAGTCTCTTCGTTCCATCGACGGTAAATTGATACCCAATTAAGAATCGACTAATCTGATTTCCCTCCCGTCCTTTTTGTGCGCCTCCGATTTCTCGATCGCAGAGACGGAATCGAACGATTGAGAAATCCGAGAGCGGGCTAAGTAAATTCAGCAAATTCAAAGTCCATTTTAAAGTGCAAAAAGAGAGGCTCCGTTCGAACGGCGAATTACTGGGGCGACAAGCCAGCCGCCTTTTTTTGTGCGGCAGGCATGAAAGAGACGACTCGTCGCCGAGTTTCGCAAGAGAGGAATCGACCGACGCGCGATTAAAGCACGGCCATACGAATTAATTCGCCACTTCGCACCTCGGTCTCGGGGCCGGGTGAAAATCGCGATAATAACGCATTAAACGGGAGCATTATTCGCGAGCGGACCGCGCCGCGCCGCGCTCTGTCGTTAAAGCGTAAATCGTGAAATTTAATGAACGCCTCGCACCCATTAACGCTGAAGGGAATGCGTGGCCGATGATTTACACCGTTTTACGGGATGCTCGTTTTACGTGCGAGCTCGTCGGGCATCGTCTTTTAGTCGCGACGGATTGTCCGAAAGCCGGAAGTCGCTCACCCTTTTCCACTTTAGCTCGATCGATTCTCGAACGTGAGAGAATTATAAAGATCCCGAACATCGTGACTTTCTTCGATGGAAAATAACGTGTTTCTGGTGGATCGTTCACCAGACCCTGACGTATTTGAAATTCTACCAGAATTTCACGTAAGATCAACCATCCCTTAAGATTGACGACGCAAATTGTAAATTGCGACGCAGTGAAATAATTAAGTATGTTTCAACGACGCAACGATTACGGTCATAAATATTTTTCTGCGATCAGCGTCGTGGAATTCGATGGATCTTGAAACGTGGGAAGCTCGGTGATACCCTACATCGTAGCAGCGCTCGATTATTGCCTTTTACGGGGAAATAAGCATGGAAATAAAGTAACGCCGCAACCTTGAGCTGTACACGGCTCTTGTGCAATATGATTATCGCGCTGGCTTGCATTGTGTCGGTCGCACGTGAAAAATCCTCGAAGGACACAGCGCGCACCTCGACGTTCTGAGACGCAATCAAATCCCAGGTCTTTCTTTGTCTAGGGCGTCCAGGCCAACGGCGCCATTCGTCGGAGTTCGAGTAGCTTCGAGTGCCACTGTACGTCAGACAACACTGGAAATCTTCTTCCCAGATTTCTGACATCCTCAGATATGCTTATGGTAGCACGAGATTCTTTTGATGCTGCTCAAATTGAACTCGAGTCGAACGGAGCAGAAACAGTGGGGAATTTTCCAAGAGCCCGTTGACTGAATTTCACTTGTCGGTCAAAGCGGTGGACGTAATCCACTTGGTAAATGGTTACAGCGGGCTAACGAGCTCTTTGACGGCGCGTAATAAGCACTCATCAGATTGCGACGATTAATTAATTTCATCGGCTGGCAGTTGCATTAGGGAGCGCAATATTTAACCGTTTATGGATAATCATATACACAGCGCGCGCGTCTCGTGGGAGTCGCGGGCCGTCGGTCTGGACGTTCCGTTCCCAGGGTAGTCGACGGAATTGCAAAATTGTAGGGACAGAGAGCGACGTGACGCGGATGCTGTGCTCAAAATCGCGGGAAAGGACTGGCTTCCCTCTCGAATATCAAATCGTTACGTTCACCGTTCGATGCATTAGGAGATATTAGGAGCTACCTACTACTTGGTCGAATAATATGTAGGGCGGTAAGGAAACGAAGTATGACAATGGAAATTGATCGCTTGTATCTTCAGTAAAGAAAGATTTGGTACATTAGCACTCACAAGGGAATATCCCGAACCTGGAAATTCAAAAAATTCTGTAACTTTGTGAATATGTAGAGGATTTCCTCCTCATTACAACGCAATTTTTGTTTGCTTCTCAAATTCACTCGAAGGGGATAGAATTAACCCTTGAAAATTCGGTTATTTTCCGATTTTGTGCTATAACTCGCGAACTGTAAGAGATAGAAAAAAAGTTTCAAGACGAAAGTTACTTCTTTTAATTAGATCTATCATATGGTAAAAAATTATTTTACAGTTCGCGAGATTTAACACCAAATCGGAAAATAACCGGATTTTTAGCAGTCAATTACACCCCTTAGAGTGAATTTGTGCAGCAAACAAAAATTGCGTTGTAATTAGGAGGAAATTCCCCACATATTCACAAAGTTTCAGAATTTTTTGAATATCCGGGTTCGGGGTCTTCCCTTGTCAGTTAATGAGCGCAATATTTTATATACTGAAGCTATCCGTCTAATAATATTGAAATCATTGAGATTAGAGACTAGAGAGCGGAGTATCTTTTTTATTCAAACGAGACATGCACTTCAAAACTCGGGCAATAAGTAAAAATACATATGAAAGGTAAGGGGAAAAACCGGGAATGTCCATTTTTCATGATTTTGCGGTTTATAGCATAATTTTGTTAATGGCAACTGGGACTACAGAACTGTCGAATCACAAAGGGTTATAAATTTCAAATACCCCCTCAAGATAACGTTAAAGATTTGGTGTACTGGTTAAAAGCAGAAAATGTCCACTCTGCACTAGATCAAAATACGGAATGTCCCCACTCTTGGCCTAAGCAAACGCTTCTGTCGTCAAGGTAAAACAATAAATTATTTAACAAGAAGATTAATTCCATTGAACCTTGTTTCTTTAGTGATGGACTAAAGTATTAAACTTCATTTTCTCGATAACGCTGGTTTGTGACATTCCCTGCTTTCCCCTTACCCTTCATATGACACTTCGCCTATTTCCACCTTGGAACAAGGGCCAAACGTGTACTTACACAATCGATAATTCCTCGTGACCCATTACATACTTCCGAAAAAAATCCAATCACGATATAATTCAATCGACCCCGACACCAAAAAAACGCCACCTGTTAAATCAAATCACCCCTTGAATCTGTTAGACGTGTCTCCTCCGCGCTCAATTGGTTTTCGCGAATTCTCGGTGGCGGGCCCACGATGTCAGTCAAACGGCGGGCAATTTTAAGCCCGTCGCGTCGTTTGTACAGATTTGCCGATCGTGTACACGCGAAGGGGCCTGGGGCCGTATAACTCGGCTCGCAGATTGCGCAACCCCCGTGTGTACACGTACGTATCCGCGTAACGTTCGCGATTCACGCAGGCCGAGCCGCTGCTGCGAGGGAGAAAAGAAACGAGGCTGATTTGTAGATCGGTCGCGCGCGCGCGCCCGCGCCAGCTAGCGAGCTGGGTGCGTTGTAAGCGGGCAGATTGAAATCAGAGATGCGACCGAGATTACGGTGCTATAAGCACCGTATAATGGAGGATGCAATGAAAGGGATACCGTTGTATCTGTGCCGTGAGCTTCGTTGCAAATCCTCCTCCATCCCCCTTTCTTCTTAACCTTCTTACCGTGCCCGATTTATGCGACTTTCTCGTTTTCTAATTCAGACCTAACCCGGGCTTAATTTCTTCGAACAAGCGCAAAATATTTTCGTTTCACGCGATCCATGTGCCTCTAGGGTATCGTTCGATGGATCGAGGGGCTTGGAGAACATCGCCGATCCATCGGCTAGTTGTTCCCGTTATTATTTCACTTTTCCCTGGCGATGGGATCGTTGATACAAAATCCTAGGAGCGATTGCTGAACGACCGTAACAGAGGGACCTCGGGGCGGGTGGAGGAATAATTGAAAAGGTCCGAGGCATTTACAGTTATCGATTGTGCAATTGCGATCGATCGCGGCCGAGAGATGTTTGCCTGTTCACCGGTTTCAAGGTCTGGCATAAAAGTCGACTCGTGGGCCCGTCGATCGTGTAGATCGTCGCCGATCGGGGAATTGGTTTCTAAATCCCGCGATTTTATGTCTTAATATCGTGTCTTTGAAATAGTTAGATGTAACCACGGCGTTGATAATAATAGCATCGAGCCGCGCTTTATTTATGCGACTGCACCGCCAGAATGCTCTTATTCGATGGAGCATAAATTGTGTTTGATGCGAAAGAGATACGGAGCTCGGGGGATCTCGATCGCTGAACGCCAGAGCCAATTTCACGGATCGAGCGTGCACCTGTGTCGCGCTGAAATTATGCTAATACGGCGGCGTTTATAAGCGATGTTTACGTGTAAACGGGACATTCGGTTCCAGTGCACTCGCACGCTATCAATCCTTCCCGCTATTGACGTTTATTCAATCATGAATTACGTCGACCGCGGCCACGCGACCTCGGATTAGATGACTCGACCTCGAAATTCTATTCCCGATAAACTCGATCGAGCGCTCTTGTTTGCTAATCTGTCGGTCGGTCGATCGAACTGTGCTTAACGATGGAGTAGGATCCTCTTCGAAGGATTAAAAATTTAGAATTTAATTCTGGAAATGCATCCTCCATAATCTATCTATCTCTGCATCTCATGCTTTTACTCTGGCAATACTATTGTTGACATGCGCGACTGGCTCTGAATTTATTGTGCGTATAGTTGCTGCTAGAGAATTGCGATGCCATATGCAGCCCACGATAACGGGGCCTCGTGGTATTTATGAATAGTTGTTCCACTTGCGTCCCAGCGTCCTGTGCAACAGCCTTTACGACGCGATTATTAAAGCCACTTTTCTTTTAAAGAGCATCGAAACATTTAATACTCGGCTGGAAAATAACTATTCTCAAGTTCAATGGCGGGTGAAATTTAAAACTTTCACAGGTGAAATCCGTAATACTTCACGGACCTCGCGAGAGATTGCAGTCGAATTTTCCCTGGCGGGCAAACACGTGAACCGTATCGTGTTACCGGGATATAAGATTGGATTAATCCTCGACTTCATTACATCGAGGCCTTTAATTTTCGCGGCTATATCTCTTCTGGGCCATCCTCGAACCGAATTTTCCAGAAATTGCCGTTCGATATTCACTATCAAGTAATGGAAAATGATTTTCTCCGTTTAAAGTGCGAAGTGATTTTGAGTTATGACGTGTAATACACGTAAACAAATTCTGAATCGCTTAGTGCACGTTTGATATAAATCCAAAATAAAAATAGAAATATTAATGTTATTATATATTTAATTTAATAATAATATTTTTTCGCAAGAAATAGAAATAAAAACTTATCAACTCAATAACTTATTCAATTTATTTTTCAATTAGTCTGTTCTTTCTAATGTTAAGTCAAAGCAATAATATTATAAATAGTTTTTCTAATTTACTGAAAGTTGATAAAGATGGAGCAATTTCCCAAAAGTAGAAGTGAACTTGCGAACTTTACTGGCCAGTGATCTAACCCCAGCTTTAAGTAGACCACACCTGACATTTGCCTTAAAAGCTTCTGATTTCAATCCACGTGGCATCGTAAAAGTTGATAACTTTTTTGTAAAACTCAGCGATACTTATATAAACGTTCTCGAGTTACGTTTACTCGTAAATTTCACGCAATAGCCGCGCTAAAGCACGTGGAAAGGTACACGGATGTGTTCGCGGACCCCCATTGGTGTTGCGGATGCCTTTTCTTGTATCGTTCGCACACTAATCTTCGGGATAATGTATTCCGCGGCTCGAAGATACGGCTTCAGCGCACGGCCGGCCTGCAACAACAATCTTGCAGGTTGCAGACGAAGGTCGAAACGGATTATCGGTTGCCGTGATTTGTTGATGCACCGTGTGTAATGGGATCTCTTATTCGTGCCGCGATTTAACCAGGAAACGCGCGGCCCTAACCAGTGGGTACCTATTCTGCGCCGCGATCCTTCTTTCTTCAAACGTGCGTCTTTTCCTCCGCGAAATTGAATTTCCATGGCCCCCGCGGCGTTTCCAGACCACGAAATGATAAGAAGAAACTATTTCGGGGGAAAAGTGAGCTCGATACGTTGCTGACATTCCTATTATCAACATCAGGTATCTTACTGTCAGATATTCTGTGGATTGTGTACCAAAAAAGATTCTTCAACTCCTTATTTCCAGTAAAAGATGAGCAGTGATTATGATCGGAAGAAAAGTCTGCAGAATTAAGTAAGGGAGAGTGGGGTAATTGCGAACATCTAAGCAAAAAAGTAAACAAAACGAAAACTATGTGAGAAATGAATTTGTTTAGTATTTACAAACATACTTAAACTATTCGTCTATAAAGTACTGTCACGAATTTTTGAAAAATTATAAAAAAAAAATCAACTTTATAGTGAAAAAAACAAAACCTTTGGTGTTCGTGATTACTCGACTGCCGTGGGGTAATCACGAACAAAGTGCTAAATATCGCAGAAGTCGCACAGAAAGCGCGACTTCAATGGTCAACCCATAAAAAATGTTGCTACAACCTGTACCTAATGTATTTTTCAAATTCCTCTTCTCGTGCATTAGAAAAAAATTGCATTTGGTCGGAATATCGAAAAAAATAGTAAAGGTCATTTTTTAAACTTCTTTTTCTGAGCCTGCAATGAAAATTCAAAAATCCCTTTTGTAGAATTAAGTAAGTTTTATACATGCTGAAAATTTCATTAAAATCGGTTAACGTTGCTAATCTCGAAGCTTCGAATTACCTCATCCGATTTGTTCGTCCTTACCCCATGACATCAAAAAATAAAAAATAATTTATTTCAGAGGTTAGAATCATGATTCAAGCAACGCTTTGGTCACAAAATGTTGGTAAAAAAGTGCTTTATTTCAACTGAAAAAAAACAATTGTATCAGTAACTACATGCAATTCAAAATGCACAAAATATTACTTGAAACGTGATGAAAATAATAAATTGTGTTTATCTTGAATGGCATGAGCGTTCTGCGTTTATTACTTTCTGCCTGGCGTTGGATACGACCTAAACTATTAGCTAGTCGAGAGGGAACATCGATTTTATTTATTAAAACCATCGCATTCGCGATTACCCCGTGTTCGTTTTTATCCCACTCTCCCTTACCTACGTAGGAACACCTATAGAAAAGTCCAACGAATAATTTGGCCCGACTTCTCTACAGACCCGTGCGATGATAATTTTGTAGCGAACCTTGTTACAGCCAGAAGAAAGAGTTGATTGTGCCCAGAAGAGCTCTTTATTAAAGGATCCTTCAACTTTGCATTACACGCCTGTCTGAAAGCCTGTCCAATATGAATAATGCTTACGTAACCCCAGCATTCGCAGTTTCTATTTAGAAGATCTCGCGCGAGTAGTGACCCCGAGTTTGCGAGCAAACCGAGAAGATTACAAAGTAACGGGCGAGCGTAAACGCACGGATCGCCGTGTCTGCATAGATTGCAGGACTGTCTGGCGATCGTGCAATTATTCCAGAAACAAACGCGCGTAAAATTGGATCATGTCCGCGGGACCGCGGAGGAAGTCGATTAAGGCCGCCTGGAGAACGCCCGAGGGCGCAGCGAGCTAGAGCGAGCCTCGATCTATAAGGAGCTTCTCGGGCGAGACACTTTTGTGACTCGCCACAGCTATTCAGGACACATTCACACATCCGCGCATTCCCGATCTCTTATTTGCCATGCCACAATGTGTCGTTCTCACGTGCGAGTCGAGCGAAAGATACAGCTGTCAGTGTCACTCATTGTGTCCCGAGCCCATTACTAGCGTCGCTGCACGGCTCCGACACAGTAAATCCAGAACAAAAGGCGCGAAATATATGATTCCGCTCTGCCGCGGAAGTGTCTCGTGTGAAAAAGCTCTGGCGCGCGTGTGCGCGACATCTCTTATTAAGTAAATCCAGGGTGGCCAGTGCGTCGACTAACGGTGCAATTAATTACCCTTCGCCCGTATTGCACACCTCGTTAACGTTTCACTCGACGCTCGAGAGCACCTCGACCACCCGATTGCGCGATTCCCCGTTTCCTCTGTGGCCTTAAACGGTAACGAGAAAAGTCGCGCGGGGACGAAACGCGTGCTCGACACCCTGCGCCGGATCGCGCGAATAATTATCGTAAATTCGAGTACTCGGGCGCGAGGCGATACCGATTCGATTCGACCACTAAACGGGGATTAACCGCGGAAACACCGTCTAATTAATTCTAACGAAGCTATCATGAGAAAGCGCGGCAGTTTCGGAGCAAACGGGTTCGATTTCCACGAGTAATCGGGCTAATAAGAAATTCGTCCACGGCATGTTCAGATATCGGCCCCTGGGTAGAAGGGAAACGGCGATCGACGACGACGGCGACGTCGATCGATATTTTAGAGACCGTTTAATGAAGCCCGGTATAGAGCGTAGCCGGGATTGCGCATAGAGGGCTACTTCTACTTTTGGAGATAATGGCATTTGCTGTCCATTGGTGGACCCATGCCCCTCGTTATTTCCCTCTCGAATCGTTCGCCTTCGCGGCTTCGTAGCGTTGCTTTGGCGTTATAGCTCCGCGTCTGATCAAGATGAACCGTATCTACTTGGCTACGCCGACGCGCCGTTATAATAGGTCGCGTAATGGCTAGCCCTACATCGCTATTATAAATACGTTATCAAGACATTCCATGTTCCTAAATTCTCGGTAGTTTCCTTCTCCACTCCACTGTTCCTCGAAAGTTCAGGGAAATTATCCATATCTGGATAAAGATATCGAAGCCAACTCGCTGCATAGAGCAGACCACTCAGTGTCGGCCAATTAAATATCGATCGATGAATACTAACAGGAAATCTACGTTCACTCGCCTATCATTTTACCTGCGAAGGTAAGATAGACGAACGCGGCTGTAGGTACTCATTCGAAATTTATAGCAGACGTCTCCAATTGCGTAATAGGAATCTCCGATTCCACTTCTCCCTCGTTCAAGCGCGAATAATTCAGCGCCCCATAGATCAGATTTATCTCGATCTGCGGCAGAAGGGCGCAATCTATACGTAAAAGGTGAACGCGTCTGATTCTACCCGTGTCGCGGCGTGTTGAACGAAGCCCAGGGATCTTCGGGTAATCTGCTCGACAAGGCCCACGGAGCGCTCGCCTGACATCTTCTAATCGGCGAAAAAGTGGCATGCTTTCGGGTCGGGGGGTTCATCGTTAACGAGCCCCGCGCGATAACGCTCTCTCGGTTAACGAGCGAACTCTTTTCCGCCCCGGTCCGTGCCCCGTGCCTCTTCCGTGCTCCGAACTTTCACATCGCGCCGGGGCCAGATCGTTCTACAGGTGTAGAGGTCGAGCGCCGTTAGAGTTTTACGAGGTTAATGTGCAAAAGCAGGATCACACGAGAGGTCTGGCTAGCGTACACGTACGCTCGTCGGCCTGCGAGCCTGGCACGTAAGCCCGTGATGAATTATACGGCTCGATAAGGTCGTGTGCGTTAATTTATTATCCTTGTAATCGCCGTCCTTTTCCCCGTGCGGCTCGTACGCGCCGCGAGCCGACCCTGCCGCAACGGCGGGGGAAAAATGGCGAGGAGGAAGCGGCAGGGAAAAAGAAAGGGCGGGGGGGGGGAAAGGGTGATCCCGCAGGATGGTTGCCGGCCGCGGGTTTCAGCCGCTTGGAAGCGCAGGAGGAACGGGAAACGGAAAAATGCGGAATTTATTGACCGGCCGGTGTGGTTCGCGTACGTACGTACGAGCGCGTGCTCGTAGCCTCTCGAGCGCAGGTGAAACACACCTGAGCCCGTTCCCGCGAAGGTTAAACACCTGCGACAATGCTCGACAGCGACGCTCAACGTCGCGGCTGACCTTTCCGCGAGTCCCGGAGCGGCGCTAGCGCGGGATCGGCTGGTTTGTCGCGTGTCACCATCGCCGGGTACATTCTGTCCCTCCGGACCTCTCGCGCAGCTAACGGCAGAAAATCGAACGGCGCGAGTGATCAATAAATTTTCATTATTTCTACGTTTGTTGGGACCGCGACCACTGGTTGGATAAATGCGCGCAGATTACTGTGCATAGCGACCCGGGAGTCCCCGCCGCGGATTCAATCGAGGTAATGATATCACGGCCGAGCGTCATAGACGTATTACCCTCATATTTCCACTTCAATTTTAATCTACTGTCATCCGTCTAACATTCATCGAAACCTCCTCGCTCGGGGGCATTCTAAAGGACCGATGACGATACCGCGACGTAATGAACCGAGATCATAAGAGGCGTTTCTTCGGCGAATCCTATTTTAAGAATCGCTGATAAGAAAAATGTCGATACGGGACAATTAAGGGAATGAGCGAGAGGCACCGACGTGAATCGGGGCGGGGGGGGGGGAGGGGGGCGACGGGACGGAAATGGGGAGGGGATGGCAGGAGCACGAGTGGCTGTCGTTCACGAGACGCTCATCCGCGAGAGATCACAGGTGAAGGTGCACCGAGAGAGAGACGCATCGTGCATGTGCATCGAGCCACTCGAGAGAGGTGCAGCGGCTGCACACGGCGCGGTCAGGGCAACCTGCACCTCGGCTCGTCTATCACGGCCGGATAGATTTATCGAGTATCGGCACCTTCGCGTCCCGCCTGGCCTCGACAATTTATACACCTTTGCCGGGCTGAAGCGGAGCCCCCGGACAGCTCCGCGACGAACGTCTCGGCCAGATGACGAGGAAGATGCATCGTCGGCCGTGGCGTGAATGCTCCGCCGCTAACGATCATTTTCACCTAACGATCGGGCAACCCGACGGATCCGCCGATAATGCAATAAAGATCGCGGGCCCCGCTGTCGAGGCTGTCTTCGCTATTCTTTACGCCTTACGCTCTCGCTCGCGATCCAACTGCATCCCCGCGCGCCTCGTCCCTCGTGATATTTCTTCGGCCGCGATCGTGCTCGCTGGGATTGCGTGTTACTTGATGAGACGCGGGATTAAGGGATCGATCTATCCGCTAGGGTGCAGCTTACTTGTACATATTCCTCGCGTCTGGGTGAATTGTATTTTGGAATACGTCTGTTAGCGAGATTGGAGGTTCTTCGGAGCTGTCGAGATGTATGTTACAACCCGCAGTTTGAATAGTAACGATATTTGGAAGATTGGGATCGTTAGAAGGTGTAGGGGTTGTTTGAAAATTTAATATTGAAACTTGGACTCGAAGTAGGACTCACGAAAGAGAAGTATAATTAGACCAGCGGATGATTAAGGTGTAAGGTAAAGGTGTGAAAGTCGAATTTTAATCAAGTGACTACCACACTCGCTCCACTCACGTTCAGAGGCAAGGGTATCGTTCGTTACGTGCCCGAAACGCCATAAAATGTACCAATTCACGGGTATCGGATTACGGAACCGCGATATATGGTCCTGGAAAGTCTCACTCCCGGTCATACCGGGTCCGGTAATCACAGGGAACATCCGCAAATCGGTGGAGCGAATAAGACGTTACCTCAGCTTTCGAGCGTTCGATCGTAAGCGCATAATTCATTTGCGGCCTGGAAGGTATCAGGACGGAAGGCCGTGGCTGTAAAGCTCGCAGCGTCGTAAGAGGTTCGCCCCGTTACCCGAAACTTTTTTCGGCCCCCTGTAATTACAGAGGACCCCCTATCTCGTTTCTCGCCTTTTCGAATCGCCTCCCCGTCCACTCCACGCCTCGCTCCTCGCCCCTTCTCCGTGCGCGCTGACCGCTCGGCTCATAAGGGGATCGCGAGCGTAGGTGGAACAATTCGTGGCTTCGCCGCGAGCGGTTCGCCTGCGAAATGGTTAACTCTTCAGCTCTCTCCACTTTGACGCGGCCGTTTAACAGGCCTTTACGACCTGACGAGAGGTAATACCGTCTTTTAAGATGCCTCCGAATTCGACGACCTCGTTCCCCCGCGCTGATTGGCCACCGTACGCATCTCCCTGGTATTCATGTACCGACAAGAAGAGGTCGGGACCTGGGCGAGGTCTTTTTGGACGTTGCTCTCGTGTTAAGCGCATACCAATTGGCATGCGCGGCCCCGTGCTCGTGTTACTTTCACCGCGACGTGGTATAATCGCCCCCTTTGTCAATTAACCTGCACCGGCCGGTGATTAATTATGATAACGACACGTTAATGTAACGCTTAACGAAGAGATAATCGCTGTACGTGGGCTCGCCTCGTTTTATTATGCATTCCTTTGCGCTTCATCTCCATCTGCTCCATCAGAAACAATTACCTAAACCATCACCCATCACCCATATTCTTGCTCCAACAGCCCTTTGCATGAATAAAATTCCGTGTCTCAATCCCAGTGCAACTCTTAACCGAATCCTGCGTCGATTCCAAGTCAGCGACATATCACTCACCTTCGGAATAAATTCCACAAAATTCCCCGGTATGTATTCGTCCCCTTGGGAGACGTATCGGATGCCTGTACGAATAGCTGTGACCGAAGTTATTAGCGTTACTACCGCAGGGGAACCTCTCCAGCGCGGCGACGGATGGAATTTAATTTCCAGCGGATTCCGCGCGCGCTTGTGTACGTTAAATAATCCCAAGCGCATTATAATCGCACCTGACGCAGCGCGCGCCAGGCAACGCCGATAAATTCGCAAGCGAAGTGGCTGCGCGAGTGAAAAATCGTAATCTACGATTAATTGGTACAAGACGGGTCACCGGCTAATCTTCATTTCGCCGGCCGAGCCGGAAATTTAATTGAAAACTCGCGTCTAACGAGTTCCGCGATGCGGGTGGCATGTCCACCCACCTAGCTTCTCCCCTCCGTGCATACGCATATATTCCAGAGAGAGAGGCAGTGTTTGCGCATATTTCTCCTCGCTCGGGCACAGGCATTACATCCGCCTGATCGTACAATGTATGATAATCGATGATGCCGCGGGACAGCTTACCGCCGATGAGCACGATTCATCATTCGATCCCGCCGAACTGGCCACGAACTTATCGTTTCAATGCCGAACTTTTCTCCCGTAATTAATGCTGATTAATAGACGCCGAGTGTTTAATAATTGTCAATCGAGTATCGATTGTGCCGCTGTCTTCGGGGGTTTCCATGCACTGTAAATAATTACGACGTGCTTCCTGCTGATTGTGTCTTGGACAGCTCCAGCCTGGGCATTGATAGAGTTTGATAAATTCCCGGCTTGATTACTGCGGAATGACACGTTGCGTTGCTGGCGTTGTTCTACTAGCTTTAATTGATGATCTTCCTGTATAAAATCCCGCGTTCTTTATACAGATCATATTGCTGAAACGAGTTATAGTCTGGATCTAATGCTTCGCCAGAGAGTTGATGGTTGGAGGGGCAGTGTTGGAAACGTTGGCAGTGTACGGATTATGGGAAGCGAGATAATGCGATTGGAAAAGAGTGTCCAACGTGAAAAAGTTTCGAATCGGAGGACCGCGTTGTCTGTCTTCGTGAATTCAAGCCCCAGGATTCATATCTCTTCTGGAGGATTAGGCAAGCTTATTTGCCACTGGATTCGCGAAGCCTAACTCGTTGGACGTCTACTTATCTCCCTTTGCCGCCTGGCTGTTAGATCGCTGGCAGCGAGGCACTAATGTCCGCCTATTATCCCTCAATTTGGCAGATTTGAAAAATCCACGATGCAAACTCTGCCCATAAATCGGCAGATTAACCTCGCCGTTTAACATTATCAATTACCCCCCTGACTGTGCATCCGCCGGATCACGAAAGTGTCTGTACGTGTGCGCGGGTGAAAGGAGACCGCGGACGCCTAGGAGGAAGTAAGAAGCAGACGAGCAACGAGAGAAAGAGGGAGGGGCAGAAGAAGGTGAAACGCTGTAAGAACGCATTATTACTGGTAATGCTCGACGTTAGCCTCGCGTGGGCGAGGCGACGATGGAAGAAGAGCACTACCTCCGCCGAGGGAAACGCTTTGCACCGAAACAAACGGCGGAACGAAAGGAAGGTGAAAAATTCATCGACACCGAGGAAATTGGAAACGTTATCCAGGTAATAGAGTCTGGGTAGATTCTACAGAGCTGTTCGAGCCAGTCTCGGAAAGAATTTCATTATTTCCCAACGAGCATGCATCCATCCGCGACTCCCACTCGCGAACAACGTTCATACTACTCGAAGAGGGATCCTGGACGAGGAAGAGTGGAGGAGGAAGAGCCAGGCACAGGTCAAAGAGTTAGACGAGCGCTGTCAGGGCGTTCTAACGTTCTGACGACTTCGTGGTCCATTAGATAGCGAAGATCATAGGCCTCAACTAGAACCACGGGTTTCAGTTAATGGCCCTAACGAGACGTCCAGAACGAGAGACAGAAAGACCTCGGCGGAACGGAGGGGAAAAGTGTCCGAAGCGGAGGCTAATTAAGCGAAGCCGCCCGGCGCAGCCGACGCACGGGAATTACAGTTAATAATAGCGCGCTGTTAGAACGCGTCTTGGCCCGGCCGACTGTATTCATAATGACTCCTCGATACGATTCGACGATCGACCAGTCGAGGCTCTCTCCGAGATTCCCGTGCCGATAAGGGAGAACACGGGATCCGAGATAGGAATCTGTAGCACGGGGGACTTTTTACATTGAAATTTTCATCGGATTCCCTGGACCACGGGAAACGGTTCCAGGGAAACGACGCGTCATGATTATCGTTATTACTCGCAACGTGCCGCCTCGAAACATTCGAGGAAAGTGTACGCCGCGGCCCGAGCGTCGCGCGATTATAGTGATTAACATCGTTATTATAAGATCAGCTCGGGCATTCCGGGGCGAGAGGCGTGATCGAGAGCGGTCCAGGCGACGTCGATCGAGCACACGTCGCGGCGTGCGCGCGTTGTCAATCAGGTATTAGGTATTTACGAGGCCCCCGGCACTCGACCGCCGATCGATGGAAATACGAGCCTCGAATTCAATTAAAAATCACTCTCCGCGGCGATCCATCAGAAAGCCGCGAAACGCGGTAACGCGGGCCCCGTTTTCTAGCCATGCATCTTCGGTCGGGGCGCGTTTCTTTCAGCTGGCGCGCGCCCAACCGGCCGGCCAGCCAGCCGCAAACGGCCGTTTGCATAAATCTCCGGGCTCGTTGATTCACGGGGTACCGAGGGACTCGCGTGCGTGTGCCGCGTTACGCAATATTCCGCGTTGTTCCGTCAGCGCTGCCACGAACAGTCGTGTCCCTCTCCGAAATCGATTACCTCTTAATCCCGTTATTCTGCATGGTGCGTGCCTACCTCGGTTCCCTGTCAGGCGGAGAAAAAGGGGAACGGTGCTCTGCCGCCCGACTCCGAGTCGATGCAATGAAATGAGATCGACAGAGCGGCTGTGAGCGAAAGGAGAAGGGTACATACGGAAGTAGAAAAGGTATAAAGAGGAAGAACGATGGAGGGTGGATTAAGCTGTGAAACGTCACATGTATGAGAATATCTTAAGCTACCCCTAACTAGTTATGGGATAGGATGCCTTTTTTTCACTGCGAGAGGCGGAACCAATTGCGAGGAACGGTACCGTAGCGATTTCGTGTACCCCATATTACGCCGCACTAATTACGACCGTTTACCGGCGAACGAGCCATTACCACGTAACGAGGGTAAGCCTGGAAATTACAATTTTACGTGGATTACGAGGTGATCGAGACGGCGACTCCGATAATCAAATGAGAGGCGCGCGCGAGTAGGGCAAGCGGGGTCAAAAGTTGCTTCATCGTCTGGGTGCTCCACCTGTTATCTAATCAGCGTTGCAGACTCGATCGATTGACAATTTATTGACCACCGCAGCGTATTAATTAGTAACGGCGATGCCACGGAAATTTAACACGCCTGCGGTGGTTCGCGAAGAGGGCAACGAAATACAGTGCTGCAGTCGAGTGTCGTGGTGTCAAAGATCACTGAAAAGCCGGTGTAAGTGTTAATGCTAAGTCCGTTATCGCGACGACTTCTTATCATTGACTAGTGTCTGTCTCAGTTTTCGTATTTGTTTACGATTTTCTCCATTTTATGGCCAGCGCTTTTGCTATTCAACTAGCGTCGAGCCAGGGGATGATTGAGTGATAAGTATGACGTAATTAATGTCTCAGAAATGAATGGGGAAACTTTGGGGACTATTCGTGTAGAAGAGTGTTTCATTGAAGGAAAGAAACACGCGACTATAAGTAGTATATAGTTTTCCACAATGCGTACACTAGTCGCCTGTGAAACGACTGAACTTTCGGTTCAGTTATCTTCAAACTTGAAAACCATCACCTACTGATACCTTTTGCCTCGTAACCTGCTCGGTTCATAATACGAGATTTATGACAATGTTGCACGGGTATCCAGCCAACGTCGACGTAAACAACCCGCGGTGAAAAGACGCGCGCTAATTGCGCCCGGCTCGTTAATCGTTTCAACCAAGCCGTTCAACCGCTTCGGGTAGTCCAAGCCTGTACGATTTTATATTCCCTTGGAAAATGATAACGCTTACGTAATATCATAGGTGTCGCTCGCTAGATAATCCGTTATATAATCTACTATTTCACGAAACATAGCAATTAATGAGCAACTTTAACGAGCACCCTATTCCACTCCGTCTTGCGAGACGCGGAGTTTAAGCGCGAGGCGTCCGCGCGGCAGCCAATGGATTAACGATCTCTTTCGAACGTTCGCTTTCGCGCGGTGTTCGATGAAATTACGAAAGCAACGTGAGATAAAACGCCCCGACGGTTAATAATATTCCAGCTGGCCGGTTAATTAATGTTCCGCCGTCCTTTTTTTTTTGCAGTGTCGCCGCCTTTGCCGGCGCTAGGCGAAACAGCGTGGGAGAGAGATCACGAGCGAGATCGGGAGAGACACCGGGAACGAGATCGCGAGAGGGTGCGAGAGAGGAGCACGGAGAACGAGCGCAGGGAACGGCAGCAAGAAAGGGAAGCAGGGATCAGGGAGAGGGAGCCGAGGGATCGAGAAAAGGAACGGGATCGCGATAGGGAGAGGCAGAGGGACAGGGAAAGGGACAGGGAGAGGGACGTGTCGGTCTGCGTGATGGAACCTCTCGATCCTGTCTTCGTTTCCTCCTCGGCGGCCCTACTCGCGTTGCAGAGGATAAAGGAAACCTCCCTGTAAGTATCTTCAGTAATCCTACCATGGTATCGAGCGAGTTGATCGATTTTGGGGACGTTCACGATAAGCATGTGGCAAGGGTGCGCAAATTATTGTGGTTAAAACAGTGTCTGTGGGCACTTTCACGATGGAATTGGCTTTATTTGTATTTTCGATACTAGAATGCAATATGTAGGGTAAAGGACCCAATTACTGACACATTAAGCGTTGACGCTGACATTATCTTTTAGTTATGTACTTATAGACTGAAAGTATATGTTGTTCTTGTTATTTATTATCGTTTAATATGTTTACTTGATGAAAAAAATTTGGTGGATCTTAAAACAACGATTTTTATGTATAAATTCATCAATTTCAAAAATATATTTCGGGATCTATTACTGACACCCTTCAAATGTATTTGACTGAATTACTGACACCCCAATTACTGCCAGCTAACCTAATACTGTTTATGTCATTTTAAGGTTACGTCGTGTCATGTACATGAGCAACTACTGCTATGACAGTAATACCAAAATGCTTGAAACGCTTGTACCAATCACTGTCACCCAATTAATAAGCAAAAAGACTTAATGAATCGTTGAATTCGGATCTTTATTACTTTCTATGATGCTTAAATTATTTAAAACAATATTTTGTTATGTCAATAGCTTAAATATTACAATTACAGCATTTTCTTTAATGCCTTGTTTTCTCTTTCGCTAGTAAGGAAGTCATAGTTTCCATTCTCCTAATATTCGCTTATAATTTTTTATCGTTTTGTTCAAATTAACGAAGAAAAAATTAAGTACTGTTTTTGGTACCATATAAATAACAATTCGAATTGTATGCTAAATTTTTGTTATGCATCATTTTATAAGATTTATTCGTTATTTTACGTAAAACAGCTTAGGGTGACAGTAATTGGGTAGGTGGCAGTAATTGGGTCCTTTACCCTATATGCACGGAAAATAGGGTAGCATTAGTCTGTTTTCCCAAAAGTCTTTTAGAGGTCTTCGTGTTGTGGGTATCCCAAATTCACTACTATTATCGAAGATGACATTACCTCTCCTAGTATACTACATAGATCCTTCAAATTCACGACACTAATTGCATCCACCATAATATTCTTTAATCCCAATGCATTTCCTTACTTTACAAGAACAGAAGTGTCGTTAAACAGTAATCAAAGGCGAAGTGAATTACTCGCAAACACACAGATACTGTTAGTCCCGCAATGTCACGACACTACTCACACTGCTACGCTTTTCTTGGAAGCCTCTTGTAAATGATTTAGCAAATGACATGTTTCTTAAAGCATCTTTATTTAAATTCAAGCAAAATAAGGAATTTAATTACGACAAATGGTTTAACGTAGATAACTATTTCCTCTATTCTTTTCGAATGGACAGAGTATCAGATTACAATCAGTTGGGAATAATAGGCCATACAGTTTAGATAATTTCACTTTCAAGATTCGTAAAATTGAACGTGGCCATGCGATAGTAATACATGCTTAGCGTGTTTTGTTCTTCTCCCAAAAATCCTCGGGTGGTTCTTCGAGTTCAATTATAGCACCATTGTGGTCGTAACACAGCTTCAGAGTGCAGGCTACGTGTCCTCCCGCGCAGAAGCAAGAGTTGCATCCATCGAAAAAACGTTTACCTTCCACGCATTTCTTACCTTTAGAAGCAGAGACAATAAATTATCAACAAACAATACTTACTAACATCGTTCATTCTGAAAGAAGACAGATGTTAAAATGAAGCGATAAAGAGACGAAAAATTGCATTATTGCAACAGTACTTGGATGTGTTAAAAGAGAACTTACCTTCCTCTGGAACGGATGAGTTCACTATAGTGAACAGCAAGGCTAACAAACAAAGACTGTAGCTCTTCGTCCACATGTTTCTTGTGTGTTGTGTCTCTCTACTGACGATAGTACCGTTCCGATTGGCTTTATATAGGATCCCTGTCACCATTTTTGCAGCCATCGTGACGATATAACCTTCCACACGCTTTATCGAACGAAGCATTTGCATACATCGTAGTTAATCTAACGTATTCCCTCGACTACGATCGCAAATATACAAAATTTAGTTGTCATGACATACTCTGGTTACTCCGTGAGAGCTCCGGTTACTCCGTGATAGTACTCTGGTAACTCCGTGATAGTTCTCGCTAGCCCGTGACATGGCCATCAGCTACTTTTTTATTTTATTTTATATTGTTTTCCATTAGTTTACATTAGTTTAAATTATTTTACATTAGTTTAAATTAATTTACATTATTTTATATTATTTTATATTATATTATATTATCGTTATTTTATGTATAATCAATGGTTTCATGATCGTTAAATGTTTGAGACGTAAGGAAACATGGTATCTGGTATTTGTCATCAGAATTTCTCGAACAGCACAATCAGAAACGCAGACTCGGGCGCACGAAAAATAAGAATTTAGTCATTTTTCATAAGCAAAAATAACACTGATGCCTTATTGTATGATAATTTCAAGAGTAAAACTTGTTAATGTGTCATTTTACCATCACTTACCTGCAGTTTGAACTTTCCATTTATCTTCTAAAGCTCATATAATACATAGTCAAGCGATCGTCCACACTAGCACAAAAAATTTCACGAATAATACGCTGCTCGAACAAAATGTTCTCTTGCTCTATCACACTAACTTCAATTGACTAATTATTTTACCACAACATAAACTAGAAGATCAACGCTGTCTGTTAGTTTTTCTTCCATCTAAATTGAGTCAGACAATTTCGAGTTACAGATAAATGAAAAAGTATCACGGAGTAACCTGTACCACGAACTTACTCGACTTTACCCTACTATAAGAGTAGGTACACTTCAAAGATCCGCGAAATTCACGACACTAATTGCACTCATAATATTCTTTAACCCTAATGCATTTCCTTTTTTTAGAAGAACAGAAGTGTCGTTAAACAGTAATCGAAGGCGAAATGAATTATTCGCAAACACGCAGATGCTGTTAGCCTTGCATTGACACGACACTACTCACACTGCTACGCTTTTCTTGGAAGCTTCTTTTAAACGATCTTGTAAATGTCATTTTTCTTACAGCATCTTTATTCAAATTCAAGCATTATATGGAATTTAAATACAACAGAGGATTTAACGTAAATAACTATTTCTTCTGTTCCCTTCGAGTGGACAGAATATTAGATTACAATCAGTTTGGAATAATTTACTGTACAGTTTAGATGATTCCAGTTAGTAGAACATGCTTAGCGTGTTTCGCTTTACTGCCAAAAATCGTCGGGTGGATTTTGGAGTACAAAAGCAGCACCACTCGGGTCGTAACACCCCTTCTTAGTGCAGGTTATGAATCCTTTGATGCAACGGCACCAGTTGCATCCATCGTTAAAACGTTTACCGTCCACGCATGTCTTACCTTCGGAAGCAGGTGCAATAAATTAACAACAAACAATACTTACTAATGTCGTTTATTTTGAAAGTTGACACATGTTAAAACAAGTGATAAAGAGACGAAACATTGCATTATTGGAACAGTATGGTAAACTCGGGTAAGTTCGTGGTACAGGTTACTCCGTGATACTTTCTCATTTATCTGTAACCCGAAATTGTCTGACTCAATTTAGATGGAAAAAAAGCTAACAGACAGCGTTGATCTTCTAGTTTATGTTGTGGTGAAATAATTAGTCAATTGAAGTTAGTGTGATAGAGTGAGAGAGCATTTTGTTCCAGTAGGGCATTATTCGTGAACTTTTTCGTGCTAGTTGTGGACGATCGCTTATTTATGTATTATATGTGCTTTAGAAGATAAATTGAAAGTTCAAACTGCAGGTAAGTGATGGTAAAATGACACTTTAACAAGTTTTACTCTTGAAATTATCATAAGGCATCAGTGTTATTTTTGCTTGTGAAAAGTGACTAAATTCTTATTTTTCGTGTGCCTCAGACTGCGTTTCTGATTGCGCTGTTTGAGAAATTTTTATGGTCAATATCAGAAACAATGTTTCCTTACGTCTCAGACATCTAGCGATCACGAAACGATTAATTTTACACAAAATAATAATAATATAAAATAATGTAAAATCATTTAAAATCTTTTAAAATAATGTAAAATAATGTAAAATAATATAAAATAATATAAAATAATCTAAAATAATATAAAGTAGCTGGTGAACATATATCGGACCAGCGACAACTATCACGGAGTTATCAGAGTACTATCACGGAGTAACCAGAGCTATCGCGGAGTAACGAGAGTATATCATGACAACTTAATTTTGTATATTTTCCATTAAATATACTTAGAAAATTTCTGTTAACCTATTATTTGTTTCACTGATGTCTCACCTATCATGATATCCTAGATTCACTTTCACGGACTTACCCGAGTTTACCCTACTTGGTTAGGTTAAAAGAGAACTTACCTTCCTCTGGAATGAACGAGTTCACTATGTTGAACAACAAGACCAACATAAAAAGACTGTAGCTCTTTGTCCACATGTTTCTCGTGTGTGGCGACTCTCTACTGACGATAGTACCGTTCAGAATGGCTTTATATAGGAACTCCGTCCACATTTCTGCAGCCATTGTGACGATAACCTTTAACAATCTTTATCAAACATAACACTTGCATACATCGTACTTAACCTAACGTATTCCCTCCACTATGATCAGACATTTCCACACGGTTCTCAGAAGTGCCTTATAAATAATCATCCCTTACGAAGGCTGTCCCTTCTCGCAATCACGTAACAGATTTCTTCTCGTCTTGGAACCACAAATAGATAGTCTACAATTTTGTAGTTACAGATGTACTATAAGAGTAGGTACACTTCATAGATCCTCCAAATTCACGACTCTTATTGCACCCATTATAATATTTTTTACCCCCAATGCATTTCCTTACTTTACGAGAACCGAAGTGTCGTTGAACAGTAGTGAACGGCGTCGTTCTTTTTTAAACACAATACCCACTTGTACACGGTGACGAGTAGATACTTATAGAAAACGCACCATAACTTTTCATCGGAAGCGAACGAGCCAAACGATGGCAAACACCAAGAGAAAAGCGTCACAACTTACTCGACATGTTTCTCGGCCTTCACAACGGACTTGCACTGACGAGACAGACTTTATATAGAGTATCTCTCCGTATATTTATTGCCATCGAGTTGGTAATCTACATTGTTTGTCATACACTCGATGAAGGAAATTGAAGGAATAGGTTTAGTAATTCCTATATGTTCGACAGCCACGGGAAAAGAGGGCCGTGGGCGATGGGACTCAAACCCACGATCTTCGCCAAAGTCCACCCTCCAAGGTCTCTTATTCCGGGCTCTTTCTTATGGGGGTTCCTGATCCCACAGAATTGTTTGCAAACACATAGATACAGATAGTCATGTACTGACACGACCCTACTCACACTGCTCCGCTTTTCTTAGAAGCTTCTTGTAAATGATCTTGTAAATGACATTTTTCTTAAAGCATCTTTATTCAAATTCGAGCATTATAATATTCCCTCTAATTTTTTCGAATGGACAGAATATCAGAATACAATCAATTGGGAATAACAGTCTATACAGTTTAGATGATTCCAGTCTCAAGATTCGTCAGATTGAACGTGATCGTGCGATAGTAATACATGCTTAGCGTATTTAGTTGTTCTCCCAAAAATCTTCTGGTGCTTTTTTGGGTTTATGGCTACCACCAGTCTCGGGGTCGTAACACGCCCTCATAGTGCAGGCTATGTGTTTTCTGCCGCAACTGCACCAGTTGCACCCATCGTAAAAAGTTTTCCCCATCACGCATTTCCTATCTTTGGCAGCAGAGATAATAAATTATCAACAATCAATACTCACTAACAGCGTACCATTTCGAAAGAAAACAGATATTAAACGAGGAGGAGACGAAAGATTGCATTATTGCAACAGTACTTGCATGTATTAAAAGAGAACTCACCAAAGTCGTCTTTTTCTTCTAGAATGGACGAGTTCACTATGGTGAACAGCCAGATGAACAAAAAAATACTGTAGCTCTTCTTCCACATGTTTCTCGTGCGTTGTGTCTCTCTACTGACGATAGTACCGATCAGATTGACTATATATAGGACCTCTGTCCATGGTTTTACATTTTATAGCCATCGTGGCGATAACCTTCCACACGTTTTATCAAACGAGGCATTTGCATACATCGTACTTAATGTATTCCCTTGACTATGGTCACACATTTCCACATGGTTCTCGGAAGTGCCTTATAAATAATCAGCCCTTACGAAAGCTGTCCCTTCTGGCAATGACGTAACAGATTTCTTCCCGTCTTGGAACCATAAATGGATAGTCTATGATTGTGTAATTACTTATAAGAGGTTTAATGGTTGAAGAGTATCTACTGCAAGTGGGTAAACCCGGAGTTGTCAGTGCCATCGTGTTGGTAGCCTTTTACATTTTTTGATTAGGGGAGAGTCGTACAATACCGGCCACTCTACGTTTTTGTACTATGGAATATTGCTGATAAAAATCAAATTTCAAGAAAGTGGTTTGTAACACAAATGGTGCTTAATAAAGGGGGATAAATAGCTTTTCTTACATTTTGTGACAAAGATTAATAATTCGCAGGAAGAAAAAAGTTGTCGTTTGCAGCGGACGAAAAATTGTCGTCCAGTACCGGCCAACTACTTCGTTAGTAGATTTTAAGGTCTAAGTAATTAATAATGTTAGTAAAAATCATTTAAAAATAGAATAGGACTTTTATTTAGGCACGTCTACAAATATCACAAGTAAAATGATCGATATCATCTTGGTCTGTACAGTCCACGTATGTAAGCCCAATCCTTGCACTTGATGCACTGCACCCAGCCTCCGATGAAGGATTTTTTACAAGTGATGCATTCAGTTACTTGTTCCTCAACGTTTAGTTTAAGTTTAGTTTAGTTTAGTCTAACTTTTTTTTTTAAGTAGCATTTTCAAAGCCATATTCATATCGTTCTGCGTCCATTTTACTTTTTTCTATTTAATTTTGAACATTTTTCTGCAGAAAAACAAAGAAGAAAAACCTAAAGACTTTAATTATAAGAAAATATTTTTAAAAAATTAGTCAGTACTGGGCGACCATAAGGTGGCCGGTATTGCGCGACAAGCACGTGGAAAAAGTTTTAAGTTTGATGCGTAATACTCAAAGCAAACTGCAAAAACCGGGGCATTTATGTATAACTAATAGTCTAAAAATAATGTACGTAATGTGACTAAATTATTTAATTACATGAAAAATAAGAAGCCAGCTATGAAAAATATCTTTTGTCGTACGAACCACCAGCGCAAACGTTAAACGTCTTACAACTCTGGTAATACCGAAGAAAAAAGGACGTCGCCGGAATACGTTGCATAGGACTACAGTAATCATTTGTTTCGCCATCAATCATACAGTCAACTAACAGTAGAAACGAGATCTAGCTTTGGTCGGAACTGTTCGGCTCTCTCCTATACACTCAATGAAGCGAATTATTCGAATCCACATAGATACTGTTAGTCTCGCAATGACACAACACTGCTGCGCTTTTCTTGGAAGCCTCTTGTAAATGATTTAGCAAATGACATGTTTCTTAAAGCATCTTTATTTAAATTCGAGCAATATAAGAAATTTAATTACGACAGATGGTTTAACATAGATAACTATTTCCTCCATTCTTTTCGAATGGACAGAGTATGAGATTACAATTAGTTGGGAATAATAGGCCAATCAGTTTAGATAATTCCACTTTCAAGATTCGTAAGATTGAACGTGATCATGCGATAGTAATACATGCTTAGCGTGTTTTGTTCTTCTCCCAAAAATCCTCGGGTGGTTCTTCGAGTTCAATTATAGCACCATTGTGGTCGTAACACAGCTTCAGAGTGCAGGCTACGTGTCCTCCCGCGCAGAAGCAAGAGTTGCATCCATCGAAAAAACGTTTACCTTCCACGCATTTCCTATCTTTGAAAGCAGAGACAACAAATTATCAACAAACAATACTTACTAACGTCGTTCATTTTGAATGAAGACATATGTTAAAACAAGCGATAAAGAGATGAAAAATTCCATTATTGCAACAGTACTTGAATGTGTTAAAAGAGAACTTACCTTCCTCTGGAACGGACGAGTTCACTATAGTGAACAGCAACACTAACAAAAAAAGACTGTAGCTCTTCGTCCACATGTTTCTCGTGTGTGGTGACTCTCTACTGACGATAGTGCCGATCAGATTGACTTTATATAGGACCTCTGTCCACATTTTTGCAGCCATCGTGACGATAACCTTCCACACGCTTTATCAAACGAAGCATTAACATACATCGTAGTTAACCAAACGTATTTCCTCGACTATGATCGCACATTTCCACACGGTTCTCGAAAGTGTCTTATAAATAATCATCCCTTACGAAGGCTGTCCCTTCTCGTAATGACGTAACATATTTCTTCTCTACTTGGAACCACGAATGGATAGTCTACAATTGTGTATTTATAGATATACTATAACAGTAGGTACACTTCATAGATCCTCCAAATTCATAACACTAATTACACCAATTATAATATTTTTTACCCCCAATGCATTTCCTTACTTTACGAGAACCGAAGTGTCGTTGAACAGTATTGAACGGCGTCGTTCTTTTTTAAACAAAATACCTACTTGTACACGGTGACGACTACTGATAGAAAACTCACCAGAATTTTCAATCGAAAGCGACCGAGACAACGATAGCGGACACCAAGAGAAAAGGGATTGCCATCGTGTTGGTAATTTACATTTTTCGAACATACACTCGACGAAGGGAATTGTAGGAATAGGTTTCGTAATTCCTACATGTTCGAGAGTCACGGAAAAAGAGGGCCTCTGGCGATGAGACTCGAACTCACGAGCTTGTGGTCCTCTGCACTACTGGCAAGCCGCTTTACTAATGTCGCCAAAGCCGATTCTCCGAGGTCTCTTATTCCGGGCTCCCTCTTAGGGAGGTTTCTGGTCCCACAGAATTATTCGCAAACACGCAGATACTGTTAGCCATATACTGACACGACCCTACTCACAATGCTACGATTTTCTTAGAAGCCTGTTGTAAATGATCTTGTAAATGACATTTTTCTTAAAGCATCTTTATTCAAATGCGAGCATTATAATAATTCCTCTATTTTTTTCGAATGAACAGAATACCGGAATACAATCAGTTTGGAATAATAGTTTGGATGATTCCAGTTTCAAGATTCGTCAGACTGAACGTTTTCGTGCGATACTAATACATGCTTAGCGTCTTTGGTTCTTCTCCCAAAAATCTTCTGGTGCTTGTTTGGGTTTTTGCCTACCACCAGTCTTAAAGTCGTAACACGCCTTCAAAGTACAGACTACGTATCCTCCGGCGCAATAGCACCAGTTGCATCCATCGTAAAAACGTTTACCGTCCACGCATTTCCTACCTTTGAAAGCAGGGCAATAAATTATCAACAATACTTACTAACGTCGTTCATTTTAAAGAAAACAGATGTTAAAATCGGACGATAGAGAAACAAAGAATTGCATTATTGTAAGAGTAGGTACTTGGATGTGTGAAAAGAGAACTCACTAACGTCTCCATTTGGAATGGACGAGTTCAGTATGGTGAGTAGCAAGATCAACAAAAAAAGACAGTAACTCTTCGTCCACATATTTCTCGTGTGTTGTGTCTCTCTACTCACGATTGCACTGATCAGTCTGACTTTGTATAGGACCACTTTCCACATTTTCTCTGTAACGAAGGGTTTGCATACATCATAGTTCATCTAATGTATTCATTGATCACACATATCCATACGGTTCTCGGAAATGTCTTATAAACAATAATTAAATCTGTCAATACAAAAGCTGTCTCTTCTCGCAATCGCGTAATAGATTTTTTTTCACGTCGTGAAACCACAAATGGATAGTAAGTACCTACTCCAATTGGGCAAGCTGAAGAACTCGGGAGGAATCGAAAAGTGAGCTGAGAATACAGCGTCTCATGAATCTCTGATACTCACGAAGGATTAAGGTATCCTGCAATACGGCTGGTGCACACGAGGACTAACTATTATTACTTTATTATCAGTCGAAATCAGCAGGATGTCGGGGCGACTCGTTCAGGGCTTCAATGGTTACGTGCCGTCATATTTCATCGAATGTATAAGCACGTCCAGGGTTAATAGGACGGGATCGTGCACCCGCTGTAAATCTCATTTAATTTGCTTTCGCGTGCTCGCGAATGTCTTTTCCATTGTCGAGATCCGCGACGCCGCGTCGGCCGGGACGATCTCGTCGCGGAAACCAGCGGGGCTGGCGTTGCAGAAACCATAGTAATCTCGTGACACCTAGTGCACGCTAACAAACCTCATTTCGTACGGTGTGTCACGATTTCTTTCGAGCGTGTGCCATACGAGACCGTCTAGATCTACGAAGCCCGAGATCGCGCTGAATAATTTCCGCTCGTCTTCTTTTCCATTCATCCCGCTGTGGCAGACGATGACACAACGTTTCCTTCTACCTCGGAACTCCTTCGTTGATTGTTGCTTCGATGTCAATGGCTCTATTAAAGCTTCTGTATCCCTCACTACGTTCTGAACGAAGCAGAACTGTTTAGGCATTTCCCAATAAAAATTTCTTTCTTATTATTGTGAAACCCAAAACGTGGAACCTTGGGTTGTAAATTTAGCAGCGGGAATAAAAACTTGTATCGTTCCCTTTCCAATATCTCCTCCACTCTTTATCAACTCCCAACTCGTGGCATTGTAAAACATTTATACCATCGTGGCCGTTCACCGTCCATATATCACGCGTACTGTGAAATCGTCACCGTTGCCGCAGATCGGGGTCTGTCTTCCCGTGTCCGAATGCCGTTAACCGATAGTTATACTTCACGTTTCGCATAAATCTCTGGTTGGTTGGTTGTCCGTTTCCGTCTCGATGCACGTATACGCTCGCTACTTGCGCACACGAGGGTGTACGCACGTGCACACGCACCGACGTACATTGGTACCCGCATGTCAGGGCCCCCTGCAGAGGAACTGCCGCTAGAGCTTGCAGCAATACTTCACGACAAATGTACTTCCCAGTTCCTTCCTCGACTTGACAACGAATCGCGCGCTTACGACTTCCACGCCTAAACAATGATCCATTCCGTTATACTTTCCTACACGTTCACGAAGCACACGATCCTTACGCTGTAGGCAAACAGCTACTTAAGTGGAGTTCTGTTCCCCACTTTTGCGAGAAGCCACGAAGGAAGCAGCGACCAATGCGAGTAAATGAAAAGCAACCCCTTAGAAGTCGCTAGTATTATACTTTCAATGGCAGAGGAAAAGATTTCAGTCGTTGAAGCAAGTGGCGAGCAACTCGCACGTCCGCCCTGGAACAAGAGGATCTGGAAAATCTCGCGAGGGGGCGAGGGTCTCTAGCCGGGCGCAGATCGCGATAGCGGCGAGTCGGATTATCGCGAAGTAGAAGCGGATTTATGCCAGTTTAAACAGCGAGCTGCGGGTCTGGTTTACGGCGCGAAGTGTGCGAGTCCCGTGCTCCGTTCCGATGAAATATAGCCCGTCCGAGGGATGCGTCAGCGGTGCCCGCCGCTGTTTTATCCGTTCAAAGTTGAAACGCGAATTCTCTCCGCGCGGTAGCGTAAATTCTATGGGCGAGGACGAGCGTGTCCCGCCGCGAGAGCGCGTAATTTATACCCAACGCGAATTTATAGAAAATCCTACGTATCTGCGACATTGTTTACCGTTGCCCCGTTATGAGAGCCGAGAATTATGGTGCCCTTAAATTTCGTCCCTCGTTGGAGCGCCTTAAATAATCCCGAGTTAGTAGCGCGGTTCGAAGAAGAGCGGCTGCAACAGTGTCCGACTCATCGCGCTGGGCGCCGATCCCAGCCCGATGCCTTAAATTATCCTTTAACAGCGACTCCCTTGGACGGAGTGGACAATCGACCGCACGCGTCGGCGCGTCGTACGAATTTGGCCGCGAAAACGAGTTTGGCCAAGCGTCCAGATAAGATTGATCGACTCGGTTCGATGTGTTTTCGCCCCTTTTTGTCCGTCCCAGACGAAGTTGAACAACCGGCGTACGTCATTGCAGGAGAAATCCTCTCTCTAACCCGTTCGAATGGCCATTTCAGAGGTGGGCCCTTAAATGCGCTGACAGAGACAGCTCTGAACGTAAAACAACGAGCAGACATCTCTGGTTCTTCTGTGTTCGAACGACTATCGGTCGGCAAGAAAAGCCTCGCTGCCGATTGACGTAAATACTGACGTAAATAATTTTCAGTTTCCATTTTCCGCGGTGAAAGACACATTTTGCTTCGCTAGATTTAGGAAAGATTCGGTAACGCACTCCGAAAAGGTTGAATCGAAGCAATGTTATTCGAAGGAACGGAGACCACGGTGTTTCTTTCCGTTAGCTCCTAGTTCTTTAGGGTTAGAGATGGTTAAAAATGATGAGAATCGAATGAACAATTAGGTACACTTTGTAGCTGAATTACAGTATAGTCGAAGAAATGAACGACTTAGTATTAATATTGTAATGCATGCGGAGAAATAAAAGTTCTCTGACTCTTGGAAGTCTGTTCCTCAGATTTCTGAAACTATTCCCTGATAAGTCTGGAAAGAGCGCACGAGAACGTTGTCTCCATTATCGCATGCTTCCGTAAGCAGCTCGAAATCCGAGAAGCCGTTACGGAAAATCACAGGTCATTCCCCAAGTTGCAAATCGCGCGTCCCGTTAAAAATCTGCGACTAACGTTCGTCTAGCATCCCGTTGCTTGGCACACGGTTCCATACAACCGCGCGGATTAGCGTAATGACTTCCACTTTTTCCGCTTCCCCTGGCAAATCTGGTATTATTCATAAGCTAGCTCTACCTTTTTACACGTACGCCCGGATGTATCGATGTATTATGTATCAGCGAGTAGTAATTTCACCCGTTCTTCATCGAACCGGTCATAACACATCGAACTGCATCGACTGATAAACCCGATGCCAGCAGCGCGATGAATAATGTATACCAAAAACTTTCTGTATAAATCCATGACAAATGCGCTCGAATTTGTCGATTCCCCGGTGCTTCTTAAGAAACGAGAAACGAAAGATTAAGGGCAAAAGATAAAATAACGATGAAGACGTCTTATCCATATCTGAATCGAAATCACCGTGGGCACCCGTCCCTCGAACTTCTTGCCGCCTTTTTCTTTGCCCGTCATAATCAACGTCGCTGCAGGTATCGAGGTATATATGTATAATCGCGAGTATCGAACGACACGGTCCGAAAAGGTAGCCACGGACCGCCAACTTGGATTATTTCGGCTATTTAGTAATTTGGGAGGACCATTTTTTACTGGGTACTCACCATGTTGCCGTTGCTCAGTTGTCCCCTTCAGAAGATTCTATTTCTCTTCCACCTAAACAGATAAATCACTGTTTTACCGTTTTTAATTGAAATCGATATTAAATATTAGTTTTTCTACTAGGCACGTTTCAATTTAATTTCAGGGTCTTTCACAAACGTCCCGCGCTAGCAACTGGAATCGGTATCGGTGGGAGAGGCAATGCCGGTGTGGGCGGAAATGGCGGTAACTTAGGGGTCGACAACGAATGCGGCGATGCGCTGAAGAAACGCAAAGTGCACAGATGTGACGTGGCAGGCTGCGACAAGGTGTACACGAAGAGCTCCCACCTCAAGGCTCACAAGAGGACTCACACTGGTAAGTATTTTCCATTAACGACTATGCACTTTAACATTTTGATACCCACCATCGTCATAATTTACCAATTTCATTTTCCCTCTATTACAAACTCTGTTAAACCGTGTACGTACTCCATCCACTTAGAATTTAACGTCCCATCGGTTTGTCCACGATTTAAAGGCGTAAAGTTCTACGAACCGTTGGAAGCCACACTCATAAATCCTCTGCCTTTCGCCGTTTAATATTTTTATTGGCTCCTAAACGCTTTATTGTCTGCGGATGATTCACGCACGCGCGTCAGCGATCACCGGCGTAGAACGCGCGCGTTTCGTCATAAGCAGGATCGTGGAACGCGTTTCCTCCTCTCGCTCGGAGGGATCACGTAGGTTCACAGGTGACGTTACCGTTTCTCAAGGTGAGGCACACGAGGTGTGCTCACAATTACGTGAACCCACTGGAACACCGAAGGAACCGGCTAATTACCAGGACAATACCACCGCGATTAGCCTCTCGTAACTCCAGCGCAGCTGCGTTTTTCACCTTTAAGTCGCCTCGGAGAAACGAACTGATATCCCCGGCGACCCGGCGCGAAATGGTAAAAGGAAATTCCCGTTTTTGTTCAGGCCCCGCGGTCATTAAGCAATCTTCCCACGTTAACTCGACGGAGACAGCGTTATTAACAAATAATGCAGCCGGATTCGCCCCGATAACGTTAATAGTTAACGCTGAAATATTGCCAGCGGTAAAACGGCCCGTCCTCCGCGGACGGGTCAACCAATTGACCATAAGTCATTACTCATCGCTCGCCTTTGATACCCAGCCGAGGTACTCGCGCACCCAATACAAAACCGTAAACGGAAGTGACGCGGTGGTTGGGGGAAACGTGTCGTTCGATGTCAGGAATGTTGCATCGAAATCGAACACTGAACTTAATCCCGCCTTCTTCCGTCCACCGCGCGGAATAGCCATCTTGCATAATGGCTTTTTACGTCCCACGAAGGTCAGGGGTCCTCGACATCCGCATAGTGGAACGCACGACCTGAAGCTTCTTAGAAATTCGATGATACCCCAAGGTGACGCTGGATGCTATTCACCAAAGAATGCGTTTTTATCCGCGACCATCGCGTTTCATAGGAACATTCGCCCGACCATTTATTATCGCCTCGCGAGAACCTGGAAGAGATCACACCGTTCGTTTCTCGCGCATGTGTGTACATAGTGCTGAAGAAGCCGCGGCACGAAGAATTTCCGGTGGATAGGTACCTTCGTGAAGGCATTGCCGCTGTCTAAGAGAGTGCAGAGGCGGCGGGGAGAGGGCGTGGTCGTGAGAACCAGGATCTTTTGTCTGGTCCATGGCTCAACCAAGACGGTGTAATCGAGGTGCTCAACCTGAGCAAAGGATTCGTGGGAGCCTGGAACGAACAGCGACGATTAGGCCCGCGCTCGGGTGCTTTGGACGGGGCGGCAGGTTGGGTTTCCCTTTACTGACGTCAGCTCCAAATATTTTAGGAACACAGGACCAAGAAGAAGGGAGAAGCTGTATCAGTGGGCAACGCGTACGAAAGATTTGAGTATTCCAGGGAATATTGATTTTATTATCACGTTACAATTTATCAGAGCGATAGGGCCCTGTGATACGATGTTTATACAAGAAGGTTAGTATCGATTCATTTACCAAAACTTCTCTGGACCCCCTTGAACTCCAGGACACCCTAAGTGACCAGTCTCGGGAGAGACGGAACATAATCTCTGAGTGCACATTACGCAAAATGCCAAAATGTGACGAGGCCATGTGAAATTGACAGAATTGGAACACTAATTGTCGCAACGATACTTTGACTTTCTGATAGAAAACTCCCCCACTTCTCCACCATGAGCAATCGTGCCAATAATGGCGAACGTTACCAGGAAAGCGAAAAGCTTGACCTACGTATTTCCCCAGCGTTGTGTTCTCTTTTCACCGAGGACGTAAACGATCTGCACACTCCGCATACGATATCTACGCATTTTTATAACCGCCGTGTTGATAACCTTCTACAGTGTGTAGTATGTACACACATTATCAGGCGAAATATTCAAGTTTCATCCACGATGCGTTTCCGTTCTTTAAAAGAAGCACAATCGTTAATAAAGGGTCACTAATAATGTGTTTTACACTCATGAGCATTCAAACTTAATATGAACAATTTATATGTTTTCATCGTAATAGATTTCTTGCTTGTGCTCGGGCGCTTAACGAAAGGTTAGGGGTCAGTTCCATCGACGCATTCATTGAAAGAGTCTGAACGGAATTCATTAACGTTTCATTGAGCTGACTGACGTCACGCGATACTCCCCTTTATCTCGATATTAGAATTTCCTTACGGGGAACGAGCCCCGGCGCTCGCAACACGTTTCACGCATTAGGGTGCCATTATCACGTTCCGCTTTACGAAATACTGGCACCGTGATCCGTGGATTCCACAGGCCAGGGCCCGACTTACCGGCGGTGTCGTAGTGCGTCGTTCGCAGACACTCGTTATAATAATTGTTTCAACGACTGTGCAACGCGATACGTATATCCATCATTCTAACACCACGGCATTATGCAGCCATCGAGATATCTTTACAGAGGCGGATACTGGCACTTTGGATGTGGGAAATGCCAATTCATTGATTACTGTTATTTCTGCCATTCCGCGGCATAAATCGTTCGCGGATCGTGCTCGGGGTAAAACGATCGTTCCATCTGCTCCCAGATGCGGTGGAATTTGTCTCTCCTATGAAAAAGCCCATTGTTCTGAAAGGTCGGCGGGATACAGGGTTATCAGGAACGCCGCGTGTCCTTTCGGCAAACACTTCTGTCAGAGATTAACTGCGGCAACGGTCTCTGCCGGGCGAAAATCATAACCCCGGCGGAATTCCAATTCGGAATCAAGGGGGAAAGATTTGAAAGCCGCTGTGTTTCCGTTTCGCGCCAATCACCGTGCCCCGATCCCCGATACGAAGCCACGAACGCCATCATCATTCTTGGATCGACCGGCCCTTCGTAACGAACGCAACAAAAGCACCGAAAACCATCCTGCTAACCGTGATTGATGATTCTCACGGGTCGGAGCCGGCCAGAATTTGCATCGAATTTATATCGTGCCGCTCGCAAACTGTATAATGGAGTAATAGCGGTCCGCGCTACCGCTTTCGATACCATGAATCTTCCGAACACACGCCACGAACATCGGAAGCTACATTGTACGGGCAGCGGGGCGAAATATCACGAGGATATGGTAAATGGCGGATACGGTACCTTGCAACAGCACTGGCGCTTTTGGTGCGCCCCGACGTCGGAGTCCACGAGCTAGCTGCGAGATCGCCGGACCCGATGTAGGGGGCGCAAGCAAGGCACCTGCGCAAAGCGGTAAAATTGGTAGAAAGAGAAAATTAAAATCAATAAAAGCTAATAAAAATCATAATAAAACCTTTTTTAAAAAACGGCAAAAATTTAAGCAATACCAAATATTTAAATTTAGTATCAAACTTATAAATGGTATTTAAATCAACTATATAATTACTACTTAAACTGTTTTTAAAACAAAAGGCTTTTGTCCAACAAATCTCTACAAAAAATTTCACTCACTGTTAAAAATTATACTTTAAAATAATTACTTATATTTAAATACAGAGGGCGGCAAAAATCATGTTTGACGCTAATAAATAGGTACTTAATCCCCGTGATTATTACCCGAAAGTGCGCGCGATAAAGGTACCACGTGGCGAACGGGAACTGCCCGGTTACCCTCGCCCTATGAATCCCTCGTCTCGAAGACTTCGAACGGGGTCGAGCGCGACATGAGAATCACTTTGGATAATCGCCAGAATACAACGGCGTGCTAGCGTGATCCTTGATAGACAGCCAGAGGTTCGGTGAGATCTCGTGTATTAATTAAGGCGAATTAGCCTTGGCATAAACTAGACAACGAGCGCCAGATCGGTTCCGTGTATCGAGCGATACACACAGGCTATCGAGGGATTCCCATCCTTCCACGCGAGCCGCATGAACCATCCAGACCTGCCATTAACAATGCACTTATGCATCACTGTTTGAGGGCTACGATTACCGCCGCCCCGATCACAATTTCCTGCCGAGCGAGAGCTGTACTCTCGTTATCGGGTTCGGCCCGCCGCACGCGGTTTTAAATTAAATTCCTTTTTTATCCCGCGTCGTACTGGCCTCGGACCGCTTTCGGAGAGTTTTTACTGGGCAATTTGCCGCGATCGGCGGCACACTGGCGATTACCATGACGATCGAAGCTATTCTTTTTTTTCCCCGAGAGTGATTGACGTCTGCCGGTTGGCGTTGAAATAGGGCAAGCGGTGATAAGGTGAGTGACCTCGTTAATGTATACGCGAGGTCAAAATTCTCCGAAAATAACCGTATCCTCTAATTTGCGCATTTCGATTATTTCTTCTCTAGAAACTAATCAATTCAGCTAGAGTTCTAGTAGAGCCTCCGACCAATCGACACAGACATTGTGCGTCTACGAATGTAAAAATGACACACGTATAAACATCGACACCGACGCCGCTGGAGTTATTCAGTTCCCAAGCACGCACGAATCCTGAATTGCCCGCAACGTTAATGGCGGCACGCTGATAAATCGGTTTCGCGGCTAATTGAAGCTCGACGGGAACGCCCCGCCGTCCTGCCGATATATTTTATTAAACCACAATACCGGGCGTAAATAATGAATGGCGCGTAATGACCGCGATTAAATTGAATCGCGCGTCCTGCGAGATATTACACATCGCCGCCGGTATTTCTTACCGGCTAACGAGTGTTGTTATTTACAAGAAGCGGTGGCGAGCGTGCACGCCACGGGAGTAGCCGTTGGGCGCATTAGGGGGACGCCACGCAGAGTCGACAACGCGCACCTAGCGATCCCCCAGTTTCGTTCTTCCCTCCGTCCTATCTCTGTTTTCCCTTTTCCCCTTTTTTTCCCGGTCAGGGGAGTTGTCAGTTTGCTCCTCGTTACCGACACGAATCGCGTCGCTTATCCGCGAACCTCACTGTTTTCTCACGAGACGCGACAATAAACTCCGCGGAATTATCGCGAACATAACGAAAAACTGGGTTATCGCCTGTGCTAATGGGACACTGATAAATAATTGTTATTAATGCACCTCGGCGTATCAGTATAGAAACTTTTTGTTTTGGAGCAACGTCTGTCTTAAGTACTTCTTGGAACTGGCGACTTTTCCTCTGGGAGGATATTGTTATTAGCAACCAGACATCAGGAGAAATAAATAAAAATCTTCCTTGTTCTTCGTTCATGGTTTTCCGTTGAGCTGACTCAACGAGGAAAGTGGTCGCCTGGTATTTATCGTTTGATACTTTTCCAAGGAAAATGTGTACGAATAATATAAATATTCTTTTATACAATTGGATTGCTGTAAAGAAGCTAACAGGAAAGTCGGTTTCTTGTAGGAGAAAAGAAGAAGGGAAAGACGAGACACGCATCGCGTCGGCTTAATATTGAACGTCAGACTCGCATGCACCGCGGCAACGTTACAAATGAGCGGCTAAGCTCGCTGTTGCGGTTAATTAATGGAGCCGGACGGTGTAACGGGGCGTTAATCTATGGTGCAATAAACGTAACGTCGGTACGGAAAAATCCGATCAAAATGCATTAATAACGGGAGAATTAATGCCTTGTTGCGCCGGTGCCCGCACGTCGGCCGACGTATTGCGTGCGTATGCACGAGCCCCGAAGCGTACGTACTCGTACCCGCTCGTAAATGGACTAATTACTCGCAATTACGCAACACGACCGACTGCGCGCAGGTTCCTTCTCCGTCATTAGTTCTTCGTATTCCCAGCGAATTACATAATAATATTCAGCCGATGGGCGTCGAAACGTTAAAACGACCGATTTAGATCCGACATGGTAGCTGGGCATTCGAACGATCGCCCTATCGATTCTCAATCTTGCGTGGAGCAATAAGCTCCTCGTCCAAGTCAGCTGTATTCCGCGATCGTCGCGTGTCAACGAAACGAAACCAACTTTAAAAGCTACCTTCGGTGTTAACCTCTGATGGGACACCTCTCCACTGCAGTGGAATAAATTGCAAGTGTAGCCTGTTGATTTCCAAAGTGGATTACTAAAGCAATCATATTTCGAAGCTACAGCTTGTGCTGAGCGTCGATGATCAGAGGAGCCCCGGCGAGATTGATGTTGTAATTAGACACGAAACGAACTCTTAAAGTATGGAACGGTTGGGGTTCGATGGCAGATTTTCGCAAGCGATAATTGTGTCCTCGGTGCTCGGGCACCGATCTACAGCGATTCCAGCAGCGCGAAAAATGTAATCGTTTATCTGGGACGGGCGGGCCGCGAGCCGTGGCGGCTCGTCGCCGTCAAGATCCGAGATCTCCCGTTGACAAGCGCGAATATATCGATCAAACCGGTGCCGTTGGTGGTTTCCACGAGATAGAACCGCGCGATGGCACGTCGTCGTCCCGCCGTCACTCGCGTCGCCCATTATCCGCGTGTGCTCGCGCGCGGTTAATGGGATCGCGAACTGCGCCCGATCGCAACGCTCGATTTCCCCTGGACTTGTCTCCTCGTCCTCTGGAACGGGCTGAACTTGATGGCCGATTGCGTCATCGAGTTGTGACCAGGCCGTTTCTACATCTAGACGGCTCGACGACGGCTACGCTTTTAGCCCCTAAGCTCTCTTACTCTCGTTTTCCGCTCGCTTCTCTGCCTTTCTCCTTCTTTCTGGCTTTCGCGATTGCGTTCTTCGTCTCCCTCCCTCTCTCTCTCTCTCTCTCTCTCTCTCTTTCTGCCCCGTTCCCTTTCTTCGTGGCGAATCGTGGCGAGCACGCCGGACCGAGAAATACGCTCGGTGACTTGCATACAATAGAAGAGAGTGATAGGCAGTTTTCTGAGGGATCCCGGAGCCGTTGCAACGCGCGACAGCTGTCACGGCGTCCTTACGAGAGAGGGGCTCGGCTCGATAAGAGCCAAGAATAAACGCACGGACACACTCGAGCCACCACGGGTGAAACGCTGGGAAATCTACCTGTATCGACGAGCTGCCGAGTACCTGGCTAGGACTATATAGCAGCGTCTAGACTCTAGACGGTGTAAAAAGAGTAACCACACCTTGTCATCCCAATATTCCCTAAAATTCATCGGAACTTCTATTCACCTTCATGAAACCATATCATCTGATGTAACTGATGTGATTTTTCATTCATCGGTTCGATACCTCCAATCACTTTATCCCCAATTAAAGCCCCTACGAGATCATTAGAAGAAAAAGACCATTAAGCTAGCAAATGACGGACCGTCGTCGCTTTTCAATCGCGCCTTTTGATCGTAAATTTGTGAACGCATAAAACCCATAGTCCCCTATAAATTGCCCAAGGACATGTACTTTCGTTCGCATAAGAAAAGAAACGTATCCGGTCTGAGGAGATTATGAAAGGGATCAGACACATGTATGTGCACACACGCACGCCGCGACGCCCGTAAATCTGCGGAAAACCTAGCGCCAGGTTTTATGTTTCGTTCAAGTACCGCATTTGCGCTCCCCTCATTGCCTTTAAATGCGAATTACGCAATCATGACTCCTACTCTTTCACGCGGGCACTTTAATCCGACCCGAAGACGATTTTTTAGGCAATTCTGCAATTAACTCTTACATAGTGGATAGCTCGATCGCACGTGAGAAAGATCTCTCCACATAGGATGAATCTGATAAGAACGAAAATAATCTGAAAATTTGACATATCTGTTGCAGGCGAGAAACCCTATCAGTGCAAATGGGAGGGCTGCACGTGGAAATTCGCGCGCTCCGACGAATTGACGCGGCACTATCGCAAGCACACGGGCCAGAAGCCGTTCAAGTGCCATCTCTGTCAGCGATCGTTTTCGCGGAGCGATCACCTGTCGCTGCACATGAAAAGGCACTGATGAAGAGGACCGTCTAGCCGATGGAAGGAAGATTCGGGAGAGAAGGTAGAATAAGGTGGAAGAAAGACCGCTGTTCCCGGAGGAGTGGGGCTCGAATCACGATCGTGTACAACGACAATGATTCTTCTCTTCTTTTTTTTTATTATTCGGGACCTGAAGAGTCTCGCCCCGACTCGAAGTCGCTTCGATCGAGCGACCGGGGGTCGGAGGCTAAAACTAGGGATGAAGGGACCGAGAAGCGAACGAATCGCTCGTTAGGTTCAGAGGTCTAACGCGAGAGTGTCGCTGTAATCATTGGTGAATGATCGCGCGGATCTGTCAGCAGTTGCAACATTTGGAATTGTTGAAAAGTATATGTCATTATTTCCTTTTCGTTTTTGCGTTGTTCCTATCGAATGGCAATCTCTAGTTCGAATTGTACATGCTTGTTAAGACGTGATAGGGATTAAGAATTGTTGGTGTTTGAAACATTTGACGGAAATTTTATTTATTTTGTTGTCGAATCGAAATTTGACGAATATCAAAGGAGCATAGCTTCGATGGAGTTATAAGTCTGCGATTGCTGCAGGTTCAGCGCAACAGCAGCACGCATCTGTGCGTCACTTCTGTTTCTACTTCTAGCCAATTTTTACTTGTTCGTATTTTCTGTTTCTTTTCTCTCTCTCTCTCTCTCTCTCTCTCTCTCTCTCTCTCTGTCCTTTTCTTTCTCTCTTTTTTATTCTTACGATTAAATAAGGCCAGCTCAACTAGTCTAGAGCACCATGTATCGTCTATTGCGAAGAATAGAGCCAGTAAACGGGGAGAAGGAGTAATATTCGTTAAGGTAATTAAACGGTTAATAAGTAAAGAGAATTATCGAACTCCGGTGACGGAGCTTGGGACTTAGCATGCTCAGTTAAATAAACTACAATCGTGATCGTGAACGTTTTTTGTACAGCAATTAAAATAGCGTGATGTTCAGGTTACATATGCACAAAGAATTTCGCGTTTAGGGACGGACAATCATTAACGTTTTCATCGTGAAAGGAAACAAGGGAATCAGACGCTCTGGTAGCCAGTATTATACGTGCGCGTTTAAAGCAACACACGACGCGTATATCATCGACGTCACTGTACGATGCTTTTATCGGGTCTGTCCTTTTCTTTTCTTCAGCGGCAGAAAATCCTTCGATCGTGCCGTCCGATCGGTGCGCTCTTTTTTGTCCACACAAGGTGCCAAAGTAGAAGGTGCAAGTGTACTCTGGTTCCCATCGGTACATTGCGCTAAAAACGTGGAAAGATAAAAAGTTGCTCGAAGAATTATTTTTTAAACGCTTTTTCGGCATCGTGCACGATTCGAGCACGACGCCCAAGATGCACCTTTCCCTCTACTTCTTTCGTCTCGTCACAGCGTTTCAAGCTTCATCCGTGCACATTTTATTTTGGCATCCGCTATGAAACGACAGCTCAAGATACACATCCAGCGGCCAGTCGAAACGCTCGAGCGTAAACCCTGCCCCGAACGAATCGAGGAGAAGTTTCTTTGAAAACGCAGAACGCGCGTCTACGTTCCTCGTGCTTTCGTTTAACTGTATATAAAAAGGTCGTATCAGGGTTCGTATCATCGATGCATCGAGTCAGCTGTTCAATTATCGTTGATCTACGTAAGCGAAGGGCGGATAAGAGAATATTGGTAATAGAAAATAGAAATTCTAACGCGGTGAAACATATCTAAATCGAAGGAAGACGTCGACTGCGTGCGTTGAAAGTGAAGTGAGGACGAAGTTTCCGATTCGTTCCTCGACGCAACTATTTGCGAAGAAACTGCAACGTCGTTGCGTTTGTCTTGCAAATAGACGGAAGGAGCGTTTCACGTAGAGTTATAAGCTATAGTCGGGACAAAAGCAATTGGCTGCTTCAGGCCACTGAGAAGCTACCCCCACCATTTTATTTCTCTGTAAACAGAATATGCAGCCACGTAAAACCGAGGATTTGTTTAGCGCGATTTACTATTGAGGAGGTGAGCCTGAAACCGCCAATTGATTCTCTCCCGGCTATAAACGTGTCGCGTGACAATGGGGATACGCGATGGTACTGTAAATAATTTAGAAAACTCGAGAAACGCGTACGTTTCGGTATACAGCACATGTGTAGCATTCCCCAGTTTTCTTCGTAAACCCGCGTTGTCACCACTCGCGCGTGTGACTCGCGACAAGCAGCGAAGCTAGTTTGGAAAGAGAAAATATGAGAACAGAAACTATTTCGAAGCTAGTTGAAACGATGGAACAAGATGCCAGTATATGCTAGAGCCAGTTTTATATCGTTAAAGAGAAACCTCTACGTGTAAGATTAATGCGAAGATTGATAAATTAGTATTTGTTACGTGTTGTATTTTCATAGGGAATAGTGCCTTTTAATGTTTAAGGAAGAGAACGCTGCGTTAGGCCTTAAGTATACTGCTAGTGCCTTAAGTCACGCGAATCTTCGTGCTTGTACACATTTCATAACCCAACACCCATTCGAATCTTCGCCCGGAGGACCACGGCGAGAGATACCCAGCGCCGCTTTATTCGCTCGAGACTCGTGGAAATCAGACGCGAGATCCTCAATCCTCGCATTACACTTTCCATCATTTCGAAACGGGATTCACTGTCAGTTATATTCCCATCCTCTTCCTCCGATTACCGTTCTCGAATCTCGTGTTCCCTCGGGAAAATCGGGAGGCTTGTGATTTGATTCTACAGCCGTTTCAGTTGCCACTTCTATCTTCCTTCGATCCCAAGGAAACACCTTTCTCTATCTCTACACTCTGCAATTTCACAATTTTCATGTCAACGAATCACACAATCTACCTACATTCAATCCGACAGGATCATCGTCGACTTCTCGCCTGATTTTCGGATCGCATCCATTTCGGTCAGCTCGGTGACTCGTATCGGTACCACGATTCGATCGGTGGACCGACCGCGCCTCCAGGGCGCGTATGAATAATTTTCGTACGCTCGTCACTGCGAAATTCAATCCGAAAATGGACGAGGTGCCACCCAGGATGCCATTCTACGATCTTGATGACTGATACCGTTGTACCTTTCCTGTAGGGGATTTCTTCAGCGGAGCGGCCGTCAGTAATCTGAGCGCGGGCGCGGGCGATGAGAAATGTATACTGACGTCATGCCGACACCCTCTTTGATCATTATCATTTTTTTTTTCCACCCAGAAACAGAGAGAGAGCCCCGAGTGTGCCGGGGCCGTGGCACGCATCTCGACGCTGCATCCGGACGTCGTACAGACGGTTCCTTTCCTCTCGTTAATTGTCGACACGACGGCGAAACGAAACTATCATAGATCACGGCGCCGTGCCCGCGCACGCGGGCCGTCTGATCGTCGTTCATCGCGCGGGCTCGCTTTCGGGTGAACCAAACGAGCGTCCGTCTCGGCTCTAATTAAACGACGGGATGGATAAAGACACGGCTGGGTGGATAGGATTCTCAGGCGCACCAACTGCCGTCCCAGACCCGAGAAACTTCAGCTTTCGATTCCAATTACATTCCAATCTCCGCGAAGCTCGCGCGACAACCCGAACGTGTATTTGTCGTTAAATTATCGTGAAATTATTTGTTAGGAAAGGAGAAGCTCGTTGGATAGTGGGGGATTCCCATTCGGTGTCGATGTTTCTGAAAGCTAAAGACGAGCGGAGACATTCCCCGAGCGGACAGACATTCCTTGGGTCGCGCTGAGAAGAGGAGATTCGCGAAAACTTGACGCGTGTTTCATGTTAATGCGAGAGCCTATTCAATTTTCCGTAGAAGGCGAACCATCAATGGACAGAGCAAGCGGGTAATGGAGCTCGAGCGCGACCGATTCTCTATGAGGGCCCCACCTAGGGGAATTAGCATTTCAAGTGCCTTAACAGACGTCAACTGACAACCGACTAATCGTGGTTTCGCATTCGGTGATCGAAATCACCTTCTACGATCGGGTGGAGGCTCTCGAGAATTCACTCGGCACAGTTTCGACGAAGATGGTAAATACGCTGGTGGAGGATTTGCATTCGCGATAAAATTGATGTCGGGACACGCGACCAAATCCAAATCCTTCCTAGACTCCCTCTTGAAATCTTTCGTTCTTATCTTCTTTAATACAGAATCCTCCTTTTTGGGCAAGATATCATTAAAGATTATATGTGTTTCGCAATCGTGAAGTCTTTCAAAATTGTAGCCTCAAAACTTTGATCGGTAGATCATTATTGACGTACCTGAATTTGTTCTAAAAGTTCTTCGTTTCATCGCCAGTCTCTCGCAGGCTGTCGAAACGAATTCGACAGAGTTCCGTCGATAATTCGAGTGATTCATTTAGAGTTCTCAACGTCGGGCGTTTAGAGCAGCCTTCATAGAGGAGTCCTTAAATGATCGCGATGTATCGAGCTTTCCGAGGACGAAGCTGACGAGTCGGTCCATCAGAGCAGCGATAATTTTCCCATTCTTCGTTTCAAGGGCCAGTAGAGATACACGTTCACATGCACACACGTCACACATGAACGCATTAGTCACTCATACGTATACCTTATCAAGCAACTGCAATAAATTGCGTCTTTAATCTGCGATCATGCGCGGTGCTCAATCTTTCTTGGTGCTTTCCGTACGTTGATTTCGACGTGCGTACATATACATCAACGTGGACAATACGAGGAGATCGATCCTTAAGGATCGCTTGCGCGGGAGCGCAGATAGTTTCGTTTTGAATGGTGTGCGCGTGTTTGCGTCCAGGAGACATTAAACCACATGGAGGAAAATGAAATTCAATATTAAATTAAATTTAGCTGAATAGAATTCCAGTGAACGCTTAACCCAGCTTTCTGCGAACTCTCTCACATCTTCGCAGAGCTAATTCTGACTTTATTTCATAAACTACAGCTATCTTCAAATACAAAATTTAAGCAGCGTTTCTAGTACACGTGCTGTCAATCAGGAGAATCAGACCGTCGACGAACAGACGAAAGAACCGAGCTCGAGGCTCGGGTAGGACGATCGATCGACCGATTTCTTCTCCCCTTGCAGCTCACACGCGTTCCCCGTGGTACAATGTCTCTGTGGCGGTTAAAAGCACGCAAAACCGGTGACTGTTGGCTCGGAACACGGAAATTCTCGTGAAGACACTGAAACGGAACTACTAGGTCGTAAGGTAGATACTAGCGAAGCAATAACTACTGTACATATAGTATATGTAAAGTTATCCGTTGATGATCGCCGATGGATGGTCATCGTAGCATAATTATCTCGCAATAATGTAATCAATGGGGGCCAGTAATTCTCTCTCGGATCTCGCACGGATTTAAACACTGCGAGGCGCGTGGCGTGCCCTTAGCGCTGAACTTCGCCGCGACTTTCTTTTCGCCGTGCGACATTCAGATTCCTAGAGCAAGCTCAAGCTACGTCGAAGGGGAACAACGAAGATCGGGGCCGCCACGTTTCCAAAACAGGGGTCCGCGGTTTATGGTGTTCTCGTTGAACGTAGCGCGGCGTGAACGTTCGCTTGAACTGGCGTCGAAGTTCAGGGAAGGACGGAATAATGGTCGCGCGCCACCAACTATTACTTCATAAGGAATAAACTGTATATGTTCTCGCGTAGGTTTGCGTTAGGATCGATAATAATATATTATTTACGACTCACTGTATAAACGAAGGCATTATACTACATAAAGAACTTTGTACTTTCTAATTATTTTAACCGCGTCGCTTGAGGACGGCCGCTATTCGTAATCGCGCACGTCGCGTCGGCGGGGGGGCGGGAGGGGGGGGGGGGTTCGTTAGTGCATTAAAAGGAAAAAAAAATATATATATATATTATATATATATATAAATGAAAATCTATATATATATATATATAGATAAATATAGATATATATTGTAAATGTGGTTGTAATCTTATTACTGTTATATCGATATATCGATGTCCTTGATTTGGATAATTTATTTATTGCGATCGAGTGGAAACGAAGAGCGTGTAATTAATAACTGTATCTCCCGCGGATGATGAGAAACGGAATTATGGGGGTAATAGCGAAATATATTAATACGCACGAAATTATATATACATATATTTATACACGTTATCAGCGCGGGGACGCGTCTGGGGGATGCGTGCTCGCTACGAGAAAGTCCTAACAAAAAAGAACGATGGCACGGTTCAGGGCGTATTTAATATTTCCACTTCGCGACTCCTACTTGCGGAAGTGAAAATTATTGTATCGCGAGGGCGGCCCGCGTCCCGATTGTCGTTAATAAATTATATTATATCGTCGAGTCGCGGCAACGTGCACGGCGCGTCGCGCTCGTCCTGTGTGGTACAACATCGCGCCTGTCGATAATCTTATTATCGAAATGATGGTTACATATTTTAGATAATACTATTATCATTATCATTATTATGATTCTTATTATAATTGCTACTATTACTATTATTATTGTATTTGGCAGGGTTACGACATTAAAATCGTAAAAAAAAGCTAACACCTGTCTCGATTTTCATTCCCACCTCGAACTCGATCCTAGGGTAAAGGACCCAACTACTGACACATTAAGCGTTGACGCTGACATTATCTTATAGTTATATACTTACAGACTAAAAGTATATGTTGTTCTTGTTATTTATTATTGTTTAATATGTTTACTTGATGAAAAAAATTTGGTGGATCTTAAAACTTCGATTTTTATATATAAATTCATCAATTTCTAAATATATTTGGGGATCTATTACTGACACCCTTCAAATGTATTTGACTGAATTACTGGCACCCCAATTACTGCCAGCTAACCTAATACTGTTTATGTCATTTTAAGGTTACGACGTATCATGTATATGAGCAGTTACTGCTATGACAGTAATACCAAAATGCTTGAAACGCTTGTACCAATCACTGTCACCCAATTAATAAGTAAAAAGACTTAATGAATCGTTGAATTCGGATCTTTATTACTTTCTATGATGCTTATATTATTTAAAACATTATATTTTGTTATGTTAATAGCTTAAATATTACAATTACAGCATTTTCTTTAACGCCTTGTTTTCTCTTTCGCTAGTCATAGTTTCCATTCTCCTAATATTCAATTTAAAATTTTTTATCGTTTTATTCAAATTAACGAAGAAAAAATTATGTACTGTTTTTTGTATCATATAAATAACAGTTCGAATTGTATGCTAAATTTTTTTTATACATCATTTTATAAGATTTATTCGTTATTTTACGTAAAACAGCTTAGGGTGACAGTAATTGGGTCCTTTACCCTTAATTCTTAATAATCGGCACCGTTTAAGGAGCTGCAGAAAGGGGCTCTCTAACTTGGGATAACGAAAATGTGTTCCCGAGCCAAGTTAGGGGGAAAAGTCCGGTAGGTATCGATCACCGGCGTCAAAGCCGATCGACGTCGATCGCAAAAATTATCGTCCGACGTGACGCCGTAACCCTTTCCGCGGACATTACCAGCCCGCGCTCCCATATAAATACATCTGCATCCTCGTTAACGTTTTACCCGTTACACGGTAGTTAGGCGGTCGCGGGACGATAAATAAAGCCGCAACCGGGTAAGCGCTGGGGAGATGTTTTGTGACAACCCAGCCAGTCACAATACGATCATTAGGCTATTTTCCAGAGTGCAGCACCCTGAGACGCAATATCTCTGCCGCGGCCGCGTATTTGTCCCGTCTGGCAACAAGATTTCTGCGCGCCGGTATTCCGCTAAGTTGTAGGTAGTCTCCGTACTAGGTAAGTACAAATCCTACCGTATACCTTCAGGAGAATTTGTAGTCCGAACCGGCGGCTATAACCGAGGCCATAACTTAAGCTGAATACCGCCGTTGATTCCACTCCTCGCCAGAATTCTCTCTCTTTCTCCGGCAGAAGTCGCTTGCAATCGGGAATATCAGCGACGACATGACGTCCTTTCATGTTGATGCCCCGCCATCCGGAGACGTGTATTCGCAAACGAAAGCGTGTCGATCGAACCGTCCGACCGTATAATTAATTCTCGCGCATCTCATCCGCTCGTTCTCCCTGCCCCTCCCCCTCCCCCCCCCCCACCGCCTTCCTCCCTGCCCTTTCCCCAACGTGGACGAAAACTATTTTATAAGCGGCCGGCCTGTACGTGTACGCGCGCGCTTTACAAGGTTCGCTTTGAATTAAGTGAACGCTCTGCCACTTGCGCCAAGTTCTCGGGCAATGCCGAGAAAAAGAGCGGCGAACAAAGTCGCTTATGGTAGCGCCAGATAAGAAACTCGTACTTGCAGCCGCGGCATTCGCATCGCGGCCACGTGTCTCTTCCGATTGGCGCTATTTATCGGCGGAAGAAACTGGAGCGCGATACGTTTAACGAGGAGGCAAGAAAATTATAACAGTCGACGGATGAACAGCCGGCTCCCCGCTGTGTAACGAGCCGTCGGGGCGGCGGGGCGGCGGCAACCGAACTCGAAAATACAGCGCGGTTCACCGTGAAAACGAAGCCACGTGTCGCTCCATGCGGAAGGTATCGTTAAGTGAAAAACGGCGAGGGGGACAGTCGGATGAATGTATGTAACGAGATCCAGATAGAAACACATTCGTGCGGCGCGTTTCGAAAGAGCGATATCTGCATGCCGCCGAGGGAGAGAAGCCGAGACGCCGGCCGACGGTTGCGGCACGCATCCCTGGATCGGGTAGCCGAGCGCGCGCGCTGCCTCGTGGACGTTTTTACTGCTCGCCGGCTTCTAATGGGATCGAGTCTCCATAATTGAATTTACGAACGGCTCGCGTATACCCACGTCGTCCATTTTCCGCGGGGCCCTGTTGACGGCCACGTGACATTCCCATCGCGTCGTGGGCCCTACGAGGCACGAACGTGCTTAATGCTCCCGCTTCCACGCACGATTCCCACCCGAACGCCGTGCCGATACTACATTTCGCCGACGCTAATGACGGTATAACTTAACTAACGTTATACTACCGGTATTTCTATTAACCGTCCGCGGCTTAACTATCAACAAAACGGTTACAAATTGCGGCGCAGGGGTGAAAGAGAGACGGGAGCAACCGCTAACAGCCCGACCGATGGGGAGCTAAATGTATATGTACGTAGATCGCCGTCGCGATCCGGCGCGTCGGTAATTAAATTTAGAAATAGGAATCACGGGCTATCGATAGCGATGGCGGGATCCTTGGGAACGTTGATCACCGTGTTGTGCTCGGTAATTGGACCGCCGACGGACGAGGGAAAAGAAAGAGAAGAGTTATCGGGTACAGGGTCGGTGGTCGGTTGGTTGCAATTAGCGACACCGATTGGAGCGAAACGATGCTGAACGCTGGAGTACGCACTCTACGCGATAAATCGATAATTCATATGTCGCGTGCATCGTAATCGATTTACTTTTTACGTGCTGAGATCGAGCCTGTACGATGAACTTAGCGTCAGCGCGGTTGATCTAAGACCTTCCTTACTGTTTTGCTAAATTTGCCATCGAACCGGCGAATTTTAGGTTCCACGAGAAACTTGAGAGTTGTTAATAGATGTTGGCGCGTGGATATAGTACGCCGCTATGGAGAAGGGGAACGCAAACATGCACTATCTGGAAGCTCGGTAACAAACCGGAATGACTCGAACAAATGTGTTTGGATATCCCCGGGACACGTAAACCGTAGCACGCGTCATTTATCACCGGTATCGAAGTTTTCCTATATTTTCCCGCACGACGAAGTCGGTGGACGCGAATAAGGGTACCCCCATAAAGCCAACGTGATTACCGTTACACTAAAATATACGTTTGCGTATAGTTGAACGTAACGAACGGCTCAGTGTGTCCACGTTCGTTATTAATAGCAGGGACTAACTCGCGCGGATATGTATTTGTCATCATTAGCGGGTGCGAGGTGCAAATATGTTTGAACTGGCGCGGTACAATTCGAGGATTATAGAGTCGTTTCATTTGGAAACGACGGATCCGTTTGTCGTCTTGGGACTGCACTCCCAGAAGTAGGAGACTATTTATAATTGTACTGTTGGATGCAAGAATTGCCTCAGGACACTCAGGCCCATTTTGCATAAAACTTTTTCCTCATTCGTTTCTACACATGCCCTCTAAATTTCATTGCCGTATCTTTAAAATTGACAGCGCTACGCTAAATTTTGGGAATCGATGTTGATCAACTGACCTTAACTTGTATCTAAGCCAAACATACATCCATCTGAATATGACAGGATCTGTGACTATTTTTATGAGTATATACATTTTCAATATTCTATATTTTTTCCAAATATTATGCAAATATTAAATGAATAATGAAAAATAATGTTAAAAAACCACTTTTTTCTATATTTCTTAATTTTATGCTAGAAGCCCTGAGGGCTATAATTAAAACTAATTTTACTGATTAATTTATTACATAATTCCGATTGTAAAAATTCAACTACAATTATAGACAGTTTTACAACAACTTCCCTATGCATAAAAAATATTTGACTTCGTAATGTTTACGGATACTTTTCTAGAAACTGACTTTTGGCACTGAAGCCTTTCTTGCATCCAACAGTGTGTACTTCATACCCTTAACACATGAAATCAGGACGAATCATGTGGAATTATCAAATAATTATTAGATCTGTCGATATTTAAGCACAGTTTAAGTCAGGTTGGAGAAGATTTCAGAGATTTGCGAATTTTTCACGTGTTCAAATCTTCTCGGGAGAAAACTTCGAAAATCTATGAAGTAGGTAACGTAGATTTCGAAGTCAATTTTATCGCGCCGTTAGATCGCCGGAGGGACAAAAAAGGATGCAGAGAATAAGTACAATATCTTCCAGGGTTTCTATCCCGGTCTAACATCGTTTCAGCGACGTGTGAACGAAACCGAGCATCTTTTTGCGGCATCGCGCGCGGTTATAAATCATGTCTCCTCGCGTGCACATTCGTGGCGAGCCCATTTGATTGCGTACGTATAAGGGATTGGATAGTACGTGGACCGTTGCCGCGGTAAAAGTGACGATATAATTTTAGCCGTGCATTAGAAAGTGAATTACGAAAACGTCCGCGGCGCGTAAAAAGTTCTGGCGCTCGTTACCCGATTAATAGATTCAATTTTACGGGTTTAAACAGCGGCGCCGAGAGAGCGTAGGGAAAACTGGGAGCACTAGAATATTCGACAGGCAAATGGAGATTCAGTGTCGAGTCGGAAGAGCTGTTATTCCAACCGTCACATCGAGTCGGAATAAAATAGGATATTAATTTAATTATCTCGGAGTGGTGATGCTAAAACGGATTTTATTCGAACAGCGAGAAATGATTCATGATAATCTAAAACGGCTGCGATTAAAGTAATTATATTTATTAAGAAAATTGCCAAACTCGAGGCTTGAAGAGTGGGTTTTTCAGATCAAAATACCCAATGAGATAAGAATGAAAAAAGACATGATTAAGGTCTCGATGAACTTTGTACAAATCCATGGTACGATCTCTAGCACCTAGCGTGATATTTAGGAAAAGCTCATCGTAATAATGCGTTGTAAAACTGGCAACAGGATTTCATCGGAAATACTGTTGCTTTTATTGAAATGGACTTAAAACGAATGGTGGAACGGACTTCTCTTAATCCTCAAGGGCGGATTTGAAAATTTGGCGCCCCTAGGTTAACATCGTCTGCCGCCCTTTCTGTAAAATTATTATTATTAATCGTCTGTATTACTCTAATAGAAGAAACCAGAATATCATGAAATATTTTAATTTCAAGGAGTTGAGACAATTTCAACATTAATTCAATATAACAACTCACACGTGAGTTATTGCTAATTTGCTAGTTGAAAAAAAGTCGAATTTCTTCCCCTCAAAATTTGCCACAATCCACCCCTGTTAATCTTCCACTGGTAAAGAGTCCTGTTCATCTGCTCTCGCGATCAGAGCGTATTGGAGTAAATCGATTTTTTCGTAGATCTCGAGAGAACGGAGGAAAGATCGATATTTCTCTCATAAAGGAGATGATCGCTGCAGCACGTTCGCGTACAAACCGGACCACTGTACCTGCACACGTGCTAGGAGAGCACCAGACTCGCAACTCACGGATAACGAGGCGACTTTGCGAAACAAAAGATCGCAGGCCCCGTTGGTGGACATGAGCGGACACGCGCGCCTGCATTTCTACGAAACTCCGCGCTATGACCATAACGCATGTCATATCTCACGATCTTTACGAGGAAGCTGATCATTTGACGACGGCTACGAGCGAACAGTGTCGCAAGAAGCGGTAACAAACTTTGAATCTACCAATGAAAACTAATGCCCTGTAGATCGTCGACACTCTATAAAGCGAACGACAAGTTGAGGGATTTGTTTGGTTAATGAACTTCGAATGTAAACGTCCCCTAGAATCTTAGATGATTTTAAATCTTCAATGATAGCAGAATGTTCGAACAGTAGAGCGTTCAAATAGTACGTCATTCGAAAGACGAGGGTTCTATCGCATGAAAATCAGCGATACGAGCACCTGAATCGCCGATGAACATCGATCATCGTTCAGCTGTTGAAATAACGTCAAGGAGAGGCAGGCTTGAAAATTTAAAAAGCGCTCGTCAAGTTCCCCGACCGACGTTCCGATTTCTTCATAAAGGACCGCGCTCGTGACGTTTCGATGACGTTCGGTCGTGTCTGATGACAAGCAAATGAGTAATTTATTGCGCACGGCTATCAGAGGCCCTTTTTTTCCTCAGGCTGCACCAAGGCGCGGCGAGCTCCTACGGCTAGCCAGCGTCCTCTATCTACGGTCTCGAAACAGCTTTTCAGGTTTAGGAGCGAGCTCGTGTCACGTTTCCCACGGCGGCGGTGTACCGCGAGTTGCATACATACGCGCATGCAAGAAACTCACCGCCATAAAATGTTCTTTACGCATTTCGCAGTTCCCCTCTTAGGCGAACGACGAAAGGGAGCTACGCGCGAATGTTTTCGTATTTTTCCATCCAGGCCCGCTGCTTTCAGATGTAACTCGATTTCTATTTATTTCACGAGGCCCGACAGTGGGAAAATTACGACGACTGGGACCGACGCGCGGACGCACTTTTAATAGCCCTGATGATCTTTTGATTTCGTCTTTCTTCGTTGAAATACGTTCTTGCGCAACGCAGTCCTATCGCCGTGGAAAGTCTTCTCTGAAGAGCATCGAGGATGGCGAACGCTGGGCGTTGATTTACGGTAGCCAAGGTTGCACCGAACGAATTCAGTTGCACAATGATGCAGCTCTTGGAAATCAGTTCACTGGCACGGCTGTAGAAAGGTACACGCGAGTCCTCGTGTCTGCGATTATTAGCTTTACCTTAACCAGTTACTCGGTGCACCACGGAGGGTATCAAGGTTGCAGCGAAGTTGTTACAATGGGCTTCGCGAACGTCTTTGATTCGACGTTTCCTCGTTTCGAGCGAATATTCTGTGCACGTCTACAGAGTTTAAAAATACTGCCATTTCAGTAGCCTCAGCTGGGCTTCCCCAATTAATAAATTCAAACTGTATAAATTCAAATAGAAAATTCTGAACTCGCCGCATCTGCGAAGCCAACGCACCTTACGGCTCAATCGCAACAGCGCGGCAAGGCCCAACGCCAAATGCGCGTTGTGTATATTGAAACGAGCATGAAAATTCCTGGCTGCATTGTGAACGAACCGCGCGATATACTTTATTGGTCGTTAGCGGCCACCGGCTGTGCGCGCCGCGGTTTACACGACTCCTCGTCAAATTCAATAATGGACTTGTGCAGCGTGTGTCCAAGCCGGTAAGATTCCCTTGCTTATCCCACGCTCGGCCAACAGCGAGGGCCGACAATTACGCGATGTATCGATCATTATTCGCCGCGCTGTTTAACGGATTAGGAGCGGTTTTTACCACCCAGTCCCACGTTTATCGCGCATGAATCTTCGAAAGTTACACTTAACCGCCGCCGGAGCTGGATCGCGAACATATATTTCCGCGAGTTTTACTGTTCGCCGCGTGTAATTTACGCGCACACCCGCCTCTCTAGGCGAGAGTTTCGACATTGATGCTCTACGCAGAGCTCTAGAAAAGCTAGAGTATCGACGTCGTGAAACTTTTATTACGCATCCCGGGACAATGTTGCAAAACTTTGGCGATTCGACTATGAAAAGGTGGATGAATTGTGGCGGTGATACAGAAGGAGGTGCTTTGATCAGGGGCGGAGTTGTATATAGGCTGAGTAGGGCGGCATATTTTGGGCGACAGAAATTGAAAAAAAGGCAAAATGTTTTTATTTTAAGGTGATTTTATTACCGCGTGATCTTTAGACACTGAGGCTTGAGACAACTTTAAAAACAATTCAATTTTCTTCATGTAGCAAATTAGCAATAAGCAATAACTCATATGTGAGTTGTCATATTGAATTAATTTTAAAATTGTCTCAACTTTTTTAAATTAAAATATTTTATGACATTTCACGAAAAGGGCAGCACACGTTTGTTAGCCTAGTGGCGCCAAATCTTCAAATCTGCCCTTGGCTTTGATAGGTGATTAAATTGAAATATTTTGAATCTAGGGAAGATAGAATTGAGAGTAAAGAATGTTATGTTGGATAGTACTTGTTGTATCTGTAGCGTTTGGACTGATTAACGGGCGAGCAACTATTTAATAAAGATTTTTCGAGGCGTAGTTTAGGCCTTATTTCCCAATTGATGCAGTTGACGCGCACGATGCGTGTGCAGTTAAATCAGCCAATCTATAGCGCTACTCAGCCCGTTTTTAACAAGATATTTCCGTATTGTCGCGTTAGCGCACGCACACACGTACGCGAAAGCGTCTCGACCCGCCCCTGTGTCCAGTCATGTCAGCGCTAAATGAACCATCAGGGTCGCCATAAATCCTCGGACTATCAGATGAGTAGCCACGGACTTGCCTGTCCCGGATATAACGAGGGACCACCGCCCAGCGTAATGGAAGCACTCTCTGTCGACGCTCGAAAGATACCTTCGAGATTGGACCACTGGCCCCGTCCAGCTGGACGAACTAACTCTCCACCTGATGCAACCCAGCTACACGGGATTCCCCTAACCGGCAATTCCTCTAATTTCACCGCATCCAAGTGAAAATTACGAAATTCTTCTAACAGTCACGATTTCTACGATTGAAATTCTAAAAACCACTTTAGGGAAAGCCAGACTTTGCATTATATCTTCTCGTTTACTTTCAATCTTTTTAAATTACTGATACACTACGGCACTGGAACTAAGTAAAGGAGGTAGGTATATTGTTTCAGCACGAATGTACTTTAATCTGAAACTCGATCGCCAAGTTTCGTAGCGAAGGAAATCTAGCGTTCCTATGCCCATGTTAAACATTATACGTGTGACTTTGTATTAAGAACTCTAAAGGACAATTTACTGAAGTCGTTTATCTGCCGAAAGCAAAGGAGCCAGCCGTACGTGTCTCCGTTTAAAACGGCTCACCCTTCGAAGGGGGCAATAAGTCGCATCTTCGGCGAAATCGGTCTAAGAAACTCGCCCTGGCCAAGGCCAGATAAAGGCGGGGAACATTGTTAATTACAGGGCCGCGCTGGTATCGATGTGACCGGTTGGTAGGAGTAACTCGGCCGAGTGGCCAGCAGTAAAGATGGCATCGTGCACACTAACGAGTAACAAGTGGCGTGACGTTTCAGTTAGGCTTTACTTTGCGATGTGTGCGCAAGACCGAGAAGAAGATATCGGTATGCCACGACCAGCCACCTATCGCCTCACCTTCGGGGGCTAATTAACGCTGAGATTCATTATCGACACCTCGTTGCTCCGCCAGCGGCTGTCTTAATTTAAAGTTCAACGTTTCCCGTCATTTCGCCCTCAGCCACGGGCAATTGTCTATGGGAACGTATTAGCTTTTAAAAATAAATATCCCGGAATACCTGAGAGATAAGGTTGCATGAAATTTGGATAAACATCGCGGTAGGAAATGGCGGTAGAGAAGCTTGTGCTTCAGAGATGAAGATAGGGTGGATCTCCGGAGGGTGAAACTCATCTAGACCATTATGCAAAACAGAAATTTGTTCGGGGACACGAATAACAAATGGTCCTCAGTCGAAGCCATCATTTGTAAGGCACAGCTTACTTTGCATGTATGCATCCGCGCGGCGCATTAAGTTAGTTACGCTTAAATGCAAATTGATGTGTTAATCGATCTGTTCCGACTTTGGAGCTCTGTGTATAATGAATCGCCGCGCAGGATCGAGCGTGACGGAATACCGTACACCGTGTCATCCCTCTCGCGTAAACTATCCACGTGTTCTTCTCTTTCTATCGATCAGAATTCGTACTGGAAAATCGATACTTTTCCTTGGAATTAGCTCAGAAAAGAATTTTTCTTTTAACTTTGAATATCTACAACAGTGTATGTTTCAGGAAAATGAATTCAAGGAAAACTATACAGAAGATAAAGTTCAGCCGGTTTTCCCGTATCATCGACGGTTATTGTATTGTCCGCGAAATGGTGGGAACTCCTTCAGCGAGGACGTAAGATTCTATGCCATAACAGTACCAGGAGGTAGGTGTTCACCTAAGATCAATGCTGAATTTGTGCCCCGGGCTGATCGGCCAACTCGTCACAGTAGATTTGACTCGATCGTGACCGATACTCGGGCGGTCAGTAGCTTTCAATTCCCATAGTTATTTATGCTCGAAAATCGAAACGTTCTCATTCGATTGCTCGGATCGAATTCCAGGCGGAATCCAATTGACAAACGACGAAGAAGATCAACTGGATTACAACCCTTTGATCGATTCCACCGAAATTATTACTTGAAACTGAAGCTATTGCGCATCTACGCGATCCAATGAATACCACTTTTTTTTGCAAAGGTATTTCACAATGAAACTACATGCTCTGTGTCCTATACCATGTATTCTAATTGATATCAAAACGAATTCAAACTGTATACCACGATATGAGCTTGAAATTCTCTTGAATAGCATTTATGTATGCAATTGTCAAAATGTTTTTTTTTTAAAATTGTATGACTCACATTTCGAAGGATGCGGTCACTCGCTTTATGTTCATCCTCGTCGTCAATCCACATATTGGAAGCACACAGAAGTTCTGAAAAAAGAACGCCCCTATGTATACTTTCCGTTCAACAGAGATGTAAGGCTGGTTGCATTCGTATGGTTATTTTTATGATATAGGTGCAGAATTAATGAGAACAAAGAATGAGATATTTGCTTGAAAACTGTATTCTTTCGTAACAAATTGTTGTATTCTGATAATAAATCTTCTGTTTCATACAAAATAATAGAAAAGTAAAATCACACCAATATTTATTGTACCTTTGGCGAAAACCCTTACACGCCCCCGTGGCGCAATGGGCTAGCGCGTTCGGCTGTTAACCGAAAGGTTGGTGGTTCGAGCCCACCCGGAGGCGATTTCTTTTTTATACAAAATTAATGCGATAGATACAATTGGCCAGAAAAGTACAGTAACAGAGAAATTATAATTAATTTATGATTACTTTAATACTATACTTGTAAAAATCGTAGTACATTCAACGATTCTATGGAATTTATAATTGTATCAATGACCATCGGGGGTGCAATTTATGGTTAGGATAAATATCTTGGGAAATGATATAAATGAGATATTTCAATTTGGATTGTAGCGTTTATGGAATGTATTGAAGTAATCTGACAGAGTAATAATAAAAGATTGTTTTAAAGACTTGTATCTCACCAAAAGTAAATTGGTTGGGGTTGGAAAAAGGAGCCCGGCTTCTTGGCCATTCAAATTCTACATCCTCGGTTTGCAGACATATATGTTCTTTCCACTCAACTTTCACTATACTTCTGAGCACTACTTAATACTTGTACTATATACCACAAAATATACGCTGCCAAACTCAAGAATTTCAAAATTAACCGAAATTTCTTTACAGAAAAAGCTCCGTGTCAGAAGCTCGACGCGCGTTGAAACTGCGAGTGAGTATCGCAAGCAGATCGAGTATCGAACGACCTCTAAAAACGATGTATCGAACACAATCGAAATTATTCAGAACTGCGCCGCTTGCCTAATTGTAAGATTCCAAGCTTTTACGAGTTAGTTAATAGACTTCTCTTCGACCGTTTTTCTCTTCTATACGTGCAAGTTTTTCTTATTGTGGGGCACTAGTGACGTCGGAGCTATCGAAAAATGTCGGACGATAAAACGGAATTCGTAAGTGTGCTGGATAGAGTTACGAAAATTTACATTCAGCTCGCATAACCTCACATCCCAGTGTATTCTGAATTACACATACTGAAAGCTACCATGCTAATTGCTGCTTGTAGGATTGGGGAAACGAGAAGTTGCAGCGTGCCCAGAAAACGGTAGACGAGTCTCCTTATGATTTGGAGGCGTGGAGCATCCTCATCCGAGAAGCACAGAACAGACCTATCACAGAAGTAAGACCAGTCTTTGAGAAGCTCGTCTCTGTGTTTCCTTCAGCCGGTCGCTATTGGAAGATTTATATAGAACAAGAGGTAAAACTAAACTATCTTCTCTTAATTACATATATTGTAAACAATATTGATATATGTCTGTTTCAAAAAATGGGAAAACTCGTATCAGAGTAAATGCGATTTATCGAACGATACGACTAGGCGAATGTTTGTAGTAATATAAAAGTGAAACTTTAGTTTGTAATTTTCGTGGCTGTTTCAGATGAAAATGCGCAACTTTGAAAAGGTGGAAAAGGTACGTTAATATTAATTGTCTGAGTTTCAAAATTTAACGAGAGCACTTTATATATTATCAAACTTATATGTATCGTGTAAGTTGTTCATTCAGAGTTAAAAGCAAACAGTTTTTAATTGAGTTTAGAATCAAAATATTGGGTAGATCTTTTCTCAATATGGACCAATATTTACTTGCATGTTTATGAATTAATCAAGGATGGTTGTAATTTAAATAACCATCGTATACAGCAGGAAAATTTTTAATCGAACACTGGTCTTTGAAAGAATCTGTTTGAATCTTTTAGTAAAATAGGACTTCGCGTAATAATTACAGGTTATTCTATCGTGATAAAATATTATCATACAATGTGATTCTAAGCACTTTGCATTTTATATGAGGTGAATAAAAACAATATTTCACCATAAGCAAATATTTCATTGATTAATGGTTGATCTGTTGATACATTTGGGAGGTTGTTTTCTTAGTTGAATAACATGTGTTTGCGAGAACATGAAGCGGATGTATAGAAATAGCGAAAGCAGATTTGTCGTTAGCGTAAATCAACTTACGAAGGCAACTTCCTGAATGTAACAGCCTTATATTCCTTCCTACAACATATTCTTCACTGTGCTTGGATTATGTTAATTGATATAGGATAAAGTTCATGGTATACGGAGCGTAAAAATCTTATTACAAATGGTACAGAAAAAAAAAACAATTACAAACAAGTATTCAGTGCCAGAATCGTAGAATTACATTTATGCGAGGTGTATTTATGCCCGCGTATAATGATATCGGTAACGTTTTGGTAGTGTACATATTTGCTTCTCAAGAAATTAATTGCTTTTGAAATAAGTTTTGAGACTTACGTAACTTACCTTCCCCTTGAATGATATTTGAGAGGCATTCTCAAATATTGTGCAAACAACACAGAGGTAGCATAAGGTGATGAAACGTTAATACATGCTTCTAGGATTCTTTGTACGGCCTTTCGGCGACAGGAGACACGATCAATCGTTCGCATGGTAATTCTATTAATTTTGTCACCTTGTGTTGCTTCGCACTGTCTAAATTTTTTCATCATGTTTTGGGATCATTCATTTCTAGATCCCACATAGGTCAATTCCATAATTATACTACCAACCCCGATTGCAAAGAATAAATAAACTTTTATTTTATGGGGTTTGTTTTATGTTACCTTTATAATCTGATGTCTAGAGGATTTCTATCTTAATTATTAACGATCGAAGCGTATGTTTATGCAATAAACCATTCTCAATTGATGCATTGGTGCATTATTATTTCTCCCATTATATACAAACAATATTGTAGTGGCAATTGTATTAAACACTTGCATCAATAAATTACTGAATCTTTACTTCCTGATATTTTCATGTGACTCTTATTGGTATTATCGATAATGCTTAAATGTGTATGTAGAAAAGACTTGCCTGTATGGTAAGTAAGGTGGTAGACAAGTGTTTTGTAACCACATTTGAATGGACTTCATGGATGGCATGCTGTTTCCTTATGTTACCTCTAAAATACTTCTTTTCTCTGACAGCTTTTCCAAAGGTGCCTCATGAAAATCTTAAATATTGAGTTGTGGAAACTTTACCTTTCCTATGTCAAAGAAACGAAAGCCAGTTTGGCAACGTATAAGTGAGTACATACGTCTCTAAGAGAATTCATTCAATGCGCTTAGATCTATTAACGTAAGTAAACAAAGAATAATATATTTATAGAGAGAAAATGGCACAAGCGTATGATTTTGCGTTAGACAAAATTGGTATGGATATACATTCCTACAGTATTTGGAATGACTATGTTATGTTTTTGAAAAGTGTTGAAGCTGTTGGTTCGTATGCTGAGAATCAAAAAATTAGTGCTGTTCGCAAGGTAATTAGCCATATATAATTTTATCGACTAGCGCCGGGTGCTCTAATTAAACTGTGTTACTGAATTGCAGGTGTATCAGCGTGGAGTTGTCAATCCTATGATAAACATGGAGCAATTGTGGAAAGATTACATGGCTTTCGAACAGAATATTAATCCAATAATTGCAGAGAAAATGGCAATCGAGCGTTCCAGAGATTACATGAATGCGAGACGGGTTGCTAAAGAGTTAGAGGCTGTAACGAGGGGATTGAATCGAAGTGCACCTAGCGTGCCTCCAACTGGACACCCGGAGGAAGTTAAGCAGGTGCATTTTAAAACTATGCTGTACTTGCAACGGAAAAGTTCCACCAGTAATACAATTATTATTTTCGTATTATGTAGGTTGAATTATGGAAGAAGTACATCGCATGGGAGCGTAGTAATCCCTTAAGAACCGAGGATACCTCTTTAGTTGCCCGACGAGTAATGTTTGCTATTGAACAATGTTTATTATGTTTGGGACATCATCCCGCAGTGTGGCACCAAGCTGCACATTTCTTAGAACTCAGTTCGAAGATATTGACGGAAAAGGGTGACGTGAATGCCGCAAAGAACTTGAGCGACGAAGCTGCTACCATGTTCGAAAGGGCAACGAGCACGTTACTGTCGAAAAATATGTTGTTATATTTTGCACATGCGGATTTCGAAGAAGGAAGAGTGAAATACGAGAAAGTTCATCAAATTTATCAAAAGTTTCTTGATATACCCGATATCGATCCTACACTAGTTTGTATTAATTTCTTTTTATCAATGACATTTATTGAATTTTATAACATCTCTCATCGATGTGAGCATTATTAAGTTTCTTTTCATTGTTTAGGCGTATGTACAATATATGAAATTCGCTAGACGCGCAGAAGGTATAAAATCTGCCAGAACAGTATTTAAAAGAGCTCGGGAGGATCCGAGATGTAAACATCATGTCTACGTCGCTGCCGCGTTAATGGAATATTACTGCACCAAGGATAAGAACATTGCGTTTCGAATATTTGAACTCGGTTTGAAGAAATTTGGTGATAATCCTGACTACATACTTTGTTACATCGATTACTTATCACACTTGAATGGTAAGATGTACGAACGTGTTTCTCAGACAATTTACAAGGCTTTATCTGTATAGTTTATCTTATGTTGCAGAGGATAATAATACAAGAGTTTTGTTTGAAAGGGTTTTGTCTTCTGGTAGTTTAGAACCTGAGAAATCAGTGTATGTAATATATATATACATATATATCTTGCTGATTTATGACGTAATAACAAGACCATATTATCTAACAGCACATTAATATTTGTGGTTAATAATACGAAATTTATTTCTAGTGACATATGGAACCGCTTTCTGGAATTTGAATCTAATATTGGGGATCTAGCTAGTATTGTTAAAGTAGAGAAAAGGCGCAGTGCCGTGTTAGAAAAGGTATTGTTATACTATTAAACATGTTATTCTTATGGATTGTATGTTATCGTACGTTATTATTTGTTAGATCAAAGAATTCGAGGGCAAGGAAACGGCGCAGCTAGTAGATAGGTACAAATTTTTGGATTTATATCCATGCACTCCTATGGAGTTACGGTCTATAGGGTACATGGAAGTCTCAAGTGTTACCAGAAGTACAGCCGGTGTGTTACCGCGAATCCCAGATCCAGAAGAGGCAATGGCATCTTTACCCAGACCTGACTTGTCACAAATGATTCCTTATAAACCAAAAGTAAATCCGCTACCCGGGGAACATCCCGTACCTGGTGAGTTCCTCTATCAGCACGCTCTACACTAAGAAGCCTTTACAGTGATTTGTATATATTTATTCGTTTTCTTTTATTTCAGGTGGATCGTTCCCGTTACCACCGGCAGCGGCACAATTGTGCACCATACTCCCACCTCCAGGTTGTTTCCGAGGGCCATTTGTGGCTGTTGACTTACTCATGGATGTCTTTAATCGAATTCAGCTACCAGAGCATGGTAAAATTTCTAGTACCGTTATACATTTATTTCCAATCGGGATAAAGTTAGCAGGATAAGAGGTGGTATGAAGTTCCCCTCTTTTCAGCCCCGTTACCAATAGCAGATAATGGATGCGACACGAAGTTATTCGACCTAGCGAAATCAGTGCACTGGATCGTTGACGAAAGCAACGATGGAGTCAGTCTCGGATCGAAACGTAGGAGGACGCGTTTAGGAGGTGACGACAGCGAAGAGGAAGACTTACCACCACCGCCCGCCAATGATATTTATCGCCAAAGACAGCAGAAACGAGTCAAATGAATACAACACAAATACACGCCAGAGCTACGTATCATCTCCGTGTATTCTGGAGAGATTTGATACATGTTATCATATATATTTTTACATTTTCCATTTGTTCCGGAAGTAGGTGCGTTGCCTAAAGGAACAAACCTACCATTATCGAAAAGCGTACGTTACGTGCGCAAGCGATTACTAAATTCCTTATGTGACACTGTGCACGATATTTTGAGTACTATGTACTCAGAAATCCTATCTTTACACTGTTGGTTTCATCTCTGTTTAAATGTGTTCATTTACACGCGAAATATCTATCGTAATCGAAACCAGGCCCGAATTAGATAAGTTCAATGGGTCGCACTTGATCGCATCGGTACTTATTTTTCCTGTATATTATAAATTACGTGCGAGCGTCCGGATCGAGATTTCATTCTTACACTAGCGTCTGCGACGATTTCTGACGCGTAACGATTATTGCTCGGACTTCCCGAACCCATCGTTGCAAATATTTAAGGAATAAAGGCGATTGGCACGGTTGTATATGTTTTATTGCAATGAATTAATTTCTTATTACTATAATTGTACCCTGTATAATAGGAACGGTTATTGTTTCGAATGCCAAGTATACTCGGAATCCTTGTGTAAAGCGCAATCCATTCTCTTTGTTTATAAGACGATCTACACAAACAACATCGTTCAAATGTGTTTGAACGAGCAGCTTTTCGAAGCTCATTCCTTCATAAAGTATTCGAGATTCTCATCCGTGAAACAGACATCGAAATATCTTCAGAGAAGCATTCGTTCAAATACATTTGTCCGGTGTGCTGTACGTTTAAGTTGATCTGTATAATTCGATGTACAGGACCAATAAAAAGATCAACATCGTAACATAGTGTTTCCTTCGAAACAATCTTGCATACTGTTTTTTTTTAAACACAGCGTACTGTGCAGGTGTCTTTCTAAGTAACATGGCAAGTTGCGTGCGCAGAGAAAGTCAATGTTTAAGGTTCGAGAGATTTACACGATAGGGAAGTAACTAGTTCGTCATCGCAGCTGCTACAGAGCGAATTGGAGTTTGTTCGCAGGTGTAACTGCTCGATAAGGGTGCAATTAAACTTTGATCACCATTCCTAGTTCGAGTGGCTGGTAATGGCCCCCTCGGGTTAACGGTAAATTGGTCTGCGAGCTGCGAAAATAGTTGTCCGTTCGCTAGAACTGTTTTGAAAACTAGCAACGCCTGAAATCTGCATACGCCGTGGAAACTTTTGTCAACTGCATTCACACGCTCTGACGACAAGCCATTTGCATTGCAATGCAGTTCTTGACATTTAGCCGATTCCGAATTATCTTTACTAATCAAAACTACGGAATAACGGATCAAATATTCTAATCACACAGTTACTTATGACATATCATCGGGTATTTAGACACATGATAAACGCCTGCCGATAGTTATCTATAATCTACTATCACAATCATAGCAAGTGTTTGCAGTAGAAGTGGCGAAGTCCAGAGAAATCTCTGGGACACGGGCATAAATCCTTGAGCGTTCAGTGTATAGTTGTGGAATAGTTTTGCTCTCATCTATCTTAGACGAAGATACCTAGCATTTGTACACTTCTCAAACTAGCTCAACTAGCGCCATTCCTCTTCGATGACCAAAGTACATCTTGTACAGAGATATCGATATTACGGAGCATATTTTGCATACTGAATTGCACGATCATTCTCAAACTCGAGATTCTCTATTGAACACAGGCAAACCATGCATTGCAATCAACAGCACACGTTCTATCGCAGGAACAAATTTTCGTTTCACGCACGAGGATAAAACTAATGAAGAAGGTTGAATGGGTCGTGAGTATTTCAACTGTGACTGCAAAAATATGGTTTATAAGAGAAGCGGATAATTTTATGGCTGAAGCAAGTGGCAGTCTCAACTATCGCTTTCAAATGTAACAGTAGGCTGTTTCTCATCGAGAACCTCATAATGCCGCGGTAGTTCCGTTTGGAACAGTGGAATCCGACTTGCGGAAATTCTCATGACCACCTGAACCCACGGGTTCAGGTGTTTCAATACCGACTCAATAATACGTTGCCGTGGCGTTTAAATGCCTAACGCGTGGGTACATCGTATTCTAAAACGCTTTTATTCGTTCCCGAAAAGCTTCCATTTTCTGAACAAATTGAATCTGTGACCCATAATTAATTGGTTCTTACTGTTCCCATTTACGTCCCTTGAAAAATGTCGAGCAATATTATTCAAGAAAATTTTGAAATTGAAAAAATTCTGGAGATGCAAGACAGAAATATTCAGTGGCTGTTCCTTCAGTAACTTCATGGTGGTATTTTGTTAGGTACTTCTCGTTAATAAACTAATTCTTATTTTCAATTTACTTCATTTAATTAATTTCATTTGAATAAGTGCGTGTTTTAAATTAACGCCCCGCAGTGTAGAATACTCGATCTTTGTGCCTGCCCCGTAATTAATGCAGTCATTAACGTAGATGAAATAAATTATTCGAGAGGTATAGGTACATGCGACGTGTCGGAGTTTAATTAAAATCACCATTTGAATGTGATTGTGTTTGTCTTCACACGTTACATCCTAGTACGCTGACTGGTTTTCAACGCGCCATGTGCGCAGTATAAAGTCTACTCGTTCGGTATTCTCCAGAGCTATTCTTTATAACGGAGGCATTTTCAGTTGAATTATAGAAGCCGTAGATTAACTGGCGGCATGATAAAGAGCCCCGATCGTCTGCAAATGGACATCTTTGACAGCCCGAGCCGTTTTCACGTGATTCGCATATTAATTACGCTCTTTCGCGAAAACGCTGCACCCAGAACGCTGGCCCGACAGGAGCGCGGAAAAAACGACCCGGCGCGAGATTTATTAAGAGATACTCCGAGCTGGGCAATAAAATTATGGAAGCAGAGATATTAATTGCGAATGAATTACGAGAACAGGGGACAGCGCCGGCGATCTTTGAATCTAGCGTTTAATTACGAAAGGTCCTTGCAATCTTTGACCTAGCTGGTACGTGTACCTGCAAATATTCGAGTGCAATCGCGTACAGGGAAATATAAATCGGTTAATTTGAAACGACAGGTAACGGAGCTTATATTTGCAGGCGCGGGGATAACCGTAATACATAATGTGTGCACTTGTGATAGATGCTACCTTGGACTGGTAAATTCCCCAATTAATTATTCGTCGCGTCTGTTCTACTATTGAAATGTCAATTCAAATATTACATCCAATGTGTCTAACAAGGGAACATCCCGAACTCGGAAATTCAAAAAATTCTGAAACTTCGTGAATATGTGGGGAATTTCCTCCCGATTACACCGCAAGTTTTGTTTGCTGCCAAAATTGACTCTAAGGGAGTGTAATTGACCCCTGAAAATCTGGCTATTTTCCGATTTTGTGTTATAATTCGTGGACTGTAAAATATTTTTTTACCAAATGATAGATCTAATTAAAAGAAGGAACTTTTGTCTTGAAACTTTTTTCCTATCCTTTACAGTTCGCGAGTTATAACACAAAATCGGAAAATAGCCGAATTTTCAGGGGTTAATTTCACCCCTTTGAGTGAATTTGGGCAGCAAACAAATATTGCGTTGTAATCAGGAGGAAATCCCCTGCATATTCACAAAGTTTCAGAATTTTTGTAATTTTCGGGTTCGAGATCTTCCCTTGTAAGTAGATAGTTAAAATATTGGGAAAACCAATACATAAATTCAATGTAAAATGAAACAAACGGGTTTGTGCACTCTATACTCCTAGCCTGGTTACATACGCGTCTATACTACTTGGCCAACGACATATCCGTTATACCACTTTCCAGATCTTATTCTTAGTTACACTCAGCGTGCGGACCAATTATGCTCAACAATGAAGGGGGGAAAAATACCTTCAGAGTGGTGGTAATGGTGTGCGTGACTGAATAGTGTCAGTTCACGCACACCATTACCACCACTCTGAAGGTGTTTTTCCCCCCTTTATTGTTGAGCATAATTGGTCCGCACGCTGGTTACACTACTTGCGTCGCCACGCATGAGGCTGCGCTCCTTGGCCGACTACCCGCAGGTCCTTACCACTTGGCTGCCTAATACTGGCCTGTACTACTTAGACGAACCTACCACAGAACTCACAGAAGTTCACTTGTGATGACAGGATTTTCGAGTCTTCTATCCAGTCGACTTGTCATTTTCGAGGTGCACAGAATACAGTAGGAAAATTTGACCACCCACTTCTGAATTGATCTGCTGCAACTTTCGAACTCCATTGATCTATGGAGGTGCTTCTCATGGTTTTTAAGAGGTATGAATTGGAAGCCTCGATGCGTACGGTCGTATCAAGCGATCAGTTCCATTTGCCAGCGGCAAACTATCGAAACATAGATCCTGGCGGACTTCTCCCGCGAACTTAACGAAGATTTTAGGAACTGTGTTCACCATTAATTCCTGCAGCGAGAAAATTTAGGGAGGCGGTCTCCGGTAACCGCCCGGGACGCAACTTGGGTAGGTCTTTGAAACTTTGGTTCTATCTCTCGGAGGAAGACAAATGACAAGAGCCGAAAGGAGCTTCTAGCCCTGGTAGTTGGCCTTTCATAGAACACAAACGCATAATTCTCCCACTTCGGCGAGAGAACGAACTATCGCGAGATAGCGTGTAAGAGTAATTTCTTCGGCAAATCGATGAAAAAGAGGAAGACGGGGGCAGAGTCACTTTCAGCCCCGTGGAGGACTTTAGTCTACTTCGCCGACGAATAAATCACCGATTGCACACCGATGCAAATGATTTTTACCCGGCCAGCGAAGGAGAACGACGCGGAGATATTCGAAATCGAGGGAACTACATTATGCGTTATTCTTTTTCTGCTATTTTCCGAATTAGAGAAGTAAAATGTCTGCGTCCAGAAATAATTACAAGTTAGACCATCTCTCTGTGCTATTAAATTACCGTCCCAGTATGATATTTTAAATTAGATAGTCTTTTATGGCTTAAATAATGAAACATTAAATGAAGCCGCACGAAAAGAGATTACAATTATCGCCGCGACAGCGTTTGAAACGTTCCTCTCGGAAGGATACTTATCTGAAATTCGGTTTAGCTCATTTATGCGACTGCATCGTTCGTATCGCCCCCAATTGAATTTATATACACCTGAACGGCATACGGAGCAATAATGGGATCCCGTGACTATATTATAAGCTTTATCGAGGGTCTGATTCAATGGCTCTCGACACCCGTGGGCGACATCGTTATCGCCACAATAGCTATCTCGATTGCGCCCGTCTCGCAATAATGGTGTTTTCTAAGACGAAGGGATTGTGGTTGAATCACCTTCTAACGACGCCGCCGTTTATTCCTGCTTGGAAAAAATGCTGAAACAAGAAGGACACGGAAATACGCGCGGTATATCGTTTTCCTTCCCGCAATCTCGTTACAGTAGTCTTCATCCCTCCTTTTGATATGCATTATCGACGTAATAAACCTCCGGGCCCGGATATTTATGCGAGCATGCCACGTTATCGTCCGTGAGGGATGCTCGTTCACGCTAGTGAAATTGCCCCCAAGAAGAAGGCAAGTAATGTATTAACACACGAAAGCACGGAGAAAATGGTCAGGAGTGCTAATACCACGATTTACCAGCACGAGTAATAACGGTGGATTATGACGTTAGTGGTGCAATTAAGCGTGGATCTTCCCTCAAACTGGACAACATAATTTTGACTCCCCTCTGGCTTCGCGGTGCAGTTCACTTTATGCACTATTTTCTCTCCATTTCTCATTCATTTCCTGTACCATATACGTACATATTTCGCAGATACTGGATTAATTAGTGAAGTTTAAATAAAACATAAATAAATTACTGATTTATTATTTCGCCAAGCATAATCTTCACTCAAACAGTAACGCGCACTCTTTCTATTTCAACATACGTATGTATGTGTGTAAATATTGTTATGCCTTTGTTACCGTACCTTTTCGAACAATAGAAAAGAATGAAAAAGTGGCAGAGTGGATTTATATTTTATTTATCAGAAACGTCTGATGAAAGTTGCTAACAATTTTCATTTCCATTCGCTTCTCCCTTTGTTAAATCGCGTTCTGCTTTTCACGGAAAGCGGCAAAAAATTTGTTCGCATGCCCTTGTTCGCAAGTTCATAAAATTGTAGTAATGAGTTTTACCGTTATTAAACAATGTCGTGCCGTCTGCCTCTCTGAGTAGAATACCTCTCCAGGTACAATTAATTTTCCGTTTTAACCGACGATATTCAGAACTTATTCCATAAAACTATTGATATCACACTGGCATTGTGTAATGCACAGTGCGAAAACTTTGTGATCTTGCCCTTTGTATTTTAGATAGAATCTTTTTACCCCTCGTGTGTTCAGAAAAACTACTGCCGCGCCAATTCATACATTAATGTCAGTATTCTTATTCAAGCAACATTTTTTCCGACATCGCTTTCAGTTCGTATTTTTTCGGCGCAAAAAGTCAAAGGCATGAAGTCTCGTCAGCATCGCTGGCTAAAGAGAATAGACTGGCAAGTGCAACAACGCTAACGATTATGGAAGCTGTTGACACGAACCCAACACCGATGACTAGGCGAAAACAAAAAATCTGGTGCTCTCACGGTTTTATAGAGCGGAGTGCTTACAGTTTTCGGGCACCTTCGCTGAAAACTTGTGCATTTCCAAATTGCGTATATTCGCGAACGCCTCCTCGCAGTTGAAAGCTCGCGCCACGCTAGGGGGAAACTTTTCTACAATTTTTTCGAACGATTTCATCCCCCCGTCGCGACCCCCGAAACTTTCAGAGTTCTCCTTTTACGTCACACAAAAATGTAACATGAGAGTATCGCGCTAGTGAAGGTTTATTGCAAGGAGTAAAATAAGAACTAGAAGATTACTACTTTTCAACTTCTTTGCTTTTCGATGGACGTCGAAAGTAGGGGATGTGCTTATGTTATAGAGAGTGTACTTAATGTTGGCAGTACGGCAACAAAAGTTACTAAAGTCCTGCCAATGACCGTTAAACGATCTATTGTAACATTCCTCGGTTTTTTCAAACGGACACACTACCTTGTTTAATCGTTCAGTGGCAACGGTGCAGAGGGGACGTGACACGTAGCATGAAACGGAACCACGGACCGCGATACAATAGTGTTAATTACGGAGACGTTATTTAATTGTAATTACACCGATGCCCGTGCCGTTAATATTAATTACCCAGCGTACATCGGGCCGAGTAGCGCGCACGCGCGCGCCCCATTGTATTAATGACGCGGCCTACCCCTGACTGATGACGGGCTCGTGGCCTACATATCTATTTGTCGTGGCCGAGCAATATTTACGCGGCAAATTCGCGCTGGATTTCCCTGTCGCGACAGATAATGTCACGGATATTAGGGGCGTGAATTGCATTTGCGTGGCCGCAGGAGCGTGTCCACCTGCCTCCGCATTTGTCCAAGAAATTGACGGGCACGAGTAACGAGAGTATATTCCATGGTGACTAGTCGTGGAATGCCCAATCTCTCCACTAACTATCTCGCTGATAAAATAATATAATAGAATAAAATTATAGGCTCTGAATTAGAAATAATGACGTCTGGAATAAACTGTAGGAAATTCCCTAGTATGTTTTCCTGTTTGTCACAAGGCGGTTAAGTACAGCGCGATTAAAAGCAAGCAAACTTCACTACAGACCTAATATAATCTTTGTGACCTCGGGTCGAGAGCAAACATTGAATAAATTCCGCCGCGCAGCGTTACTTTAATACAGGTGGGCGTCCAATATTTTCGCTGGAGTGTATTATTAATTCGAAGCCAGAACGTAAGGGAAACTCGAGACGAAAGCTGCGCAATGAAAATAAATGCATCCGATTACGACTTGCCCTTGTGCGCGCCGGTGCCTCGTGTGCGCCGGCATTACCAGTGTTATAAATTTCAAACGCGAATCGAGAGTACACCACCCACCGCGAGGGACTCGCAGGATCCCCTGTCCCACCCCGACCAGTCGTTGGCCTTGCGCTTTTTAATCCATCATGCGAGAGGGGGCGCGCACACAATGCTGGCCGAAATACCACGTAAACGGGCACGGTTAACCGTCGTCTATTTCTATACGATTTCGGCTGGAACGTCGGGACGTTCATTGAAATCCGCATCGCCGCTGGCGCAATTGCAGCTGATGCATCTACTTGACCAACGGGCCAGCCGCTCGACGTCGAGTGTCATCGATCACCCTAATGCACGTACTTCTATCGTGGGCACGAGTAGTCGTAACGCGGTGGATATCGGGCCTTCCAGTTGAACCAACACCCACAATGGCTCAGGGCGATGCTCTTCGATGCCAGTTTTTTGTCACCGGCACGCAATTTTGGCAATTCCAATTTCTCACTGCCAGATCTCCTTGCACGCTGTCTTCTGTACGACGATCCCGCAACCCTCCGCGATAGTTGGTTTCTACTGTTTCTAGTAGAGAAGTATTACGGGTCAAGGGTCCGCGAACCTGTTAATATGCGGACAATTGTTGCCTGCGAAGGAGAGACTTCGTGTGGATCTCCGGATAAAATCGCGCAAGTTCCCTGGACGAGTCCGGAAGCAAATACTGCTTTAAACTTAGAATCAGTTTCCAGTTTGGGAGATTTCAATTTTGAAAAGTGTTACCTGCACACTTGGGCGGCCAGAATACTGGCGATCCTTCAGTTCAGAGAGTAATGGAATTGGTCTGGCCAATTGCGGCGCCCCACGAATATCTTTGCTACGAAGAATCCAATATTTGTTGAAAATCAAGATCCCGTGGCACCCCGGCGGACTTCACCAACAACTTTCACCAACCGCGAAGATTTGTTTCTTATATTATAAAACGCTAAATTTTCTCGTTTAAACGAAGGAATTATACATGTCGATTATTGTACGGTTATAAAAATTCGTTGGGGATTGAGCGCAGATTTCTAGATTCCTTTGACACGCGCGCGTTGTTCGATTGAACGTTCCCCTGACTGAACAGACGCGAGCAGCGTGCACATGACAGATGCACAGATGTAATCTTCGCGATGGAGGCGCATTATTCTTCCCCGAAAGACGTTCGAATACCGCCTTCAGTCAAGCTAAACTCAATTTTTGCGCCGTTCTCGTGGCTGCGTTCTTCAATATGCTTTCCACTTCCAATTCGCCAACGGATAATTTGTAAATTCCCGACTGTCGAAGGCAGGAACGTTCAGCTTCGTCTCCTCTAAATTAAGGTAACACCACTAGCATGGAGCACGTCAGGGGGCCTCGAGAATTGTTTCCTCATTCTAGAAACGCACACATTCCAAATGTACTACGGAGCGTCAAGTTCCCGAAAATCACCGCGAGCCACGGAACGGCGAGCTGGCGCGCAGTAGTAGCGTCCGAGGCGAGTCAGACACGGGCCATTTGTTACACATACGGTGGCTGTGCCTTAAAAAATTAAGATGGTCCGCCTGTACACAGTCGTTAGAGTCGGTGGAATTGATAACACGCGGAAGCGCGCGAATGATAAATAGTCTCGTACGTCGTGGGGGAGCAAACGCGAGGAAGGAAGGAGTAAGGATGGGAGGCAGGAAGAATGGAGTGCCTGCAGGAAGACGGGAGGGAAAGAGAGACACGGGATGCTGGGTCTGCGTAGCGGCGCTATTAATCAACGACTGTTTTGTTGCTCCCCCCCGCGAGGAAGGTGCCCTGTTGCAGCCACCATTGGGCCCCGCCGGTATCATGCTTCCGACTCGCGAGGGATACTCGCAAGAATTGAAGCAGCTTGTCCGTGGAATCGGGAGAATCTTTAATTAGCTCTGACAGGCACGTCTCATCCCTGTTCCCGGTGGTACGTGACGAGCCACGTAAATCAGGTGAAAATTGCTCGTCCTCGTAGCGCGTTTCAGTTTATGCTCGGAGAGGCCCTCCGGGACGAATGAAACCTACGGGGTAATTGTTTTCTGCGTTTCTTCTGTGTCGATGGGAGGCAGTAAAGCTTCACCTCGGATTAGAGGACTTCCTGGATGGAGGTTGAAGAGCAAAAGGATTATTTTATTGGAAAAATGTGTGTACATTTCACCGTGCAAACGTGTGGGTGAAATTTATGTTCTGCTTGTAACGTTTCCGTGCCTCGGAGCATAATGATTGTTTTTTTTTTCTGCTCGGCGCTGGTTGCGAAACAAAAGGCTCGAAAACGCGGAAAAAGTTGGGGACTCGTTTTGCGTGAAATAGTGCTGGTTTTATTGTGCCGATGTTGTGTATCGTCGCGATCGTTAAATTTATTGCTTCACGAAAACAGCCAGTAATACATTTTCAGTTATCACGGTAATAGCAACGCCGTTTTTAAAAACCACCTAACGCGATTTTCTGCGCGCGTAGATTAATATTGTTCGGGACACATTACTGTTTTCAGGAAACACGGTCCGAATGAGTACCTAATATCCGGGGCTGTTCATCGCATCGAGGGAATTTTAATTGCGAAAACGAACGAATCAAACGAATTTAATTAACGATCAAATAGTTTCGGGAGTGGTGCGCGCATTAAGGGCGGTATCGTCGGATCGAAAAAATTGCCGGATTAATGAATCCCCATCCCTTCGTTCCCCCCAGGGGAAAATTCAGCATCGGGCTAATAAAAATATTGGCGCGCGATCGGGACGCTTTAAGTGCGGGCGCGGTTTCAAAGGACGCTCTCTCTCGGAATTCACCGCGATTCGATGAACTCGCTGCAGCCAGCGACTAGAAGCGCCAGGGGTGGACAGAATTTCTCTGAATTGCCGTTGTAGCCAGGGCAGCGGGGATTTGCGTAAGGAAGCGAGATAAAGCGAGCGAAACAATGGAAGAAATCCGGCAATTCGAAGGCGTAGCCGTGTTGCTTAACAAAATAGTGACGTTTAAACGAGTCGGGACTAAAAACGCGGCAAGCCCTCCGCTGGACACTTTGCCTTTATCATTTCAACAGAGTTTTGTTTCTGTACAACGTGCGTGGATCCTTTCATGAACTCGCTGCGCGAATAAAGATAAAGAGGGGGATGGGGGTGAACGAGTGAGCGAGCCGGGGCTGGGCATAGGGACGAGCAAGTGGGGCAAGGGGGGACGGCGAAGGATGAATTTTCTGGCGCGTTTAAAGCTCAAAGAACTCTCGCCCTCATGGTCCGGCCAAAATGTTTTAATTACTCATAGCACAAAAGCATGGGCAACGTGAAAAGTGTGAGTGCGGGAGAAAGGTGAAAAAGCGACAAAGGGCCGAGCGGGCCGCCGCGGTACGCCGCCGGAGAATAAAGAATTAAATTGGAAAATGAATAAAAGAACTGGAAGGAACGTTACAAGACAATGACGTACGCAGCCTTTCATTTCGTTTAACCGGGCCCCGACGGTGCTACAACCACCTCCTTCGCCACCAACACGGATTTCTGCATATTATGTAAATTTTCCGACTAGACGAGCCGGGAAATCGCCCGCGATTTACCATTATCCCCCTTCTGCTACGTCTCTAATATAGATTCCCCGTATTTACGAACGTGTCCCCGCCCCGCCAACACAATTCTTTCGCTTTGCCCTCTTTAATCCCTTAATGAAACCGCTCTCAGCTCTCTTAGAGCGGTGTACAGATTTTTCCTTCCAAGGGAAACGGGAAATAGTGCGAGAACGAGGACAGAAGAGTGAGAAAGAAAGAGAGAGAGGGGGGACGTATAGTTACGCAGACCTGCGGTTATTGTCAGCGCCAATGCTAATGCAGACTTTGCTCGTACGGGTAAAAAAGTTTTATTAAAGTTATAAGTCCCGTGATAGTAACGAGTGACGGATTTGTTCCCGCGTAATAAGAAAGTTTCGCGACCGCCGGCGCAACACTAACGAGTTCACGTGTTTGTTTTCATATTCTATGTTATTTAATAAAGAGCCCGCGACACGCGTTCCACGAGGCTGTTATATGTTCTTTGCGAAATGCTTCATTCACAAAATACAATAGCAACCGGAGTACAGCGTGCAAAGGGAGTCACTTAACTTTGTCACCAGAAAGATTTTCCTCCGATTCGGTATTTCAACCAAGTAGGTACCTGTTCTTTAAACAAAGGTGTACGATTTCGTGGAAAGCATCGCGCGAATAATGTCGCCTTCAATATTTCTACAAAATATTTTCTCTTGGAATATCGAAAGCAGAGGTAATATTCCAAGTGGTAAAATTGGAGGGTTAGCGCGTAGAGCAGCTACGCGAGACAAAAACGCTCTATGGTAATAGGAAAGAAACGAGGTAGACCCCGTAAGATAGCTAATCTACACCGAAGCAGCCATCACGCATTCCGAGGCGGATTTTGGCATAAAGACTACGCCGTATTTGGGGACCTCCCGCGTTCTTCCTTCGACGCGGTTCACTCCTGTTTATTCCGTTTTCGTGCCTTTCACGCTCACGCGAACCCCCCTCGAGGACCTCTAATTCCGTCCCTTATTTCTCGGCCAATAAACACGAGGAAGGATCCTTCCGCGCTCGTAAACCGGAAACTCGGCTAAGACTTGCCGAACTGGCGGCAGACGATGTTACGTGACCTTACATAAATACGAAAGAACACTGAATAAGGAGGGGTGAACTGTATTGGATATACTAGCACGATCCTGATGAGATTCTAAATGGACATTACTAAAAATTAATCAGATACAGTGGGTCGCGAAGTATTTTCTGGGAGGTTGCCACGGTTTTTGGTGTTTTTTTTTAATATTATTAAATTAGAATTATATTCTGAAATACCTATGTTTAATGTGTTTTTTTACCTTATTAAATTTACCTTACCGTATATGGGGGGGGGGGGGGGCGCAGGTCAAGATCGCAACTCAAAAAAGGTTGGGGAACACTGTTTTAGCGTAATAGACTTCGCTTTCATTGCTGTCTAAACCTATTCCCCAAATAATCCGGCAATAAGTTTCACGATAGTATGCGAATAGAAATGAAAATTCTTACGTTCGTGAATTCTTGAAATTCACTTCGTACGCGCACATCTCTTCCGTACCAATCAATGCAGTATCGAAGCCATGAAACGAATTTTATCGTTTCCTCGAGAAGTCTAACTTTTCGATTCAAAGATAAACTTCAGTTTATCGCGTTCCCGATAGAGTTGGCGTTATTTACGAGGCTCGCGAACTTTACGAGCGACTATTGGCGCAGTCAATTTTGTTTAAATTCGAAACAACGCGGTCCCGACCACAATGCGTGGCAAATAGAGGAATTTGTTTCCCCGGTAATCGAGCAACGAGGGTGAACTTTTAAAACGTTTCGTCAACGGCAACGGGACTGGTTGGAAGTTTCGCCAGCCGACGATAGTTGTCACGTCCGAAGACCAACTTCCGCAGTTCCCCTTACTTTTCGGCGATTCGACGTTTCGCGGGGCGGCGGGGAGGGGCGGAAGAAGAAGCGAAGTGCACGAAATGTTCTTTCGGCTGAGAGACACCGTTTCTCGCGGAGTCGATGCAAAGTTTATAATTTGGGCGACCGTCGCCCGCGTTCGAGTGACTTAAACCGAGCGGGGGACTTGGAGCGAGAAGCGAGGCGACGCGACGCGACGCGACGTTTGGTCCTGCGGTTTCGGCCAACTTCTGACTGCGAGCGATCGATACGAATCGCCGGCTAACGTTAAATTTTCCTTCCGCTTCGGCTGGACGACCCGTTGTGGTTTCGGGTGGGTCGTCGGGTTAGTTGGCGTCGCCAGCCTGCAGGAATCTTCGCCGAGTTTAGGTCAATGTTTTCTTGAGTTTCTGCCCGATGGGCTCCGCGATACCTATTGCCCCTTCAAACTTCGCGGGGAGACGAGTGCGCGTAAAATTTTATTCGGACGTAACACGCATTAAACTCGAGACGCTTTATACCCCACTTTCGACAGCTTTATGCCTGACCGACTTTACCCTCTTTAGACAGGTACACTTTTGCTTGTCGTGGACGTTTTTCAAATTAATAGTCACGGTATATTATAGTTTTGATGGGGCTGTAATGGCACTGGATCGAAAAATATTATATAAAAAGAAGAAATGGTACTCACTGAAATCCTGAAACTCGGACATCTGTTAAAAGTGGCCGTTATATTTGCACGCAAATATATCGCAAGAAAATAGATTGATTGGGTTCCGAGGGATAATCTATCGCAGCAACTTTTTAATTAAAGGGTTGCGCGTCCGCGGAGTTATTGACAATATCGGTAGACTTGTTTATTCTGCATTCAATTAACTTCCAAGCACTGGGGATGTATCCCTGAGCCAACCCTTCGTTTCGAATCCCACCCCTTCGCGAGCACTGCTCAGGCGCCCATTCTTCTTTCTCAGGACTGGAACGCTATGGCAGCAGATAAAATGGAAACGTGGCTCCCCTTCGAAATCGCTGTTTTCTCAAACAGGGAGTACGTATACGCTCAACTAACCGGAAGGGCATGGAAAGCGAGCGCATTGGAAGTTTCAGTGATAGAACATCGGGCAGATCTGATTCACCCGCCAATTTTTTTCTCGATGGGGAACGACGGAAACGAATCTACAATATATCATTAAGCTGGCAAAAGATACGAGACCCCTCGCATTCTAAACTTCCCAAAACGCACATAATTAATCATCGAAATTTATAGGGATTCGTCGCAGAGAATTGATCGATCCACATAGCGATCAGAATTCACCGGTACCTGCTATTAAATCCCTTCGGCTGAGCGATCAACGTTAATTAACGAAATGGTTCTTACCGCGCCTGGCAGGGTAAAATCGATTTGCTAATGAAAATGATTACACAACAGCGCGCGCTGCATCGAGCAGAACAGTCTTATTAATAAACACCGTTCACCAGGAAATTAATGTCATCGAGCAAACACACCATCCATCAAGCTGCATCGTTCGCGCAAACGAGAACGTTTTTCGCGTTCAAATAAGATTGATCGTCCAAACAACGGGCCTGCGTTCCTCCTGATTAACATGGGGCGCGTAGAAATCGAACGATTCTGCCCTGCACACCGCCCCCAGTATTTACGCAATAGCCAATTTTTTTTTGTTCCTTTCCGTTCAGTTTGCTCCGAGTGGTACAATAGCCTTAATACGTTCGACGTTCGCGCAACCCTTCGCAGCATCGAGGGGGCGGCAGTTTTATTTGGCCGACGATGGAGGTAATCGAAACGTTTACCGTGCACTCTCGAGGCACGAGCAAAAAGTTTTAATTGAATATGAATAATTAATGAGGAACAACGGGGCAGGCTGAAAGGATCGAGTTTGCAAGGTGCAAAACAACGTTACCGAAAGTACGAAACTGTCATTGTTTCCGCGTTGTGTGTTTCTATTCATTCGTCGGCCCAAGGAGCGTAAAAACCACGCTGGAAATTAACGCAGTTAATTGATCGTATAGGGGCACCGGGTCGACTCTACTCCACTTCGATTGCACGCCCTCTCTCCATCTCTGTCTCCCTTCTCTCTCCCTCTCTCTCTCTTTCTCCCTCTCTCTCTCTTTCTCCCTCTCTCTCTCTCTCTCTCTCTCTCGATCTATCTCTCTCTCTCGATCTATCTCTCTCTCTGTCTCTGTCTCTAAGTCAAAGTTTGGCGGTGAGAATTTCGTGGGATCATCATTTTCAAAGATTCCGTGGAAGTAATTCCCGTCGCGAGCCGGGCCGTTAGAAGAAATTGAGCGGAAGAAGGAAGCCGGAAAAAGGGAGGACGACGAACAGTCTCGTGGAAATCTGCTCGTAAGCACCCAAGGCTTGATTTTTCTCGTCGAAGAGAGACAGTGGACTTTCTTCGAGAATACCGGGCTCTACTCCGGCAGCGTCCGAGAAAACAAGTAAAACGAAACGAGGGGAAGAAATAAGGATTGGAATTCTGTGATATTCCGACGGGTCTTGAAAATTGAAAAATGGAAATCAAAGTTTCCGAGTGACGAACGTTGCGCTATCAATACGACGGCAAGTACCTAGGTACATCTGTTCGAACTCCCTACACCATATAAATCATATCTCAGACATTTCGACACTTTCGTTTTGCGGAAAGTACCTACGCGTCGCGCGGCTGCAAGTTGGAAACAGATCGAGGTCGACCGTCATTGGCAGGTTTCGAAACAAATTTCTCGCCCCGATAAGAATTTTCGCCGGGGAGCTCTTTGAGCGGGCGGGAGCCCCTATCCGGCGAGTTAATCTCGCGGGCACGCGATAACGGAAACCGCATTTACTTCCGAGCACTGCTCCCCGATAAATCCGGCGGGAAGGATCGAGGCGAGCCTGGGAAAATATCGCCGGATCGTCGGCGTTTGGCAATCTATAAGAAATATCACGGCTGGCTGTGGCGGGGTACATATGAGTGCTCGTGCTCGTGAGTGCACGAAACGCGCCCGTGATCCGATGTCATTTTTACGCGGCGTCGGAATCGGAGCCGGCGTTGGGCGTCGGCGTCGACGTCGCGATGCTCGCCGCACGGCCCTCGAGCGTAGCCGGGAAAATGGATCGGCCGCTCGATCGGCAGACGTATTTCAATTTCATACGCGAGTGCCCCCGTCATTTTCTCGTACGTAGAAAGTGTCAGGGAGTAATGAAAAATTTACCATGCGACGACGAAGCTTTCCCGCTACCTCTCTCTCCCTCTCTCTCTCTCACTCTCTCTCTCTCTCTCTCTCTCTCTCTCTGGGACGATGTTATAGCTCCGGATGTAGCGACAGTCGTGTTTATGTCACGGCCGTGCCCCACAATAATGTTGCCCGCCGTTTTAACCGGCGACGTCTTCTATTTTTCACGCCCCAACCTCCACCTCTTTCGCCCTTCCGTTGGACCCTACTCTCCGCGGGCCGAAGGGCCGTGGAATTCGTGTCACGCCGCGTCACGTCATTATTCATAGTGAACCCCGCGTAGATGTGCAGTTCCGATGAGCAAAAAACAAGTGCCCCTGTCATCGATCTAGTCGAGAGGGTCCAGCAGAAATTCAGTGTAGGTACTTCGCTTCTGAAACGTTGTAGCGCCGTAATTATGTAGTAAAGCGTACAAATGACCACCGAAAGCGGGACGGACGTGGAGCACTATCGCGGGTCAGCTCTGGTTCTTGTAACGCGTCGGATTCTACCAGAACAATGAGGGAATGTAATTAGAGTCGATTCACCGACGATGATAATTAACGAATCTCTACGATCCTGCCGAAGTTTCGGGGCTCACAATGAAATATCCACTCCGCTTTTCTTCAGTGTTTCCCAAGCTTGTTCGAGCCCAACGACCCGTTTCATTCAATCCCCGCTTCAATGCCCGCCTCAATGAAATCGAAACAATTGCGCTCCAAGCAGAAAGAGAATCATTGTTACTACTTACCGACGTAATATCGGATTTTCTGGTCGACGTTGGAAAGTACTATCGTCCTCCCTTGGAACGTACACGTTCAATTTAATCTGGGACAAACATTTCTTCCCCGTCCGCGAGGCGCGCTCGATTGTCCCGCCGGGGATCACCGAGTAACTTAATTAGGATTTCTATAATCAGCAGGGGGAGCGCGGTGCATTTGAACGGCGAGGGGGTGTCCGCCGCGCGGAAAGTACAACCGCGCCGCTACGATAGATGCAAATGCGGTTATGAAGCCCGCTCGTAGATCGGGGAGATGGCAAATTCATGAAGCAGCCAGAAAAACAGCGACAGATGAGCACCGGGGAGACCTTAAACTGGCGAAAATGGGAAGTTGGATGTGGTCCAATGTGAAGGTAATCGGCAGTCTCGAATTTCATGCAAACAGTAAAAACAGTCGAGTTGGAAGCCGACCAATGGATCCCCCGTTGCGCCCGTAACTTTTTCCTTGCCCGGATAACAAGTAGCTTGTAAAATTGAATACTCGCAGCTTACAAGACGCGGGACTTGTAAATACCACAGCGTCTGCCCGTCAAGCTCCGCGTTGTAGCGACGAACACCTGACGACATTGGAACTTTGCTCGGCTGCGAAAGAAACGCGGTAGAGTCGTATAAATACGAGGACAGAGTTCCTTTGCACTTTTTTCATCGTTAATTTAAATTAGATTCTATCAGAGACCATTTCACGACATACAAGCAACCTTGGTTACTGCCACACTACTTAGTGGTCGTTTGGACCGAATGAAAGCAGAAAATCAATCTCGTCGTGTGCACCAGCGTGGACCAACGCGGACCAACGAAGCGTGACGACGCCTTGGGACTCGGGCAGACCCGAATATCAGGATTAATCATCGTTACTCTCGCCCAGGCGTGAAGTACGACGAGAAAACAAATCTCCGTGAGACGGCGACGCGCGGACTTATGCGGGGCTGGAGTGGGCTGATTTGATTCGGAGGAGAAAGGAGAAAGAGAGGAACGATAGGGATGGTTTTACTTAAGAAGCTTCCGGCCCACCTTACTTCACTTAGCTCCGTGGATGCGGTTGGAGTTTCAAGTAAACATCCGGCTGGGGCCACTTCCTCCCAGTAGCGAAACTCTACGGCATATCTGATTTTCTAACCGATCGTGGCCCAATAACTTTCACCCCTCCGACACGCGGTCTCTCTTTCTACCTCCCCATCTCTCCCTCCCTTAGTCAGTCTTGAATTATTGCTCGAATACGCGCTCGCAATAATCTGCAAGAAAACTTGGGAAGTCTATTTATTATACCCGATGGTTTTACCGCGATCGAGCCCGTGCCACGTCGGTGCCATCGACTTGTCGTTACAGTCTCGAGGGTAGATTTACGCCCGCGACTTCTTTCCACTTGGAAGTACCCTCCTAGTTAGCGGAAGTCTTGACGAGTCTCGGAAATATCTTTTTATCATAAAAGCAGCGGACGCGTCGCGAGAAAGGATCGACCAGCACCCCCGGCGCGTGGCTACGTCTCGCGGTTCCGCTCCATCCGCGGTTAAAATAATAGTAACTGTTATTATCTATTTAACGACGGGCCCCGCGGACAATTTAGGGGCGAAATGCATTATCCGCGACGCGGCAGAGCCGGCGGAGGCGACGCACAACCGAACCGTGCACTTTACAGCGGGTGCAGCGCGCGCCAATGACAATTTTAATGCGCGCATTCATCACGCGAGCCAGCGCACGGCATCGTGCAAGTCACGTGAACGTGGCCACGAGCAATGGAATAAATTTGGCGAACTCTGATGCGGCATAAACGGGGGGCCCCCCACCCTCCTCCTCCTCCTCCCCCCCCCCCGCCCCCGATGGCCGGACGGCCGCCGTTTAAACCGACCAGCATTATTCACGATTCACCCTGTCCCCTCCCCCTCCTCGTTCCGTGCAGGCCACCATTTTTGCCGCCCCCCAACAAATTTACGCGAATTCACACCGGTTGCTGCCCAACACCCCCGAAAAGGTAGGCTGGAGCGTCTATTACGCCCGCCGGGCCGAGTGTCCGCTCCAAGTGTGCCAATGGCGCTTTATAAAAAACGCGGCTGCCGCGATCTATCCTGGCGATCGGGAATTTTACCCTCGTCCAGGAATTTACGTGGAATCCGCGGGGTGGAATAGCACCCTCGATGTTGTGCCATTGAACTAGCCGTATAATGCACGCATCACTGCCAGCTAAAAGCAAGTATTTCTGAACCCGTTCTTTGTGCTACTCTGCCTACAGCTTCCTGAACCTTGTGCACGGATCTACCATTCCCAATTCTAGTACAAAAACGCTGATTGCCTCGGTTTCCCGGCATAACGAATCCAGAAATCGTTGTTCGGATCGAACACTAGATTCTTCGTCGGAGCGATTAAAATTCTAGCTATGGGTAGAAGCGGGTAATTAGCAGAATGTATGGGTAGGTGCATATACTGTTTAGCAGCATTCAGATTGAAATCAAAAGAATCAGCGAGAAGCTATTTAAGCTCGTCAAGGTACTGCGTCCGTCAAAGTCTGCTTGGCGACAGAACGAAATGGAAAGAGGTAGATATATCTATGCTGAATGCTAACAGGCGCGATTAAAGTCGCTAAAGTCACACACCGGCGCCCGGCGAAATTTCAAACCGTTTGAAAAGTGTGTTTGAAAACGGGACACGAGTGACGAAAACTTTCGTGATTTGGACTACCTTTGTTCTCGAGTTCATCGAGGCAAAAGCGGTCGCTTTGTTAATGGTAATGCCGCTAAATTGCGCGCATGGCATGCCAACATGTCTCTCCCTTGGAAGCGAGGACATTTTCGAATGTTCAACTTGAACTAAAGCCACACCGAAAGAAATTCACGTGATTGTATTTCTTCGGTAACAGGAGGGCAAACATGAGAATTACATTAGTGTTCTCAATTTGAAAATTGATATGTGAAAACTTTCAGTAGCATTCATGACTATGCTGAAACCATGTTTAGGAATTATTAATGAGTTGCGAGAGGCTGATGGTGCTTTGGTGAAGATAATCGAGCGATTAAAAATGTGCCCGTTTAAGGGGGGAACTTCATATAGATGATTAAAATAAAACTTGAGTTTTGGACATTTTTAACAAACAAACAAAAAACCCCATACTTTTGTTTTTGTAATAAGATTACGCTGTGTATGAAACTATAAGAATAATAAGAAGTGCTTTATTAAAAAATCATAGGACTTGAAACTAAAAGATAGCGATTCTTATGAAAACCTTTCATCTTCAATGTGCAATAGATATTATATAATTTAATAATACAGTTAAACTGATAGGGCCATCTAGAGGAGAAATTAATTTTCTATATCTATGCACTGAGAGAAGTCGATTGAACAAATATTTTTTTAGCCATGTTGCACGCCAATTTATACTTTTGACGCCGTTGCAGCTCGGAACTGCTTCCATGAATCGACATGTATTGACTATATTTCCTTGTGGAAAAATGTTCTTTTTACTGTTTTAAATATGTACTAAGTTATCCTGACAGTTTCAACAAGTTAGAATAAACAAGTTCTTTGAAATTTTTTTCCAAAAATCAGGACCCCAACACTTGCTAAGTAAGATTCGATATTACGATCCTGTACTCGAATCTGGAAGAAACGATAAATTTTTCACACCGTTCGTTCCGGCGCGACCATGGCCATTTGAATATCAGTAACAGGAAACCAATCCACTCCATTCGGCTGCCGGAAATTACCTTCGCCCGTTGCCAGTTCGCGTTAGGTCTAACGCGGCAGGCTAGAAAAATAAATGCTTTCCCTCTGAATCGCAGAAATCGCGAGCGAAGAGAATGGAACCAGGGTTCACGTTATTTCTCGCATCGTTGCATTTATTTAGCAACCTCTGCTCGCAACAATGAGTAAGAATTCCGAAGGTGAGGCTTCCCCAGCGAAGCGAACGCGAGTGAATATTAAAAGGAAATGATGTTTCGACACACCGCTACGTGCAAATCCTCTTTGTTATTTTAACGCGTAACTAACGATCTTGGAAATGCATGTACTATCTGTTCAGATCTCTGCAAGCTATCAAATGCAATTTTGACGTTTCCATAGAAGAATCCGTGTAAAAATCAAGATAAACCGATTCCATACATAAAGCAAAGCTTCACGGTAACGTTCGTTCCCTCCATTATTTACGCGGGGCTAAACAAACTTGACGGGCGGATCGGATGACGCTGAAACCGAAAGATTTAGAGCCGTAGAAATGTTTAGGACGGTATACAGGGCGGGGGAAGTATGAACCCTCGTGATCGGGACATCCGATTCCGTGGTGTACATATAACCGTATTCCGTCCTATGCGCGATTTCATCGTATATGCTGATCCTCGAGCAATAATGCGCCACGGTTTGCGATACCTTCTGTTATGCGAAATTGAAACCTGTTTATGGAAAACGGCCCTGGTACATTCACATTCGCAATGAGTAAAATTTCATGCTGCTCCGTTTCGACGTTTCGATAACACCGATCTCTCCAGTAGGAGGAAATATTAGCCACGAGGGGACAAATTGTCGGGCGATACGTTGATGAAATGAGGGACCAGCGAGTTCTACCCCGCTCCCCCTGCAGAATATTCGAAACTTGTAACAGCGTAAATCACTTAATGCGAGGGAGCCGAGGCGCGCGTACTTCTCGAGCCCGCGACCCCTGAAATTAAGCGATTCAGGGGGAACAGCCAAAGGGGTGGTCAGCCCCGATACGAAGTCGGGCATTATCGTCACAATGAGATTCCGCCGCCAGGCCGGAAACGGCCGGGAGGCCGCGACACGCAACGTCGCGGAAACAAAGCGCGACGATCTTGGTTATTTCGTGCCTAAACGCGGCCCTCGCGGAGATGTTTCAATGCGGAGGACATAATGGGTCGCCTAGCATGTGGTACTATCGCAAGGCCAGAAGGTAATAACTCATTGTCCATTGCTCCGCGACTCTGCGAGTCAGGTACTGATGATTTCCTTCCGGCGGTGTAGGGCTCGGCTCGGCACGGCTCGTCCTCTGCGCCCGAGGCTCGCGTAGGAACGCCTAGCGCTGATGGACACTGCACGGAGGCTGTCATATTTGGCTGATGTACCAATTCGAATGATTTACCGAAGGCCACGATGCGTGGTCGCCGGCTAAATTATTTACGGTTCGGACGGAGGTAATTTGAATTAACCGTGACGAGCTTCCTGGAAGGGGTAGGGGGGGGGGGTGGGGGCGTAAGATCTCTGTACAGATAAATAGAGCTGCCGAGTGCTCCCAATCACAGGGGCGTTTTATATCCGAGGAAGGCTAAGCGCACGCGGCTGCTTCGCGAATCGTGTAAATGGAAAACTTTTATCTCGCGCGGTGATCGACGTAACGATCCAACTTCGTGACGGAGACCCGGCAGCGCGCCGGTGTTTGCCGTGTACCCGCGATAAATTCGCATCGACTGACTTCCCTGGCTAGCGGATAATCCATCAAAACTCGTCCTAACAATTCACGTCGGCCTAGCCGAGCTGCCTTGGGAACTCTGCGGGAATCATCGGGGAAGTTCGACGCGGCGTACGTTCTCTCGTTGTCGTCGCCGTCTTGCGGAGCGACGCCGCCCGCCGACGTGAAGTGTCGGATGATTGAACGCCGGCCTTAAAACCTGGAATCACTCGAACGGGGCGGGGGGGGAGGGGGGAAGCTAAAAGGATTTCGATAGAGGCATCGAGCGTCGTGGAAAATGCAAAAGAAAGGGGAGCGAAAAAAAAAACGAGTGCGAAAAAGCGCAGGGTACCCGCCGCGCCGCGACGAACTAGCAGGCGAGGAGAAGAAAAAGGGAGGAAAGTGGAAGAACCGAGGGAGCGAGAGGGCGAGAAGAACACGTTCGCGCGCCCCGCCGTCTCTCTTTCACCGTGGCCGCGTCTCTGAAAATGCAGATGTTCCACCGTCGCCTTCCATCCTGCCTTCCCTCACCTTCTGCTACGTTACCACCGACGGCGCATTTGACAGGAATACGCAATAATCTCTGCTAGCAGTATATGGTGGCGCCTGTTGAGCATTCATCATACCTGTCGATTTCTACGGCGCATCTATCTAGACGCCTTCCCTTCCCGCTCTAAATTATCGTGCCTGTTCGCACACGGACACAGACGCGCGGGCCTAAATGTACAGATCGTTTCAAAAATCCTCGTCGTTAAAATATATCACTGACGTCCGTGACGACCAAATGCGGTATTGTGGGAGGTTTTATATTCTGCTCAACGAAGTTGGTTTTCCCAGACTGTTCGGCGTTACGTGGCTATGAGTAGTAGTAATTCTGGTGTCGCGATAATTAACACCGTAACTGACAGTATGAGAAAAACTGGACAGACATGCGACTAGTTCAAGTTCAATATGACACGAACGAGTAAACCCTGGAATCAGCTGACAGTGCTGACACACACCGAGTGGAATTGTACCAATTGAAACGGGTCTTCTTTTTCAAGAGGTTATACCACTGACATTGATACACTCTATCCGTATGGGTCAGTTACGTTTGAAAACATTGCATAATCTCAGCGTTGCATAATCTGCTGGCTCCCTTTGAATCGCCCTCTAGGTCGATGGGTGTACATTGTGTATATCACGCAGGGCTGATGCAACGTGGGGTGCAACCACTGGTGAAAATATACTGTACATCGCGCGTTTCCCTGGCGCACAATGTATCGGACGAGCGAGAAACACAACGTCGATGCTCTTCTTCTTTTGTTCGCATTCGCTGGTATATTTCATCGGCACCCGCTTGGGCGACGTGCTTCCAATCGTTCTTCTGATTTAAGTGCGCGCGTTTCAGAGTCTTAAAAAGCAAGACACATCGGCAGCGCTTTTTGCGAAATTCTCGAATGCATTTGAAACGCTTAGCACCGGTAGCCTTATTAGATCTTCCGGCGTCGCTTCTTTGCAAGAAGTGCTTCTGTTTTGAAAGAATTCTGTGCATGGAACTTCCTCGCATTCTATTCAATAACGTGGTTGTTATGTTGTTAGGAATTGAATCGCTAATAAATAAATGGTACATCGAGGTGCTGGCGGACCCTTCTCGCTTTAATTAAACTGGTAAAAAATGGGCTTGTCTACCGTGTCTGTTTGCACTGTGGGGAAGATCGACGATGCGGAAAAAATCGGACATTTTTCCCGCGATGATTTAGCACATCCTTTTCGGGATCGAGATCGGAAAACATATTTTAAAACTAAACGTCACGCGCATCTGACGATTTGCATCGCCATGAATTTACGACGTTTACGATTATTTTATTCACAGTTTCGTCGGAGTCCCTTTCCCCCGGCGGTGATTCGCGAAAGGAAACCCCGTGAGTAGGCGTTTCAGAAAGATCCCGCGCGGTAAACGGCGATGATTTAAATTCGAAAAACTACCGTGGGAAAATTGAGGAACGTTTCGTTCTACCACGGCTCTCCGTTCCCTCGGTTTTACACTCCCAGAAGTATAAAAGAATAATTGAATTCAAAGGTGGAGGAAGAGAGCGGTACCCTTATCTGCTGCTATCCATATTACCCTCGTGCTTAGTCTAATACGAAATTAGCCTCCGCGGTGGCTTTCTGAAACTGAAATCCGCCCAGAAACCCGCTTCCCTTGGAGTCTTACTACGCTATTTTAAATAACCTTACGCTATTTCACTTTGAATAAATCGCTCTCCGTTTCCCACAAATATTCGTCCTGAATGTTGATCGTTAACTGTTAAAACTGTTTGTAAGAGATGACACTTCGAGATTATCGACGAAGCTGAGTGTCGACGCGAGAGCTATCGAGACAAATTATCATTTTATAGGATATCGCCGCCTTTAACGCCTCTGAAAGTTTATCGCAAGACGAAATAGGGTGGGGTAAAATTGAGACGCCGCTCATAAATTGCAATATCGAATACCGCGCGGTATTACGGTTGCGTAAATTCACTGAAAGTCCCCGTAATTGCCGCTTACCGCCTAATACGTGTATTTTATTACTCAATTAAACTCTTTGGGACGTATCTTGGAGCTCGCGTGGCGGAGCGGTGACTTGCACGCGTAAGTTGCATGTTGTACACGCCCGATAAAGCAAAAACACGGCACCGGCTCTCGGTCAATTTGTCATTGTTCTTTTTCCTTTTCGTTTTCTCTTGCACGCGTTCGATTGACTTACGAGATTGCGCCCGCGTTACTCGCAGTGCGATGCATTTTGAATCGCCTCGTTTCTATGCAAATCTGCGACGACGGTTGTGCTTTAACTCTTTAGCGAAATGGGGCGTAAAAAATTCAGAAAAATAACAACGGTAGTTGAAGGATTACCATAGATTGATATTAGTATGGCGATGGTTCTCTCGAGGTGCAAGTGCAATCTTGTGCTAAATATTGGATTAGAAAGTGGATTAGAATTAGAATAATTAGAATTAGAATTATCGGAATAGAATTAGTTCGTAAAGATAAGAGTAGTTTATGAAATTCCATCGCCGCAATTTATATCTATTCTTCTATATCAGAGTTGGGCATTATCCGAATAAAGTTTTATTCGAGGAATTTCCAATCAGAATTGCGAATAAAATGAAGTTGTTCGAAAACACCTAACGAATAAATTTCTATTCGAATAATGCCAAACTCTGTTCTATGTACTTATGCACGTTTGCTACCAAGAGTGTTCGTTTATGAAAATACGAAATACTTAGGAATATCTTTGTGCATCTGTTCGAGGATAGAATTCGCGTTCGGTAACGTTGGTTCGATGAACGATCGCCTTCAATCGCATATTTATCGGTCCTCGTTTAACCCGCCTCGCAACAGCTGGCATTGATTTATTTATAAGATACAAACGTTGCAAACAGTTTATGCGCGACGCATAAATCGTGGAGTGGTCGAACGAGAGGAAAGTCGAGAACGAAGAAACGGGCAAAGGAAGTCTCTGCTTGTCACGGTTATAAGTTCGCGAGTCACGTGTACCTATATCTCTTCCAAGTTGGATTGCATCTAAGTTTTGCCGAAAATGTTATTTTCAACGGGCAGAAACAAGTGCCAGATTGACCATTAAACAAAATTAGGACATCAGGATAAACGGAGGCACCACAAAAATTTTCTGAATTTTAAAATCTTACTTTTGTTACAATCACTTTTTAGTAAAATGGCTAGGAAATCGTATATAGCGTTGATGTGGTCACCGTGTATAAGGGGGCCTCTAAATCTTTTAAGTCCTTACGGCCGCTAGAGGTCTTAATTCAACCCTAGCAGAAGCAGGCCCGTACTTTATCGTTTCGGGTGAAGGAAAAAATGCAAACTCTGGAACGCAATGAAAATCCCAAAGACGAATAGAGAGGCGAGAATTTAACTATGTAATCCAACGAACGAAGAGAGTATCTGAAAGAGTTCTTAACGCGTTAAGAAAGCCCGTAAGTTGGCGGATAAAATATAGCCGGGGCGATGAGTCGTTAATAATCACACGGAGGACAGCGTTTCAGGAATGCGATCTGGAATGCTGCGTCCGACAGTCAATTATAATCAGTCATGCCCGGTCAATTAGGCAATCAAAGTATAAATTATTGCGAGTAATTAGACCGAATCATACGTATCGATTAACAGACGTATTGGAGTAGTGACATTTCTAATGGATACAAACATATCGGCAAAGTAGAAAAATATGTTTACGCTTGAATGTGCAAGATTAGTTAACAATAATCTAAAATAACTTTCTTCAATTGGATTGATTAACCGATAACTTTGATAGCCAAGAATTACGCCGATTACGGCATCTTTGCTTGTGAACGAAGGGAGATTAGATAATTTTATGGCAGAAATAGACGTGCGATGTGGCAAGCATCGTCACACGAGCACAGCGATTGTTCACGTATTCGATGACAATGCATATTTTACATGGTCCCCGGACCTGTTCTACGCCGGCTATGAAATGTCCCACGTACGATGGTAATCAAAATGTGTAAAACGACCGAATGGCCGACAACAATGTAAGCCAGTTTCCCCCGTGCCCGCGTGAAATTATACGAAATTTCGCGTTGGTCTTTTCACCGTGCCGTTCGACGCTTTAATAACAGTGCTTTCCGCTCGAATGACCGAAGCACGCTCTGAATTCACTGTCACAATTTACAATGGCTTTGACAAACTGATCATTCACGCCGCATATTGCCATTAATGTCCGGTGGTGTTAACATCGTGCTTCATGATGCGTGTACATTTGCACTTTTCGTGGTCCCACTACACAACCTTCCCACACACCTGGATTAAAATCACCATTTCACGCTGATCATTGAACAGACACTTGCTGGATCTTAAACATCTGTCTTAAACGTCCCCAGGCTATAACAGAGTCGGTTGACGAGCGCGATTACTCCCTCCGCCCTTAGGGGATGGAGTTTACAAACTGCCTTCGTGGATCCTGGAAAGATAAAAAGCGTGGTGGGCGGCGGGTGGAGGGCGGGTGTAATAGCCGGAAACACGGTGTTATTAAAATCCGAAGTCTGCAGTGGGCAAGTGACGTGGCGCAGGGATATTGAAATCCCAGCGGCGTAGCGCGGAATTCCACGGCGCTCGTGCGAGGATACGGGGGAGGAAAGGAACGTGCGCGAGATTCACTGCCGCTGTTCACGTTCACACGTACCCGCGTAGCCGGCCGTGTATCCCGAGCCGTGGCAAGGGCGAGAGGAGGGACCAAGACGTTGCCGACTGGCAGGCAACGAAAGAAAGGGGTGGGCCGAGGGAAACGGGTGAAAGTCAAGACAGCACCGGCAATAACAGGGTACACGTCATATTAAATCCGGTTGCACCGTTTTCTTATTGCGGTGGTTGATATGCGGCTTTATGCGCCGAGGGTGGCTGACGCCGGGGTGTATTACTTGGAGCAGGCCGGAACAGGGAGCGAGGGAATAATCTCGACCGCCCACACCCTCCTCAGCCGGAGGACCTCCATCCAGCCAGCAGCCAAGAGATGCTCGCGCGACGATTTTCCAACGGAGCCTCCGTTAACTGGCCTACTCAAACCAGATACCAAAGCAGAGGGTTTCAGCCCGCTTTGTTTCACCCCGCGATACGGGGAGCCGAATCGCCCGACGCCAGCGGCTGCACGCGGAAGAAGCCAGATGCAGCGCGATAGAGTCTTTATTATGTAGCACCGACGGGTATAATGGATTATCCCGGTCTCCTTAATATTGGAGGAGCCCCTCCATGATTGATGCGCTCCACGGTATTAGAACGCCGACTCTAATCTCGCCTAAGACAATATTTATTGATTTTCTGGCTCCTCTTTGCTTAACCCCATCGCGCGCGCACGCTGCAATATTACCTTTGCCAGTGGGACATTATATTATATTCTGGGGGACCAGTGGTGTTCCAATAATGTTATTATGTGTCGAAATGTATTTTATACGCTTTGTATTCTAAGGTTTGGAAGGCTCGGAAGGCTGACTGGACTACGAAAAATTAGAATAATGCAATTAACCTGATAATTGATGGGACTTTTCGCAAGGTAAACATTTTACTGCTCAGAGTTTCGACTGAGAATTGGTTGGCACAGTGGACCTCGGACGAAGCGGTAGCAGCGCCTGGCAAGCCTCTACTCCAGTCGGTGTTCTCAAAACCGTGACAGTTGTAATTAATACAAGCTTTGACCATCAACCCTACACCGCAGCGCACCACACCGAGTCTTGCCGTTTCTGTCAAAGTTACCCGCCAGTGTCTATATATGTACCGTGTATTCCAGATCCCCTGGAGACAGAAAATCACGGTAAAGTAACCAAATTGATGAAAAAGAGGAAACGAGGAGCCATTTAATTTCAATCCAATCATCTGTGCGTGCAGGGAGTTTCAATACAGATAGATCAATGATATATCGATGCAGCAGAAGGTTCTGTAGGTATGTTTAGTGGCTCTTACTATCCGTTAATTAATTTTGTTGGTAACAAGTATAGAGTAAAACATAATGGCGAAAGCAACCAGTAGCGAAAAACACTCTAATTACAAATTGATTAATCGGGAGTACTTGAACCAGAAATTTACAAAAAGAAGTAAAATCCTGAAAAGGCAAAGTCCAGCAGTGAAGCGACCTGGGAGCCATTAGTGCGACAAGATCTTCCGAGTAACCATGCAGCTTTACCTTCATTACCCTCCCTAATCCCAGCCTAATGTGCAGGACGAAAATCTGGCCATAGTGGCCACTCTCTGCTTTACATCTCGTGTCCAACACCACTGCCGTCCTTACTTCTCCCTCTTCACTCCTCTGTGTACGCGTTACAAACACGTACGTATCCCGGATCCAATTCTTCGACTGCAGACTTTTTCTCCGACTTCACTTCCCTATTCACTGTCCGATTTCGCGCACAAACGAACGATACCCACATCGATGAAATTCAAAGGGGATGAAAATCAAGCCGCGTTCAATGCGCCCAATGTACGGACACTTTTTTGCTGCCACTAGCGTTCGATTCGAGCCCGTACATCACGAGGAACCATTCGGCGCCTATCTGCTCTAGATAGCCGGCCTATTCGTCTTGTTTTTGTCCAGGAAATAGAGCCGGTCACCGTCAAGTATTACAATCGGGGATGGACCATGAACACCGGCATTGTTGCCGAACTAGCCCCGCGTCACCTGCAGATTATGGGAATTAATTCTGCCACGAGCCCGGTATTAGCGATGCGGTTCCGTGGACCGTGAGGAATTTTAAACCATCGCCGCCGATTAATCCGGCTGCCGTCAACGCGAAAGACCTGCACCAGAACTTGGTCGATTGGTTTTGATCTTTCACGCGGTTTTACCAGTGGCATTGTGACAGAGCAGAAGTTAAAATTCTGGGCAAAATCACAAGGGAGTAGATTCATTGAAAATAACTCAAGAGTTACGCGAATACTTTAAGACTTTAAGTAGTTTGGATCTCCGTCGCTCTTGCTAACAGAAGAGTGATTCACGGCAAAAGTAACGTTATTCTTGTCAAAACGTCCTCATTATCGTCCCGAGTCGCACCATATTTCGGACATTACCGCGGACATAAATCACGTCGCGCGCGACTCGAGGATTAGTTTAGGGCTGTGGGCGGACCATTTGTATCTTCGCAAGATATTTACATACATTTTTCTTCCGGCGGCCTCCTCCACCAGCAAAAAGCCGGTGACAAATCGCCGCGCGAAAGAATATAGAGCGCCGTGTGTACGTGCCACGGTGCCCGTCGCTTTCACTTTCTTTCACGGGTGGTGGAAAACTTAGCAGAAACATTTATGGGCGGCCTTCCTTTCGGAACGACGTAGAAAAGGGCCGAGGTCCGCTTTTACGACTGTCTCAACCCTAAATCCTTCTCCCTATCCCACGACGCGTACCGTCATTCTCCATTCAATAGCATAATTTCACTGGACTCATCGCGTATCAGGAAAGTCGATGGAGAAAAAGGGGCGCCATGGAAGGCGGCTCGAATTTTCGGTATATCTGGTTCGATTGTATCAAGTTTGATTATCTTTGCCCCTGCCCTTCTTGCTCCCCCCTTTATTCGTTCGTTTCATTTTTCCCCCGATTTTCGTTATGGGACTTGGACAAGTATTGTCAACGGAGTTAAAATCAATATTGACCCGGGTGGGGGGGGGGGGGGGTAGGTCGAAGCTGAATGCGCGCCATGGGCGGACGTTATGTTTGTTTAATGATGTTTACCCAATTTGCACAGCAATTCACTTGAGACGTGCAGAAGTTCGTAGTATGAATAGTGATAAAAATATCACGGTTCAACGAGAAGGAACAAGGAACCATATTCCGCAATCTACTTCGCGTAGAGTCAGCTGATTCGCTGTGATAGATCAGTGATTCGAAAATTCCTTGACCATCGTTTTGCGAATATAAGTGTAAACGTCGCCGTGGCGTAGAAGTGAAATAGGTTTTATATGCTTCCCTGGCCCTGCAATCTGTCTTATTCATTTTTCCACGGAATTCATAAAGGTTGAGCGAATTACTTCCAACCAATGAGCGAGCACCCTGATATAAAAACGCTACGGTATTCGCAGCGCTCCTCAGTAAATATTCCCCGGTGTAATCGACGATAACAGGTCGGCTTGTTTGCCGGCAAGTTAGTGGGTACTTTTCTTTCGCAAGCCCACCCCGTGCCAGCGTAGTTCATCTCGTCCCACTCTCGACAACCCTGTCCATCTGACTCTCCGCCTTTTTTCTTTAACGAGTTTTATGAAATTATGGCCGCTCGCTACTAACGAACTTCCCTCGACGAAAATCTGCCCTGGGAGGAGAGGGTGGGCCGTCCTAAGCTTTATTAAAAAATAGCTTGAATCGGTCGCTCGATTTCCCGCGGACCATGCTCCTCCTTCTTCCTCGCGAAACCCTGAATTCGCTGCCTATCGATCTTGGTGAAAATGCGAAAACAGTGGCGTGATAGGTACTTGAGAAAGGAATAGTACGCATCCACGAAGAGGGGAAGTTTGTGACGAAGGAATTAATAACTCAAAATATATCATTAAAACCTCCACGTAGATTATTAGAATTCATTCAACTAGCAACACAACTGTAACCTGAAGAATCCCTCGCAGACACTGGTTCCCTGCATTTCAACCTTTCTCTCACTGTTCCACGCACCAGAAAAGTCACTAAACGATCAGAGGCCAGTGACCGTGTTTGCGACCGCGCTCGTCATTCGTCATTTTACTCGAAGCTGTCCCGAGTGGCGAAGATAGAACCAGCTAATGCGTCCATACTCTGCCCCGCCGTTCCCGCGATGCGGAATACTAATTTCCTCGTAAACCGGATGTCGAAGGCAATGCGGGCTAACGTCACCGACAATGAACGAAACGACGCTCCTAACGCGAAACTGCGGTTTATTAAACCCACCAGAATACGAAGCACCTGCACGCGCTCGTGTTTGTTTCAGCAGATTATTATAATGACACCTCGATGTGCTTCGATTCTATTCACCGAACAGAAATAATATGAAACCATTCACCAGCGGAATGGGATATATATGTTTTCTATACGAGGATTTTCTTTAATTATATTCTCCGAAATTATACGATGTACAAATACTGAATATTTAAAAGTTATTGATTCCGTATTATTCGCTTAATGCGAAAGACTACAGAATGGGCAACCGTGACAATGGAAATTAAGACATTGGTAAGTAGGTACTTAAAAATCAGAATTTTATCAGAAGAATCAGTTTACAGTGTATTCATACAGGTATAGTGTATTTTTATGACTGCGGTGCGAAATTCAGTGGAGATATAAAGCTTCGAATAAATCGATACTTTATTACTCAGCTTGAACAAGTAAGTTTCTCTCTTTAATAATATATAGATTCCGCAGACTACTGCCTTATTCCATAATAATCGTTAGCGCCGTACTACCATCCATGAATCTGGCGAATAATTAAAGCGTTATTAAAATATGATTACGTTATAAAGAACAAGGATTTTACGTTATTATTCTGGAGACTAAAACGAAGTGTAAGAAATTTTCAACATGCCACTAAAATCTTTCACGATATCCCAGTATAATAAGATAACTGTCCGTTTAATTATCCCTGTATAAATTATCAAATTCTAATTAATGTATCATAATATTCCAAAGTTGATCGTGAATGTGATGCCGTATTATAACTAGACGGCAACCATGACGCGTAACAAGTGCACCCTCATTAAACAACGTCGAGAACGTAATGGATCGTGACACAGATTGATAACACAAAGTGTATAGAGGGTGGAAGTATTCTGTGCATACAATTGCAGGGTAGACGTATCCTTTAATTCTCTAATCCTATAATTTTTTATAAGATCCCCGCATTCTAACGATTCCATCATTCCCAAGCCCGACAGTTAAAAGAACTCCACTTCTACATCTGCCTCGATCCTACAAATCTCTCCGACGTCTTCTCAGACGCACGTCACACTTTGCGTAATTAGTTACACTATCCCCACGCGTACCCCCCCCCCCCTCCCTCAAATTACACACTTTCAAAGAAGAGCGTACCACCCCGAGCCTCCATCAATTTCACATCCCCCGGATCATCCCATTTACGTTCCCATTCGACTCGAGATCACGTAAAATGCCACCTAAAAACCAGCACACCCCGCAAGAATACCAAACACCACTGACACCCATTCCGTCGTGCACGCACTGAAATCGATTCGGAACCCCCTGGCGAGGGGTAGGAAAGTCGAGGCGAGGCGGGAAACGGCCGCTTAAACCCCTGGGCAGTATCTTCCCCTTTAATGGGGCCCGACCGGTTCGATTCCAGAGTCGTCTTGAAGTTGGTCCACGGCCAGCAGGTCTGTGTTTATCCGGATACATGGTTAATCACAGGTTAACCGTGGAGGCCGCAACCCCTACGTCTAATGGCGGCTGAGCGGCTGAGCGGCGAGCCGTGCATTGTTACTACGTTGCACATCGGAGTGTTTGATTAATCATTGGCTCAGCCTGTGTAATCCAGCTGTTAAAGCTGTGCCTGCAAGCCTTCGAGCGTGTCCTGTACACGATTCCGACCTCCTTCCGTGTACGCGCACCTGTTTGCCCACCCCTGCCGAGCGTGTATATCGGCACTCGTTTAAGGTCCCCGCCGCCGGATATTATGGGCAGGCCCGGCGTACGAGAGCCGCGCCGAGTGTTTCGGAATTTAATAAGATTCGCGACCATTCTGCCTGCACCTCCAGAAGACGTCGCAAAAATTCTCGCCCTCCCGCCCCCTTGGCGCGCCCTCCTTCGCTCGCGTCTCTCGTTTTTCCTTCCCCCCTGCCAGCCTTTTTTTCGTCTTCCCGTTGCCTCCATTCTCCTTTCTGCCTCATAAATCCGTTTAAAAGCCGAGGATTTATGTCGCCGCGCGGTCATGCGCGCGGCTGTGTGAGTCCGCGGCTCCTTCGTGTACACGGGCTGACTGTTTCGGACGGTTTTCGAGAACGGTCTCGGGTATATCCACGCCACGTCGGTTTCTTATGGGTGTTCCGCTGGTATACAGTCGCGGGACGGACCAACTTAACCGCGGTCTCGATGAACCGCACGAGATTTACAGAGCTCAATTAAATCTTCGTTCACCATAGGTTCGCGATAGACTCGTGCGTCGCCAGGTTGATCGAAATAAAATTGTCCAAGGAGGATGTCGATTACGAAGGGTAGCTCGCTGGTACGAGTTTAATATCGCTGTCGAAGAAGCAAGCTTTTGTTCCGCGGCGGGAGCTGCGTCACCCTTTTATTCGCGGGATAAGTCCCTGAAAGACCACGGAGCTCCTGGTACGTGTCCCTTGAACCGTTTACGTCATTAGCGGGGCGCGACGGGGCGCGACGGGGCGCGACGGGGCCCGAAGAATCCCCTCACGTCCACTTGTTATCACGGTTATTTTTATACGTCATTGTTCGTGAACCGACGTCGCGTCAACGCCACCCCGGCCCTGGGTACATACGTGCCGTATAATCTACCGTGAAAAATGTCGCGACGTCTATCTAGGCTGTATTGCGTGCCGCGTAAAACGCCACGGCTTATAATTCAGAACGATCTAATGAACTGTTTAATATTTACAGCTTCGAATGGGGCGGAGAGGCGAGGCGCGATAAATATTGAGCGGAACGTTTCAACGCGACTCTATCTTGAACCATCCAGCGGCTCGTGTCGTTAGAAAAACCGGGACCGGCAATTAAACGTGTCCCGTAATTTATAGCGAGCGCACGGACGCGTAAACGTGACTCCATTAAATCAAATTGTCCAATTAGTACGGTTTTGTTTGTAAAACGCAGAACGGGGCGCGATTGATTTTTCTCTACCCCAGGCGCGCTCTGTCGCGATTCACGGTTCCACCGCGATATAAAGTACCCGTGCGATAATGCAATTACGAGCGACGCTCTCGCCCTCTTTATTCCCCGCCAAAGGATTTCGTCGAGACGAATTATCGCCGACTTTCGATGGACGAACCTCAAATGGACAAATTAAATTGTCGATAAATTTGACGGTACTTTCACGCGACTAAAAGGCTATCCCAATAGACTTTGAATTTTTGATTATTTAATGATTGATCGATGGATACGTGAGAGAGTACAAATCGGGAATGTGATATGTATATTTAGAAGTGGAGGAATTTCTGTCTGATGCTGCAGAGAAATCGGAGCTGTTATTAAGGGTGCCGTCTCATTTTTGTTATGGTCCGAATTGATCGAAGCGTCCCCAGTAAACAGACGGACGCTAATGAAGCTACTGCGTACGTTCACAGACACATTTCCAAGTTCACAGGAGCAGACAGACAGAAGACAGAAGAAAGATAGAAGAATGGGCGCCATGGTTCACGAGGACCAAGTCAAAATAAAATCAAACATTGTAATGTAATTATTACTATGTTACAGTAGGGGAGACCGAGGCAGATTGTAACAAAAAAAGTTTTCCTCAATCAGGAAATAATTTGCGTAATTTACTACTTACATATGTGGTGAACTGCTTGCGTGAAAGTACGTGACAAAATCTTGGACATTTAGACATCTAGCTTCATCTTAAACAAATCTGAACCTTTATTACAATGTGCCCCAGTCTGGGGTAAATTGTAACACATCTCTTTTACTTATTTAAATACAAATATGAACACAAATAAACATTTCTAAAAAATATAAATGAAAACACAGATCATTATTAAACATTTGATACACATGAGTTAAGCAATTATTGCTTATTCATCTGATTCCATCAAAATCTTCTTCGCTTTCTTTACTTTTGCCTTTATATATTTTTCTACTTTTCGGATTCTCGATTGTTCTGTTGTTCGTCTAGATCTTTTTCCGGTGTGTCAGCAAATAGCTTGCTTTATCACCATTTAGAGCGGAGTAAGTAGTAACATGTTACAATTTACCCCGAGCTTGAATTTTTGCGCTTTATATCAGCAAACGAGAAACTAAACATCAAATTACTAAAATGCGTACACATTATAATAAACCAATGTGTACTGATTCGTTTGCGACAAAGAAGCAAAAATTCAAACGGTTTCTAATGAAGGTTAATTGAAATAAAAATGCTAAAACAACATTTACTTACGTGCTCTAAATACTTCAATTCTGGGCTATAACCACAAAATGAATACACAACGCTCGTTTGTGTCACTAAAACCGACGGTACTAATATCGTCAAGCAGCTCTCGCATGCTGTGGGTTACCATATTTGTCGTTCAAAAAACTTTACTTATGTTACAATTTACCCGTGTTACAACCTACTCCTGTCTCCCCTATGTAACTAAAGTTATATACTATTTATTTTAACAAATATCCGTTTCAATACCGCGGGTTTTGCAGTAGTACAGTTGAAAACTACGGCGAGACGGCGCCGTTAAAAGCGGATTCTGGCCGACAATGAAACATAGGTATTCAAAATCAGTAATAAATGCTTTTGAAATCAGGAACAATGAAGGCGTCGTAAATATTTCACGGAAATTCTCAACAAGAATCAAGTTTTCTCTGAACAGGAATACAATGTTTCCATGCATTTGACTAACTGTATGTACCTACGTCGTTCAGGATAGGTAACATCTCAAGGGAGAGAATGTAGCCAGCGATAGGTGAAAGCGAAACGCTGAGGAACTTCTGGGAATACATACTGACGAGCTATCGAGCGTGCAATCCGGTCGAAACTCATAACAGGTTCCAGTTCGGAAACGAGCGTGCACGAACGTTGTTAAGACTATCGCCGAATGTTTCGTACATTCCCGTTTTGCACTCGATACCCTGTACCGTTTTGTTCGCTGACCTAACGGTAGCTCGCAACGAAGCTTAAGTGGCCATTTCCCCAATTTCGCATCCACAGATAAAACGAGAATCGTTAAAGGCTATCCACCGTAATGAGACTGGTTGTTCCACCGAGTAGAATGGATATCGAATATGTTTTTTAAAATTCCCGGCAATTTACGATGACTTCGATCTCGCCAACAGGTACGAGCAGAACGAAGCTACCAATTAATAGTTATCGTTCTCAAAGTATTACCAAACGACCTTCGGATGAGTTCCTGGCAAAATTTCAGAATTAACATCGAGTTGGCAAATTTCTATGCAAACCTGCAAATTGAGTGTCCTTGCCAAAGAAAAAAAAAACAGGCATTCGGGCTAATTTAGTGTGTAGCGATGCTTGGTGCGAGCAGACGAATTTTTTTTCACGGGTCATTCTGTTTAGCGCGCCGATAAATTCAGCGATTTTCAGGAATTTATTGCGAAGAAACGAAGTATAGTAATGGAATAAAACTTGTTTTCTATTGATTAAACTACATTTCTACAGTAAATAAAAAATATAAAAGTAATACAATTATTGCTTTTAAAATGTTTTTGAAGACGATTTTGATGACATGGTTAAAAATTCATGCCTCGCTCGTGCAGGCGATTTAAGCTGTTGGACGTATCTGAAACCAAAAATACAAACAGATTCTTGATCAGTATGACGATCGCTATCGTCCGAACCAGAATTAATGATTTATCTTTAAAATTAACAAGATAGCGGGCAAAATGCAAGAATCAATGTATTTCGGCTTTGTTTTCTGTGCTATTTTCGATTTTAAAAGTAGATGAGACTCAATAACAATACTTGGTTGTAGTCCGTGCCAGAGTCATAGTTGTGCAGAATAAGCAGCGCAAGTTAAAAAGCAATCGGTTAGATAGATTTTGAGATTTTACTTGCACCATGTGAAAAAATCAATCAATTCAAAATTGTCATCTATAGAGGCCGAGCCTCTGCGCTCCCTACAAAATGCCTATGTAGAAGCTAAAATAATTGTATATATCCTCTTTATTGCTCCCCTAGGGGTTACAATCTCCTGAAACCTCGCTCCCTCCACTCTATACATTTTCCTCCCTAAGGCTAAAATAATTGTAATTTTTCCATTAAAATTTAACAGTACATTCTTGAGGATATGTACTTACGAAAAATGTTTTAAAAAATCGATTTTTTTAAACCGTCTAACCAGAATGACCCCTTAATTAAGCGCCTGGAAATGGGGTAACGGAGCGCGAGGAGAAAGCAGTCTTCTACTGTGAAAGTTTTGAGGAACGACGATCACAGGATGGATAAAGCTTTTAGAGACAGTCACCGAGAACCCTCATAGCGTAAATCCAACGTCGTCTGGTGGTCATTAGCTATTTGCCTGCTTCCATCATTACTTCGGCCTGAAGACACTTGCGTCACGCTCCGAAAAATCCTGCTTTACGTGCTTTGATAACCGAAGCGTTCGATATTGACTGCGAGTAAGAATCAATCCATCTGACTCCTCATTTCTTTTTAAAATTCTTTTATTAATTTTAACTAGGTGACAAGTTCATCGCTCCCCTCCGAGAAACTAGCGGGCCCGCGTTCCCCGATGACACGAAAAATCGGGACACAGGACGGTGTATATCACGGATGGAAGTTTTAAAGAGCGATCGCGCGGCGGCGGAGCTTTCGGAGAGCCGGGTGAATAGGAAGCTCGCTGGGAATTGACCTTTCCGACATAAGCGTCGCATTGTCTGCCACGGCATTGCCTCTAGAATCCTCCGAAAGAGCCGGTGACGTCGCCGGTTGGTTATCGCAAAGGTGAAACGTGGAAAGAAAAAGCTCCGCCGTCCCACCCCTCCCCTCGTCGGTGAAAGCGAGTCGTTTCCTCGCGCAAGCCTTTTTCACGCCACTCTTCGTCGCGACAGTCGCCGAGAAACAGTTAATTACGGGCGCCGAGACTGCTTTTGTGACTTATTAACGAGGTCGCGCGTCCCAACGTCATTGGAATGCAAACGAACAGCAATGCTCCTTCAAGATAGCCCGCGTCGAGATGTCGGTAACATTTCTCGCTTTATACTGAAAACACTCTCTGCCCTCTCATAAAGCACAACTGCTTTTGTTCCGTACAAAAGCATTTTCACGTCGGAGGACTTCGCGTTCCTCTACAGCTGATGGTGCTTCTTTTCAACGTCAGCGGACCACGATGTATAGAGGCTCACAAAAGGAGCTGCTCCTTTTTCTTTTGTTCTTCCTCTTTTTTCCCTTAATTTTGAAACCGCCGCGGAGCGGTGCGTGGGCCAGGATGTATTCGAGGAAGACGAGGAAGACGAGAAAGACGAGAGAGGTAGGAAACGTAATGGCGAGGCGTCTGGTGCTCGTCTAGAACCCTGGAAAAGCGGCCGAGTGCAATAAGGTCGCGAGAAATACGAATGATTTATTAACGTTTAGGTTTATGCCGCGTTCATTACGCGGCTGAGGAAATATACCACGCTCTCTCTCTGAAGTACTTTCATACTGGAATATTCTATTTCTTCTGGCCGTGATGGACGTGCGACCGCCGGCCAGGGAGAGCTTCGACCATGGATGTTGGGCATTCTGAAAAATTTCTCCCCTTCGACCGTAAAATTCGTAAGTTCCGCGGGCGTAATAACTCGCTGACCAAACTCTTCGCGCGGGATATATATTTTTCATTGTAGGACGATTCTTTATGACGCGTATAAAACGTTCCCTCTACTCGGCGGATATACAGAACGCCAAGTTAGTAATATCGGTGTAACCTGGCGCATTATTTCTTGCCCGGCGTGAGCGGAATTAATTAAAGGGTTTTTGCGGCTACTTGCCTGGCTTCACCTACTGAGAGCAATCAACGTCGCGCGTCTTCCCCGACTGGTGTTGTTTTGCACCCGCGTCTCATTTCGGGCATGCTCCATCGATGGGTGAGCGATAAACGAACGTATAACGGCTTGCAAAGCAGCGGGGGGGGGGGGGGGGGGGCAAACTCGGTAGCGTCCCCGAGTGCCGTCCCAGCGAGTCAAGAGTCCAGGGACATATTCAGCATAGTTGCTCAACTTCTGAAGCAGTTTCCATTTGATACTTCGTTCTGCGGGACGCTGCTGCTCGATAACTTTATAAAATAGTGAAACTAAGTAGGTCGTTAGAGGAAATAATTGCTCGAAGGAAGCAACGTTATCGCGCTAGTAAACGTTAATAAATATTCTCATATTTACCGATTCGTTTGAGACGAAATAAAGTGCATACGCATAGAAAAAGACGATTTGTATACTGCTTAACTGCTGCACGCGGTATCTCGATTGCATACGACCCCTAATTCCATTTGTTTCACAGAGGAAGATTTGCGAGAGCAGTTAAGTGTACCCAGCTACTGTACAAAAGCAAACTGCTGCACGTACAAGATCCCACCTACACGTCCATACGGACGTAAGAAAGGTCTGAGGAAGTCCACGGGGAGTAACGACTCGTGACTACTTTTTGCATAGCGAATGCCTGAAGACGGTGGAAAGAGAGTAGCTGCAACGCGCACGAGCTGGCGAGGGCTGCAGGGCTCATGTGAAGAGCTTATACAGGTATGCTGCTATCCTTTCGAAAGACGACTATTTGCTTACATTTCAAGCCCTTCTTTTTCGTTTCCCCTAGTCCGCCGACCTTCCACTGTCGGATCAATGCTGGTCATGTTCTACTGCGAGTAGAGCCGCTCTTTCAACGCTCAGACATCTAATACTCTCCGCTGTGTACACCAGACCTCCGCTGCCTTCAAGCACTAATTAAAAACTAAGTCCCGCTTATCATAGATACACTCGATAGATTGTGCTTCGTAGATTTCATTTGGAAGCATTCAATGTTTAAAGAAGAGTTGTTGGAATTTGGGTTTCTGAAATGTTTCTTTATTTTTCAAGAATATAGGAACTCCTGCGATTTTATTGCTCAAGGTTCAAAGGTCCGTTAAACCAGCATCGCCAGGTAAACGTTCTTCCCTCTGGAGTCGTTGTCCCTTCCGCCATTAATCCCTCTTTTTCTCTTCCCCATTCGCCTGCAACCAACCCCTTCTGGGATTCCAAGGACCACGATGAAGCCCGCGGAATTATTAATGGCACCCTAGGACGTTCCGTTAATTGACTCGGATTTTATTACACTCGCGCTTCGACTTTGCCAGAGGAAGAAGGAGTTGTCGCGAAGAAGAGCCCCCATGATGGATCGTCTCCGCGGTGGAAGAGTTCCCTCGGCGCAACTTCCGCTCTGTGAGGAACATTTTTGAAAGTCAGTCACCCGCGACGCCCGCCATTCAGACCCATTGGCCGCCAGACAAATAAAAATAGGCGAACCCCGTGTCGGCCGAGAAGCCCAGCACGCGATACCCGTTTCGTCGTTCAATGATTAATCGTTCCTCAGACAATATAATAAGCCGCGGCCTAACGGGCGATTTGCAAACGATCGCTGGCGTTCCTTCGATTTATTAACGCGCTCCTCGAGGGCGTCTCGCTTTTTATTCTCGTGATTCGCGGCCACGCGGGCATTAAACGAAATTAATTGGAGATATCCGTCAAACGAAAACCTGTTGCACTGGATTTGTCGGATGCTCATTGTCGGCCAGTGCAGGCTTTATCACTTGCACGGCTGTACGGATTGGCTGGTAGCGTTTTGTTCTCGCGCATTTGCTACGGGCGTGGTGATGATGGAAGAACGGTTGTCTAACTCAGGACCCATCACCCAGACGTGGTCTAATTCACAGTGTATAATTATGAGATAGTCATGCCCGAGCCCCTCGTTTCTGAAATGGTTTCATTCAACCCATCGATGCTCCACTTTGCGGGCACGGTACTACAATGGACTTCTTTGAAGTCAACATACAATAGCTTTCCACTGTGACAGTGGATTTGCAAACGAAGTCACGCAGTCCCTGTATCGATACAATTATACAATACCAAGGGTTGCGAATTTTGTGCTTCCAAGCCACGCTACCTAGTGCTCTACTACCTACTAGCTCCCTTAAGGGGTCATATACGTTTCTCGGCGCTAAAACGTGGTCAATGTTTGGAAGAAATTCAGGGAAAAACTATTAGTCCGATCGGTTTAATTCTTTTTGTGTTTTATAGGTATACGTATATAGATTATAAAACAGGTATGAGAATTCCAAAAATTTTAAAAATGTGGCGTCTGCGGTCAGTGGCGTAGAACATGTTTTCTGGCGCCGCCCAAAACGGTGGGCATGATAACTGCCTCACCGTTCATCCGATTAACTTCATCATTTACACACATATTCTACATAAGATTCGTTATCGTGTGACGTGAGCTTTTTCAATTAAATTGAACCATTTTTTAATAACAAGCAAAAACGTACGAGTTTTATAGCGAAAATCACGACCCTTTTCTTCAAAGTGCTACCATTTCCGCAATTTTTTTTTTCCGAAAAAATGGCGCCTACACACGATAACTATGATCCCACAGATTGTTAAAAAATCGGTGATTTTTATTTCAGACCACTCGTACGGGCTGAATCATGCCCACCGTTTTGGGCGCCGCCAGAAAACATGTTCTACGCCACTGCCCGCGGACGCCACGTTTTTAAAAATTTTGGAATTCTCAAACCTGTGTTATAATCTATAAACGTATACCTATAAAACACAAAAAGAATTAAACCGATCGGACTAATAGTTTATCCCTGAATTACTCCCAAACATTGACCACGTTTTAGCGCTGAGAAACGTATATGACCCCTTAAGGGACTCGTAAAACAGATAAGATATCCTTTAAACGAAATTTGCATAACGGTACTCCGTAGAATGCTCTTTTATTTAGTGCAGCCTTGTTCCGTACTTAACGCGCACGAACCGCGGCGTGTTGCATACGCTGTGCAACAATGCGCGTGATAAATGCAAACTATGCCGCGCGAAGGAGGAACAACACTGGGGGCGGGAAAAGAGATACGAGGCGTAGATAATGCGTTATTTTAATTTCGCGCCACCCCCTTGCTTCCCCCCCCCCCCGTATGATTCTGGGACTCTTTAATAACTCGATACCCTGCGTTGCTCGCGCTTCCGTCCCCTTCATTTCGAACCTGTCCGCATCCAAATGAAATAACGCGTAAATGTCCACGGTGAACTGGCTCGTGGTGTCTGTGAATTATTTTGTTCGTCGAACGCGGAGTTGTCGTGCTCGTTAAACGACGATGCAATTAATATAACGTTGCCGGGGAAAAAAAATCTTTCCGTCATTTTCGGACACGATGTAATTTCTCGCGCGTGCTTGCAGCTTGAATTTGGAATTCTCGAAATGGAATATAAATTATGTACAACGGCAAAAATAGTACCACTTACTGCAAATGCAATAGCAGCTATCAGCTGACGTTCGATTCGTTCAATGGCCGGTGACACTGATCGTCTGCCAGATTTGCTCTGATTTTGACGGCTCATTACAATTATGACCGCTCGATAAAGCTTCAATAGGCAGTTGTGGAAAGCGCCCATTAATAATATTTTAAACAGAATATATATTACATAGAAACGTTAATTAATGCCATTGACGTTTAGTAATTGCTGCGGAAATGGTATTATAACAATTTCTAGGTAATTCGAAGCAATTCCATTATTATCATACGTCTAACAAGGAGCCCGTATGAAAACAGGCAAGCTCTATCCTCCATTCCATGTAAGAGTAGACCAACGCCCCTAACGATTTGCGAAGCTCCCACGGAACTGACACGCGCGATTGGTCGTAGCACTGTCGCGATTGGTCCTAGCACTTTCCCTGTCGGTTTCCTACCAATCAACAGTCAATCAACAGCACTATCCCTGCGCGGAACGGGTCTACTCTAAACTGGAATGCAGTATAGCATTAGTTACATCTCATCGAATCTATGGCTGCTGCAGAATCGTATTTCTCCGGTCATTATTAAAACACCATTACACCCGAAATTATGCGAAATTCTTCAGAGGAGAAGTCCAACTTCCAGCAACAGTTTCGCCGTTTCCTCCGTCTTGATGACAAAAAGAAGCGCGAAACTCCGAGTGTACAATTTCACTTCCGCGGAGATTACAAAGCCTCGAAGAGATTCATTAAAAGGTCGCCGCGTAGAAGGGTGCATAACGATATTTATGCGAGCGGAGGAAGGAGAAAGGGAGGCTGGGAGTGGAGGATAGTTTCCTCGGTTTTTCAGGGAGGCTGCGCTAAAATCGAGAAACAGACAACAATAACAGCGAGGAGGGGTAGTGAACAAGAAGAACAACGGCGGGAACGTGGCATGATATTGAAAAGTTTCGCGGAGGCGCGTCTCATTTTCAAATTACAGGCGCCGCTCGGCCAAAGCGGAAGAACGAGGAGCGGGAGGGGCAGGGAAGGGGAGAAGGGTAAAGGCACATTTTAATCAAGCGCTTATCGAGTTGAAAACTCGAACATTATTGCGGGGGGGCCGAAGTTTCGCGAGGTCGTGTGCCGCAGTTCCACTTACAGATGGAATCTGCGTGCTATTCGTTGCGTCGTGCTCAGATAATATAGGAATCGATACCTTGCACTCGAGGCGGACGCGGGCAAAGTTGGCGAGCACGTATGTCCCGCGGCGATCCGTTCGCTTTATGGCGCGTATAATCGCCCTTTTAATTATTACGCGCCCCCGTCGTACGTCGCCTGTATTTCAAACCGGTGTTAAATGACTGTCAGAGGCACGTTTGCTCGATTTCAACGCGCTGCCTGGCAGCTAGTTCAACGTCATTCGCCCTCCGAAAGTGGAATACGCTTTCGTTAGGCCGGCTGCGTTTAAACAGCGACGCGTCAACGCATTAAAATCCTGTCGGAATCGTGAAATCAAGAGGGAAATTAAATTTCATGGCGCGTTACGATAAATGTAACATCTCTCGTCCAAGTCGATACAGTTACAGGGATACTAGAACAATCCAGTTTGAAACCCTTGACAGAATCCTTCATTTCACCTTGTCTGACCACCGCGAGCGTAATCTACTTGAATTCAGGATGAGTTCCATAACTTGATCACTCACAGTCCTTCTGGTATTAGAGGATCGATTCCAATTGTCTCATGTTGGGTAACTTCGTTCCGAAGTTGCCAATGTCGTCTTCAGTTTTTTTAAACAAAAGTCCACAATTTCTCCTCGTTTATCTCGACAGCGAAATAAATGTTGACGGTCAGATTACGTGGTTCAAGCTTGCATACCTCGCGATCTATCAAGTTCGTTAGATCGAGGGCAACGTGGCCGTGTTTTTTACCGACAACACCTTCAGAGAAGAAACACTGAAATGACCGATATTGGGAGTTGACGAAGCGGTTAAATCATATCAGCTTCGTCACCGGCTACATCTAACAAAACAATATTCATTCCACGCTTACTCGACTCATCATTGTGCTTTTTTTTTCGCACGGGGCTCGGGGAAAGAGGAAATGGGCGAATCCTGGGCAGACCGTACACATGGATATCACCCGTGCCCATTCGTCCACAGCGGACCGGGACGATGTTGATTTTTCACTCGCGACTTTTATCTGCCTGAAACATCGTCCGTTCACCTTTTGTACAGGCGCGACATCGACGTGGCGCGTTATACCGTGTAACCTGCTTCTCTTTCTCCCGCCTCCTCTTTTTCTCTGGACCTACCACCCCTTCTGTTCTTTCTGTCCTGCTGGATGTGAATGTTCCGATCGATAGAAGCTTCATAAATTAACTGCCCCCCGCGTCTACGTCCCTGTGCGCGCAGCGCTATGCACTTGATAATTCAACACAATCGTTAGCATCGATCTTGGCCAGGATTGATGACATCATCGCGCGACATTTCCTATCTTGAGGTGTTGAATTTCTTCCGAGGGGCAGAGGTAAGATTTCATCTCGCTGTGCGACGAGAAAAGCAGAAGAACCACCGAAGTTTCTCGCGCGCGATCGATTCTCGGTCCTAGTCGGAAGTTTTTCGACGCACGCGCTCGCCAACTCGAGAATAAAACGCGCGAATTTACGGTCGTGCCGGCACGTGAAAAGTTCCGGGGCTTAAGGGCGATTCGTAATTCGGAAGCGCGAGCGACGAAAGCACCGTGGAAAATATAATCCTGTTGACTTGTTCGCGGAAAGTACTACCCTCCGTCGTTCTTCGTCCCTCCCCCTCATTCCCCGGCCGGGGCAATATTCAGTAATATCGCAAAGAAGGATATCCTAGGTGCATCTACCAGTAGCGCAGGCAAACATCTGCCGTCTGGAAAGAATTGCTTGCCCCGTGACAGTAAATCTGAAGAATAGTCAACGAAAGAGGCATGACTTAAACGGCAACTGCACGCTGAAACCCTCTGTGCGCCTTTTGTGCTTTTCCTTTCCTCGATCGAGGAACATATGACAAAACCAAGACGATCTCCAAGGATCAAAGGCTCCGGTATTGCGTTAGTAAACTAAAAACCTTCCACGGCCAGAGTATCGACGTTGTCTCGAGGTAATTTGAAAACGGCTATCGAGCAACCGTCTATGTTTCGAAAGCGTCGGCGGTGAAGTTCTCGTAAACCATGCGCGCGGCCAATGCTCAACACCCATTTCTGAGGGAGCACGGCATCTGATGCGGAGATGATCGGCCCGCCGGCATCTGTGATAGTACAGGCGATAGCCACGGCGGAGAAGAAACGTCGAATCGTCGAGATAGGTCGCAAACGGCACATTTCGAAGAATCGGTACATCCACCCACGCGCCGGGATTCTCGTGGAGAGGCTAAGATTTCTCCGTGTTCTCCCGTCCCCTCTCACTTTTCGGCAATTCTATAAAACTACCACGTCCCTGGCCAGTATTTCATAACCCCGTAACAGTCTGGCAACCCTCATTGATTGAGCAGATACGAGTCAGAGCTGGCGGCGTCCGAGAAATAACCTTCGCAGTGGCCGACATCAAACTCACCCGTGTGCGAGAATACGTCCACGTACGTGTGGCCCTGCCTGTGTACGCGCGTGTGTCTCGCCGCCCTGTCCTCCCTTTTTCCTTCTGGCTGTACATGTAGCTACACATAACGTACACGTGAATAGGGCGGCATCGTCAGCGGAATTTTAAATTCCCTTAAAACGCCGGACCGTATCGTGGAACACTGAAATTTCGTCAAGTCTCCAGGGTACACGCGAATACGCGCGCATCTGCAGCCGAACGATTGTGTACGGCACGTATACGAAGGATTGCAGGCCGCCGAACAATGCGCATTAGTACGGGGGCGTACGGCTTTTTCGGGACAGAAACAGGGGGCAATCGATTTCACCGATCCTCGTTGACGTTCTGTGACGCGTTCCTCGCGACAGTTCGAATACACGTCCACGAACGAATTTAGAGCCGTTACACACTCCGCAGTATCGGTTTCTAAAGCGGCGAGTAACATTCACATTCGTCTGTGGATCTTAATTCGTGGGACCGGAGACAAACGCGCTCGAGTGTTAACTGGAACGTCACCTTCGCGTTGTCTGTGTATAGGGTAAATCCGGGAGACGCGGTCGACTTAACATAAAATGGCGATTAAAACTAATATAGAAATTACTTATTTTATCAGAACAAACCTATATGTTCAGAATTTTATGCTGATTCAGAAAAACTGGTGGATAGTTTTTCTGAATCATCTGGTGGATGCTTTAAGACAATAAATCGGGTTGAAAACTGAAGTCATGCCATCTGACCACCTCTCCCGAGGAGCCGGGGGAAATGGTTTTCGTCGTTGGCAGAGACCACTCACATAATTATTCATGGCAAAATAAACAAAGGATAAAGCAAAATTATTTATGAGTGAATACAACTACAGATTCATTGATATTTAATTTGTTTACGCTAAACAAGTAAAGAACACATCAAAGAAAAAGTGAACTACCTACTGGCGATTAGCTAGGCAAATGAATACAAAAGTGAATAATAATAAATAATAATAATAATTTTAATAAATAAACAAAAATAATACAAAAATCATAACTCGACCATCTCTCCTTTTTGCGGCGAGAGATGGTCTTCTCGTTATCTTTGAGAGGAAGAGTTAATATGGCCAAATACTTTGGCTGCGTTGTCCCTCAATATTTCTGCTATCTTATTATCCCAAACATTAAACGAAAATAAACTTAGAAGTATATTTTAAATACGATTCTGTACACCGTTGTTTGACAAAAGAGTAGCTATTAAATGTAACCTCAATTTACCTTTTATAGCCTATAAATCCAGAAAAACACAGAAGGAGGCGAAATGACGCTATTCATTCAACTGTTTGGCTTCTAGAGAAGTAATTGGTCTGCACTTTAACGCATCTTTACGTAAAGAGTCTGAAATATAGCGACTCGACCAACTCTCCGACCCGACCGCGTCTCCCGGATTTACCCTAAATGAAATTAAAATAGTGTTCGCTCGGTAGGAGAGGGAGTCTGTCGCTTTCTTCGTCGGTTATCGTTCGATACAACGAAGAGAACCGGGGGACGTTTGGAAACAGTGGTTAGCGTCGAGGGAGAAAGAATGGCGGTCGCTTTCTTTCTCATTTCCGGTTCGGCAGACAGCTCGCAAATCAGGGTGTAATTGCTAAATGTAGCGTGACGCGTTGCCGAACAGGAATGGAAAGCTAGTCGGTGTATGTAAAATTGATAAAATCCCATCGAGGAGCACGGTCTGACACGACCAATTCGGTATGCTGTGCAAGATTCATGCATTCGCGAGCACCGTTGTGTAATCTTGCTCTGCTATATTAATAACGATATCCTTTGAATTCATTACTGTATTATGAGCTGCATTAATAGGGAATGCAGCACGAGTAGAGACGTTCATTCAATATATCACAGTTTAGTATAGACACAGACAACAGGAAGTACAATTTTCTCGCGTCCTCGTGGCGAACAGGATGTGTAAACATGTCGCCACTTATTTGTAAAACACTGTGCATAATATATATTATTCAAGATGAAGCTCGTTTCGCGTAAAGGTAGGTTTTCCTATACGCGAGTGGACAACACAACGTCAAGAATTTCAAAGACGATTTTCTCGAAAATGAAGCGCGATGTGAAAAAAAGTCACTGTTTCTTTTCGACATGTAACAAGTAAATAAGTCGAGAAAAAGGAATAACATTTTCTGATATTGCGCTTCATTTCCGAGAAAATCGAATTTTAAATTCTGGTCGTTGCATCCAGTCGAGTCTAGGAAAACCTACCTTAAGAAACCCTTTCCGTTAAGAAACTGTTCCTACATCGGCGGATCGTGTATAATTAGGATAAAACGGTCGGTCGTATTTAACCGTGCACAGCTGCGTTTCTCTAATCAGCGTCTAAGGTATTTGCGAAGCCAGGCGAGCGTCAGCGTACTAATTCGACGGAACAGCATTACGAGGTTCTGAAGCATCGCAATCGATACGGGACGGTGGTCCCAATCTTCCTGGAGAGACGCATGTAGCTACACGAAGCCGGATACACCCGGTATTTGTCTACTTATCTCGAGTAAATTCAGTCTACACCGTGTCAACGCGGCTCCTCGGGAACGGGATCACAACGGATTTGAAGATGCAAATGCAGCGGCCCGCCATTTCCATGCGTGCTCTCCTCTCGCTGCTTTCTCTCCGCCCGTCCCGTCTCGTTTTAGGGCATCTAGGGCACGGTAGCTTCTACTCGGGCGACCGGGGCTGGACGTGCACCGGCGTCTCCCCTTTAAAAGGTGAAGTACAAAACTCGAAAGCTCGACGCAACGTGAAAGCGTGCACGGAGAAACACCGAGACACGGGCGGGGTGAAGAAACGCGGGGGACGATGCAGGAAGAGATAAGGTAACGTCACTAGCTAGATATGTCATTCCCGCGCTGGTGGAGCCAGCGGCTATTTTTTTATTAGCCGCTTTACCTGTCACGTCGTCGTTAATTAGGATGCTTGTGGAACGCTTTTCGACTGTTTCAGAAGTCGCGAGGACCATACGATAACCAGTCTATATCCGAAGTTATTTCAGACCTCTCGTGAAGTTGGACTTTTTCGGATTTCAGCAGAAGGCAGCTATTAGCAAAGTTTACGAGACATTGATTTCTGAAGCGACAATTAACAGGGGAATGAAAGCTATTTCGGTTGTGATGCCATTTATATGTAGAAGGTATGAGGACGATGGCTAACTGGGACACAGTTAGCGTTCGATGAAAACTAAGGGGAGTAAATCAGCTGTCAGTTAATTAGTACGTCGGTCGGTTGCAGTCCACATGAAGGGACGTGATTTACTTGAGGGACCGTATTATTATACACCGGGAGCGGCCAGCGACACACCAGTTTGAAAAATACACGCGAAAGTACAGCAGATAGAGTGACGGCTCGCGATATCCACCAGCGTGGAAACAGCTGTGCGAAAGGTAAGAGGATAACAGAGTAAAACACTCAGTCTACCATAGAGCTTTATACACCCGGCAGAGCGAAAGTCAAACCGTAAGCTTTCGGGAGAAACAGGAAGGACGGAGAGTTTATTGTTCCGCAGCTTTTTCTCCGGGCTTTAAGCCCAAACATTCCCAGAAGTGACTCCGTCGAGTTGTCTTAAGCGTCCACAAATTCGCGGAACGTTCTCATTGAGAACGTATTAACGCTCGGCGTGGAAGTGTATCGTTGAAAAGGATGCGACGTCTGCCGCGATGCAAACACAGCCCAGCTACACAAGCATCAGCGAGTAAGCATTCTTGGGGCGAGTGTTTGGACTGAAGCTTAACGCCCCTGTAGCTCTGCAACGATCTCACGAATTACTAGTTTGTCCCCTCTTGTGATAAAGATTACGCTCCTGCGTTTAAAGAATCGACGACGAGCGTGGCCATCTATCGCGTGTACGGTCAGCTGACTTGAGAAACCAGTTGCTACATATATCGACGAAGAAGAAGCAGTTACTTCTAATTCCCGGGAAGTGCTCGTACGTTTTCATCAGGTCGCGCTATTTATTGCACCGTGAAATATGTTTATGTTTTGTCGAATTGAAAGTTGTGATCCGGAGGGGTTATTAAACGCGATGGTTTCGGGTGGGACAGCGGCGGCACAGCTTCGGAGACCTTACGACGGGACGTCAACCGGGCTACGAGCAAAACATGACCGGTTTATGAAAATGTAAATGCGTTACCCACAATCCGGCGGAGTGCGCTTTTAGAAATATTGCGGGCGGAATGCCCCGTGCCATATGCCACGCGTTTGCCTCGCCGCAATGATGCGAAGGTGGGTAGGTAAGTGCGTTACGACAGCGACACCGACATAAAATGCAAAAATACGTCATCCGTTTCCGTATTATCAATGTTACCCTCTTCGACGTGGAGATCGAGCATTCTGACTACGGAAGTATGTCCGTACGAAAACATGGCCGGATCTGTACACCCAGATAGCCGTGGCGTCACCAGAATGGCTTTCGCCAATCGATCGTTACTCTTGGTCGTTCGATGAGTGTCAGGTCATTTCTAATAATTATTCAAACCCCGTATCCTGCTTGCAATACCGTGAAACTCCGGGGGCAATAGTTGTTACGATTTGGAAAAATACGGAACTTGATAATTAGAGTGACAAGAATGGATGTGTCGTGGAAAGAGACGTTATGGTAATGGTGGTAATATTACTATAAAACACTCGAATTACTCGAATTGATCCGAGTGGTTCTATGATTTTCAACAAAAGTGGCCCCCTACCCGCGTTATCATCGCGATTACAGACCACTGTACCGAATGAAACGCGACAGTGTTTTAATTCCGATTTATCTCGCGGCGAGTGGCGTCAATGTACCACGGTGGAAATTTCATTAATCGTCCGAGTAATGCACGCCCTTCAATAGTTATCTCGTGTACGCGGTCGCGCATCGGTTAAAATTATACACATTCTGCGACATGAAAATTATTATAACTTGCCAGCGGGTAGCAGGTATGCGCAATGGCATTCCCGGATATTTTAATTAGACCATAATGCGGGAAGAGTGGGAAAATTTGGCGGAAGTTGCAGGGAACCGTTCCGCGCTGCCTAAAACAGCCGAGCGTACGCTGCGATGGGAATATTCGGAACAAGGGGATACTAAAATCGCGAGCCGGCTGTGTGTTAGAGGATAGCGGGAGTCAACCGCTCATTTCGCGATATATAAAAGTTTTACGAGATACAGGAGAACCGGCGGGTCCAGCGAGTAATGCAAGCTTAATCCATCAATGCCTGTCAGAAATCCTGCGGATAGCCGCGCTGGCAAATTTATCATTGCCTGTATAAATCAGACAAAGCTTGAGAATGTTCAGAAAACAATAGTATATGTTATCGTTATGTATTTGGTTATAAATCTTGCTGAAAAATTCCCGCTCTGTCCATACATCGCGGAGAATTTGTAGCCGCAAGAACATGCGGAAGCCTCAGGATTGTTTTAACGAAAACTGTTAAATAACAGGCATTCGAAAAGAATATAAGTTTCTTAAAATGGCAAACAACCATTGCACTTCGAATCGTTTGTAGAAGGTAGATTGAAGAATACAAGAAAGTTTATGTTACGGGGCGACCTACTTCGTCCTCCTGAGCTACGCCGTCTGACTAATGCATGGGTTATTCCACTAGATACAGACATTGCACGGGTTAGGAAACACTTCCTCTCATTATGAGGCTAATTTAATGCGTCCACTCCTTGTTTATGATTCTGTGTTAATGCCAATTTCCAGAAATACTACAATTAACTAAGATTTTTATATTTAATGTTAATTTAATCCATATTTTTCGACGATATGTATCTTGGAATATTTTTCCATCGCGATTGCACAACTAATATTTGACTTCCAATCCTATCAGTTTTCAGAGTTAGTTATACTAGGATCACGGACAATATGCTCGTGTCTTCGTCGTTTTTCCAGCCGCGTCGACAACGCGAACCAGCTTGGACACGTTTCCCGGCGTGGAAACGCGTTAAAAATACGTCTGTAAATGGGATTCCGGCCAGGCGATGAGTTTTTTTTTGCTACGTGCTCTACCTTCGGTGCACTTGGTACCCTCTTTAAAGTTTCATGCCTCGTGGGAATAGCGTCGTGGCCACGCTACTACGGTTAAGCGATGCAGATCACAGTGAGGCGAAGGGCGAAACCGCAATCTTGATCCGGCCAGAATCCTTCGTTTCTGTCGCTCTTCTACAGCACTTAAGCTCCAATGAATTATTAGTCGCTGCCACTTACGCTATTTATTTACACCGCCGCATTATTGTCGCAAATTCCCGCACTCGTTGCGATAGAGCGTTCCAAGCTCTGCGCTCCATCGTGATTACAGAGGAAATTGAGTTACATTGGGAATACAAGAAAAAGATAATTGTAAGAAGCAGATACGGTAGGACAAAGTATCTTGAGTATTATTTTCTTTTCTACCGATTCCCTTCGTATCTTTAAATCATCCCTACTTTAGCATGGATTTGATGTTGATGAGAATAGACTGCAGAGTGAGATCTCACTTGACATGCAAAGGGATCCAGGTTTCCTTTGCCCCCAACACTTAAGTCTCCCTTCAGGAGTTCTTTGAACCAAACGTTTCTACACGGCTTTGTAGTGTAATGGAGTCAGCCTCGGGATTTAATTTTCAAACCTTGTAGTAATCACCTGCGTCTCTTGGACGTAGTATAGACTGGAAATGATTGTGAGAACGAGTGAGAGGAATCGAAAGAGGAGGACAAGCACTCCGGTGCCCCGGTTTTTCGGCTCGAGGTGCTGCGGGGCGACGTACACCGTATCGAGATTAAACTTTAAGGTATCACGTGAAACCATACCTTCCCCGTGAGAGTCGCTCGTAACTCTCCCGTATCGGATCGGTGTCTCCGACGAGGCCGTGAAACCAGGGTAATATCCATTTCGAGGTGCGGCACGTCGAAGATTGATCTCTTTCTCTCTGCCTGCTTGCTCACCGAACCGGAAGAGACTAGTATCTTAAGTAGTAACACGGAATTGAGCCTTACTCGTATAATTGCACTTTCCACCATCGGTCCGCTGATCCATCGTTACCCAATCGTGCATAGTCGATGGGTTGCTTCTAAAGTCAGTCCCTTTAATCAGCACGAAATTATAACAGCATAAATGTTCGTCGACGCGACGTTGGATTCTGCACATATTCCTCTGTCAAATAGATCGTGTTACTTTTAACGGTATGCCTGCGTTTTGCTGGCACGGTTATTCGGCCGTGTCTTGCTGTGGCACACGTAAAAAGAACGACGACAGCCTTCTATGAGAAAACGCGCACATGCGCGTCTCGGTTCGTACATCGAGAGTGAACGATAGTTGGCGCGAAGCAGGAAAGGAAGACCGAGAAAAAGGCTGGAAGGACCGTCAAGCGTTTGATTTATAGGCGCGAGCAGCGGGCCGCGAAATCGGGTTACGTGCCTCCCTTTTATCAGCAGTCCTGTTCATTAGCGCCGAATAAATAAATGTTGATGGAAAAAAAGGGGGACGGATGTGGGTTAGGAGTGCAACGTGGAAGAGGGGATGGGGTGGCTGGGTGGTGAATCTACGGAGGAAACCGCGGGCAAAAATGGACGGTGACCGGTGGAGGAGCTTCGACCTCGAATCGATATACGACCCGACTTCGTCAGACTCCGTTGCGCCCTGTCGGTTCCGATTTTCGCGTGAAAAATACATTTTACCAGATAGGTGATCACCGAAACTGGCTGCATCCAGATCACCGTATTTTCTACCCCCTCGTCGCCGAGCCCCGCTCGGGTTACCGACGTGCATAAGTGCGCAACCTTTTCGGGACAAAGGGACGGGGCAATTAATCGAGAAGCAGACGCGAAAAGGGAGTCTGCGGGGTCCAGAAATTTTTATCGACCACGTCTCGGTTCGATCGATGAATAAGCGAACGGTCCGGTCGCGTGTAATTTAAAACGAGAAAGCTAATGGAAAGTTCCGTCGGAGAAGGGGAGATCTATTTTAGCGCGAGGTCTGCGGCCGATCGCAAAATTGACTATCGATTCTAATACACTGGACCTGCTGCTCGTCCAGCCGAGGCCGAACTGCGGATTGTTTTAAAAGCTACACGTGAAATACCAATCGGAGCGCATCTATTATTTCACCGTGCGATTTTCACGGTGTGTAAACTCGATAAGTGGCCCGGCGTAATCCGGGGGCCATTATGCTTTTACGTGTCCAAGTATCCACCTGCTTTTCTGTAAAAAAGGACTGAATTACTTTACGAGAGACTCGCATACGAATTCACGAGCTTTTCTATCGTGAGTTTCAGGAAGATTGGATTCATACGCCTCGCATTATCGCACAGAAATTGCTGGATTTTAATTTGAAATCGAGTAATCCTATTTCACGATGATATTGCTCAAGAGGCGCAGAAAATTGCTCGCCTGAAACGTTGATCGATCGATCACATCGTTGGCTGGATATGTTTGGATTGCTCGTGACAAATGTTTATAAAACGATCAGCCAGGGAACTGAAAACCTGATAAATCTGTATATAAATATTCTACCCCCGCGACCAATGCAATTCCAACGGGTATTGGAATCTTTTTTTCGCTGGACGAACGCTCACACGTGTTTTCATTCAAAGCAGCAGTATGATCATAGTAGAGAATCAAAATGTTTTTTCAAACCCGAATGATTTACTTTCAATTACAGGCTCCCTAATTCCTCGCCTGATCGGATAATTGAGCGCGCAGCTGTTTAAATCACACCGCGTTCGAATATGTAAAACTTGGATATTCGAGAAGCATGTGTCAGGCGAAATATTTCTGTTTGCAGTTGTATTCTCGAATTTCGCTCGCAAACTCAGCCCGCCGCGGCGATCGCGTGAACACACTTACATCGTTTACCCAGAAACGCGATATTTAACTACCACCTACTCGATATACTTGGATAATTTGCAGTTTGCGCCGCGCACACGATGTACGTTTCGGTTAAATGTTTGTGAGTGGGTTAGCTCGGTGCACAATTACCGGCAAGATAAAACACACGGGGGAAGTGTATATTTACCTACAACTCCGAATACGCCAGTTAGGTGAAACGAGTAGGACTTTTTAGCACGTTCTCTTTACACTTTCCCGTGAAACATTGCCAGCCATAACGAAACGTTTCTTTCCTCGGGTCACGGCAGGTTACAGTTACATTTTTAGGTAGATTCGGAGCGACCGGCTGCAAAGATTACGGAACGCGGTGGTATATAGTGGAGCACGTCCCTCGTTTCCAGCGTTTCTCGAGGAAACATTATGATGAAACGGAGGCGTGCTAATGATCTGAATTCTTTCAGCGGCAGATAAAGGGAATAAGAGAAACGAGGAACGGAAGGCGGTGTCCTCGCGTGAGCTTGTGGAATCACGGAACAGAGAGGCCGGCCGAAAAAGTTCTTTATCGTGCCCGCGAGGAATTATCGTTCCGGGCGGGCTATCTGATTTCATAAGCAGCGTCTTAATAATACGATAGTTAACCGACTAATTCCCCCGAGATTGCCCCCGTGGATGACACGGGAGCATAGGGTCGATCCGGAGACGTGGAAAAAGATACGAACCCCCGACGCGGCCGGCGAAAGCCTCGCTGGCAAGAAAGTAATAATCGTTATGCAAAGCTGTAGTCTGTTCGAGATAACTGGCGAGGATCGCTTAAAAGAAGGGCTCTCCAACCTCCAACATTCCGGGCTGGGCGACTCTGCGGTGTCTTACATCTTATAATTTAAGAAAAAAAGAAAGAGAATAAGGGGAAAGGGGGCCAGTAGCGAGTAACAGTGGACTACGATAAGCCCGAGTATGAAATTAAGAAAAGAAGGGCACGTGGAAGGCGCTATCACGCGGGGTAGTTACTCCATTTTCTCTAAGCACCAATGAGGTACGCGTTATCAGCTCTTATGTTTATAACGTATCCGTGGCGCTCGGTCTATGAAACTACTTAAGGGGCAAAAAAAAACAGCCTGTCGCCGTGGTATCGAGCACGATAATTCGTTAGTGGGATTGTAGCTTTTTATAGTCTCGGGAAGGAATCTCGTGGAAACACACCGTTACGCTTTTAACGGCATTCAGCGCGTGGTATTAGACGTTGTAATTAGTAGTCCTTTATGATTGAACAGGTCACGACTATTATTCAAATAACAGAAATAAAACGATTAGATTCAGTATGGAATCCTTTACAGTTTGCCTGCTCGCATAGTCAGGACGGCATGGGTTTTGGCAGCTGATATTAGTGATTGATGAGGGTCTGGCAGGGACACCGATTATCTAACGACACGGGGTGTACATAAAAAAACACCACCTATAAAGGACACCCGGGAAAGTATCCGTCAGGATAATGTAGGCCGATTTAGAACAACCACTGCGCGCTGACGGTGCTTCGATGCATAGAAGTGCATTGAAGTCTGTTAGGAAACTAGATGCGCAATGTGAAAGCTTAACTCGTTTTGTGAGAACAAATTTATCTATTTGATAAAATTAAGATAATGTCAGATGAAAATTTTAAAACACCACCAATCCTACTCCACTGCATTGATGTACAATGGTAGCTGGTTTCATAGCAAATAAAACGCGTCGTCTGTCAATGTAACGACGTTATCGATATCCTGTTAATAACGCCATTAATGAGCTTACTCTGCCGTAGAAGTTAAAGTAGACCGATTAAAACGGCAACTCCCGCGATCCCCAGTAATACGAGAGTTCACTGGTCGGACGGCAGACACTTTTCGCACCATTCCGTCGATTGTTTACCACAATCTAACCTCTTTCTTGCTAACTTTGCGCAACTTCGTACTCATTCTGCATTTCCACGCGTGCGTCTTAATCGTCCCGTTAGGCCGAGAAATTTCAAGCAGCTCGAGTTACTGTTTTCGAATTGCAGAATTAATGGAGCCGCGAGCAATCAAATAGCCAGCTCTAATTAATGAAACTTGATTGTTTTGCTGGTCGTGCTTGGCCGAATTTCGTGTATTCGGCTCCAAGTACGGCAGTGCTCGACCGGCGGAGTACAGAATGCCAACGCGGAAAGGACATATTGTGACGTAAAGAGGGGTTGGAGTAAGAATTAAGCATTGTTGGATTGAGGGGGTGGGTACTTAAAAGCCTACCTGGCACGTCATAATGTCCTCATTAAGGCTCGCCTACACTGCTGCAACAGGGTGCACAGCGTTCGCGCCACGGAACACTTAAAATTGAAAGCAGCGCAGGTTCGAGACGAGCGTGTTGTGGCTAGTGGAAAGCTCGGGAATGCTAAAGTTTCAAGTGTGTTTGGCAACAAAATGTTCCAGCAGCGTAGATGTAACATTGTAACCTAACGGCTCAATCGACCACCTCTCTTTCGAACTCTACTGCTTTCAATTATTGCAATACCATGAATCAATCTACACTCGAGCTGATAATGTTATTTATCGGCATCCGGATAGGATGGAGGATCGACGCGTTTACATATTTTATAAGCTGCAACGGTCTGCGACTGTTCACCGCGTTCGATAGCATCGATATTAATCGCCTTAACTTCGGTGCCATTAAATTTTCATCGCATGAAGCATTGAGTAAGTGAAAACGCGAATGCAAATTCTCTCAGTCAAAACACGCTGAGAAGAAAATGATTAGTTAACCTGCAGCGCGGAGTCGAGTAATCTCGATTTTTCAAGCGTCTGGAATATCCCTGAGGTACGATGTAAGAAAATTAAGCGTCCCACCGGGTTTACGTTGCCCGTTATAGTATGCTGGCGAACCAACCTGTCTTTTTGCAGCATCCAAGTACACTTGGAAGGGTTTCTCTAATTTGCAGGGGGGCAGAGGTAGGGCGAGGAGGCGAGAAAGAGACGCCAGCGCGATTCAGCCGGCGCACACGATGACCAGTGTAGGAATAGGGCAATGGCGCAGAGACGGTCAGTAGGATTTATGTATGAGACGCCACCAGGGCTTAGGGAGATAAATTAGTCGACCTGGCAATAAAAAGTCGACTCGCGGATAGCCCGGATTACACGGATGTACTGCCAGGGAATCGATGGTGCTTCTTGCCATCTTCTTCCCGTTTCCTCTTCGTTTATCGGCCTTACAAGTTTTCTTTTCAACGTGCTGTTTTCCTCCCCTCGAAATTCTTCAAACCCATGTCCTTTTTACCATACGCAATTCAAGCGGGTTTCAACGCGCTTAAAATATTGTTTTTATTTCTACAAATTTTCCTGAGACACCGTTTCAATTGTATTTAAAAACGTTCACCTCGACCATTCGTTAACGTTGTTATATTTCAGAATAATTGCGATGTTAATTGATAATGTAGTAGGTGTAATAAGACGGGAAATTGAGCAATTGAAATGTTATTCAATGAGCTGCAAACGCGGCGGTACGTTAATTGCGAAACACGGCGATACATAATCCGTGATTAAGGACAACCGCAAGGACTTGGTCTATGATGCTCTCGCGCCGCATTGCAAAGTACTTCAATTTCAAGAGATGGGGAGTGCTCGTGGAGTAGCTAACGTAGAGCATCGATTGTCTCTAGTAAAATCGTGCTCGGAGATTGAACAAAGAATAATTGAACGGAGTTTACAATTCATTCTGTTATTGAATTATTCAGCCAGTAACATTTCTGAAGAGACGAAGCGTGGAACACGAAGTTAAGGCATCGCGTGTGCCTTTGACCTCTGTTGCGAAACGACGAAAACGAGGAGGAGAATGCGCCCGATTGTTAAATGCATGACAAGTCACAGGCTTATCAAACGGCATAGTTCTATCGAATGGTGCCGTGTCCGCGGAGAATAGGGGGCAAAAGGTGAACATGCCAAAAGTTTCATTTCGCGAAATGAAAATACTATTAAATTTGAGACACCGTCTCGTATTTCCGGTAGTGGATAAAGCCCCGTTGGTACATTTCGAAATCATTTTCGAAATCTGTTTAGGTAATTCACTCCACTTTTAATGCGATATGCCTCGTCTCCCGAAGAGCTTTATTATTGTCCGCCACCGGATTGTTTCATTAAAACGGGAACATCTTTACTAATTATTCCTTTATTTTAAGAAGACCTATGTAGGATATTTCCTCCTCCTTATCAACCGTCTTCATTTTCTCAATTCATGGAGATCCCGTTCTCTCGGTGATCGAATCGAAAGCGTTCCAATCGGCACATCTCTGATATAAATTATCACGCCGCGATTCCAGACGATAGCTAGGGTTTCAATAAACTCGCCGGATATTCCTAAGCGGTTGAATCGAAGTCACCGGCGTATAAATAATTTTCAATCAGCAACGGAACGTATTATCGATCTTTTCCTTCAAATCGTAGCGTTGCTCGCTGTCTGTCGAGTCGCACAATTCTCGAATACACGGCGGACAATAAAAGTAGGCCACGGATTTATTCAATGGTGCTTCGAAAACTAATAACGCACCTGGGAGTTACGCCATCGATAAAGCGCCGACTTGATTCGTCGAAAGCCGCTTATTAGTTGTTCGTAGGTCGACGAAATCGAAGGAAACGTCGCGGCCCTCGACGTCGGACCAACCCCTAGCGGAATATCTCTGTTAATTTTAAAATCAACAATCGCTCTGTGCAGCCGTTCGACAAACATCTGCTGGAGGCTAATGAAACGAACAATTTGCAACGATAAAATCTGCAATGTAAACGAAACTCAATCTTCGATTCGAGTATTTTCCCGTTGCACGTTCGAACTGTACGTTCGAATTAAAAGCTTCGATTTCGTTCGAGCATTGCAGTCAACTCTCGCGTTGCTAATAGTTTGCCCTCGACTTTAAATAATTATCCCATCGAGAGGGATTTTTTAATAATTTCACCTCGGGCTGTTCAATTGCACCGCTGAATCTCGACTCCCCTTGCGGTCGCCCAGTCGAATTACAGTTCCGCATAATTGAACTACACGGAAAAGTTTCTTAAATCCTACATTCCGGGCTGCTCGGTCTTCTTTCCACGAGCCTTCACTCGCAGCATAATTTCTGCGTGCATTAATTCTTTATTCTCGGCGCTCGAAGTGAAGCGCAGGCAATCGGATATAATTTCGCAGATTCGTTGAATACGCTCTCTCGATGGAAACGCGATTCTGGCCTCACTGTGCCAATCGATTTTGCCGAACCCAACGCCTCGCCACGTTTTTATACCGATATTTTTGCCCAGTTCGATGCAATAACACGTTAAAAAAATAACAAAGATAACGAGGTACAGGCCGTCGAGCGTTACACGGATCACAGCCTGTCAATTATTAGCAACGGTGGTTTTTCCTCTCTGGTGAATTAAACTTGATTTCCGCTCACATCTATCCGCGGGTGTTGGCCCGATCCGTGTCAAATACTAAAATACACGAGGGGGAAAAGCGGTGTAACGCGCGGTGTTCCACGAAGAGACGCAGAGAAGCCTTCAATTAGTAATTACGCTGGCGATTGAAGTGAACAGATTTCTCGAAATACCTAACCGAGGAGAAATAAGTTACGCGAAAGAAGTTCGATTTAATTCTATACGATCGGATTATGCGTAGGTATATACGCGAAGTATTGTGTCCCGGGAGGTAAGTGCCTGTCAAAAGCAAGTATGTATCGAAAATCGAAGCCAGACGCACGGTACATAGAATTCAATAGGGCCTTCATATATCCAATTATCGGCTTCCTTATAAGATCACATTGTATGAATTATACATTGTATTGCCGAGTTCGATGGAAAGTCTCCTTTTTCCCATAGCGATGAATTCTGGGGGGGGGGGGGGGGGGAAGCTAATAGTCTGTTTGCGGAAACGTTAGCTTATGCAGTTATTCGCTCTCTTTCCTTTCGTCGCTTGTCCTCCTCGTCGCGTAAGAATCGTTAACATGCATTTGTCAGGTACAGAATCCGCGTTTATTGATTCGCACGGTTACGTGACGAGCATCCGTCACGTCTCGGCGAGGTAATCGATCAAAATTATACGGATGGTCGTCGACACCAGCACGGTTTGTAGATCATTTTCGATAGCTGTTTATGTAACGCTACTACGAGCTGGAAACTAGCGGTAGCAAGGGATTGGTGTCGTCAGCGCAGAAGTGTCAGACGCATTTACACAGCAGCGAACAGCGAGTCGATCAGTACCATTCTAGTTTGGCCAATTATGGAAGCCAGTAGTATTCTCGTTTCGCCAAATATATTCTACGAAATCTTTCCCACTCGCACCATGTACGGCGCGTATAATATTTTCATCGAAACCCCCATTTACTGCAGCGTTCCCCGAATTTGACGGTTCTATGTTAAAAGCGAGCTGTTAAAGCTTAATGACGGAAGTATCCAGCGCTCCGTAGGAGGGTGCAAATGGATTCCCTCGTGCCTCGTGTTAACTTTAAAGGAACGATTGCACCCGGACAAGCCAGTTCGCGATTGCTGCATCGCAGTCATTAGCAGAGACAACAACGGAGGGGAACAAACGAAGGGCACGGTTTTAAACTAGGGTAATCTGATTACTCCCTGCTCGCTAATCTTTTCCTTGGAATTAGAGCAAGCTTTCTTTTCGGGAGGAAACGAAGTTCCACGGTATCCGCGTACCTGGGTTTCAAGTAGATCCTCCGGCCGGGCTGAAATTAAATCCACCGTAGAACTTCGATTCCGCACGAAACAGCGTTGGTAGCCATCCGGCGTTCTCCGAGGTGTAATTCCGCTGATGCACGAGCTCGATTTCACTTTTCTCCCAGCGTTTGTCATACCATTCGACGTTTAGTGCTCGATCGCGAAGTTGTTGCAAACTTATTCCCCTGATCGACGCCCCGGCCCTGCTTTCCACACCAGAGACTGAGACCGAACGAACTTTATCGCCCGCATCAATTTCGCGGCCGAATTCGCGCGGTCCCAATAGAAATTCGGAATTTCGGCCGCGATTCCCAAAATTCGCCCGTGGAGGCGAAAGCTGTGGCAATCTCGCGCATTTGAGGAACGCGCCAATAACAATGATCATAATAGACACCACTCATTCATCGGACCACTCGGAAGGGGATTTTACGGGCGCTGTATCAAAGTACAGCATGCAAATGCGATTATGCCCATACGGTATAGGGGTGGATCGATTGGTCCGACCCTGCGCGAGTACCCTTTTAAAGCGAGTGCAGTTAATTTTCCGCGGATCGAGCGCTGCGCTTCGCCGAGTGTCTCTCTTGACGCGTAAGTCCGCCTGTATTTGTAACGCCCCCGTGTCGAGTCCAGATCGAGGGAACTACGATTCGATCGATAGATCTGACGAGATATTGATCCTCGCAATCCGTTTATTATAATTCTACCTGTGTACTATACTTCGCACAGTCCTTTCCTTTGGTTCTTTTCTTTCCTTCGCATATTTACAATGGAACGTTTAGGTATCTCGTGTCGCGACAAGCGGCAGTTCATTTCTAATTATTAGTACGCGATTTGTTCAGTTTAGGGAACTTAGCAAGTATTCGTGGCTCTCGTTTCGCTGAACGGTTTCTCGTGTTGCGACGACGTGCAAACGCGCGACCGTACTCACTGAATCGTTAATATTTTCGCGTCGGCATTATGCACAATTATTCCACAATTGCGCCCAATTTCTAGCACTACACGGGGGACCGAAGTGCTCGGGATATTATGTAACGGCATAGCTGTGCTCGCTGCCCATTAATATTTTGCGCTTGTCATCGAAATTCAATTTCTGCTCGGTGGTCGACGTTCAGCAGGCGCGCTAATTCAGTGTCTGTGGCCGCGTCAATCAACTATGGCACCGACCAACTAACTAGAAATAACTAACGGGCTCGCGTGCATTCAACGGATAAACGTACCTATTCGTCGCTCTCAACGTCGTCACTTAATCCAGAGAAGATTTCATCGATACCGTACTACTGAAACATTAACCCGCTCCGTCGTACCCCGCGATAATTCGAATTTGCCGTGTTTAAATAATAAATTCTACGATATTCCACGGAGGCGGGCGTGTGCACACAGGATAATGTCGGATAAGATTTGTTAAGGGGTTATTTGGTTTTTGGTTTAAAAGGGAATAAATAGATCGAAATTATGCGCAAGCGAAGGGAGAATCCGGCAGTAATAACCGCGTATAGCTGGTTCTTAATCACTGGAGATTACCCGTGAGTGGGTGGATCGATTCTTCCGTGATTTATAGGTTTAATTTAGTGCCGACGCGTAATCTAATTATGCTTTCCAATTTCAACAGAACGGATGGACGATTCTACCCGAACTCCGAGGAGTTTGCCGGGCAATGAAAGGAAAAAAAGGGATTGACCCCGGTCGCAAAATGAAAGGAACATTATAACCAACGGGTCGCGCGCGGTGCTCTTGAATTATGATGCTTTCTTTCGTTCTGCGTGTATCCAATTTCCCGACGAATGCCGAGACGTTCAATCCGTAGGAAACTGAGAGCCGAGTTCGAAGTAATATATACACCTGCACCGTGGGTATGCGGGATATTTTAATACCTGCGCCCGGCGTTACCGACTCAGAGGGCAGCAATCCACGATTTATGTGTACGCCAGGGAAATATTTGTAGCGATATTAAATGCCTCTCCGTCTATACACGAAATGTTGATGTAACTCGAAAGTGAAATCATCGATTCTTGCACATCGGCGGGGGATTTAACGCTTGCTAAAAAAAGAACGAGTTCTGTCCTTTCTTACTAAATTGCGAGGATCTTTTATGAATTCTGCGAGGAGAGTGACGAGTAAACTAGACTCCTGTAGCGAGTACAAAAGCGTTTTAGTAGAATTAAATCCCAACACACTGGATTGCACCCTTTCAGTCTGTACGTCAAATTTATTTGTTCTAATAAGCTTAAAACGAGGGAGTTCTAACGATTTACAAGGCGCGTTACTAGATCTAGTAACATTGTCTTTGATTGCGTGCATTTTTACATCAGGCTGGGTAATTTCATTAGTAACGTGCCGCGGAGTTTCGTATTGAATTCGTTACAGGATGTCAATGTTTGAATTGCTAACTGTGCCCCCGAAGGTAGATCTCCAATGTACACATTGGCTTTAGGATAGCTTTATACGGGGACAGTTTGTTTTCAAGTTTTACATTGGTGACTCCGCCGTGTCAGTTTCCCATCTGGTAACATACCTAGCCGTTTCACACAAAGTTGTGCAAATTTTGACGCACCAGCTAACGCGCACTTCGTCTCTGCAGGAAGTATTGAATCGCGTTTATCGGCGGTCGTAAACATCGGTCAAAAATGTCGCAGGTTTCTGGCCAGTAATTCTCAAAATATTGCCATTAGTAACGCATAAACTGTTCTAGCAAGGAAATTAAATGAAAGCGGGCACAGCATTAAAACGTCCCTGCGAACATTTTAAATGAACATTTTAACGTAGGTGCGTCTGTAATTCATGTGTATCCGATATTTAATTTGCCTTAAATTAAATCCTGATAGAAGCGCTGTGTACCAAATTCGATGTAGGAGCGCGGCGCATTTAGCGAGCGAAACGATTTTGATCAATACGCGTTCGCCGTTATTCAACTGTTACCGATGTAGGCAACTGATACGCGTTAAAACACAAATTTACAAAAGACACACCTTCTCCCAGCGCGTTTCGAGGAATTTAAAAGAAAAGCCAGCAAACACCTCTCTCGGGACATTATTTTCGAATCGGTGGCGAACGTTGGGCGTCGAACAACAAAGGCACCGGAATGTTATAATGAAACGCGTGTATCAGTTTCCGGGGGAGACGAAAGGAACGGGATAACCGAGTTTTTCTCTCAATTGGAAATAACGAAATGAATGAAAAGCACGGGTCCGCCGCTAACTGCAATTCTGAAACTACCTGCAGCCCGAAGCGGATGACAACAATCCAGTTAGCGCAACAACCTGGAGACGGTAAATCTATTTTTGTGCAACGCGGCTGCTTCCACCGCAATGATAAATGCTAATATTCTTAATACGGCCCCGCACGTATTCCCGTCGTGTACCACGGGACCTGCCGGGGTAACAGGTTCGAATCTAACAACTCGCGTTCATTAATGTTCGCTAACTGGCTTAAAACGCGCGCGACGTTTTTCACGCGAATTTGCACCGCGTAAAAGCTAACTTGGTTGCCGGAAGCCGAAGTATTACCTAAGTTGCGTATGGCCGCGGAGGAAGATAGCTCATATGCAAGGGTAAGATATTTGCCTTAAACTTTTTTACTCGCGTAATCCTCGGTCCAATAACTTTTTAAAGCCGATATGTAGGTAAGAGCGAGCGGCTTTTAAAATGCAGCTGTAAAATTGTCAGCGCCCTGCAACGCATACTTTTTAAGCTTTTACGACACCCGCTGTGAAAATAACTTCGCTATGGTCCTTGTAACTGAAGTGGACGCGCGACCGGGTAAATACGCTTGCTTAGAAAGATATAGAGTCACGGCTCAATAACCGAATTCGATCATCCAATGAGCCGGCCGTTGCAAATTTACCTACTCGCTGAACCGCTGCGCGTAGGTATATTTTACAGCGCGGCCGTTGAGACTGCAATTAATTCTAATCATACCATAGCAACCGTGGGGTTAATTAACTGAAAATTATTAAACGTTCATACGCGATATAATATGCCCATTATGTCGCTGTAAATGAACACGAAACGCGTCCCTATCAAAAGGGACTCGTGTATTAAGTGAATGTGACTCTCCGCTTGGTTCAGTTGAAGGGATTTCAATATCAATCAGAATAATGGGCAAGCATCCAGGCCACATAAATTTGCCTTAATTACATGCATAAGGGCTGCTTGAATACCTTCATGGCACAATAATGGCAAAAAGTATCACGCTTCGTGTAAATAAAACGGTGACATCAGCACTTCTCGCGAAGAAGCTGTAATTTAGAATCAGAAGAAAGATAGCATTCGTGTAATTATATCTGATCAATTAAAAAGAAAATCAGTAAGATTGAGGCTGATCTACTTGTGCTCGTCACGGAGGATGAACACCGATGCATCCGTGCAACTTGGGTTGCCTTTGGTCAGGCGTGCTACGTCGACTACCACTATCTACTACTTTCTCTTAATCCCGACTCTAACACGACAAAGAAATATAAGGCACTAATATAGAACTTGGCGAACTGGTCTTGTTTTTGATGCTCGATAACGAATGGGGGCAGAAACAAAGACTGTTTGTTGGTCGAATAGTCACACAGGAGCACCTATCGCAAGTACATGGGCGCCATGCACGTGCTTATGTAGCATGTACATGCAATAAAAGATGTTATTAGATGTTATTACTCGTATAGCCGTTTTAGACGGAGGCGGTGGGTTCGACTGGCTCCCGGTAACACGATTATGTGTACGTGTGCGCCTACACAATAGTTGCCAACTCGATTAGCTGAATCCGTAGAAGTGTTCCTCTATCGCGATACAGAGGCAGCGGTCTGGTATGGAGATTGCTTGACCGCAAACCAGAACTTCCCTTTAAAGATCTTACTATCCATAACTATTTTAACGATAACGTTAGCATGATCACTGTTCATTGTGATTCAACGCGCCGCGCGATAAACCCAATTTCACGTTCCGAGAGAGATGGCAACAAACGTGCAAGTCTGTAAGAGTTTACAACTGCTTATCGGACCGCTGAACCGTATTGCTATTGATTCCCATCGATTCCCTAATTACTGAACGCGAAACTATGCGATACCGTATTCAACTGCCCGCAACAGTTAAATTTCTCCAGCGCCAAAAAAAAGAGAGAGAGAGGCGAATAAATAAGAGTAGCGTCCGATGTAAAATTTCGAACGAAAAATTTTTCAAACTTTCCCGCACGTACCGCGAAACTTTAAATTGCTACCTATCTCGTGCGGAATTTTATCGAAAAAGGAAATGAATTTACATTTCGTGCTAAAACTCATTGTAAAAAAGGGCACGAAAGTTTTAAGTGGCTCTGTTAAGGGGGTACACGTACTCTCTGTAGTACCAGTGCCTGTTCATCCGTGTTACCTATGTATGTATCGCGCAAACTGGAAGTGGGTACTATCTTAGCTGATAAATTCCGGAACTGCGGTTCTTAGTGTGTCTCCTTGCTATATGCTGTTGCAGCTTCTGCGATCCCAGACGGCACGCCTTCGACATATCGGTCACGTACGCCGCGGTAGAGAAGGCATTCGTAAGACCCAGCAACGTTATCGCCGGGTAAACATCGATAGGAAAGCATTGTCATAATACACATGGCGGTACAATTGCGCCCTTCCAGGTTCCAGGCTGCATCTGGTCGAACCGTGCCGGTCGCTCCTCGGTATCGCTGTACCTGGGCACGACCCTCGCTATCTTGACGTACACGTTTAGCCTCGTTTCTTTGCTCCGATCCCGCGATAATTCCTTCGCAGGCCATGCCTCCGCGTAACCCGTGGACCATGAAGCCATATCTTAAGCTTTTTCTTGAAAGTTTATGCTCAATAATCGCCTGTTTTACGAGCCTCGTATTTCTACTGAAATGCAAAACTCGGTTTCAATTTGTAATTTGTAATTTATTTCGTTCATATCTCATCGGATTTATGCACGAATAACTCCCAACGTTGCGTGCAGGTTTTGGTAGGAAAGTTCATTTGAACTTTTATCAGGCTCTCTTCCATTACACACATTAATTAATTGTAAACAAATTCATTCTAAATGAAAATCACTCATCAGAGTGGAATAGTTCCTGAAGCTATAATGGTACACAGCCAACATGTAGATGTTGCGAATGGTGTACATATATTTAAAGACTGGAGCAATCTTTGTTAGTTAATTTTCTATGTAAAGAAAGACGTCTGCAGCTTGTCTACTACTTTGTACTCGATACATCTCTCGTTCAAATTACGGAGAAGTACCTGCGTCCGTTATTCATACAACCATAAAAACATAATTGCCGCAACCGTATCAACGAAATACGTACAACGACTGTTTAAGATGACGTGGACAACCTGTTTGCACTGGGACCTTTCACAAGCAAGAAACCGTTAATAAAGAAAGTACACCGAGAATGCACTGAGATAATCGCGGCGAGGTAGCAGGGATCACCAGAGGATCAACTACGTGACTCAACGGAAAGATTGAATCATCACGCGAAAAGAGTTTAAAGGAAGCGGTAAAAGAGGCGCAGGCTCTCGCGCGTGTCCTTGCAAATCTATTCGCCGGAGTGGAAATTCGTGGGTGGGCCGACGAGGGACGTGCACCGCGAAAATAAACACGCAATACGGCAGGTATATGCGGTTAAAGTGCGTATGTACATACGTGGGTTAGGCACGGAAAGTAGGTGTACACCGGTGTGGACGGGACGATATCAAACGGCGCTATCGGGGGATCGGGGCGTTCGGGCGATCTCGGCTCCTGCCGATGTCTCACGAAGCGGGCCGAAAGCAAAGCGCGCGGCAGACGGTCTTCGCGCGCCGAACTATCTGGTTGGCACTCGCGTCGAGTCGGGACACTTACATTGGAATTGACGTCGCAACGTCTCTCGGCTCTCATACCTCGTGTTTTCGCACGTTCCGGTCACGTTCCGCGATTGTTTTCCACGGGTTTGCCCGAGTTCTGTGCTCCGTCCGGCTGGGAACGTCCCCGCGATCCACGCAGTTGAATCTCGGCCCCCCAAAGAGGAAGTTGGACAGTGCTTTTTTTTCTGTGATGTGCATGAAGACGACGAGCGGCAGGATGACGATCGCCTGGGTCTGCATCATCGGCCTTTTGTGTTCGACGGCTGTTAAAGGTGCGACAGATCTGCAAACTTTCTTAGTATAAAGTTTCTAACGCGTTCGGCGTGGCAATGGTATACGCATCGTTACATTCGTGGCACCGTTCATCGAGGCGTTATCAGTGGAGTCGCGTGTAACGTTACTCGTGCGACCGTAGATCCGTGCGCTCGATCGATCTACGGATCGAACGGTCCGGATTCTCGATCCAATATTTCGGTCGAAAGGCGGAATCGAGAGGCGTCGGAAATGCAACGTGTTATCAGAACTGTAGGGTCTTGAACTTAAGTGGTTCACCTGTTAACTGGAAAAACGAGTTCACTCGTCGTTGGATAATGTCTCCTAGGTTAGGTAATACGGGTTCACTTGTCGCGAATGTTTAATAATTACTCTTGTGCTGAAGGAGTGAAAACGAGCACATTCAGTTTTGCGAATTTTTAATTACACATTTTTAAATATACGGGTGGTGTTTCTGGGCAAAAGGATCCAGTTAACAGGATAATTGGAATCGCCAGAATGAAAACTAACATGTTCTGATAAACACAAGTCGGTAAATTAATCATTCCTGAGGCACTCTATTTGCTAGGTCGTTAGACGATCATTTTTCACATATTTTATGGGGAGACTGGTATCTTTAATACTTCTGTGTACATATCTACAAGTTGTGACCATGATACTAATACTAATATTAAGAATTAGTTTTGATTACACTTTTAATTAACAGCAAGATTCATTCGAAGTAGTCGTGGTTTTCTTAAACAATAACGAATTAATATTTTTCTTCATCTCTCTTACTATGCAGACAATTTTCCTGGGATTTCCCTTCGGCCTGGCGATAACTTAAAACCACACCTTATACTTATCCGAATGTGAACACAGCAAATACATTTTCGATGGAATCACAAAGCATTAAAGAAACTTTTGACCAAGAATTACTTTATTAACTTACTAGATTTACAAACCTTTTCTTCTTTGAACTATTCTCTATGCATTTATTTTGAAATAACGTGACAGGGTACGTTTTATGTCCATTTCATGAAAACACATAACGAATTGTCGAGTTTCGAAGTTTCATTGATGAAAATAATGACGGATCGATGGGCAGACGTGACTAACGCCAACTATGTATGGTTTGACTAATCGCGGACGTGACCAATCCTCGTCGAAATCATGGTCGATTAGTCAGCGAGACAGACTGGTGCCAGACTGATGACGTTAAGTTTCGACTGTTGTGCTCAACAGAAAGGGTTGAAATGGAATAAGGCTGGCTCGCAGCGCGGAAATTAATAACTCGGGGAAAAATGTAAAAGGTAACCTTTACGCGTACGTCGGTCTGTGGTCAAGCGAGACCAGACGAGTGACTTGGAATTTGTCCGATCATTGCTAAGGTCAAACGATCTGTGGACCGAGACGTATTCACGGTCGTATTAATTGTGAAGTAAACGTGAATGAAAATAACATTGTTTACGGCAGTACGCGCGTTTCAATGGCTCTTCAAAAGTCTTTTACAAAATTAAAAAGAAACTTGGAATTTTTATTGGTGTTCTTCGAGAAATGTTTTCCTCGGAAACCCATAAATAGCGTTGCCCATTTTCTTAGTATTCTAAATTCTAACACTTGCAACCGATAGCTTATCTCTCAGGGATTACTTTCCGAATTAGATACGGAACGATCGTGCTCGATGCCTATGATAGTGGTTGAGAAATCGGAGAGTCGAAAAAATTATCGAACCCGTTTGCGATCGTTCTCTCGTTTATTACCGCGCGATAATGGGTGATTTATCATCGCGATGCTCTACTTTCTCTCACTTGCGATTAGGTGAATTGTATCAGAGATTAATATAAGAACCGTTTGTTAAGATCATTAAAGTCATTTAGCATAGTATGAATGTCGATGCTGCAATAGCCGACACCCACCCTTCGAGCTAATTAACTTGAACTGAAATCATGCTTTCATTTTATCGTTCACACAATTACAAATTATACGCATCGTAACGTGAAACTTTTCCAAGGGGAATGGATTTCAAACTAGGGAAATAACGTTCCGGTTAACGATAATAATCGCTTTAACTATAATCGCACCGAGCATTACTTTGTTTTAGCACTCGTCTCGTTTAAAGGGTACATATAAATCCCGCAATTATCAATGCGTGTAATTGCCACGTATATTCCGCTGTTGCAAACATAATTACACATTATCCGACAAATGTCCAAAACCTTCAATTAAATTGTGCATATATTATTGCCCCAAAAAATTGAAAACGTCCAGCTTGGAATCACTGTTTTTCTGTTATTAACTTAAGAAATTTTACATCATCGATCCGTATAAATAGTAACAATGGTACGGTGTTATTATTTTGTTGCCTTTAGCGTACAAAATGTCTTCCATTTCAACTATACATTTCAACGTAGTTCTCCACCGCAACTTTGTAAAACATTTTGTAAAGTCGTTCCCCTGTTTTTTCCATTCATTCGTCATGTTTTTACCCTCGATCGATACGTATTTACTACGCATGAAATATTCAGGCGATGAAATTCTTCCCTGTTTCTATTAGCTATTAATACCAGCGACGTAATTTCAAAGCATTCACTAGAATAAGTAGCGTGGGGAGAACTGCGAGGCAATTATTTGAGATTCTATCGCGACCAGATTCCCTAGATAATGCCTTAATACATTTTCACGTGGAAAGTTTGATACTTTGAAAAAGTTGCTGTCTTGTTTAGGGGGCGACGTTTCAGGGTCAGGCCATTTTCCCTTGATGGTTTATAAATTTTGTAGTGGTCGGATGGTATCTTGTTTGAATTCGATTACCATGCAAAACAGACGTCGCCCCTATTTCCCATCGTAGTATTATTTTCCTCGGCGTTGGTACAAAGTAAAACGGAACGGATACTTTCCCTGGAAGTAGATATAAAACAGAGCGGGCGTTTGGTATTTATCGATCTGCGTTATGAATAATGCTGGGCATCGAGCAACACCGGCCATTGTTATTCATCGCAACGAAGAATGACTCGAATAGCGGCTGCTTATTGCTCTCGAACCCTCTCAATTCCTTATATAATTCAAGGATATCGTTGTGATTACGAGGGTGCACTTAATTTTATCGGATAACATTGGCAACTTCACAATTCCTAGTTTCCCTTTTTTACCCAACCAACTTTTGCGCAACTTTTCCTGGTTATGCGTAGCTTCTGCTCTTCCATCGCGAACCGATAAATGCGAAGAAGTTATAATTAAATGTTGGTCAATATAACGCAATAAAAGCAACGAGCCCTCGGGTGAAACTCGTGTACTAATTAATGCTCTGCTATATCATAATTACTCGCCATAAACTTTATTATCGGCGAGATCAAGAGTAGCGAGGATGGGTAGCCAAGCCGGAAGTTTAGCGCGATCAGGCATTTTGTTTAATAAAATTGGAAGACGCGGCACGGCCGCGGCGTTGAAACCTCGTTTCAGGGCGTCAACTTTCGCCGAACAAAAGCGCTCGAAAATTAATTACCTGACGCGCGTCAAGAGTCAAGGTGAAAATTATCGCCAGGGGAATTATAATCTTGCCCACGTGCACGGCGTCGCGGAGATGGCGCCGAGGGATACGCCTCGCGTACACGGAAAGTTTAAGGTCACATTTACACGAAATGCCTTTCCCTCTGTGAGACTTGGATTTAACTCGTGCTTACCTTGAGCTGCGAAGAAAGGTCGATGCAGATGATGCAATCAAGAACGCTAAAGATACAGCAGTTCGCTGATGCGATGCAAGCCATAAGAAATGTAAGGTGTTGTAAAACATTCGACCAACAGTCAAACTAAGTTGAAAATTTGGAAATTTTCTTAGAATAGTCGAGAGACATCTACGATCTTCGATAGACCGTTGGTTGTCTCCAGATCCTAGTGTTCGTTTATCGTTCGAGGAATCCAGTCGAACATGGACTACGTCACGTTGCAAATAATAGCCGTTGTTTTTTCTCCTCGTTGAGACATTGCGCCGCCATCGTGATTTCTTCTACACGACGTAACCACATCCTTTTACGAGAATGCATCTCGATTCGAAAGATTCGGTGAGTCAACGTTGATCGATGAGCTCGAGTCATCGGTCCAAGGATAAGGTCCCGCGCATCTGTCTCTTGCACCGAACGCGCGACATCCCTGTACGTCCGCATAGAATACGCAGGCTATACACAGGTCATTTCAGGGTCTACTCTAGATAATCCAGTTTCGTAGCCCACGCATACCAATAGTAGAGATGGTTAATGTACGACCTACGGACGGTCAGAGACCCCATCAATCCTCCTCCAGGCTATTCCGAGGAAAATTACTCGAGTTTAAAAGGAGATTTCATCTAGGGAACCGACTTGCGAGTTCAACAAAGAGACGTCTGCATTATTGAAATTTGGAATCGTTCTTACTAAATGGAATCAGGAAGGGTTGAAAAATTTCAGAGTGAATTTCAGACCAGTCCTGTAAAGTTTCCATTCGGGATTAAGAAGTTTTGCAGTATTACATGGTCTTCTGTTTGATAGAAACGGGTGTTTTGGAGTAGATTTGGACTTTGTGGTGGGTTTTGGAGTAGGTGGAAATGAATTTCGTTAATCTTCTTATGCGAAATTTCTTTTCAATACATTTGCGTGTTTTAGTGGCAGTATTACTAACTGTTCCTGTTCCAAAAGAAAGCATAGGGATTATAGAATCGTTAGAATGCTTCATCCAAGGCGGAATTATTTTTAAACATGATCCACCGAAGATAAATTTCAAAACAAACTTATCTTCCATTTAAAAGGTAGAGGGAAAGGAAACGCATTGCTATCATTATCGACATGTTGATAACAGGTTTCGATTACGTGTCTCCAGGCCTTGAAACACTGACTCGCTGGCGTTATACGTATAGAAGTTACGTTATTGCGGAATGAGTGTTAGTACATATGTACTCTGAAGTACGACGAGCCTCGAATTTGGGAGTTCGATTGGCACCGAGCGAACAGTATCGAATTACGTTAACGAAATTAATTTCAAAAAAATGTACAATACGCCATGGAACGTGCAACAGAACGACAAACTAATTGCTACGCTCCTGATGCAACTAGAAAGGCTCTGCATAATACTCGTTCGTACTCGTATACTTACGACAGATGCAATTTCTATTACGCAGACACACCCCGCCCTTCGATCTTACACGTTCCAAAATTAAATTGTTCGGTAGCATATTTTCGTTTTTAAACAGAATTAAACATTGCAGGGAATGCCGGGAATAGTTACACGAACAGTAGTGAATTCCCAATTCAATATCTCACGCAAATTTCCCTAAAATAGCCAGAGCACAAGTGGTCGAACTTCGAATAATTACAATGGAAGGTATAACGTAGCATTCCCATCCAGAATATCATAGTCAGCTCTCGTAATGACTGCAGTGGAGGAGTTGCGCGATTTGTTCCTGTGAATGTAATCTGTACTTCCACGTACAAGTGATTCATCCCTTGCCTATACTCCCCGGAATGCAGGCTTACGTGTTATCTTCGTAATACGTAACACGGTAGGCTACGGAATGCTCGGCTCGCTCAGCCGTTGGCTTTCTACTAACCACTATCGATATTCTTCAAAAAGAACCGAGAGATTCCGTGCCGAAAGAACTACGTCACCTTATCTCTCACAGTTTCACGTGTCTCTTACTTGGAGTGACACGTTCTACCCGATCGATTCCTCTATCGCGTCGCTGATAAATTCCCACGCGATCACGGCGCGTTTGTTTGCAGAAGCGTACCGTGATTGGACGGCACGTGAATTAAACGCGTCTTGCGTAAAAGCACGTGACGTTCCGTCATGATTACGACCTACTTTAGCGGTCGTTGACACGGTTCTCCTTCGACGAATTGTGCTCTCCGGGTTAACAAAGGCCTCGCGGGCCACAGGCATCGGGGGCCTGTTACCCGCGCCGAGGGGTCGAAGCAGCCGTAAAGAGCAACGGTCAAAGTCGTGCCAAGCGACGAGAGTCATTTTGATGCGGCAGAAAGAAGGTGAAACGCCCCGTGAAGAAAAGTTACGTGGCAGGTGCGTTCCCCCATTGCTGCGTACACACGTTGCTTCACACACACACACTCACACATCCTACACGTAGACGCGAGTAGGACTATATATACGCCTATGACGACCAACAGGTTCTCTCTGGAACAGGTTTCGGTACCTATTTTCGGTCCTCCTCCGCTGCCTAAACTCCTCAAATTACGGTTTAACCGAGGCAGTCTCTTGCCACAGGTCCGCTCTTTCTTTCCCTTACCCTTGACAGGGCGACCCTTCTCGGACCTTCGTAATTAAAACGTGCGGATTATGGCGTCCCTTCTTATATATTATTACGCGGGGCGTTCTTCCAGGAGCGGGTTGCCGTTCAGACCTCCGTTCTTCATACTCCATATGGAGCTGGACCCGCCTGGCACGTGTACCGTCGCAATTTTATTTCCAATCTCGCGGCATTGTCTGGCCGCAGTTAGTATCGCATGAAAATATCATCATTCGAACGATGGCTGCGTACGATAGCCTCGTAATAAAGTCATTTAATAGTTTAACCGAGGTGTACAAGCGGCATATGCGTTCGCGTGCACACAAACGATCGCGCACGCACAGATTGATCGCGTGCGCGTCGATATCGCGTATTTTATACAGCCGAGTCCGCGGCCGAGCGTTTTCTAAAGCGGCCGGGGACGGTTAACCTGCCACGAAAATACGTAGTACCGTGTCGGACGGTGTGCAGCCAAGCATAATTAATGAAAATCGAGATTCACGGTGATACGCGTTACTTCTGTGCCGGTTGCCGTTGTCGCTGCTGCTGGGTCAACGTCCCGCGGTTGACGATTTCACCATCGATGTGTACCTCCGCCGAAACGAAAGGGGACGAGCGGCGTCCGGCGCCAAAACTGATGATTCACGCGGAAAAGTTCATTGCCGAAGATTTATCAAGCGACACGTTGCATTTACCACGAAAGTTATAACGTGTTAGAAGCCGCGGGGCGAACGCCACGCTTTTATCTCGATCATAAATAACGCACGTCCAAGCGTTTAAGTAAAATGCATGCATCACTTTCGCGCTATTAAATGGAGGCGAATTTTGGAGACTGTGCGCCGGGTAACCAATACGTTTCGAAATTACACAAATTGCCGATGTTTCTCCTTGTCGCCGTGACAAATCAGCCCCGTTCGCCTTTAATACGCGGTATGTCGTGATGAAGTAGGCGTAGGTAACTACGCGCGTTTCGATCGAAGTTTAATTTCATTTGGGGTCGGCACACCGTTCCGTGCGTGACACACTTCGCGGGTGGTTGATTCTGCCGCGATACACGGCTCGCGAAAGGTGAACGATTAGAAGCAACGGAAGCAAATTGGCTGATCTAATCGATCGAACTCGATGGTGGCGGTCAAAGAACATTGAGGGGCGAAACGTTACGCAGGTCTCGGTTAATCGGCGGACATTCGCGCAGGGCTTAATTGTACGTGGCTAAGCAGATGAAAGGAGGATATTGACCCGCTCCCAAAGAGCACATGGTCACGGAAAGGGACCTCGTAAAGTGCACGCGAACCAAACGCCGCTCGCACGCTCGCAACTTTCCCTCCCGATGGTTACGCAATAGAATTCATTGTACGCAACTCCGTTTGGCCGGTCGGTTTGGTCTCCCTCGGACGATGGAACCTTTACCATTTTTCCAACTTCCACGCGTATTAATTCCAGATCGTACAACTTTTTGTCACACTGCCCTCAATTATTTCTTACATTCTATTTGGAGCTTTTAGACGAGTGGCCATACGTGGGAAACTATCTTTTGTTGTTGGTAAATGTTGGTGCAGAGTTCTTCTGCAACTGCGGGGCCCCTGTTAATGAGCTTTACAGTGGTTCGATGCCGTTTAACACCGAAAAGCACAATGTTTCATTGGATCGGCAGACAGTATGACAGTTTCACGTCCATCGGTGGCATTAATTAGACTGCGTTAGATTCACGTGAATGGTATTCGTTGAACAATCCAATTACGAGTGCCGTGAAACCGTGAATTCTGCGAAAGAATTCCGAGTCAATTATAACCGTATAAGCCACGGTTTTCGCAACCGTTCCGAGCCGGCTTTCGTTGTTGCGAATGGAATCGCGGACGAGAACCGCCCGCGTACACGAAGGCAACTTGCCAAGTTTCTCCTTTGATCTGGGATTTTCGCGATATGCCTACCATCTTGATTTTATGGACGCCCCGCAAATCTTTCCGTACCGGCGTCCGCTATTACCTCGGCGACGCGCGTTATCATTATCGGAATTGAATAACTCGCCGCTGACAAATTTCATTCGTTACCCGCTCGTTGTGTAGGTTTTTAATTGGATTTTAATCCGCTTTCGCGCGCTACGCGGCTCTGGGACAATGTTTCAGTTGAGCTCGCCGCGTTGCAAAAGTGCGTTCCATTGAGGAAGCGGCGCAAGGAAAATAATTAATTGTTCGTTACGCGTATTCATTGCCCATTCTCGCGAGCCGTAGCTTGAACAGGACTCCATAAAAACTATGGAACAAACACAGAACTGGTGTCGAGCGCATAATTGGTGGCGCATTGAAGACCACAACATCCCTAGTGATGGCAATTTTTTGGTTTACGTAGACCGTATCGAAAACCCATCTACCGAGATAAATATCGACTGCGTAATCTGAATTGCTAATGCAATTCGTATTTCACGCTTTCCTTTTACGGCACGCGCGTATTTTTTTCCGCAGAATGTGCGCTGGTTCGAAACCAGCTGCGTTTAGGCATCAAATTTTCTCCGATAAGATCGCCCGCTCGAAATACGATTAGCGCGATGTAATCCGCGATTCGCGCAGATCACGTGAGCCTGTAATGCCAGTAAAATTGTGCCATTTCTAAGCGTAGTGAGGACGGTGGCCCGACAGGGCAGATTAAAACCTCGTAACGTGTTAGGAAAATCAACTTCCCCGAATCGCGAGTGTATCGTTATCTGAATCTCGTAACGCACGGGTAGACGGTGACTTTTATGCACGTCACTGGGCTGAGATGTGTGCAACAGAGGCACGCACGTGTTGCATGTCGGCATAAACCATGTAACTGTTATGGGCAGCGATGGGTTTCCCCCTGGATCCACGAGATTCTGCTACCAGACCGTGTACGCCCAAGAGAAACGAGTCATGGCCACCGAGAGAGCTGGCCTCTTCGTACCGCCAGAAAATACGTTTTCGGGGCCACGCGTCCGCTGTAAATCCACACGATAGATCTGTAGACGCCTAGCGTGCATCAGATCGTGGAAAATCTACTTCTTAGAAACGGATCGGTATCCTGCACTCGCGGACCATCGACTTTAAACTTTAAACGTCAGCGGAACGCACGCCCGATGCACTGGCCTTCGTCACGTCGCGTCGGTTCCTGCGTTACGGTCATAGCTTTCAATTGGATCTGCCCATGTCGCCGGCAATGCGCACGAGCCGCTTGAAATCTATTTCATCTAACCAGGCGGCAATAAGCAAGGTCGCTCGGGAGACATAACTCGTGCCATTCAACGATGTACATATGTATGCGCGTTAGTGAACTTCTCGCTGCGGCAATTGCCGTCGATCAAAAAGGTCAAGCGTTGAAAAATGCGAGAGGAAGGAACAATTAGGCGAGGGCGCCAGCGTAGAGGCAAGCGACTCGTTAATTAGCAAGACCCGAGTAATGGCCGTTAATCGCGTTTAATTCGACGTAAAGAACGTGCTGCGAGAGTTTGCGTGAGCAATTCGCTCTCGTGCTCCTCGCCGTTGCAAGAAGTCGTCGCCAGGCCCCCGGTCAATCCTGGGACAAGCATAAGCGTGTTTTTCGTGGCGTGCTCGTGTAGGCTGTGCACATATAAGTGCACCCGGGGCATACACGTACTTACGTACGTATGCAGTCGGCAGAGGGGAGCCAGCTTGCCTGCAGACTTACAGATCAGTGCACTGTTATATTCCGCGGGCGACTAGACCTCACGGGAATTGGAATCAACTGCCCCCTCGTTCCCGTATATCAGTATCATTTTTTCCCGACAGAAAATCGATCAGCCGGCCGCCGGTCTATCGCAAAATATGCCTGGCATAATTTAGAACCCTGCCAGCGAACGGTGGAGGATCGCCTTTCACTGGTGAGCACCGAGCCGACGTTTGTCTCCAATTTTTGAATCCTGCTGCTTATTTCCATGGCAGAGGTGAACGCCGACGTGCGAGCTCACGCGTGTATATTCGTTCCGTGCGGGGTGCTGCTCGATATGCAACACGTGTTACTTTTCACTCCACTTGTAATATTCAACGGGGAAAGAAAATAATTTATCTGTTGGTCGGTGGGCATTCGAGAACGTTGTTTGGAAATACGTTGGAAGGAAGTGTGTCCTCGGTGCATGATCGATAGTATAGATGTTTTCGACTACTTTCTTACGAAGCATTACAAAGCGTACAGTATAAGATAGACGGGGAATGTCACTTGAGCAAGTTCCGAAGTGTCTTTAATTTTCTCAGTCAACAAGATAAGTTATCGCGTAAACGCTTGACCCACGGTCAATTTCAACGGTTCACTTCAGTCATTTCTATTGACAGTCGGGGAGAGGGTGATTGAACCCCAGTTGCATCTGATAAATTAGCACCGTTGCGAAATGAGCCGCCTCTCGGCCGGCGTCAGAAACTTCGTGACAATGGGGCAGAAAGAAAGTCGGGATAGAAAATGGAGAACTATGAGTAACAACGAGGTAGTGTCGCCGCTCGGCCTGCTGCGACGAGAGCAAGGTGGATCTCCGCGTGGCATGCCACGATGAAAGTCGTGACTCGCCTCTCTCTTCAAGTCTCATACTTCCTCCTTTGTCGGGGCTAGCGAAGCCTCGATGGAACTCGGTTTAGAATTTATTGTCTCTCTTTCCAAACGGACATAATTGCCTTGCTTCGCTTGACGATTCCACGGGTTTTCTTCTTCGACACAGTCGAACCAGCTTCGTTGCTTGCCCGTTTATTCTCAAGATGGATGAGAGTTCAGCGTCCACCCGATAAAGAGCACTTGATTGTTGCTCGCGTCTTTGGACCGAATTTGTCACCTAACTGTTGAATCGGGGCACTGATTTTTACGCACCCGCTGAATTAATTTCATTCAAGATCGTTATCGCGTTGCCCGCTTCGCATATAAACGGTTCCCGTTAATAGTGATATGTAACGATATTCCTGATTACGCTCATTACTGACTCGCACTCGGCATTTCCTGTATTCGCAAATTTGTACGATTGCCTTTAAATTCGTGTTGGTATAAATTGATATTATGCTAATCGGCGCGTTGTATTAATGTTATGTTAATTTGTCATTATTACACGCCGCAGATTTGTACTTCATTATGCCGCGCAATTATAATCGGCAACGTTTTGTATCGAGTTTCGAGAAGATGCAATTCTAATTAGTAAAAGTCCCGGGCAGCGGCCGATCGATTGCAATGCATATAAAATTTTACAATTATCCGAGTACTTCATTATGCAATTACAAGCGGCGGCTAACGAGACTGTTAGCCGACGAGGCGAACATTCGCGGGCATCGTGTCGATTGCGTAATTCGCAGCCAAGATTTTCCACTCTGTTGATTTCGTGTCACGGTAAGCCTGGAGATTATAGAGTCTTCGTAATTCCTGGCCGAGAGGATAACGGGAAAAATTGAAACGAAAGTTGATTACTACGTTCCATTATTCGAAGACGTTTTATTTTTCATTACAGACCGCGGACCTCGGCCGCGATCGATGCAATTCCTCCCGCGAATCTCCCGCGTTCATCTTTTTTCAATTTCCTCGCTGGGTATACGTATACCTGGTGGCGTCATTCCCGTTAATCCACGCCTCGCGTGCAAGAATCGCGCCCCGCGCTCCTATTTCCAATCATCTTTTACACACGAAGCGTTTTACGATTTCAACGGTTTCGCGAAGGCAGGAAAAAAAATCGTGTCTCGATACAAAAATGGATTTCCGTGTCGTCGTTCCCTCGGCCGGCGAGCACGGCACTGACGCCGGATGCGCGCTCCGTGAGCAAAATTACCAACGACTCGCGCGTTCCATCACGAATCGGTTACTCTGAACGCTCGTCGGGCTGTTTACGCTTCTGTATGCGACAATCGATGTTTGACCACCGTCGCGATGCTTTTGGGCGTTATAAATTCGAGGTTGGGAACGAGTGGAGTATAGTAGGAGGGGGCGAGTACAAAGGGTACACACCCACGCGTGGAGCCGCGTTTTACTTCACGGGTCCTTCGTCTTCCAGGGGCGCTCGTTCCACCCTCGGACGTTAATAAAGTCTTCTGTCCCCTCCTCGTGCCCCAAAGCCGGTGAATTTCCATCCTCGGGGCCATTCTTCTTCCACGAATGTTCCTTACCCTCATCTCGCTCCTCTTTTCCTGCCGATCTTCCACTCTGGCTCCTCTCTTTCCCTCCCGCTACGGGCCGGCTCTCCCGTTTTCGCCCGGGCCATCCATTGCCATCATAGATCTGCATCGTCGGCGGCGGAGACGGTGTGCTGCTCGTAATTACCCCGTCGCTAGTGCACTCCGGAGGCCACTAGCCTACCACATTGATCGGACACTTTCACACCGAGGCACACATCGAAACGCGGCGGGCGCAAACGTAGACGATCCCGTCCGTGGTACATATAATGCGGGCCCATCCCCTGACGGGGATCTATGAGAGAGAATCCTGGTCAATTACGTACCTACTCCATTCGAACCACCGACCCGCCGACTGGGTAGATTTAAACGGTTGTTGGGTTATCGACATAAGACGGCACGAAATTCAAGCGTCTCGGCCTGGGCCGAACGTCGCGGCGCCCACCGACGCCGACAAATATCGAACGCTCGAGATCTGCTTCGCGAAATTCACGGCCGTAGATCCGAGGGGGTGGCTATGAAGCACCGCGAATCGAAGCGCCACGGTAAACTGCTTTCCGATTCTCGACGGATGATGGGCGATATTTCGCGAGCCGTTTACTTTAAAAAGCTTTGCTTCTGCATCTTCGGATACTTTACGAGCGTGTCAATTTCCACGGGGGAGAGGGGCGGTCGTTTGTACAGGATGTTTAACTGTAGGTACGAGCTTAACTGGTTCGCGGAGCTCGTAGAATGTTACACAAGTTTCTGCCCGTGTTGCGATCCAGGGTGAGAAACGCAGTAGCCGATTGTACTTAACCCTTTGTGACCACGCGGGGTGTATCGCACACCAGGATATGTATTTACCAATATTTCTGTAAATTTGTAGGCCTTAATACTAAAATTTAGAATTTTTGTGAATTTTTAACCAAAAAATCGCTTTCGTCCACAACTATTTTTTCAAATACCAACATATCAAAATTTAGTAGAAAATTTGTAGAAAAAGGCTATTAGAGTATGATTGTACGAGTATTACGAATGTACAATTATCACTCAAAAGTTTAAAGATTCAAAACTACGAAAATGGTAAGTAAAAAATGACGCTGGGGTGCAGTGAACCCCATGTGACAAATTTCTGATTATAAGGTGTGACCATGGAGGGATAATATATATACGATTTGTTCTGGCAACGTTCTATGAACAACTCCCGGTCACAAAACAATGGCAAGTTGGTAACCATCCGTCCTGTTTTGGTGGAGCGTGGATGAGCTTAGAATTTATTGTCTCTCTTTCCAAACGGACATAATTGCCTTGCTTCGCTTGACGATACCCCTTACAATTAGTTGCAGAGTGACTAAATCAGTTACTAGTCATGACTCTATGACCTTTGTACAGAAAAACAAGAATGAGTAATTTATTTGGACGATGCAGTTTGCTGCGCTTACCCGCCAAGTCCCTTTAATGACTCAGAAGGCCGGTCATCCAACACGTGCTGCAGTTCGTCGTCGAACTTTCCCAAATAATACATATATTTACGTTCGCTCACAGTGAACGTTGTACGTATCGAGTCTGTTGGTCCAGCGGCGATATTCGGCCCGAGTTGACCCTAACGAGAAGCGGGCCCTCGTTTCGGCTCGAGGAAACGAAAGACAGAACAAAGCAAACGCAGAGGGTGGGGGAGGCGCACTTTTACTCGTGATCGTTATACTTCCTGGAACCTTCGCGAAGGTACCAGCAAGGAAAGCCGGTCGACGGGTTCAAGGCTGCCTGTAGGGTTCAATGATCCTCGAAGTGGGCTCCGTTCTTCGCGAGCAGTTCAGACACTTCGAGAAGCATTAACTATTTACAGGAGAGAGAGTAGACCGTCCCTCCCCTGCCCGAGAAATGGTGCGTGCCGGTATCATTAAACCTATTCCTTTCCCTTCGTTGCCGCTACTTATAATTGTTCATCACGTTTTCATGGCCCGATAATGGCAGTCGTTCCTCGGTTTCTCAGAATGTATCCCCATTTAATCGATGCTCCAACTGTTAAGGTACCACCTAACCACAGACACAGACTAATGGCAATCCCAATGGAGGCTCCAACGTCTGCGATAAATCGGACAGGTGTAGCGTGCCCACGATAAAGAAGTCAACCGTTCAGCAAACAGTGGATCCATCGAACGGGGAATAGAAAATAATTTCGGTCTATCGCGCGGCGGGGGACAGCGAATAAAGCGTTTTCACAATGGGCGAAGGTCTGAGCATAATACACGGCGTTGTTCGGTAACCGGTGCGCTCCAGAGACTCGGGGGCCCGCGGTACGAAAGGATTCGAGGCGATGTAGCGTCGAGCGTGTCGTTGTGTTCTCGCAGCCGACCCGGCCCATCTGTGTAAGTTTACGTGAATCGGACGCGAAGGTGGAAGGAGTGAACGAGGGCCGGGGAGGGAAAGAGAAGCGGTCGGCCAGGTAAGACCGGTCGAACAGGTTTCTTGGGTCGAGTAGGCGAAAGCCTCTACTCCGTTAGCCTCTTTCTTTGCTCGGCGATGGCTGGACTCTCGAGAGAGCCGCGGGACACCTCCGCGCTTCGTGCATCCACGAATCCTCGCCGAGAATCGCCGAGCATATACCGTACAACGTGTCTCCGGCCTTCGCAGCTGACAATAATGAATCCCCGCCGTAAAATAACGTAAAAATACCCCAGCCGAGGAGTGTCCTCGTGCTGCGAGTTGAAATATCCGCCGTTGCGCCGTAAAATGATCATTGTTGGCGCCCCGGTCAGCCAGAAGTAACCGTTTCGTCGTTTTAACGTGGAAAGAGCCAAGACCACGTATCCTTCTCCCGATTGTTGTAAAACCTTTCCATACCGTGTCGCCGGCATGTACTTCTCCCACTTTTTCCGCACCTTTTTTCCCGTATCTTATAACGGAACGTCGTTGGCAATTGCACACACGACGTTTACCGCAGTCCCCTCTATATAATACGTACCTTCTAAACTTCTCCGACGGCTCGCCGAGGCGTGGCTCCATCTTTTTCGGGAAACCTGCCAAGATCACTGTTTATAAACGTCCTTGGACGCGACGGTCCCTGAGACCCAGGAACAGGAAGCTGAGTCGTCCTTTTTGACAGACGTTGGCGCGCTGTGTTGAGGCGATATCGGTCCGGTTCCACCGCCACGTACATTTTTCTCAGCGGAACGATTCGGTGGGAACGTGACTGTCGGCGTACGTTGGACCCTCGGCGGGTCGGATCGCAGTCTTACAATGCATCACGGAGGTTATACGGTGGCACGGAGTACTCTTTTTCTCTGCGCGACCTAACGACGCGTCGTATTTGCGACGGCCCCTCACCGGGAAAGAGATAAAAGATCGGGGACCGAGATTCGAATAGTTTTGTAGTCTACACCCGAATTGAAGTTTCTGGTTTAGGGGGGACGTAGACGGGAGCCTATGACAAAGAAGATCGCGTACGAGATTCCAAACGTGGTCAAATAAAACCTCGCTGGCCGTGATTTACTTATCTTGACGACGTCGAGCGATAGCCCCAGCGTTTTATCGCCGCGCCGGGAGAGTTTCGTTTACGGAACGGTAAAAGCCAGAATGGAGAGGACGATCTGGTTGTGTTGGTCGGCGTTTCTGTAAAGACTGTCCTTTCCCCCCGCGTTCTGCGCCATTGATCAGGAACGAAGAATATCGTGGAACGATACGATATCCGATCGAATGGCTGCTGGTATCGAGAAACGTTAAATTTACTGGTACGCCGGTGCGCAAACTCGTTTCGAACCTAAGCTTTGAGCTTGCCTCAGTGTCTCGAGCCACTTGGACGGTGGTCCGACGACCTCTCTCACCTGGCTCCGGAGTTTGCTGTTCCTTTCCTCGCTCCGCGCTGCTCTCCTTCCATCCGATAAAACACGTCACGGTTTCGTTAGCGTGCTTTTTACCCCGAAAGAAATAAATTACGGTATCTCTGGGTAATTTCTCCGGGGGGCAGTTAAGTTGTATCATTCCTCCATCGCTGGAGGAAACGATGACGATAGAACTGCCTTCGAGTCTCTGTCAATGGTACGAAGTTTCAATGCGTTAGATGCAGCCACCGATAAGATAAGAAGTTACGTCCCCCGACAGTGATAACTGCAAAATACCGGCCACGTATTTTCCATGAACTCCTCGGTGTAAAAACGATCGGGCTACGAAGCGAAGTTCGAGGAAGCAGAGGACGACGCATAACCGACGATTCCCTCCTCGGGACGCTTGCCAGGATTTCTGTTTACAAACGCCAAAAATGACAAAGAAGAACCGACGATAGAAAAGTTTCTCATTATTTTTATTTCCATGGGGTTCGTTCGGCTCGCTTTGAAATTCGGTCCCGTCCTTTCGGAGTCACATCTTTGGTGTATCTTATCAATTCGGCTTAGGAAACTTTTCCCCCGAGTTTCTAGGAAGACTTGACGAGCTATGTTGCCCGCCCTTGGCATTCCGTCGCTTGCTTGCTGCGCAGCTATCCACAATATTTATCGTGTAATTCGAATTAAATTGATCTCGGCCGATCGAAACCGGTTAACATTTTCATTGCTTTCTGCTCTCCAGACAGTTAGCATCCTGTCGAGTATATTGATTACACTGGTATCGAAATAAACAGAAGTGAGCCACTGCGGAGCAAAGTTTTTTTTTTTAAATCACTGTACGGGATTCTTCGTTAACCCTCGTACAACGAATGCAGGGTCATTTTGATCCAACTTTGATAAAGTCTATCACGATGTTATATTTCTGTTGGCGATGGCAAAGTATAGTATATACTGCCTAAATTGCAGTAACATTATTGGTAAAAGTCATACAGGAGATACACCTATTTTATGTACCAAGTGTACGTAAATAATTTTTTTTTATGTATTTCTTTATTAATAAATTTTAGTTAATTTGAGAAATTTTAATTATTTGATTCATTTTATATTAAATTTTTTCGTGAGACCGGTGTACCATAGAAATGTTGCTATGGGTCAAACTGACCCTGCATTCGTCTCACGCGACCATATCCACCATTCGTCTTCCGAGGGTTAACGCTCTCAATCTTGCGCACCTCGTACTTTCGAAACTTTTCTATGGCTGTGCATCGTTGTATTCAGAACGCGGAGTTTCGTTTAGAAAATGTGTTTTTTGTTTCATTCGTCTTAATGAGCCGTAGTTAAATGAAGTGTTAATGCAACTTTTGAGTTTGGAGCGAAAATACACTCTTACCGCTGGATTCCAAGCAGAAGTTCGAAAGTTTCCCTCTGAATTAGTCAGCAGTTTTTTCCCAAACTTCCTGATACAGGCGTAGCGATCGTTCTCAAGAGATCCGCGGATAGTTCTTTGTTCCGAGTGGCTCAGCGAATTCGCATGCAACCATTTATGCCGTGCACGCGTTGCAGTCGTAAACGTCGCAACCAGTCGAGCAAACGTCAAGTCTTTAATTTGGCGTATTTAGAGCGGCACACGCGGAGACTGCTGATTTCGCTACAAATTCTCCCGACTAATACGAATCAGGAATGTTTTCACCTGGTGGCTGTCAATAGGTTTGTGGCATTTTCTATGACACTCCTATCTTCAGAAATATCGTTGCTATATATTTTGCTTCCTGTATTAAACTCGACGGATATTTCTGCGAGCGCAGAGCCTACCTTATCTGTGATTCGTACGGGAGCTCATCTGCGAGAGGTATAAAATTTCCAAGCTGTTTCGATTAACTGTATCGTACATAGTTTTGCTGGTGAGTAACGCGTCCCAGTAACTTCTGACGTACACGGACGTCCGATAGCCGAGAAATATTGTAACACAGTTCGCAGTGGGACAGCGGTGGGACGATATCAACCGTGCCAACTGAAATTTCATCCCTCATGGATCGTGTGTGTGCATTGTGCATACAAAGTAACGCGGATACATGAAATTGTTGCGCGGAATCGCAGCGGCGAACTGATTTCCGGCAACCGGCAGCTCCGTCGCGTCGCGTCGTCTCCGCTCCCGTCGTTTCGTTCTTTCAAGGCGTTCCTGGAACGCAGTGGAGAACGATTCTCGGGGAGATTTGCTGCGTAATAGACCCTCCGCCTCCTTTTCCCGTGGTTCCTCGGAGGACCAGTTGTGGATCGCATAATAAACCACCAAAGATCCAACGCACGGAACCTACATCGAATGACGTGGTCGTCGAAACAGAAAATAGAAGGAAGACGGAGCTTGTGAATTACGCGAAGTCTTCATTGTGTTGAAATGAAAAGTAGATACTTGTCCATCGAAGTTTTTCAGTTTTCCCTTAATTAATCAGTTAAGTAGCCTCTTAATAAAATATGTATATTTCCTAAGGATGTGAAAGTGTTTTGATCTTTCAGTTTTCAATGCAACGAAGCTCACGATCTCGAAAGGGGATCGGCCACGATAGGTGTAGGAATTTAGCTAGACGCTCGGTAGCTCGACTCTTCGACATTCGTATTCCCAGGGTGGTCCGGCAATTTCCACCTGACAAATTTTCGAGCCAACCGCGTGATTGTCCGCTTCCGAATTGGCTCGAGAGCGATGGCACTGGGGGAGGAAAATGATCGTTTGGGGTGCAACTTGGACGGCCACCGTCGCGATGACGTCGACGATCCTTTGAATGGCCTCGTTGCATGCAAATGAATCGCGGGCCACGGCGATATCTAACCGCGGTCGAATGGAACATGCCGAAGATTCGATCGGAAGGCGCCGGCGGGAACGCTTGTCGCGCGTGACGTGAATTAGTTTTCGGGAACCAGTTCCAACCACCTTCTTCTACTAACGCTTCATTCAGCGGAATATCAAACCGTCGGACACACCTGCTGGAGTTGCTTCTCCACCTGCTAAAGGTGCGCGAGAGGCTAGACGCGTAGTCACGGTTCAATCGGTTTTGTAGCTTCTCACGACCGTAAGCCACGCTGTCAGCCGGTGTCCCAGTTCCTAATGAAATATTGGAGAAGTAGAGCCGATCCCAATTACAGACCTCGTTATCTTATGATTTACGTTATCGGCCCGTGGAACATTGATAATTCGGAGCGAACGCGAATTCCGTTTAATACGATTTGGGGCATCCGATCGTGAGCGTGTCGAACAGCATCAGGATGTCGATGTTCTTGCGCCGGTATCAATGCTGCTCGACTCTAACGCCACTACCTGCAATCTCACCGAAATATTGGTATTCAAATACAATTCTATATTGAACACGCCTGATGCCCGGAAGCCTCGGACTATATTAACAGCCACTTCAAGCCCAAAATCCGCAAATAGTCGTAGCATTTAAGTAACGTAACTGAGCTCGAGCTGCAACCTTGATAGCAGGCGATAAAATCGGATCGAATTAAATGCGAAAGGAAAGAAGCAACTTTAATGCAGGCCACGAGCCGAGCAAGTGAAACGCAAGTGTAATTGATCGGCATTCGAGCCGGTGCACCGTTATTATTTCGACATTCCCGGCCGGTTTCAACATTCCGCGTGATTGCGCGAGAAGAAGGACGAGAGAGGGAGCTGTCTCGGAGCGGCACTTTGCCGCGAGTTGACGATGGAAAAAGGCTGAGCTAGAGGACCTGTTAGGAAGGTTTTCTCTACGTGCCGGCGCAGTCTGAAGGAGCAAACGAGCGTCACGCTCTGCCATTTGTAACTTGACAAACTCTCACGATCAGGGGCGAGGTGGGGGGCGGGGGGGGGGGAGGGATGGGGACGTTTGGAACGCGATACGTCTGCGAAGGTAGCTGGATTTTCTTGACGGGATTGTACATGCGCCACGGTGTACCGTTCGTCTGTTCCTCATACTCGGCGCGTCCGCACTCGTTGTAGCGGCAACTCTGCGAGAAAGTGTTTCCTTTCGTTAAGTTGTTTTCCACGGTTCGCGGATAATCCGCGCGGGTCCCGCGCGTACCTGCAGCACAACGGGTGGAACAATGAGGAAATGAGGAAGGCGGAGAAGCCGACCTCTGTAATATGAAGCATTGTGGAATATTATTACCGTCGTGTGTCCGTACTTTTTCAGTTGACATCGTGACTGTAATAATTTCTGAGTAAAGGGAATGGCAACGCACGGAAACGAGGCAGACGGCCCCGTTACCGGTCATGTAAGAATGTGATTATTCAGAACGTTGCAAGAACGAATGAATCATTAAATAAAGGGAAGCCTGATCGTTAGTTCTAAGAAGCAGATCATACTTCTAACATATTTGTGACCATCCGTTTTTCTGCAAATGTTACTGAAAAAATCTGCCGCTTAAGAGCCACTGCCAGCCGAGCGTTCATTACCATTCATCGCCACTTCGAACGACCGGTTTTTCGCGAGTGGAAAAAACGGTTGCGAATACCTTGACCGGTTGAATTCCACAGGCGCGTAATCCGCGAATGCAGAACTCTGCCTGCCCGGCTATCGCTCGCGAAAAGTGGATTGCAGTTTTCTCAGGGAACGTCGATACGCTTGGAAATATTTCCGAAACGCAAACGGAAAAGCAAACGGGGCCGCGGGAATCGATGCATGCCGGTCGTTTTTCTTTTCCCCGGTAATTCTTGACTCGCCTCGAATGTGCAACGGAATAACGCATTCTTCCGCACGTGACGAGAAAATATTGCTTCGCCTGGAAAACAACCATGCGCGCACACGTGCGAAGCTTCAGCCTGCATTTGGGCGCGGGCGATACGTGTGCTCGCACGCACGCACGATTTTCTGAGGAAACACCACGGGAACGAGATTGCGAGACGAGGGTTACACGATCATCCGTCTCTCGAATATTTTCCCCCGCGGGTGGGCTCTCCGCCATTAAATCGCAATGTGCAACTGCAAGCGCACGCGAGCGCATGCCGGGGAACTGAATCTGCAGACGTACGCGGGATTTGATCGAATATAAATTAGGTCTCGCTTGTAAACGGCGATACATCGGGATATCGTGCAGGAGCGTTCCGTGCGGGGCATCCCAGCCGCGGAAGTTACGATAACGAGTTTCGAAATTGAAATCACCTTGGTTCGTTTATCTTTCAATTAAACGCGATGTTTCTAGACCGTTACATCGATTTCACTTTACCCGGGGATCGTGGATCGTGGATCGTGAAAAATGGCTTGGATGAGTAACCTGCATCGAGTAAATTGACTACCGACGACCGCCACTGTTCCTCTCGAAGCAGCTAATTAACAACGAGACGTCATTTGCATGGAACGATCGTGATCGCGAGGGTTTCGATTGAGTCACCTTCTTAAACCAGAATCACCGAGGCAGCGATTCGTCCAACGTTGCCTCCATATCGATGCCGTCCTGACTCATCGGGCATTTAAGCGAATAATAAGCGTTAACCTTTTAAACTTGAATGTTGTTCCATCTACGTGACGATTATTAGTAATATACACGCGGGGGAGCGTACGTTCGGTGGGTGCGAGAGTGTAGGACGATCGATGCCCCACCGGGATCCGCTCGTTGCTTCTAATCGGGAAACGGGGATCGATGTGCTCGCTTTGACCCATTTCCGCGCCATTGTTTCGCGATTTTTCACCCGATTCCCGCGTGGCTGGCAACGGTCGAAATAAACGCGGCGATAGGCACGTGATTATCCGGCGATATCTAGAGCACGAAAGTGGATTATGCTGAGCGGGTAGTCCGGTAACGGGCGAATAATTTCGTCTCTTTCTACTTTCATCGACGCTTCCCGCTGGCGCGTCTGGCTGCCTTACGCCGGGATTAATCTACTTTCTAATTCTTAAACCCGCGCGTCGCATTGTTTTTCTTGCGCTTAAAGGAGAACGTCGGGGCTAATGCAAATGCAACATACGTCGTAATTAGAGACCCGGAACGGATAACGTTTCAGTCCTGTATCGCTCCCGGACCTACGTAATTCGACGCACGGGGGCTGTCTTTACTCCAAGTAACACGATTCATTTCAGATCGCTTTAATTCCGTCCCGGACCATCGTTTCGCTCCCGTTGACGCGTTCCCGGTCCTCCAATTTCTGTAGGAGTGTAAGGTGGACATTTTCTTGTTAGAGAATCTTGGTTCTTCGATACCAGGTGTCGATCGAACGGAGCGATATCGTTCCAACCTACATATCAGTGTTCCACGCGACCACGTTGGAACGTTTCTTTCTCCCCAAAAGGAATCGGTCCCGAACTCACCTGGACGGACAATTCCGCCCGACGACAAATACGTTCATTTGTAGGGCGGCGCGCGCCTCCACCGACACCTCTGTCGATCTACTGAAATTACAGTATTTCGCAGCGACGGAACAATGCGGTTTCTTGTTTCGCGGGTGTCGCCCAGGAGAGGCAGAAAGAATAAGTGGCGGCATAGAACGGTTCAGAAAACCAGAATCGCGCTGCGTCCCGGACAAAAGAGCATGCAACAGGTCAGCGAGCCGCTGCAGACACCTCTGACTGCTACCGGGCTGCACTGCAGAGAGGAATAGAGTGGCGCAGGGGAGAAGGACGGAGGATGAGGAGCGGGTGGTATCGCGGCCGGGATAGAGGGAAAGAGAAAGAGAGAGGGAGAGAGGCGACATTGATGTAAGAAAGGAACGTATTGCTTTCTTCTTACGTCGTTGGTTGTTTTTATCGCGTATCGGGGAGCCGCGGAGAATGGGATTGATGCGACACTGCCACCTACCTCTCCCGATACACGTCCCTTCGTTTCGTGGATAAAAAGGTATCCGCTGATCGCTCGGCTCCGATGAAAATTGAGAGGAATTGTTCGATACCGCGCGGCCTAGATGGAATATTTCACTTTGTGTCCCCGCTTTGTACTTTCCCACTTGGGCGCAATCAATCGTGGGATTCTAGTTGGAAGCTTTTTCCAGATACTTTTTCCCACGTCCTTATTTCGCTCGGAATCGCTGATCGCTGCAAACCCCCGTTAATTCCGTTAGTTCCTACTTCTTCGGCGCGCAGGCATTAACGCGTCGTTAAAACCATTCTTTCCATCAATCTGAAGTTTTTGTCTCTCGGAGTAATAACGGACACGTGACGAACTTGCGGGCCGCGGTATTTCGTTCTGCACACGACCCTTCCGCGAATTCGCAGGGAAATCCTCTTGGGGCAGGGTTTAATTGCATTTGGCTTGGCACCAGCTTTTTTTCCTGCCATTTGTCGAGGGAAATAAATAATAGAGCGTCTATTCTAGACGAAGGTCCAAACATGCAGGGGGGAAACGAAATGTTATGTTAAATGACTAAATGTTAAACGAGAATGAAACGTAGTGGTTTAGGTCCTAGCTCGCGGTGTAGGTTCTCTTTGTTCGTCGTTACACCTGACAACGAGGATGCAACAACCGTGACGGCACCAAGGTTACGCTGCGGTTCAACGCACTTCCTGTCGACAGATCTTTCTCCACCATGGGATAAACGGGGATCACATGTATTTCAAGTGTACACTCCTCGTAACTTTGCCATCGCGGATGATTAATACATTCTATCCATCTCTAATTTAGAATGTGCTCTGTCGTCAGTTACTTTTCGCCTCTCTGGCAATCTGTATCTCATTGCCTCGTTCATTTCCACGTGCAAAGTTTCAATTTCTAAACCACAAACATTCTTATGTATTTCAAACTGACTGAATGCCACGTGTGCTTCTTTTGTAAGAGTATCGTTATTAAATTTCAATTCTTAATAACTTCGTTCCCTCCTGCATTAGAAAATCGATGGTTCAATCCACTAAAACCACGAACGAAGGTGCGAGGGCATGCTCCTAATTCCGTTCCTTCCAGCTTCGTTTGAACCGCGCAGGTAACGGTGCATCCTAAGACAGAAGCCGTTAGAGTTTCTCTGGTTTGAAGAATCTACGAGCATCTCGCGATAACGGCTCGCTCGTTCACGATGATTTTGTCGGTGGATTTCATTCTTGTAACCGTGTTACGAATCGCCGAGCGGATTCTGGCACGCTGATTAACGGAGGAGCAAGGAAACGTCGCACAGCCCACTTCAACGGCAGCTCTCTTACCTTCTTGCCTCGCGTACGTGCAAGCGATCATGGTCTGCGAATGAAGATAGCATTCAGAACGGCCCAGGGCCGTGTCGGTGCGTTTGTGCGTTCGATAATTGAACCCGCGCGAAGTCAGTAACTCGTCACCGCTGCGGTGAGCGCAGTTATGTATGACAAAGTAATTTTTCGCGCGCACCCGAGTAACAGGGTTATCGTTTTACTCCGCAACAGGCCATCGCGCACCGAGGGTGGAGGAAATTTCAGGTTTCATCGGCGGTAACGAGGAAAGTCGGGCCAATAATGATGCTCGGGCGTCGCGTCAAACACCGGTGGCCTCGTCGCCGGCTTGTGTACACGGGACATTAATATTTATAACGACGCGCGACTCTTTCGCATTCCGTGGGCGAGCGTAGCGTCCCGGCGTGCGTGACTTTCGCAGCCAAACTACGTTTCGTTCGTCAGGGACGGGCCTTTTGCATTTTTAATGAACCATCATCCGCGTGCGTCTGCTTGGCTGTTGTACCGCAGAGTGGCCGGGTGGTTCACTGCGTGTCCTTGTCACCGTTCCCTTCGCGACAGAACCGTTCATCGGTTGTGGGATTCCTGAGTGACGATTATGCAACGCCGGGAGCAATAAAAATCGCCATCGCGTGACTTTCGTTACTGGAGGAAGATGAATGGTATTTCTCGAGGCCACTTGTGGCGGCCATAGTCGAGATCATTGGAATATTGATAGACCCTAGCCGCGCGGCAGCTGTGCACATATTTATTTTTTATTCAACTGCTTAAGGAAATATTGAGCGCACTGGTTCGTGAAACTTTTAAAATACCAGCAGACGAATGGTTAATATTCGTTCAAAGCCCGTTTGGACGTACCGCTTCCTGTTTTTACAGAAGAGCGATCGCCGCGACGTTGCAAAAGCAACCTCCTCGAACGTCTGACTCATTTAAATGCCGGCGCGAGCTAACTGTTTTCCCTGGACGCAAGCGTTCCGGGTAAATTACGATTCGTTAGAGGAAAGTGGTTCCGCGCGATGGATGTATAATTAAGGCAACAGCACGTTGAGCCCGCTGCCATGCTAACACCGATACCTTTGAGCGCCAAGAGTTACGCGGCGTGCACACTGACCCCCCCCCCCCCCGAGGATCGCGTAACACCGTCCGCGGGAAAACTTTGGGTTTTTGAAAGTTTGCAAAATCGTGGATGGGCCAGGGACGTCCTCCTACCATGTAATGAGCCGGGTAAACGAGATAATGGTCTTTGTAGCGCGGCGCTGTCGCTTTGAGATCCATTTTCCACGTTCTGCTCCTTCTTTTCAGCACTTTTGCCGTGCCCCCTTTTGTCTCACGTGGGAAATTCGATGTGGAGGCGCAGGTGTTGCAGCTCGATTATAGGGCCCTCGCGTTCGCTACACGCTTGACATTCATGGTAGCCGTTCTGAAATTATGCATCACGATTGTGCACCTAAATACGCTACTACGCGCGCACTGTGGGTAGTTGTTAAGAAAAGTAGCACTGTGTGGTAGTCGCCAGCGGAAACGGTGATTCACTCCGAAGCGTCCGAGTGAAAATACGCTGCGGATCCGTGCACGCGAGCGCCGCGAAACACGTACAGAGAGTTTCACGGGAGGCCAGATTAGGGACAAAGGTAGGACGTGCGTTAACAATTGTTCTCTGAGAAGTGGTTTATTGAAACGGAAAGTGCGATAACGCGATTTCACACGTCGGACAGGTATGAATAGCGAGCGCGTGGCCAATCGCGGACTCGTGAGCAGAACGGCCAAGGCAACGGGATAACATTTATTGGCAGCGTAGGACGTTCACTAAAATCTCCGTTAAAATAACCGCCGTTCTGAGCAATAGGTAATTGTTGCAATAATGTCGCGAATTTGTCTATATCGCGTTGAAATATATTCAGCCGCGTGAATGGAGGAATAAAATTAGGTAGAAGAGTAATTATTATTTTTCTCCGTTGCGTGCTGCAATGCAAATTTAAAGCGTCGTGTTCTCCCGCATCTTACATTCGATTTTCTTAAGCGAGCCGACGTGTAATATGATTCATTAATGGAAATTGGGTCACGAAGTGCACATCTAACCGGGTCAGGCTACGTAGCCACAGTGAATGTCGCCGTGGCACGCATTACCTGGCCAACGATCGCCAGCTGATATTATCCATGCACCTGGCAGGTGCGCCACCTGTTATTCAGGTTATTCGATATGTGCCTGCAGTGCGCTTTGCCGCGAGATGGCAGAGCATTCCTACGTTTAATTTTGTTTATTTATATTGAAAATTCCATTCAGTTTGACCATCTCTCTCTCCCTCTGCAATAAATTGCTAGCACTTCAATTGGATATTTCTTACTATTTCTTTCAGTACAACAACACTAGCTTTAGTGCTGTATGTTGATTTGATATTCCCATCTAAACACTCTTTGATCCTGCTGTCTTTCATGCGATAATATAGCTTCAAAGTGGCACTTCACAGTCCCGTTTCGCTCTCTTTATACATACTGCGTTCGATTTCTTTTCTGTCTTCCCTCATCTTTTCAAGTAGATTTTCCAATAAATACGACTAGATGAGGAGCATTTGGTGGGAAAATACAGAGGAGTTTAGTCGTAACGTCTCCGATTTCTTTGCCGCTCCCTCTCGCCGTAGCTCGTCACAATGATTCAGTTACGAGATTCAATTGTGAAAAAGAAATGAATCCCCTCCGGCGCCATTAGCATCTAGATGGAACATCTTTAATTAACCGAGCAACCCAATAAGCCTTCGGGAGGGAAGAACGGACTCCGCGGCTAAGTTTCTTTTTCTCTTACGCGGCCACGAAATGCCGCTGCTCTTTTGTAACTTCGAAGCCGTTGAATGCTGGGCTCCCTGCAGCAAGAGCGTTTACCGATGTTATCCTGAATGGGAGACGAAGAGGGCAACGCGCGTGTACGCCTTCGCGGAACCCAGCGGAGAGACACAGTGAATATTAATACGCGCATGGAGCCCCTTGGTCGGCAGATTTTATCGGCTCTCGTCTCGGCTTTCCAGCTTCCGTTTCTTCCAGGCCAGCTATTACGGCCTGCTGCTCGTTTACACGTCCCTCCGAGTCCCCGTATTCCGTTTCGTGGCCGTTGGACTCGCTCGGTTGCACCCCGAAGGAAGTACACCCACTTGGCCGGATTTTCTTTCTGCCTCTCGGCCTTCTTCACCTTCTTCGCCTCCTCCCTTTTGATACGGCGACCACCAGCTAATTCTTTGTCCTCCAAAATGAGCTAGCAGCGGTTCCTCCTCTCTACAGGGCGGCCCATGTAACCCGATCACGATTTAGCAAGATTCCGGCGAATGGAATGTGCGTAAAATTTTGTTGAAGCCGCGCGTTATTTGTGCGCGGTATTAGCATGGACTATTAGGCCACTCCATTTGCGCTGAACTTTACTTCAATTAGTGATTTCGCCCGATTATCCAGGGAATCCGGAAGGACGATTATCTTGGGCCGGGGGAATATTGAATGGGTAATTTCTGCGGAGTTTTAAAGAGACGCGGAGATAGGTCGGGAAGGTGCCCATTGAAAAAGAAATCGCGGTGAAAAAAACGCGAACGACGACCTGACCAGAAAGTCCGTGGGGAATCCTTTTCGGTGGATGAAGGCATTCTCGCCTCGATTCCGAGTGCAATTAATCATTTTCCGCGGAAACGCAGACCCCCGGTAACCGAAGTTTCTCGATATCCTGAAAGCTTCACTCTGACTTCAACTTCCGAGGAAAGTTTTTGCGTCCGCGCCCTACCTCCCCTTTCGCCTTTTATACCGGCGGATAGAACCTAATCTGCGCTTGTCGAGATATCAGCGGCGGGTCACGTTTAATTCTATTTCCTATCGTCGAATCTCCGGGATTGTAATTATTGGAACATCTCGGCCCGATTATTTGTGTCGGCCCGCTGATAATAAAAGCGAATAATTGAATGGAATCGAATTGAGCTGGAGAAAAATTTTCCAATCTTTTTCTTCTACCTCTGCTCGATAGAATCCTATCTACGAAAGAGCAATTATTTCTTACTGGCGACGGGATCTTGAATCTTTCGGCTCGTTCCACGAAAGATCTGTGCACGATAATCCTCCTGTATAAAGTGTAATCCGAACCTGCGAACGTTAAGTGTGTCTTTGAATAGTCTATTTCGTTGGTTACGTTGGACGTGGCTAATTCATTGCTTTCTCCCATTTCTGTTTCAGGTATGTTGAAACGTGCGAAATGTCTGCGCCGAAACCCCCATCTCAGGGCGGAAAGGGTACGCCTACGTTCGTCCGAGACGAATGTCGTCTCCTGGGATCTTGAAGAGCGCAATCTCTCCGTGATATACGCGCGGAAAGTCTATATACATTTACGGAAGCAGGCGGGCCGTGCAGCTTGAACTCTTAAAATGGTTTCCGGCCGTTTAAAGTTTAAACACTTCGTAAGTTCTTTCTTCCCCTCTGTCTCCTCTTCATAATTCATGTGACGCTTCAGAACTCAGCTGGCGAAGCTGGCGATCGCGGTACTTTCCGTCGCGTAATCTTCCCCGTTTCTTTCTACGTTTGCTAAGACGGGATATCAAAGGTTTAGCTCTCCCCTCGACGTTCATCCGATTCGCTCTCCAACGACTTCCTTCTTTTCCATATTTCCCGTTACGATCGTTGGTGTCTCACTAAGGAAACGTCGAGACGCTTTCGAACGGTTAGAGCGACGCAGTCGGGGAGCAGTGATCGAGCTACTCGCGTGTCAAATGCGAGCCAGAGGGGGGAGCGAATCGGTTCCGAGCGTTCGCTGTATACGCGGGATTATTGGAAGCCGCAAATTCTTCGTAGCAGGAAAGAAATGTGGCGAAATGCAAGACCCCGAGCCCGCTGCTCGAATAAAAAGACTTCTTCTTCTCGTTCCTTTCGGCTCCAGCACCACGTTTGGCTTTCTTACTCGCGGCCGTTGTGCAAGACCCCGTGCGCCACGGTCTGCGGCCAAATGCGCCGGAATATTTCAAGTCATCGGACTCGATTACGATAAATTACCGATTCTTTTTTGCGCCGCGGCCAGCGCACCCCGACTCATTGAACCGCCGTTCGATCGCCATTAATCATTTCCCCTTTTTGCATCCTCGAGGAGCACTTTTGGCACAGTGCGTCTCTTTGTGCGACGAAGTACCGTTCCCGAGCGTATTAAGTCCGCGAGATGGAACGCTGGAAACTGTATCATCCAGATTACCAAACTTCCATCGCACTTGGAAACTTTCGACGCGGAGTCGGGCGAATTTTCTTTCGGATAACGAACAGAACGTAACGAATAACACTCGAAGACTTATTCCTTATTAATGAACGAACTTTGTAATAAACTTGGAACTGCGATTTAATTGTTAGTTTGCTTCGAAGCGTTACATTCTTTTGGGTAACGCGACGCAATCGCAGGTTTACGCGCGCGGACGAGCAGGTGCAGGACGCGTGTTGCACGAAATTTCTTCAACGCCCAGGTGACAACGTGCATTAATCGTAGGGACGTCAGTCGGTCCTCATAATCTAGAATCTAGGGGAAAAGGGAGCTGCCGTGACGCCGTCGGAGCTTTCTAACGAGGGAACAACTTTAAAGCTTGATATTAATTGGGGATTACGGACAGGGTACTCAATTCTCGGGCGGGTGGTGTCGTTCACGAGAACTTTCAGCCGCGGCCGGAATATTAACGAATACTCGTATTGATAGGGTTTCTTAAAACAGCGATACGGCCTGCGTGCCTGCCACCTAATCGAATTTAATTAGCCTCCCTTCCTCCGAATCCTCTTGTTTCACGCAACTTGACGCGCCGACCGATGAATTATTGGCAGACGAAATTTAAACGGCGCATTGTCGAAATCCATTAATTAATTGGTAATAACAATTGTTCAGTGATTTGTACATACGCATCCGGGTATGTGTTTCGCCCATTAGTTACTAGATATTCATCAATAATAGATGTTTATTTCGTACAACTATTTACATAATTCCATAGAGCAATTAGGGAATAAATTTCGTATTCCAAATACGACGATCATATGAAAATAGGCATTATCAATGCATGAAATTATCGTTCGAGCGGCACGTAATAGAATGTTGTTTCGAAATGTCTGAAGAATTCAGCACAACGATATTCCTTAAACCCCGCTCGCGAATCATAGCCGAGGGCAAGAAAAATTGTTCATCCTCTTCCAAGTCAAACAGCGCGGCTGCAAAACCACTTGATATCGCCGCCTGCACTCCATCAGCCGTGGAATCATGGAATCGATCGTCTCGCGCCATATCGTGGGCACAGTGAAACGATGCAGATTGACGGCGCACGGAGATTGTTTGACGAGCAGTCGATTAGATTGGACTCGGTGTGCTGTGCATTCGGTGCGTCGGAGGCATCGATGCATAGCCGAAAATGCATTCAGACGTCGTTAAGGCAGCCAGCACTTGTGCCGCATGTTTGATTCGGGCAATTCAAGCTCAGCATTCGCACCTTTCAGGTACACGCAACGATCGTAGATCGGGGGTTGCATACTTATGCCAGACGCGTGCACCGTTGCCGATGCACCTTCCACTCACGAGTTAGATTTCCTTGCAACACACGAAACGACTGTTAATCACGTTACACATTAACATTACTTCGTTTGACTTTTTTACGCACTTTCCGCCAGTTTTTTCGTTTCCTTCTTGTACGATACGGATGATAAAATTGTTGAACGGTCAACTGCTGCATTGCATACTGAGTAATGTATCTGTTTATAAGGCCATATTCATATCAAGTGCATTTACGTGCAGTGCACACCAGTTCCTCTTCGAGCGGCTATTAAATCATCAAGTGGCCTGTTTTGCCACTGGGATGAACGTTTAGTCACCACGTTGTCGATCTCTTTCATTACTTTCAAGTGTTCGTCGTCTGTTATGGCCCTGTTTCGATACGTAGAAATGGTAAATGCGGGATAGCAGGATTTTTATCGACAGCTTATGTCCAGTTCTGTCAGGCTGACGGATCGATATTAGTGTAGTTATCGAAGTTGGCGATTAGTTGCAGCGTGACGCAGAAGTTAGTTCGAAATTCCAAACTCGCACTTTGTCAATGGCTAACGATGATTTGTGTTAAGTGTTCTCGGATGACTGGAGGGACATACGGACCCTTTAACTGATTGGAAGTGCATTCACGTGGCTAAGGTCGACAGGATTAGTCTGACAGAACCTTGATGAATCGCACTGTTACGTATGCTCCGTTTGCTCCTCCCTCTTCTCTCTTTCTGTCTGCCCCTCTGTCTCCAAATAATCTCTCCTTCCATCGGGCAACCAAGGGGCCTGCGAAATGCCAGCCTTCTTCCTTTTGACCTGGCAACATTCGTACCCTAGTCACGCAATCACATAACGGATCATTTTTTATGCGACCGTCTAGCTACGGTAACGTTTTCCAGTGAACGCGCAAGGTACGCAGTGGGCACTTAAACGGAGTGAAAGAAAGTCCCATGGAAACCTGAAATTTGATAAAGCGAAGCCATTATATTCATTGTATTGCTAATTATGGAGATAATCGGCAGAATTTCGTTGCAATCATGGTAAATTCCTACCTATTCTTCCACGAATCAGATTGTAATTTCGCATTCCCTGTGCCATTAATACACCGCACAAAAGATGATTCATGTATGGTTCATAAAGTCGCGCGACGTTAAGGGGAAGCCACTTCCATTTTTCACTCCACTGCCCTGTGAAATGACGCGAAAATTTCGATCCTACCCGATAGCGATCCACGCAGATCCCACTGATACGGCTGCGCACGAAAGGATCCAATCCTGTCAACTATACCTCCGGTAAACGTCATCGTGCGTTTCGTAATAAATTACACAACTGGTTTTCTGCCTCGCATGAATAACTCTGATCGTCTCGATTGTCTTAGCAAGGAGTTTGTGGTTAACCACAAGAATAATGGCTCGTTCGATTTGTAGCGTTGTAGAAAAATGGTCCTTTTCTTCACGTAACGTCGGTCCAAAGTACAGTTCAAGGAAATCGACAAGATCATTGCTGTGCAAATCTGTCGTCTGGTTATTCTTATTGTGTGATAGATTCGCTGTGTAATTCCTCGTGTACCTTTCTCCGTGATAAAATGGCAATTCACCCGGCGAGATAGAGCCACTTGCTTCTAAGGTCGTGCAGTCACCGTGCTTAAATCGTTGCCAGTTTTCCAGCGGCAGTGGGATAAAAAGTTACGAATGAGCGTATTTAAATTATGGGAAACTGCGGTTAGTGGGTGCTTGAAGCACTAGGTAACACGGTAGGGCCATCGATCATCGTGTCCAGCCCGTCCGTTCTTTATTCCCTAGACAAATGAGATTCATTATGACTCCCCGTATGCGTCACTGGGGTACAGAAATAAAAAAAAAAGGAAAAAAAAAAAAAAGTACGAGCGGTGGCATTTTATTTATTAATGCCGAGAGCTGAGCGCCGCGGACAGATAATATGCAATTTTTATCAGGCCCCCATTTTCGAGGCTCCTGTCCGCCAGTCACTTCGCCATTAGAGCTCTCCATGTCGATTACCGGCATTTCCCTGTGGAAAATGCCCGCCTCGTAATTTCGCATTCCCCTGCACGCGTTCCATTTGCTAGTCTCTTGGAGGAATAAACGTTCGATTTGTCCCGCGTCCCGGTTATTAAATTCGAACCGCCCGAAACTCTATTAATTAAGGGCAGAAAACCGGGGACGGGCATATTAAAGCCGTAACCTCCGGCCAATTAGAAACTTTCGTTTTAAAAACTTAGCCCCGACGCACGACGAAATAATCGGATTTTGTTCATTACCGCGTTCTTTGGGGCAATCGCGTCTCTCGTTATTCCTCCAAGTTTTTAATTATACCGTGGAAGTCGGAGGACATCGTTAACGACGCTTGCTCCGGCACTGCACTGTCCCCTGGCTTCGATCATCGAAACGTCACGGAAGAAGAGCACTCTTTTCTGTCGAACTTTGGTCGGGTTTTTAGCTCTGTCTTCCCTGCGCTTCCGAGGTAACCCCTGAAGAAGGATGAGCGGCGTATGGCGAACGTCAAGCATGATTGCTTCCGTGGTGTTTTCATCAGGAAAATTCCCGCAAGACCTCCAATGTTTCAACGGCGTCGCCTCTGCTCGTCGAGGAGCGTTCCCGTTTACGGGGTTCCACGGGAGCACCTGCCGAAATTGTCATCGAAAATCTGCTGCTTGAACCTGGCCTGGATGGGGAAGAGGGAGCGCGGCCTGGCGTGGCGTCGAAAGGAATAAGAATTCCAGCGCAGCTGGGGGAAAGAAATTGAAATGCGGCACGAACGTGAACGGCTTGACAGCCACGATCAGGGGAAACTCTCCGAGATCTAGAAATGGCTGAAATATCGACACATCCGATACAGCCTGCACTTATATCAGCCTGCTGCGCGGACTTGCCGTTTTCTTTACGAGCGCGCCCCTGTTGCTGAATTCTTTATGGCCCAGCCATTTACATGTCCCGCGGTGCTCGCGGATACACTACGTTTGATTGGCAACGAACATCTCTCTTAGCGTATGCGAGCTCAATCCGAATTATTCCTTAGAAATTTGCATACCCTCTCTGCTCGCTTAGGGGAGCCGAATCTCTGGGGCACAAGATTCTTTGAGCATGTACGCTGAAGTGCATTCACGCTCATCAGGGAGACCCGAAACCTTCTTATTAAAATTTCTTTTTAATTCCACAAGTTAACACTCATGACAGTCGGTTGCATATTGCAAGGCGGTTCACCCTTAACGGGGATCTTCTGGACTCTAGACTGTAGACTCTAGACTCTAGACTCTAGCTAGTCTCTAGGCAATTAATACTTTTATCGCTAGACGGGACTACGGGGCTCTGAATATTTCACGATCGCGTCGGATGTAATATTAACATCGATCCGACCTGCTCGTAAAATAATCAGGCGGTCGAGGCATGTCTACTTGAAATGACGGACGGATGGTTGGTATTTTTCCGCGGGACTAGAAGTAACGGATTTTCGCTTTCCCTCTGCATGGTAGCCACCTGAGAACCGTGGCGCATCTTTTATATTCCGCCAGGAGGGAAACTTCCTGCTGGGAAACGGAGGCGGCGCACGACTATTTTCCGCGAAAATTGTACTCCCCTAACCTTGTACATGCATATTTTATTCAGAATGGGCGTAAGCCGCAGGCCGGGGGAGACATTTCTTCGGTGGCACCGTCCGGAAACCGGCTAAGGTGGACGAACTTGCGTGAACTTTGTCCGACTTAGCCGACGAGGAGGTCGACTTCAGACCCTCCCCTCGAGAGGCCGTATCTTTCTTGCGATCCCGAGCATCTTCGAATCCTCGCCCACGGTATTTTCAACTTCCCCGATCCAATGCATACTCGACCCGAGGTGTCGCGTGTTTCGTACGTATTAGAAAACCTTGAGCCGCTGAGCATATATTTCCGCCCGAGTTTACCAGCTGCTGGTGCACTTTTTCCTCGCCGAACACTTTGCAGATTTCTGCCGCGGTATCCGCTCCGTTCCCCCGTGCATTATCTGTCGCGGCAGTCGACCGGGAATGCTCGCGAATCAGCTTGGATTAGATACAGTGCGGGATAAGCTGCGGATGGGCTCCACGGTATGTTTGGTGGAACATTATCGATCCGTGCTCTTTGGCACCGTGGAATTGGAATTGCAAGAAACTGCAGCGAGGATCGGCCGAGGGTTCTGTTGAACGGTTCTGGTGTAACAGTTTCCTCGAGGATCGCGCGCCGTTTCCACCTGTTCTGGGTCTCGTTCATTTCCCGCCTGACTTACGGTACTCCGTCTTCTGACCCTCGGTGCATGCGACCCGCCGTGCAGCGTCGCGTGTTTGATTCATTCCGCGACACGAGACTCCGCGTGTAATAAGGCCCCACGAAGGAACGTTTTACGGTCTCGTGGATTCCGTTCGTCTCGGTTCGATTCAGAAATTCCCAGAAAATCATTAAAATTCACTCTCCCGTCGGCCACGGTTTCTTTTTCCACGTCCCGTTAACTGCCGTGCGCTCTCGGCTCGGAAACGTGAACACGAGCGGTGCCTGTAAACGGTGCTTCGCCGCGATAAACGCGGTTTTACGGACTAGTTCGAATTCCACGCCGAAGGGAGACTGACGGGGCGAGATTAGCGTCGAGTTAGCCGAGGACGAAAATCGCGCCCGGCGCAACCCAGGCGCGATATTTAACTTCCAAAGTCGTGTGCAATTGGCAAACACGCCGTGGCCGGCGTGCATGTCCCGTTATAGTTTCGCCGTTGCTGGTCAAGGAGTTACTTTGGCTTGTGCGGCCGTCATGCATGACCAGCATAACGCCGTAGACGAGCTGCAGGAGTACGCGAGTGGAATGGGGTCAAGTTTCTTTCGAATCGGCCGAACACCGTGTACATAATCTATTCGTTTCGATCCACCACGGTGACGATCAATATTTAGATTTCATATTTGTCATGGTACATTCACTTTGCATTCACAAATTGAGTACTTACAAAATAGAAATTAATTCAATTCCTGCGCCATAGGTATGTAAGAAGGTATAACGGGACACAGACATAATTGCGATCGTATCGAGAGAGACCCAGACGCGGACTGCTTCGAGTTGCCAGAATGGAAGGTGAATGGGAAATTCGCGAGTGGAAAGAGACACCGTCCTCGAGGAATCGCTGACGCTGGAGGAGCGATGATCGGCCCGTGTCACGTCTCGCGTAACAACGGTTCCGCCCGGGGCACCACCTCGGAACTATGTCGAATATTTCTTTTCTTCCCTGTGAGAACAAAAGCTCCGGGTCGCGGGTGTTCGAAAGATCCGCTCGGGGGCTTGTCGCGTTACACGCGAGAACCAGATAAGGTTCGGTTGCGTAGCTCGTCTTTTGTGGATCGGGTGGGGTTCGTATCGGGAGGTTGCATCGGCTTGTACGCCCGAGAAGAATGCAGCGGGTAGACGATAGAAGGTGCTCGAGACACGCGTATTCTTCCTGCCCTCGGCTCTATCCTCGGCCCTATCCCCCCCCCCCCGCCGAAGGACCGGGGGAGCGAAATTTTCTCCCGAATAAAAAGGATTTGTCTTCCTTAGTTAATAATGAGTTTCATTCAGAACGGCGGACGAACTGCAACGTGCCAGTCGCGGTGCAAGCGGTGCATTTTTCAGCTTCGCCTCCGCGAGACAATAGTCCACGCAAGAAGGGATAATTGCGCGGGCAGGGTTTTTTTCTTCAGCCAGACAGAGAGAAGAAGAGACACCCCCCGGTTAAATTAATCATCTGCTGCGCAAGCAAGGATTCCTGGGTCGCCGGCTCGCGCGTTAACCTTTTAGCTCGCGACTTTTTAGCCGCGGAGAAAATTAATATTTTGAGTCGGTGGCTGGAAACAATGCGGGACGCGGCCCTTTTATTTCGAATAATTGTCCCGAGGACTAATCCCGGCGAGTAAAGCGAGTTGTCGCGAGTGAAAAATATACCCGCGACCTGGCTCCGGTAGCCAGTTATTAATTACGCGCATTTCTTGCACAATTACTGTTAATTAAAGGGGCCAGCCACGCCAGTCTTATATTCGGCATGTCAGCGGGACAAAAAGCTTTTTCGTACATAAAACGTACTCGTTAAGGGGCGACGCGAGTCGACGTGACACGGCTTTTTCGACCAGTGGCACAGCGACGAACTATGATTAACGGTTCATTAAGGCGCCTCGAAGTCTCTCGGCTCGAGTTGCTAATTAACTCGCCAAGATGTCATCGTTCTTGCGCCTTCTGGCCAAGGAAAAAGGCGCGACCTCCCTCCTGTAACGGTACTAGGAACCGAGTAAATGCGCGCGCGGATTCGCAGAAACACATTTCCTAAACTTTACGACTCAATTTTCGCTGGAATTTATTGTCGTCCCGCGGTGCCCCCCGAAGAAACAGTAACGAGACCGCGTTTTATGGATGCTGAAATTGACCCTAGAGAAGAGTTAAATTCCCGTGAAACAAGCATACGGATACATATTGCCTCATACCGTCGTGATTGTTGCCCGCTCGCGCGTCTTAAATTCCCACCAAATTTCTGATACACCTTGCCGCGGTTCCCTTTAATCACGGTGGCTTGTCGTTTATGTGCAATTCACGATTCGCTGTGGGAGAAAGTCTGTGTACATTTTGCAAGTTTGAGGATAAAAATGATTAATATTATAGCGAAAAAAATTCTCTCTTCAAAGCTTACAAGTGCCAGCGTATTAAATCGACGGACCGTTAATCACAGCTTCGCTGACGGCGATAACGAAGTGCAGCTCACTGAAATGGAGCATTGGGGAACACGTGTTCACTCCAATTAAGTAGGAATTTGCATTGAAATGTTAACGAATGCCGTATAAATGTTAAGCGACCGCGGTCATAGCCCCTTCGGGGGAACGTTAACTACGGTTCTCTGCTCGAACCCAGTAAACAGAGGGGATAGGATGCTGATTGCGCGGTGGATTCCTCTGATTACCCCAAGAAACGTCTGCAGTCAAGGTTCGTCAACTTCTGCAAACGAAGAAAAAGTGTCCCCGACAAAGGAATAAATGGCCTGAGACGTTGTTCACGATTCTCCCGAGGAGAAGGTCCACTGCCTCGCTTGTCTGACAATCTTCTCGAATCCTGTTACCAACTTCAAGGCTGTTAATCCTTTGCATTCAGTCGTCCGCGGACCCGTTCATTTGAATAACCTAACGCAGGATAAATAAAATCTGGAACCCTCTCTTCCACGTGATCTTCTCGACTCCATTAATCAGATACATCTTCTTTGTGCCAGCTTCTTGTAGCCCCTAATTATACATCATCAGCGACGTGACTCTCAAAGGCAGCTGGTATTGTTGCAAAATCCTCGACGTACGCTGGCGAGTAACCCGTAAATGTTTTCCGTGTCGCGACATTGCTGATTCGAGCGTGAAGCCTGCCGCGAGCTTGGTCTAGTGACTGGCTAAGAAGTCCCAGGAGTGGAGGAATTAAGAGTTACGGCCGGAGCACGGCTGCGAGCAGCGTGACACTCGGAAAGTCTTAGGAAACTTTTAATTAAAAGTAACGTGTGTGGAATTTCGTTCTATTCAATGAAAGTAGCACAAGTGCAGGCCCACGTCCCCGCTAGCAGGCGTAACATTAAAGTAGCGAGCAGCGCTCCTCGATCGAAGCTTCGTCGAAGTGACATTTTCAATCGCAAAACTAGGTACAACTTTTCGACAGGAAAGCAGTAGAGCCTTTTTTCCCACATTTGTTATCTTTAAGTGGCACGGGGTTTTGGTTTGAACGATATATCAACATTGCGCTTTCGCAGCGGAGGCTTAGCGATCGTAAACCCCGGAATTATTGTCCGTAGAAGCAGAACGCTGCTGGGACGGTCGTAAGCCGGCCCCGGAAGAAGGGTCGTGGGAGGGGCGCGTAATGACCTTAACAATCGACATGATTCGAGCTCTCTTCCTTGATGACGGTCATCGCCGACCGGCTGATAAGCTTCCTCGGCGTGTTCGGAACGCACAAGCCGCTTACTTCGTCCCTTCTCCAGGAACGAAATCGAGTGGCTCGGTAGGACGAGAATGTAGAACGGACTCTGAAAGCCGCAGAAATTGCGTGACGGCTCAACGAGCATGGAGGTTTATCTGCTGGCCGTCGATCGGCCGCGAGAAACTCGTTTGATTTATCACGATCGATCCGGCAGAGGAATTTATAATTAAACAGGTCGCAACCGCGAAGGAAGCTACGCAAACGTGGTGAGCGATCATCTCGTAAAACTCGGGTGGGGGGGGGGGGGGGTTGATTACAAGGAAAGAGGCGAGCGAGCACGGGAAGGGAGAAATTTGAGAAAATAGCCTCTAGCTTATCAGGGTAATAGTCTCCACTTCGCTCGCGGAGTATATACGATATATCGAGAAAGTTGGAGATGGGGAAATGAGAGAAGATAAGTGAGAGCGGGCCGCGTATAAACACCCGCGTATATATCTGTAATGAATAACTCATGAAAAGGCACGTTCAAATAATAAATTACAGAGCGAGCTGGCAACTCTGCAGTAGGCGAAAAGGAAAGCACTAGTTGTGTCCCGACTCCGCCGGTTATATAGCCGAGTCTCGTGGAAGATACACTTAATGAAGGTATTTCCATACTCGTCACGGAAAAGGCAGATATTATCCGAGGTTAGTAATTGCCGGTGAAAGTAGATGATGAAGAACGAACTCCCGATATAGAAGATGCTGAGTCTGTGCAATTTAATACATATACTTTCATCGCTTACTAAACTTAAGCGCAAGTAAATAAACGTCTTTCCCCAACGCTGCGCGTGATATTTAACGCAAAACTCTAAAAATGTGAGTTGCAGAGGCGCGTATAATAATCCTATACACATTTGGTGTACATACGGTTAAATTCGGATAATCCTCTACACTCCCCTCGATTAAAGTAACCTTTCAAAAATAACGGCTAAAAGTCGTTATAACGGGTATGAAAAATCCGTGCGACGTAGATTCCCGTGGAAGGGCAGAGACGCGAGCGCCGAGCCACGGGTCGTCAAGGTCTCCTTAGAACGGTGATGTGCAGTTACTCGTAAGTGGCCAGGCTGTAGAACAGGAGGTTACGGTGAACCCCGATGACGTCGCTGGCTGGAAGAACGTAGAACGTGGAATCGTAGAATGTGGAGTAGCTAGCGTGCGCGGGGGCCCACCACTGGGCACGGTGGATGAAGAGACATCGGACGAGGAAGCGCAGAAGAAACGGCCGCCGCGGAAACTGGATGGGAAGCGTCCGGGCAAGACAGATAAATGCATTTATGAGAGAAGACACGGGAAAAGGAGAGGAAGAGCCGGCCGAGAGAAAAAGGAGGGGGGAGATTTGCTGGGCGCGGGGAGACAGGAAGGAAAACGACGTACATTAACAACATGATGGACGGCGGACGCGGTCTGTCTACGATACCCAACCGACGCCGTAATGCACAGGAGTGCAGGGAGATTGCCGTGGGTTGAAGGGCGAGGGGAGGGCGCATCTAACTATTCGACGCCCACGCGGTGAGTGCAGAATCGCGAGAGACTGCTCTCAGGGACGACACGGCCTGTAAGCCCGGGGAAGAAGGCAGAGAAGCCGACCGAAGTCGACGGTGACACGGACCGGGAGAGTGCTTGCGTTTCGTCCACTTATTTTCCTTGTACATTACGGCAATTCCTGTGTTTCCTTCATCTTAATTACTGGCTCTCGTCGAATTCATTAGAACAGATTTCATTTGCCTTGCAAGGGTAAGGTGATAGTGCTTTATTCAGGGGTCAGTCCACTGTGACGGTTTGAATAATGAAGCTGTTTTTAAAGATTCTTTTCTTCGTAGATACAACATATAATGCAATAAATCTTTTTGATATTTATTAAGCTACTCTTATATTACACAAAAAAAAATTGAAAGAATTTTTTTAATTTGGTTTAAAACTTTAAATGCGATTATCTCAAAACATTTTATCAACTGGTACAGGTGACAGCAAAAAACTATTTGACTAATTAGTCTGAAATTTTTACACGTTATTCAGCACATCAGTGGCTATGGCCGGAACCACGGAAACCTTTTTTCGATTAAACATTTCATACTTTTTACAAGGCAAAATGATTGAAAAATTCGCCGTATTTCGACACTTAAACTTCAAACCTCCGCCATTTTGTTAATTCTTTATCAGTAAAAATAATCCTGGTTCCGGCGATAACCACACTCATAATGATTACAACATACTTTGATTTTTTTGTTTCAAATGCGTCTTTCTCCCGGAATCGCCTGCACTCAAGGCGCTCACATCAGAGCGATATATATTTTAAAAAAACTGTTCAAAATTTAAAATAGATTTTTTTTATACTGTCAATAAGTGTATTAATAAGTAGAAAAAACATTATTTACGTTGAACATTCTGTTTACTAAAAAATAAATCCTAGAAAATGACAATTTTTCACGACTTCACAGTGAACTGACCCCTTAAGAGCTAGGAATTTTTTGCAGCATAACTGAACTCACTGGGAAGTAAAAATACTGTTATCGAACAATTATTCTCCTCGCATGCCTTGCGTCTAAATTGTAAGCTGGCTACTTTAATTGAATCGTGCAGGAGCGACTCCGAATCGGGAAGTTTAATGAGATATTACGAGAGTAATCTCGGGTCTACGGGAACAAAGGGAAAAATGGCACCGCAGGGGAAAGTGGTTTAAATATATCGGGAACAGTGGAATTTCTTAACTATTGCTCGCGGTTCATTCTCTTCTCCGTCTCTCTCTTTCTTTTAATTTCTTCGTAACTGGAGATAAACGTTACTTGGATAATTAACTTGGGTCGAATTTTGTCCCTCCTGTCTCGCGGCACTTTTATAAATATACCGCGATTTTCTTTAGAGAGAAACGATCGCTGGCAGTAGAAAACGAAGGGTATCGAATAGCTTCGTTTCTTAATGAAATCATAATTCGAGGGGAATTCGTAGGGAATGGGTGAATTAAACCGCAGCCAATGCGAATTCTTTACTTCCGTTTTCCTTGACTGTTAATTGAATCCACCGCGGTGTCCCATTCTCTGATCTAAAAATCACAGACTTTACTGCGACGTCGATGAATATTTCAGCAGCAACGAAAGAATCAGAATTTTATCATTCCATCCACGGATTGATTTCTCCGTATTTTTGAAAATGAAAGCATTCGGACTCTTTGTCAGGTATTCGTGTTTCACAGAATTCTGTGGAAAACATGAATATATGGTCTCGATAAGTGAGCGTAATTGGGTAAACTTTATCACGAACCCGTAACAGGTTGTCCGTTATTGTACACTCGGAGCGGAGAAAGCATCGGGCCACTCGATATTATTGCAGACTCATCGCGTATAATAGACGATACTGAAACGAGATCTGCCGTCAGCTACGAACGCATGATTGCAAATGGTATCGATGGAGGGTACATATAACTCCCGATATTGCTGCTGATCGCGAATCACACGGTAGGCAGTAATACGTGGCTCGCGTATTAACGTGCTCGATTCGCGTCGCGTCGAGGCGAGGGGCATTTTTGTTTCGCGTTCGACGTTCTCGAAAAACTGACGCACAGTTTTTAGAGTGGCACGGGCTGGACGGGAATTTCGATACGCTCGGAGCCTCCGTTCCAATGGGAAACTGTCATTGCGTACCGTTTGTTATTTTCATCGCTGGCGGAATGTTCATTCTTCTGAATCCGGTTGCGTATTATCGATTTATTCGGGTGTTAGCCATCCTAGCTGTATAAATCAGGCGAACGTCAGCAATCTGTCAGCCATTCGAAATCGATTGTCGGTGTAATCGGAATATCAATCGAATATCATTTATCGAAGGGTCACCGTGAAATCGGCGGCTTCCTCCTCGCTCTGTTTGATCGCGCCGCGCTCCAGGCGACGTCTGTTATCGATTATGCGGGCAAACTTATTAGACAGCGATTAGCTGTTATTCGCATGCAACGCACTGACCCTATTTCTCCCCGGCTGGTACATAGGGTTAACCGCAAACCCGCAGACCTCGTCATAGTCATCGTCGTAACTGTCTACGGCCAGCTTGTCTTCGCCCCGCTATCCAGCCGAGCCACGTGATCTATAAACGCGCAGGTATATGCATACGTCGATATGTATTGGGAGCATCGGTAACGTCTTCGGGTATCACGCACCCCCTTTCTTGCGTTTCATTTCCTGCCGCAACCACTGCTACGAGCGTTTTCATTATCGGAAAGAGGCCTGCATTAAATTAAGACCCGCGAGTCGTAAGATTAGCGGTTGGAAGAAAGTGAAGTGGCTTTATGGTTTACCGAACCGGAACCCTTTGGCTAACAACGACGTTAACCGGTTCAACTACTCGAGCCGTTTGTCGATTCTTTCTCTCCAATCCTGTTATCAAAGTGATTACCGCCTGTACTATAGCCGGGACGCAAGTAACCGCCTAACTGCGAATCGTATAAGGCACGACGTCTGCTCTTACATCACATTAGCTTGGTAATTGCATAATTTCTACACTTTTCGAATCATGTCAAATTAAAGTTCCATGTGCATGACAGATATTCTTAGAATGAACGCGAGGCATTGCTTATGCCTACGCATATTTGGCGTGCAGAGGGTCAACCCTTCGTTGACACATCTCGTTTTTCGATCAACTTTGACATGCTGGGTGGCTCACACACAGAGCAATTTTTGAACGACTGCCATTCTCATCTGGACACTCCAATCCTTATGAAAAAAATCATGGGTCAATTTCAAGGTCTCTAAAAAGTATTCCAATAGTTTTTTGATTGAAATTCTATCACAGTTTTTGTAAAAAAAAATCTATACTACCGTATGTCGAGAACGAACGAAGAAAATCTTCAAAAAAATTTAACTCTTACAAATTTCAATATTAGCAGTTAAAAATTTGCAAAGTTGTTGTTCAGATATAAAATTCTCAGAGAAGAAATAGTTGGTAAGACGGCTTTGGAAAAAAGGTATTCATTTTGCATGTAGAAGGTACAGAGCGTGAAAATCAGTTTATGTTTGACTCGCACCCAGAGTGTCAACGAAGGGTTAAAATGGAACAGGTAACTGTTCATTTTGTATATCAGTTTGCAAAGTAATTGAAGAGCCATCAGGAGGAAGTTTAGTCGCAAGCGCGGTCGCTAATTGTTTTACAGACCGAGGCAGTCAGAATGGGGGAATAGTGTCGCATCTGCACTTCGTGTATACACGAAGAGGGCGCACTATTCGAGCGGCAAGGTGGAATGTGCGTAACGTAGCGTGAACCCTCTAGTGGCTTGGGTGGAGACGGGTTTCACGCAACCACCTGCGCTCGCAGGTCAGCGTTTCCGGTTAACTCACCACTCGTCGTTCTATTCGCCATTTTACCGTTTCTCTAGTCGAATTCGCGGAGCAGCCAGCGCTGCTTCGAATTCTCCACGACCATTGAAGTAATTGGCAATAGGCGACGTCGTCGCGCACACATCAGGTCAAAATGAAATTCGTATGACAGAATCACCAATCGCGTCACGAAGCCCAGTTCGAAGCGTTCGTGATTAGCCTTTTGTTAATTTTCGCCTCGGTCTCGAGATCCTTAATTATCGCGCTTGTCGGATCGACACGCGCTAGGACATGTAATAGGAAAGTTAGAGGGAGCGCGTGAGAATTATTTGTTAACACGACGCCTGGAAGGTGTGCCATTCACTTCGCTTATTACGATTCCCAAGAGTCCGCGGCGAATAATCATATATCTAGATGAATCCGATGCCTCGCGATGAAATTACAACCAGCTGGTTTTTTCTTCCTCCTACGTGAGCGGCGTGAGTCATTCTCCCAGATTATCAGTCTCCCTCGTCCGCTCGGCGCCCCGAAAATATTCGGCCTTCCGCGGCACAATCCGGCACTGCAGGAAATTGCGGAATGCTCGTTAATCAGGCGGCACTTCCACGTCATTATTAAATCATCACACTAGCAGGCATCTAAAATTCTTAAACTATATACTATTTCTCGCATGGCCCGGGCTATTTACCATTATTACGAATCTGATTTGTATCCTTAGCAGTGGCGCACTCAGGATTTAATCTTTGGGGAAGCCGTATAAAGAAAAAAGGTTAAAAAATAAAATTCAGTTTATTTTCTTTTTACAAAGCTTTTGAATTTTGTACTTCAGCCGTGATTACATCAATCTCTTTTTTCCTTTTTCTTTGGGGGTGCCAGGGCGCCTTGGCTCTCCCTCTGGGTGCGCCACAGATTCTTAGGCGGTACATTTTTCAATTTCCGCTGCCTTATTCCGCACAGGGCGCTCCTAGTTCTTGGAATCGCTCCTCCGTCTTTCAGGAAGTGTATTTAACAAGCAACATGTAAATCGTACGGTCCATGACACCGATTCAGTGACAAGGATCCGTGGAAATCTTGATCCCGCTCCTCAGGATGTTCGCTGGGCAAGCAAGCATGGAGAAGCGGGGTTGGAAGTTGAACACGGTGGATCAGCGGAGGCAATGCTCTCTTTAGTAGGTACCCGAAGGGGGTTTGCCTGCCACGGGTCTCCGGTGTGCGAAAGCTGAGCAAAGGATGAGCGGGCAAGAGAGCAGGGTAGAGGAGAGAGAGGGAGGAAGAGAGAGAGAGAGGGAGAGAGGGGCAGGGAGTATGGTGGAAGCAGGCAGCAGGAGCGGTTGGCGGTTGATTTGCTTGGTTTGGCCCAGACAATGCTGAGATGATGGCTTTGTCTCGAGGTAACACCGTTCAAAGGCTTTCTGCTCCTTCTCCGTGTTCCTTGCGGACATGTACCTATACCTTCACGTATAAATATATATATGTAGCTTCCGTAAAACCATGCTCAAACGGCAACGCGTACGTAACCGCCGCCCTTTAACCCGTTGAAGCCCCAGCACCGCCAATACGGGGCCGAAATCCGCTGCAAGTGCCTCCCTTGTCCAGGGGCTTTGACTTGGCGCGATCCGTTATATCGATTCTGGGATGTAGGTACTGCCAATCGACTAGCCAGACCCCCTATCTGTAATATCTGTATCATCGTCTAGCGTCGTCTGGACACGCACGCCGGCGGAACAACGACGAACGATCCATGAAATTTAGAATCGGTGCGCCAAGTGCCGGTTGTAAAAGTGGAATAGGCAAATAACGAAAGGGAGGATTCGCGGCATGCACCGCGGTAGATCGTGCCGATGCGTGGGATATAGACTTCGGTAGTGTATCTTGACGGAAGGGTAATAAACGTTTAGGTAGCGAATTAAAATGTCGCGGCCATCGAGCTGTCCCTGATGACTGGCGTTTATTGTGAAATCGAACGGAAAGCTCGTAAGCCGGCGAGTTATCCTCTTGCCTGGATGTGCGGGCGACTCGTTTCGCGCTGCATCTCGTTGCATTCGATGCTCCCATGATGGCGCGGTGGAATTACGCGCTTGCGACTGGGATACTTTTTCTGCGTCTCTGGATTTTTCACTACAGCCGAGCGAGGCGCGGAAAAGTATTCGACGCGTGACGCAGGAAAATTCACGGTTCGTTGGCTCTTATTGTACGCTTTGATAGCCGGCATGTCGAGCGTTAGTCTGATATTCGCTCCCTCCCGTTGAATTCCTCCCGCCAGTGTCCCTTTGTCGTTTCTTCGTTCGATCGGTTAACTGTAAAATCGAATCGGCGAAAGGAGCATTCCTTACGGATACCTCTGCTTCCCTTCGCGGAACGGTCACTCCCCGCGCTAATCGAACCCGCCTTCCACGGCGAAACGTAAATTAAGGGGCCATTCTATCGTGGACGTTGCCCCTTTGCCCGGGATCCTAGTCACAGCCTTCGGATCACAATGAATTCGTCTCTGCGTAATCCGTCCCGTTCGTTCTTTTTCCGGCAGGACAATGGCGTCGCTCCTCTGTACAGTATAAATGAGATTTAACGTTCTACGGAGCAAAATTGCAGAAGTTTCGAGCGGAGAGACATAGCGCACCCCCTTCACCAATTTGCAGCGGCGCTGCGGAATATTCTTTCCGCGGTATTCAATGGCAGTGCGGAATAAAATACTTAATGTTCCTGTGAGAACGGCCTCCACTTGAACAGGGAACTGTAACAGAAACAAAGGTAGCATCTTGCGAAGTGAAATTGGAAAAGTTCTGGCCAGACGGGGCTTTCTCATCGTGGGCTGGCAAAAGAATAATCAAATTTACTCACATTGTATTCCCTGCGAGTCGTATATTAATGTAACGTCGTACGAGCGACTCAGCTGATGAGAGACAATTAGCGGAACCCTATTCCATCTCTGAATAAATTAGAAAAATGAAAATGATAGGTAGGTGCACGGGGTTTCGCTCGCAGGCAGAAGGCAAGGCGGCCGCGAAGATTTGCTGCACACATGCAAAAGCCTTTCCTCGCGGGGTATCGCGTTACCCGTGTGCAATCTGTAGCCTTGGTCCACATTTACAACCTCTTTCCTACTCCTTCCACCCATCCATCGCAGTGTTGCGTGGGTGCACCAGTGCAGCTCGCAGTATGCATCGACGACCACGGACGCTGTGCACGCTGCGCCATGCATAACGCATGCTGCTACGCGCGCACATACTCGCAGCGGCTGCATCTCAGCTCAACATTAGCTTATGATTACCTTAATCGACATTACCTTTAACAGCCAGTTATCTTATCCAGTTCTAGTCATTGTGTTATCTTATAAAAACTTGTTCCCCTCGATACCTTATCTGTGCTCTGTTCAAGCAGCGTATAACCTGTTGGATGTATATCGATTGGAAGTATTTTAGGGAATATTATGTGTCTTTCACTGCTACTGCATTTTTATCCTATTTGCTTCCCGCGCAGGTACGAGTCCTTTGTGGACTAAAATCATAAAATTTAAAGCCAAAGAATTGTAACTAAAAATGTGAATCACAAAGATTAATAAACGATCGGTACGATACGTTAATCATATTTCGAACAAAGTGTCGCTATTTCATTAAATTTGACAGAGAGGAGAGACGTAATCGGTATTATATTTTCCATTGTCCCAGAATGCGATACCAATTATTCATTCTACTGCACCCATTTTATTTCCACATTCGAGTCAATCGTTAACGTTGAACCGGAATTCATAACGAAATGTACCTGTTGATCGTCGAGGCGTCACTGAAACAGTGTTGTGCAATTGGCACCTCGGCTAAAGGCAGGCGTGTGTACACTCCCCAACGTTCGTAATTTCGTTAAAAACTATAATCGACTGCCTCACAAAGGACAAGTGTCTCGGTTGGCAAAAAATCTCGACCACCTGTCCCGTGCACTAACGAGCTGATAATTATCAAGTCGTTCGCGGCGCGCAGCCTTTCGCTTCTGACCTTTCAAAACATGTTACCTACCAAGGAATAAACAAAAGTACAGTCAGCCTCCATTTCAGGTTAATGTCTCTACGGATGTTTGCGTCCTCGTCCAGACTGCTTCAGTAACAATTCACGCGTGTTGTTTGTAACGTCGGGAGATCTCTTCCTTCCACACATACGATTACTTATGCCAATTTCCGTGATGCAATTTCATTGGATGGGCTCCTATTGCCATTTGATAACACGTTACCATTCACAGAATCGGGACACTAGATTCATCTGGGTATTATTCTTACGACGTCACTGCACTCTCTCCATCCGCGACCCGTTCGAGCGGTACTGAACCAATAATTAATTCAGGTTGCCCGATTATATTGCTCCGTATCGCGTCGTCGAACGGCGCGCCCTCGCCGGGCGTAATTTTCAGTCGCTCGGAGAGTGACTCCCCTTAGATTAATACCGCTCGCGCGTCAACGAGCCAAGATTTCTAATTAATCGGTTAATACGGCGCCTCCGGAAATGACCGAAGTTGCCCCCAAGGGGCTGGGGCCTAACTACCCCCGGCCAGTCCGTTAGATCGCGCCCCCAGACTCGAGACTGTTGGCAGACGTGTCACTCCCCTTATATTACATCGTTTCACGGTCGATCGTGCACTCTGAATTCACAGCGCCCTAATTTCGGTGTCGCCGATATTTCCCGCCGCTTTTGTCGTCGCGGGAGATGCATCGGCGACATATGTCTCGCCCCTCCTCTCTGCCCCCCCCCCGATTCCCCTGCAATTCATGTAAGTACACATTGCGAACTCGTCGCGCATCTGCCGCGCCTCCGCGCCACGTATTTCGCTAATGTTGACAGAGGAGGCGTGAAATTGAACGGAAATCATTCGACTATCGGCGTGACGAAATCCCCAATATTCCACTCGAGGGTGCATTTCGTTTTTGTCCGACGATGGAACGGGCGTCGTTATCCGCATTAAATACTTGTTTCCCTGTTTGCACGGACAAGTGGAGGTCGCCTAGATCCATCGGCATTGTGTTCTCGTGTCAAAAGGTTTTCTCTAGACCAGGCCCCTCTTTCTCCCTTTTTATCCGCGTTCAGCGGGACGATAAATCTGTAGTGTTTGATCTTTTCGACAATCCCTCCTCTTTTCTTTTTGTTGCCCACTTTCGAATTTTCCAGATCAGCATGCTTTATAATACAGGATCGTAGTTCGTTTGTGATCGCGGCTTCACGTTGAGATGCTGGTTTGCATAAATCGCGCTGTCTACGACGTTCGTTCTTCTATTTTTTTTCTTCCGACGACGCGAAACGGCTATTCGTCACGGGGGCTCATAACTCTCTGACCGATATCGCGGCTCGCAAGCCGTGCTCACAACAGTTTGAACAACAGTTGGACAACTCCGGCGACGGTGGCAGGGGTTGGCTGCTAAATCACAGGAGCCAACTGCTGGCACGCCCTTTTGCCCGTGGCACCTCGTACGATTCCGGGAACGACCTCCTTAACCCCTGCCATCCATATCGAGCTTAAAGCTGTTTAACGACGGCGCTGCTTCGTAAATTGCAATTCTTTTCGGGACAGCGCTGCGTCGCTCCTGAGGGTAGCGCGACCCAGATGAGATTTCTCTTCGGGGTGGTAGCCTGTGACTCGATACTCACCAGGCCATTTAGGATTCTAAAGCCCCAGCTGTGCGCGGACTGTCTCTCTATGTTTACAAATTCACAATCTCCGTTGCAATTTAAATTTCAGTAATTTCTACCTCGAAGTAATATTCCCATGGCGATAACCCGAGACTCTGCCAAAGTCTATAAGACGGTGTTTGCCTATCGCGGGCTGATTGAACACGCAAATTGTTCTCGGGAGTTAAATCGACTCGAAACGTTCAATCTTTCAAATGGACCCATTCGAACGGGTCCCTTTAATCTCTTAACTGGTCACCTCGCCTTTCTCGCACGATCAAATCGCGCGAGTAAGTTAGAGGATTGCGAAACTCGGAAGCGTGACTCAAATCGGACCATGGAAACGGTTTACGATCAGGCAGCCCCATTAAATTGAATCTCTATATTCGGGCCGCTCCAACTTCGCTATCCTAATATCGATCTGTCGTTCGGGTAACCGCTCGTCACCCTTGAATTTCGTGCCGGTTTTATCGCCGATAGAACGGTTTAATTGGGCGGAATAATGCGCTGTTGATTTTGAAGGTAAACAGAGATGAAAAAGTTTGATTAGAATCTTCTCCAAGCGGTTACGAATTCGATGCCCGAAATGGTACATGTACATCCTTTTTTCGGGACGGTATTTTCGTTTCCTATTTTAATTAATCACCGTGACGATAGTCGTAAACGTGCTTAATGTAGGGACTAAAGGATTACAACTATGTAAAAGTCAATTATCTCTGGTGTAATTGAGAAATCCAGGGCCTAAATTAACAGTAGCCCTTGTAGGTAACAGGAGCTGCTGTAACCGTGGTATTCGAAACAATTTTACGCCCCGCGTGACGCGTTAATTCTGAAAGCTCCCTCGACAATCTCGATCGTTTCGCGTATATCGTTATTTTTCAATGCTGGTCATCGACTTAGCGCGCTGTGACGTTACATCATTCTGATTCCACGATGCAAATTAATACGGGGATATTAAGTTTGACTGCACAGCGTTCGGTGGAACATTTGATCTCATCGATATTGTACCACGTCGAGCGAGCGTGCACGCCAGTTAAATGTTATAATCCAGTTTACCATGACGCGAAGCGTTTATAGTTTAGTTATTATCGTTGCCCCGGCGTAGACTGACTAGCCGATAGAACATACATTAGTGTTAATGATTTGTTAATTACTTTATCTATTATTCATGCCGCATTAGCACCGAATGCCTACTCGTTGCTCTTTGTTAGGTCTATCAACAACGGTTCACTTAACCGTGGAACATATCTATTACATCTAGCCAACGAAACATGTAGATCAATTACTCCATCCTAATGCTTTTAAACATCTTCTTCCGAAATATGTAAAAAAAAAGCCGTTCTCTTAGAATTCCACGTCATGCCCTGCATCTCGATTTAACCAGCCCATTTGAGCCTTAACTAACAAGCTTGCAGTCTGGTTGAACAGCGGCCCACTGTTCTTCCAGATAGCATCGTTCCCCTTTCATCATTCAGATACTCATAAAAACTGCATTATCCAGGTAATTGAATTCCCGCCTCCCTTCGGACCAATCTGCATGCGTGCTGGATCGAAGAAAGACGTAACTTGCACGAAAGCTCCGCATACCGCTCCAGGGCGCGGCGTCTCCCTTCGCCCAATTTCGCTCCCCCATCAGTCATAACATCGCTCCGCCATAGATCGTGTCTTGTATTTGCGTGCTTCCGTTCCAGGGGCACGCTTAAGAAACATTACATCAGCCTGTCCCACATTTTTCATTAGCAAAGGCAACGTTGCTCCCGAGTGGCACGTGACCCTCGAGCCTTTTGCCCACTCAGCCGTTCGCCTTCCCTCTTGGATACGCGCACGTGTCCGCTTCCGGACGAAAATTACCAAAATCGTCCGGCCACGGGCTCACCCGGGGCATTCATATAAATTTCAATAACAGTCGCCGCCTGTGACGGCGGTCAGAGTGTTTTCGCGTGGGTGGATTCCGTGGCGCGTCACGTCGGACACGGGGTTTTCGTCGCGGGCGAGCGTAGTCGTCGCTAGTTACTAATTCACGTTACGCCCCGGGGGCGAGTCTTCCAGCTTCATCTGTAACACGAACGACGAGCTTGTTATCCGTCATATTTGCGGAGCTCGACATGCAATTCGACGTTTAACACGTTCGCAGTCCGGGCCTCCAAGCGCGCTTCCGCTCATGAAGCTCTGGGAGGCGATCAGCTTCTGGTTGCAACGAGCACAGTGGTTTATATTCCGAACGTCACATGTCCGCGTCTGGAATTATACCATGCGTTACATTCAAGGATAGAATTTTAAAAAAGAATTTTAAAATGTTGATATTTAAGTATATATATAAGGCGACCAAGTTGCTCGAAGAAGTTGCGGCTGCAAAAGACCGTATAGGGCTTGAGGAAATGGGAGTACGAATCTGTCGTACGACTCAGGAGCTGCCGAACACGGTAACGCGCACCGGTCACGTGCTGTAGAGTCACCGAATTCCCTACACGTTGTTGTGCTCCGGCCGCGGAGCATCGTGTTTATCGAGTTCGTAGCCGAGAGTTGGCGTTTCAGCCGGCGTTACAGGGGTGGAGAGGGTGTAATTTTGTTTCCCTCTGCGAGCTTTCCTCGCGCCGCAATTCCAGCGATACTCCGCTGCGAATTTTAATTGAACGAGTCCGCGCGCTACAGAAAAGCGACCACTCTTAATTATACAGTTCGTTATGGGTACAAAATATTTGGCTTCGCAGCCTGATTGTGGCTGTAAAAAAAAAAAAAGGGCATTCATTCAGCAGTTTGTTGCATCCGGCGGAGCAATTGAAATGCAATTCCGTAGCCGTCCGTGGCAGGCGTATCGGAAATAAATAAAGTCATTACTCGAGCTCCTGTTCCCCGCGGGATTGTGTAATGATCGTGCATCCGCATGGCGGATTACGGGGCTCGTCGCGAGCTGTCTTTCCTCTCTGATAACAGGCGGAGACAGTTTTTCTTCTCGACATCGCGTCCCGATGCCGCCGCGCCGGTTATACAGAGCGTACGGTAAAAAGCGTAAGAGACGCACCCGGAAGCTCTTTCAATCTGTCCCATAGAGAAGCAGCCCGCCGCGATAAGAATCGCAATTCCGTTCCTCGTTGATGTAACGTTTGAGAGCTGATTAAATTGCCCCGTTTCAGAACGACGTTACGGAGTAGCTACTGTCTGCGGATAACAATCTTCTCCGCACTGTTTCTCATTGACGTTCGTAAATACACGTAGGAAATTGTAAGACAAGCAATTTATCCGTTTAGTTACTCCATACCCGGCTGAATAATTTCGTCTTTCGAACGGTTGGTAGTACTTCTCGTAGCTCGAAGCTCGTCCACGACGTTTCACGATGTTAAAACTTGCGTTTGCAACAAGAAATGATGGAAAGCTCCGAGCAGTGGATTTATTCAGTGATGAATTGAAAGCGGGCCGAACGATTTCTTTTGGGGTTTTGTAACGGCGACGCGTGCGTTCGTTATACAGACAGAACGCCAGAAATTTAATCCCCGTGGAGAATTGAAAACCCTCGCGACGATGGGCGGATATGGACAATCTTTATGGAGATAGAAATTATTGGTCAGGGCACAACGGGGAACAGTAACGTGAAATTTGCCCGCCCTATGTGCCTAGGCGCTCCTTAACTACTTGCATGGTATTGACGTTTCAACTAATGTATTCGCGAATGCCTTTCGGCGGTCACCTCGAGGCTATTTGCGCGCGACGTGTTGAAATAACGTCTGCGGCTGGGTTGAAAGGATCATGTTTGTCAATTCTGGCTGGACGGAGGGAGCACGCGCTGAGGACTAGTGGAAATGGAATACTGAAGCGTTACAACAGATCGTTATTTCATCTCTCGATTTCATCCAAAATCTAAATCTACCGAAGGGCAAGTCCCTGGTCCACCTTACCGTCCCGAATTTCAAGTTTATTGCGTTCCAACGGGCACTGGGTGCAGGACTACTCGCCGTCCCGTGCAGTGGGACTGGTTTTATTCCTTCACCGCGGGCCACGGGTATAACCGAGGAGCTCGGCCCGGATAATTTCCATTCGGTTAAACCTATTTATGACGCGAGGTCGTCAGTATTTTGAAAATCTCTCGAAGTCGTTTTAGCGTAGGTGAATAGCAGTGGTACCTACCGAAACCGCTGGCGCCACGTTTGCCGAGGGATGCAATTCGCCGGCGCTATTGAACCTCTCTATATGCTCGACGTAATCTGCAAGGGTACCAAGCCCCGGAGGCAGGAAAATACCGTGCGCACGGAAGAAGGCTTTCGCCGTGCAGAGCCTGAAATTGTGGTAATGCTATTACAAAGGATCATAGCGGACCTCCACGCATTTATAGCTGTATTTCGCCGGGTTTCCACGATTTAAATCCAGTTTGATCTCAGATTATTCTCGAATCTTTGAACAGCACTACGCGGCTTAAATCGGAACCCCGGCTCCCGATGGATCTCTCGCCTGCAAGCAGTTACAGTTTACACGATCGATACGCGTACCCTTCCCTTTGAGCCGCGATCGACCGAGTCCCTGTATCCTTCGGTCCCTGGTTCGACGTAATTTTCGGGAGTAGGATGAGATCGATCGTGAACAGACAGGGCGGGAAATCATAATAAAGCGGGGAATTATACATACGATCTTGGCGTGGGTATGGTTGTTTCGATACCACCATGGAATCGATACTTGTACTCGTGACTTGGATCGAAATAGAAGTATCGGTACTACTTGGGTATGGGTGGAAAAATACGATACCTTTAAATATTGGTATCGAATAGATTATTATTCTTCGTGAAAAAGTACCTGCTTCTATATTATCCATGGTGCCTCGATTCCTGTAATCACTTTCTTCTACATTGTCAACCACTCCAAAAGTAGTAAAAATCAGCAACAGAAGCATACGTTTTTTATCGGGACTATTTATGTGGTGGGAGACATTACGTGGTGTTTGTGGCTAAAAAAAACCGTTACCCATTAGAAAGAACGCCGATCAACATTTTTCCTCCCTGGCCTCTTATTATTTTGATAATGACAAGTAAAAAAAAAATTAAGAAAATTATATGTTGCGCATTTGATTCGATACGATTCAAATAACTTTTCTTTTGACACCTCACAAGTATCGATATACCAAAAATACTCGGTATCAAATCAAAAGTATCGATACTTTACTTGTATTTACTAATATCGAAACAACTCCAGCGTGGTGTTCTTCCGCAATTATTTCGTATGCCCTGAAGCTCGATGCTTCTTCTAAATGACGATAATTGTATTCTATGATCGAAGGTATCGTAGACTACTATATTCAGCGATTGGAACGTGTGCTCCTCATTTGCATCCACCCACAGCACTATCATCAACGCGAACGTAGTAACCAGCAGCCACGTTCCCGTACGTTTCCAAGATACCACGATACAGGTTACCGCGATTTTTACCGTACTCCGCGCTTCGGGATTTTCTTACGGTGAACACGAAGCAGAACAAACGGCGGGATGGCGAGAGTGAGGCAATAATGCATTCATGAATGGGCCAGAATTCAGCAAGAAGCCGCGCGCAGACCGCGAAAAAGCTGTCGTTAGTATTCTTACAGCGTTATTCCTGTTACCGTTCGCAGCTGGCGGTCGTGGTGGTAGCGCTGGTAGACACATACAGCAGCTTTCCTCGGCCGTTACCCGACCAATTCCCAGAAATATTTTCTACCACGCGCGTAAAATCAGTGAATTCCACGTCGAGCTTTTCCAATACGTACTACCTCCCCCCCCACATTCGCGCACACTTATTCGCCGAGTCGTCGCCGACGGCTCAGGTCGTCATACGTCGTCCTCCGACCCCCCTCGACGTTCACAGCCTCCGCCCACGCACACGCCGCATTCTTTCCCCTGGAATTCGCTGCTTTGTTCCGCTTTAACACTGCCTAGACCGGCTGACATTCGACTCCGAGGCTGGAATCCTTGGATATCGTAGAAAAGGGTTGAGAAATATTAGACAGGTTATATCGAGCTGGATTCTTTCCTCCCGCGGATGTTTTCTCCGTTTATCCCCGATAAAATACCTGGCCGACCTTCCCGAGGGTGCGTTAGCCGGATAGCCGGGTCGGCCGGATGAATTACGACGATTTTCGTGAAACGCCGGGACTCGAATATTACCAGGAATTCTCGTCGCTCTGTGCTTTCTTTTTTTTTTTTTTTTTTTTGTTCGCCGTCGCTTCTACGAGAGGCGCAGAAATGGAAAGTCTTGGAAATCTGTGCCACCGTTCCAGCCGCGAGAAAGTGGATTTCCAGGCATCGGGTCTCCGGCGCAGTTACAATCGACAAGAGCGCGCGCGGGTCGTAATTAGGTCGACGGCGCGGAACAATGAAAACGAAATTCACCATTGTGCGAAGCTGGTTATTGACACGGGCCGACGGTGGATGTTCCCTTTTGCCGTCAGTGCGGCCTGTTAATTATATGGGGCAGGGTTATTTAATTAGCGGCCGGCAGACTGTTGCCGCCGGTTTAATCACCGAGATCGATGGACGGGATACATTGGCCCGGGCGAGAGCCACGCGCTAGTTCGACTTTAATAAAAGTGGCGGCACGGCATCGATTCCCGCGAAATTGCAACGATTTATCGCCGCTCCGACCCGATTCCGCGATGTATCTGTCCTGATATCGGCCCCGCGCACGAAGGATGTTGATCGATATTCAATTTGTGCCGAGGACGAATACGCGGCGATCCACGCAGCTGCAGGCTCCTGGCTTGGACGCGACAAGACGTGGGCAACGTAAGAAACGGATTACAGATTCGAATGGGAAGCGGAGTAGATTTACAAGGGGCCAGTAAATTTGGCTTAATCCGAAGCTCGCATTGCGGTTACCTTGTCAAACTCACGCGGCATCCAAGGGAAGACAAATCGTCATCGGACAAAGTTCCTTGTACAATGGACAATTACTCGACGTATCCTCGAATGAAGGGGACGAGGCCCAATTGACTTGACGCTGTCATTCCGCGACGAATGCTCCTCTGTCAACGGAGAGTTGGCAGATCCACCGAATTTCTCCGCCGGTGTCGGAATAGTTTGCGGTCCCGCAAACGTCATGCGCACGAAACAAACACAAACAGTTCTCTCTGTCCCGGCCTGTTTGCCTGAATTAACGCCACGCACCGCTACGACGGCGAGCAGAGTATATCGCCGTGTCGCGGGGCTTCCTTGCATGGTAACTGGACAAACTTGAGCGCCCATTGTGCGCGTCTCCGGGCCCACCTACGCCCAAGCCAACACACACGTTTATAGTCGAGCGTCGTGTCACGGCGTACATAGGTGTCTTACGTAGCCCTTGCCATGTTCCGTGTCCGCTTTGCAGTGTACCGAACGAGCACAATCGCGTATTCGCCACCGATACCACTGACTTGCAGGTTAAGCTCGCGCGTATTAGATGCATGGAAACCGGGGAGGGGGGGGGGGGGATCGGGCGAACTTGCTGCAGCCGGCAACGTAACGCAAATGACTAATCTCGCTGTTGTGTTTCGCTGAGGTTGTTTGTCGGTGGAGTGTACGTTCGGTCGCTGCCGCGATTTAAATGGCATAGTTTGGATACTAGTTGCCGCGGGATTAGTAGTTGAAGCTTGAACGGGAATCGGGCTGCAAGGGGCGCCTCGTAACTGCTGATACAACCGAGAAATTAATGACTACACGAAGGAATAGGTTTTGCCGAGTTATATAATAACGCAATCTCTGGGGCCATTGCATAAATTACGCGCGTAGAAGGCGGCCAGAATCTGCGCCCTAGATTAACGCAAAAAGGGGTGTCCCGTTTATCTAAAGAGCTCGAAACTGTGTTGGGGGTTCTCGCATTAATCGAAGGGTGCGAATAATCGGGGCACGTGTCGGGGCGTCGAGATTATCTTGGTCGCATCTTCCATCGCGGGGTGTTTCCCACGACGGTCCGCCGCACTGGGCGTCTCGACGTTTCATTTTCAAGATCAGCAGTTTCTTCTCGTTCGTTTAATTAGGGGGGAATATTGCGAATGTTCGCCTCGCCGCTCGGGCCTTTGATCTCCTCCATTGTCGGTGTCGTGTGAAACGCGTCCATGGGCGACGGTTTACACGTAACGCTACGTCGCACTGTCACCCCCTCTGGCCACGGTGTTACAACAGAGGCGGCGTTTACCTTGGGGACAATTCGAAAGATGACACCCTTATTTGCCAGTAGTAACTGCGTCTTTCTCTCTCTCCCCCTCCAGCAGATTATTTTTATCGTCCGAGTTTCGAGGGCGACTGCTCGCTGGCCCCTGTCTCCTTCGTCCTTCGCTCCCCCTTTAATGCACGCCCGTTTTCTTCTTTCCAACTCCGAGCGGAAAACATACGAGGGCTGAAAATAGGAATTGTTGACTGGGGTGGCGTTGCGTCATAAACTGTGACCTTCCTTTTCAACGTTCTTTCTATTCGCCTCCATGGAACTACTAATTTAATGTATCCTGCCTTGCAGGCACGCTTTATGGGATATAATTTCAAGATAATATGGTATTGCGTTACGTTTGATGGGTATTTGTATTTAAAAGAAGTTTAATTCAATTTTATTTTACTCCAGCTTGGGGATTGAATTGCGCTTCCAAAATCAATGCTAAATAATATGATACCTTCATGAAAATGTTAAACACTCCTGAGGTTAATTAATATATCCATGAAAGCATCACGGTTTCATAACGCAACTCACAGTCGACAATGAATCGTGATTTCAGTCCGTCATGGTGGATTGGCGTTATCCCTTGGAAAGCTTTCCTCGGCTCGTTACAACGTTTCCGAGCTTTCTTCCTCATTGCATCTTTCTGCCCACCGTTCCCTCCGCCGTTGCTACTCGAGGCGAAAACGCATACAAAGGACGGAAAAAGAGCGGAAACGGTCGAGAGCTTCCCTTGCCCTGGGTCATGTTAAATCGTAAACGGTACTATGAACTCCACGCGATACCAAGGGTTCTTTCCGACTTTTATTATTGTATGAAATTACCGACGTTCGCCTGCAAAGAATTCCGTAATTTTATTTTCAACTTACGCGCTCTATCGACAATTCCGATTTCAGTAAAGGAAACGGATAAAGGACTCTATGCTTTCAAGCATCGACCCTTTTATGTGCTTCCTCTTCAGAAAAATATTTTTATTAAATACGCAAGCGACGCGAGGTTTAGCAGTTGTACCTATGTTTCTACCTCGTAGATTACCGCGATAGCTTTATCTCGCGAATATTTATCGCCAATCTACATTCGTGCAGTTGGGCAGATATCTTCTCCGAAGATGTGTTGACGTATTCAGTAGGTTCGGTAAGGTGCCGCGGAGCAATTCTTCCCGCCATTGCGAAACGTTATTCCGCGTGCGTCTAGTATACAATTTCGCGAGTAATCCCCTCTATTTAACCCAGGGAACTTCAGCTTCCCTTCGCCTCGCGTTCCTTCGGATTCGATTACTCCTCGCGAGCATCAACATCCGCTTCGAAGGCGGCGACCACGGCTGCTGTATTTTCCTCGGGACCCTCGATCTGCCGCGAACGAAGGATGATTTTCCGCGCACGTACGCGTAAAATACTATCTCTTGTCTCGCGGCGGAACGTGCGAGGATCGCGTGTGATAGTGGAACAGCGTATAAACCTTTCCGCGGCGGCGCGGCGTGGCTGATTCTCGCGCGATACGCCGCTACCCGCGCCGCGCCCCGGCCCGTTTGCTTTCAATTTCACCAGAACTCGAAACGATATCGCCGACCTCCCGGAAATAGGAGTTTACGACACCTGCAGATTGAAAGAGGAAACTTTCCGGGCTTCGCCGGGGCGCCCGCGTGTCAGAATTTAAATTCTTTTAAACAACTTCCTCATTTCGCCGGCGTTTATAATTCATGGAGGGCGAAGCCCGGCCCGCCCTGGAGAAGCCGTAACCAGGGAACGTTCGCAGGCACCCGCGCCGCGCCGATCCGCGGTCGAATTTACATAGGATAAGGATAGCCCGTAACGATTTACGATTTTGTATTCGCCGATGAGATATTCATGAATGCGGTGAATTATCGTAAGTTCGGTATAGGATACACGAGCTCGGGGTTCAGCCCGGTGAATGCGTTTCTCTGCAGTTGCGCCAGAAACAATCGTACCTGAATTAAGATCTGTATATAGATACACAGATGCGCAATTAGAACAGCATCCTTTACAGGTCAAAGAGTTATTATTTCTCTGGTCGATAATCCATGCTTTCTTTTTTTTTGTTCTTTGCTGTTATTTAGAGGAGCATTTTCATTTGGAGCGCGAGTTGTAAGTACCACAATTCGGGGTATTTGTTGAATATTTTTTGGGATGAATGACATTACCATCCCTGGTCTCATTATAAGATATTGATTACCGTATTACGCCCGTGCTGTTAATGTCTTCGACATCTTCCGAGCGTTTACACTGCGCGTCACTTCGCCGGTTCGACGAGATTTCCGAACTGTTTACGCGAAATCCCGTTAAATTTCAATCGAATTACTCGGCAGCCGAGTTTCGCAGACGGTGCTCCGGATTCCCGGATAGAAACGCTCATCTTCCGGCCGCGTTGCTCTAAATTAACCCTTTGCCTGTAATGATATTCCAGATCCTCCATTATAGCGCGAACATGTAGTCCTTTCTTGATGCATTAGCCGGCACGTCGTTGAATATAAATTGAATAACAGCTGCATTGGTGGCGCGCTAACCGGCTTTCCGTCAGCAAATATGGTAAAACGTGTGCGTTCGACGTGGGTTAGGTACACCACGAGAAAATCTATAGAGTGGAAAAGAAATGGAACTCGATATCAACCGTGTTTGGTGTATCGGCACCCAGCTCCGATCACTTTCTCTGGCTCCTGATGCCCATAGACTTCTTATTCCTTCTTAATAATTCGATAGAGGTAGGGGAAAGTGGGACAAAACCGGGTGCTTAATATATTTTTCTTGCTAGCAAACAGTCAAATGGCATAATAAACTTTGACATAGTTAGAAATCTTAATTGGACCTTATAGAATCAGAAAATGAGAGTCCTTTGAAAAAATTATTTGGCTCACAGGAAAACAAGATTTCAAGTATGCACGTACCCGGTTTTAGGTGTGAGTAATATCGGGTAATCTATTAAAAAACGCGTAAAATATAATATAATTATAAAACCTTTTTCACTATTATTTCTGAAGTCATAAAGAAAGTTACTTTAACAAATATTAACTCGTATGTACATAGATTTATTTGAATTTATCCAGTAAACAAAAACCAGACATAAATGTCTCGTCGCAACACAACACTACTTAGAACTTTTCAGCTCGAAATTTTTAAATCTCTCTCCATGAAAAGCTACGGCGGTTTTTGCTCTGCGATTGATGTCGTCCCGTCACGAGGTCCACCCGAATGTAACACCATACTTTTCTTGAAAATTCCCGATTGGCGAACGTTCGTATGAATATTTACATTCACTTTAAACGATACGTTACTTCGAAATGCCTCGATAGAAAGCGGCTACTTATACTCGCTACCTGCAGCTTCGTATAGGTAAATCTTTTTATCCGTCTTCTATTGCACTTTCACCTGACCGTAGAAGTATGTATATTGCAACCTAGCTCGGTGTATCCATTCTTCAGCTTCGAGCTAGAAGCATCGAGGATTTCTAGTCTGTAATTAATTAGGAGTATACTGTTGCTGCAAGAGAGTATAAAGTTTCTGATTGGACGATAGCTGGACTATAGAACCGGGGTATCGGCCTGAATTTTTGCACGCGCAGTTCTGCGGTCGATTGGCGCGCGTACGGCGCTCTCGAAACCTGTAGGAATCTGGCAGAGCTCGGAGCGCGAGCAATCGTCCCGAGGCACGTAAACGATGACAATAGCGGCGAATTGCCACGTGACCAACGCGATACCGCTGATAACGCAGGACTTGTAAGGCGCGTGACTGCGGTCCGTGCGTACTGTGCGTACGCAAGATAAGGGAGAAACGTGCGTGCCACACTCGCGTAACTCAGGGGTGCCTTTTTTGCAGTGGCACTTTGTGGCGAGGACGTTGAGTCTTGGGGGATGAGTCGTACGATCGTCTAGGGGGTATTACCAAGAAAAGCCAGGGAAAGGAACTTTTCATCTTTCCAGCTTGATCTGACAGACAGTGAAGCTTCAAGTTTCCTGGCTGGGCATGTTGAAAATTTGATAAATATTCTCGTTCTCGATTTCGAATATTCAGGATTATTCACGCGAGATTTATTTCGCGTGGAAACGTGAGAGTTACACTGTGACTTTTCAACGGTGCGCCACGTTTTATTTAACATAATCAGCAGCATCCACTCGACGCCAGTGAAATCAAAAGATCAAGCATCGCTTTTGACTGCACGAGCCGCTGCAGCGATACGCTTGTGCGCGGATGCACTCAAAGATTCAAGTGCTGCATTGTGTACAATGCGCACTTGCACATCGGCGTATGTATATCTTGTCGCTTTATACTGTCACTGCCTGTGCACTGATTCTGCCACTATTCACGGAGCGACCGTGTGAAGCGTAACAATGTGTGCCGTGGAATCAACGTGCCTGTTATGCAGATCGTTTGCCAGGCGGCGAGAGGGATCTTTGTCTTTGAAATTCAAAAAAACATGAACACCCAGATGGTGAAGTACGTTTAATAGAAAACGTATCTGTAGATTGAACAATTATTCTAGTCAAGTCAGCCGTACAGTTCACGGCCAAAGATTCATTCAGCCCACTGTCTAAATTTGTCTTTAACATCGCTCCAACGATAAATTCCACCGATGCAGCCAGAAACGAACAGTTCGCTTCTATCAAGTAGGCGCCCATCGCGCACACTCTGCTTGAAAAATCAGCGCACGCTCCTTCCCGTGTTCATCCGGCAACATCCGCCCTCGGAACTTTGGTAATATTCGTTAAGGAGGCACAAGCGCATCCATACGCCGGAAACATACATGTATTTGCGTAACACGTGGAACCAGCCGTGCGAACGAGAGAGAGAGAGAGAGAGTGAAATAGAGAGAAAGAGAGACTCGCTTTCGCTATGCCCCCAGGCCTTGCAAGCCCCCTCTGTTGAGATCCTCCTGTCTGGCAGGAGTTTGCAGACAGAACCCTCTTGGCCACTTGCTGCGCCCTGAAGCTTCTGTATTAGAGGATACCACCCTTCCGTGCGCGGGCCAGTGAAAGATTCCGTGCCGGCGGTTACAGATCAAACGAGACTAATTTCATTTCTTGCTGGCCACTCGAGCGAGCGCAATAAAAGAGCAGAGACGACGATGGGATCCGTTTGTTCGTGATACGTTTGCTTTCTGACGAATGATCAACGGGTCTTTTTGGGGTGGCTAGGGGCCTCGTTTGGGAGAGTTAGTTTCGATGGATGTCCTCGGGGACACTTATTTCTAATATCTGGATTATCGAGGATGTACTGGGTGAGAATGCATTAAGAGGAGTTCAGTATTAGAGATTCTTCTGTTAAGGACACCAAAAGTGTCTTCCTTTTAGAATAATTTATTTGTTAAGTTAACATCTCTTCTGTAACATATTCAAAATTTAATAGTATACTGAAAATAGAGCTAAGTTTCAAATAAACTGATGTAATCAGTCCTGGAAGAGCAGCGTAGCTTACTTTGACCCAACCAGTCAAGAATCCAGCTGCCCAGAAAGAAAGCAATCGACGAAGGGCATTTGTAATCGAAAAAAATAACAGTCGTACAAGTTCGTAATAAGGGACAACGAAGGGCATAACTGTTTCCAGTCAGAACGAATAACGCTTAATAGAATTCCTCGATTGATCGATCAAGCATGCTCAACAGAGGAACGCTGCCGTCTGCGGATGAAAGTTTCATCACGGTACGTAATAGATAAAACGATGGGAAGAGGTAGCAACTTAGCAACCCTCCGATTCTCGTTGCTCGGCATTAGGAGGCATCGAATTCCTTTCCTGCCCAAGCGTGTTACGAATACGGCAATCGTTCGATTCTAACGCACGACACGTGACGCATTCCCGATCTCCCTTATTCGCCTCCCTTTTCCCGTCCGATCCGAAGTCATCTAGCCGAGGTCGCGTGCGCCCTAGCCTAGCAGCAAGGAAACCACTTCTCCGTAGGAACTAAGAGCGTATACTTTGAATTTTTCACGAGGGGAGGATTGCGGCGTCCCGACGGAATGTCATTCTGGGCGGCACTGTAACGGTGGTCGGTGGATATATTTCCGCACGGCAGATTCGCGTGTACATGGTTAAGTGCTCAATTCTGTCGACGGAATTGCGCTACAAACGAGAATTTCTCGGTTTAATGCTCTGACTCACGCGCCATAGGCAGATCCGGCCGCGTGCTCGCGGATTAATTTCAAAGTGTTAAATTCGCTGTCCCGATATAACGTACCTTTTTGAGTCGCTCCTGGTCCCGCTAGAATTTTTAGGAATTTTCCGAGTGGACCTACGACGGAATCAGTGAATTGGTTTCCCGGTGCACCGCATTTCCGTCCCGCGAACACCGTGGGAAATTGCAATCACGGAACGACAAAGAATCCCCCGCTGTTCTTGCGCGTCATATTTAATATCGCTGGAATTTTTTACCAGAATAATAGCGTCCGTGGAGAATGCAATTCCAGCGGCTGGGCAGCCCTGCGAATCTCCAAGATACCGTAAACAAGCGGAGAATAATAATTTGCCCGATGTGCCGTTAAAGGGTACGAACCCTCGCTCGGGGTAGTACGAAGTCTGTTCTTCAACTGAAAACGAGAGAAAGTGGAAATTGCCACTGGAGAAAGTGACCAATTGGGGATGAAAAATGAAACTAATAGTGATCAGGCCGGAGAAAAGGGAAATCAGCTACGGGGGATTAAAATCAACGCTCTTTTGGCCGCGGATCCCTGCGCCCTCTACATTTAATTGCCTGGCTCGGGCAGCCAGCACGAACAACAGGAGGGATTAAATTTATTCGTGCCCATAAAGATTCGGTGTTTAATTAACGATTTCCGCGTATCCTTTAGCGAGACGATGGAAATTCCGTGAAAGATTGGGGGAGAGATGCGAGGCGGAGTGAACGCGCGGCAGCGTAGCACGCGAGGAAATGAAATCGGAAAGGCCACGGCTTTCTTTAACGAGCATATTTGGTGTGGCATTATTTAAAGTAACGCGGTGTGGTATTTACGAATAATGAACACACAACAAAATATTAGTTGACTTACATGAAACATACTTCTGCGCAATTATTCTAATATCCTTCTACAAAAATCTGATTACTCCTTGATGGAATATTCAGAGGCAACATCCAGCCATTTTCCTTCCTCGTTGAATGTAATTGTAGTGGGCGTATAACGATATATGTTGGGCGCAGGTCGCGCAACGTGTTCAGAAAGCTAATCTTCAACGATTCGGACTGCGAATAAAAAAGGGAGGGGAAAAAAAGAGGAACAGTGTGCATTAGCCGGATGTCACGGATTCGTTGCTTTATTATTACGTCCGTGTGATTCGCCCTGTATAGGGGAATGGGAAATGAGGTAAAGCGCGGGGAAAAAGCTCCTGTCCCGAACAGGTTGATAATCAGCACGAGAGCCCGCGCGACAAGACCGAAGAAAGCTCGGCTCGACCGCTAATGGAAAATGTAATCCCACTCTCGCGTTTTCTTTCCTACTCGCGATTTCACTGGTATCACACGGGAAAAACTCGGTACACGTGAATATAAATGTCGAAACGCGCGTGTGGCACGAGTGTATCGATTTATGTATATGTATACATACGTACAGGCTGCTTCGAAAGTCGAGCTACAAATGAGTGCGAATCAAATGGTAAATGCCTATCGATATTTTAATCAATTTTCAAATTGTACACGCTGGATGCTCGTTGTCTTGCAATTTTCACATTCCATAAAAATAAAAATAATTTATCGAGCGACCAGATCGTGACCTCCTTTTCTTCTGTGTTTTATTAACACTGTACTGGGTATGCGTGCTCGTGTAACGGAGGTACGAGGAGAGTTGAATCGTTGAAAATTAAGAGGACGTCAATCGTAAAATTTCGAAATGCTGCAAAATATGTTAATGGAAAGCGGCATCGATGCGCGAAAGTATGAATGCGAAATCCGAACAGAAAACCAAGCAATCCCAACGCGAATGGTGCAGGCAAAAAGAATCGAACGATTCCACCTGGAATCGCGATATAATACGCTGGAAAGCTGAACCTATTGGTTTCAAACGCTCGTCGACAAATCGACACAGCCGAGTGCGAAAAAGTATTTGTGGCGGGAAAATTGCGAAAAATGTCTATATTTGTAGAATTATTAGACAGATAGCTCGATGAGTCCTTTGCAATTATCCATCGATTTGACACTCCACCTGCCTTTACTTTCAATATTAAAAGCTGTCCTCGTGTCACTCACAGCTGAAGGTAAATGTCATCTGATAGAGTGTCTTTTCCAGCATCTGTCCATAAAAGGATTTTGATGAGTATAAATAAATGAAGCCGTTGGCAAACGCCGTCAAGATGTACGTAAGCGCACGTGAATTTTCATTAACGGCTGTCGGGGGGTTGGCGGCGCAAGGTAAAGCCGTAACTTCATTCCGGTGCCTCTGGGACCGGCCGGACCGAGCGTTTCAGGGTAAATATTTAATCGAGACATTTTGTAATATGTGTGGTTTTTGGGAGTAACTTAATCCACCGGGATAGTGTAATTTACTTGATGGTTTGCCGACGGCAAATATGGATAAGAACTCGCGGGAAACGCAATTTCGCGAGCCGTAGTCGTAACAGTTTCAACCCCTCGAGATAAGTTCGTCCTCGGACGATCCTCGATATCGAGAATAGTACAGGAACATCGACCCGTGAAAACACACCGCGGGGCCAATAGAAAAATGAAGCGTGCTTCGAAATACGAAGAAAAAAAATACCGATTTCCTCACTCGCCTAACAAAAGAGGGGTTGGGGTAGGTATCATCGAATAGATCGAAGTTTCGTTACAAAATGCTAGTCGTTCTTCCGCGCGTTTGTTTTGCGAAGTAACTTTATTTTAAAAATATTTGCTCGCCGCTTTACGGTTAAGCAGGGTCGAGGTATTTCTCGGCGAAGCGCTGTACGGGAACTTTTTCCCGACGTTGAAAAAGCAGAGCGCTGGTTCTCGAATATCCGAGGGAAAATCAGGATTTTATATTTTTCTGGAAAGCAGCTGGAGATACCTTTCTTGGGTCTTCTAGCCGATTTCTTCTCGTCCCGAGCTCGTTACTCGCGGCGGAGCCGCGCGAAAGACTCCGGTCAATCTTGCACGGCGAAGCCCCGCTCCATTTGTTTGTTCGGTTTGGTCCGTGGATACGAGCCAAGATGGGGCCGGGCTTTTTGCGACTCGTCTCAACAGAGTCTCCCCCGGAAATTGACCGGTGGGCCAGCGCTTTACTTACTTACCTTGTCGACTTCCCTCGAAAATATGGCCAGGCCAAGCATGGCACTGCGAGCGTCCGGGGCCATAAATATTCATATCGCGAGCAGCGAGTTAATCAAGGGCCAACGTTCCTTTAAAAGGGTCTGACGAGGGTGAGAAAAAATTGGACCGGGGTTTTGAATAATCTCCCCCCTGTTAGCGAGAGATCGCCCACCTGCGAGGTTGTCTCCGCGATGTGTTTAGATTTTCCACTGACCAACGTTCAAAGATAAGCTTGAAAACTATCGCTATTTCAAGAGGATCTTGAAGGAGATACATACTACATAAACCTATCGTGAAACGCGCATCGAGGCTGGAATATCTCACCCGGATTTACTTCCTATTCGAATTGAAAAGTATTTCACTATCTCGGAGTAATCACGGCGAAGTCGTGCGCGGTCTTCTTTTTCTCAGCCCGCGCTTTTGTATGGCGCAGCACCGTTACACGCTGCTCGTTAGCTGGCGTGTTTCGGTAAAACATTATTCGACGGCGCCGACTCCTGGTTCACAGACTCCTCCGTTCCGGTTCGTTCAGAACGGTTATAAATATTCAAACGAGCCGCTGCTGGTAAATCAAAATGTCGACGTTACAGGCGCGATTAGAGAGTCAACCTTGCAAATTTAAAGTCAACCCGATTTGCTGACGTGCCTTTACCATAAACCTGGTCCGGGAATCTCGGCCTGTTGCAGCCACTCCACAGGTACGAAATAATAACTCCGAATCGCGGGCTGCAGTAATATTCCCAAGACGCGTGTGTTGTCGCTATCGCGTCGCTGATTTACAGCGCTCGAGGAACGCTTTGCTCGCCGACGGAAAGTTGAGAATTTACGCGGCAGAAGCTTGTTGTCCTCGCGACACACGGCCAGGATAAGGAGAAACTCGTTAATAGGGATTTATGATGATCGCAGGAAACGTTAAGAAGGTTGCCGGCGGCTGTTGGTTAGCTGTAACGGCCTGCTCGTACGATCTCGTTGCAGGGTGACGTCGGGGGCTGGCAGGGACACCGTGAAAAGCGGCGGGAAAAATCTTGAATGACGTCCCTCCACTTTTCCCGGCTCCTCCGCCGGCTTTGCCGCGCGCGAAAGATAGAGCCGTGGCCGAATGAAAGGGGACTCGAGCGTGCTTGCCAGTGTCGTAACTCGTAACGCATTCCAGGCCATCCTGCACTCGCTGCTCCTTTGGATTCCATACACGCACGGAGAGAGCACGGACCCTCATCATCCTCTGTATTTACGTAGCAGTATTCGCGAGGAGCGACGAAGTATTTTCGCGGCGTCAGAAACAGTCCAATGCCGATCCACGCGTGTCGTTACCACGGCGTGCTGTATTCACGTCCCCGGAGCTGTGCTCGCAAATAACAAAACACCCTGTGCCACGCTCCTTTGCTCGTCTTTTCCTCCACTCAAATTAGAGCTCGCTTTCACGAACGGGAAGAACGACACGAACTGCCGCAGTGAAACTCTCGTTAGAGGGACGAGGATCACGGGAACGCTTACATCAAGCACGGAAACGACAAACGTTCTCCAATTTCTGCCAGCGACCCATAATTCCTATTCGCGAGTGGCGCACAAAAGCAGCCATTTCCGGTCTTCTCTCCCTGCCCCGATTACGGAAAGCACTCGCTGGCTGCGCGCTATGAATCAGACCCCGCCCGAAGACGTCGAAAAAACGACGCCTTAACTAATTCATTTGCCTCTTAACTGTCCCCCATCCTTAATGGCCCTGGCCCCTCGTGGCCTCGTGGAAGTGTGCACGGGCAAACATAACCGTGTCTAAACCGTGGTCCCTCTCAGGATGCACATACATTATGTATGTAGGATGCGCCGGTGTGCGCCATGTGCGCGCGCGGTATCCATCCTATGTGGCCGGACACGTCGAGCTCGGTAGGCGCCATTATTTCGCGATAGAATGTGCTCACGGTGGCCTAATAAAATCCCATGAGTCAGGCTATTTGTCGGCGCGAGGGTATTTAAGTGATACATAATGTCGCGGAGGCTCTGTCCCCCTAAAGACGCGGCTGTTCTCCCTGCTCGTTGCTGCAACGCGGCATTACGGGGTGCTAGGCCTCGTGAATGGACACCTGGATCGATATTCTTGGCACTTCCTGTGATTGTCATTTCTTCTTTCGGGGAATTAGGAGCAGGAGGATTATTGGCAGGGCTGCTTCTGGGCTGTTAACCGCGCAGGTGTAAAAAACAATACTGCCGTCCTTATTAATTTAATATTCTTTAATTAAGAATTTGTTATGCAGTGCTTACATTTATATTTATAAGGGGAGTGAGGTAATTGCGAATACCTAAGCAGAAAAGCAAACAAAACGAAAACTAACTGAGAAATGAATTTGTGTATTATTTACAAATATAATTCAACTATTCATCTATAAAGTACTGTGACGAATTTTTGAAAAATTATAATGAAAATCAACTTTATAGTGAAAAAGCAAAACCCTTGGTGTTCGTGATTACGCGACTGCCGTGGGGTAATCACGAACAGAGTGCTAAATATCGCAGAAGTCGCACAGAAAGCGCGACTTCAATGGTCAACCCATAAGAAATGTTGCTACAACCTATACTTAATGTATTTTTCAAATTCCTTTTTTTGTGCGTTATAAAAAAAATGCAATTGGTCGGAATATCGAGAAAAAAAATAGTAAAGGTCGTTTTTTAAACTTTTTTTCTGAGCTGTAATGAAAATTCAAAAATCCCTTTTGTAGATTTAAGGAAGTTTTATATATGCAGAAAATATGCTCAAAATCGGTTAACGTTGCTAATCTCGAAGGTTCGAGATTATCCCATCCGATTTGTTCGTCAATACCCTACGACATCAAAAAATAAAAAAGAATTTATTTCAGAGGTTTGAATCATGATTCAAGCAACGCCTTGGTCACAAAATGTTGGTAAAAATGTGCTTTATTTCAACTTAAGAAAAAGAAAACAATTGTATCATCAATTCAACAGTAATTACATGCAATTGCAAATGGACAAAATAATACTTGAAACATGATGAAAATAATAAATTGTGTTTACCTTGAATAGCATGAGCGTTCTGTATTTATAACTTTCTGCCCGGCGTTGGATACGACCTAAACTATTAACTAGTGGAGGGGGAACATCGTTTTTATTTATTAAAACGCCGTAACCATCGCATTCGTGATTATCCCGCATTCGTGTTTACCCCACTCTCCCTTATATTTTGATGATTATTATTATTATTAGTAGATTCGGTCGCCCAGGTGCGGGTGCATATTCTGCACCTTTATTGGATTATCAGAGTATTTAATAAAATCAAGTGTATATCTGTAGTATAGGGTACCTATTGAAAAAAAAAATAGCGTTTGTGTCCATACTTGTAAAGATTCTTTGCCAGTAATTGAAATGTGCAATGACGTGTATTGTGCCGCAGAACGAAATACTTGCAACCGTAATTTATAGGCTATTTGCTCAGGAGCACACACGCTGGCAGACATGAAATTGTCCAACGCCCCGGCGCACCCTATATGGAGATACACGTTTCGTTTCTTCCATTAGCGTGCCGGGGGATGGTCCCAACATCGTATTTCAACGCGACGGGGTTTCTATTTGACTTCGACCCGTAGCTTCACCCTAAATCGCTCCTGACGTCCGTATGCTGCGGGGCGTGGACCACGCTCGTCGCCACAGCGACATTTTTCATCGCGAGGTCTCCGCGCCGCGCCGATTCCGAGTCGTTATTAACCCGCCAGTAATCACGGCGAAGCTTGTTTCGCTCCACGGGACCACGAATTTCCCGGTTGAAAGGGCTCTTCCATCCTGCGTTCGACGATTTTCTGTCGCCGTCGTTGTCGCGTTTTATTGGAATATTCGCTTCAGTTCCGTCCGCCTCGATATCGTGTTTATTTGAAAGCACTGACTCGTTACAAGTATTTTTTCATCCACCCTCCCTCTGTCCTCTTCTTTCTTTATGTACGGAAAGGACGCAGAAATCGCGGCGCGGGTTATCAAAAAATATTGAAACCGCCCGAATGGTTTTCCATGGTGACGGACTTTCGTGGTATATTTTGAAGCTCGAGCGACACGCGCGTTTACGGCGCGATTCGCGAGCGCGTTCTCGGATTTATTTCGGAGCTCCGTAGAAAAATGGATAGCAATTTTCGTTCACGGTATACGCGGGCCAACTTTATACGGACATTTTCGCGATTCGCGTTGTCGTTGCCCCCCCCCCCCCCCCTCGTTTCCAACCATTAGGATCAAATTTGATCCGGAACGAGCATGGAAAATCGTAGGAGCAACGATCGAAAAATCGCCCTTCATCCCTCCTTTTCGCACTTGTGGCATCGTGTTTACAAAACGATGCACGTATGTTTACGCAGTAAGCGGGGCTCGGTGATGTTGAGCCGGGCCGCGAGCCGTTGCGGTACATCGCGCTTTACATTCGTCGCTCGTCGTTTCGGGCTCGAATTTTTGTGGACCGGGCTTTTTTTCGGCGGGATTTAGACGCGAACGTGTCGGACAATGCTCGGTCCTCGCGCCTCAATGGCGCGCGTCGTGAATCGAAAGATACAAACGCTTTTTCCTCGTTTCCAAATCGCACTCTTCCGTTGGCGTTTAAGGCTCGTTTGCACGCTGTGTCGCGGCAGCATTGTGCTCACTTCCAAACGCAGTTTCTCCATGCTCGTTGTTATGGCGACGTGCATGTCCCAGGACCACGTGTGTACACTGGATAAGAGGAACAAACACTCGTAACAAACACGAATCCGCAGATCAACTATACCCGGGGGTATTCAGTTCCTTAGCTAACGGTGCGTTTAAAACTTAAAGCTGCGTTGGCAAATCCCCGTTGAAACTTGACGAATCGCGTCCCCGATGGAAATCGACTGCCGTGCAGAATGAATCGATACGCCAGTGGGCCAGGGATTCGAGTGCGGTCTCCTAAGTTCCAAATAAATCGCTGGAAGGGTTGAAGCACGCGACGAAGGGCTGGCCCATGCTCTGCTTTCCTCGCTCCCCTTTCCCCCTTTTCGCAGGCCGCAGTGTTATTATTAAAGTCAGAGCTCGATTATACTGAATCCATTCGGGGCACGGCTCGCCGTCCAAGTATCAGGGATTATTATGCCCTCTGCCTAATTACCATCCCGAATATGAATGCAAATTGCCCTCAGGCGTCCCGTGTCGGCATATACATGTCACAGTTGCCGGTCGACGTCTCTTTGGGGTTGCTTATTAGCTCGGTTAGGGGACGAATCGTAGCCGAGGGAGGCTCGAGCAGTCGGCTGGCAAAGGGGTGCGAGGATCCTCACGGGGTGTCGGCTCTCTCGCCCCTCGAAAGAATCGCAAATAAGAATCGTTCTGACGTTTGAGTGGCCCTCGATGGAGCGCCGGGATTTCGCCGCGGATATCCCTTCACCCTTTTCGCCAGTCGGATTAGGTTCTTCTGATTCAACGAGTTTCTCGTAGTTCGCCGCGGAAACACTTTCCCCCGTGGCGCAGCCGAGGCTGCCTGATTGCCGACCTACTTCGTTCTTTGAAAACGCTCCTTCAATTTCGATTTCCATGCCCACAGTCAATTCTACTTTGGTAGAACTCTGTTTCTGAATAGGTGAACCTGCGTGAACGTGAAAATATCACGCTGTCGCGTTTACAGCGCACGTGACGAACTCTGCAGATCGTCTTCAGTTATTTAGAATATACTACCCTTCCTTTGTGAATATTTCTGAAGCCATTCTGAAAGAATCTCTTACACATTTCTCGTTGAGTTTGCGTTCCCAACGTAATCACCAGAACTGACCAGGAAACCTGTCCAATCTGAAGCACGCGATCACCTTCTATCATCGTAAAAGTCCGACCGATTCCCGGGCGCGTTTCAGACACAGCGCGGAGCGAACTTCTCACGGAAGTGGCGTGATTTATTGCACGAAAGGACGATCTTCCGCGGCGGAGGGAGCAGCGACGGGGAACGCGGTTAGAGAGGAGAGGGACAGAGGAGAATCACGGGGATACGCAGGGGTAGAAGAGGGTCAGAAAATCTGCCCACCCTTTTCCACCATAAATAGCCTATTTCGAATGGTAGATCCTCGATAAGTAGCGGCGAGGGGTGGAGAAATCAAAAGGCGCATCCTTCCTTGTTTAGGGGGCTCCGTGGAAAATGTCCTGGCCGCGTATACGAGTGTTTTATTACCCACGGGGACGAGAGTACGCACGCACGGGATTGGATAACGATCTCCACGCTCTTCGTACGAATCGGTTCGTTTCCAGATAGCGCCTCGGCTGGCGTATCGGTTATGGAACACTGCCAAATTCGTTGCGGCTCCAGTTCCAGCGTCGCACAGCTTCTCCAGGTTCGACATCCGGGAACACCTTGGCGTCCCGTGTACGAATCTTTACTTTTCACACGTTCAACTTTATAGAAAGCGTCGCGCCATAAGTCGAACTGGAAACATCCACTTTTAATCTTCAAATCCTCAAATCTGCTGATGCACTTAATTCGCTCGCCGTGCGACGGCTTTGTTAATAATTCATGAATTTAGTTGGAAGTCGGAACCTACGGAAAAATACTCCGCAAGTGTCGTGCCATTATCTCGTATATTTCTATGAGCGACAATCAGGGGTACGTGTTTATCAACGAAGCGGATAAAATTTACTAGCTCGCTCCCAGCCGACGTTTCAGGCTCCTCCCGTGTTTGGCCGCGGAATTGGGCGGCCTGTCTCAATTTATTCTGGCAATTTCGTGTTCCACCGGACACCTTGCGGAACGCCCAGTCGAGCTGAATTCGCAGATTCGCCGAGTACAATTTAAATTACCGCCATCGCGGCCCGTTGAAACGATTTTCTTCGACCGGCCGGCCGGAATCGCGCGGAATATTCATTCGCGCGCCGGTTATGGCGGCGATGATTACACGTGCGAAAAAAAATAAGAGGAAGCGCGCCTGATGAACGTTGGACTTGTCCGTAAACAAACTGATTTCGATGCGTGGGCGACTCAAAGTGAACCGGGCAACGATGCGGGGGTGCGTCGGATAACCAAATACCGAACCTTTTAACCGAATGAAACAGAGCGGGCCGCGAAAACTCGTTGCCGGACGGGACAGGAAAGCTGTGATTTTGTGTACCGAAACTGCGAAGCACGTGTACACGCCGTCACGCCAATTACGAAGCATAGGGTGTGCAACAGAGGGTGTACAGGCACACGGTGGCTCGGCAGAAAATCTGTTTCACGCGTTACGTGTCGAATCTTATCGCGTTCGCACGCGTATACTTCGGACTCAATAGGCGCACGATTTATGCTGCCTGGGGATTCTATCTGCTTCACGGTTATCGCAGCGGGAATTTATTATCGTTTCATTACCGTACCATTCGAGCGAACGATTCATCTCACGTCGCTTCATTCGCATAGATCTTCTTCTACTTATCAAGCAGGGGTATGGAATAAATAAAACATGCGCTGTATGACTCGGCGGGAAGTGTTACAGTTCTTTTTCAAGGATTTTATTAGTGGAGGAATGCGGAGCACAGTTTCTCAGACGTTGAGAATAATGAATTTCAATCACTACTGCCGTTGTTTTTTTTTTATCGGTTCTCTGTCTTTTCTCGTACTGCCAGTGTCTGTGTCAGTTATTCGAACGAGGTTAACCAGCAGGCGGTAATTAAATCATCGACGAACATAGACGAAGGCATGTCTCTGCATACTTGACAGCGGCTGTTTATAAATTTAGAGGGGATTCAATATTTAAACGCGCGAGAATTCAAATGAAATGACTCTGGTTATTAACCTTTGACATGTAGAATTTCGACTTCTCGACTTCACAAGGTCCCAGAATAGTAAAATCTAATATAGACGATCTAGATAATTATAAGTCTCGGTATATATGATCCTGGACATAACCATACCATCTCCATATAGACATCGTCGTGTGAATTTCGAATACATAGATAGCCTATTCCAGGGATGTCACAGGATCCCTCTTGTCACTTCGAACAATCCACATTAAACCTCAGCTCTATAGCATTCAATACTGCACATTAAAATCAACCTAAAATCAACCCTTATCAGGCGTTTCAAGTGTACCTATTCGCTAAGAAGACACCGCAACAACATTAGCAAAATCGGCATACCGAGCCCCCGAATCGAACCTCGATCTCAGACAATCTGTTTCCACTGCAAGCTCCTCTGACAACGAAATTTCCTTATCTCCAACGGTCTTTTATTTCCCTCCACCCGACACGGCATCCCAACAGAATCTCGAACCCTAGCAGCTTCCCCCCCTCACTGTCTACTCCAAGTATCCGCGTGCAAACGAATGCACACGCGTGTCGTGTAGCATCGAGCACCGTGGCGAATCCATCTATGAACACGGGCGATGTTCAGCCAGCCGCGACCCGTGTCTGATTCGCGGAACGAACGAATAAAGTTGTCTCTGTCACGTGGATCCCCGGCGTAAATACAATCCGCGGAGACGCGTCGCCCGGCGCGGGGCTGCGATTCGGGCGGAGTGTCGTGGCGGGAAGAGATAAAAAAAGGAAGTTAGGGGCGACAGACGCGGCTCGGTTAAGGGACAGGGGACCGGGATGAAGCTGCATAGGCGAGCGTGTAACTGGATTGAAATCGCGAAAGATCAAAGAACCGGCTGGCTGGCATACGAAATGGTGAATGACGGTGCTGCGCCGGGCTGATAGGCCCAATCAGAACGCGGACAGATAACCGGATTCCCGGCGAATGTGCGCGCGTGTGCGTGCGCGTGCACATATCTCATTGGGCGATCCATCGGATACGCGTAACGCATATTGTGCTCTGATTTAGGTCCACCATATGTACGCTTCCACGGACAGCTGGTTATTTGTCTTTTCTGCGGGAGCCATCGTACATTGTCAGCCCGATACAAAGAGTATTAATTGCTCCTCGTTGCTTATGCATTCGGCCCGTAGCCGAATTCGTTTCAATTAGCTTGATTTACCATGGCCGCCGCGATACTGTCTTTCCATGTTGTTGCAATAATTGAGCGTTTGCCTGCCGGGTACAGCGTGTTACGTGTGTACGTCGTTGGTACTCCGAGGCAGACGATCCTTACTGCCGAAATTGGGGTAACTGGTACTCGACGCGTGATGTCTTTGGGGATGTTGGGAGTGTTTCGTATTTTCGAACGGGAATATGCTTCGAACAATATATTTCCAAATATAATGATACAAGAGTTGAACAATTAGGAAAGCTAAAGTGGCGCACGATTTGCTCACGGTTCGGTCATGCTCCCACTTTGGTACGGTAACCGCTCGCCTCCCGATTACGCTTTCGTTTTGACGTATATATATATATATATATATAACAAGGATCACTGCTCAAAATTGGGGACCAAAGTGGGGTTTATAAGGAGAAAACGTTTCCAGTATTGCATCTTCTTCTGCCTTTATGGAAAGCTTTCCTTCTAGTACCTTGTTCAAGTATGCGCTCTCTCTCTAACTCGCCTCTTTCTCTCGTTGCAGGTAAGGAAACTAGAAAATGGATTGGAGAAAAGGTTGCCCGTGGCATGCTACATTGCCAATTAGCACCGAAAGTCATTAAAATTTCCAGCAGCTCCTCGAAGTCCCAAAGACGCCAGCGGTAAGAAATTATTCGAACGTTCTATTTAAATTTCCCACGAAGTATTGCTGCCTGACAAGCCCTTGAATTTTCACATTGCACTCACAATCAGAGGAACAAGGGAAAATTGTAGCGCGCACCCTTGAATATCTCATGAAACGTCAGTCCCTGGAAACGAGGGACACTGTGCACCTCCCATGTCCATTCGTTATTTCCCCGCGTGATAATAATCTTACCGATTTCGCTCGGTTTCATCATGTTTCGCGGCAGATATTCGTCCCTCGGTCCTCTGTGCGCTTGGAAAAATTGCGTACATAATCGCAGTTAGTGCCATCGAGCGGAAATTCGGGGGTGTTATCGCGGTGACGTTTCTCTGATTGAAGAGCGAATTTTTTTGAAGTTTTCCGCTTGAATTACACATCCTGCGCGAAGGACGGGGACACGTTGGTTTATTAGCGCAAACAGGAGGGAGATAGAGAGAGGGGAGGAGAGTGATAGGGAGTTAGGCGAGAGACAGACGTGGATACGGACTAAGAGACGGCAGACGTTGAACGGAAACCGGATATATGACGTGCATCGTTAATGCGGAAATATCGCGGAGCGACTCTGTCACGAGAGGCTACCTATATTCACATTTGTCGTGAATGCGGGACTTTAAATGCACCGTAATTTCGCGTACGATAAGCCACATGCACCACGGCGCACAAAGTATTCGTGCGATACACGCGAACCGTGCCACGGCCCGGGAAGAGCATTCCCGAGCTTCGGATTTTAATCAAAGTCAGTCGAGAGCTGGCTGATAAAAGGGCGATAACTAGAAAGTTCTCTGCTCTCTCTCTCTTCTCCCCGCGAGACCACTGGCCTCGGAATTGGTGCGTCTGGGTAACCAAGTTAGGAATCCATCAGCCTCCGATACCTTTCACCGGTAAAGAACGCTCCTCGAATCGAAGAAATTAATGAACCCCTCGCCGATAGTAGACTTCATCACCCCCCCCCCCCCCCCCCCCGAATTTGTCTCATTGATCTCGCGGATCAACTTGCCCGCTTCACCGCCCAAGTTTTCATCAATTTCGCGGTGCCGTTCTTGGTGTTTGTCCTTTTTTAATGAAACTACATTGAAGCTCCTAAATTCATTTGCCACTAGATAGACTGGTGTGGCGCATTAATTCCTTAGCAGGAAAAATGATAAGAACAAGCATTTTGTTTATGGAGTCGTGCCGTTGTGTAATAACAGAAGACAGAAGCAATATTATTACCGAAGCTCCATTTAGTATAATGCATTGTTGCAGCGAGTCACACCGCAGGCAAGCATATTGATTAATAACAACACCGGAGATGTGCGCGCAACTGATGCCCCGGAATTCTATTTTCGATGCAATTACGACGGAAGAGTCTCGGGGGCCAGTTTCAAAGACAGGGTAAAAGCTATTACGCATGGCCATCCGGGGGCGCCTTTTCGACGGTGTCCCACAGGAGTATGTAGAAATGGCTTTTTGGGGAGGGGGATGGAGGGGGGGGGGTTGGTTTCGAACGTGGCGGGCAAGAGGTCGTCGATCACGATAAGGGGTAGGGACGCACAAAGGGCAAGCCTCGCGCGACACACAAAGATCCCCAGGATAAGCGCCCCATGGCGCCGTTATTGCATCTCTGACGGATTTTTCTCTCCTCCCCTCTCTGTCCCACTTTGCCTGCCACTTCCTACGGCATCCTTCTCACCCCCGTATTTAGCGCACCGTTTCTGTCCCTCGCGTCACCCGGACATATGCAAGGGGACGTTGTCTATTGAATTTTCATGACGTACGTACACACGCCACCGAAGTGACTCAATCTCCGCGTGGATCTAGAATCTAGAAAGTCGTTTCCACTATCTTTCCTGCATTTGTCCCGGAACACTGGGAGCTTGTTTCTTATCTTCCTTAACGAAGACACTAACGATTGATGGCATGACTCTGGGGCAAGTTGCTTGTCTGCTGGGCGCGTTTTATTGGATCGTATTAGGACATGACACATTACCGCTGCTAACTTATGCAGACGTTACTCAGTTGTTACGCATCGCTGGGGCCGGGATTTATTAATTTTTTTTTTTCATTCGGCTGCGTGTTACCCTTCTGGGCGTGGCGGGTATTAAAGGAACGTCGAGATGAAAATGGATCGTTGCGAAAGGGACGTTAAATCTGGACACCTGGCCCCCTCGCAACCCGGCAATGTATAAGTTCCTTGGCTACCCTTGGACCGTCGTTCATCCAACTTTAGATACCTACGTTTGTGTGTGTTTCTCTTTGCGCGTTCCCGCGCATGTGACATGCCCGGTAGCGTAATGTAACTTTGTAACTCCGACGCACCGGTCGATAGCCCAGACTCCGATTAAAGTCGTCAAGGGAAAAAGTACTCGATTCGAGCCGCCCTACACGTCCCTAATTTTTCATTCCTTGTCGCCAACCATCTCGTCGGCGAGTCCTCTGTTTTTTTATCGCTCGCTAATCACCGCTCGTTGAGAAATCTAGGGATTAATATCTGTGCACTTCGAAACGAACTGTGCATTCAGAAGTAATTTTTCCAACGACGTAACGATAAGCTTGTTCCCCGTTTCGTTTCTTCGTGCAGCGCACGCCACGTCGTTCAGCTGAGAGTGCTCTCAGTCAAACAACCGCGGCAATAAAACGCGATTCCGTCCATTAAATTTTCTTCGAAACCTTATAATTCAATTTCATAATAAGCTCCGTACAGTTTTTATTACGTCCTTAAGTAAAATATATACTGCGACAGGCTTGCATCTACTCACAAAGAGTTAAAATATCGATTAATTCGTGATAGTGTTGGTCACACGACGTATTCGCGCAATGCAGAGCAAAGTAGTGCGCTCGTTACAGCAACATTAGTCGCGTTATTAAATTGAAAAAGAAGAAAAGTGGCGGCGGGAAATCCATTAAACAGATGCCTCCGTGATTTGCACCCGTCCCCGCGATTAATGCAATATCGAGGGCGACGCCGAGAGTGGCTTCGACACGAGGAAATTCCGAAAGCACAATCGCCGAAGGTGCAAACGAACTCAGCATTCGACGTTGCGGATACGTGCTCTCCGAAGGAGAAGGCCGGATAAAAAATAAAGGAAGATATTTTACAAAGGATCCCTCGCCGCGCACCACCGCCGCAATACACTTACGAGATGAGAGATAAGGGATTGGTTTCGGCTTAACTGCGTTTTCCGCCTTAATCCATTAGCGCTCACGAAACGGTTTTCTCCGCTTCGACCCGATCACGCGAGCACGATGATAGCGTCGCTTCCACGATACCAAGTAGCGTCCCTGCTTCTCAGGCACCCAGAAACACCTAGCACCTTCGCCATCGGCGAGCTAGGGTCTCCTTCCACTTTTTCTTTTTTCTCCATGCAAATTTACGCGGCCAGAGTAATGCTTTGCTACAGGGGACATTGCAGTAGAATCATCGGTGCCGTCCTCTAGGTACCGTAGTCTACACCGAAAGGAAGAATTTCATTGTTCTCGAAATGCCACTTGCAGAGGTAACATTAGTGTAAGTCTTTCGCGCAAAGCGGATCCAGCAAATGGCAATCACGGGATTCTCGAGAGTGCTCAAAGTAAAAGCGATCGTATCGGGCAATTGTCAAACGAGTAAAGAGTGCAAATGGCTTTCTGGCATCTCTTTTGCGGGCGGTGCGGATCTGCTTTCGTGTTGCGAGGCGATAACTCCCGGGGAATCGTCGGAATAAATCTTACTCTTACGTCGAGGCCGGACGCTATCGCTTACAATTAGCTACCATAAAATTTTACAGCGCCATGTTCGCTCTCGGTCGCGGGATAAAAATGTTAAAAGCGTTTCTGCCCGATCTGAATCATCCTACGGCACGTCTGAGACGCACAGAATGCAATTAGGTATTTTTATACTTAATGTTACAATTGGATGAAGCTGTTACAAACTATATTCAGACTTCATCGTATTACCTACAATTTCAAAATCTACGAGACGATATTTAATATTCCTTTCGATAATATTCTCTATCCCATGCACTTCTCACTCATGGCGTGTATTCAGTAATCTAACAATGGAAGATCTCCAACTCGGAAATTCAAAAAATTATGAAACTTTGGGGATATGTGGAGGATATATAGGTATGTATTATGCATTTTTTTCTTGGTGTCTATATTCACTCCGAGGGGTCAATTTCGCCTCCTTAAAATAAATTTGGGAACCAAAAAAAATGAGTATTTAATATATACCTATATATTCTCTACATATCCCGAAAGTTTCATAATTTTTTGAATTTCCGGCTTGGGGATCTTCCCTTGTATGTGCATTAAAACTGCATCGTGCAATCCAAGAGCTCACTATCATCTACTCAATATTCAACATTTCGTTTTGGTTGTTCCAGATTTAGACAACACTATTATGTTATTAAAATTTCTTTAGTAAATAATCTCTCCACAATCAGCCCAACATTTACGAAAATTTCCACTGCTCATACAAGGCCAAGTTGACTGTAACGCTATTTTTTACCGAGTGCATCTAACCCTGAAACGGATAGTCTGGAAAATTCGACAAAGCCACATATTAGCTGTCGCGGAATCCAAATCCTGACGCTAGCCATGAAATAATCCTAAGGCCATCCCCGAAAATGTCAGGCATACTTCTTGAAGGGCAGTCACCGCGACGCATCGCGTCGAAATACCTTCGGCAACGCGACCGCGACGACAGCCTGAAGTTCCGAGCGATCCACGAAATTCAGGGTTTCGAGCCTTCCATCCGAAAAAGCCGCTGAGCCGGAACGCGCGCACGGCTCTAATCACGGGGACTGCAATTAGCAGCGGGCTCGCGATAAATTCGAAAATTGGATTCCGCGGAAAAGTATTCGAGTGGCTAACGAGCGAGGTGGCTCAATCAGTGGCGCGGCTATCGGCTTACTTTGCATCCAATAACCATCGATAATAGCACGATGCCGACGGCACGGGACGGCGAAATGGCGGTTGTTTATGAATGCGGCCCTAATGAAGTGGCGGGGAGAGGAGATGCCGCGCGAGGGTGTCGGAAAATCGTTCGAAGGGGATGGATGCGACATGGAGCCCCGACGCCGTATAACTTGCTGGGTGATTAACTGCTGAATCGCCAGGAACGCGAGCCACGAGGTTGCGAGTTAATTGCAGCCCTCGCGGTGGCTCGCGGCGCGTAATTGCATGGACGTTTTTGCTGCGTGTAATCGTTACGACGCTAGCTGGAAAAAAGGAGGTTCGAGGGCACGTCGACCACGGTCAAAAGCAGAAGTAAGGAAGTATGACGAAGGGCACGAGTGCGGTACGCAAAGATGCTTCGTTATACTCGAAGCTAGAATTTTCCTGTTACTCTTATCACTTCTCTAACTTCCCCTTCCATCCCCTTTCACAATTAAACTGTGCTGTCTTCCTCCTGAATTTTCCGATCCCGTTTATTGATATCTGATCTTATTTTATCAAAAGAGTTACTTACACTCAACTTGCGTTCCCTCGCTCTAATTAACTCATCGTTCTTCTCATTGCATGTAAATACAAGCTTTATGTTAAAGAAGCAAGACTCCGGCGTGGCATGCGACGTTCGCGCGACGCGTGAGCGAATTCCAGGAGCGGGAAGGGCCGAAACGGTGAGACGGTTCAATCGTAAATCGTATTACAATCAAATGACCGCGTTCTGAGCATCCCCTCGAACGCTCACCCCGCCCCCCCTCGCCCAACTATTGTGTTGCACCCGGCGAAATGAGGTCCGCCGAGATTTACGGGGCCGCATCCTTTATGCTCCGCGAAACTGCACGAAGGTAGTCCGAGCCGGCGCTCTCTTGGTTCCCGTGACGAATGGGAATCGCGGCTGAATCCTATGATCCGTGATTAAAGTTTCTGCGGTCTCGGGGTCTACGGAGGGAGTTTGGTTCGATCGAGAAACCGAAGATTTTTCTGCGGGAAAGAAAGGGAAGGGACGCGTCACAGGCGGCTGAATGCAAGACGTGGAAATGTTCGAGAGAGCGTCCCTCTCGTTTAACGGAATCCAATGAAACTGAAACTGTACGGTGGAGTAGCTAAACGCACGTAGCTAGCAATGCTGTTCTCAGAGTTGGGCGTGATTTACTCTGCCTCGCCATTGGTTTTTCGTTGAATGCTTAATACCTAAATAATGAGGTAGAAAGAATGTAGGAATATTACAATTGTTATTACCGCAAGGGGAAGATCTCACGGGCCGTGTTAGTTGAAATATCCCTTTGTCATGCGACAATGTCATAAACTAAGCTTCCTGAATCACTGTACATTACCTTTGACCAACGAGACCCGACCAACAGTCTCGCCAGAATCCCTTAGTCGCCTGGGGGCTGTCTTCGAAATGTCGCAGGGCGATTCTTGACGTAGAGAAATACCTGCTGCGGCGGACGTCCCCTGATGAACTCTGTAGTACTTACCTCCATGCACAGACGACAGGAGAAATCCACTGAAACGCACTGAGTAAGACTGACGTTTATACAGCTAGAACGTAGTAGGTACTTATGAAACATTTGGGATATAGGCACGCGAGTGAGGTATATCCGTTTAACTTAAATGGAAGGTCCAGTTGATTAAATATTGAATGCTTTCGTGACGTTTTCCGCGCGATTACTTTTAACAGACTTCGCTGCACAACTGTAGCCACCCCGTTCGATATAGGAGCACGCTATTGTCCAATGAATAGTTATACCAGTTATTCCACGTGCGCTGAGTAATCCGATACCGATATTTCTGTCCGGTCGATTCGATTGAAGATTACGAGTTTGAATCGAATCACGGCGAATCGCGGCTATCTCGCCGATCCGTAGGTTGCGGGTACCGTTCGATACGTAATTTTATCGAACGCATCGACGTTGATTCGATATCCCCAGCTAGACACTGACAAATTAAACCGCCGGTGCAACGAGAAACGGGTCGATCGTGATATCTATTTGCGAGATTGCGTCGAAGAACCAGCGTGTCGACCGAGCGGATTAAGCGACTGTTGTAAATGAGGAGAAAGCAGGGCCAAATCGAACACTCGTTATGCCACTCGGACACCATCGACGCTCACTTCGACTTCGGCTGTCTTTCTTTAAACGCGAAATAGTCGCTTTTTGCGCTTCCAATCTCGGTTTCTAATCTTCTCCATGGCCTATTTCTGCCTCCGATTCATCGCGAGACTTGGCCATCGGAGATGTAACTCCACAGTATTGCTTCTGGACAGATAAAAACGCTGCCTTTAACAAGTGCAGCTCAGTCTGATTGCAATGAAAGTAAGCTTTCGTTTTGCCAATGATTTCTCAACGGTGCAGTTCATTTTTCATCTACAGGTACACGCTAGGAGCGAGACTATAAAAATCAGCAGTTCCGATTCACTACCCCTAGAATAGCAAGCTCATATATAACATATATGTAGCTAAACAGTCGATTTTTCTAGGATTGGGGACTTTGCAGCTCCATCTTTACTTACCAACTTCCAGTAAAAGAGAAAAAACTGTTTATAAAATTATTGCTTTGACTTAACATTAAAAAGAGAACACTAATTGAAAAATATATATTTTCACACAAGAAGTAGTACATAGTGGATTGAGTGGATAAGTTTTTATTTCTATTTTTGGCTTATTTCTATTTTTATTTCTATTTAATATTCATATTAATATTTCTATTATGGAATATTTTTTTCTCCCAAAATAGAAATAAAAACTTATCAACTCAATAACTACTACTTATCGTGTGAAAATATATATTTTTCAATTAGTGTTCTCTCTTTAATGTTAAGTCAAATCGATAATTTTATAATATTAATATTAATATTTTTATTTCTTTGCAATAAATCGGTAATTTCTTATCCGATTTGCATCAAACGTGCACCAAACGATGTAGAATTTTGTTTACGTATATTACTCGTCATAATTCAAAAACTGTTAAAATTTCCACCCCCTCTTGCTGCAAGGTCCTCAATTCCAATCGCCGTTGCAGAACGCGTTGAGTGTCGACTGCTAGAAGTCTGATGGAAACGTGCAAATAAAGTTGGACCGCCATATTGGATTAAAATTTCGTGAGAGGATAAAAAGCCCGGGCAAGTCCTCGAAGAAGTTCGGAGTGGGACACTAATCGAGCCGTTCGATCTGTCGTCGATACCCTCGTTAGTGGTTCGTTCCTTTTTTTGCCAGTGCCGAACGGTCATTTGAGTGAATTAAGTGACTCCGTGATGGTCAGCGAAGATACGGGGGAAAGGAGCCGAGCTATTTAATTTCTTACCGCGGTAACAGCCTCTTCTACTTGCTATGATTCTCACGCTCGACACGACTCGATGGAACTATCCCTGACCCCTTCTTTCACTCCTCAAATGGCGCAATTATTAGCGGGTTTCTTGGCACAGTGCTTCGGATAATGGCAATGGATACGCGCAGGTTGGATACCTTTTTACACTTCTATCTTCCCTCGGTAGAATCTAGCAGATCAGACGGATTGACACTTTCGATGATTGCACCAGAATTTCGTTGGGGAAGAAAGACATTTTTTAGCAATTTATACAGTGTAAATGGTAGAGCAGTTGTTAAGGAAACTAAAGATGTGAGGTTCAATCTTATTTACTTCGTCTGCTTGTTACACTTCTGCTTTGTAAAGTACTTCAATTAAATTCCTGCAGTTGTTGCAGTTCAGGAATTTGTCCATTTTTAGTCGAGGATGTTGGTGGTCCTATGTCCTTCGCTGACAACTGAAATCTTCTCTTTTACACGGGTATAGATCGTGCACGAACGATAATCCCAGTAGAATCGAGCGATTTTTTCCCGCGGAAACAACAACAGTCGTTAATAAATCATTAATTTCGACCATTTTTTTCTCGTTCGCGTCAGGAAGGATTAAATTGATGACTCCGTCGAACCGTGTTTTACGCGTAGCAAATTACAGTCTGTCGTTGCCCGGAAACCGACGACTGCAATTTATAATCGCGGCTGTCGATAATTGACGTGGCACGGATTATCGTTAACTGAATCCACCGGCTCGAGAACCTCTCATTTTTACGCTTTATTAATTCCCTGGATTTGCTTTCCACCCCCGACGGAGCGTTGGATAAATTCATGTGTGCTCCACTTGTTCCAGCTATGGATACCCGTAGCGCATCTTTGTCGATTCATTTTCGATCTAGTCTGCGAGATAAATATAACTACACAACTGTTTGAAAGTATGTGTTTCTCGAATGTGGAGATTGAAATTAATGGAAGATTTGGCCCGATCAAGGATCGTGAATTCCTATAATTCTATAAAGTTTGGGTGGCTGCAGCCAATTTGGCGACGTAAAGCGTAACTACTCTCGACCAATCTACTACCTAGCTTCTCGTGGATTGGAGCTTCAATCCGAATTGCCGAAAGATAGAGAGTAACGGAGAGAGGTCCCGAGGTCCCTGGAAAATGCGCTCCAATAGAGAGCACTCAAAATCTCGTAAAATTTGAATCCTGAACACCTCGCCCGACACGATATCTCTTCCCCAAGTGTTTCATTGCGGAGATAGAGCAGAGGAGTGTCAGGCAGACGAGTCTTAACTAGATAAACGTCAGCTTCATAGGAAATCTTTGGCCAGGCGAAATTGTCGGTTCGACGTTCTTATGGAGCAGACAGATGATATGAATGGAAATTGGATGGTTAAATATTCTTGTAGAAGTTTCTGAATAAATCGCAAGCGATCATTTGTAAGAATCAGAAATATGAGATGACATCTGGAAAGCAAAAGATCAGAAAACGATCTTCCATTCTTAATCGTATCACTTCCGTTCCACATATTAAAATTTCGCTGGTGTCGACCAGCATATAAATCCATGACAAGCACTAATAAAAATAACCCAGAATTTATGAAACTGTCAGACAAATTCACTAATCTGAAACGCCTGTCGTGTAGCAGTGTACACAGCTGGATTTTTGCATCGGTCCTCGAGGCTGCCACCGTCGACTTTCGTCGCTGGATTACGGTCGGATTCCTTTGTGCAATCGCTGCCACTATCACGCCCCATTTTCATCCCTCTCGTCCTTTGTTCGCTCGTCACACCTCGCCGTCCTTGCTCTTTCGTTTCTTCTTTTCTCTGACGAGCGGCCTGCCGCAGAAATCTTATCTGGTTTTCAGCGTACGGCCACCGTCTCGCGTATAATTTTCACCGGCTGCGAGAAAGGAAAGCCCGGTAAGGGGCCGGGAGGAGGAGGAGAGGAATGGTCGATACGCGGCTTGGAACCTTTCCACGCATAATGCGGAGATTAGAGTGATCCATGTATGCAACGCGGGCTCCGCTCCCGTCCTCGTTTCGAGGTTATATTCATTTTTAATGGGTGAATTAATGGGGCCGGATTACGTGTCACTCGGCTCGAATAATTTCTTTGCAAATCCCTGTGGGATTTCGAACATTCTCCAATTAAACGATCGTGTTGTGTTCCGGCTGTCGGGAATGGTTTGATTGAATCGTCCGTCGGCTCTGTATATCCTAGGGCAGCGCATTAAAAATTCATTGTATACAGGATGTAATGGAAATGTTGTTAGAGAATTTGCATGCGGGGGCTCGCAGCTAAACACATTTCTGTGCAGGCGTGATCTTCTGCCCTCGAGGTACAGTCACATCCGATATGGAGCATTAACGCTACATCCTTAAATTATCATTATAATGCACAGAGTATTTATAACCCCGTCGATAGAATTAATGACGTACTTATTCCGTTCCTGGGAATTGTTCGAGCTTTGAATATTTTATCTCGCGAAGAGATTCGTGAGTTTTCGAGCACGACCGTTAGAGAGGAATCGTGTAAAGCTGAGGAAGTGTGTAAAAAAGGGGTGGCAAACGGAGGTGCCAGCGAGCTTGAAAGTACTTGGGAAATTTGTATCCAAGATCGTCACGGGGCCCGAGGAAAAATTGAAGGAAATCGGGTGGGTGAATGCTACGTGCTGGCACGAGCGCGTCCTTCAATTGTTTTATGAAATCCGAGGCAACTCGGCGGGGAATTTCATTTTAAACGCCGCGGGCCGCTTGACACGCGCTACCAGCGCCCGACCGGCCGGCCGCTCCGCTGGAATGTGAAATGAGTCGGGACGAGAGAGGGAAAATTAATTTAGCAGGCGTACGTACGCGCGCCAAGTCTCTCCGCTTTGACAAGTGTCCGCTTTACCACGCACCATTCGCCGGATTAGCCGTGTTAACGCGTGAGAATCTGCTTCTTCCGGCGTTAACTCTCGCATCGGGCTCAATGAAAATTTCCACACCGCCTCGCGTTCCTCTGATTTCTCCTCGCAGAAACACGCAGAGTTTCAGGGACCGTCGTGTTTTTAAACGGCCACCGAAGTCATTTACAATTGGAGTCTTGATAAAATTTACAATTTACGTCGCGATAAAATTCGAAAGTCTTTGGCAGGAATCACCTCTTCTCTTTCGGAGCTGAAGAAAGAGCAGTGAGCACAGCTACTGGTTGAAGCGCAACGCGTATGTACTTGTTTTGCAAGATACTACAGAGACACTGTGCAGTCGAAGAAATAATGATAGTCCGAGATAGCTGAGACTGTAGTTGGAAACATAACACGCTCGTCACTCGAGATTACTAAACTCGCGAGGGGTTGCGGAATTTTATCTCTGCCAGAAGTAACATGAAAAAAGCACCGTTACTCTTCCTCGTTATGGTTCTCTGAAGTATCATCCTCTTACTTTATAATAGCGAATCAATAATTCAAGGATTCCTCTGGCGCTCTTCGAGGGATGAAAAGCTAGAATGCAAGAACACAAAAATGTGGAGAATTATTAACTTATATCTCCGTAAACTTTGTACCAGAACCGTGAACTTAATTGTAAGTTCTCTGTCTGTAGTCTGTTGTTACGAATTCCTTTTTTATTGAAAAGGTAAATATACATACAAGATTATTTAACTTTTAATATATTTACCTATATTTTCTAAATAATTGCCGACCGTGTATCATACTCCTCCCGGGGCAATGAAGATACATTTTTTAGGGTCGCGCGAAATCGCCAGCTTTCGTGGGGCCATTAAATAAAAGATAACGTCCCACGAGGGTGTACGTAATTCGTTAACGAACTAAATGTAACCACGTAGGAGGAAACTTCTCAGGCGGGCGGAACTTTCGAAACTGCGTGTACCTGGAGTTGCATTCCATCGAGCACACGAAATATTCAGAACTGGCCAGCGGCGAGCCACAGAGGTATTCGCCAATTTCGGCGCTTTGCATTGGCTGACGCAACCTTTCCTTTTGCCCAGGTCTTCCTCGTCTCCATTAGTTCGTGATTTTGATTTCGCAGTTTATCGAGTTGCATCGTTCGTCGCCGCCCTTAATGAATAACATTTTCAGCAATAAACCAGGAGACTCGTCGAGTATTTCACTGGCTGTTAGGGAGTTAACGATTCGTGGAAGACAAATTAATTCACCGTCAGAATTTGCTTTCCACTTTTACGTTGCGCATTTTCTGATAACGTTTTATGCATTAGTCGTCTAATGATTGGTCGTTAAATCATAAAAATTGTTTATGTACACCTCGTTCACACTTACCAAACCTGTATTCGTCAATTGTTCCATTCGATATTTCGAACTTTCTCTGCCGATCACGATCATCCCCATCGAGTAAACCGCCAACCCTTCTAGCGCCGCATCGTTCGACATCTAATTTTCCGCGCAAATCTCGTCGCCGCCGGAATGAAATTACATCTCGACGGTATAAAAGCGTCGACCCGTTCCGGATCGTTTACAGGATTCTTCCGGGGAAGTCGTGCGAGCTTAGTTCCTCGGATACATTCACCGTCGACGATAGTAATGGCTCCCCCATGAAAAGGATGCCGGAGTCATTGTGTCGGCATAAAGAAACCGTGCATGCGCACCCCGTCCCCTGCGCCTCCCCCCCCCCCCCCCCACCTCAGGTTTTATCTGTAAATAATACTTCCGTGCTTTCCGTAAGTTCGTACGCTATTTCGCTGATGTAGAACGCGCGTGGACATGTATTTGTTCTCTGGTTGCCTTCCTGCCGCCCTTCTTCCACCGTCTTTCGCCCCTTTTCGCCCCTTTTCGCTGCTTTCCACTCGTTGATGCTCGCACGTGACGTCGTCCCTCGTGCCCCTAAATAAGAACAAGAACATTGATTCTCCACAGGCCACCGGTGGAATGTAAACCTAAGTTATTTATGCACCATGCGTCATTGCGTTTTTAAGGGCTGCTCGGATTGTATGGACGTATCGTTCAATGGTCTCAGAAGGGATATATTATCATCCCTTGATCCCAAATTGGTCGTAAATTTATATTATCAGATTGACGGCCAATTTTCGAAAGTAAAACTGAAAGATTGTGTTTGTATACGGTGACTCACTTGTCTGCTCGTATAAGTTGATTAGGACTAATTACGAATATCTTCGTGCCCCTTCAGTTCCCCTGTTCCGCAGGGAGATCGCGTATCTAATTACGATTAACGAATAGTAAACACGAATTATACACCCCCTCGTCAACTAGCTGCTCTTGAAACATTAGCGGCCTCGTAAAACAGGAATGAACGTAATTTACATAACGCAGGCTTCGTAACTAAAAGAATTCTCGCAATTAACAGTATCCTCTCAGTATAGCGTGTTTTTATTCCCCCGTACAAAACTGGACTACTCTCTCTCCACCTGAGACTTACGATTTCGTGGGAAACGCTCGTCCATTAACCGAGTTTGTCAACTTTATTCAGACCATCGTGGAGCAGCGAAGCAACGTTATTTATACGAGCCCCGCGTGTCACGCACATTTCCCTATGCACCGTCAGCTAGTTAGTGGTAGCGTAAGAATATTACTATCCGGGCTACCAGCATGAACATTGGTACAAATGTTAACAAATTCATGGGGCCGCGAAAAACTGCTGAGACACAGACCGCGTCCGAAATATTTCCTCTGGTATAACTGGAAAGCCGTGAGAGATAACGTAACGAGTGGAGGACGTCATCGTTGCCAGCGATGGTTTCTTTGGACGGGCAGGGAGCTTTCAACTACCTCTTGGTTGAAATAAATCGGTAGGAGCGCGTTTAAATATTTATCTCGTCGTTAGGACGGTCAGAAGTTGGCGGAGGGCCCTGGTCTCGGTTAAATAAACGTCCCCGCGATATATGCTCGCGCCACCCATAAAAATGTAAAACGACATTATTTATATGACACGCGCGCAGCACGCACCGCGGGCTAAGGGCGAAACTGACCCCGTGGCGACGGCATTTAGCTTCCGGTTTCGCGCACAGCTACATTGTCCTCCCCCGTTACATCCTGCCGGCATTTGTAACACAATGGGGCCGGCCGTAACTAGTTTCGGATCACGTAGCTTGTTCTAAAATATTGACGGGTCCGCTGGCGCGATAAATACTGGCTTCGCTGACCGACCCGTGGGGACCGACGTGCGACAATTTTCAACGATTAGTCGCAAACATTCTCTCACTTTTCCCCCTTTTTCCTGTACCCTATTCGGGTGAGTCGTTACTGTACCGGATCCTGCTCACCACGCTGAGTTATTGTTAGCAATTGTCGTTTTTATTAAATAAAGTACAGAGAGGGACGTATTAACAGCGTCAATTACCATTTTCGAATTTATGAATTTTAACTTTTGAGTGGTAATTGTACATTCGTAATACTCATACAATCATGCTCTAATAGTCTTGTTCTAGAAATGTAAATTTTGATGTGTTGAAATTTGTATTTGAGAAGATAGTTGTGGATAAAAGCGATTTTTTTGTTAAAATTCACCAGATTCTTAAATTATATTGTTAAGGTCTAAAAATTTACAGGCAAATACATATACTGGGGGTGCGATAGGGTAGGGTGGGGCTAAAAGTCCGGCGGGTAAAAAGTCCCGAATTCAAAATCTCTATTCCTAAACAATGTATTGAGTTTCGCAGTATACTATGTAAAAGGCGAGAAGAAACGGAGGTGACCACGGAGTCGCCAGTCGCTCCTGGACATTCGTGCGAATTATACGACGCCTTCGTTATTTTATGTATCGAAAACTAAAAGAAATATGTCGTCTTTGTTGTTTTATACGAAGTAAACCGCAGTTTAAAAGTGTATCAGCCAAGTGCGTTAAGATTGTATGTTCCTTTAGTAATGTGTGCATGATATTGTTTATTGCTGAATGATAATATTTTCTAACGTATATATCGCAGAAACTATAGAGGCAAAAAGTCCCTCAGACTGAAAATATATATTTTATTATTTGTTTCCATAATAAGATGGCCAAAGTATAAAGAAATGATGCCAAAATATGTAAATAGTGTTTTTGTTTTAGTTGAGCGACTTTTTTTTTGGTTTTTAGTTCAAAGCGAGCTTCTGACTTACATTTTTATTTTTTGTTAAAGAAGTCATGTTTTCCTTTCAATATTGTATACCAAAAAGAATTGGTTTAATAAATATTTGTTGATTTGAAAAGAGTTTTTACTTATTAAGTTTAAAATTATACAAAAAGACATTAGGGACTTTCTACCCTATGCAATGGACTTTTTGCCCCGTCCGTGGGGCAAGAAGTCTATTTTGCATTGACGAACATTTTGTGGTATAAATCAACCGAAAATAACAGTATCAACAAACGAACTTTGTGAACGTAAAGCATAATAGTTATAGTTTATACAAAATAATACCAGATATCTCTACATTGTTAGTACTAAATTTTACATAGGTTTATACGAAATACAGGACTTTAGCCCCGCCCTACTCTACAGTCCGCGTAGCCACAAAGTGTTAATAAGAAAACATGTACCTACTGTCTTCTCAGCGAAGAAGTTGTAGGTATTTTTTGAAAGGTGTTCAACAGCCAGTGACTTCGTATCGAGACCCATCAGTTGGAGTGATCTTGCAAGTCTGGTTCTTAAACAACGTCGTAGCGCTTTCGAAACACTTGGCCATTTAGAATAATGGCCACAGTATATCCGTGGAAGTGACCAGATAGAAGTCTTGCCTTTTCTCGTCGGCTACTAGCCAACGCCCACAAAAACTGATCCAACGAGTCTCCCAATGAAACTTGACCAGAAAAATTCTAAACTCGAGGTCTGTGTTCGAGCATTCATCTACAAGTATACCGTAAATGTCCTCCAGTCGTACACCAAGTCGACAATGTATTTTAGAGATCTTCTTTCACCATTACTTCGGTGCTTCTCAGCTGTTAATTTCTGGCGCGTATTTAGCCTCAGTAAAGGAAAGGAATTTTTTATACCACTGTTACCTACTTCAATATTTTCCCTCAGCATTAATTTGTCGAGGAAGGCGCGATAACTAAACGCAGGGCACGAGTTATGGGCGCATGCGGGTTATTGCATCTTTGCACGTAACGTAATGCAAACACCGTTTATGTTTCATCGTCGTGTGCCTTTCTCTGCGAGTTTACGGTCTTTAAACTTAAACAGCAAGGAACGAAGTCTTTGCTCAAAGAGCGCCACCTTTGCGCAACTTCGGCTCCAGCCGCCAAGCTACAGAGATCCTAAATCAAAATGAAGATAATAATTTAATAATCAGTGGTCCAAAATCGACCTTGACATTAATTCGCGATAACCAACTCCGTTATTTTACTTTCTCGTCCTTCGTAGGCGATTTCCGTCACTTGAGATTAAACAGGTGTTGCACATGCGAGCTTCCAAGCTTTTATTAGGCGATGAGACCTGAAATTACCCGGCCCTTCCTTCCCCAAGCCGTTTTACGACGCGACTGCTGACTCGAAGCTCGATTTTAAGTGGCCAAACCCGTTCGTTTCGGATCGTAAAAAAGGGGAACGACCCCGATACGCGATTTGTATCGAGTGCCGAAATCGCCCGCGTAAACGGCGCCTGGGACGGTTCCAGCCTCGATCTCGTCAATTCATTGAACCCGGGGATGTCGAGAGACTCTTCATAAAATCGAATGGAGGGCGGGAGCCTTCAAGATGAGCCCTGCTTCCGTGAAATACGAAATTCAAAGCTCCCCCTTTTTTTTTATGCTTCGTCGTTGCCGTGCCGGATAAACGCGGAATAAGAATCTGTAATCGTGTAATGGAGTATCGAATTATCTTTGAAAATTTGGGGCATTGCCTGGTAGATCCCGAAGGAGAAGCAACAATATTGCCGGGCTGAAAAGTATTCGCGTTACTTTTGGGTAGCGAGAACAAATGGTCCCCACGAAAATTGTCTGATATCCAAGGAAACTTTATGTGATGGATATACTTTTTTCCACGTGAAGGCACAGAGGGAATTTTAAGGCCACCCTCATTTCTTAAAAATGCGTCTGAAGGCACGAGGGTGGCCCTAAAATTTCCTTCGCGCCGTCGACCCCAAAATACTGCTCTCATCAGACTTCCTCTCGTAAGGGAATAAGCTTGTTGCCCCCACTCTGCGCATAAAACTGTCATAAACATTTTCACTCCTTTTTTTAAAACATATAACAACGGAATAAATTTCACTGCGATATTTAAATTCTCTAGCGAAGATTCTTCTGCTGGACAGTGAATTTCAGCCAGGATGGCCCGATTCATCTGTCCGCGTCAACCTTCCAACGGGTCGCGAATCTTTTGCGACCCACGGAATCGAGTGTTGACGCGAGGTGAAAGTTTAAACAGTCCTCCTAGAACGGAAGTCCCCCGTGGTTTCGACGAGTGTTGTTCGGCGCGCACACAGCCACACATCCGTTCGGATTGAAGCAGCCCTCGGGGGCACTTAAACCACTCGACGGAAAATGCAAAAGAATCACGCGCCAACGCTCACCCCTTCGGCCAGGATTTCGCTAATCTGCTCGGCCATGCATTCGGAATTATCCGGCGCGCAGCGTGTACGTACCCGATAAATTTATTGGCCTCAATGAAATTTCAGTGCTTGATATTGCCTCATGAATGTCCATTCGCCGCGGCGATGATTGAGAAACCAGACAAAGGGGGTTTGAATTTCATATTTCCCCGAACTGCCGGGCGAATCTCATTTTCTCTAGTTCGTTTGATTCTTCACTTTGCGCTGGCAGTAACTAATAAGGGGGACGAGAGGTATTAAATTCAAAGGAGGTGTAATTAACGAAGCACTGCAGTTGCAACAAATATTGCAAGAGAATTTAATGAAATATTCCATACTAACAGAATGTTCGAGTTTCATCATTGTGAGAAATATTATTTTATGAATTTTATTTTTATTACAATTTTATTACAATTTTACGAATCTACGCTGATCGGGCATTTTTTGCCATTTTTGCTGACAGCGCGCCCTTATATTTCTCGTCCTCTTTCGGGGTCGCTCGGTATAGTTGAACGCGTTTCGTCGAACACTAACGCGTCTCGTATAAATCGCGAGCACGTAGCCGTACAAGACGAATTAATCCCCCGTCCGTATTTTAAACGGAATAACGAGAAAGCGCGGCACGTAATTTATTTGGCGAATCGCGTATAAATCGCGAGCGGCTTGCACGTAGCAAGAAGTCCCGAGGATCGCACGAAAGAGTACTGTTATATAACGAAGACGTGAAATTATGACGGGCGAGAATCGTTTCGATACACGAACGATCGTAGAATGTCGCAAATATTCCGCGTTTTCTGATAATAAAACGGACGTTTCGCATTCAGACCAGCATTCGTCCTGTTTCTTCTCTTTTTTTTCTATCGCGGCGTACATAAATGAATTTTACGAGCATACCTATTTCCAGATTATTGGAGCGTTTTTGCTTTTATCGCATAAACACTGCAGGCATTTTTCGTTTCATCGTCGTTCTAAACCACCTCTGCACCAATACGACTGCAAAAATACGACGGAATGCTAAAATCAACGTGCTTCCAAATAATTGTAACGTTGGGGGTTTGCTGGTTTATTGCTCGAACTAATAACTCCACTAATGCTTCGGTACTTGTAATATGCAGTTGCAAGCTCCATCGGTCTGCTCGTCAGAAATTAGCAACCGGCACTAGATTGACGCCGTTATTACACCGCTGTTACGAAGATCATTAGGAAGAGTGGCTGTTATTACGCGAAGTGCAAGTGTATCGGTTTATGGTCTGTGGGTATTCACTTAAACCGCTCGGTCATGCATCCCTCTTTATCCGGCACTTATTATGTGTGCGTACGCGATAAATCTGTCAACTCGGCCGAAAGTTCGGGTCGTAACTTAGCAGTAACTTCGCGGGCGTTATGCAAGTCCACAAAGGTGGAATCGTGAAACTGGAAGCAGAAGCAGCACCGGGGACGAAAGTTCAGGGATCCTCATGCAAATTTCATCTTCTTCGGCTAATAAAATACAGCGCCGTCTTATGGTCGATGTAAAGCCCTCCAGATTCTGCGGTTACTTGCACACACCCCTCTACATTTTTTAACGTACCGCCGGTGCCGCTGTTAATTCCCCTGGAATATTCTGCCCGCTGTTCATTTCTTTTCCCCGTGCCCCGTAATAAACCCTTTAAGCCCTTAAATCTTCTACACAAAAGCGAATTAATTCATTCTCTCCACAGCGGAGGTCACATATGCCGCGGCGTTATCTTTACACCTTTCCGTACGTCTAATCATTCTATTCTTAGCGTGCCACCTTGGGGATTAATCTTAATATTTCAAACAAGATTCGTACATGGGTATACCTACATTGGTTGAAGCAGCGAACGTGCGAATTAGTTTTTAGGGCTATCGTAAAACCAGACGGAGGGGCGACTATCCCTGCCGCTAATTTCTCCGTGAATGGCCAATAAAACCGCAACGATTGGCCGTAAATCGTAAAATTTTGTTGAGCTTGGTTGCGTGCGCTTGATAAATTCGAGGGACATATCGGGGAGGACTAGAGTCGGCTGCGACGTCGAGGGTGAATATATATGTATCTGGAACAACAAAAAGACTCGGGAGGAGTCGAGGACCCGATGCAAATTCCTGGTCTTCCAGCTAATAAAATTCCAGAGGCGATGGCGCCCCGAGCCACCCAGCGCTTAGTTCCTCGTGCCACTTCCGTCGTCCAACCGAAGGGGGTGTGCACCCTCTTCAGCTGTGTAAACAGATTTTATATGGGGCGTAACCGCGAAATGCACGCTGAATATCGTTCGTTGTGTATTTACTTACTTATTTATTTATTTATACAACGAACGGTCTATTCAAAAACTTACTCGCGGCACGGTGATCCTTCTATCCTAATTTGAATTCGATGGGTTCGCGAATTGGTCAAACCAAAGGAAATCGCTCGCAGAGCAGAGAGCGGTTAAAATTTAATGCGCCGCCTCGCCGAGTGCAGTCTCATACGGCACAGAATTATTAAGCCCCGGCACTGTGTCACGGGGGTTATTGGAATGTCTTTTTGGCGAATGTCGCGAAAGGAAATGGTCGATAATGGTCGTAAAAATGGCGGTTGAAAGGTGGATGTTTGCTTTTATGGAAATCGTCGATTAATTTCCTCGATCAAACGCGCAACGAGGGAGCAATTCGTCTCCGGCGTCAACGCGACGAACGATTAATTGCGATTGCTAAGCGATCCGGTTAACTGAATAACGATTGTCCGACTAATAGGATTAATGACTCGCCTACTCCGTAACTGGATTCGGCGACAAATTCGGCCGGACGAGTGGCTTCTGTTACAAAACGATGCCGATACTCGAGGACCGAATGAAAAATGCAAGAGCCTTTCGCTTGTAGTGGATGGAATAACACGATCACGCCGGCCGGTGTACAAGTATCGATTAAAGCCAATAAAAGCTACATTTCACTCGGACGCGATGAAACCTCTCGCCGACCCCTCCATCTTACCAGCCCTCCATTCATCCTCTCATCGATACCACCCCTACAGATAACACTGTCCGCAAAAGGAGAAGATAAAAGAGGGCGAAAGGAGGGTGGCAGCGGAAGGTCGACCCCTCACCCCCGTGTCGCGGCTCGCAACCCAGTTATCGTCGGCTACTCCCCTGAATCCCGCGTTCGCTGGGAAAAAGGTCGCTATAGAAACACGTCGCGACCATAGAATGGATTGTCACGGCTGGTTTACAGCACGCACCGCTACGCAACGGTTCCCACTGTAATCGGACATGCGTAACACGGCAGCGAGTTTCTCGTATCACGTTGAGTTGTCACCGGCGGCATCGGTGCAGTCACTTCCCGTTTTACAAAGCATTCCCGTCTCCCAAAACGGCACCGGTGCCACGTGTAATTCAGGATACCTATCTTGGTCGTTTGAAGGTGCGGCCCAAGGTTCGCGCGCAGCCCTTAGCTAGCCATCGATAAACCGTAGCATGTGCAACGCTCCCCTGCTGCAACGTCTTGCTGCATCCGGTGTACGTGCGCGCCTTGTGCGCCTCCTTGTTTTCGTCCTCCAGTGGCAGCACGTGACGCCCAGCAAGCGCCAGAATCTCGGTAATTAGCAACGCTGACAATACCGTCAGCGCGGCAGACAGACTTCGCGGGGCGACGAAAGCCAGCAGCCCGTTCCGCTATTAAATTAATTGACGTAATCTCTGTTTACCAGGGCGGGTGTCGCGCGTTTTCCGTACAGCCGGTATCGCGGCGTAATTGCGAGTGCAGGTTAATGCTCGGGGAAATTCGCGCTCGCTACGGCCGCCGATAATCGAGCCGTGCTGTAATTCTCGACGTTGTAATTGCAATTAAGGCCGCCCCAGCTGGACGCGGTTGCGCGATCGTTCGGAAGAATAGAGATTTAAAACACGAGGATTGCGCTCGACGGAGGCTGATTTCGTTTGAGTAATTAGCGGCGTCGATAGTGGGACTGTGGCTCATCGCGGAAACGACGATATTGTTATTGCCAACGCGCCGTGATGCTTCCCGCTGCCCACGTGTTCATGTGCCAATTAAATGAACGAGGTGACGATCACCTCAATTCAATGGTCGGGAAACGGTTTATTAGCTAGCAATTACTGGCGAAAAGTGCTGGCATTCATGCGCAAATTGGGTGTACTTGGGAGAGCGTAGCCGGGTTGCTGTATCATACATCAACGGTGTGTTTTAATTCTTGAAATTAGAGGATTCCTGTAAACGCAGGCACGTATAAAGTAGGAACACGTGGCGGCACGAGACGGTCACAGTGTAGCTTCAAATATCTACATTCGTTTCACGTACAATCCCCAACCAGGTGAATTCAATTTCACGGGGGCATTTTTTTTTATTTCCGAATGACGTGCAAAAATACAGCGAACGGAATAATCCAGCGTTCCAGAGAACACGGTTAAATATCAACGAACCTGCGCGCAGCCGTATGAGTGGGGTGCTCGTAAACTTTGTTACTTGAAAACAGACGGGACTCGTTATTTCGGCAACACAGCGCACTAAATTTACACGCTACTTCTTCCACGAAAGAGGAATGGCTGCATCGCTGAACGGAGCTCAAAAGTATATTCTACGTTCGACGAATTTTTGCTCAGACATTGTTAGGGATAGTTGAATTCGTTGATATTCACGGATGATACTCCTGTTCCACAGGAGTGCAAGTAAGGGATAATTACCAGCGGCCATTAAGTATCGTGGACAACGGATTCCGCGAGTCGTGCATCGGTAATTGAGGACCAGCTGCGAGACAATTTTCATTATGCAACGCGGAAGTATGAAAGGGAATTAATCACGGCGAGAATTATCATGGAAACGTGAGCAACAACGGGCGCGCGTGTGCTCACGATACACCGTTTGCATCGACACGGACGGTTCGATTTTTATTTTCGGGTAATTCCTCAAATAAACAACGTATTTCCATCGGGGACAGATTCATTTAATCCCCTGCATAAAAATCTGATAATTTCCTCTGACAAGCGGAATATCATAAAAGTTCAACGGGATTTATTAGTGAGAGATCTGCTGAACGTGAAATGCAGGATTATTTAAGGCGATATTATATCGTTAACATCAGAGTGAAAAAGTTCACATTTTACCAATTTCATTAGAACTCGCGGTAACATGAGTTTACGATTTCAATTCAGTCTCCGTAACACTCTGTACGTAGTCTGAAATCTGAATCGGTTTCAAAGTGGTTAGAGCCATCATTAGTCAGACGGTAGTTGGACTTAATCTCCTTGACAGATAAACCGTGCGCGACAGAACCTATGCGCATCCCTCTTTGCCCTTCGTGACTAATTGATTCTTTTCAAATTTTCTCAAATCATGAATCCTACAGATAAAGCACCCATAAAAAATTGTTTGATGCATAGAATGTTGTATTACAAAGTTGAGAAATTGTATTACTGGCCCTCCCAAGCAGATTTGTTGAAACCCTAATCCGTGGATCACAGAACGATGCGGATGCTTGAAAACTCGCTGTACACCATAATCTTCCAATTACTGAGTGCAACGCGTGCCCTTTGACCACGTGCACCAGGTTTCTCGCATGCATGTGGAACGAGGCGAGATCACAGCGGCACAATCACCCTTGTCGCATTCGTACTCAGACCGCGACTCGTGTTTGCTATTCACCTTTACGACTTTGAAGTTCACCGACGATGCGTGTGCATCCACGTTTTCTGCAAAGCACTTAATATCGAGTGTTTATGCATTATGCGCCGCTTGCCAGAGCGCAGGCACGGTAGCTCGATGAAGAATCGAATTGCTTTACGGTGCACCGATTCCCGCAATAAAAGTCGATCCCTACCTGCTACCTCTTTGACGTGGCTTCCCGTTCGGTAGCGACGACAAAAGAAGTTGCTCTTAAAACTGCTTTACAGCCTCGATCTTTCGTTTCCGTAGCCAGTGGTTCCGGGCCCAGTGAACAATTGGGCATTATCGTCGCACGGCCATCGTGGAGAACAAAGGGACGCGAAAAGTCAGCGTAATACCTACGTGGATTCGCGTTTATTCGGGGAACGGTTCGGTCCGTTTTGTTATTTCAATGAAGACGCACGGATTGGAGGGTCTGCTTGGCCAGCGAACAGTCGCGCTCGTTCTCGAGCACACACTCGCTCGAATTCCCTCTCGCCGTGGCATGCAGAGCCGAAAAATACGGCGAGCAGAAAATAAACTTCCGTGCTTTGAGTCAAAACGAACAGGGCCGTGGGCTCGAGTCCGTTCCAAAAAACTTTCCAATTTCCTCGATTCGTACCTGGCGCCGAGATCATATTCGATCCCGATTTAGTCGGATCCCAGTGGGATAATCATGCTCCCTGACACACGGTTAATATGATTCTTTCATGGAACGCGAGGACTAAATTCGCGTTTCTTCATAATGCTCCCTTGTTGCTCGTTTCACACTCCACGGTTTACTCTCTAATGTATTCCACTCAATTCTATGTTAAGATCCGGGCACAGATATCAGCAAACGGTCTCGAGTAGCGCGCAGAATCTCTACAATTGAAACGACTGGACGCGTTCATTAAGAACAATTTAGGGGATGCATTCGTTTGGGATTAGAGCGGAGATACCTCCTATTGTTTTCATTTGCATCGGGGCAGCCGTTTTAAATGCAGGTTGTATTGGTTGCAGGCGATCTTATCTCGGCCCTGATAACCGCCTTTCAGGCCGTTGCCCGTCGCAAATCTCAGGAACGTTTAACGCTTTTTCACTGTCGTCGACCATGGAACGAGCCAGGAAATTCACCTCCGAATTCAAGTGGACTCTGCATTCGACGATTTACGACTGTTCCCCGCGACGTTCTCTGTCTGGGCCCGTTCACCGTCCCCCCTTTCTCGCTCTTTATCGGATAAAAGGCATTAGAGAGCCGCTTAGGTGCAACCCATAAAAGATAATATATTTTGCGTGAAATACAGCGCGGCTCTCCCCCATATTCATGCCGCGAGAAATCTGGAAGTTCAACGCAGATTGCTGCTCCACTCGAAGTCCATCGATTACGAAGAATTACGGACTGCCACTTGTAGGACTCTTTCCATCGATATATCTTGATTACGCGAACTCTCCTCGCGGGATGAAATACCTACTCTCTATAAATCTCCATTTACGAAATGTTATAGCAGATTTCACTGCCTTTGGTCCTCTTTCCGTTAAAGATATTTAAAGAACGCGAAGATCCGTGGAATCTCCTCTTCCCGTGCTCGAACGTGGAATATCTGTGAGGGAGGGAAAAAGTTTCTTCCTTCCCCAGAGCGAGAGGAGAGAATTATGTGCGCGCACACCTCCCGATTAAAGTCCCGTTGCCGAGATGCTCGATAAGTGGATACTTCCGATGAACGACGTCTCGCTGCGTCCCGATCGGCGAAGCGATCGGCAAACTCCCCTCGAAAACTGTGGCATCGCGCTTAAAATCTATTCGTTCTTCTGGAACGAACGATGCGGAGATACCTAGTTGCGGAGATATCTAGTGGTTCGATAAAGGACCGGTTACATCGCCCGTGGGCACTGCTGGAGAAATTCGATTCCACAACTAGAAGCGTTGTTTGTCATTGCTCGCGAACGCGGTGCTTCGGGTGAAAGGTATAGGACCCAGTGAAGTGTGGCACAGTCACTGTAAAAGCGGACTTAGTACACGCAGTATTACCTCGTAAACTTTCCCCGTTCCTTTATCTCTCCGACGCTCGATCAAAGCCCCGAACAATAATCGCCGCGATGCTCCCACGCCTGGAGGATTCCGAACCCCCCGAAAGTTGCCCGAATCCCGCGGTTCGTAAACGGTCTAGAGTTAATCGTTATCGTTATACCGAATCTTAAATCACGGATTACGCGCGAGATAAAGAGCCAGGCGCAGTGAATCCTGGCGGGGGTACGTGCCCCTCGAATAGACACGTCTCGACTCTTCTCGCCCGTCCAGATGGTACCCACAGATTCGTTCTCACAGGAGAAGTCTCGCGAGAGAAGAAAGAGAGGCCGGGCGACAGAGAAAGCCAGCCAGGAGGCGCAGAAGTTTCTTCCGAGCGGAGACCGAGAGACCCGGTGCGGCGGAAGTGGGATAAATTCGCCGAAGCCGAGCCGAACTGGGCTGAATCCTAATTACGACGACCCAGAGAAATAGCGGCGAACGTGACCCAGGACTGAACTCCATCTCCGGAAACGAGTTAAGAGCCGAGGATGGAGTGGGGGTGCTGGGACCGGAGGAATGGCAGGTTAAATGTTGCTGCCAGCAAAGACTTCGCCTGCAGATGGATCGGGGTTACGCGTCCATTTCGTCCCCGTGAACGTCCCCGGGGTTGCATCGTGCCTGTCAGCCTGCCTTTCCGGGCGAAATTAACGCCTCGCCTCGCTCCCGTGACTTGGGCGAACTTCCCGGGCACGAAGGTCGTCAAACTTTTCGGCAAATCTTCGTCGAAGCACACGCAGGGCGAGCGGGAGTGGCTCGCCCCGCGTCCCTTCCAGCCTCGCGCGGCAACTTGTCTAATAATATCGCCGCCCCGCTCGTTTTGGGATTAATTAAGGAGCGAGAGACAACAGGAGTGTAAATCCTCGGCCGTGAGGCGTCACGAAATTGTAAGTACCGAAACAAACCGGACGCGCGGGTGGTATTATCCATCGGGCTCGTTTTACACGTACCGCTGGGCCCGGGGAGCTGCAGCGGAGAAATAGAGAGACAAGGGCGAGAGGGACAGTGTTCATGCTGGAAGGGTCGAAATTTACATCGACGACTCGCACCGTCGGAACATCTCCCCGCGGAGACCTTGAAACTTTGAGCACGCTCGACTGGGACAAGCTCCCCACGTCCACGAAATTAGCGCCTCCGCTTAATGCCCGCGACGCGTTGCTCGCCGCGTTGCATGCATCGCCGGGCTCCCACGACCTTTGTACTTCGCCGCGAGTGGCAAACCACCGGCAACGGCGAGCGCCACGAAACATCCATTTTCTTCGTTCCCTCGGAACCCTCCCAGAAGACGCTCCTCGAATTAAGCGCGATCCTCGACGAGGAATTACGCGGCGCGCTTACGGTTGGATTAATACCGGGTCCCAGGCGGATGTAACGCGGTCGCGTGTTATGGCGGTGCTGGCGCGAAACTTGAAGATGCTTCTGATGTTTCTCTAATTGATTTGCTTCCTATTGGCTTCCTGGTGGGGGCGAGGATTAAGCTAGTAGATACTTCAGCTAAATTTGATCGGTGAATTTAGAATACGTTCATTATCTGTAATCTGTTCAAGCTAAACTAGAAGTAATAGATGGAAAGAAAGATGTAATGGAGAACCGAGGCTGTTACTTCAGTATTATTCACTGTGCGGTTCCATCAATCTCTATTTCTGCAGATTTCTATCCAGTCTTCCATTTCTTCATATAAATCTTCCTTTCGAATATAGAACATCTTCACTTCTAAGTGATGGGTTTCTTATCGTTGGTTAGCCTCACTCATAAGTTCATTAGCAGGCCCGCGCCGAAACGCATTTTCCTTACATTTCTCGAACCATCCCCTTTTTCCTTGATTTCCTCTGTTCATCGAAGAACAATTGGTTGACCTTTGGGAGTAATGGTTTTAGGGAGTAATGGAATACTAAGTAAGTAGGTATTCGTAGTTTGTTTAAAGACAGCAGGATTAGAAAGAAGATTGCTTTCGATTAGTGATAGGTCGAAAGCTTAAGGTTCAGTGAATAAAAAGACATTAAAAGTAGAGTTCCTACTGCTTTCGTTAGAAGTTGAACGCGGCTACAAAGGATATAAGGTATTGTAGCGATCTGACACTGGACCCGTCTGGCAGTGGAATGGACTAACTAACCCGGATAAAGGGGTCACCACCTTCAGAGAAGGAAAAGGAAAGAGCGTTTCGTCCCGGGCCCGCCAGTGGACTCGTCAGTAAGGCTACCTGGCGGGACCCTGCCTTAGACACGCTGGGTATTAGGACTGGGACGGAACTTGTATATATACGAACTGAGGGCTTAACCATCACCGGCGAGAAACTCTCGGAGCCGGGAGGCCCTCTGGTGGAGCGTCGACAACCACTACGGGAGCCCCACAGTTATTGACGTTAGAGTAATATTTTATAAGTACAATTCCACTGTACTGAATACCTGCGTTCCCTTTCTGAAGCCCTGCGAGCCCTCTTCCGCATCGGAAATCGATAATCGCTGCACTAGAAAAGGGAACGCGTTAATAGGTTTTCTTAAGAGCACCGAGCAATTCCACCGTTGTCCTTCATACCACTTTTTACGAACTTCGCGGAGTATCGCCGTACTGGGGCAATAGTCGTAAACTTCTTGAAGCGTGACGACAGCTCGTAAACATCGAGCGGCATTTAAAAAAATTATCGCACACATTTACCGCGGATACCTTTGGATTGCATATTCATCGTTACTCGTATTCGCGCAACGCGATACTCGGCAGCGTACTAAGATCAGTTGTAGCTTCGACCCACCGATCGTGGAAGGTTTCCAGCCTCGGATTAGAATCGTGCTCGCGAAGCAGCATGATCGATCGCGAGGTGGGAATGCAACATTACTGGCAGGAAAACGCGAGCTCCTGGGCAAACGAACAAGCGCGCGTTTACTTGGGCCTTTCTTCGTATCCGTAGAGCAACACGTAGAGAGGCTCACACGGCGTTTCACTTGGCGATAATAGGATCACGCGAAGATAAACCCGGGGATTAGAGGATTATCGAGTAAGCGTAGTGCGTGCCGGTAGCGCTAATGGTATGCTAATTTACTGCTAATTCTGAAGGGAAACAGCTAATAACTCAACAACCTACCGACCTCGAAGATCCTCCGTCGCGGCTCGATATTATTCCGTTAACGGCTCGCGACGGTCTTCTACACGCGGAATGCGAACGTTAACGCGCGTTATCGTCGCAGGTATCTGCGATACTATTATTGCCGAGACGGCAGTGCGCCGCGGCGTCCACGCGAAACACTACGAATTATTGCGGCCGGACTGCGGCGAGCACGCGAATTATTTTCACGCGTTAACGCGACCGTCCGCTAAGTACCGCTCCGCCACGTTAATTTATTACGCGCTCGCGTGTCTCCGACCGCTCGATGCTTCGATCCTTTATCGTGGTGTTACTCAGGGACACCCGTTTCGAGCATAGACGCGTTACATAATCTTAGTTCGCTGTATTGCTTGTAAAAACAAAGGGGTAGGTACATAGCTAGTGTATGTACAGTGTGGGATACAAATTTGGATATTACCGTTAAGGAACTAGTTCTTGATCAGCCACTAATTTTTTGTCAGTTCATGAAATAACTCGTTCTTTTAAGTTTATGTCAATAAATAATTGTTTGAAATAATTACTGACATAAAAATTGATAATTCAAAAATATATGTGTTGTCTGTAAAAGCAGTTAAGTAGTGTGGTATGAAAGATATTTATAAATGTCTATGGTTATACAATGGTTATACATGGTTATACATGGTTAACCTCCTCGAGTCAGACTCGGTCGGACAACTGACTCTGAGAGTCGAACGTCGGTCGCTCGGTGCTCCCGCGGTGTTGCCATGCCTTACGCCCAAGCGAGCGTCGAGAACAACAATCCACGCGTCGATCGGCCTCACGCGTGGCCCCTCAATTCGCATATAAACACAGTAGTATTGTTCGTTTTCGTGAAAATAAATGTGTAAGATAGCCCACTTGAAGGAAGCCCCTGTTGAACGCCATCTCTTACTGTTCGAAGTAAGAGATCACCATCGACGCCGCAGTCGATTTCTTTTCTCGTTGTTGCGGTATTAATTTGCAAGAATTTTAGTATCATATGTATCATTTTGCTTTAAAAGTCAGTGATCATTATTTAGTTCCAATTTTTTCTTGTGGAACTAATTTTTGATCACCTGAAAAAAGAATAGGTTAGGACATTATAAAATTATAAAAAATTAAATTTAGATGGTATAATACTAAAAATAAGTTTAACTGGTACTTTCTTTTTAATTAGTATCCGATTATTGATATTTGTCTATATAAAAAATATCTGATCAAATATTAGTTCCTTACCTGATAAAAAATTAGTTCCCATGTATTTTAGATGATCAAAAACAAGTTCCTCACCTGATCAAAAAATTAGTTCCCATGTATTTTAGGTGATCAAAAACAAGTTCCTGACCTGATAAAAAATTAGTTCCCATGTATTTTAGACGATCCAAAACTAGATCCCAGTCACCTTATTATTCAGTACCTTATAAATAATTAAATTATACTTATTTTCAACGTTTTAAAATTTTTCCTTAAAGTTTGAACATTAATTCATCTTTTAGTATAAAAAAAGTCTATGGTTTAAAGTTGTATTAGGTTAAAAATAAATATTAAAGCGGGAAGCCCTTTGAACTGATCAGAAAATAGTTCCTTAACGGTATGGGAATTGGGAACTTACGCAGAGTCATACTCTGGAATTCTAATTTATCAATATCAAATACAATCTTAATTCTGTCTAACGTCCTTTCCGCACCCCCGCAGCATGTGTATCCACACGACACCCCCGCTATTTATTTTTCATCAGCCTGTTTACGGGGCCGCCTGAACGGCAGCCTCTTACAAAGGCATCGGATAATATAATAAATTCGTAGTTAAATATTTATGACTTCTCCCTGGACACGAGGCCGCATACATATTTACAGGGCCAGGCTGGGTGGGAACTATTTTGAGGAAAAGCACACCCGCGGCGCGGGTATATCGCGCGTAATTCCACCGTGAGCTTTCCTTTCCAGCAGATAAGAAGAGGGAAAACGGGAGGGGGTGGCTGGTGGTATAAGGGGCTGGTCTAGGCCCCCGCGAACAGCCGTTTAATCTGCGATCTACGGATTGGCTTCGGCCCGGCAATAGTTTCACACTTTACGGGGCTTTGGTATGCAAATGCGGCCGAAGAAACATGTGCAATATCTCGAAGGCTGGCCACCTGCCAGGTCTTATCCGTTCGTAGTAGCTCTGCCGTGGCTTCAAGCCACCCAGACACCACCTACACCACCGACTCGTTACCCGGCCACGTTGCCAGGGTGTAACGCGGATCAGTTTTCGAGTTATGCTGAACACGCGAAAACACTTCCCCTCCCCCAAAGTCGTTTCGTTTCGCGTGTCACAGACACACACACACTCTCTCTCCTCTCTCTCTCTCCCTCTCTCTTTCGCGGAAATCTTGGCCGTGTTTATCTTTCCCGCTGTTGGGCGTTCGATCTACCGTTCGAGACGCGAATTCGAGCGCACCTGGCAAGTTTCTTTGCGAGACTTCTCATGTTAGTATTTGGAGAGACAACTTTGGGGAGACGCGTGGTTTAAAGTTCACTTGGTTCATATTTCATGCCGGAGGGTTTGAGTTGGTTACTCAGTTTATTCTGTCTCAAGCTACTTAGGTAGTAATGGTGGTTATAATCAGAGACAGACAAGGGATGAAGAACCGTCGTAACACAGTGAGCCTACCTCTGTTGGGCATTTAAACTGTAGAACCCTGATTACCCAGTTTTGCACGCGAGAGCATTTCAAATTTGTGACAACACAGTTTTAGCCTTTTATTCTCCCCAACTTCGTCCACGTCTGTCACAGCGACTAATCGACCTGAACCCCCTTTTCTGTTCCAGGTAAGGCAAGGCAAGCCAGCGAACATCGCCCACGACGCGCTCGACCACAGGAGGTAACGGTGTCCGATTCCGAAACCGCGTTTTTTTTTCGCACGCTGGGATTATTGCACGAAAACAGAAGTGTCCCTTGCATCGTCGCCGTAAACAGCGCGACGCGTTATGATTTACGATCGCGGTGTTTAACTACGCTCAGGAAATCAGGATGCATTTCCTGTAAATGTTTACGCGCACACTAAAAGCCTCCATTAACCGTGGATCCATTGAACGGCGCAAGGTCGCTGCCCGGTGTTTCGGTGATCGTGACCAACCTGGGTCACTCGTAATTTCGTCCGATGGAGCCGTTCCTCGCAGTCAGCGAAACTCGAGTCGCATTTCGTCCGCGCAATGGAATAAAAAAATATATTCATTTCCCTCAGCGTTGCCGCTCGTTCCTCAAATTTCACGGGGGACACCGGCCTTTTTCTCCCGTTTTACGCGCGATCGCGCGGAGAATCCAATTTAACCCCGAGCCCCGTCCAAACATTCAGCGTGGCTGCGATTGTTGGTGGCCTGGAAATCGTGGTTTGTACCCTGTAAGTGTTTTCACTTGTACCGGGGACCTATTAACGCGGGATTGCTTGATCAACGTGGAGAGACGAGCTTCAGGCTTAGCACTGGGCACGCTCGGTGGTTCCATCGAGAATTGTTTCCAAGCGTCGCCGGCGCACTTAATGGGGACGTACAGTGAGCTTCAAAATTGTTAATACCGGCAGATATATTCGGGGTTGACCATTTCACGCACAATTTCGTACACCTCGATTAATTCACAATTTATAGATAAATTACTGGTAGTGAGTAGTGTTTCCCTAATTCTTCGTCGTGCACCTTCAATGCCCTTCTTAATATTTCACCAGCGTCCCAGCTACTTCACCTTTAACGTCGCGACACCGTATTTCTCTGCATAGAGAAATGTATTCTGCCAGCATTTGCGAAATCAATTTTGCAGTAGCTCGTGCCGCTCGTAAATGCTTGCGAAACACCCTGATGCGCGCGGTGTCGTCGCCGATTGCCGTGGATAATGTCAGCCTGACCTATACCCAAGAATTCATGCTCTGCCACTATCGATCGGGATTTCGATTATCCAGCGGGTCGGGAATCGAGTTACGGAATGTGCTGTCCTCGTAAATTCGCGACATCGACTTGACACCCGATATATGCCCTGCTCTTCCGCTTTCACTTTCACAATTTCTTGCAAATGGATTATCGTTTCTAATAACTCTTGCTGTTTAATTGATTAAATTGTTCCCGTAAATTTAAGCTTCCTGAGAGCCTCTATATATGTTTCGAAGTGAAGGGAAAAAGTTGCGCCTAATGCGACACTAATGTGGCACTTGATTAGACCTGGATCACGTCGAAAGCTTCAGAGATACTTTCAGCACTACAACCGACCCTCGGAGTTGCAATTTTTCCAGCACGTACAGGTCGTTAAACTCGCAACGAAAGATAAGCGAAGAAATACGTCGAAAAATGCAGTTCCCCGGTCCACGCTTCCGCCGTTTTTATTAATCATAATCCCGTCGGGGCTGGAGTCACTGAAATACCAAACAGATATAATCGACTTACCGCGTGTCCGCCCGATGGGGCTTTACTTATGGAAGATAGCTCGATCACCGGATAATGAAATTGAATTATTAATTACGCGGACATGATGGGAAAAATGGCGAGGATGGGGTAAGTTCTCTAAGATGATCGGATTCTCGAGAGGCGATCAGGGTAGGGAAGCATCGTGGAAATTAAAGAAAAACTCTTCCACGAGGAGGTAAGCAAAAAGCCCCGCACCAGCGAGGCGTGCAATTTTTCTCATCGTTCCGTTCTACGTGTTCTAATTATCGGTCTCGCGCGCGGCTGCAATTATTTAAAGAGCAGGACCGTTCGCGGCTCGACTCCGCCACCCGAGTGCCACCTTGTAAACGGATAATACGAAATTATTATGCGCGTCCGCGCGGCACAGCTAATACTCTAATGGCTGAAATTCAAGGGGCAATTTTTTCCGAACATTTCTGGTCCGCAATGGTAAGGGAAGGGAAGTTTCGAGTGCTTTCCCTCGTTAACGAGGTAAACAGTATCGAGGCAGAGCTTCTCGTTGCTAGAAATTGTTGGACGTGACATCGTTACAGCGGTCGGAAACAGTTGCAGGATGTAAATTAAAATGGAGGAAGAAACGCGACCGAATCTGGAAAGAAATGCGGGCCGAACCACCGAGACTCGATATAACGCAGCCCTTCCTCTCTTTCCATTTGTGTCTGACTACAGCAGCAGTAATTACTGCAAAGAATTTCTTTCCCTCGGCTAGTAGACGCTGCCGTAATTACAGCTTTTATTTCCTCTTGACGTGGGGAAAGTTCGGCCAGGCATTCTCCATGTTAACCATTCAAGCACGCAGATTAGCGAGTTTTAAAATGTTCTCGGTTGGTTGGAAATATCGGGCAACGGTATACCTGGTGAAACGACTTCGCCGGCTAAGACGACAAACCAAAATTCTGCTTTTCTAAAGTTCCCACGCCTTTGCCACTTGGTTTTATGAGTTCGCTGTTGCGGCGGAATGTCGACGACTCTCAAAGTTTCCGACGGCGAAACCGCGGTCTCGCGAGTCCTCAGCCACGCTTCCGCTGCGAAGCAAATTTCGTATTCGTATTCCGGATAGAAAAATTCTGGAAAGTCCGAGGGGCAGAACTTGGAGGCAGATTGAAGGGAAGGCCGGAGGAGTTGTCTCGTTTGCAAACGTCGAGAGGGATTAACGCGAAGTGGGTTGTAAAAGTCGCTGGTACGAGGCGGCGACAATGTGAACGCGGTCGTCCCGAGCGGAAGTTGCTCGTCGGCGTGCGTCTAACGTCCCGCGCAAACTTATAACAATAATTGTCGTTATTATGTCGCGGAGCGCACTGCCTCGGAGGACTCAAAGTCCTCGAAACAGGGAGGCAGTTAAGACGAACGAGCGGCGTCGGTCGGCCGGTGACAAGTCGTTTTAAACTTTCCTGACAATCGAATGAATCGTCGTTTGCTCGTCCCACGAGGAAAAGTGCCGTTTAGCCAGCGTTAACAACCAGAAAACTCTGGAGACTGTTTTTCCACGGGCTGTCCTTAAAACGGAAAGAAACGACGGGCTGATAGTGGCACGCTGGCTCTGTGTCCGCGGGAACGATTAATCGGAACGAAAGAAACGAGATTGAATCCGAGGGATTTGATATAATTAATTAGTCCACCTGGCTTGGTAACGTTCTATATTCTCTTCCTTAGTTCCCTAGGGGGAAAGTTTTAAATTCGTAGATGGGAGAAGGGGGCAGGAAGATGGGGTGATGAGTTCAGCATAGTTTGAGTGTTTTGACCATATATTCGAATTAAACCATAGAATTGTGCAATTAAGTACACGAGTATTTTAATTACCAGAATTGGTAACTAAACAGTTAGCTTAAGGTAGTTCCTAACCAACTATGTTAATCAAATTAAAGTTGGGTAATAAACGATAAATATAAAGTAGTATGATACTATAGAAATAATAATAATAATTTTTGGCATCATGTATGTATATTTTAAAAAGTTCATTGTTAATATAAATAATTGTAATACGAAAATAAAATATTAAATTGGTTAGCGTAGTGAATTGGTGCAGCAGATCTGACAACGTCGCATTCATTCGAGGCGTATTTTATAACCAAAATGTCAGAAAAAATGTTCATATGAATTTGAATCGTCGTTCGCTATTTAAATGTCTAAACATACCAATTGTGCGACGTTGCTACGTTGACTGGTCGACGTAGTTTCTAAAAAATCTGCACATAAATCTATTTTTTATGGGCATTTACGAAGAAACCACGTGGTCAGTTTCGCCGAAATTAATAAACTTATTTCGTGACATTTCGATGTACTTTCATGCCAATTTTGGTACACTTGCTGAATACAGTTTTCCTGTTTCAAAAGAAAAACTGAAACTATAACACTGTTTCTTTCTACTCTGCCATATGCCATTGTGTTAAAATGCATCAACTTTAATTAACAATTTCTCGATAAATAAATGGTAAATCGATTTTAAACTTTGTACAAGGGTTTCTTGTATTCGAAATTAGTTTCGAATGAAACTTGGAAGAATTCTCGAATTTAATAGATTATTCAGGAACTACCTTAATTCATCGTTCACATGAATCACAAAACACATGATTACCTATTACTCAAATTAATTACATCCTACTTCACTGCAAAGGTGCACTCAGGTTTCATAACAATCATCACAATGCTTCCCTCTTTTTCATTGCTTTCGCTAATATTTTTGCGATTACAACCTCTGTACCTCCCGCAGCGAGGCGTTTAATTAAACGCCATCGGTCTGCTGCGGCCATCGACAATTGTCTGTGCGTTGCAGGGATTGCAATTAAAAAAAAAAAGGGAAGGAGTTTCGAGGCGTCGACGGAACGAATGAAGCGATCGCGGAAAAAGGGTCGGCGAACTCGAGACGTTTCCGACGCTCGATATGAAATTGGATTGGGTTTCAAATGTGTCGAGAGAAGCCCTGGAACCGACGGTAATAGAATATCTGTTCCAGTTAGGCACAGATACTCGCTGACTGTGTGCCGGTGTGTGTCTTCGCGTCGCCTTACGGCCCATCCCCGATTCTTGGGGATTGGGATCAATTATTCGCGAACATTGGCACCGTTTCTGGAGCTGCGCGATCCGCGTAACTTCTTCGACCAGCGCGGCTTCGCTGGATTAAGCGGAACGCTCCATTAGGCTTGTCTTTTTCAGCCGCGCCGGGCCTGTAGGGAAATTCCACCAGCTTTCTTCGCCGACCTTTCACCACCGTTCGAGTCTGTAGGAAATCTGTAGAAAAGAGTGAATTCTAAAACGTCACTAAGATATCTCAACGCGGTCGCTAACTTTCTCGACTGGGTAAAACGTTATTTTCTATCACCGTGCCTCTGGATTGAATTGTCGGGGCAGATGCCGAACAGATTTCCATGGTAAATTTCTGGTCAGGCGAGCTTTATGTTTGCCCGCTATAAATCCAATCGAGTCTATACCAGAAAAACTGCGACTTTCAGTAAACCTCCCCTTATCTGCTGCATCAAATAGTGGTGAAATATTCCATGCTCTCCGTTCACACCCCCGAGCGGAAGCTTAATTACGCCTCAGCGAATAGTTCTATTTCCAAGCTCGATCGGTCTCGATCGCGACAGAAATTGGATAATAAATCTCGACGCTTCCTAACAGCGGGTGCAGCTTCGAAACTGCGCCCTGATCCTCAGAAATCGTGTCCGCTCGGTGCATAGGTCTGCAGTTTCGCGAAGTGCCCGGGCAGAGTAGCGGAAGCATCGTCGTGTCCTTCGAAACCACGGGTGGTACCGAAGGATCTGCAGCCGGAGGATCGACCAGAAACGCGTCTCGTTAGCGATGCACAGAAGCCGTGGTGCCTTGACCCATCAGAACGTCACACTTCCATCCTCTTCCCGCCCCACTTCAGCTTCGTGTACACGCGCCTCACGTCCAACTCGTCGTTATAACGACCCTGCCGCGAAACTACCTGTCTTGCCGAGGTAAACGAGTTTCGCTAATTTCCCGAGGAACTGGGAAGTTCCTTGACGGCGGATACTCGTGGACGATCCCGAAACTAGTCCCGGTGCACTTGCGGAGCCAAACAGCCGGGGAAAAATACTTGGTAAAATAAACTCCGGTAAACGAACGAGTTTGCTATTCCCTCGCTGGCCATCCGCCGGGGAGTTTGATTTAATCGTTTTCTGAGGGACAGGATTAAGGGGCACGATCAAACATGTGCACGGAGTGCTTGAGGTTTGGGCAGTTGAGGGCGTTTCAAAAGAGAAAACTGTGCGCGAGGATCAAAAGAGCGCGCGTGCAAAGTGATCTCTAAACTTATCAGTACCTACCGCCGATAAAAAATCCAGGTAGTTCACCAAATTCGATTTTGTGGAGCACGGATTCCCTTGATGTCCTCGCTTCAGATGTGGCTCTATATAATTTTGACCGATAGATGACTCTGTGAATGAAGCGATTAGTATCTCAATAGCGAGATGAGCCACATAGGTATTACCTACACGAGATAGAGATAGAGATAGAGACTATCATGGTCATAGAGCTCAAGGAACGTACAACCACGCTTTCTGCAACGTCGTTCTCCATTTGGTAATTCCGGCAGCTAGCAGGCGGCAGGTCCGTGCCATGCCAAATTTCGTGTCTGTGGCCAGTCGATAATCGACAACCCGGTTAGATCCAGTAGACGCACGCAGTAGTCGGATGATCGACGCACGACGCCCAGATGCATTATGCAATCGCAATTCCAGGAATCAGAGCGGTTACGTCGCGTGTTTAGCACCCGTATCCACCGTGTAATTTCACCGTGGCCGTCTGAAACGTGCCAGGTTTACGAGTAAGCCACGAATAGTGGAACGTGGAAAGCACGAATCGGTCCTGTCGTAAAGGCAGGAAAAGCACGTCACCGGGCCGCCCTCGCGGTGTCAGGAGCCACTTGAATTTGGACGTTGCCGCGGGACCGAATAGGGCTGGTGGACGATTACTTCCTGCTGGCAGGAAGGATTTCGACTTTGTGACTTTCATTCTCGTTGGATAAACCTGGATCCCCCGTAAACTGGGAATGATCCGATTCGAGCTAATGAACGACAAGCATCATAGTTCGGAAATTTCGTACTCCTGCGCGTCAATGTTAAACGCAGTCACGTAGACGCGTAAGTAGGTGCATGGCGCTCCGCTGCGAAATTTCATGCCCCCCCAGAGAGTGTCGTTGTTTGGGTCGGTAATTGTTTTCGAAGAAAGTTTGCATAATGCTTCTTCGATAATGCGTGCACACGTGCCACGTACACCGAACGACCGCTGTATAATTTTACAGGGCCGTAAAGACGCGCATGTATCGGCCTTTGGCGGTGGCGCTATGGAAAAAGGGAGTTAATGACTGCCGTGAGACGACATGACCTTTTATAGGGTTAAAGGAAATCTCTTCGGGTTTAACGCCCGCCATTACGGAGGCGTCTGTGCTTCGACGTCGTGGGTGCTTTGACGTCTGGACTTCCATCAGACTTAAAACAATAATAAGTCTATAATAATTCAAATCTCTTAACACGGTATAAATTGAAGGATATTCAAGCGCGGCAGACAGGTAATTTTGTACACATCAAGTTATAGACAGAATTGTGGCTCATTCAATGTTATAGGAAATATGTTCCCGCTAATCGAAAGCTAACGTGACAATTTTCCCCGGGACGTTTGGGAATATTAGAAAAATCCGAAAGCGGCCGCGTAAGAAAGGCACGTTATCGCATTTCACGCTGGCAATTAGGTACTCGGGGGGCCATTTTCCGAGTATAATTGCTCTTAAAAGCGGTCCAAAGGCCCTTTCCACGTGCTCGGATAATCCGGAGGGCCGAACGGACAAGTAAAGGAAAAAGGAGAAACGATTTTGATCCACTTTAGCGGGAATTCTAGTTAGCCCGGCTGCTGCAGCTCTCCGGTGAACCGAAAACTGAAAATGACACGTGGAAAGCGATTCTCTCGGATTCCTTTTCCCGATCTTCCAAACCGGTGGCCTATTTTAATTCGATCATTCAGGAGATCGTTTTAATTCCTTCGTTTAATTTACGTTCGGCGCACGAACACTAGGGAAAAGTGGAGGGCTCCCGAGGATTCCCCCATAGTCCGTATCGATTTCGCGATGTAACAAGCCCGTGGTTTCGATTATTCGATGGAAATTCTATGCCTTCAAACTGTGGGTGTTTTCCAGCAATTCGGGCCACCTTCTCCAATTAATTCTAATCTATCACGCCCATTACGTTACTCTATTTTTTTTTTTACAATATCATCCTGAAATGTTAATGTCTATACTCCCGTGCTTCTCGCACTCCCGCAGATAATGGTCCATTAACGGAAGCCGGCTGGCCTGAATAAGTGTTCTCAGCGCTATGAAAAACGTCAACGGCTGCAAGACAAATTGCTCCCTAATCCCGGCAGATATTTCTATAAATGCCGTTCCCAATCCTCGAAGAATCGATTTCCCGCGCACGTCAATTAATATCGGACGATATCGTCGGATCCCGGAGGGCGCTCAATCGAAGAATAATTATCGGATTATTCGAGGAAACGTACCGGCGCGTAGAACGCGCAACCCGAAGGGATCTCGGCTGGAATTGAACGGCAATTAGTCGATTTGCCTTAGCTCGGCTACAATTAGCGGAAATTTAAATTCATGACGCTGTCTCGGGCATGCCTCTCCGGCGCACCGTCGCGCCCACGCATGCGCTACTAATCTACTGCTATCCTAAATATTATATGAGGCTGGATTTTCTTCAGGCCGATTCAATCGTCGATGAATCAAAGTGCACTTACTGCACCCGGTTAATGGACTTACAAGAAGGGGAAGGAGGTCGAATCGTAAAGTCGAAAGGATTCTGATCCTCGATAAGTGGATTAACGATCTCGTTACGGGCTGTACGAATTTCGAAGACACGCTCTACCGTGCTTCCGTAGGTACGTCGAAAAATCTTGGAGAGTAAGGTCCCAATTAGTCGCCTACGTTTATTGCACCAACCAGTTTGCGAAATTTCTAAGAGTCTTTTAATAAATATAGTCGCGCTAGCTGCCAGCTTCGTGAGCATAATTGTAACCTTATCGTTTGTCTGTAAAGGTTTCGGAGGTGGTTTCAAAAAGTTTTATTGAAATATGACCGTTTTAAACTGACTGTAATTGAATTTGACGATACGCCAGCAGGAACTTCTGCTCCGTAGCTCTGCCAGCGGGGAAACCGTAGAAGAATTATTTTTAATACAAGCAGAACCATATACAATTTGATGTAATTCCGGGCAGGTATTTACAGAGCATACGGTGGATAATTTTCAGCCGAGGCAAGCCGTTACAAAGCAGCCCGAGTGACGTTCCACCGAGCATTAACTCCCGCGCTTGGAAACGAATATTTAATTCGGTTAAACAAAAGAGCGAGCCTGCCGGTAAAAGTTCTGTTCAAACGTTTACACAGCAAGATAATTTTGATTCAAATTCCGCGGCTGTGGGGGTGGCTTTTAGTCGCGCGATCTTTAATTACAGATTTGTAATTCGCGTAGCGGATAAATCTGGAGGGACGTTTATTCCGAGCATGAATTTCACCGTTATTTTTCACCTGCGTTTATTTAGCTACTTTCAAACCTTTCGCGCGTGGGGAAATATATTCCGACCCTTTTCCCACTGCAAACTCGTCAAGAGCCATTATTCGTTTTTTTCTGCCCCCATTAAGTTCAGTACCGAACAACGCACGCATACGTTCATTTGAAATCGCGGCTGTAATTGGTTTTTCCAAATCATTGGGGGCTCCTATAAACACGCGGCGGATCGAGCGGTCCGACGAAAAATTCAATTCCCTGTAATGGGGGAAATCCGATAGGCTGAATGGGCGAGCACGGCCCGTATTAACCAGAATCCGCGCGAAACATATAAAATTGCGCTTTCGCACTTCAATCGCGCCCCTTCATAACCGAGGTATCGGCGTATTGGCAGGTTGCCACGATCTGATTCAATCGTTCCTTCTTTTTTTTTTTTCTCTGCTAGCATCGCCACTATGTCTGATCCGTGTCGTAACATCTTTAGCACCGTTTTGACGTCCGTAATAACGTTGGCCAGAAATGTGACGCGAAAAGCAAGCTTCGGAATACGCGAAGTCCGATGAACGTTTGACGAGCGATCAATGAATCGTTAGGTAACAAAGTAAAGGAGATTTCTATGTGAAACTAACACCCCATATCAGGGGATTTATGTAATCAGTAAGTCGACAGTCGTGGAAAGCTCTGTACCACATGGCGACTGTTTCTTCCTATCTCTTAACTTCTAAACAATTGAAAATTCTACTTGCAAAATGTGCAGACCGGGATCACAGGGTTCGTTCTACTGGCGAAAGGAAAGTGCAGCGCTACGAGGGTGGTGGGGAATGGGTATCGTAGGGATCAGGCGCGAGAAAACTCATTTCCTCGGTGTGAAATCGAGCGGTGGTCGGGTCCAAAAACGATCAACGATAGATTTTCCGAGCACTTTGCCCTGCCGGCGATCCGGCGATTGTTGGGCTGCGGAACGGGGCAAAAGGGCAGCCGCGTGAATCCAGCTAAGGGCGCCGGGCAAACATCGCATCTGCTTGGACCATTTCCTTTCGCCATTACGGTCTCGTTCTCCTCTGTCCGTTTTCGACGAGCTCCGTTCTCTTCGCTTCTGCCGGGCGCGTATCGATTTGCATTCGATACACCCAGGGGTCGAGCACCGATGACGGACCAATCTCTTTTCGCACGCCCGAATGGACCCCCGTTCCACGACGATGATATTTCAGGCGGGCGAAGAAGCAGCGACGAGATATCGCCCGCTCCATAGAAACGCGAGCGTTGTCACGGCTTCGGTGACAGCGATCTTCAAGGTGTCACTTTATAATAGCGATAAGAATTTTCTATTTTCTATTACGATCGTTCCCAGTAAATGAAATGCAGCGTGCCACCTTCCATTCTACAGTTAAATCCATTTTCAGTCCGGATGAAGAACAATTCTCTCTGTCCAGAATGATTAATTGCACGTCATTCGATGTGTCTAACATTATGTGGGTCAACCGGTGAGTCACGGCACGGTGAATAGTCAATACTGTCATGACACGAATGAGTCATCTACCTTTTAAACCTGTTTATTAAAGATTTTTACTTCGAATAGAAGCCTTCGCTTGCCGATATTCGCGATTACTTTTCATTCTAATTAGGGAACTTCGGAATACATACTTATGACGTTCGTGAAACAATTAGCAGTTGACTGCTCACTTAGTGGTGTTATTAAAATCTCGGCCACTTGCTTCGGAAAGGACAGAACAGTGGAAATGTATCAATCATCCGGGGGGAAAATTGAAATAGCATTAATAAGAGGGCAAGCAAGCTGTAAACAATCCTCGATGGGAGAAATTCCATGGAATAAGCGATACTTCTGGTCGAACGATAAATCATGAAATCTCCGAGGAAAGGCGCGCCGGTCCGCGACACTTGAGAAACTTTTTCATTTCTCCATCCACCGCCACCGCCGGCCGAGAAGCTAAATTCTATTACAATTACAGGTCCCCTCGATCACCTCCGTTCCCTGTCGTTCTTACGTAGCTTCTTTCCTGTTTAAAAACAACGTCCCCGTTGTATCTGTCGGTCTCAATTCACCAGTTCACGATCCCGCCGGGATTAAATCCGTATCGAGGAGGACTGTGAGCCAGGGCCAGGGGGAACTCGATTTTCTGGCAGTCGGTAGTCGAACGAATAAGAAGTCCCCGTGCGTTTTAACGACAGCTCTTTGATCGACGTCGACCTTGCAAGTGGATGTCGCGTTGCTCCGAAGACGCTCCTTTTTTCCATCCATCAAACGCTGCTCGGCATGGAACAAGATTCGCATGAGATTTCTTAGAGATTTATAAAGACGAGATGGCGGGCATTATTCGACGGCGCGTCTTCTTTCTGATGGAACTTCCAAACGACCGAGAGCTATAGGAAAAATTGCACGTGATTTATGTTTATATCTTTCTGAAGCCTATTTTCTAAAAACTGATCGGGTATTATCATCTTCTCTGTTATATGTAGAGGAGACCGTGGTAAAGTGAGTCTAAAAAAGTTTGAAGTAGAATACAATTTTTGCCTTTCAAGAGAAATGTGTAGAAATAAATTTATAATATAATTTAGACATTACTATGGGCCAATTATGAGTAATATTTAAAATAAACTTAAAATTTAAATAAACTTAAAAGCCAATACTTAAAATAAACTTAGAGTCCCTACCTATATTAAAATTCAAGTTGAAACAAAAGATGCAAGAAGCACTATCCTGCCATATTAAAATTTTGTAATAATTTGAATTTTATGATCATTCTAGTGATCCTTGATTAAATTTAAATATGATTAATCGTTTAGATATAAATCTTTCTAATATAATGAAAAATAATAGAATTGTTCTGTTAATTGAAGGATCACTTCACATGACCCCCCCCCCCCCCCCCCCCGCCCCATGTACTTTTAAAGAGGTCCACCATTTTATCATCTCAAATAGTTTTTAATTCGTTCAAATAATTGATCACTCACCGAAGGACGAATCTCTCAAGTCCGTCTACAACATTCTGTTTCCACTGCCATTGATCCTACTTGTCTAGCTACCAGTTCTATCGCAACACAGATCCATTTGCCGAATACCTTGGACTCGCGAAAAGAATCTGTCTGTGGGTGTTGATTTAAGTTTCCTCGCCGAGGGGAGGAGCCGATAGACCCGGTTTTACGGCAAGGCCCTATTACCGACGTTTCATACGCGATAGGATCTCTTTGGTCCGCCATCGAGGCACTCGAGCCCCGTAGTTAGCGTCGTAAGAGAAGACTGCACGCACACCGGTACGTAGATAGGGACTTCTTCCCTTCGCTCGCTATTTCTCATTTCCCGCTGTCGTCGCTGCACAAATGCAATCCCCTCCCACGCCAGCGTCGGGGACTTTCTCTCCATCGATAACTCGCCGTTCTTTCTTGGAGGTTCTCCCCTCCTCTCCCCCGCGGTCGTCGTCTCGGCGCCTGCCGATTCCGATCACGGAATCGCGGCGTCCGTGGCTCGTGCACGCCCGCCATTCGTCCAGAGCATCGCGGGAAAGATTACAGAATAGAGAAAAATAGGAAGCATTCTCCGTCTTATCCGGGATCTCGCCCACGCTACCGAAAGCGTTCATCCAATTTCTGAGAGTCATTCCCTCGCGCACTCGGGGATATTTTATGGATTTCCAGTTACCTAGTGGTTGTTCCAGTTAGAATTATTAATACCGGCCGTAACGGGCAAGCAGAAAATAGGCTTTAGGAAGCTTAGGCCAGTTTACGCCGCAGAAAGAGAGCGCGGTTGCCAACGAAGTCGGAACTTTATTAATGGGGATCAGTCAAGGAATTATCGCGGCCCATGTAACGCGACATCGAATAGCAATTCCTCATCACGGATGGCCCTGCATCCATCATGCGCCGATGGCATCCATTATCTCGCGCGTACTGTCTTATTTACAGAATCCTGTCAGAACGGCTCTCCTGGAATTCCCCGCGTTTCCTCTCCGGCATACGTCATCCTCCCTCTTAGATATATCGGACGTATTCCGTCGTTGACAGCAGGTAATGACGTGCATTCGGACCCCCTCCCTGTTAAGGCGAGCTGGATGACAGTGACGGATAGTGGTATAACAATTAGATCCGGGGGCGATAATGTGAATGTAGAATGAGGGAGACTATCCTTTCCCTGTCCATTTAAATCTTTGATAGCCGCGTGGTCATTCCCCCTAAAGCAAACTGAAAATTACCCGAGCTCCAAAAAAAAAAAAAAACGTCACACTCATACATACCGTATGTACATACAATCCTCCACGTTTACGTATGTTCCCAATGATACGGATATTAGAATACAGGAGAGCCCTCGACCCAAGGCGAGTCCGTCGACGGTGATCTGAGAGCAGATTCGAGGAATCGACGTGACCGCAAATTGGAGAACGTTGCCTCGTCATCCGAGGGGATCAGCCGATCGACGTGTCTCGAGGAGCCCCTCATGTTTTCTCCGCTGCTCCTTATCAGAGAGACATCGACGGTATCCCCGGCGTTGACAAGTAATGACGTGCATTCGAGCCCCGCTAGACGCGCTCAGACGACAAAGACGGACAGGCCGTGGCGCGACGAGGGCTCGAGCCGGCGGAGGGGCGTCGAGGGAGGAGGGCCTCGTTACCGGAACAACAGACGTAACCGCAATCCATCGTAGGACAGAGCTGTGCTTCCTATCCCTGGTCGATAAGTCAATGCACCGACAATACCCATCGACAGGGAGAAACCACCTAACTGCAGGACGACCGTCCCTTGTACCACGAGCCCCGTTGCACTCGCCCCCTGCAATTCCGCCGGCGACCTCCACCCTCGCGGCCCGCGCTCCGCTGCATCAGACGCAACCTGCACCTGCACATTCGCGTGCAGGCGTACATAAACCCGCGGCGTCCGTCTCGCTACACACCTGGGCAGGCTTGCACGGAGGATGATCAGCAGGGATCAGAGGAGCCCGACAATGGGAGCATATCGAATAAATGCGAGTGTCAAGCGACTCGGTGCATCTTTCATTAAAATTTATCCAGCTGGACCGGGAGAGAATCGCTGTCACGCTCCCCATTTTGCCCCGTCTTGTCGCTGACTGAAGCTTCTCGCTTGGGTTCGCGCGATTGACGCGTCCTGTTAGCTCGACGGTTAAAGAGGTTCCGCGGGCCCTTCGAGATGTCACGTAGAGAGCCTATCTGTCTGCTCCAGATGGACATTCGGATGCGCCGGTTATTGGTACGTTCATTTTGCAATTGGACCCTGGAAGATTCCCTGTTACGCAAGGCATCGTGGGTTTAATCTCAGAAGAGACGTTCTTGCTGGGGAAGGGTTTGTGGGATTAGTTGGGAACTCGGTTACAGCGTGTTCCTTCCAGTCGAGCGAGTGCCGCGCAGCGTTTTACGACTTGCCGGAGTCGTAAGTTCGTCTATCGGGTATATAATTTCGATGTCCTCCGCGATTTCTTCCCTCGCAGTTTTGGTAAAACGTTCCGCGGAGGTAAAGGGCGTAGGTGAATCGAAGTCCCCAGGGGTGAGTGAACCCCGACAATAGGCTCGTGTTCGATGAACGTGGACGACGATGCCCCGGCTAGGACAGGGACGTGGATGAAATAGAATACACCGGGTATATGATTTTTCCTTTTGCCTTTTTATCTGCCAGAGGATTTACAATCGTCCCATCGAAACAGAATGTGAGGCACAATAGGGCCAATATATGAAGTACAATTCAGTTCATGAGGAGCTACTACCCAAACTTCACATGGGGATAATAATACCATTCCCTGCAGTTGATGTTGTGTACTAAGAGCTGGATGAAAGGGTGCACGTAGAATGGAGGAAGAAAAATAGACGTTTGATTATAGCAATTGAATAGAAGCACGATGACGTATTCATAGTCATAAGGAAACCAGGATGATTGGCAGGTTTATTAAAATAGCAACGTAACTCGAGTTTCATTTTAATTTCGGAAACGTTTCAAACATTATTTCATTAATTTGTCAATACTTATAATTAACTTGAAATTGTTATTCGACCTGTTTTCAACTCAGTTGGAATTAGATTAAGATTGACAAACTTAGTTTTCGTTAAAATCATCACTTAAATTGTCAACCGTATTTTCGAATCCCATATTATAACAGAGTTCGAGGTCTAATTCGGCAACCATTTCCTCTCCCGTTGAAAAGCTCGCACAGTTAACGATATTACAGGAGACACCGACGGTTTAATCGATGAAATGGCGAAGTTGACGCGGACATCCCGAAGATGGTTCCAGCCGACAGGCACTTAAGCTGTTACGTAGGTAGAGAGGCTGACAATTAGTGCGAGCGTCATCGCGGTTAAATACGTAATGGTACCGGGGCCAAGGTTCAGGAGCAGACTTATTACTTCATATAGATTAATTTGTCGGAACTAAGAACTCGTGTGCCTACGTACAGCCAGGAATTTTTCCCCGTTCCCTTTACCAATCAACCAGCGAGTCAACCTCAATCGGTCTTAATCGCTGAAGGTGACGCGTTGCCTGCGAGTAACTGACTCTCATCACCAAAATTTCCCTAAAACGCACAATTACATAAATGATTGAAAGAATCCCTGTATACACAAGGAAACTGCTGCATGAAGGATTTAGAAGAAAAATTCTGGCAACAGTGTCAGATACGAGCATCTGCGAGATGTAACAAAATACACAGGGAAAGTGTCCCGTGCAGAAGATATTTCAAGAGGCGTAGAAACCTGTGATGTCTCGATGATACGAGGGTAACCGTTTCGCAGGTATCCTTCGCGTTCGAGTTGACAGAGAAGTCTTTTTGTATTTGTCTCTCTCATTTCCGGCCGGTTGATCCTTCGTCCCGCGTTTGAATGGATACTACCAACATCGTGGGTTAGCTCCATGGCAACGGATTCTATGAGCCACGGGCGGGACGATATCGATACGGTTGGACAGCTTCGTGGAGCAAAACTTTTCGCTAAAAAGATCGACAGGAGAAACAAGAGATTCGTGACGCCTCGAGAGCTCAACGTTACGGGGAACTTTTTGTCTCGCGCGTTTTCGCGTATCAATCGAATTACGTGTCTGAGTGGCCGGATCCTCCAACAATGGGTATATCAGAAAGTCCATTTAGAAAGGATTGCCATAGTCTAATGATTCCAGGTACTGGATATAATCAAATCTCAACAACCAGATCTTTCGTTTCGTTGATCAGCAAAGTGCACCATGGTCCCAAGTCCATGGCGATAGGAAACGATGGAAATCGATCGTTGGGCGCCGAGGGATCGCGCAAGGTGTGCGGCGTACGTTTCGCCAGAAAGACGGGCGATAATTCCAGCCGCTGTGTAAGATCGAAATTCTCAGCGAGGTATCTCTGCATTGCAGAACAATTCCCCCGTAGCCGGTCGCAGCTACGTCTCCCGGCTGCTAAATCGTGATATACATGCAAATTTCCACGGTTACGGGGCTGCGAAACGGAACTTTGACCGCCATTACGATGTCGGATATTGAATATCGTAATGCAGCACCGCCGTTCCGGCTTGGCCGTATACCACGACAGGATCGTTTACGCCCACGAAGAAATTCTCCTCGAGAACTTTATACGACGCGTTCTGGGGCACCCGAAGCGCTATGATTCACGGGCCAGCGGGAACTATAGCCCGCTTGGAAAACCTACGACCGAGATCTCCGGTGGTGCGTTGCGTAGCACTCGTGGCATAGATTTCGCGAATTTGTAGCGAGATAGGGGAGAAAAGCTTTCTTGCCGCGGGGCGGTTTAAGTATTTCCCTTGTGAAATTCTTCCCGTGGCATTTTTGCGCAACGATCGATTAATGATTAATTAACCGAGTTGCGAGTGAAACAGGAGTTTAGTTGGAACAGTGAGGGGTTGGGGGTGGGTGGAGGAAATTACAGCTAGCACTCGTTTATGTTTGTTCACCGGGCCGCGGAAACTTGGAGTCAGAAGTTCTTTTTTCCCCTCGCTCTGCCGATTTTTTGTTTGTTTCTTAATAACGAGCCGCGAGCCGGGGCTGGAATTTCGACGAAGAGCGGAAGTGTTTTTCAATGACTCGCGGAACTTTTCCACCGAGTAAGACGTCAGTTTTCCAACGGGCCAAATGGAACAGTAATAGAACGGCAGTTTCATCGGAACGAGTTGAGAGCTCGCGTGAAGGCTCCACGTAAGCCCAGCCTAGGAAAGCTCTCGTTCAAACTTCCGGCGGAGTTTCAACGTCGCAGAAATTGAAGTTGGAGTGTCTCGTGGAACGTCTCGGAATCATTTTCGGCGTTTCAGCCAGCCAACGATCGACTCCTGATATGTGAGGATAAAGCACCTCCGCCGGCCACCTCCGAGTAAAGTAATAACGATCAGGTTGTCTTAAAGTGTACAGCCTCGAATAGCCATTGATTGGCGCGGCTCCGTATTTCTGAGGGGAAATATCAACAGAAACGCGAGAAGGGTAGGTATACGTACTACCTACTAAAAATAATAGCAGTGAAAAAAAACGAAGGGATCAGAAATTCCCCCACAAATTATACAAGATTGAAATGTCAGAAGTCGAAAGTTAATGTTTAAAAGTTCATACAAATTTCACAACAAATTCCTCGTAAGCGCGATCGAGGGTAGCCTACGCCGGTGGTAGATGCCTCGCTCCTTTCTTTTTCCAGCATTTTTTTTTCTATCTCTCGGTGCAGCAGAGCGTCGTTTATCGCGGCAGAGCGCAGAATTTCTGTCCGTTTCTCTTTCGTTTCCTGTTCTTTTTCCGTCCATCAAGTTCTGGAAACGCGCGCGGACGGAAACAAAGCGTGTTCCGCCCGGTGTTTCGTCGCACGCGAGCGAGACGCAATCGGTAGGATGAGTTTCGAGCTTCGCATTTATCAACTCTTGAAGCCGCTCCACCCACTCTTGGCCCGAGACAAATGAAAGGGGGAAAGGTTGTAGGTGTCGGTGGTTGGCGGGGATATAAATTCATTTTTCTGGGAATAACGCGGCCCAACCCTGGCCCTGCCTCTGCTGCTCCGAGCAGTGTTAAACGATGCATTCGCCGATTCGAAGTATCGCGCCGGGTCGCGAGAATTCCAGACGGGATCGTCTTTGAAATTGTCTCCCCGTGAACGATGGCTTCCTCTGGGCGTCGTATTTTCCTTTTCGAGTTTCGCTTTATCGGCACCGTATTTCTACGGATTCCGCCGCGCCGGTGTGCAGCAAGTCGATTGAAGATGCCTGGGGCTAACTTTCCTGCCGGAACATACCGCGCCGTTCTTTGACGTTGGTCGCCTGATTGATTGATTGATTACGGACGTTTCAGTCGACTCCGCCGTCACACATGGATAAAGGAAGTTTTGAAAGTGTCTAATCACTAACTAATTGCCTCCTTCGGCGAGCAATAATTTGTAGATCGGGCTGGATCGAGCCTGCTCCGCAGCCAGTGATCTTCAGACCGAACTGCCACTTCGATAATTGCCTTCTGTGTGGTCGCCAGGTTCCGGGGGCCTGATCGATATCCTTGGTTGGCATCTAATAACCAATTATATCAGTTCAAAGGTAGAACCAACTTCTGAACGATAATGTCGGATAATTCCAGCACGGTTGACGGTATCTTCTTCGGCCGCGAGTCGTTCTTGAATAAAATACGCGAACGGAAAGTTAGTTAATTAAGAGGATTAAATAGGAGCATTAAGGAAATATTCCCAGGTATTTCGGCTTTCATTCCGTCTTCTGTAAAATGAAAATTCGAAGGGAAAATTGCCGGGAGTACTTGTACTTGCTCCTTCCTCGACTTTCAGGAAAGTCTTCGCGCTTGTAACGACGCTTTAACACTTAACTTTGAGCTTCTACCCGAGCGCCGAAGACCATTCTCATTAAACTTTTTCCTTTAAATTTTCATGCGTAACGAAGTCGAAAGTTCTTCAGATTTCGGAGTGCTTACACGAGCTCGCACGGGATTCCGACGGACTTTTAATTTAAATGCATTGCGCAGTGTTGTTTCGTCGCAGCCGCGGGCGCGAGAATTCTTAAATATAACTTCCGTCATTTCTAAGGCCGATGCTCCATCACCGAAGTTCAGCTATTTATTTCAGCGACATCCTGTACATCGGCGACATGTACGCCACTAACTTACTTTGTTCCCCTCCATCAAAAGTCTGCGTGAATCCTCCATTCTTCTTACAATCCGAAACTTTCTCGACTTTATTCCCGTGATACACCGTGACGCTGCTTCAACGGAGCTCCGCTGTTGAAATCGAAAGACGAATAGCGGCATTTCCTCCCGAAAGGGGAGCATCTTCGCCCCCGATGTATCCAGCAGGATAGCAATGCTAGCAGACCCGCTTACGTGCGCGCATGTATGCGTCGCTGTCGGAGGTATTAAATCTCAAATATTTAATATCCCCAGATTTTCGTGGGCGTCCGTGACCCGTCCCCTATCCGCGCCACCTCCGCCGGCTGAACCCCGGAAAATACGGGACGTGTCGCGATCGTGTTGCAAACAGGAAAACGACATCCACATCCTTTATGTCCTGCGAAGGCTGGCGACGACGACATTATGAGCTACCACAGAGGCCCCCAAGTACACGGGAGGAACGTTGATCCGTTCGAGACGCGATAGTGGAGCATGTTAGGGGATTGGGAATGGGGTATCGGGCGGAGAGATCGCGCGATTCGGTGGTTATGAGGGAAAGCAGGATACTGGGAGCATCCGTGAACATTCCCTCGGGTAATGGAACGTGGAGATTTGTCGCAGGCCAGGCTGGAGAGAAGGATGAACAAAGGTACTTTACGATGAATCTTCGACGTACATATATGTATACGTTTCGCTGATGGAACTGGCAAATGCATTCTGTGCGGGATTCTTTGTAATTCATCCTCACGTTCCAAGCAATCGCTCAATTTCTTTATGATAAACAGTTGTCACTCACTGCAGGGCCCGATCTAGGGGAGCGCAAGCAGGGATACCGCCCAGGGCGGTAAATTAAAATCGCCTAAGAATTAAAATAATATTTTAAATCTAAAATAAAAACAATTCATAAAGTATTTTTAAAAAATCAATAACAACCAACGTAAACGTTTTATTGATTTTTTAAAGTATTTTATGAGTTGTTTTTTAGATTTAAAAATTAGTTAGGTATCTACTTCTTACCTATATATTTTAGTTTATTTTGTTACTATGTATTTTATAAATATTAAATTTTTTATAAAAAGGCTTTTGTTATTTAATAAGTTCCTACAAAAAATATCATCTCCCTGTCAAAAAATATATTTTAAAATAATCATTTGGGCGGCGAAAATCATTTTTCTCGCGCGCTGGTTCAAGTAAACTCATAATCAGGATATAATCAATTGGTTTTGATCTCGAAACCTTATCCGCGTCGACTCAGAAGGTCAATGCAAATATCTCGAGCAATGCCATAAAATAAATTTCAACGATAACCGTCGAGCGTATTTGAATCGTGCGTGGACGTCTTGCGTAAGGGAACTAAAAGGAACGGTTGCATAAAAGTGTCCGTTATGCTCGTATCACAAGACGTGTCCGTATAGTCCCGTGTGATAGCCAAAGTCCAGATTACGCGGCAAGGGAGCACAATAAGCCGAGATAAATTTCTGGTTGCTGGAAAACAGCGGGCGGAGGCCCGTTTTATGGGGCAGCCGTGGTATCACGATTTCCCGTCCACCGGGCGTCATCGCTGTATGCGCGCCAGGTGAATTATTCACCGGCGTGTCATCTGACAAAAGCACCCCAGGGCGCCGCGCAGAATGCGGTTTAAGGCCCGTGTCCACGAGCGTGTGCTTGGAATAATGTCGCCTGCCGGCTTGTATGAAGAACTTTAAGGATCGTCCCCGTGGCCTGGAACCGTGTCCCTCGCCCAGGCCAGCTCGTTCATTTTCGCGACAAAGAAAACCCCCCCCCCCCCCGTTATTTCACGCAAAATCCCTTGCATCCCCCTTATCCCAAGCGAGATTTCATTGAATTCCCGCGACTGGCGAATTCCGAGCAAGAAACAATTGAAAAACTGCCATTAATGTAAATATTGATCGAGCAGCTCGAATTAAATCCGGATTGCCAGCGGGTACGTGGTAGAAATTGTTGATCGCGCTGAAAACCAGAATCGCAGAGAAAAACGGCTCTGTCGCGGCTCGTGCCAATTGCGCCATGAATTTCAATTCTCCGGGACATAATGATCAGTCGCGTCACGATTCCGAGCTTTTATAAATAACATCGGCGTCTGAATTAATGACGGCCCGCGCGTCGAAAACATTTGCCGCGTGATCGCGCGGGCGAGCAGGATCGACCAGGGAAGGCGGTGGTTTCCAGCCGGAATCCGCGAAATCTTCGCGTGCCCGCCGATTTACAATTCATTTCCGCGCGTAAGTCCTCGATGCAAGCTTGCATCCGCGATGGGGGCGCTACAGTTTCGTCATAAAAACCACGGTAGTGTGGGGGACGTCGTAAATGTTGCATGACGGAGGACATCATCCGCAGCCGCGACTAGTTTGGTGCACAAAAGGGGCAGGGATTTATCAGCCGGGGCCCGATCGACGGAAGGAAGGCTGGTTCGGATGGTCGTTAACCTTTCTGGTGTAACAATAATGCGGCTATAATTCCAGTAAAACAAGGGTGTTATAAGGGCGCGTGCTGCGGCAGCGGGGTCTTTATTACGTGTCGTTGATGACCTTCTTCGCAATAATGGTGGCCAGTGCATTGTTCTTGAGGTGTCAGACCGTGTGTATTGTTCTTAACCCTGTACACAGTCCCGCGTGTTATTAATCTCCTCCCTTCATTTTTCCGTGCGGAGTGACGCGAATCGAGGGGACGGTTTGTGAAGGGCGTGTCTGTTACTATCTCCAGTATGGTAAATGCTCTTAACTCTCTCCACCGACTCTCGTCTCTTTCGTTTCTTTTTTTTTCCCCGTAATTTATACCCGTGTCACTTCAGTCGAAGATCGAAGAAACGCTGGTAAGAAGCTCATCTATCATTGGCGGAGAGGGTAACGCGAGCTGTCGAGTAAAATCAGTTCCTTCGCGAGCCTAGTGCGTGGGATATTGTGCTTGATTGAAAACAGGAACGCAACGAGTCACGAACGAGACAGCAGGTCGAAAATCTACCATCAAGAGCCCTCCATTCTAAACGTTCGTTCACGAGAAGTTCGCCCTACCGCAGGAAAGTTGACGGTGTAGTTGTTAGCGCGGAGAAGCCACGTCACGCGCGTATCGCGATGTCAGGCTGAAAATTTACATGACGCACTCCACGGGCAATTTCATTCTGTCTCGTCAACGCATCATCCTCGGGAGTAGACGCGGTATGAAAGCTTCGAGCTTTACGGGAACACGGGCGCTTCGCCTTCGGTTTCCACGGGGCAGATTTTATTGCTCCTTGGCGGCGGTCGACGTGCGGCAGGAACTCCCCGCGCGTCATATTTCATCGCGTATCACCCGACTTGGACCCGACTGCTTCGGCTGAAATTCCGCCGGAATAAAGCGCGCCCTCCCCCGCCCTCCCCCACTGCACCCTTTGGCACGCGGACCCTGTGAAATCTAGTTGTCACGTTCCATTCGATTCGCTTCTGATCCAGGGTCTCTCCGTGGCCAACGGGAGGGGATGATTTGTGTTTAACTTCTTTCGGGGTCCTTCGCCCCGGGAGAAACTCGCTCGGAACACTTCCGTTCACTTCGGTTCGTGACTTCCCTCCCGTCAGGGAAATTCTGCCGCAACTACGGTGTCCCGACTGTGCACAGGGATCGCGGATTTTCACGCGATTTGCTGCAGGCCACCATCGGTACCCTTCGTATCAACGAGTGCTTGATTTATAACCGTGTTTATTCTGTTCGTTCGTTTTCTGGTAAATTAACAGTGTCGAAAATTTGAAAATTTCTATACTTTAAAGATCTCTTGGATTGATTTTATTTTACGATATGTTTTAGCAATAAAGAAACATATGTTTTTCAGAAAAAATTGTAAATCGTCGCCACCTTATCATCTTCCACGATTATCAAGGGAAATCTCGCTGCAACTTTGTATTATGGGCAAGAACGCCGAGGAGTGTAGTGTGAAAATGCTCGAGACGCGCGTGTAGTTGCGTGGATCCTTATGGTCGTCGCGTGCACACGCAGGCAATGTCTCACGCGAGCTCTGCACGGGCGAAAACGGCGCAATTACGTAATACCGGCGAGATATGCTCGGCACGCGACCGATTCTAATCCCGTTAAGCGTTCTCCTTTAGCTCTCGCATTCCTTACGTACTTCCGTTATCTCACCTTTCCCGGGGAAATAGCCCGCTCGGAAAGGGCGTGTCACCGGAAGAGTCGCACAAGCGCGCTCGCGCGTTCAATCCCCGCAGAGCCCCGAGCCGACTGAAATAGGGAAACAATGAAAATTCCGCCGATATCTGCATATCTCGCAATCCGTTCGCCTCCTTCTTTTTATAAATGGACTCTGTAATTGCGCCGAGAAGCTCCCCCATTATTCCTCCGTCATCCCTGAAATTCGGCCACGCGATATCCTCCAGAGAGTAGGTATACGAATTTCATGAAGTCAAGAATTTACACGTCGGTGTCCGATTTCGTGTAATTCCACTCTGTTGATAGGAGATTGGAAATCATTCGATTCTGCTTGTGTTTTCCTGGCTCGACAAGAAAGGGATCGGGACATTGTTACTCGGGTACGGTGGGCAAAACAGATACGAGACCTCGAGAGGGTGAACCCGAAAGTAACCGTAGTGGGTTCATTAACGGGGCATTACTAATCGCGAAAGGGACGCCCGTTTAATTAGAGAAGTTACCGGAGAACTTCCCTTTCGCATACGGACACGTATCCCAGAGTTGCTAGGTTAGACGGTGGTTGACCATTTTACTCACCCGCTGCGACCTCGGAGCATATTCTACTTCATCCTCCCTTCGTTGCTCTCGCCTTGCGGACATCTTCTGTTTCCGAAAAATTACAAGAAAATTCATAGGGTTGTATTTAGTAGCTTGTATGCAATAATATTAGTATTTTAAGGAGCTAGAATTACTGCTTCAAATATCAGTTGTAGGGGAGACCGGGGCAAGTTGATATGTTTTTCAGTTTTCAATTTTTTAAAATTTTTGTTTGAATTAATTACTTAATAACAAATGTGCTAAAATATACTTTGGTCCTTCCTCTTTAATATATTGTAGATGAAAAGTTGAAAAAATACATACAAAATGAATGAAAAAATGTTATTTGAAAAGGTAAAATGTATCAACTTACCCGACTGCGGGGCAAGTTGATACTGCTCTGGGGCATGTTGATACATCTGTAAAATATCCGTTTAATGAGTAAAGGATGGATGTCTGGAATATCCCACTTTAACATGAGGTGCTTGCTTCTTTTTATTAATGTATCTTAATAAAGCTATTTTGTCTATTCCGTATATTCTCGCGCTTTGACGTAACGACATTGACTCCTTTCCTGTGTAGACATACGCTTTTTGAAAAATATTTTGCAGTATTTTGCCGCGATTCGTTTTTCTGACATAATTTCGTACCATTTTCCTAGAAATAAAGGGAAAAATCCAAACATCTCCATAAAAAAATGTAGAGCATATAAACAAAATAACAAAACGTAATTACCTTACCTTCAAAGGACACAATGTGATGCCCTATTAATTTGAGTGATAAAATTCTCTATCCTGTCTCAAGACGGATTGGAAAGTGAACACAACTGTTTACTGTTTCTCTATAGAAACGAAAACAGTTAAAAATGTATTGCTAACGTTAAGGTACACAGACGTACGCTAGATCGTAGTAAAGAATTGAACAAGAAGCTTCACATTTCTCGCACACAAGGAGCTACATATATACAGTGTCGAGATAATTCGTCTGTATCAACCTGCCCCCTGTATCAACTTGCCCCGGTCTCCCCTACCTCTGAAGGTACCCTTAATACCATTTGAAGAATAATCCGCAAATGGTTTTTAACCATTTGTGTTAAATAAATAAATAATCAGCAACTGAAACGTCACGTGATCGCGACCCAGGGAAGCTTTCCACTCTAAAGTATCGAGCTTAAATAATGGGACGAGGAAGGTTGGGAGAGGGTAGAGATCGTTAAGTTTCGGGTTAAACACCGTGACACGGTTCATCGGAGACAGATAATTGAAGGCGGGAGGGATTCCCATCGGGTCCGATATTATCGTGCTCCTCTGCGGCTGCGAGACCGCGGCGACGACGAGAAAAAGAACGCAGCGCACCTGGAATCGCGTTGTTTCACTCTCGAGGAAAGAAGTCGCTGAACCAATAAATTATCTTCTCGATGCTGCAGTGCGAAGGGTTTCCCGCGGTTCAATGATTCCTTACCGCGTCGCCGAGCTTATTTCCCCTGCTCGCCGTTCCGCGACCGATATTATTCAATACTGTCGCCGTAAAGACGCCCGTGTGTACATGTAACCTCGAATTAAGCCAGCGAGTAGTAATGCAATGTCAACGAGTGTCATCTCTCGCGACGTTATTATCGAGCTTAATAATGGGTCGATGAAACGGAGCGACGTCTCGATGAATATGTCTCGAAGCAAACCGACATCACGGCTTGAGATCCGCTGGATGCTAGCGGTTTTTGTTTCTCCATTACCGGCAGCGTGAAATTCAATCGCGTGTCTAATGATTGAAGACACTTTAAATAAAGTGGTTCAGGGACATCGATGTAGGTGTTTACTATTATTCGCGCGTTGCGTCTTTCACGAAATTAATATAACTTGCTCCTATTCGAATGCGGGGAGATTAATTTCCGATACCGAGCTCTGATACCGTTGAAATTAGTTTTACAACTGTCCGGGCATGAACGAAACGCGATATAATATGATAGAATTAATAAACACCCGGTGGGTGTAAATTGGTATTTAAATGTACGGTTCGGAACGAGTTTTCGCTCGAATCTCGTCGAGGGAAATATAATTAGGTATTTATTAATATCGCGCACATTATACTTCGCATTTATGATTTTAAAATTTCATCACTCTGCCACAGATTTCTTTAACCAACCATTGCAAACTCATTTTCCGGAAAATTGGAATCTGTTATGAAACCGTTGTTCTTTGTGTTCCAGGTAAATGTCTGCCCTGACTGTTGGATTAATTGTCAATCAGAACTCTGACCTTGCGGGTGAGTGACTTATAAAGAAAACTGCACGCCTCGCGACGCACAATGCAATTTCCTTTGACCTTTGCTTTTTTCTGTCGCGCGAGCGTGGATCTAATCGACAAAGTTTCGCGCTGCCCGTGCAAACTCGATCGCGTTACTAGCGTTCAAGTTCTTACAGGATTAGTTTCGCCATCAGGATACGAACTACTTTCGCTTGTGACTCACGGGATAAACTTATTCGTTTGAATTTTCAGTCCGAGCTTCTTCTGGCGCGTAACGGAAAACTTGGTGTTTGCTGGATGCCGGCATTAACGGGATATCTCGAAGAAGTAACGCCTGAACTTACAGCTGCCTTTAACTAAATCATTAGTAAATTAGAAACATTAAGGTGAAGCTCGTCGAAAACTTGCCAGGTGTTTGAATGCGCGTTGCGGAAAATGATTAAAGGATTACCTACTTCAGTGACTTTAAAGCCCATGAATTCCATACTTAGAACGGTCTAATATAAAGCTTCAATCGGAATACATACGTGATGCTCTGACTGTTTTAATCGGTGTGCTCTTACATGGGAAGTTCGGTTACCCGAGCATTCTGCAGGGCGAAAACACCTCTTAAAGATTAATGCGTGATTTCCTGCTTTCCTGGATATCTTGAAAACTATAGTAGATATCAAAAAATTATTCAGATGAAAACTTAACGGCTTGTTATGCCCTATAAAACTGTGCAACCAAATTGTTATAAATGTATAGTAGGGTGTTTCAATTTTCCAAAGGTGCTATTTTCATATAACTTTGCCTGCCCCCTTGATTCCATTCATCTAAGTGATCTGTATGCTGAATTTTAGACAAATTTAATAATATTTAGGGGTTGCACAGTTTTATCACTAAGGTAGGTCTAAGGCGGTAGTAACACTTTGGCTTGGGAATACGATTACGCAGAAACTATTACATTTACAATAAAAACCCTTATACGGAAATATTACTTACTTATCTGACATTATTGAGTCACAACAGTTTCACTGTATATCAAGCAATATCAAAGTTATTAATAAAAAATGAGAAGCGGAGTGTCATAGCCCTAACGATACATGGATTCTATGTAAACAAGACAATATTATTCGCTTTCTTTGACACTATTCAACCGATCCCGACTGCCGCTGTTACAATCGCCCTCGACCATGCTTTTGAACTTCAATTATAAATTGTGACTAACGAGACACTTAAAAGTGCTAGGTAACGATCGGTATTACTTTAAAAAAGGTCAAATTACAGATTAAAAAAACACAGATACTTGCAAAGGGAGTGTTTACATTAGATTCATAAGTCAGTAAGAAAAAGTTACTCTAGGGTATCGAAAAGTTATTTTGCCCACTATCCATGTCTATTGCGTATCTATACTGCTAGGACATTGATGTGTGTATTCCAAATGTCATTGTTTATCATATGCATATCTAAAATTGGTGTTAATATTCATTATATGTTTTGAGATTCAACACAATTTGTATGTGTTACATTTGCCCCCCTGTTACTACCGCCCCCGGTCCACCCTATATATTTCCGCCTTTTCAGGTTTTAAAAATGTAGCTAAAATAATAAGGTACAGAATTTTTATAGGTGTGAACAATAATAGTAGTAATAAAATATAAATGTATCTAAGTGTAAGTCTTCTTTGAAGTTTAGTTTCTGTTTTATGGACTTGAGAATAAAAATAATTTTCATTGAAAACCGTGTTTCCTTAGCCTACTACATATTATTTAGTGTGCAACCTCTAAATATTATTCAATCTTCCTAAAATTTGTCAGATATGTTTTTTTTATATTAATAGGAATCAGGACATGTGCAAAGTAAAATAAAAATATAATATTTTAATTTTAACCCTATAATATGAAACACCCTAATGTATAGGTTATATAAAAAAAAGTTTCCCACTACAGATTTTAAACAATTCGATTAAATAATTTTATAGGACATAAAAACCCGCTAAATTTTCGATTTAATAATTTTTCTATATCTACTATAGTTTTCAAAATATACAGGAATGTCACGCGTTAATCTTTAAGGGGCGTTTTCACCCTGAAGAACCGAAAACGGGCTCAAAGGAAAAATTGTTTGATGCTTCTATTGGAGTCCTCTACATACTTGCGCAGTTTAAAAAAAAATCGGAATGCCCGGATAACCAAAGTTCCCTTGTTAGTGCTATTAGGTAGTGCTCTTACTAACAGATCGATATACGCGTATCAATATAGCTCAGCCGATTGTTTGTCGGCCTCCTAATCAGCAGCCGCTAATGACTGTTTAATTGAATGGAACCATTTATGTTCCTAGGGAACCCACCGTACCGAGCTGACAAATCAAATTCACTAGAAATCTGATTCTACAGTGTCTTCTATTGAAATCTCGACAGGTTGTTTCCTTGATCATTGATACATATCCCTGGTCATGCGGCTGCTTGTCCTCTGGCTATGCCTGCGCCCGTGCATACACGTACGCGTATGCACGCGACTATATACTACTTTGACATAACATGGCAAGTGTTCTGCAACGTATCGATCGACGGTCCAGTCAGTTAGTCAATATTAGGTGCACCAAGACAGAACGGAACTCCGGCATCGAGGCTTAACTTCATGTTAATGCTTTTACACAGTCGTTGCATGACTCACGGGTGTGTGATACCACAAACGTTACACAGTCAACCAAGATGGGTGAAGTTCGGGAGTTACAGCATATTGTTACGCCGGAAGTTGGACTGTAATACCATTTTTATGAGACATGAAAGTGAAAGTTGCTCGATGATGGTTGACAGGTTGTCCTGAGGGATAGAAACTGTATAGGGTTACTACGATTGTGATACTAGGCACATGGAAATTTGTCGTTCTGAATTAACAGGACCCACACCTTCTCTAATTACATATCCACTGCCTTTTAACCCTCCCGTGGGAACTTCTTTCGTAAAGAAACCCGTATCCATACGAAAGTGGGAGAAGAAAGAGATGCAAAAGTGACTGACAAGTCGTGCAATCGATTCACCGGAAGTAGCCCGCGAAACGCATTCGTGTAGTCTCGAGAGGCATGGGACAAAGACTACCGACACGCGACTCTCTGCGCTTGGAAGCGGACCGTAAAATTGTCGAACAGGCGTTAGCGAAACATCCGCCGATTTATCGGCGTTGGTTTACATAAGAAAGGTTTCTATGCATTGTTAATAGCATCGGTAACAGGACGGCGCGTTTCGAAACGCGACGCCTCGCCCGTGTCGCGTTCTCTGGCGTCTGTTCCGCGCCTTTTGAAACCCACGGTACGTGGCCCGAGGGAGGCGAGCACGTTCTTGCACGTGCGAATTCATAAAAGATTCATTCGGGTCGTTTCGCGCGACGTAACGACCGCGAAGAACTTTCATCCCGTACTCTCGGATGACAATGGGAAGAAATTGAATGTACAACTGTAGAAAAAAGAAGCTGCTTTCCTCCTTCGGGCACGTGGCGGTGTTGGTAACACGAGAAGCAGAACACTTTGCCTGCTTTATTGTGTGACGATCCATCAATGTCGTGCCGAATTTCAATCTAACAATTAATATAAATCCTGAAAATCTTCAAGAATCCGTATTCCAAGTTAAGTACAGCTCACAAAAATGGCGAATGTGGTACTCGAGAGGGCGTACTAACAAGGGAACACCGCGAACCCGGACTCACCGATTGGAACGCAACTTTGTGGGTTTTTAGAGTGACTCAAAACAAGAACAACGGTGTGTTTCATTTGGGCCCTATCGCCCTTTAAGAGGGTGAAAACTAATCTTAAAGTCAAATTGGCACTTCCACTTTTTCGGGTTTAACTCTCAAAGTACAACAGACAGAAAAAAATGTTTCAAACAAAAGTTTAATGGTGCAATAAGTGCTACAAACTTGCGTTAACAAAATTTTGAAAAGTATTTGAAAAAAAATATACCTGAACGAAAAATTTTTTTTTTCAAAATTTTGTTAACGCAAGTTTGCAGCGCTTATTGCACCATTAAACTTTTGTTTGAAACATTTTTTTCTGTCTGTCGTACTTCGAGAGTTATACGCGAAATAGTGGAAGTGCCAATTAGACTTTGAGGTTAGTTCTCACCCCTTTAAAGGGTGATAGGACTCAAATGAAACACACCGTTGTTCTTGTTTTGAGTCACTCTAAAAATCCACAAAGTTGCGTTGCAATCGGTGAGTCCGGATTCGCGGTGTTCCCTTGTAAGTCCGGCAGAAAAATATGTTTCCTTGGAGCCGGTGCCACGCGCGCGTGGTACTCGAGATTTCTATCCCTCCTTTATTTAACGAATTTCTCCCGGACGAGCAGCGATCTTAATTGCGTATCGCGTTACTTCGGGAGGTCTGCGAGCGTGGGGCGGAAGGAACGATAAGAGGATTACCGTGGCGCAGATTACGCCGTAAGAATTATTGGACGCTGCCGAAAACGATAATCGCGAGCGACGTATCGCGCGGGGCAGGCCGCGCGTCGCGATCAATCTTCATCGTTTGTCGATCGCGAGCGCGGCCGCGTCGCCGCGCTGCGCCCGCCCGATCAGTCATTGATTCTTGTCCTTCGGGGATGTATTATTGCCGCACGGGGGTGCGTGGCGAGGGATTACAGCGACCGATGTTCCAGCGGCTGAAAAACAGACGGCGCCCGCGGGGACGCTGCTGAAGAAACGAATGGCACCCTGTCGAGACGTCCAAACAATTTCCACTCCCGATGTTCTTGACAGCCAAGGACGCTGGACCGTCCCGTCTATCGTGGACGGCTCGTTTCCAATTGTAGGCGTCCCTTCTCGGCGCGAGAATGTTTAATTCATTTCGTGAGTGTAGGTACAGTTTCCTCTTGTTTACGCTCCTGTAACGAGGCCGTGCGCGAGGGGGCTGAGTAATTGATTCGAGACATGGGAATTGATGGATTCATTGGGATGGGAGGGAGGCTAATGCGAGCTGCTCGTGTGTGGATATAAATGTATTTGGTAAAATATCTTTAAATAAGCAGTTTAAGTTACATCTTAGAAATTGGTTCTATATGGTGCACCAAAGGCGTCTTAACTTGGAGGCGAAAGATTGGAAAATTAAAAAAAAGGGGTTTTGTAAAAGCTAGAAAAGAATTGGAAGTGGACCCTTCAACTGTGACAGATAGAAAACAACGAATACACCTAAAATTAGATTTTTAAAATGAGGCCCTTTTTCGTGGAATGGACCCCTCGTTTAATTTTATTAATACTTATTCACTTCGCATGTTAGCGCGGTATTTTTTATTTTATTTTATTTGCAATAATTTAGAGGGCCACATATGGAGCTCGCCTTAGGGCCTCCGAAAACGATAAGACGGCACTGTGGCGCCTTATAAGAAAGCTTTTCTTGCTAATTCTTGCTGGAAGGAGCAGCGAACGTCAAGAAAGACAGCTCTAAACCACGAGATACGGCAGCTGGTCGCGGTTAATTATTCCACAAGCTGCTCCTACCCTTCATTAAAATCATTCTCGCCCCGCGCAAAGTCAGTTATTCAAAGAAACACTGCCAGCAGTAGATAGACCGTACTCCGTAATCCAATCCTCTGGCACTAAATTCTGTTCCAGCCACGTGGAAATGTTTCCGCGTGTTTCGCGAGAAAACCGCCGCGAGGTGCCAGCTGCTCTCAGGCATTCTACCCTTGTTCTTGTTGGCATTTTCAAGGATTCCCGCACAAAGCACAGTGGATTCTGATAGACCTTACGGGAAATGATCAATCCAGAACTTTGGAAACTGCGGTTAAGATCAGTTCACTGGTCTTTCACTCAAATCTTCCAATTTTAAACATTGTCAATTATAGATAGTGGTAAATAATCAGAAAGAGATTGTCTCTCCTTTTTTTTTTCTAATATCGCGTGGCTTCAGCATGCGAGTCACGAGCGACAAACGTCCGGGAAAAGTGCAAAGGGTCGGCGGTAAATTCAAATTAGCCCCGAGATTGTCCGCGAACGTGCGATCGCGTAATCTCATTTAGGTGCATTTACCCCCGCTGATCCTGAGAAATCGCAAGACTTAAATGTAATTAGAAACCTATAAATGAGCGGCGGTTTCCCGTGTACCGACGTTCCACGACCACGACAAATTGGTTTAATTTCGTGGTACGCTGGGCTGCGCTGTATCGTAAGAATAAGAGCTCGTTCGCGACTCGCGCGAGACAAAGCTGTATAAGCTTCGGTATTATTCATCGGGAAGAATTTCTCATCTCGGGGATACGAAGCCGGGCGGCAATGACTTGTTCCGGCGGCGAAATAACCGAGGAATCGGTAGATATAAATTTCCGTTCGACTCGAAGAGGCGCGATTAAGCGTAATTAGAAAGCCGTGGACGAGAGGTAATTCCACGACGGGGCGACAAATTGGTTTAATTTCGCGGCCTCCTAGCAATTTGAAGGTTTGCAGTCTAAGAAAGGAGGAAAGAATGCTTACGCTAAATGCGGAATGCTTTTAGAGTTCAAAGACCTAAAGGAAATATCTAGCCACTCTGTTTCATTGTAGCATAAGACCCGGGGGGGAAAATTTATAGTAAATTTTTCTTTTTAAAAACAAACTTTTATTAAAATGTACTAAAAAGGAAAAAATAATTTTAGCACCGGCTTAAATGAAATGGCACCACTCTTTTATTTTTAGTTATATAAAGGGATTCTTCTACGGCAGTCATTTAGGCGGGGATCAAAGTTATTTGTGCCCTCTTCAGTACATTTTATTGAAAGTTTTTTTTTTTAATTTTACTACTTATAAATTATTTTATCACTTTTAGTACAAATATTGTATTGTAATCGGAACTTCGTAGGTATGTGTGCAAAGTTTCAAGTCGATCGGATATGTGGAAGCAGGTCAAAATTAGCTTACAACATTTCACCCTGACAAACTAACTAACGAACTCACAAGTGAAGCTAAATAAAAGCTTGTAATTATTAGGGTAGACATCGCTGTACCTATAAGCTTTACTCTCACCGTCACGTAGAGTCACCCCACGAATCATTAAAAATGGCACTACAAATTAGGTGTCTTTGTTTCGTGATCAGATCCCGTGTCACTTAATCCGCGTGCTCCTCCGCCATAAAGGACCACCAAGAAACAAGCGCATGGAATTATCATTAGCCCAAAAACGGACTAATAAGAGGCTGCGTACTGTTCAGGGTGTAGAACAGGGTACAATTGAATCTGAAATCAAAGGAGCCTCGCAGCTGCACCGGAGCACGCGCCGGCTTCCATATATTCTGATCGAAGGTAGGTATAATCAGACGGCATAAGGTGCTTAGAATCTTGTAAAGGGTGCATGCTGCTGGGCAGAGGGAAGATGGTAAGAGGATTTCGAGGAGTGTGCGAAACTCAACCGTGGAGGGGTGGAGGCAAGATTTATCGTGAAATATACTGCAATCTTGTGCTGGTAGGCGACGTATGCCCGGAAACTCCACCCTTCAGTTTAAATCTCTGTGTATCTATCTTCCTACGACACAGTCGAGTTAATCCGTGAATCGTTCGTCATTCGACGGAGCTTACGGCCTCGCTGCGAGTGGTTTTCGACTTCGTTTATCGGACCTGTCGAGCATTCCTAGCCTTTCGCAGAAATTGCACCGTTTGTGCGTGAAGGGCAAGACGAGTTTCTCCCGAGGGCAAGCAGAACTTTCCCTTCATTCTGCGCTTCATTCACTTACCTTCAGAATTTCTACATGAAAATGGTTCATTTTACAGGAGAGTTGCAAAAATATTAAGAAGCTTCTTTCCAATACATTTGGTATTATATTTGGTGTTCTTCTATCATTTAAAACTCTAAAACATTTTGCCCCTTGCGTACTGAAAGACGCTTCGAGAAAGTAATCGAGCAACCTTCTATTCCGGCTACCACATTCCACATTCGAGAAGTTCTTCGCTCCGCAAGAAGTCCCTCGGAGCTGTGTCAACCCGTCGAGAGCCAATAAACCGCGGATGCCGGTCGAACATTAATCGAGAGTTTAGGGAACAGGAAACGAAATCGCGAATCGTAATAAAGGGAGGCTGCAATATCGAAAATCCAGGCGTTAGCGACTTCCATTCGCGTTCCTGTTGCTCGAATGTTTCCCGATATCCAGCGGCGGTTCGGGGGCCACGACTAAAAAGCATTGCATTGTTCCGTGGAAACGCGTCGGGGATGGCAGACCCTCGCAGCTACCGTCGATCGACACCCCAGGCCCCCACCTCCCTCCCCCGTTGCGCCACCAAACGAGACACTTTTTATTAGTTTCTCGAGGTGGCAATTAAGTGACCGTAGTTCTGGCACACGTTTCTCTTTCGACGCGCTTCTCACTTTCCCCGCTCGCCTCTTTTTCTCGTTCTCGTGATCCTTTTAACGACGCTCCACTTTTTCCCTCGTTCAATTAGCGGGGCCGTTGTTCTTCGCGGTTGAATCGATCATTATTGATTCACGAGCGTCTGCTTTTGGGGGAGGTACGATTACGAGCCGAGAAAAAGGACGGGTATCGGGTGAAAATGGGGAATAAAAGCGGGGTTACCTTTCTGGGGCTATGTCGCAGCGAAGAGGGACGAATTCTCGACTGCGTTTCCAGGGAAATTCGTATCAAGTACTTGAGTAATATTCATGGTACAATTGGGAAGGCTTTATTCTGCAGAAATAATTACATTATCTTTAATTCAGTGGTGTGGGTTGCAGAACACTGTTAGAAGAGAAGCGACACTACTGTCAGAAGTTCTACTCACAATTCCCTCTCCATTAATGTATTTTTAACGTCAATTATCTTACTCAAACGGCACTGTCGTGTTGATCCAGCAATTTGTAATGGGACCATCTCCACACAATTATCGAATCCTTAATGAACCTCGATCCTAATGAACTCCTTATTCTCCCGGTCGAAAGTGAAGTCGCGACAGAAGGAAATTCGAATGATATTCCCTTTGTCGGCTCGGAGAATCCTTCCCTGACTCGACAAATTAATAATTCTCGTTGGGACGGGACAGTAAATGGCGTCATTAATAATTTGCTCGAAGAATGGGAATTTCGTTGATTTATGTATCGTTGCGCATCGATTTCGTCTGTTGTAACAACGGCCCCCTTTACGAGAATTATTATGTAATCTGTGGCAACGAATAACGGGAATTGATTATGCTAACGAACGGTAGCTGGTTCCGTTTATTTCCATACTTTATATTTTCGACCCTGTCGTTCACGAGTTCATTAAAGCATTAACAATTTTAATGAACTAAATCCGTAAAATTTCCACAGATTAATAAGGATGGAATATTCTAGCAATGTTGGTATCCGTTTTATTTAATTATTTCTTGTAATTTGAGCCGAGCAAAGTACAATATGTGTGTGCTTGGTAACGGATAAATTCTACTGTTATGCGAATTAAATGGATCCTCCATACAACTTGATTATCTTTATAAATAAATCTTTAAACGGAGTCTCTTCTATTTTACTATCCTTAAAGCAGAATATAAAAATAGAAAATGCTATAACAGAGCGATGGGTACTATATGAAACCTGATCGAATGTGAAAATATTCCGCGGCACGCGGTAAGAAACCGGTGCCTCGTTACGCGTTACAGGTATTTGCCAGCGATTATCGTTATCGTAGCTGTAAAGAATTACGATACGATCGTCCCGATCGATCGCTTATGCAATCTTTCCAGCGGCGGCGGTGGCCACGAAATCGCTGCAGCCTTCCGCTCGCATTAAATCGTTTTACGCAAATTGCCCTCGTAAATTTGAAGAACTCGCGGGCGATATCTCAGTCGCGTAATACCGTGTAAACGGATACCCGATGCATTTGTACGGCCGCGGCCGCGAATACTTTGGAGAATCCTCTTTTCAACCTTTAAATAGCATCATGAAAGAGCGCCTATTACTTACTGCAATTCCTGCGAACAGAAAAATGGAATTTCCCAGGCTGTAATCCTCTATCGATTCCCGTGAAAGGAGCTGAAGATTCTGCTTACATGATGTCATGAGAGGGCGATAGGGCAGGCTAGGTGCTCACGGTGACATAATCGAGGGAGGCTTCGCATTCCAACAACGTGAGACGAAGCGATCGTTTTTCAATTCATCGCACGTTTCCCTGATGCAGGAAATACTACCGAAGGAAATAGTACTCGAGGGGCATTTGCATAGAATTACAATACAATCAACAGAGTCGACATTCCGCGGGGCTTGTGAGTACGTTTTGGATAGTCGAAAGGAGATGCGCGTTATCTTTGCAGCCAATCTCCATGGCAATTGAATTTCAATCGGAACAGATACATTGACATACCCTTTTATCCGGGGACAGTGATAGTACATCGTTACTCAATCTCTGTTCGAAGTAATAAGGCAGCAATTGGGTGGGCAACTAGTATTGCTAAATAATATCCGAGGCGGGAATTGAATCCATTCTCCATTATAAATAAGTCCAATATATTATTCTTTCATGGATTATATAATTCAATCTCTCTCATTGAAAATTAACTCCCCTTAACTTATGAAGCCACAGTCCATTTACCTACCATGCATTGTTGAAAGAATAATAAAAGAAACGGAAGAATATCCTGGTAGGGTGGAGGAACCAAGAAATCCGCGGAGCAGCAAATTGAAGGAAGGGAATGGCAGTGGGACAAGAGATCAGTGTGACCTTCCCCGATTGCCTGACGCCAGAAAATGTCGGAAAGGTCCCGATTGCGGTCGATTTTCTCTACGGGAGTATTCGAGCAAAATGGGAATGTGGGTCAGGACGACGTCCCCGCGCGGTTCACAATGGGAACAACAACGGCATTGTCTAGGCAAGCGGTGATAAACGGCGCCGTGATAAAACCGGCCAAGCACGAAGCTGATGGGTTTCGGTGGCTTGAGGGATGACCGTCCCGTTGTTTCGGCAAAACCACCCCCGTCCAAGCCCGTCGCGCCGCCCGTCTGCATTTTTCCACTTTATCAAGCCGCCGCCACCGCTGATTCGCACCCTCGCGTCCACTAAATATCTTTTATTTTCTGTTTTGACACTGCCTCCCCACCATTCACTTTTCTATCCGTCTGAACGCGCGGGAAATGTTTCCGCGAATAAACGGCCGCGTTACAGTCACGATTACTCGAGCCTGCGAATTTTTTCCCCCGCTGCTAAAATTCATCGCGCGAACCGTGCGCTATGCAAATTCAGTTGTCGGACGATCCAAGGCGGGTAGGGGAAATTCATTCGAGCGTAGATGAATGATATTTGGTTGAGGGTTTCATTGAGCGATTGGGAAGGGTGAATGGGTCTCCGGAGGCCAGATCTGCGTTGTCACTGTAATACAGTTTGAAATAGCTATGTATACCTGTAATTATCCATGTGAGGACGTAGGGATCACAGATTGAATCGAAGCCTCCGGGAGACATGCTTGTCGAGGGGCTCGCTCACTAAGACTCCGCGAAAAACGACCAAAAGCTGTCTCTTCCACGATAACATCAATCGTCCCCCGTCTCGTTTGAATACAATTACGATCTGCGAGGTCGTCGTCGAGTCTCCCGGCATCAAATGACGCGCCATCTATCTCGGATTCACCCTGCCCCTCTCTTTCTCTTATTCATCGCGGTCGCGACTCGGAAAATGACTCGAAGATGTTAATTTATTCGCGGCGGGGGACGCCGTTCGTCTCGCAAACAAGGGACGATTCTTTGCTCCCTCGGTTACGACAGCCACGCGATGCTTAGTCTTTCTTGTGCCTGTCGAATCTAATGAAAACTATTATTTCTTCGTGCTTAACCTTAAAGTGCACGCGTAAATTAATAGTACACCATTGGACACATTGGGCCACACAGGTCCATATTTCCAAATTTAGGAATGCATGGATATTTTGAGAAAAAATATTTTTTAAAATGCGCGTAATCTACTGTACCTAGTAGTACTCAATCTTTATTAAGAAAAATATTTATATCAAAATGAAATACTGAACAAATATCTCTGTAACACTGCGAGTCATTGTCATCGGAATATTTTTCAATTAACGCGAGAAGAGGTTCATATTCTTACGAAACCGTGTTATTCTTTCCGGTGATCGGTTCCCTTCCGCGTTCAAGTTAAACTACCCCGCAGTAATGGCGTGATATTGAAAAATGTTCTTTTACATCAGCGTTCCCAAGGGAATTTGCATTATTTCCCTATACTTCGTCAACTTAGTTAATCGTCGGCGCCGCGGGCCCCGCTATTTTTCCGTGTAACGAGCACCGAGCCGCCAAAAGTAATTCCTCGCTTGTAATTACTTCGGAAATTTCTTTGATGCCCCCCGAGAGGCCGAGCCCCTTAAATTCTTCGACCACCGTCGATGTCTCGAGACCGCGGGGTCTTTACGGGCCGGAAGACGTCCCTTTGACCCGTGCAGGGGCGATCTAACGAATGCTGGCATCGTTTGTGTTTTATCAACTCGTTTCCTATCCATTTCTGCGTCTGCTTTCCCTTTGCGTTTATGAGAAGCGTTCAAAGGCGCGGCGCGGCGCGATTGTTGTGCATAAATTCATCGTTGCCGTTGCTGCCGGCAGAAGTTGAAAAGAATTTTCCCCCTTTGAGCCGCGGGGATGGTGTTTTAAAACTTTTGCCTAAGAAGCTTTTAATCACCTTGCTGCGAATGGAGGAAAAAAAAAGAAAGTCCCCGAGATCTGGTCCGTCATATTGCGTCGCCTTTGCGTACGTTGAGCAGTTTAATGAAAACAGAGGCGATTACGGAATTCATGAAAGGACTGAATTTATGAAGAATTAAGAAGAATTACGAAGAAGAAAAGCGAGGCTCGCTGTATCGAGCCATTTCCCCCGACGGTATTTTCAATTAAGCCTCGCAGAACGCTTTGCCTTGTAAAAGAAGGTAGAAGGAGCACATGCTACTTGAAACGATTAATAGCTTTTTAAAATTAGTAATTAAACTCTTAAATACCTAATTTTCAATCCCTTTGTCGACAGTTTTCCACGTTACATTACGCGAATAATAAATGTAGTAATACACCGTGTTCAATATAATACACAGTTTTATACAGAAGCGCCATCAGATTCTCTCCGTAAAAGTACGTAAAGCCGCAGAGTAAACCAGGGAAATTGTAAAACAGAGGAATGCTCAAATCCTATTCCCCGAGGACATCTGTCTGTCCACGGAAATGAAAACAAATGAGAGCGGTTTCTCTTGTCCGTCTGCTCTATCCCATTCGTCCGCATGGATCTTCTTTCAATGTCCTGAAACCTATCAGCCTAGGGATCGGGTCGCATACGTTGTATTCTTCTAGAACAGTTCTCCTGAAAATTCCAGTTCTCTCTGAAAAATACAAACGTGTACCTAAAAATAGAACCAAATCCGGTTAAAATTAATTCAAATTAAATTTTCACTTAAACTTGGGAGCTCTTTGTCCCTTTGCTATAAAGATTGAGAAAATGTGACGTCAGTGTATCAAACTAAAAAAACTAATTATTTCTTCGGAAGTTCGCGCATCGAAATGATTGCACGGAGTTGGCGGAGTCGAGGCAAGTGCTTGCGATGCCGATCGGGGATGAAGGGAAGGTGAAGTACCAGTGATTTATCGCGAGCTCGCGTTTCCGCGTGTGGATCGTCCCAGGCATCGACGTTTCCTGGTCGCATAGGCGTGCACTCGCGTAGAAGAGGCACTGCGCTGTATACCCGACGCTGTCTATCGACAAACATTGCGACGTGTCAGAGTAAATCTTGGCAGTGTATACGGGACGGGAAATTGCCGGGGTACCAACGTTGCACGGCTGTATCTTCGTGGAGAGAGCTAGAAGTCCGTATATTTACGGTGGAAGAACAAGGCCAACGGTATTAAGCAGTCTATCAATTTGCCTTGATACACGATACAGTTACGATGTTGATCGATTCGAATAAATTGGTATTTCCGACAGTGGCCTAGTACCTTAGGATTGCACCGAACCACCAACGTCAAAGGCACTGGTGCACCGTCTTCTTGTTGTAAGGATGTGGATACCTCAATCGTTGATTGCAACTATTTTCCTTCTGCTTTTCTTAGCTGGTTACAATACCAGATATCACAGTGTCCTATAGACCGTCGAATGGAATCAAGCGACTGTATCGACGTCACGAACAAAGAGTCCCCTTTGAAAAGGAACCTCCACGAAGAAAGCACGACAATCGAGAGGAGAAGACCGAGGGGCAGGCCGATACGGAGAGCGTAACCTCATCCTCGAACGGCGAGTTTGCTTTATTATCAGGGATAATGCGATTTGCCGGAACACGGAAGACCTTCCCGTGGCCCGCATCTCTACAAATCGTTTTACAGAGGCCATTCAATTTTGCTCTCTCGCTGCTCACCTATAGGCACCCCCTCTGCGATATCGATTAGGCTTTCATTGATTAATCGCTCGTTGGACGTGATTCCTTCATCGCAGATATTTACCTCAGACTTTTTGTATTACTCGAGCGAACGAGAATGAAAGAAATTTGAGGAGAGAGTTGGACGTGGGATGTTGGAGGAAATTTGTTATGTGTTCGAGAATCAGAAGAACGAACGTTAAAAGTGCAACAATTGTGGAGGATTAATCTTTACACAGGAAAGCAGCTAAAAATCCATAAAACACTTTTCTGTTTTCATCCCCAAGGCGAGTAGAATAAGCTCCCAAAACTGAGCCACTAATTCGTGGGGCAGCCAGTATTCCTGTAGCGTTACTCTCTAAATAGAACGACAAATTGTGAACGTTTGCTGCTATATCCCTTTAATTCGCGCTGGTCATGAAGGTGTGGCTTAAAGGGTGCTGCTGATGAGCACCCACGCGTGGATTAAGGTGGGCGTTCACCGCAGGGGTAGAAAACGACCAGCGGAGCAAACTCAGCGTCGTTGAAAGTCACGCCATAGGTGTGTCGTCGCTTAGCAGGGAAAAGTAACACCGATGAAAAAAATATGTGTGTACATAGAAAAACCCCGCCCGGTCCCTTAACAGCATGTGAGTTCTACTTTCGTTGTACTACACCTGCACACAGGATTAATTAATTGCGGAGAACCGCCGCCAACAATTAGAAACATTCTGCGCGCTTTAATTAATTTACTCTGCCACGGACATGACAGAAACCTAAATCTCGCCTCTGTATGAAGGTCAAAGCAGCCCATTCGTTCCTAGAATTTCGGTGACGATACCGAGGCACGGCTGCACGGGATGTTTTCCGCGCATCGGGAACCGAAAACCGCGCGAGCCCAGCGAATTGTATATAAATTATTCCGGGTCGATGCTATTATCGCCGCGCGCTTAATGTACGCGGAGACGGAAAATATGCGGCGGTTAATTTGTAACGCCACAGGCCGGGGACGAGGGCGACGCGGTGGGCGCGGCGCGTTATTCGATTTTTCAGTATCGCCAATTTCGACGTTCCGTTCCGCGGAACGCCGCGCAAATCGCGTGTCACGTGTACATACGAGTTAATCCGAATTACTCGCCGTTAGTGTACAAACCGCACACCCTCCACCCCCGCCTGAAAGCGCCTCCCTATAAAAATGGATCCGCAACGTTTTCCCGTGGATCGATCGACGAATTATTAATTGAAAAGTTAATCGAGGATCGCCCACCGGTGCTCTAAAATCGATATTGAACACATTTATCAAAGCGTGAAATGGTTTTCATGAAATGCACGAAGTGCAGGTGAATGATTTTTTTACAAATTGCTTTTTGGAAAAGGTAGAAAGCTTCTTTTGAAACAAGAGGTAGTTGAATGTGGTATACTTAGTTGCACATTTAGACGGGTCACCCGGTTTAATTTATCGGGCGTCAGAGATTGTAGGGTAATAAAATTAACACCGTGGTATCGGGGCATCAATCTAGCTTCTTTAACGCGCTCAACTTGACATGGGTTCGCGGTGCTAAATGGGGAGAGTGCGCCAAGTGGACATTACGATTCAGAGGTCGGCAAGTTTCTTATCTATATCCTACAAAGTCTGCTTCGTTCTTTCTACACGTGACAGCTTCATTACCATTAATATACACATAACGCGGCACAGTAATCTACTCATCCAACAGAAAAAGAAATAACATTGACAGTTGCTTAACATGTACTAAAGAAAGAAAAGACAACAATTTTATGCATTTTTACATTTGTAGTATAATCATGAAAGATGCGATGTTATGATAGGATACTTAAGGGGACTAAGTAGGCAGTAGTTTTCCGCGAAAGAAACACTCCCTTTTTAATATATTTGCAAAGAAATGAAAGCAAATCCAGATGACCCAATGTTTATTATTATCATAGAGATTGCAAAAAAGTTGGTATGAAATATTCATCTGTAGTTTTTTCGTAATATTGATCTTAAAAAATGACGTAATTCAATTTCAAGATGTGATTTTTGTTTGTTACATCCGTACCCATACAGCACACTTCGTGGCGGCAACGTTGCAGGATGGTTGCAGTAACCTTGCACTTGCTTGCAGTGTTGCATAGTTGCAGCGCAATGTCGATATAACGTTGCTGCGACGTTGCCGTGCAACATTGCACGGGGCGGACACAGAATTATTGCTGCATAGTTGCATCAATGTTGCGTTGCAATATTGCACTGCAACGATCCTGCAACTTTGCTGCAACGTTACGGCAACGTTTGGCAACGTTACCACAATGTTGCTGCAAAGTTGCGCCAGTATTGCGGCAACGTTCCTGCAATGTTGCCGCAACTTCCCTGCAATGTTGCTGCAATGATCCTGCAATGTTGCGCACCGTTGCTTAACCTAAAATATTTAAACCTAAAATATTTCCGTTGTTTTTAATGATACGAGAAAATGTCTAAGAAAAAAAATGTTTGCTTCAGGGAGCCAATTATTCTGACGGAGACGATTTTTGTTCTCAAGGTTATATTTCCCGAAATTTCAAGATCATCAATGGTTTTTTTAATGGGATGACGTATTTTCATTACTGTAACGTTATAGCCAATAAAAATACAAATTCAACCATGTATAATATGTTGTCCTTTTTGTCTAGCAATCATTTTTTTCCTAGTAGCCGAAAAACGGCAATTATTTCAAGAAAAAATTCAGCCGTGTGTGTGCGCTACTTCAAATCCGCGACATTTTATTTTATTTTTTTAAATCTCGAATTTTTACGAACCAAATCAGTGGTCTTGCGGGAAATGGTACATGTTTCACACATCCTGTAATTTTTTTGAAGTCGGATCGAACCTCCGTTTTTTTTTGTAATCACTGCAAAACGGCAGAAAAAAAAACACCTACACATCGGACGACTATAGCACAGTCATAAATCTATATATATTATCAAAAACAAATTTTTTTTTACAATTCATAGTATTAATAACCATTACCCAAATTACTAGACACAATTTGTATTCATCTCCTTGCAATAAATTCGCAAAAAAGTACTTGATTTTCGAGCGATTCGATTGCCTAAGAGTCCCCTCAAGGTAAATGCAAAACTGTTAATTTTTGTTAATTTTTACATTACGCGTCCTTCTCAGTAAATCCTAATTCCGCGGAATTCGTGGAAATCTCTTACCCAACCCAAACGTTACAGAATCGCTGTGAATTTCGCAACTTCGTCACTCGCAACGACAGAGGTTTTCACGAAGATCGTATTCTTGACAACCACGTGTCGCGGGGTTAATTCAATTTTCATGCTGGCAGCGTGAAGGAGCCGGCGGTTGCGCGTCTGCGGATCCACTAAGGATAATATAATAAGAAAGTCGGCGCAGTGAACACGAGCTCACGCTAACGAGAAACACGTACGCGCGTGGCAGCGCGAGGGGAGAAGCACGTGTCAAAATTCGGTCAAGAAATTTCGCGACGGTGTTTCTCGTTACCGTGCCCGGCTCTTTGCCGGAGTTCATCAGATCGACGATTGAACCGTGCCTGTGGCATATTTGCTCGCGGTGCATTTTCGAGGCGGGCCGTTCGCACGAGAAATTGGGGAAGTTAATTGAAACCGTGACACCTCCTGGCGGCACGACGTTGCTTAATGTCGCTTAATAATGAATCGCGAGTCAGGTGGAATTGCGTGCCACGTTGAAACTAGTACAAAGGTGGCTGGACAATTAACAGGCGATTAAATTGAAATTATTTCATACAGTTGAACACGCTTGACATCGGCTCGTCTACACTTCCCACAAGACTCCACCGAAATTACTGGCATTTTATTCGCGACACAGGGTTAGTCGCGAAGCTCCGCGTCGTGGTTATTGAGAATGAGTCGAGGCACAGTTTCAGGAACCGAGTTTAATGAGGCGTGAAAGGGAAAGTTGCTCCGCCGATTTTCTCGCGTAACACTACGCAATTACGGGATTGCGGGAGCTTCGGTGGAAAACGGAGCGCAAAAGTGTTTCCTGCGGTCGATTAGCTAAATTAGAGAGCGGCGTCTTGATCATTCTCGACTCGATCGCGCTGACAGTGTATGTTACTTTTTATCATCGCGGAGTGCTGTTTAATTAATGACGAGCGTGGGTCTGTGAAAGTCACCCGTCGGATAGAGGAATGGGATTGGTGAAAATGAAGGAAAAATGAAGATATAAAAATATTAAATCGGGGACAGTTCGTGAAAGGAGAGTCTCTGTTGAAATCTCCATTAAAGCATGATACCGTCGAGTGAGGTTAATTTCACTAAAACGTCCGAATGGTTTCGAGTACAACGGTGGCGATTGGATCGATCGGCTGGAATCGGATTGACGACATTGCCAGCCACGGGAGGGAGAGGCAGAGCTAGGCCGATCTTAATTAAAAGACTAAAAAAGCCTCGTGGCCGTCGATTGGTTTCGCCGCGATGGCAAATATTTTCGCTGACGGAGGAGCCGCGAACAATGCTGGGCGAACGAGGTGAGACGGGGAAAGCCAAAGCTCGGCCGTCCTCTTAACTATTATTGACACTGTGGAAACGTCGATACAGGCCCGCGAAACATTCCTGTGGAAAGAGAAACGCAGATGGAGGAGTAGTCGGTGGCTGCTTTAGAAATTTCACCAGCGACTGTATCAATTTCGCATCGACGGTGTACAAATACTTACTTTGGAGACTTATCGTCGGTCCAATTAACACAGCGGCAACCGACCGTCTCGCGGAAATATGTTTTCGCACGGCTGGTAGATCCCGGAATGAAATTCGCGTAATTAACGGCTTAGAGATCCGGGGAACCGAAGTGAAAACCCTTGAAATTCGGAACTAATTTTCCAGCATGACAAACTGAAATGCGGGAACGCGCGTTCGCGATAGGTGCATACAATTTACACGTGAATGAAATCGTACGAGCTCCATGGAACCAATTAAACATACTTTCGCAATAGGTATTATACCTCATTGCCCGCGTAAATGATAGTGCATCGGTACAGATTATCCTCGAAACTAGAAATAGATATAGGTAATATAAAATATTGGGAAGTATACGAAGAGGAGGACCTGAAAACGGGAAGTGCCACCACAAACACTGACTCCCGCAACCAGCGAAGCTCGTTATATCCATGCGAAAGTAAAGTGATAGCTTTCTTCGTTGATTCATCCTGCAGGATATCGCAGCTAATCCCTCGAAGCAGGTACCAATTAGCACGTCTCATTAACGATTCATTCATCGGCTACAGGTAACGAAAATTCTCCCCGTTAGCGGAGCCACTTGCTCGCGCGGAAAATATTCACCGCGGGGACTAACGAACCAGAGGAACGAGGCTGTGTCTCGAACGAAATCCGATTGCTGGCCGACGATGTAAATCGCGCGATGTATTCGCCACATCCACTCCCCCGTGTCCCTTCTTCACGTCCGGTGTATCTAATGCCTTAAATTAACCTAGTTCCGACCCCCTAGCGTCACCGTTACTCGATCCGTAATGCCAGTAACTCGGTTAAGCCCGAACAGTTGGCAAGTCACTGTTTCAGCTGTCAGCCGCGCTCCGATCCCGGCGATAATATTCCAGTTTTTCGATTCAGCCCCGCGCGCGCTGCCGGCGACGGCGACGGTCCGCTGCCTCGAACACGGAAACGGACGTCCACTAAAATGAATTACTTTCGTCGGTGTCTTTCTCCCTGTTCTTTTTTTTTCTTTTCAATTTTTCTCTCTCTCTGTCCTCGTGTGACACCGCCAGGGAGCTCGCCGGCGAGATTCTATCTGCCCGTGACGAGGGAAAACGCGTATGTCTGGTGGAAGTTATCGAGGGCAGGGGAACGGCGTACATATGATGTAATATTATTAATTCGTCGGTGGATTAAAGTTGTAATTATAGTCCTGCGAATTTATCGCCAGGGACGGGCCGGGTGCCTGCCACGCGGGCACGCGAGATAGAATGTAATTTCGAAATGGGGCACTAATTCTCGAATGGAATGTAATGCTCGGAATGAGACGCCCACTGGGCAATTTGTAAATGGGTGCTTCCGGTGTTTTCTTTCCTCTTTCCGTCTAATCCTTTATTGTCTCCGAGGAGCTATTGGGAGGTATTTAGTATTTTGACTATTTTGAGCATTGATTGCGGAGGGGTGTGCCTTCTACGAAGCTTGATAAATAAAAAGTATATGTATATAAAACTAAACTCTTCTCCTCAATCTTCCCGTTTCTCCCTATCGTCTGTCACAGCGATCGGATGTCATAATGATGCAATCGTTGAGGAGAAATAATCGCAATGAGTCAGCGCCCAAGGGTAATCCGCATTCCACGAGTGCCCTGTGCTACCGATTTTTCCCGTCACCCACCCGCAGCCACGACGTGTCGGGAGCCTTGGCCCTGGCCGTCTTAACTCGTCGGTCTGCTCACGGGATCCCAGCCTAAGCTGGCTGTCACTCGAACGATTCTCAGGGGAGAGATCGTTGCCACCTCATTCGCCAGCCAATGCCCGAGACCTTCCTATTTACATACGCCATCTTTTCAGCCCCTCCCTCATCTCCTCGTCTCCTATCGTTCCCCAACTATCGAGATATTCCTCCTGAGCGACGTCATCGGGAGCCCATTATGTTTGCTGATTCGGTTCGCTGATAAGGGAATGGCGACTTCGCGGGGGTTGAGGGATGGGGTAGAACCGACGACGACCAGGGAGGGGTTCATTCCACGGGAGTGTGTAACGAGCCCGCGAATCATGTATTCTGCTCATAAATATTACGATGCGAGTGCTTGTCCTCGGTAGATTCTGTTGCTGGATAGGTACGTGGATGGAATTGAACGAGAAGCTTCGTATTTTCTTGGGTGTTCAGGGAAGAATGCCGCCCCGCTTGTTTTTTTTTTTAATTAAAAATTTCGACGGGCGCAGTTTTACTTATAGCTCCCCTCTTTCATTGAGTTCAGGGCTGACTTTTTTTTTCAAGGTGATCGTAAATTTTTGCGACAAACCTGGCGCAGGAATTCCGGTATACTTAGGCAAGTTTCTTTGTTCGAAGACTTCGAAATTCTTGAACACGCCCGGGGAAGGCATTCTCGAAGTTCTCGGAGTTATGGCTCGAACGTTCCCGCGAAATCACACTAGCTGGCGGGGGAGAGGGATTTTTCGTTTTGCTCGGGCGTGTAGGGAGGAAATGTCGAAAATATTCGAAGTAGGGGCTCCGAAGCGAGGGCGAAGGGGTAACAGATAACGCTTCTGTATTCATACCTCATTTCTCTGTTTCTTAATAGTGACGCTGCCTCGAGCGCGATTCGCCGGGATGATCCATCGAAAAGATTGCCTACTTACTGCAACTTCATACTTGCTCTCCGACCGCAACGATCGTCTGTTTCGATGGCATAAAACGGCGAGACGCCCCGAGGACCTCCTAACCCATGCGACGCGCGTTATATGCATTTAAATGTAGCAGGGTATGCAAACGACACCGCGAAATGTAGCAGAAAGATATGGAATTCGATGAATAAATATACTCTTCGAATCCTGGAATTTGCCGCGAGGAAAATTCTCGAAGCTCGCGCGTAACGTAGCTGGATGGGGTGGCCGGGATCAAAAATAAGGCCAGCCTTCCCAGACGTATCGTCCACCCTAAATAAAATTTTTCGACCAGCTGCGACACGTACGAATAAGTGGAGAATTTCATATGCGTCGGATCAGTACCGTTCCTCTCGGCCCCCGTGTCTCTTCTTTATTGCTTCTGGAAACCCTCTCCGCGTCGCACGTGCATCGCGGCCGTTAATCAGGATAGAACCGCGTACCACCGATGGACGCTTAATGTCACATCAAAGGGAAAGCCCATCGGCTAAAGTGGGGGTGCTAGGTGTAATCGTTGCGAGACCTCGTTTATTAGGTCTCGATACGTGTGTCTTTAAGGCTGGTGGATCGGCCCTCTGTCGTCGATGGAATTTTATTATGGCAGTCGTAATGCGGTGGCACGAAGTCCCCTCAAAACAGTAATTGTCAAGGGATGATTTGCTAAACGCTGCAGGTTATATATAAGGGATCGATTCTTGGGGAGAGAAATGAATTAGATGCAATAAAGCCTTTGTTGTGTCTTCTCGTCTGAATTAGATACTCCAGTTACGCATAAAATCGAGGAAGGGGGATTAAATAGGTTTCTTGTTTTCACGCTGTCGCTCATCTCCGTGACTCAACAATTTATATTCATGAGAATTGGTTTTTAAGTGAACGATGCCTCCACCGATTTCGACCTCGCTCCTATGACGGTGTTTGTAATTTAGCAGCGGCTGATAATAACCCCTTACGCGGAAGAAAGAAATGAAATTTAGTGGAGCGTCGGCGTAAAAGTGATCGTGATGGATGTTGCACACACGCCGGGCCTTTATTAAACCCCGGGCAACAAAGACGAGCAAATAACACCTCCCGCTTTACACAATATTTCTGACACTCCGCTGCGGGGTTAGCCAAAAACGTCGATTCTAACCAATCTCAGTTACACCTAACTAAAGTGGAGGGGGTTTCGACAGTTCCGAATTGTAGTTTGATCCACTGCCCCTCGGGTGCTGTGTTTCTGTCGCAAGAATGATCAAAGCGGTCCAAAGACTCGATTGACGGTAACTCGATCGCACCGGGCCCTCGATAAACAACCGAATTTGTCACGATTCGACGTCGGATCGCCGAAAACTTCTAACGAGTCGGCGGGTTACAGAAAAACTTGGCGATCCAGTTTCCCCGACCGAGAAGCTTCATCCTTCGTGCCCCGTCCCATTTTTTCCCTACCCTCTACCGCAACTTCTATTTACAGTTCCTGTTATGCCTCTACCCCCTCCCCCCCCCCCGCCCCCCGCCCCTCTGCTTATCGAGAATCCCCGGTTTATCGAGAATCCAGCGTGGAAGCGAGTATGATTGAGAAGAAAGGAAAGTTGAAGGCAGCGATGCGGGCCAAGAGGGAAAGGTAACCGGGCGCGGTGGGGGTCGCAGAAAAGTCGCTTCCGGTGAATCGATGGGGGAAGGGAAGGGGGCCAGAGCTGCGGAGGGGGGGGGGGCGCTAGGTCGTGGGAGGATGGGGGAAACTTCGTTATCGGGAAATTCGGTCTCGAAGAAAGTCGTTAACTTTCACGGAGAGTCAGTTATTCCCGGGACGGATTCGTCTGGTGTCGGCCAAGTCGAACAAAGTCGATTGATTTGAGGTGAAACTCGATATTCGGCGAATGGAACTTTCCCGACGCCATTAACCAGTGTTCTTTGCGGGCGAAGCCCCTCCAAGTTCCTTTTGATTTGCGTAGAAAACATTGTTCCGATGGATTCTACCTGTCCGCGGGAGGAGAGAGACATCGGCGTGGGCGCGGCACGTTTTGTTCAGCTCGCGACGCGACCAACAGCCATTCGGTCGTGGCCAATGGAGCTAATTAATATCTTGTTACACAGTCGGCGGGCAAAGGGGTGCCGCGAAGGTAAAACGAAAATCGAACGGGGCTATTTGGTATAATTTTAGCCTGGCGCCCCGTTTCGCGCTCGAATAGGGGGTGAAATGGGTTGTAACTCGAATGGGGACAGTGATTACAGATCCTCGCGCGCAAATGCTGTGCTCTCGTCATTTGATTTTTAGTCTAGGGATCAACTTTTTAGCCTTGGGGAACATAGTAGGGCTTCCAGAGCAACAAGATCCAAGTCGGCAGCTCGCGAGAGCAACGGAAATTACACGTCGAAAGCAATTAGTCGTACCTATTTCGTTGAGGCGTTGCTCGTTTGTTAGTTTCGAAGAGTTTACTTAATATCACGAGCCACTGGATGAAGGCTTAGTGGAAAGCTCGCCTATTTTAAAGATATAATCCCTGGCAGAGGACCGGAAATTAGATAGGAAATGAGGTAGGCTGGTGAAACCGAGAACACTCGTGCTCCTCTTTACACTTCCGGAAGAGTCCTACAGGTGAAGTGCACTTTGCTGCAGAATTGAAAAGAAAGAAACTCGCTGAATGGTGATTATTATCGTCCCTGGGAGCGCCAAATTATGCTTTAATTTCGTCACGATTGCTCTCTCCGTTTTCCCTTTGGCGTGCCTGAAAGCTCCTCTAGTCCACTTATCGCTCGCTAATTAATTAAATCTCAAAGTTTACGGTCATAATCTTTAGAAACATGTCTGGAAGTTGTTGAACTTCGCAGAATAATTTAAATTATGAAGCAACGGGGTTCCTTCGAGTTTGATTATGGGCTTGCTGTTTGCCATTAACAATGCGCAGGTATCCTAAAAAAAAGTGGCTTTGGAACTCAGGAAAATAATGAATAAAAAATAAAGGAACGACGAGAAGTTTAAATTTCGGCTATCTAAAAAACCACGAAATACGGAAAGACGTGTGGGGTCGCGCGAGGTGGAGAGATTTTATCGTTCAGCAATATGTGAACCTTCGTCCAAAGGGCTCGCGGGGGTGGCAGATGAAAAATCTTTCAAGGATGCAGGGCGATTTTTCACCCTGCCGCGGCAGCGAGCGTAATGCGAATTTATGGGATTATTTCATCGCGCCGTCGACCCGCGAAGCATTATCCAACCGCGATTCCCTTGTAAACGCGAGCATCCCTGTTTCAGCGCGCGTGCAAGCGTTCCCGAGAAATCGCGCGACAGATTTTTATGACTTAATCGTAACGCCAGAACCGCTGTGTTTTACGCCCGCGAGTTTCTACCACGCGTCGAGGAGAAATATTTCCAAGCTGAGAAATAATTCGTTACTACTTCCTCGAACCTTGTTAGCAGTATTATACGGTGTAGTCGAGAGCCTGTATGAATTTCCGCCCGCTCGTTAAATATTGAAACGTAATCGCGTTCTCGCGGGGGAACGAGTATAAAGTAGACGTACTGACAACCTCGAAGTTTTCGTAGGTGGTTGTTTACAAGATAACAACAGTGACTGCCAGCGAGATAAAACTTACAAAGCATCAATAGTATTCGTATGGTTTATTAAACAGGAGCATCTGCTTTCTGGTTCTATCGCCGTTCGTGCGAATTAAAGTTGAGGGACCTTCTTTTCCTCTACCAACTGATCCCAAGCAAAACCTGTATGTATCTGAAACGACTCACAGCCCTTTAAATTTCTCTCAAATCTCTGTTACTCATATTGACACCAAATACCAAAGCAGATGCACAATATTTCCCACTGAACGCGTTCAATCTCACCCCAACCCAGCGCGGTTAGCCTGAAAAGCCCAGAATCACGCAATGCTAATGCAGAAGCGGTGCGCGGGAAAGGATCGCGGCGAGATCTCGCGTAGAAAGGCCGTTTAAGGGCGCAGCTACCCTGCGCGTATCGTCGATCTCGTCGCGAGCAACGTCTCCCAAGCGTGCTGACACTCGAGCTCGCCCCGAGTCGTCGGTGGGCTCTGCCTCGCTCGCAATATCGATCACGGGCCGGAGAAGTTGTCTACGGCTAAAGCCTGCCGACAAGCAAGAAGAAAAGGGGTAAAATGGGGGCGGAGGTGGCGAGGGAGAACAGAGGGCCAAGCAGGTTGAAAAGAGGGGGCAACTGAAAGCACGCAAATAACACAACCTGGCAGAATAACAAATGAGGCCCGGAGAATGAAAGAAAGTGGAAAATAGCCGGCGACCTGGCTGCTAGGGGTGACTAAGACGGGGGAAACGTTGGAGAACGAAAGCGACGGCGAGGAAGGACGGTCGGATTGAAGAGCGTCGGGATGGATGACGGGAGCAGAAGGCGATTGATGGAAGACTCCCGAAAATGTTGGCCCCCGGGCGACCGACAAACCGAAGTTAATTCCGTTCCACGGGGCTTTCTCGGGGCTCCTGGGGGATGACAAATGGAGAGATGTTCCGCGGAAGCTCGCCTGGAAGTTGGCTTTTATGAATGCGCGTCGTAAGGAAGAAGGCAAGAATGCCAGGGGGATGGAGGGCAAGCTCCGTTTCAATCTGCGACGTCCAACGCGTGAAACGTCCTAATATTGCCCCGTTTAACGTGGAACAATTTAGCCTGAATGCTCTTCGGGTTTAATTAAACAACGTGGTAAAGTGGAGGTGGTATGTTGTTGGCAGCATCGTTGTGGATGGACGCCTTTGAGCAAGGGAATGTTTGACGTGGGGACAGTGACATTCTAAGAACTTTCACCATATCTACCTATTGGGAAATAAAGTAGATACCTACTGCTCGGACAGAAAATTGTCAAAAAGAACGTAACAGAGCCTGGACAATTTTTCCCACCCGTCGATTTTATTCTCAATCGATCAGCCGATCGTAAAGCTTGCCATCTTCTCGATCGAAGAAACGCTGGAGATAGTCCACGAGTGCCATGCGTCGATATAAAAGTCGTTTCCAAGAGGCGTGAATTTTACTATCGAGCGTAATTGCCTGTAACCGCGGCCGTTTGAAGTGCTTAATGAGGTCGTTTATCTGCAATCATTCTACGGGTTACTGTCTACTTAATGCCTGCTTAACGGTTTACGAGTATTTAAGGATATCGACGCCTCTTCTAGTAACACGGCGGTTACCACCCCCCTGTGGATTGTAAACTCGACTCGAGAGATTTCAAAAGCTCGATCCCGCGAGTAGATGAATTCTGTATTTTAGTGCTGACGCGGGATTATTTACCTCGTCAACTAATTAAAATGGGGTCGTGGAGGTCCTGGGGTTGGTTGGATCATCCCTCCAAGATGGATGGAAGAAGTGGGATTGATCGAGTGTCTGAAATTATTTAAACTATTTACAAGTGTGGTTCTTAGATAATGCTAATCTTAAGAGACACGAGGATTTAATGTTCCTTAAAAATGTAATTGTAGAGGATTTCTAAATCTTTCCTGTGCGCTCACAGAGGAATTATTTGGAGCAAAAATTCAACTAGTTTTTAGTGTGTATGTGTGTAATTTATGACTGGGCTTATCAGTGTATGTATTACCCTCTTGCACGAGTCTTTTTATACGAAGAGAATTCTTGAAATTCCACGGCATCACGTGCACGAGACACTTCGTATATAGTCGCAAATAAATCAGGGAAGAGGAAAACAAAGCAAATGCAACTGTAAAGTATTACTTGAAACTTCTCTTTTTCCCTGGGCTCACATAACCGTAATTCGCAATACATTTCCTCGAGTTTCTTCCCTAGCAGCTCACTCTTGACCAACTAACTCTTTTCTGTAAATGCGCGCCCTCACTTTTCTCACGCATATATGCACGCTTCCATAGTGTATTAGACACAATCTAATTGAGTTAGAAACAGAGTATAATTCCTTCTTCTAAATTTAAACAACTTTATACAACAGTTTGAAGTACTACAATAAATAAGTGAATAAATTTGCAGAAAATCGGAAAGAACGCTTAAATAATTCAGTGAACAATATTTACCTGAAGTACATAAATTCATCTGATTTTGGTACATCTGCAAATGCTGTCGTCAGAAAATACAACCGCTTCAGTATTCCTTGATCTACCACTTTTTCAAATGAAACCTATTCGTTTGAATAAGGCCATTCCAGGCTCCGATCGCGGGATCCTCTTTCCCCGTCGAGGGATTTGCCTGGCCAAAGAAAGCAGGGGAAACGTAACGCGTAAGCGAATGAGCACGGAGGATGGCGAGATGTGCCGGTAAAATGTTTTTCTGGGTCAAAAAGTGAATCAAGCGGGTTGCATCATTGAAAAGGCCTGATGCGGGGGTGGCTCAAAGCGTTTTGTAAGGTACAGGAGAGTTTCAAAGGCGCTTCGGAAACTTTCATCGGGGGGGCTATTCCTTCAAGAGTGTCGCACTCCGAAGATGAACGTGTCACCGTGATAGTGTTGATACTCCTTTTAGCCTGGAAGTTTCGCTGAAGGGAAGGTAACGGCACCGTTGAGTAGAAAATGAGGGATAAATGAAAAGCGAGGGAAAAAGAATGCTCCCCCGTACGCAACAAAATTTTCGCATCCGCGCGGGTGGGACGCGCCGCGACGTACCGCGAATCAGCATCTCCAAACAGAAAGCTCGGTGCTGAAAATACCCCGGATCCAGACAAGAAAAGTTAGATCAGTTCTTCGGCAAACATTTACATTCCGGCTGTGGTTTGAAGTTCTCCAAAGGGATACAGCTTTCCATGTAAATAGCTTCACGAAACATAAGCATTAATCTGGCAGCCTCTATCCAGGCTACCGAAGCTACATCTATAAAAGAAAATTCTCCCGAGTTGCACGCAACGAAGAAGATGAAATCAATTCGACTCTAATAAGCGCAATGATTCAGTGGGAATCAAGTTGCGAACTCGTTCCCCGAAGCCTCCCCGCCTCAACTTTCGTAGAACAATCTACTCGTACCGAGTGAAATTACTCAAGACGAATTTTCTATAACTCATCTCCCCGGAGATTCTTGTTCTGCCCGCGATACCAACGAGCCCTCCCATACCGATAGCGCATCGCGTTTCGTTTCAGCTCGCAACAATCTAATTATTAGATTCCTTATGGCGAGGAAGGAGGGCAGAGGTTCCTGCGGCTCCGTAGCCAGCAAACGAGCGCAATCTAAGCTCTCGCGGCTTGATCCGGTCGTAAGATTAAATTGAATCTGCAACGAGGAGCTTCGACGATCAAGTAGGTCAGGCCGTAGCCGAAATCGGTATGCGTTGTGTTGCCCGGGGTAGTCAGAAGCGTCGGAGCTTTGCCATTCGAGGTCCAACTTGCCACATAGTTGGCCATTAGTATTAAAAGCTGTTCGGAGCTAGCCAGCTTCGGCTGCCGGCATCCTTTGTCGTGAACTGCTAGGTGGTTCCGACCCGGTAATTCTGTTGTTTTATTAAACGCGTGCGTGCGTTTCCTTTAAATTAACCGTGTCGATCAATCTGGACGTGAAAGGGACGAAGTTTACCTCGACGTTCGCTTGGACGCTGCTCGATAGAAACTTCCACTTCGGCGCTATTATCCTTAAAATCTTCACTGCTCGCGTTAATTAGACGTGCAAGAATATAATGCTGTTGCGAAACGTGAATTATAGAGAAATTTCGGTTGTTTGGTTTTCGAATAATGTAAATGTATTTTTAAGCAAGAATATTCTTCAGCGAATTTTTATAAAGCGAAGAAGCCACTCGTTTACTGACTTTAATTTTAAATGTATGTTTTGTAGGAAAGTAATCTATCACTTTAGAACATCGACACCGTTTTGCGCACATCTATCTGCAGCATTCTGACAAGCGCTCGCGTACAGACGTTCAACATTTCCGGCTGCCAGAAACGTTATTTATCCTCGCTATCATGTTAACGCGAGCGTCGTTCTGGCCCCGTTGTTGTTACACCGCGAAATCGCTGAAACAACGCGGCCGCTCGCACGCAACTTCGCGCGAACCAGCTGATTACGTAAGCAGGAACAACGCCGCGATTGACTTCCTTGGAGATAAGAGTGGCGCATCGTGATAAATTTGCATGCATAAGTTACTTCCGCCTGCGCAGTGTTTACCCCGCTGAGTGCCTCAAAATCTGCGAGTGTTTGCTCCTGTCAAATCTCAACGATACCCTGCAGTTTGCCATTGCTTTATTCACCGTCGATCCCGCGAAAACGAAACTACTTCATTCCCACCCTTCTCTTACGGTGAGGAAATCTTCGGATCGAGAACTTTGGACTTCTCAGTCATTCGGATTACAAAGATTCCCGTCGCCCTTTAATCGTCTTCTGCTCGTTTCTCTCCTCTTCAAACCTTTTACACCTCGGCACGCGATGGAATTTTACAGGAATTTTATATATAATTCATTTTTGTTCTAAATTCAAGATTTATTTCAATTTTTAAGTATCTCGCTTTGGTTCACAAGCCGATTGTTCAATCAAAACTTCTTCGTGGAAAAATAGTACCTAAAGGAAGAGAAACATATTCAAGAAACATTCGACATATTACACGTATTACCTACGTCTTTATATTACAAACGCAATCAGATACCAGATTGTACCCCATAAACGCGCACATTCCTGTAAGCATCGGGGCAATTTTACGCCCCAAAAACGATGTATCAACTCCAATTTGACCGTCCATCATTTTCCCCGATTCTGTCACGAACACGGCCATCAGAACGTTCCCCTTTACTTGCCCTTGTTATCCGCGTCAATTACCCCCGACAAACCGTGGCCGACACCGTGCAGAATTCGGAACGGCACGATGGGAAATAATGATAGGGCCGTTTCTTTTCGTGTGACCGCACAGTATGAAAGGTCGTGTAATAGATATTCCAGGGCAGCATCGCGGGACAATCCTTGCCCCTATCCTCGCTGATTGTTCGCGAAACAAGGGGCTGTGTTACATCAGGGGCTCGACTGTCACACACGTCGCGTAAACATTGACGTATGCTGGCCAACCCTGCAATTATGCCATCTCAATGAACATTGTTGCGTTTCGATAAGCAATCTGTTGCGAGAAGGGTGGAGAATCGGATCAAGTTCGACAGACATACCAATCCCTGCGCTATTGAAAGTTCGCGGAGGATTTCGTACATTTCGCGACTGATCGGTGATTAGATGTATATGTTTAATGATTTTGTTTGTTTTACACTGGAGCGTTCATCGACATTTAACGTTGGTGACGTTCTTGGCTGTTTAAGTGGGCGGGTGTGTACGTAAGAAAGAATTAACTGTTCAGCCGCGTTAATGTTGAATGAAATGTACCGAATATGCTTTCATTACCTTCAATTTGTCCATAATATCATTCCCGTCAATAAGCAACTATTTAACGGTAATGAGCCCTTAATAAACGTACACAGACAGAAGTCATGATGGTAAACATGGTGATCGTTGCGTATAATGATAATTGTCGAACGTAGTAATTGATTTGCAATCGCTTAAATAGCGAACTATCCTGTTATGTTTGGTACGACCACTGAAAGAACCATTAAACGAGGGGGATCAATCGGTTTGCGTGGAATTGTATCGGTCACTCGGCCCGGCAACGGTAACCATCGCGTTGGAACGTATTATTAATTTACAAAATATTAATTTACGATCCATCGATGGCCGTGTCGAGCGACGAACGTCGGCTGTGAACGAGCAAACATTGACATATGCGAGCTGACGTTAGCTCCGGCTGTAATTGCGCCGCTTCAATGAGCATTGTTACGTTTTAACGATCATTGGACCGTAGTAAAAGACAATGTGCCTGATTACAGCGGGGGTGAGATCGCATTTTCATGCGACCTGGCCAGCCATTCCACTCTCCCTTAAATACCAAACACCCACGGAACCGATTTAAAAACGAGAGGCTGGCATTTAAAATAATAATAACGATGCAAGATGATTAATATTTCGTTCTCAGATTACAGAATATTATATCTTCAGTTCTAATAATTATCGCAGATATTCCATCTCCCGTACATTCCGCAATAAAGAGCAGTGGCGAATTTAAGGAAAAAGGCCCAGGTGGCGAACGTTCTGAAGGGCCCATTTTTTTTTTCTCGGGAAAATGAAGAGGTAGTTTACTAAAGACGGGTTGAGTGTAGTACAGTACAGAAAAATAAATATAGGGTAAAGGACCCAATTACTGACACATTAAGCGTTGACGCTGACATTATCTTTTAGTTATGTACTTATAGACAAAAAGTATATGTTGTTCTTGTTATTTATTATCGTTTAATACGTTTACTTGATGAAAAAAATTTGGTGGATCTTAAAACTTCGATTTTTATGTATAAATTCATCAATTTCAAAAATATATTTGGGGATCTATGTAATACTGACACCCTTCAAATGTATTTGACTGAATTACTGACACCCCAATTACTGCCAGTTAACCTAATACTGTTTATGTAATTTTAAAGTCACGTCGTGTTATGTACATGAGCAATTAGTACTATGACAGTAATACCAAAATGCTTGAAACGCTTGTACCAATCACTGTCACCCAATTAATAAATAAAAAGACTTAATGAATCGTTGAATTCGGATCTTTATTACTTTCTATGATGCTTATATTATTTAAAACATTATATTTTGTTATGTCAATAGCTTAAATATTACATTTACAACATTTTCTTTAACGCCTTGTTTTCTCTTTCACTAGTAAGGAAGTCATCGTTTCCATTCTCCTAATATTCGCTTAATTTTTTTTATCGTTTTATTCAAATTAACGAAGAAAAAATTAAGTACTGTTTTTTGTATCATATAAATAACAGTTCGAATTGTATGCTAAATTTTTTTTATGCATCATTTTATAAGATTTATTCGTTATTTTACGTAAAACTGCTTAGGGTGACAGTAATTGGGTAGGTGGCAGTAATTGGGTCCTTTACCCTAGTGTTTCGTTAAAAATCATAATTCTTTTTTGGAAATTAGTCCCTGGGGGTTCTTCTGGGCAAGGGCCCAGGCGGCATGTTAAATCGGCTATGTTAAATCCGCCACTGATAAAGAGGTAAATCCAGTTTACTAAACTGACGTAGCGAACAAGTCAGAGTCACGTTTAGCATGACCAACAATATCGTTCATCGGCCAGTCGATCTTGATTCGACTATAGTCACGATACAAAGCACGAAACGAGCGAACGCGAGAGTGCCGACCTGGGGCATGTTGTTATTCGGTCTATCAGTTGCCGCCCTTACTTCAAATGTCTTCTTATTCGCGCCATTTCATTACCGCGCTAAAAGCGGCCGTCGTGTAATATGAATATGCAATTTTATGACCACTCGGGGGAAACTCACGTACGGTATATAAGCGAGTTACGTATTTCGTCCCTCTGGGGCAACTCTCTGGCTTATTCGAGAGGAAAGTTGAGCCCAGACGACAGAGCGCAAAGTGTTGCTGGTACGCCGTGTGTACACGCACACTGGGAGAAAGAGGGGAAGAGAGAGAGAGAGAGAGAGAGAGAGAGAGAGAGAGAGAGAGAGAGAGAGAGAGAGAGAGAGAGAGAGAGAGAGATGCAGGTTAGAGATCGTTTCATTCCGTTGGAAATTTTGAAATTCATTTCTCTTGACGGGGACCGGCTGTCTGTAAACTTATTTCCGCAGTCTGGCGGCTGTTTGCCGAAAAACAGAAGTACTTCCGAGTACTTCAGCCGATCGTTATCTTTCGATTTGCATACACGCCCCCTGTTTCCTTTCGTCCGAGGGAGCCGTTGTACGCTGGCTTCTGAATATATGCGCGCAGCAGGTCGCGTTACGTTTTCCAGAATGCGAGAAAAGCAAATCACGAATATTCTCTGCCATTTGACTGTGAACGGTACTCGAATCGAAAAGCAGCTGTTAATCGTGAGCATCTCTGGCTCGGTGATCGCCTTTCACCCGATCATTGTGCTCTCGTCGCCAGTGTCCTGTTTCAAGCACGACTGGCCACAGAACACCTGTCGGGATAGCCATCTTTAAGGGCACTTAATCGCCACGTATCTGTCCCACACCCGGCGACAATCACGAGCTGTTCTCGGCGCACTCAAGGCAAGTGCCTGCAACGTTACTCCAATTGCACACGGTCTCGGGGCAACCGATTTGTTGAACCGTGAAACCATCAACGAAGGAGCATGGCAAAATCGTGATCCCCGTTTTCAGGGCGTGTTCCACGCTTTCTCATCATCTTGTGCGTGACGAATTGCTTCCTCGTCGGTCCTTGATGGTTTTCTGCTTCCTTTCTTTCGTTCAGGGTCGACGGGCATCGGGCAAGACGCGTTGCCATTTTTCACGACTCCGAATCGATTCGTGATTTCTCGGAGGCTATTGTTCGAGGCTAAGCAACTTAATGGCAAATCGATCGAGCTGCTACAGGTTTAACAGCGCACAATTGGGTCGAGCTCCTGATTAAATCGTTTCTATGACACAGCTCGGTGTTCGGTGAAACTGCGTGTTTCATTCGGTTGCTCTTCTCGCTGTGCTGTTCCTTCGATAAAATTGAGGATCTTGCAGCAAGCGGGGTGCAACTCAATTTTGGACTGTTTTTGAGTTATGACGTGTAATATATGTAAAAAAAGTTTTACATCGTTTGGGGAACGTTTGATGCAAATTTGATAACAAAATGAACGATTTTTTGCAAATTTGGAACCTGATCCCATTACTGTTTTGTGCAATATTTTTGTTTCGGCAGATACAGATTTCAAGAATTCGGCAAAAATAGGAATAAAAACTTATCAACTCAATAACTACTACTTATTGTGTGAAAATATATATTTTTAAATTGGGTGCAACTCTGGTAGATATTCCTAATCAGATTCTGCATATTTCTAGCTCAACACAGATTCTGGATGGTCAGTATTCTAAAGTCGAGAACTACATCGTCTCTGAAATTAAATCTCCCGCCTGCACAGTCCTCCGGCGAAATTAGATTCATCCATCATTCCTTTCACATTCATCGACTGTATTTTGCGAACTATTAAATAACCTCCAATTCGCTCCATAAAATGGGGAAAAATACAATGCAGCAGCTCGCAGGAGATTGAATCGCAGCAGAAAAAGCAAGAGCGGGTGAAACAAGGGAAAAATTCTGGAAAGGAGAAAAAAAGAAGCGTTCAGCAACGCTTGCGTTTGCCTTTGCACTTGCCACGTTCCTTTGAATTTGTTACCTTTTTCCTTTCTCTCGCGAAAGTACGAACGCGCACCGTTTCCCGTCTTGATATAAAGAATTCACGAAAGAATTTCAGCTGCGTTAAAATCTGGAAGATGACTACAAAAGGGTTGCAGATTCTTTGAACCGTGGCGAGTTTACTCTCGCGCGAAAGAATGCACCCAGCGCGGCGCGATACAAATCCTAAGTCATCAGTTGCACACCGTGTTACTCGTTAACTCGTGCGCGAATGCGCGTTTCTCTCCATGTTCACTCGATGAATTTCTTTCGCGTCGGGCGGCGCTGGGGTGTAATAAAATTCCCCGCGATATTACGTAACGGCGCGACAAAGTAGGTTGATTTTTTCCCTGTTCCCGTAACGCTTCCACTTCTGCGCGGCGCGACGCGGCACATCCTCGTTAAGTAATTAGTTTATCGATGCCCGTCTACACCGGAAGCGAGCTTGCTCGCTTCCCATTAAATACGTAGTAATAATGAAATTTCGTAACGATGCTCCTCCAGCGAGGGAACGCGCGGAGCTTCTTTGCAGCGTCGGCGCTAAAAACTTTACGCCAAAGCGGCGAGCAGACTCGTAATGGACGCGTAAAGTGTCCAGCCATTCGTCCAGACCGACAAAACGCTCCCCGCGTTAGGAAGTTTTATAGTTAAACGAAACGATCGCGTGACCCGCTTATCAACCCTTCTGTAATAAAATCGCGGGATTATGGGGCGTATGATGGCGGATGGAAGCGTTACGGCAATACAGAGGCGAACGTCTTAACCCTTACTCGGCGAAAGCTGCACTTTAACGCGATCTATCTCGGGCCATCGGTGTAATGGATTGGTACCACTCGCAAGTTCCCATTCAAGAGAAACTTACAGCCAGCCGTGCGATTACAAGTAACACTGAGTTTTAATATTTGGAATATTTAGTCACCAGAAGCTAACAACATATTCATCGAAATCCTCAGGGATCCCGTAGCACCATGCTGCATCCACCCACGCCGCAGCGCAAACAGTTTAACGCTCTACCACGACCTTAGGTCAACAAGCCGTTAATTATCCCTTTAAAACTTCGCCACCGGGGGCACCTCGGGACCGCGATTTAACTGTCGCGTCGAACTTACGGCGGCTTGTTTTCCGATTAATGAAGGGCGTGAAACGTTCTTGGATGGATTGGCCGTGTAAGCAGAAGCCGGGGTGGAATCGATTCTCTGCGCGTCGGGCGAGGCTCGTGAACGGCGTGCGTGAAAACACGAGATCGTCGATAAAGGGCGAAGGCAGAGGTGCACAAAGGCAACAGAAGAATGGGAGGTAGGGAGGGTGGATGATAGAAGAGAAGAGGGGTGGCGGGCCAAGTCGGCCCGTGCAGTCTTAACGCCACTTTCCCGCCGAAACGTAATTTAAAAGTTGGCAAGTCCCTGGCAGTGTGCAGGGCGACACCCACCGCTGTTAATGAAACTCCCTCTCCGACTCACACTTTCAATTTTCCAGCGTGCAACGCCTCCGACCTCCTTTCTTCCAGCCTCCCCTGCCGCCCCCTTTGCACACTCCCCGTCGCCTCTCCCAGAAGCCACTGAACTCAGTCTTTTTTACCCTCTTAACGGCTGTTCGCCCTCTACACAAGTTCCTCGTCTTATAAGCTGCCGGGTTCATATTCTTTTAGTACTACGCCCGTTGTTACTATCGCTTATTCCCTCGTCGCTTCCTCCCGCGCTTATCTTTCGACCGAGCACGTCCTCCACCGACCTTTTTGTCTAGAATTTTCTGCCGCACTCTGCGAGGCACCCCTAGGAAATATTGAAAACCCTTCGTCCCTTTGATGTTTATTATTATTTATCTCATTGCTTTTGAGACCCGGGTCAGTGGTCCCGTTGCTCGTTTTGGCTGATGTTTGTAAAGAAGTTACAACGGAGGGGTTTATCTCGCTCTTGCATCGAACTGATCGTTCCACAAATTACTTAAGCGTGCCATTTTATTTAATAAATCATTCACCAACGTTTCTGCTTCAATCCCAGCAGGTATCAAATTAGATATACACAGAAGTCTCTTGTCGAAGAATTATTCTTTCACCCCTTAGAATCTGCGACAGCGAATCAAAATTAGCGGTGGAACTTCTGCGACTGTGTATATTGTTTTCAGGTACCAATACTTTACAAATCCTGAGGTAGTTCTGCTCTACGAGACGTGGTTTTCCAAAGTGGCTCTCGCCTCGCGAACGAATACAACTGCGGGGGTGGGTGTAACACTGCGACGGGGTGCAAATAAGCGCAAAATGACTGTCGGCAGCTGGCCGTATTGGCGTAAAGTTGGAAAACGTCACAGCGATACGCGGAGGCGAAGCTCGACACCTATCCTCTTGGAATTCATATCCCGCGAAACTTTAACGTCGTCGAGGGCGTAGGGGGAAAAAAATAATTCCGTACAGCGACGTCGAACGACCTGGATTTTACGATCGCGTGCCGTCGCGCTAGGAATACGCTGCGGCGTACGTGTAGTAAAAACTATATCGTTGTTCAGCGGTATCGATAAGGGAAGGAAAATTACACGAGGATTATTCGAGGCGATTAAGATGGCCGGGGTTGATTCACTTGTTGATTCGTCGGGAACGCAAAGCGGGAGATCGGGGGGCTTATGTGCGCGTTTAATCAACCGAACACTTAGTTTGATAGCTGTTATAATGAAACAAATTCATCATATTTTTGGTATATTTTCTGCAAGAATTATTTCAATCGAGTATTCGCCGCTGGTAGCAAAACATTTCCCACCCTAAGCACTTCTGTTTCCGGTGTCACTAAAGGTGTTACGTTATGAGATGTTTTAGCTTCCAGGGTTATCAGATTCATCTTAATAGTATTATAATACTATTAATGAGAAGCTAGAGTTTATCCTGTTTGCTGGATAGCGTCTATGGTAATGCAACGGTCCCAAGACACATTGAAAGCAGGGACGCGCTTAGTTTGGCGCCAAAGGAATCCAGCTCGTAACGCTTTACGAGGTGACATTTATTGCGCCGCCCTTTTCTCTCGATGCCAGGAGATAAATATCGGCGCGAGTTCGCACCAGGCTGTGGAAAGAAATTGCACGGGAGACGAGTGTGCCTCGCGAGAATACCGCCTCCGCGGAGGACGAAAGTCGGGGCTTCCGGTGAGCAGCGTTGCGACTCCGTTCACCACTTCTTCTTTTTTTATTCGTGACATTAAAGCGAACGAGATTTCCACGAGCGAAATTATACGGTACCGTGCGGGAATGCAGGTCGATCCTTTAAATCTGACTTTCTCCGCGCCTCGTCGTCGTCTTTCCAGGTAATTGAAAAGTTGCGAGGGCAGTTTATTGTAAAAATTTATGTTGATTCTAAGGGTCATTGGCTTTTAAATAAAAATTGTGTAAAATGGCCTTTTCAGTTCTTGGCTGTATTTCCATTGACATATCACTCGCATTTGAATTACAAATGAGTGTTATTCTTCCCCTCGTTTTCGCGGCATTATTGTCCCGTTTGAATTCGTAAATTCATGGTGTGAAGTGGGGAATATTAAACAACGCGTTGGCAGTCTTCCACGAGGGCTAAATATTGAAGCAGACGAGATTCCACTTACAAATCTTGACTTATTGATCTTCAAACTTACATGCAACTTTTCCAACCACGCGATCCACACTAGCCTAGTGTGTATTAACACCTTAACAAGTTCAATTCACAGTGTCGTCGCCGGTAAGAATCCGAGAATTCCCAATAAATTCACCGTTAATTCGCCGTGCAGCGGAAGGGACACATTAAGTGTGAGCGCGGCTTAAAGCGATTCCAGGGCGAAAGCGAAACGAGGTCCGCTTCTTGGGAAATTTATAGGCGAATTTGTGCATATGAGCCGCGCCTAATACAACTCGTGTGACCCGTATAAGCGCTCTTCAATGGAAACAACCGCGGAGCTCATACGAGTGTAATTAATGCCCCCACTAAATTTATTTTAATCGCTGAGATTACGAGGAATAATAACCGCTAAGTGCTGCGCGTAATCTAATGTCTGGCAAGCGACAGTGCCACTGTTTTCCACCGCAATGTCGAGCAAATTTCCCCGCCAATGATGGACAATTTCCACGACTGCACGGCCACGTAACATTGACGTTCACACTCGTATTACCTCCGACGATCGATGGAAATCTATATTTCAAATGCTCGATAGCTGTTCGATTTGATATTTGATATTTTTTTGTGGTAGAACGGGGAATCCTGCCGGTACCAATAGCATAGTGGTTATTGGATTTGCATTTCCATGGCGGTAAATAAATCTTGCGTCGGCAAAAAAAAATATATTCCGGGGAAATTCGAACGATTTGTTTTATAACGGCCGTGGCTTGGGATTACGATATCGACACTAAGCCACTTTTTCGCTAAAGTGGCTGACCATTAACGGCTGATATTCTACAAGTCATCGATAGTTATTTGCCCCGACGTTTTAAGCTTGCCCCCATTAAAAAACCTCTCGCCCAGCCTCTCCTTGTTAGCCTTCGATCGCCGACACTGTAACGCTCTCCGCTGGAAAATCTACATCTCATTAGTAATCAAGAGTCGCGCGTTCGTCGGTGGGAAAACACGAGTATTAGCCTATAGTATGTCGTATGATTCCTGGCTTCGGGGCGAAATAATTTCGAATCGGCACCGCTGGGAGAGTGGATCAGCCCGGGATGGAAACGTGTACATTCCCGAAGACAAGAAGAAAATTATTCCCCGTAGGAACTTTGCTCAGGAGCTGAAACGTAGAGCCTGGCATTTCCATGAAGCCCAGGCTCCCGTCGACCAATAAAGCTGTCGAAGGAAATATTCCCGGTCCCCCGGTGGAAAGTATCCAGAGGCTTCGATCGGCCGCGACACGGCCGGATGCAATTCGTCTGAATCTGCATTGAATCGCTCCTCGGCCCGCATTGTTCAACTCGGACCGGTGTTACGGACAGACGGGAGAATTGATATTTTTCCGCCGTCCCGCATAGATAATACCTCTATTGAATTGCAGTCGTCGTGACCGACGGCTGAACGAATGAAGAAAAAAGAGCGGGGCGGTAGGGGGAGAGTTGGCGAACGCGAGGGGGGTTGGAGGACGGGGGAAGAAAAAATGGAGAAGGAAAAGCGGGAGGAGATAATAATAATTGGATCCTAGAAGGAGTCGACGGTCTCTAACAGGCTGGCCATTATTTCGCGAGATATTACTTTCAATCTCTAACGAAGTACAAAGCAGGTGCTTCGAACAATTTTCATTGTGCCAGGGCGCGCAACAAAAGGGTATCATTAAACGTGTCTGCGCGGCAGGCTGGCCGCGTGAGAAAAGGATTAGACGGCGGGTAGTTTTAATTTAATTGTAATTAAAAGTAAACGGGGGCACGCGTTCCCGGTTATGAACTAACGATCTTTAAAGGGCTGCCGGGCGAATCCCGTTGCCTCGCCTGCCGACGCGACGGGTTCAATTGATCGATCGAAGCTCGACTTTTCTTTGCCACTCTCCTGTCGTCTGTCCGTTCAGAATATTCCCGCGCTTATTTCTTCTGCTCGATCCAAAGGCTATTACACTCGAGGAAATTATAATACCGTGTGAATATCTTTGTTCCTCGGTTTAATAACGGGGCGGAGCGTGTTTCTCACGAGCCCTACGAACGTCGCGAAGCAGCCTGAAAGTTTCGGGTGTAAATGACGACCCCTTAAACAACGCGCGTTCAGCCATGAAATAAGACACTAAACAACGCCACGGTGAAAATATCGCCCGTGTGGAAACGTCGCCCGTGAACTTTCACGGCCGCTCCTTACAGGCCAATAATTATTCACCGAGTTCCACGTAAGACAGGCCGCCATTGTTGAACCACCCTCCGCGCCGCTTTCAATACGATTGTCCCTCGCGCAGCTTATTGTCGAAAGTTTCCATTGTCATTATTATTTCGTCGCATTATGTCCCCGAGATTTATGGGCTCGTGTAATTTCGCTCGGACCGGGCTCGATCGTACGTGCAAACGGCCCTTCCCGCGCACACTCGGACGTATCGCGATCGCACTTTCGCAATCTCGAAGAGAAGTTTGCCTTCGTCCATGATTTCTTCTCTTTCGGATCGAAGTTGGGGCAGCCAAGTTCCGCGGAGGCACACGTGCGGTGGTTGTTACGTTTTCGAGGGAGCGCATCATATTTTCCTAAATTCGGTAGGAGCTGTTTCCGTATTATTAACAGGAAAGTTAGCCGAATCTAAGGATACGAGATAGCGTTCACGAAGTAATCTGCGTGTTCCTGTGATGTTATTCTTGAATTCATGATCGGTGCGCGGGGCTGCAATCGAAACAGGAAGGAATGGAAAATAGTGGAGGCAAATGTGGCGAGCTGTTTCTCAACGGGCGCGAGGGAACGCAAGAACGAAAACAGCAACAGACACAAAGTGGTACGCACGCTAATACTCGGCGGCTCTTTCTCTCTTTGAGGGATGAAAACGTTCGCCACTCGGTTCTCGAAAGGGGTGGTACGGGTGAAGTGCTTTCGAGCTACGAAAAAGCGAAGGTGCACTGCGTTAATAATGAGCCTGGGGAAGCACCAAGAGGAGCAGCCTCTATGTTTTTCTGCTCAAATAGAAAGATGATACCTACTTTCGCCCGTGAGAGCGATCTTTCCCTTCGTTGCCACGAAACGCGAGTTTCTCGGTGCTTCAAAAAATTCCCGATGATAACACTTGGATATCCTTCAATTATTACTCAACAAAATCTTATTAAGCTTAGTTTTTCTTTCGTCCTCAAACATTCCGCCGGTTTCGTGCACTTGGGGCCGTGAAGGATATCGATAGTTTGAAGTTGTCGAAAGTAATCGCGACTGGTAGCGTTCGATTGGTCCTCGCGTTTGTGCGCGAATTTGCAATTCCCGGCAGCGCGACGGAAAGGGGAGAGGGAATCGCCCAAGTGCCACCGCAATTTCGTGAACCACAAGTCCTCCGTCTGACGATTTGCATTGCAAGACCACGTTTCCCACCAAGACTTCCTTCCTCTCGGACGGGCTCTAATTCTCGAGGATCAGCCGGACGTCCGATTCCCGATTTCCTAGCTCCCTCCTAGGGGATCCGGAAGTCAGTGTTCGGGCGTCGAGTGGTCCATTCCCAATTCCATGGAAGCCACTCCATTTCCCAGATCTCTGTGGCTGATCTTTGAATCGAATCGTTCCGCTGATTCCGTGCTTTTTAACGTGGCACTCGCGTGAAACTGCATTTCCCTGGCACAATTACTCTTTTTCAATAGCGACTAATCAAGATATTCTGGAAACAATAGGCTGCTCGTACAAAACTGTTCGTTCTCGAAAACCGCATCTCCGCACTTACCAGCAATGGAACTCCTGCTGGGGGTTGAAACGCCGCGCTCGGTTCTACCCGCGCGCAACGAATTTCCATTAACGTCATTGCAGGGATAAATTCGACGACAGCCCGTAAAACTTCACGTCGCCGTGCAATTAAGAACGATGCATTCGTTACGTCGGCCGCGATAGCCATTACGATGCAACGGGGGTTGGGTGGAGCGTTCCATCGCTGTCGGGGGTCGTCGATGTTGACCTCGGCATTGTATCGCGGCGTGAGCTGCACGGGCGCAGAGAGATTTATAAGGTCAAGCGCCGGGACACGGCGGCGTCGCTAACCTTTACGAGCGTCATTAATATTTCGCCTTCCTTTCTGTTTCAGGTAAGCTTCCGGCGTGAAGGAGAAAGACACGGGGCCTTGGGGGGGGGGGGGGGGGGGAGGAGGAGGATGGCCGATGCTCGAGCGCCCGATGCTGCTCTCGTGCTGAATTCTCTGTCGCATTGTTTCCACGAGTCCTCTTTCCCTGTCCCAACCTCCCTTTCGCCATCTATTTATCCTCCACTGCGCACGCCTTTTGATATCTTGCGCCACGGACGGAGGAAGACGCGTAAGTTAATGGGATCATTTACCATTTTATATAGATTCTCAGGGGTAGCGGAATGGCGCATTGCGCTCGCGACTCGTGTCGCCTGGATTTTCTTGAAAAAGAGAAGGATCGTGTTGTAATTAGGTAGTTTCTTGGCTGGCGTTATTGGATGTTCGTTTCGTGTGCGCCGGGAACGACAAATGGTTCTTAGGAATACGTAATTAGCGTCGTGTGAACGCAATGGAACAGCCCCGTCGGGGCGATCCGTCTTCCGCGAGCGTGCCACTTTGGACGAAGTAAAGCGTCAATAAAAGGGTTGAACGAGGAAGAGGGGGGGGGCGGGGGCACAGAAGGGACAGGTAGGGGAAACATTGGTCAGGGAAACGAACGAAAATTTCCCGGTGACTGGAGCATAAACACGAATACGAGAAACCGAGGGAGCCACGGGGAAACGGGGAGTTGGGGAGAGGTTGGGCGGCGGCAAGGGTTGAAAAGGGGGTTGAAAGAGGTTGGAGCAAGAGAAATGGTTGGTGCGACGACAAAAACGGCGATTAGGGGAGGTGCTGACAGTGCTCGGGTGGGTAATGCTGACCGCACACCGCAGCGTACACCTGCAACCCCCTGCCCGCCACCTCTCCCTCCTTCCTGCTGTCGCCCCCTTGGACCCCGCCGAGATATCTCCCGTAATTCCGATAAAATAATGACCATCGACAGGGCCGGCGAGGGGACGGCGGGGCTAAATAAAACAATCGTGGAGGGCTTTTTCTCTACCCCCAATCGAGTGGCTGGCTCAATTGAAATTCCACTAAGGGCGGATGGGCAGCAAAAATAAAGCGAACCCCTCATAATGGTCGATATTAATTAACCGGCGGTTTACAACGCTGTACGTGACTTTATCTCTCTGTTTATTATTTACATTGATTCTGCTGGAAACGAGTTGGATGTTTTGTCGTTGAAATCCACCCTTATAAATGATTGGCACTGGATGAAACCAATGCTGCATATAATGCCACCTATACGTGTACTTTTACCATTTTTGTTCGTTTTATAATCGAAGGAGGTAATCTACGATTCCCTGCAGTTTCTATTAAACGATATTTCAACCAAAGAAACATCCAGCCCCGCGCAGAATTTCACTTCGCCCCGCTTTCGCGCCGCCCAGAAGAAATCCCGTTCCAGTTCGTCGCGATCGCCACCCGCATGATTTTACCGGGAGAAAGACGCTGCGAGTGTCCGATTCGAATTTCAAACAGATTTCAAATAGACCTCGCCCGCCGGGAGAAATCCGGCCGATGAAAAAGCAAGCCGGGAAATCCCGCTGGAAATTGAATTCCTCGGCCGATGCACGATTTTTCACCGCGCTGAGATTCATTTTTTTTTTCCCGCTTCTAGCACGGAGGCGTACACCTCCAGTCTCCGTTTGAAATTATACGGTTCTGGAGGTTGCCCTGGCGGGAAAACGCTCCACGCTGGAACAAGGATTTCCCGCGAATTTCGAGCGGATTTCGAGGCGTGCACGCGAGGACGCTTTTATTACGTGAAGCACCGGGAACAGTTGTCACAGTCGCGCTCTCCTCCGTCCCCATTTAAACGCGGGATTTTCATATTGATTTTACTAATTAGCCCTACTCGCCGCACGTGTGCGAGGACCGTGCGCCGTAAGAATCTGCAGGAAACCAACGAAATCTCATCCCTCGCGTTTACCATCCTGGCCACGTTTATACAAAGAGGTTTTCAAAACGAGCGTGTGTCCATTGTATGGTAGTTCTCGGTGACATCTTTTTCTTTACTTGGCGCACTATTTTGCTTTCTGCTTTGTTATATAGCAGAGGAATTGTAGGTGAAGGATTGTGTCATAGTTATATTTCTCTACTATTACAATTTATAATCATGGCCGCATTAATACTTTTGGAGGCCTCAAAAGAAGAAGTCTATTTCAGTTACCTAAACCAGTGTTTCCCAACCATTTTTCAGTCGCGATCTCCTTTTATAATATTCAAATAACCTGCGACCCCTCCCGCCCCATATAAAGTAAGGTAACTTTAATAAGGTAAAGAAAATACATTCAAAATTGACATTTCAGAATATAATTCGAACTTAATAATCTTAAAAAAAAATCCAGAAAATCGTAGAGATCCCTCAGAAAACAATTCGCGATCCAGAGGTTAGAAATCACGGACCTAATCAAATTCCTTCCCCTTTTTAAAAATATAGCGGGGGTAGAGAGACAGGCCCCAGCTTACGCCTAATGCGCCTTATGGTAAATGCGGCCCCCTTTATAATTTGTTGCACAATCTATTACAATTTATAGTTTCTAATGTTGAATACTGTTGATATCGCGTTTGTTAATGGCGTTTCCTTCGTTTTGCTCGCTCAACCACAGGTGGGCCTCTGTTTGCCTTAACGCGGAATCACTTGCATTCCCCCTTTGCCTGTTTCGCGATAAGATGCGGAATTTACACGGCCTCCGGTTCGTTCGTCTCGAACTGTTCCCCATTCAGGGCGCCTGTTATGCACACTGCCGCTGCTCATAGGTTCAACAGGAAGGGCTACGCGGCACGTAGTTGAACTACAAACACGAGAACGTTATGTCAACGCTCGAACGCCGCCAGAGATACGTGCCGAGGAGCGACTTAATTGCACGTATAAATATCGAGCGGCGGCTCGGGATCGCGGCAGGATATCAGGTATTGTTTCAGAAAACCCTCGTCACAGAGGCGTGGCTGTGTGCGCGCGCGTTTCAAGTAGAATTGTTCTTTGGAGGGGCTTGAAACGGTGGAATAATCGCGTCGCTTTCGGAGCACGAGTTCAACTTTTATTTTCAGTGGACAGGGATAGGTACTTTAAGCGATTCTCCAATTTTAGATTAACGTAAGTGCTGGATGAACGATGGTGCGATCGAATTGAAAATTTCTGGCGGTTCTTGACTTGGCAGAACCGCCAGAACGGCGGTTCAACTTGGCAGTGGTGAACAGAAAATGCTATTATATTTTCAGCAGTGTGATTTCCAGCTTGCAAAGATTTTCTATTCGTCTCGAAAAGGCAATCAGCACGGTGTGTGTATTAAGACTTCTCAGGCGATTGTAGATCAAGCTATCGTCGAAGAGCTAGGAGTCGAGCAATAAAAGAGCTCTATTTTTTGTCGGGCGATGCACTCGTCCGTTTTACAAGCCATCAATTATTCGCGGACAGCGGGCGAGCATCTCTTGCCAGCGACTAGCCATTGTTCAGAAATAATTTCCCGGGTTCGTGCGTTTGTTTAAAAGAATAATATCTATGCAAATGGCCGCAAACGGCCCCTGCCACGGGCTCCCAACTACCGTGCCCATTAATTACGTTTTCATTAGTTACTTGGCGGACGACGCGGACGCAAAAGCCGCGCCGAATCCCGCCGCCCGGGAATGTTTGCGAAGCAGGACGACTTGCGGGAAGAGATTTCGTTTTTCTGCTTACGCGCCATTTGCCTCGCAGCTCTGCAGGATCCTGATTGTGAGTTTCGTGCTTGCGGGATCTCTGAAGCAGCGTGAAAATAAGGGCGTCTTCCTTCGGGAAAATATTCTTGTGCGCTGCAATTAAGCTAATTATTCGCAGTATCAGATTCTCAACCGATTGGTACAGGCAACCTGAATAAGTATCGAAAGCAGCTAAAAAGTAAACAATAAATTTGTCTGCTTTATGGGGTCATTTCTTGCCCATTCTCGGCATCTAAGGAAGACACCGGAAGGAAGAAGATTCTACGTTCACGGGCCGCTGATTTTTGGTATAACAAATTGCCCTCGTTATCGAGGCTATCGTTCAAAGAAGCGTTCGACGGATAAAGAACTGCTGGACAGAGAGGGGCGGCTAAACGGAGCGGGAAGTTGAAAAAGGAAAGTCGGAAGTGAGACGCGAGTCAGCAGAAACACGGGCGCATTTTGTTGCTCCGATGCGCGGCGGGCTAGGAAAAAAAGTGAAGCTTACGAGACAAAGGGTTGAAGCGTCACATGTTTTTCCTCGTTAAGCTGGCCCCACTTAGGCAAATTGCTTAATTAACTCATCTAATTATACGGCAGCTCCGCCCTTAAGTCCCGAACGCTTTTCTAGGGACAGAAACCTGTGCACCGAGGACACGTTGATTCTAATTTAGCCCTGTGATAACTCGCCGTTCGTTCGACTGTATCCCCTCTCATTGCTTTCTCAGAGCGTTCTTCCCCCGGTGCTCGGGGGAGCGCAATCTTCGTAACAATTTAACCCCACGAGCTGCAGTTACTCGTACCTTTTGCCCCTGGAGCGTCGATCGCAGCCTTGCCTGTAACGAAAAGCTGATAATGAGTCAGAATGCTGGCTAGGAATTTAGAGGAAATCCTTGCAGAGTTTCCATGCGCCAGCAATTTAGGAATTTTTCGTAATAGCCCGCCCCGGAAGAGGCAAGAAAAAGGGAAACGTGGAATAGTAGGGGGTGTGGGGTTAAAACACCGCGAAATGGCGGGCAAGTCTCGAAGAAGCTCGTCGAACGGGAGTAACCATTACCAAAGCGTAGTAACGCGGAATTGGAGAGCAAAGAGGTAGGGAATACCGGCAAATTAGATCCGGGGGACCGTCGGGGCGCGGGCAAAAAGCAAGAATCGAGCGCCACGCACGCTTGGGGCTTCCATTTTCCCAATTATTCTCCAGCCCCCGTTCCATGGGCGGGAAGATTTTTGCCGAATAATAATTATAAACTCTCTGCCCGCCTTCCGCCGAAATTCCGGACAGTCAAAGCAGCAGCTAGCGGATAGACAGACGCAATTAAAACCGGCGGCGGTAATTGAATCGTAGAACCGAAACTTCCGTTAATGAGCCGCTATCAGTACGTAACGGTTGTTTTAACGAGTATTGCTTGGAATATAAGGCTTCCGTTGCGCGCCTCTGAGGCCACTCTAATTATCTTTACATCCCCCTTCGACCAGCTTTTCGCCGTTACCTCTCCCTTCTCCGCCAGTCCGTTCTTTTTCTTTCGCTTTATCGTTACGTTCTTCATCTTTGCCACTCGCTGAAAGTTACGTGATTCCGTTTCGAAAGTGTTATGTAATTAACTTCGCAGAAATTGATGGCGAACCGCGGCGGATTGTGCCAGAGATCGTTCTTTCCAACTTTCCAGTGCTTTTCGGCAATACGATTACAATAACGAACGAGCGAATATTTTCGACGAAGATTTGTCTATGATTCACAGCTGCCCGCTTCACTGATCCTTCGATTTCAAACAAGTCCGAACTAAACCTAAATTTCTCCATTGTCAATATTTTTACTAAAATTTTTAAAGCCTCCATCCCTGGAATTATCTACTACTTAGCAGAATCGTTTAAGAAAATTTCAAACACTGATCGTCAAATTCGTTTACTTGCCGTAAGCTCGTCCGTGCCCCTGAAACACTTCACCTCGCGTTCTTTCGCTTCGATAATGATTTTCGTTTGGCCGCTTCGCGAGATCTGCGCAGAACTTGATCTGTGTCTTCTATCTAACCGTACCTACTCCCGTTACTTCTGCGATTAATTACTCCATAGACTCTGGGCAGGTCGAACGTGATTAGGAAACCGAGCAGACAAGGGTTTTAGGCAAATTAGACGAACGCGGGTTTCCTATCAATTTCTCTGATACCTACACCGTAACGAGCTGCCTATTCGCCAGAATTTCCGCGAAACCGGCTTGATTGACGGCGATTCTGATCTTTCCACCTCGGCTGTAATAATTCGACCACAGCCACCTCCTGTAATTATTCCCACGTTCCGCTGTCAGGATGATAACCACGCAGGCAGTGCTCTTTAAAAAATAAATTACTAATGGTATCACCGAATATCAGAATACTTTTTGAATATCTCATTACGGTAGAAGCTTTTTCCGTGAAATTCGCGTTACACGAGGATTGATATTTTCAGCGTGTTCATTACCTTTCCCCGCGGTGCACTAATTTACGTTCGCGAGAGTCTATTATGGAGGGTTGAAATTTCACGTCAGTCCGCCGTATTCCGCCTAACAGGTATGAAAGGCTGACAGAAATCTGCCGATCTGTTAAATATAGGTACGCCAGTTGGATAATGAATATAAAGCCATGTGTCCGTCTGTTAAATTTTCAATCATTCCTTCCACGAGCGTCTGCGATGTTGACGAATCTCCGTACGTCGTACTTGGGCACAGATGAGAGCGTTAAAATCTCATGGAATACGTCGATGGCTTATACATGTTAATTAGGACCGGGTTTCAGGTGTCATTTCATTGGCTGGCTGACCTGATTCCCTGCGACGCGGCCAGAAGTTTCACCCCGCGAATCGAAACTGATCGTCGGAGGCGTTGGTCGCAATCACTCTTCCCTCCACCCCTTCAAGTTCTTTATTCGACATTCCCTATTCCGTCTATCCTGGCTCTCGACATCGGCCGGCCGCGATTTAAATCCGTCGACACGTTTGCACACGCGCACGTCCAAGTTAACGTATTTACCCGCGCACCGTGGATCCAATGGGTACGATTTTTCATCAGCGTTTAACCCGGACACATTCAACCCTTTACATGCGCCTTTATTTCATAAAAAGAGGATGTTGGCAAAGGCTTTGTGCCGGAATTCCTCGGGTCCTGTCAGGATTTAAGAAGGCCAAAAATTATCTACGCACTTTGCACACTTTCGACCCACAAATGGGTCTAATTATGCAGAAAGGTACTAACCCTCTGTGGTAAGAAAGATATTTATATATGTCTATGGTTATACTTTGGTTATACATGGTAATACATGGTTAACCTCCTCGAGTCAGGCTCGGTCGGACAACTGACTCTCAGAGTCGAACGTCGGTCGCTCGGTGCTCCCGCGGTGTTGCCATACTTTACGCCCAAGCGAGCGTCGAGAACAACAATCCACGCGTCGATCGCCTCACGCGTGGCACCTCAATACGCATATAAACACTGCGTCCCTTACACCTCAATGATCTGAAGCTGAGTTTTAGTTTGAAGAATTGTTAAAGAAAAGTAACTTCATTTCTTGTTATTACTTTACAATTTTTTTGGTGGGTTATTTAATAATGAGCAGTATAATTGAAATTATTTTAAATTTTCTGCAGCTTTTGCTTTTAAAACGTAAAATGAAACTTTAGCTAATTTTAATTGTATAATGTAAGAATTCTTCCATGGGTTGGAAATTTTGTGTAAAGTAATGCTCAGAAAATTATGGTATCCGTACTGCGTTTAACCGGTTAACTGGCACGGTCCTTTTCATTATTCGGGCCCAAACTGGTAACATCGGAAAATTAAGTGAATCACACAAAATTTGGTATACAGGGGTTTTTTGAGTCGCTGAACCGATTCCGGGGGTAATTTTTTTCATCTGACACCCCCAACCCCTAAAAAATAGAATTTAGGGGTCAGTTTGTCAATTCTTTACTAAACCTTTTTTTTATTTAAAAATTTTTTATTTGTGAAGTTTTCTTGTCTATAATTCGATTGCAGCAGTTACTTTTTTCAATGCCACCCGCAACCCCTGAAAAATAAGGGTTTAGGGGTTTAATTTTTTAGTTTTTTTATTTTCTACGAAAAAGTTTCGAATAATTTTATACCTGAATTCTTCATCCATAAATTCTACCGCAAGGGCTTTTTTTGATCTGCAAGTTTCGGCTTCGTACTAAAAGTCACCGCTAGGTGGCAAACAGCCATTTTGGTTCGGCCATTTTGAGTCTGCCATATTGAATTTTACAATTCCAATGCCAAATTCAGTTTCAGCGACCCCAAAAACCCCTATATACAATTTTTCTATATCCCGATAGTATTTTAATGTTTGTCAGCCAATTTGGTTCGGCCATTTTGAGTCTGCCATGTTGAATTTTACAATTCCGATGCCAAATTCAGATTCAGCGACCCCAAAAACCATTACATACCAAGTTTCATTCAAATCTTTTGAAAATCAAAAAAGTTATTCCATTTGATCATATATGATACATTGACAGAATTGGCCAGATTTTTGTTTGATCATATATGATACATTGACGGTTAACCGGTTAACTAATTTTTGGTAATTTTGAGGGTTGGTAGCATAACTAGGCCCAATTGACGAATGCACCGAGCTGTTTAACGGTACGGAAGCCCGCGGCCCGATCTTCGCGCGCCTCCGAGCCCATAGACCGCCGCCAAGATACACCCAGGGCAGATATTAAATCCACATCTGTGTACACCGGCGTAAATTCCGTCGCACGCCAATATTAATTATTTCTACGATCGTGCCGGGATCGTTAGTTGACCGTTAAGCGAGCCACAGATTGTTCTGGATAATAGCCGTCGTCCATTATTACCAGCCACGTAGCTGGCCGGGTCATAAAGCTCCGATTAGGCAACCGCAGACTCTGACAATGACGTTGCGGTATTTCTCGACCCCGCCACGACGTTGCATCGAGTCGACGACGACGTCCTCCGTGGAAATAAAACGGTTACAGGGGCGTGGCAAGAGGCACGGGGGCAAGCGAGCCAGTCGAAAATGGTCACGTTCAAAAAACCAGCTCGCTCCGGGAGCCCGAGGAATTCTGCTTATCTGCTCGGTGGTTAACTGGAAAGGACCGCCGAGTATGAACCGACTTCCCTGCGAGACGAGATCCTGAAGTCTGATGTCGATCAAAAGTTCCAGCTCGACGAACGTCCCTCCGTCGGACCTTCGAATGGTCCAGCGAAAGTTTCCATAGGAGACCCCTCTTTGTAGATGCTACTCCGTGTCGTCGGAACGAAGTTTCGCAACGAAGGGTAGATTTGTAGGAGGAAGGTGGACTGCGGACATCGATACGGTGGATCTTATTGCTCTAGGTAAATTCTCTTTGCCCTCGTACCGAGTGGAGTAACTCTTAATCACGCGTGACCATTTCGAGGGGATAATCTAGAATACAGAACGGTTCATTACTATTTTGCGAAAGTGAACAGAATTCCCTGAATCGTTCCGTCCGAATGGAAGGGTTGCAAAAAAAATTGATAAGATGTTCCCTGTCGATCGCCGGGGGGAAGCGGAGAAGTTGAAACTCGGGAGTCCGGGAATTCCCGAGGATCTCGTTAGTGGATCGGCAAGTTTCGATTGGCCATTAGAAAGTCTATTGTTGCGCTTTCGCGTGGGAGAAACGTCCTCCTGTTGATTCCTGCACCGTGGGCCAATGATTTCCACGCCGTCGGGCGCGGTGACTCGGTCCCCTCGACCGAAACACCGGCTCCACTCGTTCCTACCCCTTATTCCGATCTAATTGGCCATGGACGATACACGAAATTGCCGTGCCCGTTTCGATGCTCGCCGCGACGGCTTCGAATGGATCGGAATTCGCTCTCGAGGACGACTTCCTTCGAACCTGTCTCGCCAGGAAACGATCGGGGGAACGGCGACTTTTTCCAAGTCGCGGGCTGATTCCTTCGTTATCGACTCTCCCTCGATTTCTCCATTTCTCCCTATTCCAATGGAATACTTCAAATAGAACGTGCACGCCTGGTCTCGCGATCGGAAAATTAGGGAGGCTCATTTAAGCATCGTTTCGAGGCGGGAATTCGAAAATCCTGAGCGTTAGAGTCGTAGCTCGTTAAGGGCTGAAAATCAACGTTGTTTCGCGTGGCGCGCAGTGTCAGGCGATCCTGCGCTATATTATCGCGCCGGGGTTTTTCAATATCAGCATATTATACGGCCAACTTTCTGCACCTCGAACTATGCCAGAAGTTCGGGCAACTATAATGAATAAAGTTAACTTAATTTCGCCGGAATTATCATCGTCCTCCCATCGGAGTCACTAAATCACGGTCTAGTGATTATCGAGCGGGCGATATCGTTGAGATCGTGACGCTGGTAAACCCTGTCGCCCATTAATTCCGCCGCGTCGACATCCTCCCTAGATTTTACCTACGATTGCTCCGGCCACTGACTTTAGAGATTCCGTGGTCTACTACGTAGTCAGTGATTCCCTTCAACTATCGATTCTGCCTCGTTATTGTCAAGATTTGAAGCCAGAGAGACGATGACTGGTAGGGTACAGCGTTTTCTGCGTCGGGAGAGAGGGCAAGAGAGGCGGCAATGACGAAACTTCTCCTGTCCAGTCATTAATCGCGAAGATAGCGGATTGAGGGTAGACGGTTGGACACGGTGGAACCGAAACGGAGCAGGGAAGGTGACGGGAGGTGGCGAGACACGCGGTGCCTAGGGATTAAAGGACCTCGTTGCCAGTGTGGGGCTGTCATTGATAGTTGTGATTAATGTGCGATACGTCGCCACGATAACTTGATTATGCGGGTGGGTGGATTTCTCTCGTGCTCTCTCCCTCCCTCTGTTATCCTCGCTTTCCCTCTCGGCCTCCGTCGCTGTTTCGTTTCACTCGCTTTTTTTCTGAGCATTGGCGAATCTCTGACAAGTTACGTCTGATATACTTTGACGCAGGTAAGAGGATGAAGGTATGACGGTAGCTTTCAGAACTACTTAGGCGTTCCCGTTAACTTATATACCTGTAATCTCGTTTCGATGGTAGTAACTTCTGCGACTTTGAGCGACTACTTTTAGGAAAAAACACGATCGTTTCACAGGCATGAACGAAACCCGAGGGAAAAAGTGAAGGGGACTTTTTCCCGGGTTGTGAACGAAACACAATCGTAGCGGTGTTTCGACGTTGGCTGTGCAGAAATTGTTCGGAAAAAACCGGTCGATTCCCAGAGGCTATTAATTACTGCCCTCTTTGTCTCTCCCTGGAAAGCATATCCCGCTCCTCAAGTAAAAGTACACGCGATGAATTACTCAGCAAAGCTTCGCACCGGGCACCTGCTGATTCCCGGACGAAATCCGCCATCAATCATATCAGCACGCCTCGTACGTTTCTCGTAGCCTGTGCTGGTCTTTATTACCCCGTGTCTTAGGGCCTCGCGAGCCACGGTAATGAATCAATTTATAAACGGAATGGGTTTGTCGAGGACGTGACGATCGACGCCACTGTCCCCTACCCGGAATTCATCGACATCCTCCGCAGAATTTTTTAACAAGCGACGAATCGAAATTACTGGCTCGGATCTGGAGCAAAAGCACGCGGCAGTCCGAGAGCGCCGCGTCGAACGTTAAAAACTAAAGAGATCCGTGGTTAAATACACGGAAGCCCGGTGTCAAACATCGGGAGCCTGGCGATCCAAGATTAAATATCGAGAGAGCCGTGTGAAACGCGGAAAATTCAGATGTCCGGGGTGAGATATCGTAAGCTGAATGGTTGAACGTCAAATATATCGAGTGCTGGGGGTCGCAGGTTGAATGAAAGCAGCGAGTCGAATATTGAAAGCTCGGCCAACGAGATCGAATATCCCGAGGTCGGGTTTCAAGCGCGCTGAAATTCGCGTCGCGATATTGTCTCAAAACAAAGTCCCGTCGCGTTTATTCCATCGACTTGCGCTAGTTAGGGCCTTGCGGTGAATTCGTTAAATCTCCAGAGAATATCCTGAAGCTTCTTCTCGAGGATCCTCGCGCTCCCGTTTCAATAACCTGGTCACGAGTCATCGCTCGCGGCCTCCAGCGCCGTTTAATTCTATTTCGCGTCGGATCCATTTCACGGAAGAGTTACGGGGCAGTTTTTTTTTTCAGCCCTGAGGAAGGAACGGACCGTGTTCGCGTTCCTTCGTTTCTTTATGAGTCGAGGACTCGGTTGCAGTCGAGCTTTTTCGTCGAACACTGCCATCTCATTGTCGATCCTGGAAGTCAAAGAAATTAAACAATTCCGTGGTTATTAGTGAAGGGTAATTACGGATCGCCACACTCGATCTGAGGAAACTAGGTTTGACCTGAAAAATTACACAAATTGTTTTTCATTGATATCTTTTATGATACATCGTAAAGTTATCCGTTATAGATGTATGAATGATTCTGCTGAAAATGAATCTTGAAATTGCAATGGACTTTCTGTTGAACTTCGAGCACGAAGTTCGTTCGTGACGGAGGATGAGTTACGATACTTTTTCACCCGACTCTTATTGACGAGAGATAAACGTATCTCGTCGGCTGAAAAAACTGTCTCAAGCTATTTTCTGTCAAACGCTCCGAAGTCCGATAAACCGCCAAACACCCTAAGACGCTCCCTGCGTCTTCTCGGAACTTCACGTCGGTCCAGACGAAGCGGCAGTCGACATCCGATCCGATTCCGCGGATAATCCCGAGAAACGTTGCAGGACATCCTCGATTTTTCGATTACAACTTTTGACTGCACGGTGCAAGTGATTGGGTACCATCCCCCTCGATTTGGTGTCCAGTTTCCGATAAGTAGAACCAGGCTATGTAGTTAAATATAAATGCATTTCCTACTTATAATTATGCTACACAGGGAATTATATCCAAGTCATAGGAAATCGTAGAAAATTGTTATTTATTTACTTATTACTTGTAATAACCCTGTGATACATTATAATGAAATGTAACGTCATCAGTATAGTACGGACAAATAAGATAGCATTAAAATAAAGAATAAAGTACACAAATAGCAACGGACACAACAGAAAGAGATGAAATAACAAGTACAAAAATATTGCAAACTTAATCATCCAGAATACGCAGAACTAAATTTCTAAAAGTAGATAAGGAAGTAGCGAAAAAATTTTAAGTATTAACTTTGACTACGAGGTACATCCGCAAAAAATGTGAAATTTTGAAGGTGAATTAGGCCGGGAGATAGAGGGAAGTGTATCTCAATTATTTCCCGAGATATAGGACTCGAAAGTTTAGAGATTAAAGCTTACGGAGTTACCGAATGGGGGCCGAATACCCGGAACTGTTTTGACCTACTTTTTTCGCGGAGGTAAACACGTTGAGTCTAGCAATAGTAAAAAAACGCTGACTCAGCGTCTGCCGCTGACCCCCACACGGTCGTCGAGCTTGGGGTAGGTCAGTGAAGACGTGCGAGAGAGAGGTCCGACTAAGCGGGCGAGAATGATACAGTAAACAGCTCAAAGTTACGCTTTGTTTTAAGCAACGATATCTCGGGAATGGAGAGTCGTATCGACGCGAAAGAAAACCATTTTCAAGCTAAAGCTTCGCTCTTTCTTAAGCCGTTAACCAGAACGCGATATGCTTTCGCATCGTGTCGCTATAGGACCTTGAATCTCAAACGATCTTTTCTCTTCAATTCACTTTTAATCAATAGAATTATTAGAATTAATAAACTGAGCAACGTGACGAGACAAACATAAACTTGTTTCTCATTGTACTTTTAATCAGAGCGAATCAACTTCGGAATACTACAGAATAAAACTCCTGGAATTGATACTCCATGAGTTAACGAGCACAAGATCCTCGAGGTGTTCTTCGTCGGCTGTTCGTTGAGGGAAAACGAGCGCGGTTCGCTTCTCGCGAATCCTTCGCGCTTTACCAACGCGCAACATAAGAATCCACTTAAGGCGCGCGTAAAAATCCGCGCCAACTTTAATCATAACAATATACACGAGCGCGCGGGAAACTTTGATCGTCCGATGAAAGGAGGACGCCTCGTAATCTCCCGTCGGACGGCTGAGAGGTCTCGCCGAGTAGCCGTGAGGCGTCTTGACGCCCACTACGGTCCGTTCGTCCGAGATAGAGCGAGAAAGTGCGAGGAGCGAACTAAGCTAAAGAAACAGAGGTGATAAAATAATAGACAGAGAAGGAGAAACGTAGATGGTCCGGCGGAGAAGGGTAAAAGAATGGGGCACGAAAACATGGGGAAGGAACCGAGCATCTGAAAAGTTTGCCTACGCTCTCTCCGATATTGGAATTGTTCGCAATTGCCGCCCTCGCCTTAACAGCCGCTTCCGGCAGGGCGAGATCCGCTCACGTGACCGCGTGATTAAGTTGAAAGCTCTCGTATGGACGAAGCTCTGGCTCCCGAAACTTCTCTTCGCTGTCCATACAGAGCAGGGGTTATTAACCCCAGATTTCAGAAGCCCCGTGAACTTGAATCAGACGATGGCCACCTTTACTTTCGGTAACCTTCAACCCAAACTTAGCATTTATGAATACAAATGTCTTTTAACACTTGTACCCATCGTCGTCGTTGAAAGTCGTGATCGATTGGATGCCACTGGAAAGGTCGAGAACTCCCGATAGAGTACAGACAAGAGGGATGACTAGGTGGTGAATGACGGTCCCTTAAATCTATTCATCTGTCACGTTGTCGGCGTTAAAACAAATATTGTCACTGCGAATATCACCACTTTTTACGGTTTCTACGTCCACGGATTTCCGATCGCGGTCCTCGTCGACAATCCTTGTCACAAATTGAAACAATCAAGACATGGATGGCGGAGAGATCTTACGGTGGAAGTCCTTCGAGCTCCCCCCGTTTTGGAAACTTCTGTTATTACCCCTCTACGAACTTTCGGTAGACGTAGAATCGGTCCAAGTTCTGGACCTCGGTACGCTGACGACACGCCAAACTCCTGGCTATGTAAACTTTTCTCCTCGAGGGTGGAATGGACACCAGTTTTGGGACATGATTCTACTCAAGTGTAACAAAGAGGGTAGTTGATATAAGGGAATTAAGAAAAGTATATTTCACTTGCAAATTAGCAACATTATAAAAGATTAAAAAGTAGCATTCAGGGAATTTCAAGATTCTCGGAATCTCCTTCGCAGAGTTATCCTCGAATCGTAAATACTGCAACAGAAACGAGACACAGACAGAATAGCAAGTAATCCAGAAGCAAATACTGCACCCTATTTTCTAAGCCCTCCACGTATCATACTTCTCGACTTATGATCCCTTTCTTCTCTCTTAACTGCTCTCCGGTCTCACGTATCGTATGAAGCACAGCAGCGCGAGTTTAAACGCAGCCATCCGCCTGTTCGCAGTTTCGTTAACCGACCGAACGTTTCCCGCGGACGGCGAGTCGCGTGATCGGTTAACGAGCGGCGGCAGAATTTTTCATAGAGCGAAGTTTAGCTCTCTTGTCCCGTCGATAATGTTTTCATAGCCCGAGACGCGGGAATTCGCGGTCGACTTTTACGCCGGCACGACGAAGGAAGTGTCCTCGGGCATTTTCGTTGCAGGGACGGGCAATTTCCCTGGGAAGAATTCATTGGTCGTTCGTACAGAAGTCCACCTGCGTCCGCGGCCACCGTTTATGCAGCCTCGCCTCTTAACTGCGCGCATAAACTGTACACAGTCGCCGCAATAAGCTGAAAGAATCTGTCTGTAAGAGCGTCCACCCCCGAGAAGCCGGCGGAAAGAATGTCAATTAAGCACGGGGCTTCCTACGAAACCCTATTCGGTTCGATGTCAGCGAACCCTTCGGTCCGATGCATCGATGTGGGTAAACGAAAGCATCCAAGAAGCTTCTTTGTTCGAGCTAATAGGGAGACACACGAATAAGGGTATTTTTGAATAATAGCACAGTCACTATTACGTGACGTAGATTATTTTGTTTTCAAGTGAAATAGTGGATCGAATAATCTTTTCTACCGCTATCTTAATATATAAAGCAGAATTTTTATATGTTTGTGTGTTTGTCTGTCGCCTAAAAACATTGGAACGGTATACTCCTGGATCACGAAATGTGCTTCAGCTCTTTATGCCTGGCTAATCCAGGTAAATCTGACTATTTTCACAAAAAAATATTTTTTGATAATTTCAGAATCTAAATTCCCAGCGAAACACAGTAGTAAAGCTACTTAGTTGTAGTATCATAATACGATTCCACGTTCACGGTGCGGCATAACGATCAAAAGTCCGTTCACATGTTCTGTCGCGAATCGAGATCTCGTTCGGCGATCGAGAGGACCTCGATGGGGACCATACAGTACCTCGATAAAATGGCCCATTGTAGATGCCCCCGTTTTTGCCGCTATATCGGGAGAAGAAGAATTTATTATACGCCTGTACACCTTGCGTGCACGCATTTCACATAGTTTTCCATTGGTTCATATCCGCGTGGTGGGTGGGCACGTGTGTAATCCGGAACACTTTGCAGCAACAAAGCCTCTTTGGGGAGAAATAGTCGAGGCGTATAACTGAACGTCGCTGTGGACTTGATTGCAGGTACCGTTGAAATAGTCGATGGTCCATCGATATGATAGCCCTTTAGAAACTCCCATTCCAATCGCGAGCGTCGGTTGTTTGTGAATATTGTCGATTGTAAATGAAGCGAGAATTGTTGGGTATTTTCTTTTGGCGATGCGAAATTTCCTCGACCAGCAGCATTCTTTATAACAGAAACTGGATTTAGAGATTAAAATATGTATAACGTATAATTGGGTGTCAGAAATATTTGTGCTGCGAATCAAAGGGGAGGCCACTTCAAAGTACCTGTAATCGAAAAACGAAAACCATTGTCAAGCCCTTCGTGTCGCATCGTTGGTTAAACCGTCAAAAGAAATTGGCACGCGATAGCGTGGACTGAAAGCTCTCGGCGTTCCCTTTTCACGAGAAGAACGCTGGGAAATAACGAGGTCGCTCCTATGCACAACAGATTCCGTTACACGTCCATTCTCTTCCCATTTCCGGGAACAGGCAATCCCTTTCGTGCCCGGTAATGAAATTGAAACTCGCCAGGAGATTTCTTCGACGAAATGCCACCAACGTGACGCGAGGCGAGGACACAGAGAGAAGGAAAAGAATCGGGAGAGAAAGAGACAGAAGCAGGAGAATTATATTATTTAAAGTTTCGTTGCAACCGGTTCCCCTCGCGTTCGTGGAGCTTGTTTTCGGATTCGATTGGTGTGTCGCGAATACCATGTTTGTAACGCGAGCAAAAAAAAAAAATTGATAGAAATATACACATTCCAGGATGCTGGAACGTACAGCCGGGCGATGTTTGTGTACACAGGACGATAGCGTTACTCTCTATTTCCCCAAAAAAGTATTTCAGCGGTGCTCGACGTGGAGGATCTCCTATGACACTAGTTACTAGAGTGAAACCAGCACGGCTTGCTGTCCTCGAGAAACTTCCGGTCTCGCGGAGAATGGTCCTCGTCGCCTTCGTGTCCCCTTTGCGGCAACTCGTGCCGATGTTTCTCAAGTAGCGAACTGCGCGTGGCCGCGCGCCAAATTCATTTTGGACGACCTAGTTAAGGTCCCTGATCGGTAAATTCATTCCGTGGGCTGCGCTATTCGATTCGTTATGCCGACGCCCCACTTATTCTCCCTCAGCGCGGTTTCCGTCTCGCCGCGAGGGCGACTTGATTCTTCCGCCAAGGGAGTTGCTTTAGAAGTGTTGCGTCTCGTACGTGAAAACTTCTCCGGGAAATGGTGTACAAATAGATTCCACTGATTCTTCGGGACTGACGATTCAGGGAAGATAGTAGCGAAGGCTTTCGATAATTGCTTTTGTTATAATCTTTCGACTCGATTTAATTTCGCTATTGTAAGGAGCCCTGATGTTTAGATCTGCCTTTCGTAAAATGATAGAATCGAGGAAGCTATAAGAAGGTATCGTGGTGCGTAGGTGTTTCGTAAGTACCAGCAAACGGAGAACGTAAATAATGCCGAAAGTCTGGCTGAAGACTTGGCGGAAGCGTCTGGGAGGGAAGAGCGTTAGGAAATAATGGAGGAAAGTGATTTCCGGAAAGTTAAAAGCCGCAGATCAAGGATACCCTTCGCCTGCAGCCACTCGTTCCCCCACAGCTTCTTCGCTATGTGCTGTTTTTTCGCTCTCTCCTTCTCCCTGCGAAATAGAAGATCGCGGAAAAGTTACGCGCGCACGGTAGTCGTATCTCGTGTTTCACTCTTGAGGAATCACTATTTCTCTACAGCACAATTGGCGGCTGCAAGGTACTTCCATTAGCGAGCAAGTTATTCCGAATAATTCAATTACTTTTATACCTTCCTGTATTCGAAATTACTTACCACGCTCCAAAATCATTCCATCTTTCTCGAACTGTTTCCCTAGTGTAAGAGATATTCCACATGCTTCGTGTATTTCCAACTTCTTCCACGTTCTACTTCGCTATTTTTCGCTGTAATTTATTCCATATTGGACAGAGGTAAATATAAACACCAGGCAGCTACTATGATGGAGTGTAAAAATTCACGCTGTTTCCAACCTCGAATCTTTCTCCAGCCCTCACGGTTTTTAAATCATCCCCCATTTGTCTGCGCGGAAACGCCGTCGAGTGCTCGACACACGAAGCGAAAAATACCCCGACAAACAGCACGCACTGTAATTTTAGTTAACAGCAAAATTTCCAAGCGATCAAATTCCAGCGACGGATCGATCACGGCGCGATCCATAGAGCAGCGGCGCGGCACGCCCGGCTACTTTTCGTCAATTAACCGGTCGCGTTTCGAGCGGAAGCGTTGAATTTTCGGGTGGTGCGGCGATCGAGAGTCGACGGGAGCCGGCGCCGAAATTATGAACTAATTGAGCACGCGTTGCGCTTTTCACGCCGGCCAAAGGGTGACGCTCGGAAATCGCCCACCCCAGCCGCCCCGGGAGCCCCTCTCCCAGCCCGTTTGTTCGACCAGCCGAACGCGTAACCTCCCACACCCTCTGTCGTTTGTTTTCAGTCAACAATCGAATCGTCATTGACGCCAAAATCGTTTTTGCCAGCCTGCAACGAAATAATATTATCCGTGTCGGATGCCTCTCGATCCCATTTGGCGAAACCCGAGCCCCGTGCTCTGCAGAGGGTTAAAAAACACAAACACACACAGGCGCGCGTCGATTTATCCGATGAAAACGCAAGGGCTAAAACGAACATCGAACGCGGACGGTTGCAGCGGTTATTATGACATTACGCGCGTTATAAAGTCGCGACACGGTTGCGCGACCCACCGAAATCCGCGCTTTATCGCGGCCCAGATTTTTCTATCGGCTCGGCAAAATAAATACCCTTTCCGAAGAGCAAATTGCTTTCAGCGCGATAGTGATGGGTCCTGGGGACGCGTTACGCCCGCCACGCTGCATTTACTCTTCTTTATGGGCGAAAATTAGTTCGACTTGGGGTAAATTGAAACGTTGGGGGGAAGTTAGGTTTGGTTGGGTGATAGATAGCCGCGTTATTAGAGGGCTGTGGCTTTCTTGGTAGAATGTTTTAGGAGGGTCTTTTTCAGGGTGGAGAGTAAGACTATGTGATGGGTGATATATAGCCTTGAAACTACTTAGTAAATATTGCGAGTAATTATTTTTATAACGTCCGTAACATCATTTGTGCTTAATGATCTACCAATTTTCACTGATTTTGTCGGGGATTTGTGATTTATGGAAATTACCCCCCATCTAAATTGGCTTCTTATCTTCTCGTTTCGCTTCAATTTCCATGTCACGGAATTAAAACGATTCTTCTGAATGCGAATTGGAAGGTAGGAAGAATTCTTTGTCCCAACGCAGCGGACCCGACCGTTTCCCGTTATCAGACGTTATTAAGCCTCATGAAAGTTTAATGGGGCTATCGACTGCGAGTTCGGCGGACTCGATTTCGAGTTAGCCGGTCAATTTTCAAATTACGTCGCGCCTACGACGCCGTCGCACGGTAGGGAGCCCGGGACGTTACACGCTCATTGATATTCGTTATTGCGATTTTATGCAGCGGACCCCTCGTGACCTTTTCTCCGGAGACAAATTAAAGGCGCGACAACGTGTAATTGTTTTTCAACGACGCATATTGAATTTTAGACGTCCTCCTTCGGATCCGTTCCGCTCAAACGAGACGTACACGGAACTACCAAATCAATATCCAAGCTCCTCAACGAAAATGGTAACTTGCATTCCGAATATCCCGCGACTTCAGAATTTAAAATCATAAATTGCTGCAGGAAGAAAAGAGGTTTGCGCGGAGGGAGGAGGTTATATTCCACATGCATTACCATAAAAATGTCAACGAAAACACGTGTTTCAGCTGGTACGTGCAGCTTTTCCTCGCAGGAAATCGCTTTAACTTTAAAAGCTGCGAGGCGACTAGCATCGACTGTGCTCCCCCGCGCGTGCTTTTACCAGGCGAAATGCAGTCCCAACGAGTCGATACACGAGAGCTTTAGCGCACAAATGACTGCACACTAAATACCAGCGGAACGATCAGGCAAAGTACCGCATGCGTAAGCGATGTCTCGTACCAGCGCGGAAAAGTTCGCAAGCCATAATGCTAGTACCTACGTACCGCGAAACTTGCCCGTGCACGGCGTTCGTCGTGCGCTCTTATAGAGTGTTCTTTATATTTTCCGAATCGGTAAGCCGTTACGTGATCGTGTGCCAGTTGCAGAGGGAATGCTTCTTTGGCAACTTTCAATGGCAGTCCCTCGAAATACCACTAACCGATGTCTTTCAGTGATTCTTAAAGAAGAAGAAGAAGAAGACTTTAGTGATCCCGCGTACTTATTTATAGCGTAATTCAGGCTTGTGCCAGAAAAGCTTAAAGGATCATCCATTCGATTTTAAAGTTCGTTCCTTCAGTTGCTGAGTTTTGGTACGTTAGGGAGGCGCAATCTTTCAGTAATGGGAGTTATTTTGAGGTGAATGGAGCTGTTGGGAGCTCTCGAGATTTTCGTTTTTCCGTTTGAAAGACTGGGTGTTATTTAAAAAGGGACTTTCTTAGAGAATGCGAGAGTGGAACTGTGCTAGATTAGGGAAGATGTGTATTGGGTAAGCAGAGATTAGAAACGTAGTGTTTCACGGCCCGCGAGAAGTAGTAACGCCCCGTTATGGTCAGACGCCCCATGGTCAGACTCCAAATGAATATTGATACTAACTATAAGTAGGGTACATAAACGTATGTAATATGGAACAGCTGATTTTTTAACAGCTTGCCAAAAGCAGGAGATTTTTTTTTTTTAATAGAACTGACATAAGGGGACGTAGGAAATAATGCATAGGGGAAAGGTGGGATAGTTGATCACCAGGGATACATGATCACGTCAGTTTTTTAATTAATATATTGGCAATTTGTGCCTGCTGTCACGTTATCGTGGTAATGTTTGCATTATCGCAACACTTCATGTTGCAGTTTCCTTTCGGGAGCATAGAATAATGTAGTTCGTAGCTTCGATCTTATTTGCAGCCAAAAAGTAAATATTTCGGTCACCTTGATCTTCCTCCTTTTCGACTGAATGTTGCACTTTCAACGATTTAAAATATATTAAGTAAAAACAGCCATTTCTGGTCTATTAATGCTATTCATTGATTGAGCTAAATATTTAAGGTAAGTTTAGTTTTTCACCTTTTTCAAACCGAGTGCATTGAGGGATACTTGATCAGTATGTGAGGTGGGATACTTGAACAGGTGAAAATGCCCCAGAAAAAACCATAGAACGGCTAATGAAACAGAAAAATACGGCAAAGAAAGTGAGAAGGAAAATCTTTTCTTCATCATCATCTGAATTAGATGATATCTAGCAATAAGTGAAATGTCTTTTAAGAATGCATATATGTTGTTTTATGTCATAGAGTTTTATGTCATTCTTCGGTTTTACTTTTTCAGTAATTCTTTCAAGTTAGCTATAGTTTACTTTTCATTTATGATATTCCCTTTATTTCATGTTATTGACTAAGATAATAAATATTTTTTAGAAAATTAATGTGTTATTTACTCTTAAAGTTCACTGATCAAGTCTCCCCTTTAGTGGGGGATACTTGTGCATAATGTCACTGCCGGAAAATGTACAAATTCAGTCATTAAAATTAGTTTTCACCTCTCAAATTTGTACAAGTATATTGAGAATACTCTAAGAATCGCAACTTAAGTAATTAAATAGAAACAAAGCAAACCATTATTATTATTTTAATAAAATAACAAAACTGTGATCAACTATCCCACCTTTCCCCTAATCATATTTACATAGTCAAATGTAAATAAATCTGCCTTTTTAAATTATACTAAAGAAACTGGTCTGAGTGAAAATCGGCAGTTCGATAACATTGTATCTAATATGGAATGCCTAGGAAAGTGAAGAAAACTGAAAAAGTTTACTTTTGTTACTAAAAATGAAGATTTATTAAGTAGAATATACAGATAAACAAATATATATCATTTTTGGGAATTTATTGTTGCTTTCTACGTCTACTACACGTTGGGCACGTGAATAATACGTATGAAGCCCCACATTCTTCGTGTGCCCACTGAAACCAGCGGGCGGACACACTGGGTCTACTTTAAAAAAATAAAATAAAAAATAATAAAAAATAATAATGTGTTTGTAACACAATATTACGCATACGTTTCCTAACCCTGCCAATGAAAAAATACGCGAACATTCGGCAATGAATTCCATGTCACGCGATTGCAAACTTGTAATTAAAATAGGAAACATGGAAAACCGCTTGGAATACTGTATCGAACGATTCCGATCCATTCACAGGGCTAACTTTTGAAAAAGAAACCCCAATTTCCCTGCTTCAACACTTACTTCACCCCTCCGCTTCGACACGAACAGCCGTGGTTTTGAATTTTTAAAGTGGCATTCTAGCAAAACTACCCCATCTTCGTTTTTAGTAGTCATAACCCCCGTGAATTCTATGAATTTCGTTTCATGGCCGGGAATTTATGCGTTGTTGATCAAGACGAGCACGGTCCAAAATTTTATGGAAATTCGCGTGGCAAACGAGGCGCCCCCTCGTCAACCTATACCGCTCGAAATTACTCGTGTATATGCTCGCGGGCACGATGTGTTTCGTTGCGTTCGTTCTTTTTTTTTTACGGGACAGTAAAGGGTGAATAAATTGCCAGTTCGCACACGTGTCGTCTGGACGGCATAAAAGCAGGATACGGGTCGCGAAACCAGGCCAACGGGCCGCTATTAATTATTCACGTTCTCTTTAAATGCCGGACAGTTAGCGGTTCCTACGATTTTATAACGTCGCGTCCCGCGGAATCCTGATGGGATTGTGTGCCGTTCGCTGCGCGTATTCCATATGTAATGGGACGAAAAATATAAACGAAAAATACAATGCGTAGGTAAATACAGAACGGATTGTATTTCCTGTTGCGACCGAATAAAAATATCACTCTCGCAGTAGAAATATTTTTAAAATATTGGATATGCTTTGTTTACTAATATTGATCCCTGTGTGAGGATTATTAGACAACAGTTTTCGGAACAAACGCGACTGTGGTATCTTTAAACGTTTCCCGTGTACAATTACTAATTGGTGTTGATTAGCGTTTCGGAATTGGACTCACGGTCGTAGAGACTCATTCTTCCTTCTTCATGTCGCTATTTAAGGGTAGTAGGCTGTCGATTTTGTCGAAAATGAAACATTCCTTTTTTTCAATTAATTACAAAGAAATAAATGTTTAGTAATATCCTTAAACTTTATAAAAAACATGTTTGTTTCGCCAGAAATATGCTTTATAGATGACCCTACAGATGGATTATTGAAGAGGCTTTTTAAAAATGGTTCTTTTGTTTGGCATTTTGCCAAATTCTTTACAATAATTACGTTACAAATCCTTTGTAATTAATTGAAAAAGAAATGCTTTATTCTCAACAAAAACGACTGTCTACTTACTTAATACTCTTAAATGTGGCCGGAACTTAAATGTGGGGAGAGAAAAACTGGAGGAACGGCTATTCTAAAAGGAGACATCGATTTCTCGGGGCTACGATACGAGGTCACTTGACTCCAGCAAAGGCTGTGCCATCCAAAATCCATAACGCTCGCCTTTGTGTATTAAACCAATATCTTCGGGATCCAATAGCTGGTGGCCCGCACCGTCGAATAATATCGTCGTTGGATCGGCCTTGGGTCGCTGACCTGTTTCCATCGACCTAATAATATTCTTAGCAGCTGTTCGTTAAAAAATAAATACCTTTAACGAGGATGTTCAGGCTTAAAGCTGTTTCAAACTTGGAGTTTTGAAATTCTAAGATACACAAGACTTACAGGATGATTAAGTTATTTCATGCTCCCTGCTGAACAGAACGTGCTCCTTACTGGGATATTTATTTGTAAAGTCAAAAACAAAAAAATCTTTTTAATCGAATTCATGCATTAAATTGTGTAAAAAATGTACATTCGTAGCACAAAGTGAACAATAATGGCAGAGTTGTCGATAGCAAAGAAATTTGAAGGAAGGAGCGGGTATTTTCGCGAAGTTTCAACAGCTCTCCGGGCGAGTCTAACGATTTCTCTGGCTACGAAATCGATGAGTGCTACAATTACGCCGGTGGCCGAAGTTTGCTTTGCTTTCGAGCTTAACGCTTCAGCACGAGTATTAAAAGTTTCGAATCACGCGAGCGCCGGTTGTTGGATTATAATCCGCGATAACCTGACGTTTTCACGAATACGAGTAGTCTCGTTTGCTCAGTTAAATTGATTGAATCCAGTCGCCCAGCAGAGTACACGCTTTAAAGCGATAGAGTCCTCCGCGGAACAGTTTTACACTCTTTCCCGCAACCAAACCACACTTTTTAAAAACTATTCATTTTATTCTCCCCGTTCCACCGTCAGGTGCATTTCTCGGCATAGAAATCCACCTAACAAAGCACTTCAACATGCATCGGAAAAGAAACTCAAAGCTCATCCGATTCTCTTTGCCCCTTTGTCCACTTATTTCATCACGAAAAAGAAACATTGTTATGCCGCTGGAAACACTTGGATGCTCGGTTTCTAGAGTGCATTCTCACCACGAACATGCGTCTTTAGAAAGCACCGGCGCAAATGGGACGCGAGTAATGAGGATCGAGCGAGTAGCTTCAGAGTATAACCGTCGTGTTAGTCAGTGACGCGTCATCCTATTTAACATTTAACAAAGCTCATTGCGAAAGCAATCAAAACTTGCCAGGAAGTTTGGTGTCTGTCGAAGTCTCGGATTACGCTCGGAATGGTAAAGACATCCGCGCGTCTGCCCCGCAACCGCTTCCCTCTTTCTTTCGGCCCCACCGCTTTGCTTATCTTTCGCGTCTGGCTCCAACCAAACGCGCAGCGATTCTTTAAGTTTCTTCGAGTCCACTGCCCCGACCCACTAGGAAATGAATCCGACTTTTACGCCGAATAATCAGGGCTTCCAAGCGCCAAATCTTTGTTACTGTTTGACCAACTGGGACAGTCGCTTTTTGACAAGATAAACTATGCGGATTTTTTCTCCCCCAACGAGGAATCTCGCCTTTTTTTTTTCTTGGCCTTTGCAGTGCCCCCGGAACTTCGACGTGGATTTAAGTTAGTGATTGGAAAGGTTGGCGGGAAGAATCTTCCGAGATTCTTTCTTGCCCCAGCCAGGAGTTGCCGGGATCAGCCTGAGAAATCGGACGCGAGGCAAAAATTTCATGAACGAGGGGTGGGAAAAAAAGTTTCGGTAACACCGGTCCCGAGATGTTTTAATTAAAAGTTCTGCAAATTGAAATGCATCTTCGTCGGGTGCTTTTGCGCCAGAAGAATCTCTCCCCCAACGAGCTGAGCTGCATTTTTTTAACGCTGACGGCGGATAGTTGACGTTCGGTCCGATTCCACTGACAGCAGTGTTATCCGGGATGCATAGTTTCGGCTGGAAATGATTATGGATAGGGTATCGATTATTGGTAAGTTGCGAGTTATCAGTGAGCTTTGATTTATGGACGCGCGTGGAGAATGGAGGATTTATAATCGATGTATCGTGGACAGGAGGGACGATAACGCGCTGGAGCCGGCCACTGCTTTCGCAATTAAAAGCGAGACCGTGTCGAGGATAGGAGGCAGTGCTGCAGCTTTTAAAATGCAGATAGAAGTATAAATATTTTATGCGATCCTCCGAGCGGTCTACTCGCTGTACGAGCGTCTCTTGTCGTTTTTGCCGTCGAAATACGAATTAAATATTGCTCCCTCCGGTTGCCTCGTGCTCAATGGCAAAACCGTCATCAGAGACAGTTTCCATCCTCACGGACGGTCGTTCCTGTCGCGTTTTTCACCTGCTTTTTCCATTGCCTTCGTCGATCGAAAGCTCCAGAGCAGAGAGCTAAGTGGATTGTTACGCGTTTTTAGACCGTCGCTATAATGACCGGTGGCGCAGTTCGAATTGCGAAATTGAACGAAATGTGGATGGAAATCGGCGAACGGCTTTGAACACGATCGCAGCTCGTTTATAACATCTCGATTAAACGATAGTCCAATTGTGAATTTTCATATTCCAGCTTGTGAATTTCGACTTCGATATGGTTGATCTAATATTTATAGGATATTTTATTGAAACAAAGTCCTAGTAAACCACTAGCACCTCGTTGAACGTGCATATTGGGAGTGACGTAAATTTAGTCGAATATTAATATCGTCGTCAAATGTCACTGAAATGATATTTTGCTTATTCTTCAACCCCTACCAGAAACCAGAATTGGGCATTAAGAGAGTAAAAATTTATTTAAATAACGGATCAAATAAAAATTAATTTAACTTAGATTATTTGACGAATAAAGTTAATTTATTTATTCGACGAATAAACTTAACCTGGGTTATGTATATTCGACACTTGACGAATAATTCTTTTAACTTTTATTCGAATTTCGAAATTTTTATTTAAATAACAACTTTGCCCACCTCTGCCAGAAAGATATCAAACCTTTCGAGCTTCCAAAGATAAAAACGGTTCCACCGGAAAATTTCTTCCAGATAAACAAGACGGGCAGATAGGAACGGCGTATTAAACGCGCAAATTTGTCACGATTAAGAGCAATACAGATTTCTACGCTAACGTTTATCGAGGAGTCGATAAACTCCCGCGTGGTATCCGGCGGTGTCGACTGAAATCGCTTTAATCACCGGGCCACGTTGCGCTTACAACACAGACAAACGGAAAACGGTGCACGGAAGATACCTGGAGGAGCGCCGGGGGATAGAGGTGCAGGTCCAATTAACGAAAAACAATCGAAAGTTCATAAAACACGCCACAAGTAAACCGACTGCCATTGGGTCTACCTTTGACGAGTTCTCGCGTCAAGCAGCCCCGTTCCCTCGTTATCGAGCGTTGCCACCCCTCTTTCTCTGTCTGTTTAGCCCCGCCGCTCGTCTCCGGTCGGACGAATAAAAGGATCCAATTAAATTATCGATAGGCGACGTCGTGTAGGTAGCAGCTGCGACACGCCTTGCCCGCGTGTGTACGCTAACGTCGGTCCGTTAACCCTCGTCCAACCCTGTCGCTGTCTGCGCTGATCATCCAACAGACGAGGATTCTGTAATTACCAGGAAAATGCGAATATATTACCCAGGGAGATACTAAGGTATAACTTTCCTGTCGCACAGTGGGTTAAAATGCGATTCCATCTAAGCAAAATTATTTATTATCAGAATTTTTTCCTGTACGTATATACGTATACTTTAAAAGTATTTACTCGTTTATTATTTTTAATAATTTTTCTACTTATTTATGATTATTCTTTTGTTTGCTTTTGTGTGTGGGTGAAAACACAGGTGTTCTCGATAAAAGTTAATATTTCCAGATTATAATCAATTATAAGTATTTCAGTAAAAAATAAAAAATGCATATAATATATATAGAATAAAAATAATATTTTCCACTATCTCTAGCATATAATTTCTAGTGGTTATGAAATGAACACAAACAACTAAAAAAATAAGTTCTTCTCGAAAAATTCGGCTGTACAAAAAAATATTAATTTCTCAATAATCTACACTGAAAATATAAGCTTTTATCGAGGACACGTGTGTTTTTACTCACACACAAAAACAAACAAAAGATAGGTAATCATAAATAAGTAGAAAAACATTAAAAATAATAAACGCATAAATACTTTAAAATATGCATATATGCGTACAGGAAAAAATAATGACAACAATAATTTTGCTTAGCTAGAATCTCATTTTAAACCACTGTGTGTCGTGGTTGACGTTTTTATTTCTGATATTACATTTTCACCTTCCAATAAATAGAAAACTCTACCTCACTGGTAGATACATACATATTGTGTTAGCGTATTGGAAGATTTGGAAACAAAACATGTTTACTGCTGTGTTCCAGACGCAGTGTGTGTTGAACTGGGCAAGCAATGTTGCTTACTATATTTCGACTGGGATGAACTGCCTGCCCAATAGCAAACAAGTTTTACGTATACATTTCCCAATAAAATAAAACGATATAGGTTGCAGTTCGTTCCAACAGCTTCTCCGTAAATATGTTTTGATCTGCTGCTGAATGGATTCAAATCAGTCAATCATCTGTTAGTTTATTTCAACTGGTGTACAAATACACGCGGTTTTAATGCCAGTATTTTTACCTGTCCATTTCCGTATTCTCTAAGTACCATTTTCAACGAGGGTTTCTTGGAAACGCTAAGATCCTCACTTTGGACCCAGCAAGAAGTCGAGGGACAGAGCTATCGCAGCAACCTAACATCACGTGTCCTCACTGTCGAGCCAAGTTTCATAAGCCATTTCAAGACAGATTGCAGCAGGCAGCAGTAAGGATTGCGCTGTCTGCAGCAAAGTACTTACCAGACGAAGGCAAACCTTCTTCTGCGAGGCTCGCTCAGGAAAGTCGAGCCTTGGTTTCGCCGGGACATTTTCAGGATTATCGCGAGCAGAACGATTACTATAAGTAAGAATAGCGTATGATGAAACTTAGCTAATACAAGGGGAATAGAAGTGGAAATTGCTTCTAATTGTTAATTAAGTCTAAACTAATTGTTCTCGAAATAGAAACACAGATTACTCCACGCTACGTATCGTTTATTTAGAAACACCGCACAACGCTCCCACCGCAATCTGCGACTAGGATTCGAAAGATGGGCGGTTCGTAATGAATTTTCATCGGCCGAAAATGCGAAAAATGGCAGCAAAGGGGCCGAGCTCTACGATTCTAGTGAGCCCAATTATCTTCCCCCGTAATTATTGTCCGCCTAATGAAATCAAAAATGCAAAATTCAACGAGACGACCGGCGTTCCGTTTCACTTGACGCGTTCGTTACCTACCCCGTAGCCGGCCGAGAGCTCTATTATCTCCTGGCCCCGCGGTCACAATTAAGTCGCGCCCGTAATTCACGATTCCGCGGTACGCCATTCATGGGCAGCGGTGTACAAGCTCGCACGAATTACGAGGCGATGTCTGGCGAGCCCTCCGTCAGGCACCGGAAATAAATTCCATGGCCCAGGGGTCGCTTTTTACCCGTGGATGCCACTTCGTTGGAGCGCGGTTCGATCGGCGAGAAAACACCGTGGACTAGTTCCTTTCTGTTTTTCCTTCGCACAGCCGCCGGATAACAGGATAAACGGTGGCCCAGGGAACGGTCGAGTTCCAGAGGAATTGCTACGTCGCCTCGCGATTCGTTGGATTCGTTGTCGGCAAACATGTGCCTTTTGTGCCCTGTCTGCTCTCTATTATTGACTCTGACAACTATTTCCGCGTAGCTCTTCGAACGTTTCGGGGATCTAATACACGAAGTTGTTGCGTACCTAATTGGAGACTGCAGTTTCGTAAGAGGGACGAATGGTATTAACAGTGTGAACTCGTCATACCTGTTGTGGCAAAACGATTTAATTCGTTTTTATTTAATTTGCCACCATCCAGCTAGGGACCACTTTCGATCGAAAAATGTCGGTTAACATGTTAATTAAACAAGTGTGATAGAACTGCAAAACCAATATAGCTGGATATTTTTATCTTTTCGAAACTCATATCACGAGAGTCTACCTCACAAGGAAGATCCCGAACCCGAAAATTCCAAAAATTCTGAAAATTTGTGAATATGTAGGGGATTTTCTCCTGATTACAACGCAATTTCTTTTGCTGCCCAAATTCACTCACTTGTCAGTCACCTGCGTAAAACGTGTTTTTAACATACCGCTCATTTGCTGCAACAACGACATGACTCAAAATTCGCGATTTTAGGGGAAACGGGTTTGAATGTTTTGTTAGACAACAATCGCTTTTTCTATAGTAACAACTCAAAAACTGCAAATTTTGAGTTGTGTCGTTGTTGCAGCAAATGATCGATATAATGTACATTTGCCTGCAGAACGGTGTAGTAATGTGTTTTTTTAGTGGTGCTCCAGCTTGTTTTATACCCACTCTTGTCAAGGCAATTTCATCAGTCGACTGGGAGACTGTATGTGCTTTTTGTGGAAGCTTCGTCTTACGCATTCTATTTTTAACATTCTTGTTATTCTGTTGAGGAGAAGCTTACCAAGGATTATGCCGTCCTTTCTGTATCAGAGATGTTTGCTTCTTATTGGTAGCTTTCATCTGAGTAATTAGCCTGTGCATTTTCATGAAAATTCGGCGGAGCAAATTTTATTACTTATTACATTTCAAGTCCAATGATTTCAAATTCTGTAACTAGATATAATTATTCGCAATTGTAGTGGCCATTTCCACGTTCATTGGTTCGCGCCCATAGTTTCCCCTTTTATTATCTAATGATTATGTATCGGTAGATGCCAAATGCATGCTACTGACACTATTAATTACCTATTCGTTCGACCACCTGATAGCCTCCGTTTGATGCACATTAATTAGCTCTCGCGAGTCCTGTTTAAATTTTAATTAGTCATCCCGACAACACCGAGCCCTCAAGCTATTGTTTGTTATCGAGCTTTTCGCGAATTATACAATACACCTGCGCGGTAGTATTCGATATCCTCGGGGATGAGCATAAATCTCTACACACATCACCTAAATTTCAAACTACAGGTACATTTCGCATAAACTCCTACATTTATATACAACTGTGATCGTACGATTCCCTATCTTGAAGCCACCCAATCAAACAATTCACCACGACTAGCCATTGGAGCAGGCTAATACATGCTCCACCGTTTTCAATTATCCAAAAAAAGAAGCAGAACCTCCACCGCTCGTACAAAGCACCGAACGAAGCAAGAACGTCCCTCCGTGTTTCTTACCCTTAACGAATCACCGTGGGGCCCCCGTTCCTAGCTCGCCAATCGTCAAGCATATATTCCAAAGCCAGCGAAACGTATTAGCCAGCTAGTTGGACTGGGCGAGAACGGCACTTCCGGCGAAGGGGGGGGGGGGAGGGGGGGGGGGAGGTAAATTAGAGGCGAAGTTCTCCCCTGTCGGTAGATGGTGGGTCTACCTGACCAAATTAAAGTGTCCCCACCTAAGCGCAAATTAGACGAGATGAGAACACGTCGTCGTGTTGGTGCAGGTGTCCCCAGGCTGGACAAGAACGCCGTCTGCGACTTCGTCGACCGCGTTTTGCGGGGGCAACCCTCGGATACGACCTTGCAATTCGACGTATCGCGCCGCAACTTGCGACGTTCCCCGGCTCCATCGAAGCTGGCTATCTGCTCGCGAAGGGATGGCTCCGTTCCGGGGGAATTATTTTACGTTCTTAGCCCGGTTCGCTTCTTGCCGGGTTCGCGCGACCGGAATTCCTTGCGTCGCTCTGCCCGCGTTCTTAGTCGAACGATCCACCCTTGCTTCTAATTCGCAGATTCTTAGGTGAGAATTTGGATTGCGTCCGTCCCGGCGAGATGCTGGAAAATCGTGGTCCGCTTCAGTCACGCGAAGTGAATTTAACTTTGAGAGAAATGCCGATACGCTCAGCTCCCGTTTGAGTGGACGCGATTACTCTGACGATTATACAGGGTACTCGATTTGTTTAGGAGCGTTTCGGATATTAGCATTCCGTTTCGGAGCCAATTCATCCGCTCCAGTGCCTCATAGAACAGGCACGGGATAGTGTCGGCCAAGTTTTCATCCTGGATTGGCCAATTGCCAGATTGGATCGCGCCCACTGCCCTGCGGAATCGAGTTTCCTCTCGTTTCTGTCTTCTATAATCTCTTCCGTCCACTACAAACTTCCTCTGTATTTCTTCCCGCAATCTCTGTGTGTACGTGCAGCCTGTATAGATTAGGGCGTGTATACACGCGCACACGTGCATGGAAAGCCGCGCTGGTCAGCCGTCCATCGGTGAATTGCTGGTTGCAGGAGCTCGTATAAAGAATATAATCAACGATTTTCCTCCAACTTTCCACTCGTTGGCTCGCTCTTTTCATAACCGCCCACGATCACGGTACCACGGCTGAGTTGCCGGTCTGAAACGCGACCTGGCACGAAATTTATTGGATAATACGCTGGCCACGAACCCGTACCCATTGATCCCATTCAATAAGGGAATTTTGATTCCACCCGAGGCAAATTGCCTGTTAAACGCCACGTTTCAACCTCTTCTTAAAACTGATCCATTCTCGAATCTACCTGATTTGCATATAAATTATCGTAGGTACGTTAACTGCTCAACATCACTTTTCAATAAAGATACACCTTCAGTTTCATTATCCGCAATGCCTTTTTTTTCAAAACAAAGAAAAGGCTCGGTCGATGCAAATGTGCCGTGCAGAATTCCATTAAAAAAAAAAGAGACTGTGTACGTCAAAGGGAATCCGGAGGAACGGTGGCAGAAAAATCCACCGCAGGGGATCTTACCTAACGAAACTTTTCTTTACATTCAATTTCCCTTCGCCGTCTGTTCCCCATTCTTCCAGCTCGTTCCTCTTCATCGGAGCCCCCGCGCGTTTAAACAGCGGAGGGAACAGACGGAGCAGAGATACAATGTTTATTTATTAAAGAAAGTTTCACGTTTATCTCGGGCGGTGACAAGGATCGTTCCCCGTCGAAAGGGAATAAAGGATGAAGAAATTTCTATTTCCCGCCCCGGGGTCCTCGGAGTTAAGTCCAACTTCCGTCATTGAAACTTAGCGACGGGGAGGAAGCGAGTCAGCCTCTTCCTACCCGATCCCTACTCCCCACACTTCCTCCCGCCAGGCTTGATCTTTCTCGTTGTTACTCTCCATCGCTTCGCACGTCGTTCCGGATGAAGCGTATTTTTATTTGCACCAATACAAATAGCGGCGACCGGCGCGAAATTGCCTCGCTACGCGCCGTACCACTTGGGAAATTAGGAAGGTTCGCAATTATTGATTTTTTTCCCTCGTCCTGCTTTTCCTCCCTCCTTCGTTCTCGTTTTTTATTTTCGATGCCAGCGTTCTCCAGTCCACCAGGACACATTCGGTCGATCGGGCGGGGAGGGGCTGGCCCTGGGTAAAATAAAAATCGATTGCCGATCGAAATTGACAGTTTATCGAGTTTAACTTCTGCCCCGGATATTCGTTCTCTCCGTCTCTCTACTTATTTGGTGTAGTCACGACGTTAGGAAATAGTCGACGTTCCGCTCGTACCTCGCGGAAGGAGAAATTGTCGCTCGTGATGTCACGATGTAATTTCGATTCGCCTACCACCCCCACTTCCCGCATTTTTTTTTTAAACGATTTTTTTTCCAGTCTGGAAGAACGAGCTCGAAATGGAGTTAGAGCTGAACGATTTTTATACTTGGCTATTTGCGTTCCGTGGTATCTGGTTTCGCGGAGAATGGTGTCGTCTGGCGTTTGCTGGCCCATTGAAATTTTTATTGAAATTCTTTTTACGGATCTTAAATTGCACCTCTCCGGTATGAAAGCTTGTACTTCATGCTGATCGCGTATTTCTTTACAAAACCTGTGTAATTCAACCCTCTATTGCAATGCCTTTGAATCGGATTTTAATGTGAGAAATTGAATTTCATTAGAGGTAGTTAGTTTCTAAGCAAATTCGCGCTAACTGTGTTTATTAATTTTTCGTCCATACAAAGTCGTTTCTTTTGGACATATTTAAATATCGAAGTTATCATTAAACATATTCGGGCACGTTTTCGCAATATGTTTCAACCTTTTGACGAAAAACATTAATATCGTTAACTGTCAAGCTTTTCGTACATTTCAATATAATGATACTACTATTCGTTTCTGTTTCTGTTAATGCATCGTCGTTTTCCCTCATTAAAAGCACCACTGAAGCACCTTGCCCAGTGAAATGAACATTTTGTTAGAAAACACGTACTTTTGCAATATAATGAGAGGTTTTCACATAAAGCCTATATTTTGTTTAAACTTGCCATCCTTTTGTGCATTAATGACAGTAATCCTTGATACTATATTAACGTATGTAGAGGTTTCCTGCTCAGTGTCGTTGTACACTCTACCATCATTATCTCTTAATCTGAACGACTGAACTACGTACATTTTTATACATAATCACACGAAATTTTCTCTCCAATTATAACCATAACCAGTCCCATTGAATACGAATCTCTCGTTGAAATAGACTCGACTTCATAACCCCAACAATGACAAATATAATATTTAAATCTGAGCTGCTAATCAACACACAAATGAGCCCCCATCTTTCCATATCTCGCAACTACCCTTCGATCTCAAACTTTCATGACACGAACCTTTTGATCCGAATCATTGCACACGAGACCACATCTCGTCACCCTTCCATAAATCATACCTCATCTGTCCGCGGCATCTCTCGAATATAAAATCGCGAAGCTCTCGGAACGTGCCGGCCTTGCTTCTGCTCCTTCTTTTTCTATGCTCGCGGTTAAAAAGAATGCCGCCATCGAAGCCGCGTTTGCTGTATCGTGGCACGCTCGATCGAGAGGGATCACGATGTAACACACGTTGCGCCGTGTACCCGTGCCGTGTTTACCCAGAGCGTGAACAGACAGCAATCTCTGTCGTTGCGGTTTTCGGCGCGTCCGCGCGTTCACCGGCCGTCGAAGTTGCAGGATTTTGCGACGCGTCCATTATTCCCCGTGTAACGGCCACCCTCGCGCGCCCCCTCCCCCGTTTACGCCCCTCACCGTAATTCAATAGCCGACCGCAGCACGCTATAACTCGATTATCAGCCATTATCGCGAAACGATATTATTCCGTGTAATTTACGGCGGAACGCTTAGAATCGGATATACCCGCGTAATTGTACGACCGACTTCTATGGAGACGTCGCGGACTTCCGCGATGATAGCCGCTATTACGAGTGAGGGGGCACATTACGAACTCGCGAAACTGCCGTTTTCCCCGCTACGATGCGCCGCGGCTCTGCTCCTTTTTTGCAGAATCCGCGGAACCTGTGCGCCGGGTTCCATTCGTTGGGGGTGGGGGGGGGGGGGGGGATTACAAGAATGAGAGTAGCTTTAGCAGGAATTGTGAAGTATGCACGGCGAGTACGTTCAATTTTCTGGTGATTCATTCAGAGGATTGGTAATTCCTTGTTCTAATGCTGAGTTTACACCTGACGAGTGTTCGGCCCAGTGAGCCCACGCAGTGAACGCAGATTCTAGTATTCGGCCGAGTAACCGACCGAGTGACTCGACCGAGACACTCGTCAGGTGTAAACCCAGCTTAATGGTAAAAATGATTAATACTTGATAGAAATATGAATAACTTCAAACAATATCCCTCCTGTCCACTATTTCCCAGCCATGACCGCTAATTATCCCCGATTCACTATAAACAAATCACCGCCGTGGTCCCAAAAAGTTTCATTTCGCGTCTCGGTGAAACTTGGCGCGTTAACCCACTCGGCTTCCCGAGCCGTGCACGATTCAAGCCGGAAAACGTGCACCGCCCTAGAAATTGGTTCCCGAAATATTCCCGCGGCAGAATTTAACTGGAGCCGGTGCAATCTGTTACCAGCGGTCAGAAGGGGGGGATGGTGTGGCCAACAAAAAGCACGTTGAACGGTGTAATTATTCGTCGTGCCGGTGGACGCTGGTAGGGTAGGGGGGGGGGGGGGTTCTTTCACGTGGTCCTCCGCCTTGTGGTCCAGAATTTAAGCGAGCGTGTAACGAGCCGTGCGCCGCGCACGCCCGCGACACAGGAAGTTTCGCCATGTGTGCTGATTTAACGACTAGGAGGGGGAGTCTCGGGCCAAGTCCGATCGTAACCCGGCGATCTTACGACGCGGCGACTCTTAACCCCCGGTTGTCCCTCGTGAAACCTATTTCGCCCCCGTAAAAGGGAAAGAGAAGTAAAGAAAGGATGGCTCTTTTCCGTGGCTGCGAGTCTCCGCCACTGCCTTCTTCCCCTCTTACGATAAGATCGCTTTGAGACGGTAATAAAGGGAAGTGGAGTCCTTCTCGGATGAGGGGGAGGGATGGGAGTTAAATCGAGTTACCTCGCCCCGTGCGCTCTCTGTCCTTATTCTCCCTTCGGCTCTGCCCTTTTCGCGATCTCTGCCTTCACCTGTCCGTGGACCGAACTCTTTTAATAGACTGAAGAAGAGGAATTGGACGCGAGTGGGGGGGGGGGGGCAAAAACTTTGCGCCTCCCATCCGCCATCGCGACGGTACAATTATCGGGATCGTTTGATCGGCTGCTTCCTTTTTTCTCAGTTGGGCGACGATCAAGCGCGTGATTACTTCGATCGGCAGCGTGGAGAGTGGGATTTTGAACGTGTTACTTGTAGCTTGATGAAATTAGTTTGGAGGCCTGATCGTATAGATAGAACGATAGAATGGGACTTTGTTGAATGTCTAGTTTGGAAGAATATTTATTTATTTCACATATATACGGGCAAGACCCATTTCATAACAGAATTAATAATAATCGACACATAGTAGAGTAGTAATATTCTTGTCATCGGCCAAGTGGCTTCCCAATAAGAAGCTCGCACTTTAGACTCTCGAATCCGGTCCGCGAATCTGGAACAACAAGGCTGTTTTATCGCCCCGCGACGACAGAGTAACGGCGCAAGTGACACGGAATCGTTAAACATAAAACTAAACGAGCGAGGGGTAGAATTTCCTCTTCCCCTTTCAGCCGGCAGAATTGCGACGGCCAAGAAAACAGACTGGCCTGGCCGCGATCTCGTTGACGCGATGAAGACGCGGCGACGTCTTCGCCGGGTCCTGATGGCTGTAGACACGAGGAGCGGTTAGCGCACGCGGTTAGAGCACTATCTACCATCTTCCGCTTTGTACTTGCGCCGGTGAAGAGCGGCCCTCCGCATAAAGGAAACGTTCTCCTCCACTTTCTTTCACTCTGCCCCCACTCTTCGCGTCTCTTTCACTCTCCGTAGAGCGTTTGCGGCAACCGCGACGATTCCATCGAGGATTGTTGCCTCCATCGTTCAGGAAGCCGAGTTCTCTAGCGCGGAATGCGTGCGAATGAGCCTTCTCCTCTGGGTCCTCTTTCTCCTGGTTACAGCGGGGTTGCCGTGCAGCTGCTGGCTTGAATTTCGAGGGGGAATACGGGACAAGGTGAACAAGCTGTGCCGTCGATAACTCGTGGGACTGCTAGTTCCACTTTGAGAGTCAAAGATTCGGAAAAAGTGAGGATCGACTGAATGGAATGGGGCTAAATTGCGAACTAGATGTACCTAGACTGTTCTCCTTTAATTGTGACGCAGAAAATCGTGAATGTGGCCTGCGAATTAATAATTATGTGAGAGTTTAAACCAGGTCGACGAAGAATGAGGTAAATAGTGTCGAAAGGAACGGAATCTCGTCTGTTGAAAAAAAAAGCGGTTTTATTGGCGAGTGAACAGAAAGGAGGTGCGTGAAATTTTGTCGAGGAATCCTGGTGAGTTTTACGGTGAAACGGGAACCGTCGTTTCCCTCCGTCGTCGGTGTGTCGACTACTCGAGGTGATGGCGCAATAAGTGGATAAGAACATTAGTGTGTTACATCCAGCCGCCGAGATCCGCAGGAACCTTAATGGCCAGTTTAAGAAAAAGCTTTTAAAGGGAGAGGCAGAAACGTTACCGCTCATAAAATTTTAAAGCGATTTGTTCCTGCTCTACGCCCGGTCTGCCGCTCGGGAGTTTTATGTCTTTGCGGCTCTGCAAGCTCCATTCCGCCGTCGCGTTTCCGCTTACATCATCCGAATTCTAATGGGCCATCGGCCCTCCTGTTTTTTATCTGACCCCACTCTTTGCGATTCTCCTCGCGCGTTAATAACCTCGAGCAAGCTTGAAGAGTTGGCGTGAACGCTCGTTTTCGCGTGGAGATAATCTCGACGCGAGAGAAACGCTAACTTAACCGGACATTTGTTCGTCGTCACTCCACTGCCTTTTACCTTTTCGAGTCATTAGAACATCCTGAACTTGAGGCCCCCATTAGCTTTTCCATGCTGCGTCGTTCGACTCGCCTACGTCATTATCTGCTCTGGTGTGATCCTCGATAATTAGCGCACGTGTCGGCCGCATACAAAGACTGTTCCGGTAAAATTCAATCCGTAGACGGTGTCGGGGGCAGTTTGGAAACTAGTTCCCCGAGGCGGAACTATAGTTGCCGGAGACCCATTACTATTTCCAGGTTGTTTCGGTAATTCCAGTCGAGTAGCTACTTACCTCACGGCGAAGTTAACCGTGCAGCAGCGGGGGGGCGTTTCAGTGATAAATTCCGGATCGTAGGGGGAGAGCCTCGGCCGGTTTTAATTAGCGCGATCAGTCTGAGTGCGTGATCTCGCAGTTCGAACGTTCCGGGAAGCTCCGCCGAACTCGTTACCGTCGATAATTCTCGCAGCACTCGCGACGGGGCCGACTACATTGATTAACTCCTCCCCCTCGAACGCTCCGAGTTGCTTGTGACCCGATCGAAATGAAACATTCCCGTTCAAGTTGCCCTCGCGCCGCCACCTTGGACCTGGGCTACTTCAGAGTTAGAATCGTCAGTTAGACAGTGAAGATCATTACGCAAGTGACTTCACTTCTACAAGTTGGAACAATGATAGCAGCAGAAGCCACCGATGGAACAGATGTGTAACACCGTACGGTTTCCTAATAGGTGGTTGGGATTACAGATCGAGGAAAGAGTAGCGTTAAGTGGTTGTCTCTTAGCTAAAGCGCCCGTCGACTTACGCGGTCTTTAAGAGGATCTGCTCTTATAGAGCCCGATGGACGCGTGTAGACGTAGGTTGGGGATAAATGGCCATTTCGTAAGAAGCCGTCCGAGGGAGTCATCTTGAGAGGAATTTGAGGGAAGTGGACCGCGGGACGCGATCGTACGAAGGGATACTTTATGCTTCTATCCTGTTTTTAATTAATCTTTCAAAAGTAACATCTGAAAATTTACCACGAAACATGTCCGTCTTATTCTGCCTCTCCCACTAGAGAAAAAGATTGAGCGTCGGAGAAGCTCGATGCGACGTTTACCTCGCAAGTTGGGGGGGCAGAAATCGCGTACACGGCAGGGACGGGCGTTTCTCAATTAAATTCCAACCTAGATTCTATTTTTCATCCGCCACCGCGAAGCATCCCCTGTCGCAAAACTAATCTCGTTAGTTAAGCCGCGAGGGAGCGAGGCTCGTCCTTCGTTTTTCAAAGCAAGCCAGCGCGCACACGGCCACGAGTCACGTAGCCTCGCCTTTCACGTAACCGCGACGCTCGACTCAAAGGATAAATGTCGGCCGGATACAAGCGGCGTTCATTAGCACTTACGAGGACATTAGACGGCAGCCAGCCCGTTTAAAGTCGAGTCTCGTCGTCCATTAGCGGCGCCTCCCCATCTTTTGCATGTTACGAACGCGTATTAAGCTGTCCTCCGCGTGCCCACGGCTTTAGCGCGGAAAATGTGACGCGCCGCGGTGAAACACGATTTGCCTAATTAGGGAGCACGGTTCCGGGGCGCCTTCAGTTATCAGCCGCGACGATTCTGGCGGGCGGTGGGCCCGCGGCTGACTAACGGCCGCTCGTTCTACTGATTTCGCAGTGGCGCGAGTCGGGCATTGGCGCCGCGCTGCCATCAATGGCCCTTCGCGGTGAATTTTACTGCCGCGATTATTTATTTCGCGGGATCTATTTATGCGGCGTAAAGTGGGATATACAGCCGCGGGAATAAAATCGTAAAATCGCGGGATCTCATCATTTCGCTCATCCAACCAGTACTCGTTCTAGGATCCGAAACGTTATGTTACAGAACCCATCGTGTGATCACGAGCTGTTCGAATTCTTTCTCCCGTGAAAACACCAAGCGTCCCCGCGCGATTTTTCCCGGTACACGACAGTGTCGCGACGCATAAAGTGACTGTTGAAAAATGTCCAGGAGTGTCACGAATGTCCGACCGCGTCGCGCGTACGTCGCCCGGTGACGTGCAGTCCGGCTCGCTTGGATTATTTACGAGCAATTCCATATTACTTTTATCTTGCGATCGCACGACGACGCACCAGAGGGCGCCCTCTAGCGGTGGCCGAATATGAAATTCTGCCGCGACAATCAAGGGGGTATGCCTTTGTCAATGGCAAATGTTAGTTTAATTCGGCGGGGGTCTAGCAGGCAAACGTTTGCACGGGATTTAATTGACAACGCGACGGCGTTGTTTGAGGATATCGAGACGCACGACGCGATAAACTGCCGGGGGATGTGTGTATTGTCCCGGCTATTTGCCTTGTTGCGCGATTATGGAACTCTTGAGGGGAGGAAATGGCAATCGGCCGAAGGACTCGGAATACTTGATTCGAGAAAGACTATACCTACTTTTATTGAAATGTGGAAGAGGCATTGATAACGGGATAAACTTAAATTATGTATAAGTATACATTAAGATAAGTATCATTAAGGGCATCAAATATTTCATAATAAGCTGCTTCAGTGTAAAGGAATTGATTAATTGTTCTTGGAGATTCTCGTTACTTTGTTAAGAATTCTAAGAGGCTTTGTTTGTCGAAGAACCGTTCTTTGCACTCGAACAAAGGTGTCGTGATAAATCGACCACTGTGTCTATGAAAAACTCCCAGAGAGGAGACGAGCTATAGGCTTGTATTGATGAGCCTGTATAGTGTTATTCATAAACTGTGGTGTGAATATACTTAGCTGAGGCGTTGAGTACCATTAGTGCCATTATCTCGCTTTATGGCAGGATAATTGAAGGTATGGTATGATTTGCTTCGTCTAATAATCTGTGCTATCTCGACGAATCGATCGATGAACCGATACTCTTAAAAATATTTCCAGACACGAACAGAGAAAGGGAATGAAAAATGTTGAGTATCGATCTTCTCCAAACTTACAGATTTATCATTAACGAGGTAGGAATAAAAATATTCTGGTTACGCCAAGCTCGTTACTACGTTCCCAATTATTATTAGAAATCGCGAGACGTGCAAGTACGGGAGCAAAATTTTTAAAGAAACACAGAAATCGACGGTGAGAGGAGGCAGTCGTAGGGAATTGAAAAATGGCCAGGACGTGTTACGGAGTAGTAAACACGAGAATGAAAGTCAGCTTCCTTTTTCAGCGAGGCTCTCACGTCGAACGTACTCGCCTCGGCTTGGCCATCGCGCTTTTTTGCGCCCACCCTCAGCTTTCCGGGATCCCTTCTAACGTGAAAAATGAAGCTAAGTGCGATGTCGAGTAACAGGGTCGATGGGGAAATGTTTAGGTTCGCGGTACCCTATCGTTTCGTGGATCGAACGTGTCCGTATCTCTCTTCGTTCCAGAGAAATTGTTATCCGAAAATTACTGTGGATGGCTATTTCATTTCACCGTCCAAAGCACAGTATATCTCTATACATTCGTAGGAATCATTGCCTGGATCATTTATAATAGAATTAAGTAGCCCTAGCCTCCTACAATATGGAAATTCGTCAGCCTCTGAGAAATATTGTATATAATATTGATTTACAGAAAGATTGGTTTGGTCGTTAAAGAAGAAGCTTGAGAACGAAATTGTGTCGCTAGAACCATGCGCTCTAGATTAATTATTCCGCGGCCGCATGTTCCATTTTTCTTCCCGCGTTAATTCCTCCCCCTCACGCGGGAAAAGAAGATTTTCATAAATTAAAAACTCATTCGCGTAACCTTCTGGCGCCTATATAATTTCGGAAAATGGGTAATAGGGTCGCGGGGCGCGTAAAAGCCCCGCTCGATCGCGGGAATTAGCATTTTTATGGAGGACTTAATACGTAGATTTTGTAGCCCTCCCGATTATGATCCTTCGAAACTAATTTGAACGTGACGCGGCCGGTTTTATGAAACGACGCCAGTCACGAACCGTCATTAAATACTCTACTTAAGCACGTGTTTTTACAGACCGTCCAACGCTCTCTCTGGATTAAGTGTTTCGCGAAGGAGAGATTGTTTTTGCACGCTGGTCCTGGTCACCCACAATCGCGATACGGATTATATAATCGGCTCGTTATTATGTTATTTTTTGCCTGTTTCTTTTGTTTCCACTGAAATTTGTCTGTTGCACGAAGTTTGCTCCTTGCAAACTTTTCTATCTTAATCCGTCGGATGCAAATGTATTTCAAGCTCCCTCCTTTATTTGACAGTACAGTTATTATATCGACAGATACTTCCACTATAGTTTTCTTTCATTGATTCATTCGCTGAGAAAACATCGATATCTAGACACTGTAGACAAAAGACTTAAGATCGAGTGGGCTGGTCGAGAAGCTAGCAGCTAGGAAGGAGATTCGACACGTTGACGCGCGACAGCGGTCGCAAGAAGCCACGAGGCCCGGTTACGTGTTACAAGGGCCGAGGATCTAAATTCTCATTCCCCGTTTCGGAGACAAATATGGAAGCCGGTGTCGCTTTCGCCGCGCAGCCCAAGTTCTTGCAGCGAGTCGCGTAGCGTAGCCCTTCCACGTACACACCCGCAGCACCCGGTCTTGGTACACAGACTGTAATTAATCCAAGGTGTTAAATCAAGACCCGTGAATGCCTCTCCCTCGTCTGCAGCCGTGACGCCTTCTCTAGCCGAGTGGGTCGCCCCTCGAGACCACCTGCCACGTCTTACAGGCTCGAGTGGAAGCCCGAATTCCCTCTTCTTGCCGTCGCCCCCTGCCGTTTTACACGAAATATCCCGGTGCATCGGTCCCGTCTGGTCGAACTTCAACTTCAGTATCCCAGACACATTGGCAGAATCGCTCCCGTTCCACCGACGCGACTACACACGGCGCGAGGTGTTTTTAAACCTCTCGAGAACGTTGACTGCTGCACCACTCTGCGCCCTCTGTGCTTCGCCACTGCTCTGACCTATCTTATGGATCGCCTAAACAATAGAAAAGGCGGCCTAGTAAGATGGAAATTACTCTCGAAAATTGCTGAACATTTTGTACGGAGAAGTGAAATCTTGATTAGATTCGAGGCGTTGGAAGCGCGATTCGGGGGCCCATTGTTCGAAACGCGAGAAAGATCCCAAGTTCAATACCATTGGAGATCGTGTCGAGAGATCCCGACGAGCGCTGCGACCCTTACGGATTCAATTATGAAGAGAAGATTACGGTATCCACGATTTCATTATTCCGCGTCCTTGTAATTTCGCTGGATCGTGATAGCTTGCGTGTAATGTTAAAGGGCCTGGGCACAGAACGACGCGATTCTGAGGATATTGGTTGGATGCCGGGGCGGCAAGAATATCGCGGTACGTTTCAGGTAAGCAAAAGACTATGGGGGATATTTACGGTGCAATATTTATGACGCATAATGCAATATTTATAGTGCTGACCATCCAATATTTATGGCGTTATCTCCGGGCTGCTATGAAATTTAATAGGCCACGTATAGTTTGACCTATTTTATGGAGTATTGTATATCTTCTTGAGTCTCCGATCTCTTCAGTTGAGACTTAGAAGCTAGGTAACTGTCAAGCATTCGCCCTGTAACATTAAATTCAGCAAGAACGCGGACGTACCACGAGATCGGTATTCAATACTGCTACTCCTACCACTCAGGGGTGTTAACTAAATATATACATACCTTGCATGCCAAGTTCCACCTATTTCTATATCTCCACTAAAAGTTCAGATAATCGGTCAAATTCTTTTTCAACTAATTCAATTAAGGGGGGACGCTTTCCTAGAGCGGTCGAAACAATGCGCTTCTTTGGGATTTTTTTCTAGAAAAACCGTTACACTTTTATTAATAACTATTCGTCTATTGTTAAGAGTACATCTAAAGGACAGTTCAGTATTTTTTGCGTTAAAGAATATTAAAAGATTTGAGAGTTATAAGCGATGACCGGGATGTACTTTTTTTTTGCGGTGACCATCGTAGCTCGTAGCAGAATCATCCGAAATGAAAAATTCGAAAGGCTTTAGATAGAGTATGAAATTATCTAGGCGCTATCGGGCCCGATTTTGGAAAAATTATTATGGGACAAAATGGCGGCGCTGCAAAGTTGAACCACCGATTTTCAACAAAAAAGTAGTTCCTTTCTTGGCCAGTAAAAAAAAAACTTAGAAGAAAAAAAGAAATCCCTCCGATAGCGCCAAGATAATTTCATACTCTATCTAAAGCCTTTCGAATTCTTCATTTCGGATGATTCTGCTACGAGCTACGATGATCACCGCAAAAAAAAGGACATCCCGGTCATCGCTTATAACTCTCAAATCTTTTAATATTCTTTAACGCAAAAAATACTGAACTGTCGTTTAGATGTACTCTTAACAATATACGAATAGTTATTAATAAAAGTGTAACGGTTTTTCTAGAAAAAAATCCCAAATAAGCGCATTGTTTCGACCGCTCTAGGTAGGCGTCCCCCCTTAATTCAACTGCCACCGATATAAAACGTACCTATGAGCATTCAATTCGACTTGCAAGCAACGCCACTAAAATATCTTATGAAACGTTTAGTTTCTAGTGTGATTCTATCGCACCATGAAGATGGAAGCCGTAACCGTTCGAATATCGTTTATACCGCATAAAATGTCCGACGTAAGTTTGGGGTGGTCGCCAGCGCATCTCTGGGCCACTGTGAGCGGAACCGTACGATGGAATAACATTCGTCCCGGCTGACTTTATCAGTCCAGCCAGCTCATTTCCAAAGTAATTCGGCCCTCCTTGGCCATAACTCGTGTCCTACCGCCCTCTCGTGCAGCCAGAGGGCTGAATATGTACGTATGTACGTGTCCGTACGTCAAGTAGAACCGGACAGGTTACCGAAGCCGGACGGCACTTTGTCACACTTGCACCATCCGCATTCGGATAAGATACGGCTCTCATATGGGCCAGGCCGACGTGTTCCCGAGCTACGACCGTCTTTTTGCGCACGCTGCACCCCCGGCCAGGAGCTTTTGTCACGAAATGACCGAAAAATTTCTCCGATGAGAAAGTGACTCGGGCAGAAAAGGGAAACGGATACCTCGCCACTTAAGTCCTCTTTTCGCTACTGTATTGTAGTATCGCTTTACGTTTTCCAGGGTTGTTGTGTAAGGTAACTCAGATCATGCTTAGGGGAAGGAAGCATTTGTGGTTGATTTGAGATGCTATAACGTGTGTTTGTTATTAGGAATTAGTGAAGGCGAATAAACAGGACAGAGAATTCTTTATTATAGTCTCCTTTATTATATTTATTGTTTTATAGTTATTGCACATATGTTATCGTGAAAGGTACAAGGGACTGAGTACAATTATTGGATTATGTAATGTGTTGGAAAATTCTGTTTCTCTGTAATAGCTGAACCAATTAACAATATCCCTTATTCATCGAACAGTGTTAATTTATTTGTCAGATCTGATTGTATAAACAGTTCTGGTAGCACTCTCTGTTGTTACATTAGCATTAATCGTGTAATCCTTTTGGTTTCAGGTACGTAACATTGGTCTCCTTGATGCTTGGTTGAATAACGCATGGTACCTACAGTAGACGTTACATCGGCTTGAAGAGTGAGTACGTTTTTGAACACTCCATTTGCTTGCTCAACCTCTTAGAAACGAAACAATGTTATTGGGGAACAGCCAGAAAATTCAATCTCAGTGATGTTTTATGTATGAAAATATAAAGCTATTGCGAGGAGTAATTTTAGTCACTTTCACAGTGGATTTTCATACATCGAGACATGCTGATAATAGTATCTACTATTCAAACCTATTGGGAACACGTTACAGCGTGACCAATTTAATATTAACGCGCAAATACCAGTCATCAATATTGCATCGCATACGGCTCCATTTAATTAAAGTAGTTTCGTGGCCATTGCGCTGTAAATACTAAGTCCCTATTAATAATCATTGCTGCACGATATGCTATTCGATATTTCGTCGTGCGCCAGTATAAACTGTCTCAAACGTAGCTCAGAAATGGTTTGAACCTTTATAGAGTGCTCACTAATAGCCCTTCACCGTCGTCTCTAACGAGGGCAACAATCAGCTACCCAAATAAATGCTGACAGATCTATCAGTACTCGGAGACAATTGGTTTCGTCGAAAGCTGCAACCCGAATACGAATCTAATATCGAGTAGTCGCCGGCAGGATCGATTGGTATAAGGTCAAGAAATCGCAGACGGGTCACGTGGGAATGGTCGCGCACTTTTTCCTCGGTAATCGTTCGAAACAGATTGTCAATATCGCCGTCTCGCAGGCAGGAAGGTTTTATCGATCGCCAACGATAAATACCGAGGCCAGTGGGTATTGCCAGCTCGCACGTTTCCCCGTTAATTTACGACGCCATGGTATTAGGTCATTATTGAATTCTGCTGGAGCGCGTAGAAGAGCAAAACGCCAGCCAGTCGAGAAGTCGCGCTCGTCCTTCCCGTGCCATCGAAATTACGAGGGCACCGAGGCCAGATTGAACGCGCCTGCTCCTCTCGAAAGCCCCTCGAACCTCTAGCTAAAACCTCCACTGATACACGTCGGCTTTAACAATAAATGTTGCAGTCGTTGGACACCTAATTAGACCACCTAACATAGACTTTCCTTTAGTTTAATGGCAACGACGGTTCAACGGAGAGCTTGGAGGATTCATATTTCATAACCCTTGTCGGGAATAAAAGAGTCATATTTATCTATATTTATGATTGCCAAGTGGGATTTTCGTGGTAAGTGGCTGGAAAAGTAATTCATATATGAAGGGTAAGGGGAAAAACAGGAAATGTCAGAAAACAGCTTTATCGAAAAAATTAAGTTGTAATATGTACTTTCGTCCACCAGTAAAGATAGAAGGTTCAATGAATTGATCTGCATTCTTCGTAACCTGAAGCGTATACCCTAATTAAGCATAAAAAAAAGCAATAAAATAATATTTTTTTACATTAGATATTTTAATATTTTTTCAAGTTTGAACAGGCCAGCACACTGAAACAAAATAAGAAATTTCCACTTCTATTATTATCAAAATAAGGAAAGCCAATCGACAGTTCTGTAGCCCCATCTGCCACCAACAAAATATGCTATAAATCGCAAAATCACGACAAATGGACATTCCTCGTTTTCCCCCTTCATATAGCCATCGAAGTCGTTTCAAACTAGCCTTTATACTAACTCCTCCAAAACTGGTGCAACTTCTCCATAATCCACAATCAGCATCCATTTGTCCCACTGCAGAGGATTGCTCGAAGCAAAACTTACGAGAAGGCACAAGAAGCAAACTTGCGCTGACACTCGGCTAATTCCTCGGCGAAAAACTGGCAAGGCCCGCGAGGAAACAGAGGAAAGAAGGAACACTAAGGTGAAACCGATAACCCGTTCGCAGGGGTGTCTGGATCCTTGGGAGCTCGTGTAGCAGCTGTGTCCTTAAACCGGCCAGCGACTTAATTTGCCAAAATAAAACGACGCTGGAATCGTTACGGGGGCGGCTTAATTCGCCGAATAAAGCGAAGCCAGACTCGAGTTACTATGGCGACGGCCAGCTAGAGGCCCCGAAAATTGACAGGATAGAGGAGGACAGAGGGAAACGGTGTAACGTCCAAAGGGGCAGAGGTGGAGAAGGAACAGGGACGAGGGGGAGGGGGAGGGGGGTCCGGGTAACGATTCGGCCACTCGAATCTTAGCCGAGCCGAGAAGACATTTCTCGTTGAAAACAAAAATACGAAAGGAGAGTGGCGAGAGGGAAAAAAAAGAGGAGAGGAAAGCAAGCACCGCGATGGTCGGGCACGGGGTTGAAGGGGGTGACGGGGGGATGGAAAAGACGACGGGTGAAGGAAGAAAGGGGACGAGTGGAAACGTCGGTGCCTCGATGGAATTTACTGCTCGCGTCGGAAGTATTCTAAGAGGGTTGCTTCCACGCTGCTGGATAACAGAAAGTGGAAGCCACCAGCGCCTAGGTGGTTTATTTGAATGCCTACTTCAGCCTGCTCTGGCGGCACACGACTTTTTACGCCGCGACCCACTCGTGTGTTCTGGGAATCGTCTCGCGTCGCTTGTGCATACATATTGCGCCACGAAATCGGCTCGCAGCGAACCCCTTCGCCGCTCTGTATCGAGCAGGCTGTGCCAGCCTCGCTTCTTTCGTCCGCACCTAATTCGCGCCGAGGCATCTCGCCTTGAGAAGCCACGGCGATGAATTGATCGCTGGCCCGACCACGTATTTTTCTCTCTAAACCACGCGAGGATAACTTGACCTCCAAAAACAACGATATCACCATCCGTCACCCCCTGCTCTCGAACACAGAGCCAAAACACATTTCCCCTTCAAAGCGAGAGCTGCTGGAGCGCACGATATAAATCTGTAGCCAGCGATTAAGCACGACCGAACATTCCTGGAAAGATTGGACGGTGGGAAGGGGGAATAGGATTTCGAAGGTGGACGTCGAAAAATTCGACGAGTCACGTTAAACAGTATCTTGGGAGAAGTCAAATTCTTATCAGGAATTCCAGACCCGACGCGGGTGACTGCGGCACACGGCCCAGGGGGGATAAAATCGAACGGAGCAGCGTAACGAGGATCTCAGGGGTCGCAAAACGGGAGTGATCTAGACAAACGACCGTGCGGTCAAGGAGTGACAGCTTCGAGCTATCTGCCATGACAGAGAACTTGTTCGTCCGCGCGCGCTCCTGCGGGACTTCTCCTGCTGCTAGACGTGATGGACCCGCCGCGTTATTATCCCCGCGTTCCGCTGCGCATCCTTCCAGCGATGGGAATTTCTCCCCAACTGCACGCCAAACGCTTCATTATTTCCCGTGAACGATGGCAGAAGAGTAGTAGGTACGTGAATGTTAAACATTCAGGCAGTATTCTTTCAATAACTGCGTGTCTATCACTGTCTGACTCGATACGGATTTTACTACTGGTAGACGTAATAAGAGTATCATTAGACGTTGTGGTTTTTGCTCCATTTTTAATGAAACGGAGCATAAATTCTTATGCATTATTTCTACTTTGAAACTGTTTTCAATTATCGTTTCGAAGTGGATTAAACAGTATTTTCAATAATTAAATTCGTGGTTAATGCAGCTTGTTTAAGGAATAGAATGAGTAAGGTGCATAATGCATCATTAATTGGAACGGAATTTAGCGTGCTCAGCGGACTTGGCGCAATAAGTGCGGAATAAAAGCATTAATGGGCGAGTTCAGTTGTTGTAATGAAGTAAATATAGAACAGAATTGCTGGAAAGTATCGTAGTAACGCGTGTAATATAATTTGTCCGTGTAATAAATTGAAATTAATTCGCGAGGCTGTTGAACATAGGACTGTTCCTTCCATTAGAGCGTAATTTAAGAATTCCTCAAACTATGGAAGTAAATTTTCATCGTTTAAAACGAATTACTTCGAGCTGCCAGTACCAGCTACCCTACAGAGAATTATTCAACCTACAGGCTTTCCTTCTTTTTTTTAACGAGAATAGAAAGAGGTCCAAAATAATAAAACTGCAATGTTAAATGCTAAAATTTTTTAATATCTGCGATTGTTTCTCTCTGCAACTTCCAGCAATCTTTCCTTGGCCAAAATCATTCGGCGTGCAACAATAAATTTACACTCGCGAAGTTACACTGTTCGACAAAGAACAGCGAATGGATTTATCCCCGTTCTTTTCAGAAGACTGACGAACCGTATCGGGCGTGCGTATGCAAATTTCGGAACTAGGGGTAAAAAAAGAAAACCGGGGGACGCTACTGGGTGGATGGTATTTATATTCATGCGACTGCTCGCGACGATGTCCCAGAAAAAAGGGGAGGTTCGTTATAGCATTACCTCGTTCCGATCAATTTCCAAAGTCAATTGAAGCGTGGCTCGGAGATCACCCCTGGGAAAGCGAAATTTAAAGGGGACCGCCTCCTGCCGCGGCGTCGCGTTTCGATACATTCGATTAAAGATCACGAGCCCCGATAGACTCGTCCATTTTAATTTCACCCTCCCCCATGGACTTCCCGCCATTGATTCTAAAAATTCGATGTCTAGAACAATGCTGCTTTTGCGAATTCCTCGCGCGATTATTGCCTCGTTTGGGGGTAAATTTTCTTCGTGACCTTCACTTCATTCCTTCCCAGAATTTTTCTATTCCACAGTTTCTTTATTTCAATTTCATAACCCGATTAAACATCTTTCACCCCTCTACTCTCGCGTTTGCCATTAACTAAAAAGGTAAATGATACTGTCCCGGGTCTGCCACGACCCGAAATGAATTTATCCATTATTAAACGCGCTCGCCACCGTTCCCTTCGATGAAAGGAAACCCCTGTCCAAACACGTCCACGGATTCACGAACCGCTTCCTTCACCGCAGCCCGAGGTAGATCAAACACGATTAACCATCCGGAACGACATTTTTCGGTCCGGGGCGAGCGAAAGTTTTTCTGGGTGGAAGAGAAGCGAAGTACGCGCGACGTTCTAGAAAAATGTCGGAGAAGTCGAGCGGATTCGCCTGGCGAGAAGTTGCCGCGAAGGGGTAGGGAAAGGGACGTAGAATTTGGCAAACTTTCTGGCCATCGATAAGGGGCCGATAAGTCGGTCGAATGAAATTAGACGGCAGGGAAGCCTCGAGGTGGGGACGGGACGGGAGCCGGTGGAAAAAGTGAGTAAGAAGGTGGTGTCAGTCGATGAAAGGCTCAAAGGGAGTCGTAGCCGACGATGGAAGCGCGGAATTACGGTAGGCGTGGTCGTTCTCGAGTGTCCTTCATCCTCCGCGAGAAGTCTTCGATCTGCTCCTGAAACATCGTTCGTTTTCGAGGGAACGAATCGTTCGCATCGGATTCGAGCTGCTTCGCCGAGTCTTAAGTCTTCCTTCGCCGAGTTTCTTCGGCTTCGATCTCGTGAAAGAAGTTGCTATTTCAATTGCCAACGTTCTCCATCGCTCTTTTATCTTGCACTAATTACATTCAATTACGAATCGGAATAAATTACTCGATTGCCTCGGTGTATTGAAACACTCGATCGAAGGGAGTGGAGGGAATTAATGGAAACTCTTGCGACTTCACTTCTCTTTCAACGACTTGGTTTCAATAAATTAATTGACAGCGATATTATGGGGAACCGTAATTGATTGACCTGCTCGTTTCTATTTTCAGGTTGCAATTATTTTTGTCCCGAGGAATATTCGTGCCCGAGGGTCTTCTTCGATGCGTTTTAATTTTAATTGTCCTTGGAAATTGCTTTAATGGTACGAGCTTAAATTCCCACCATGTTTATTTATCTTCGCACAACAGGGGCAGTTTCCTGCAAATTCGCGCGATATTGCTACCAGCTCCTCTCCCTCGTGCTAGTAAAACACATTGATTTTTAAACGATTATCGTAATTTAGCGTAATGACCAAGGAGCCAATTACTTTGGCGCATTATTGTAATGTATAAACTCAATACGCGAAATGAATGAATTATATAAATTCGACAGCCTTCTCTGCCCGGTGCCGTTTATTTGTTCGCCATTCCTATTATATTTACGCCGGGACAATGAGAACCGCGCGGATATCGTGCTCTCGTTAATTTCGTATCGCGAATAATCGCCCGATGACGTTAATTGCACCAGGGCCATAGTGTTCTCGTAATAATCGCGGATATAACGCGTTATAGGAGCTGGGAATGCCCATGATCACTATTATTTTGAGTAATCTGGGAAAGGAGTGAAGAAGGGCTTATGCCAGGCAGGGAGCAAAAGGCCGAGGATAATTATACCCTTAACAAGCGTTTCCCCTAACGAATAAAGGCATTTCTATATCCGGTAGCCTCGAAACCTTTCATCCACGTGCCGAGTGTCGCGGCCCTCTTTTGTCGAGAATATTCACGAAGCAAATTTTCAGATGGAATGCGCGACATTGACGTTCCATCATCTCTCTGCAAGTTACCAAGGAAAAGGTTGTCGAGGATGTCCCGGGTTTCTTGCGGGCGGAAGCCTCCTCGAGGCGCCGTTTCTTACCGTTTCTTGTCGACCCTGCAGCTTTATAGACGCGCACGCAGGGATATTTTGAGTTGCTCGTTTCCATAATTTTTAACGACGCAGATCATTTGGGAAGAGAACTCTTATAATACTTGCGTGCTGAGTTCAATTCGATTTCACGTTTGAATTTCATGAACGGTCCTGTATAATTTACAAGGCTCGGTGTTTCCGCATTTCCTCGAATTCTATATACCTACGAAATCACTTGACGTTTTATGGAATTTATGTTTTATAACAGCGACTTTACGATATCGTGTACCCTGCTGAGTAAATCGAAGGAAACATTTAACTTTTACGAGTATCGCTGGATTCGATTGAAGATAAGATTGAATTGATCCAGCCGATCCGGTTCGTATCGGACTCGATCCCATCGCTACCCTTCATCTGTCAGGCTTTCCCTCCATCCTTTGTGGAGGTGTGTATATACGTTGCGCGTCGATATAAACCCGAGGCGATTGTAAAGCAAGTTCGCGGGCGGCAATAAACTTGTCACGTAAATCAGCGATTACCCGGCGACGATTATTCACTTGTCTGAGGGAAACGCTTTGTTATCGGGGATTGTTTAGCTATCCGAGCGATCTGAAACTTCAATCGACTCTTAGTTCGTAATTTCTTGAGTCTGTATTATAACGGATGGATGGGCTGATCTTGCAGGACGCTGATCAAAGGAGAACCAAGTTACAACGCTTCTTTGATACCCGTCACAACTTTCTCCATAGTAAAACGATCGTTACATCTTTCTTCCCGCTTTGACCCCACGATTGACACACATATCCACGATCAATGATCAAATTTCATAGACAAGCTCATAGTAAACAAATAGCGGTGTTAAATAAACATTCCTTGCACATCGTGCTCACTAAATACATAAATACTGAAAGGGTTAATCATATGCAAACTTCTTCTAGCAAGATATCTATATCTATAATAAAATATCTACGCAGGGTGAGTCACGCGAAGTGTTCCCTCCTTCACTGGAAAAGTATCAAGAAGATTACGCTTTTAATAAATTATTCTTTCGTCGAGCTGAGGGCCAGCAGTATGGGTTAAGCACATAAAATTCGAATTTCTTCAGCCCGGTGGCGCCATCCAAAATCGTTAGCCTAATGGCCACCGGCTGAAAGCGTCTTCCGCGCAATCGACAAGCCTTCTTTTCACCGAAATTCCCAGATGCCCGGGGCCCGTCTAACGAACGCTTTCCAAGCGCGAAGGGTTACGCCGTAAAATACCAGAAACCTGCTTCGGACTGACGCGCGAGGGGTTGCCTGGAAGATGGAATGGACGGAGACTTGGCGAGAGAGAGAGGGAGGGGGGGGGGGGGTGGAGGGGGAAACAAATTTCCCGGAGAAGCTTGGAAAGCGATAACGAGGGCTGCCTTCCGTCGGCTTCCCTCCCCCCCCCCTCATATTAGCGCATCTGCCTCGGTCTTTTTCGGCCAGCGAGAGATCGCGGCCGGCTAATTCGACCGGGAAGAAACCCGGCCAAATCCTGTTTAAAGTGTCTTTGAGATATTATCCTGGAAAAGTCTGGCCGCCCCGTCTGTTCGTCGAAACCCAACTGGCTGGCTGGCTGATGTACCAATTTCGAGGTAAATATTTCTTTCTTCCAATTTCGCCAGCCCCGTAGCCTCTGGCTGCGGAATGCGCGCCACGGCTCCACGGCAACTTTGTATTCATTACGGAATCTCGTCAACCCTTAACCTAAACAAATTGCGTCGGGTCCCGACCGTTTGGCGGAGCGGCATCGATTCCCGTGCGAGACTCTCAACCTTCGAGCACATCACTCTTTCCCTTTCTTTAAAGCCTGAAAATGGCTGAAAACACTCCTTTAGATCTAGTGGATGACGTTCCCTCTTTATATCCGCTTGTTTGTGATGGAGCTCTGGTAGCTTGGAGTGCTTGTTTCCTTTTGCGTTACGTTTTATGTTAGAGCGTCGGTTCGTGATTCTTTTCGACGCTCTGTAACGATCGCACTGCTTTGTATCGCAGAAGAGATATATTCTGTACATTTGTTTGCAACTTTATGATATTGACCCTTTATTAATTTTCATAGCTCATGAGAACGTGTGCACGTGAATGCCGATGTCCCTGGCGTGTCTTTGCTGTGACAATTTCCAATGCTCTCTCTTTACTTTTTCACGTGGCACACCAGGGGCCCCCTTACCTTTTCACGTATTTTACCATTCCGTTTCCCGATGTCTCCGTTTTCACATAAATAACGCTCGTCCCCTGCTTGAGGCCGATGGAAAATTTACATTCAGTCGCAGTCGTGAACCATCGGATATAGCATGCATAAAGCTGTTGTCCCGCGATAGTGCTTCCTCGAAGAATTAGTACTAAAATATTCATGGCTTATTATTGTGCTCTCTGGGAAAGTAACTCTGCTCCCCAATAATACTTTGCCCGAGGATTAATCTTGCAAAGTACCGTGCAATAGCAGTACGTTATTTAAAAATGGACACGCTGACCAGAAGCGAAAAGGCGGGGATCCGAGGATTACCGGAAATGGTCGGTGAATATGATTCGAACGCACAGTCTCAGGTGAAGGCTTTATTTTTTTATAAACAAAAATCGAGCTGATGCATTCGCGGGGTGCGGTGCACTTTAAAAAATTTTACACCTCACTCTCGACTCAGCTTTGCCCGAGGAGTCGTCTTACCTTCAGGCCACGCTACTGAATTATCCCTCAGTCCTGTATAAGAAGGCCCCCGGGCGGGTGCGGCGGAAGCGGAGTTCCTTAAAACGGCAACAAAGTGCCGGCTAATCTCGCTGGGACAGGTCGAAACGCGCGGCAGGCTGGTGTGTGCTTTGCTTTGCAAATGCGAGGCAACGTGCACGATGCACTCGCGGCCGACTTATAACGTTTCCGAAATCAACCCTGCTGGGTGCAACAACAACGCGAGCCACACCTTCCTCATGCATATTCGCGGCTCGGTTTATGGAGCAACTTAGTTTATAGCCGGCGCTCCTCTGTGTACGTGTGCGTGCGCGCGTGTAATGTACACGCACTATTAATTCAGCGGCCGCGACGTCTGCGTGCACGGCTACGTGCGTTCTGACATAAATACCCATGCCGCCTGCCCCTCGCGCCCCCTTGTTATCGCTGTAATTCGTCGAATTAGCGACTTCTAGCGTATTAATTTTATGCAGCATGTTCTTGGGTAAACGCGGAACGGGAACTACGCAAACCGGGAGCCACGGAACAGTCCCCACGATGATTATTCTTGTCCTCAGAAAGCATGCCCTCGACGATGAAGTTCGAGGATAACGTTGCTTCCCCTTAGTCAGCCGGGTGAAGCGCTCATCTCTTGTTCCGAGTAGAAATCTAACGAATTCTCGAAATAATCCCCTGTTCGGTGCTACATAGTGGTTCACTAGTAAATTATTATTTCCAAGCTGAAGTACAACGTCGGAGCTGAAACTTTTGCCCGATCACGTGCCGGGCGTTTCTACTCGCCTCGTTCATTAATGAAACAGTTTGACGAAGAATACTAATTTCGCCCGACAGCGCTGTCCATGCGTTAAGCAACCGGGCAAATTACTCGATAAGCCTTCGATGCACGCCACGATGGAAAGAGGCGGCTGGTACATACAGAGAGAAGCTCGTGGAAACGTTTCGGTCAACGGCGGGAGTAGTGTAGGTCGGCGCGAGGACCGGCGGCTGATCGAACGGCAACAGTGATATAAGCCAGGCACAGGCAGACCATCGGGAGCGCGTACATGGGTTTCATGTATGCAAACGCGTATATAATCTGTGTACGGTACGTTGTAGCATCCGTCGACCCTCCTCTGTCCTACTATCGGTCAACGTGCGCCCCAATGCACCCACACCCGCCCTTTTCCACCCCAACGATGCCCGATGGCCACTGGCCGCCCGTGTGCGTGTATATCTGCTCATCTGCACTGATTTACCGCATATGCATTGCGGTAAACCCGCGCCACCCTCCGCCCCATCCCTTGGTCCAGCTCTCTTTTATCTTTTAATTCGAGCCACTTGGGATCAAACGAGATTCTAACTTCAGCTCCTTCGGCGTCTCTATTAAGGGATCGTCGGGAACAGTTTTCTTTATGGGTTTACGGGAAGGATATATATATATATATATATATGCTCCGTAACTTTTCTCATTTAGAAGATTAATTTGCAAATCTTATGGAAGTGAAATTCTGTAGTTTGAGAACAGCAATCTTCAATATGAGTGGCAGCTATATTTTCAAGGAAAATAGAGGACTGTTTCAAATTCTAGAGGGACATTCCTCTTAAGGACATATTACGTAACCGCGTGAATTATTTTAAAGATTCGCCTCCGTTTGAATCGACGTGGCTCGTGGCAACACAGGCCGGTGTAATGTCGGCCTAGCCTTTCCGCGTGCAGTCAACGCGGATATATTTTTCACGGTTACCAGCTTGGCCATGGCGGTGATCGTTATATACGGGGCTGCGTAAACGCCACGGCGGGCACTCTTGAAAAACGATGGGGGTTTATTGCGGAACGGCGCGGATTGAAATTGGGGAAACTGCGGGTTGTCGAGCGGCGAGCCCGCCACCAATACAGATTCATCAACTGTCGTCGCGTAAATGGCAGGAAAACCGCTGATACCGATATGGGCACCGTATTCGGATGTGGGCTTCGGTCAGAAGTACTCCTGATAGGTATACGATACCGCGGGCGGAGAAAATTGGGGAGAAGCGGGCCAGGGAATTTACGGGGTGACGATAAAATAAATATTTCCCGTTACACATATCGCTGTTAAGGTTTTTGTAACGCGACGACGACCTCCGACGTTTTACTGCCTCTATAAATGTGCAATCTGCGCTCACCGCGTTTTACGATTCCGTAAACGTCCCCCGATACTCTTCGTGCCCTCGCTAACAAATTGGCGCGTGGGTATATTTCGATGGAAAAATTGATCCTTGTCTACACGAGCTTGCCGGGTTTGATTAAATGGCCCCTACATGAACACACTTGAAAACTATTCTGTTCTTAGTGCTGGACCAGGGGGGAATCAATCATGCTAGTTTGAAACTCGATTTTCCGATCGAGCACTGCTAGTTGCTTTTAGTTATTTTACGTTTGAATCGAAACGCGGTATATAACTGCGTGAAAGCATTCCCGAGGAGTTTTCTGGTTACCGGTGCGAAACGGGCCGCACGGCGTTGGAACATTTTGATGGACAACGCGCAACGAGCGCAGATTCCGCCGATTTTCTATCGTAATGCACATCATCGAGGCGGATTCATCCAGCACCGTCGCGCAAATGATCCGAAAACCACGGATACCGGGCTGGATCCTGTGTTCGGGCACTTGCACCGGGCTTTCCGCTTCATTCGATTCTACACGTGATAGAGAGATACCGTGTGTGCATCCTGCATCGCGCCGCGCTGCTGATACCTACTCCCACGTGTGTGCACACGCGCTTTCAACTTTTGCTTGTTCCGCGAAACGATCCTCCTCTCTTTGCCTCCATTAAACGTTGCATACCTCTTTCCACGGCGAATCGAATCGTTTAAGGCATTGAATTAGGCTCGGCCACTCCAATTCTAAGAGTGTTTTGCAGTTCGGCACAGAATCACTCGTTGAAATGGTTGCTACATCTGCGCTGAGTTACTTTTGGAGAATTGTTTAACTTGTTTAATTTTGCATTATGTAGGGAAGATGAGAGATCGAGCCTTGGAAATCACTTTTCGATTTTTACTACAATTTCCACCGGCGCCTTTCCCCTGAATATTTAGAGAGACTTTAGCAGCGTGTACCACGTATTTTCTCTTTCCAAAATTTGAAGTGTGTCGGAGAAATATATGGACTCGCTGGGAACTTGTCCGGATAATGGAGTTCCCGTTACGGCGGAATAGCGCGCAGGTGAATCCTCTGGGAAGGATAAAACTCTTCTTTTTTTTCCCCTCTCCTGCCTCTATTCCCCGTTCCCGTTGAACGTTTTCAGTCATTAACCGTACACGCGCGCTCCGCAAACTCTAATTTCGACTGACGAAATCGAATTAATCCTGGCGGAACGGAGGGGAATTAAAAATTGATCGTGCCAGCGCCGTGCTTTTTTCCCATCCAAGTCGAATAAATTTCAATCGCGGACTTCCAAGTGTTTTCTGTGACGATATATTTCAGCCACTCCAACTTGCCAATTCCAATTCTCCAGTTCGCGTCGCTACATACGATTATTTCATCGATCCTTGGGATTAAAACACCGCCTCGTTTTAGAGAAATCCAAGCAAGCTCCGCGAACAAAACGCTGGAAGAAGGTCCGCGATGCGCGGACGGTTTCGTTCGAAGATCTCGCGGCGAAATCGAGGCGTTCGCTTTCTTCTCGACAGCCCAGGGGAAACGATGAATGTATTCCCATCCCCCTTTTTTTCCACTTCTTTTCGAGAGGGCTCCGCGGAGAAGCAGGCCTGAAAACGACGAGACCCAGCCTGCCCATAGAACGCTTCCATGCAGAGCCAAGATGAACCCCGGGCATAGTTTGTTACGCGCGTATTGTGGATTTCCTTCGTCTTTCTTTTTTTTTTTTCGCTCTCTCGTTTTATTCCCCCGACCCCCTCCAAGCAGCTCCTTCGTTTCCACCTTCGCTACACTTTTTCATGGCCGGAGTGACGGAGGCGCCGTCGCTCCGAGCGCTCATTTCCTTCCCATAAATCCAGCCAGCGCGGTAATGGTCGACAACCAGACGAACGCGATTGTTCCGTAGTAATTTGTCGCTCCTACGGCCTCCATCGTGTATCGTGACAGTCAATTGAACTTCCGCCACGACTTCGTCACTGGCTTTGACGAGGATCCCGTTGGTGACTTTCCTCGCGCGATTTCGCGGATTTCGCAGACAAAAAAGGAGCAGAAACTAAATGGAGGCGGTGGATGTTAAAGAAAGGACCAATACTCAGCTTCACAATTTCAAATAATATCCCCAGAAAATATCCCTTTTATTCATTCGAGGAGAATTGATTTTCGAGAATGCAGTTTTCTAACTTTACATTTGATATAAATTCCCCAATCTAACTGCGACGACCATTTCAATCCGTGCGTGCATTTTATTCGCGCGGAATCGTGTTTCGTGGGACCGCGTGGGTGGTATTCGTTAACGTTCGTGATCGATAATTGCGGTGCACGAGCGGAGCTGGGCTGATTATTTTTGTGAAGCCGGCGCTCCACCATATTGTTAATTACAACCGCGGTCATTCTTTATTGACGCGTCTGGCCGGAGTTAATTATTCCGAGGGAGTTTGTTGAAATTTAAATGCACCCACGTAGACGCATTACGACACGTATTGAAAATTTCAACGACACCGTTTATACCGCTGTTTAAATTAACAGTCCTTCGCGTCGCGCTTCCAGCAGCCGAGGATCGAATGCGCGTCGCTGTTGTCGCTCGCGCGGAAATTTCAATCGAGCCGATTCACTGTTCAATAATAAATTATCTCGGCAGTGTACGTTTACGATTTAACGAGCAGCTTCCCCAAAAATTCAATCGAACTGGCTCAACGTCACGCGTGTTTTCCTCCTAGGCGGGGAATTTTCGAGAGCCTTCTGTGTTGGCTTTGATGGCCACAGAGTGCAATTTTTAATTGATGGCGTAGGAAGATCAGTACTTGAAATTAAAGTACCTACTGACATTTCAATGGTACAATGTTTGACGTAGTCTTCCTTTAATTCAACATCAACCGGTAGGGTAAATCCGGGAGACGCGATCGGACCGGAGAGTTGGTCGAGTCGCTATATTTCAGACTCTATACGTAAAAACGCGTTAAAGTGCAGACCAATTACTTCTCTAGAAGTTAAACAGTTGAATGAATAGCGTTATTTCGCTTCCTTCTGTTTTTTCTTAGATTTATAGGCTATACAAGATAAAAAAGTGGGGTTACATTTAATCTCTTTTGTCAAACAGCGGTGTACAGAATTTAAAATATACTTCTAAGTTTATTTTTGTTTAATGTTTGGTATAATAAGATAGCAATTGAGGGACAATGCAAAAATGTATTTGGCCATATTAACTCTTCCTCTCAAAGCTAACGAGAAGACCATCTCTCGCTGCAGAAAGGTGAGATGGTCGAGTTATGATTTTTTATTATTTTTGTTTTTTTTGTTATTATTTTATTATCCTTTTTGTTTATTTAGTTTATTTATTCACTTTTGTATTCATTTGCCTTGCTAATCGCCAGTGGTTAGTTCACTTTCTGTTTCATGTGTTCTTTACTTGTTTAGCGTAAACAAATTAAATATTAATGAATCTGTAGTTGTATTCATCCAAAAATAATTTTGCTTTATTCTTTGTTAATTTTCCATGAATAATTATGTGATTGGTTTCTGCCAACGATGAAAACCATTTCTCCCGGCACCTCGGGAGAGATGGTCAGATGTCATGACTTCAGTTTTCAACCCGATTTATAGTAAATATTGTCTTAAAACAAATATCGACAGTTTTTCTGAATCGGCATAAAATTCTGAACATATAGGTTTGTTCTGATAAAATAAATAATATCTATATTAATTTTAATAGCCATTTTATATTAGGTCGACCGCGTCTCCCGGATTTACCCTACATATGAAAACACGGATGCGTCGAAGAATAATGATCAACTGCACGCAACAACATGACATTTTTATTACGTGTAGAAACTCGTTAACTTACAAGTAAAGGCGTCTTCGACAGTTGAACCATGCAACTATTCAGCAAATAGTCTACAGACATGTTCCTTCTTTCGCGATTCCATTGAAATCTCCCCAAAAAATTCCCAGCAGATCGATTCTATCCACTTTTGCACGGATTCTGCGTGTCCTGTTCAGGCATTCATCGGAGTTTCGAAAATTCCAGAAAGTCGCTCTCCGCAAGTTTGCTCGAGCGCCCATTGTCGAGGATCATTTCGGGTCAGGATATTCCGTGAAAATCGGTCTCCATGCCCCATTTTTCCCTCATCGTCACGTCGCGATTTTCCCCACCCGTTCACGGATCAGGATTCTTTTTTTCTCACGCCACCAGCGTTGGCGATATCAAGATTTGTTTTGGTGAGCGACGTTCGGTCTCCATCGACTGTAAAAATAAATGCCACACACCACAAGGTAGTTGATCAAACCCCGACGTTTCGCAGATAAATGTTTTTTTTTCTTCGTCGCATCACAATCGTGGGTACATTCAGATTTGTCTGTAACAGATTTTTTTGTAGAAACCCCGAGTAAAATTGTAACCGTAATTAATGTTGTATTAAAACCAGAGTTGCATTGCAATAATCATTTGTCAATTAGAGTTTAAAGCCCGCAAATTACAATTGTAGAGGCCATTACATTTCCATCTCAATTTTCGAGGACAACAGCTACAAGTGGAGGTCTTAATTGAAAATAACTGTTAATTGTAATTCATGCACCTCGCAATCTACTCTTTTGATCAAAGTTATTTCGCCGGTGTGTAATTTGGCTTGTTGCTAAAACGGCGAAGTCATAAGGATCAATGGAACGCGGGGAACTGTTGCTTCGAAACGGAACACCGGCGGATAATAAATACATTTCAACGATTTACATTAAAATTACAGCAGTAATTTAGGAGCACCGTTGCTGCTTGTTATTGTACGGTAAAGGTGGAACGTTGCGTAGTAAATTTCAGTTAACATTTCGATTCATTCGTCGATCATATGTGTCGTTGTTTGTGTTTACTGCCCCCTCATTCCGTTCGTTTGTCCGCGTGTCTCGAATTTGGCTAGCGCTAATTTCGCCCCGGCAAATTTGTCCCGGGCTTGAACGTAATTAATAAATTATGTGGACGCCGCCGTTGCATCGCTAAATCCGCCTGTTTGTCAGTCTAGTACGCGTTTCCACATACCAAGTATTTTGCGTCCACAGTCCACATTTTTTACGATCATTCTTTACGAATTGCATCACGTAAATATAAAAATGCTTTCATCTTTCCATTTTCATTTACAAGAAGCTGGAGATTTTATTGAAGGTGTTAGCTGTGTTCTCAAAATTTCGTTAGATTCGTCTGATTTAGTTGACCAATAATTTTTATGGAAATAAGAGGTGTACTCGATCAAGTCTCAAAGTTTAAAGATAACTGAAAAATGAAATAAAACTAGATGTGAACTGTAGATTTCAATATGGAAGACCTCCACGTTCCCTTTTCTCAAAAATTTCCATTAAGGAAAATCGAAAACGCCGTCTATGGGAAAATTGTAATTCTTCCAGCAGAGTAATACTCAGAAAAGTTGAATCACGCAGAAACCACAAATTTTGAGAAACATACATTTTTATCTCCACTAAAAAATTATTCTCTATTCTCAAATAACTTCATTTTATTCGTTATTCTTATAAAAATTTATTCTGATAATGCCCGACTCTGATTCTAGGACACTTTATAGTTCTCTTTTCCCATGAAACTAGTAATCAACATACCAAAAATTCACAATGACACTCGATACAGAAGAGACGACTATCGCTCACTCAAGAAATCATCAGAAAATCTGACTTCTCCTACTAATGATGCCCCAGAGTGCGCCGAAGGAACGAGGGCTGAAATACTCCAAGCTTCCTTTACCCTTAAAAACGGGTTGAGAGTCACCTTCGTCCCTGCCCTACCTACACTACCTTCACGCGCAGAAACCACATTCAAGCCGTTCCTTTTTATCGATATCCACGAAGCATCGAGGCGGCGCGTGCATATTTACGCACGAGCCTCGAGATTAATGCAATCGTACGTCACCGCGGGGCGGTTTTATTCGTCGCGTCTCGTCCCAGGAACTGTGTCACCGTGAAATATTCGTGCCATTCGTTTCCGCGACACCCGACTCGTTATCCACGGCCCAAAGAACGAGAGGAAAAGGGTCGCGCGATACGCGGCGCGTTTTGTTCGCGTTTCTAATCACGGGGCCGCGTAATAACACGGGGCTCCTGAATGCGCATACGATGGCGATTAAACGGATAATGACACTTCAACGCTCCACGCGCTCCTCCCTGCTTCTCATTCTCCTTACCCCCCTTCTTTCCTCTCTTTCCTTCGCTTGCCACGAAAGGGTCGCCGTGAAACTGCAACTCTTTCGCTCACCGACAACTTTTTAATGAGAAGAATTGGTCACGGCACGTGTGATGGGTTGTTGGATTTGAAGCACAATGAACCTGCATTCAGATAGTATAATGCTCCCACTTCGTTCTCGCTTCAGAATTCTTTGTAAATCCCCTACTTCGGCTCACGCTGCAAACCGTTTCAGCTAACCCCCAGTCGCGGGCGAATCTCCCTGGAATTTGAAAATCGGCTGGTATCGCCAGTTAACTGGCACGCAAAGGGATGGGGATCGTGAAAGGGTCGGTGAGCTCGAAGCAGCAGCTTCGAGAATCCATCCAAGCCAGCTCCCTGGCTCCTCGATTTTGGATCCCTTGGCCCGCGGCGTTCGTTTCCACGCGGAATCTCGTTTACACCGTCGGATCTAATCGGCCGCGAAATTTCTTTTTCCTGCTAGCAATCTCGTGGCCCACGCCCCCTCCCCACCGCGCTTTGTAACTGGTGGCTGAAATGCTGCCCGCCAGTTCGTTTGATGCCCTCTATAACGCGGCTCTTATTGCCGCTGAAGGCATCGTGGATAGAATCCGTGAAGAACCCGGCTCGTCACCCGACCGGAAACGCGTTAAGCTCCGCCGTCGGCGACGCACGCCCCCGTCGAAAAAAGGAACACCGCTTGCGCTTCCTGCCCGATTGAAAATTGCCCCTTTGACATCTGTTTCGCCTCTTCCTTCCTTCCCAGACTTCGATCTTGGATCCATCTACTTCTTTGTGCTTCAGCCGTGCGCTATCTTTACGTCTTCCAGGACGTGTAGCTTCTTTCGATTATTTGGGATGCCTGGCCCGAGCCAGGATTTTCAAAATTGCTTACTATTTATATTTTCAGGAAAAAGGCATCGGCAATCGGCAGGTAGAATTGACGTCATTAGAAGTACCTTTTAACTATTAGATTTGAAATTTTTAATCACAGCAGGGGACTTCGAAATTCACGGGATACCAGGTATCGCTAACAACTATTTCTTGCTGGACGGCGCACGAGGAATTTTAGGTCGGAGGTTTTTTGGGCCATTCGAAGTTCTACCTCCGCTCCGCCCGCAAAGGGGAAGCACGCGACAGGCCGTATAACATCGCGGTTAATTGAACCGAAGGGGCGAGAGATCGGTGCCGATAAGGGTGAGCCGCAAAACAGCGGCGTGAAGTCGCGAGAGAGGGAAGATAAGCGGCCGTTCTCCTTGGATCCCGTTCTCGCCGGCCCGTTATCGTCCGAAACGTCAACGAAAGTTTGCCTTATCGCGGAGACCCTCGTGGTCCCTTTTTCGTGGAGGGCTCGTTACTACGGAGCCCACAGAGGCGGCTCTGTGTAACGTCTCGAGAAGAAGTGGAAAACGCTGGATGGTCGTTGAAAGATGGAATCTCAGACCGGGAAAGAAAACGAAGAATTAAGTGGATTAAAGGGGCGGGCGGCGGCATCGCGGCTGTTCGCGGAACGTTCCGGCTTGGAATATCTGTCCCGTGAATGTCGTTAGAGGAGAATAATTCTCGTGAAAGGAAGGGGCGTCTGTTCGACAGATTCCGACACTTCCTTTTGCAAATAATGCAGCTTTCCATGAAAAATATTTAAGCACATAAATTTGCGGGACCCGATTCCTTCTCCAAGAGCTCGTGCAGTACAGTTCCAGATGACTTAAAGCGACAGAACGTTTGATTTTCTGTTTCCAATACTCACGATCTCCGAACCTAGCCAAACAACTCTCGCACGAGGGACAGCAGGGACAACAGACACCAGAGAACAGAAAGCAATCCGTCACATTGTTTCTACAAATCGTCCTGCCAAACACCAGCGCCCGGTCCTCCAGCGTCCTTCAGCCTTTCCCCGGTCGCTCTTTCGACCAATATTTATCTCCCCGTCCATCTGCATTGTTACATCGCTCTTCGGGGGAGCACGAAACGCAGAAGAACAGGGGGCAAAGTAAACTGCGCGAGGACCGTCCGCCGAGGCGCAACCGCAAGCGGAGAAAGGGGCCAAAGAGGTAGACAAACCGGGGCAGAAAAACGCGCAAGAAAAGAAGACCGACGCTGAGATGAAGGGGGACAGATATTTACTGGCGTTGGTGGGACGGGAGAATGGCAGCGGGGCTGTAACGTGCAAGGGAGAAGGCGAACAGAGGGGTGAAGGCTGAGTGACTGTCGAGGGAAAGTTGGCAAGTCGGATAATGGCGAAGTTATGGCTGCGACTCGTGCCTCGGCTATGCGCAGTGTACGACAACGCTAACGATGCTTTAAGTCGCTTCGGTCTTTCGTATCGGCGATCTTTCTCGGACAGAATTTTCCTCCGTTCCGCTGTTTATTATATCTGGCACAGTAGCGAGAGGCTCGTCTCCCCGCGAGCTTTCCGGGACTCACCGATGGGGAAGAGATAGCACGCTGTGGAGAAACACTCGAACCTTCTGTAGACTTAATTCGACTTCCCATCTCCGCGTCACAACTGTCGTGCCTCGTAACCGTGCAGGAATGAGTTCCCAGAACGATTCCGGAGGGGTTCGTGAATGGTAACGAGGCGATGGAAAAACAGGAAGCTCGCTGCGCCGTTGAAATTACCGACGAGAGGAAGAACGGTTCTTTCGTTGCTCGTTGTTCGACGGGACGAAATGGGGTTGACAATTGACGAAATCGAGGGCGCGAATTACCAACGCGTTGGGCGCTGAATTAGGAAATACACGCGGATGCTTCTGAGTTTTAATAAAGGAGAAACTGCCGGTCAGGTTTACGTGGCATGTTTCCTTATCCGAAAATGGCCGGGATTACGCGCCCCGCGTGCAATATTTTTCGAGTGGCCGCGTCTGCTTTTCTATAGGCGAAAGCCTTCCCTTTCATACGAGGGCGCCATTATAAGGAATAAAAGCTTCTGTACGCGTTGTTCGCGATCAAGAGGATAGCCAGTCAACCCCTTTTACCTCACGAAAAATATATCCCCCCAGAAGTATCAGTTTCCTCGCTGTTCTCCGCGGATGAAACACTCCGCGAGCCTTTTCATCTCGGTAAATCTTTCCGCTCGGTAAATGTACACTCCGTCGACAAGCATTATTTCTATGGGTATAATTTTAGGAGCGGTCGCCTTTAATTCCGATCCGAGCAGATCCCAAGAATCCCGGAGACTTTTAAATTATCGATTCCCGTGGCGGACGCGAGGTCGGCTCCGCTTCAAATAAGAATAGGAATGGAGGGTACGCCTCCGGACGGAGATACGTCCTGAATGGATTAATCGACGTGCAGGTTTCACGAGCACGAAATCATTCCTCGCAGACGCGCGAATATCGACCGGCTGTCGCGCGAGGCAAGGTCTCCTGGCACTTGCTCCGATTTATAACGACTGGATAGATAGGTCAACGATTCCCGAGGCCGGGCTGCAAGTGGAACGAGAATAATGGACCGGAAGCGTTGCTTTATTGGATTACCTGCTCGTGCCGCTTACGCATCGCCGGCTCTCAGCCCGCTGAATCGTCGATTCTGCGTCACGGAAGGAGCCGTCGAGCGCGAGGACCCGTGAAAACTTGCTCGCTCGCTTAACACGTGTCCGGGAGCCTGACCTTTCATCCCCCCTATATTAATCCCAACAATTCACAGATTATTATCCACCCCCGAGTAGCCATTATCAAAATCCAAGTATCACGATGTCCGACTTCTCGCGTGCGAGCATCCATGGACCATCTGACGTCTGACAGATAGCCTCCGAAGAAGACCAGCCGCATTCGCCGCTGCACGAGGAACGTATCGGCGTTTCGCGACCGCTGATGACCTTAATGGTCACCATCAAGCTCCGATATTAAACGTCGATGGTCAGTTTGCCAGAGAACGATCATAGGTCGCGGAGTTCGCGCGAAGATTTCCCTCGGGGAACGGAGGGCAAGTGCACAACTTCTGCTCCCATATGCGCGCATCGCGCACTAATACAAGCGCGCACTTAAACGCAGCCAATTTACGCTCTGGAAATATGATATACATCTGCTTTTGCGGGTTCCGCTGGGGGGGATTCGACGATCATCGATGGTAATCTATTAACGCGTCGCTGCCCGATAATCGCCCGCGCGATTACGAATACGGCATAATTAGGCTGGCCTGGGAATAAGGGAAACAGATGATGTTCCGTTGTAACGAGTCGATACTCGGGTGATTAGGGTCGACTCGACAACCGCGGCGGGCCGTGAAACGCGATACCACCGGATTCGCTGGTTCAGGCGAATCGATATCGACAGCTGTGGAATCGGCGGCGCACGATTCTCGGGGCGGAATCAGGGAAAGGGGTCGGCGATAAGGGTTACTGACTCGCGAGCCTAGATCTTACAGACATTAGAATCGGGCACAATCGATGTTAACTTGGGGGTCTTCTGAATTATGAAACCTGAAGAACTAGATGTCAATAGCCTTCAACTCACGGTGGCTCTAGATAGTATTTAAATACATACCTACATAGAGACTAAGTAGAGGCTAACAGAAGTGATTCCTAATCGCACGTTTCGACGCTGTCGGTGTTCGAAGGCGATGCTAAGTGTGGACAGCTGGGGATTCGCGTAAAATCCAATGGAATCGTTTCGCGGTCGCCAGGACTACATGGAAAACGTCGTAGCTGTCGCTAAGCTGTTACCGCTATGAAAGTTGCTGTCATTGCGGGGCCCGCGGCAACGTCTGTCGGGTTATCAACGTGTTAAACTACGTAATTCTGGGCGAGGCATAAACTTAATGCTTTGCCCGTGACTCCCCTGTACCCGGCTCCCCGTCTCTCTCCTCCACCGTTATCCCATAACCAAGGTATGACGGGTTATGTGCACGTACATAGGTGTATCTCCATATGCTTACTACAATCGGAGCGAACAGCCCGGATAATCGCGCGTGCTTTCGCGGAACTTCTCGTGGGAAATTGTCGAGGCTCGGGCGTATCGCGAGAAGCGAAATCATACGTTACCGTGCCCGGTATTTGCATGGATGAGCGCGCGCGCGCGCGTACTTAAGCGGAGAAGAAAATGAACGGGTTACCTACAGATTTTCACAATAAGATACACAGCGTGGGTGTGTTCTTGCTGTGCTATTGCAAGTCGATCTTCCTATTCTTTTATGGGGAAGTCATGTTTGAAGAGTAACTCTGTGGTTTTTAATACTCCGCGTCGTAGAGACGCTGATCGAAAATCACTTCTGCTGGGATTAGTAGGGTAAACTTGCCTAAAGTTTCTTTTTACCTAAGACAGTCACAATCGCCCCTATCGGTAGAAACTGTATACAATAGTTAGTCATATACCATTAACAAGCCGAGTCACCATGCCGTCACTGCACAAAAAAATATAAAGCAGGTAAGTTTCTCGGGTGCTTTTCACTAAAATTTTGCCATGATTCTTAAGGATTTTGTAGAATTACTATTTGTGAGAATCAGTGAAACAAATTCCTATGTGAAACTACGTCTATTTTCAAGTTTATTTCTTGATTTTACATCAACGAACAGTGCCCTATATTTTAGCGCCATAGATTTGAATTCAAATTGACCTATGTGCCTATTTCGTACCACCGTGTGTAAGCTTAAATCGTACTGGTACGAACATACAAAAACAATCTATAAAAAGAATTGGATGAAGCTAAAAAGAAAATCATAACCAGAAAAAACAGAGCAGCAAACAAAACTCGTAAGAGGAAGAATATCGCCAAAACCAATATACAAAATGAATGAAAGAAGAAGGAGAAAGACGGTGCAAATGAAAGCTGGTTTTGTAAATTGTGTCAAGAAAATACACTGGAAAATATGATACAATGTACGCAGTGCAAAATGTGGGCGCACAAGCTTTGTGCGGGAATAGATAGAAATACTTTTGAATATGTATGTGATGATTGTAGTAATTAAATTTGAAAGTACGAATTAGGATAAGTATGGTGCGATTTATGGTACGATTTAATCCTAAATCGTACTTTTTCCATGTTAAAAATAAATCGTTTTTATGAATAGAAGTTGATTGTTTTTTTGTTGTTTGAGTTTATAAAACTGTTTATTCTGTTAATAAAGAGTTAAGACAAGTTTACCCTATTCCAATATTTTTGACGGACACTCTGTTGAACCACAGTTTAATGAGCAGTCAGTATTTTGATGGAACGTCATGAAGGAACCGAAGCTTTCAATTAAATTTTCATGAATGGAAATTCGATACAGTATTATGTACACTTAATTTAATAACCGATCGGTTACTTCGGTGAACCCCGAGGTGTCAAACGTTGCAAGTGAAATTAAAGTGTCTGCGATAAATAATTTATTAGCGGTCACGTTTCTTGCGTTAGACAGTCGGATGAGGAAATTGTTGCCCCGTAAGCAGGATGATATAACTGTTGAAAAGAAACGGAAGAATTATACGGAAATGCGCGGCGTATAAATGCGGCAAGTGAATTATCGCTGACAGTGATATTTTTACGGCGATTTCAGCTGAAAGACAGGGCGGCGCATAGTTCACTGGAGTGATAAAGTTTCAATTGCAAAAACGGCTGGTCGTTTGCGATGTTGAAACGTCAACTGGAGAAAAAGCTTATGAATATTTAACAAACACGCTCGAGCACGAAGTTACTCGGCGTACTTTTCATCCTCCCCGCTCGATCCTCGAGCCCTGTTGAATCTTTTAATTATTCTCACCTAACTTCTACGAGCAATTGACCAGTTTGCTGGCCGAAAGTTTTTGCGGCAACGAGGACGAATCGCGGTTGGGCCCGAAAGCGTAACTTGTTAACCTGAAGATTCTATCAACCCTGAACAACTCCGGACTTAAATTATGTTGAGAAATATTACTTTCTTGTGGAGTAATAATTAGTTACTCATTACGTTCAATTCATCAGACATCTCAACTCTCCGTGGATCTCCTCTGGCTACTATTGAAAAAAGTATTACTCAAAACGACGATGAATATTACGGGGATCCTCTTATTCCAATAACAGTGAGAAATTCTCAAATCGGTGATCAAATTGGCTTAAAATAGATTATTTGATTTCTGAATAAGATTTCACTTTCTATTTTGAAATGAAAAGTGAATTTCCATTTTTAACACTGGTGTGCCCATATTATCTAATTACTGTGCCAGACGATTGGTACCAGAAGGAAACGTTAATTTTGTTCTTACGAATCTATCGGTTTCTTGTTTCAGGTAATTGGCTTCACCTTCTCTAGATAGGAGGACGAGGTTACTATGCCACGGAACAGATGTGCACGTAAATGATGTAAGTGATACTAAAACAAGAGCACGTGTCATGAATTCGTAACATTCTCTACTGCAGACGGTACGCGGTGCCCTTAAAAGAGTCTATATTTCGTTCCCCTTTACGCGACACGTAGCATAAAATGGATCATTCGACTATAGTTTGAGTTCCTCGTAACTGTGGTGTTCCAGCTCGATAATAAAGCTTGAAACTTACACGAGAAAGGGTTTACTGTAGATTGCAGGCATTGCGGTGGCGAATAAAGGAATTCCGCCCATCGGTTCTTTAATGCCCCACAACTTAATTGGACAATGAACGTTGCATGCTGTTACTCTATTACACAGACTAATTCTCCAATTAGAATAGTCTTGAAAATATGAGAATATTATTGAAGTTGAAGTTGCATTCCACACAGCAAATATAATAACAGGGGGAAGCAATTTGCTGAAGGATATTTTTCCAAATTATATATGTCCTTAATTAATTTCAAAAGTCGGTTAATTTGTGGATAACAAAGTGGCGTGTCAAATCTCCATAGTAATTTCAAATCTGCACAAGCTTTTCATTTCACGAGAGTTTTCTTGACGCGTTAGAAATATATTTCATTGGCAACTTGCACCTCGAACGATATGCAGAAGACTCAATCATTCTTCAGTGCTTATCAAAGCTTCCTAAGACTTCTCCAATAGTTAAAGCTGTTCTACCAAAACTAGTAATCTGTGAACTAATAGTAGACGTGGAGATTGCCACGATGCCTTATCACTGAAGTGATCCTGAACGACCACTAGATTTTGCTTCCACTGTAGAGCCAGCAGACGCGAGGACCAGCCGCTCGTGCGCGCACGTTAGGTCAGGGCTTCGACGTTGTTTTTCCACAAAGGAGTTTCCCGAGCCCCGGCACGGGAGTGCATCGAGTTGGATTGCGCTCCCTTGGAATTCCCTCGGGTGGTTTCTTCCGCTGAAAAACACCGCCGAGAAACATTCTGGCCACGAGAACGCGGACGGTCACTGTTGGAGAAACTAATTCCGCGATATAGCGGAGATCCTGCGGTGGATGGAACGATCGCGTCGCAATATCGGAGCCAGTACCCTCTGACGCGGGATATTTTATCGTCCCTTGGAAAAACAAGCATGGGAGCGATTTGCACTGCGTCTTTCGGAACCTCCATCCCATTTACTTCATATATAAATTAGCTGTGAAACTGAAACATCCTGAGGGTCTGTCCGACCGCTAAGCGAACGTTTCAATAGGAAGCTTAAAGTTGGGGCAGAGTGCCTTCTAAACTCGCTGAATGTAATATATCTGCTGCAGTTCGTGCATCATATTTCGCTTTCGCAGTACGCTTTCATATTTGGTAACAGCAGCGTCTAGCCGCAGTGGTACCACCTACTACTGATCAATATTAGATCGCTTTGAACGTAAACAGACTGGATTCCACATATGTATGCACAAGTGTGTGCGTTGTTGCGATAGCACAGGCTGTATAAACATACCTGGTATCAATTAAAGACATTGAACACTCGGGCTTCAAGCACCAAGTTACTCCAGCGACGTCGAACCAACCTCCCTTTGAAAGCTGAAGGAAAAGTAGACGCATACTAACACCTGACCCTTCAGGGATGCGACATAGGTATCTTCGTGAAGCGTCCAATCAAGGAAATTAATAAAATCGCATCCGACATAACTGATATTCTACATCCACCCGTGCCGTTGAAACTCTTACCCCGGTTCGTCCGACTACATATTGCTATTCGAGATGCAAGGGAGCTTCTTGAATTTTTCGAAACTCCGGTGCTCCCGTGGGCCAATAAACCCGTGCGCCACAAAATACGAGCGTGCAGCATTCACGGGCGAGTTTCAATCGCCTGCTAACCTTAATCGAATGGAAAGGAACGCGTCGGGGTGTGCGGGGACGTGCGCGCAGAAACGGACACAAAACTCGGCGAGGATTCGCGAGGCGTTGCACGTTCCTCTGCAAACAGCACGGCCGTAAGGAAGCGCGGACGAGCACCGTTCTAACTCAACTTTCCAACAGATCAAACATCTGTCGCCGGGGGTCGATGCCAGCCGGAATCCCATTTATCCGGCCTCTCCGCCGCGGCGCGTCGCCCCCTCCGGCCGCTCCGCGGATAATTCTATTCACCGGGGGATCAGTTTTAAGAGGCGTGTCCCCCGGCGCGCCGTAGACGTCCGCGAAATCAAAACTTTCTGACCTAATAAGATATTCGCGGCGCGGCACTGTATTTGTTCTACGGCACTCGCGCCGCGTCGGGCTTATGCAAATCCGTGAAAGCGGCCGGAAATCTGGGAGCCGCGAAGGGAAACGAAGGTTGCGACGTGGAAGAAGCGCCGCGCGAATTAGAAGTTGTCCGGATTAATTGTGGACGACGGGCGGGCTCGACGTCTGCGCCTGACGCCGCTGATTTGAATGGAGATGGAACCGCGTCGCGGCTTCTATCCGCGGGATTGTGATTGATAAGGAGGAGTTGGCGTGGAGTATTAAGGTCTGCGCACATGTACCACAGTTCCGTGACGGTTCAGTGGCGTTGGTGTCAGTGGTGAAAAATATCGTCACCCTGTTTTCAGAATAGAGCAGTTCACACTTGCCCGTGGCAGTTACTCACGCTGGGGCAAACAGATCATAGACACTGACGACGCGGAACCGGTATGTGTGCGTAGACCTTTAGAAGCAGTGAAAGACACTGGCATTGGTGGCCCCTTTTGAATGAATAAGTGGGCTGAAAGGGAAGCATGAAACGTGGGAATCCGGGGAGATCGAAGAGGTACTTTTGAGAATCTGTTTCGAATAGTCCCGAGGATCTGGTCGGAAATCACCAGCTACGGATGTATCAGATCTGGAAAGATTCTAATATTTGTTAGTAGTGGATATTTCTATTATCTACTACCATAGGAACCTACTGCCGGTTTACAAATCTTTGTATCTACTTCGGGTAGGTGCTTTCTATTTAGTATGTAGGGTAGGGTGGGGCTAAAAGTCCAGCGGTAAAAAGTCCCGAATTCAAAATCTCTATTCCTAAACAATGTATTGAGTTTCGCAGTATACTAAGTAAAAGGCGAGAAGAAACGGAGGCGACCACAGAGTCGCCAGTCACTCCTGGACGTTCGTGCGAAGTAAACGACGCCTTCGTTATTTTATGTATCGAAAACTAAGAGAAATACGTCGTCTTTGTTGTTTTATACGAAGTAAACCACAGTTTAAAAGCGTATCGGCCAAGTACGTTAAGATTGTATGTTCCTTTAGTAATGGATGATATTGTTTATTGCTGAATGATAATATTTTCTAACGTATATATCGCAGAAACTGTGGAGGTACCATTGGGGTAAAAAGTCCCTCAGACTGAAAATATATATTTTATTATTTGTTTTCATAATAAGATGGCCAAACTATAAAGAAATGATGCCAAAGTCTTTAAATAGTGTTTTTGTTTTAGTTGACCGATTTTTTTTAGTTTTTAGTTCAAAGTCGGCCTCTGACTTAGGGGAGAGTCATACAGTATCGGCCGTTTTCAGTTTTTGTACTATAACTTGGGCTACTGTTGGTAAAAATCAAGTTTCAAAGAAGTAATTTGTACTGCAAATAGTGCTTAATAAGAGGAGACGAATCGTTTTTCACAAATGTTTATCGTAAAGATTAATAATTCGCAGAAATAAAAACGTTGTAATTCGCAGCCAATGCAAAATTGTTATCCAGTACTGGCCACTCTAATTTTTTTGTAATATAACTTGGGCTGTTGTTGGTAAAACTCAAATTTCAAAAAAGTAATTTGCAGTACAAATTGTGCTTAATAAAAGAGAATAAATTATTTTTATTGAATTTTATCATAAAGATTAATAATTCGCTGGATTAAAAAAGTTGTAATTCGCAGTGAACAAAAATAACTTTTGTCGTCCGAAACACTAGCGTAAACGATAAATGCTTAGAACTCTGGTAATACTGAAAGAAAAAGAATGTCGCCGGAATATGTTGCTGCGGACTCTAGTATTTATTTATTTTTCCATCAATAATACAGTTAACTAACATTAAAAGCGAGATTTAGCTTTGGCCGGTACTGTATGCTGCCCGGTACTGTATGACTCTCCCCTATATTTTTACCTTTTGGTAAAGAAAATATTTCAACATTGTATACCAAAAAGAATATTTGTTGATTTAAAAAGAGTTTTGTTATTTATTTAGTTTAATATTACACGAAAAGACATTAGGGATTTTCTAGGGACTGTCCATTTGTGGTATAACTCAACAGAAAATAACAGTATCAACAAACGAATTTCGTGAACGTAAAGCACAATAGTTATAGTTTATACAAAATAAGACCAGATATCTCTAGATTGTTTATACTAAATTTTACATAGGTTTATACGAAAAACGGGACTTTTTTTCCCCGCCCTACCCTACCTAATTACAGCGCTAGAAGAAACAGAAGTCCATCTACTTCTGTCGTCTGCCGTCTTGATTCATCAATTTAAGTTGCCCAAGTGCAGACGAAAGGAACGACAGGAGGGCTTGTCGAAGGATAAAACGGAACCAGGTGTTCGTCCGCGGAATTTCCACGGAGTTATGCAAATGCCGGAGAAGAATCCGGTAGGTAGGAAGCGAAAGTGCGTGAAGAAGTATTATAGAGATGTTATATTACAGAGATAGGAAAGCCCTCGAGCTTAATTGCGCTCACGCGACAGCGGGGCGTGATAATAACGGCAGATAAGAATGCACAAGTTCCCTGACTTAATAAGATATTCGTTTCACTGGAAATTATGTGGCGTTGGCACGTGCGATGGAATTTCGAGACAGGAAAAGAAGTGAATGGTAAAATACAATCGAAAGGAAGAATCGTCTATTGAGTCTATTCGAAGAAATGAATGAAATTGATCTTTTCGAAGAGATGCGTAAATTACTCTGCGTTAAAATCATTAAATATCTAACTTGCAATTTAATGCAACCGTGGTATTCATGAAAACTCCTTCGAACGGATCTAATTACGATAAGAGCTTAAAATTCCAGCGTACTCTGTCATAGACAAAATCGATCTTTCGTAAAAGCACGGTAGACAAACGGAGTATGTACATATTATAATAACTTCCTATTGCCATTTTTTTTTTTCAATTACTTAGGCCGAGAATCAGATAAAACAGTAACAGATAAGAAATTAAAGCTTAATGTGACACGAGAACGTTATGCATCGCCAGCGTGTGATTCGTTATCACTAATGAATAATTTCCCGCGTCACGATCGTGCCTCTACGACCCGTTTTATAAAACTAGGATGGAAAACAGCAGAGCGTTGCGTAAATCTAAAAGCCTCGATAAAATGAATTAAGTAGGCTAAAAGCAGTAGCCATGACGAATACTATATAAAGTATAACAATCCGAGACGGCTAGAACGAATCCGTGTTTCCCCAAAATGAAATTCACGCGCGAATCGCCTGGAACGCGAAATTAATTCGTCACAAATCTTCGCGGTGGGTGCAGTTTTGGAGAAAAATGCGCCAGCGTATTTCGCGGCGGCGAAGAAAGGATGTTCGCGATCTGACAGGCTATTTCTGTTGGTGTAAGGTATTTGACACTTTCGTGGACTTATGTAAATCCGCGGGAAGCGAGCACGACGAGCGGGGGGAAAAAGGCGGCTCGGAGGGATGGAAGTGAAACGAGAAAATGGAAAGGCGAGCGGGACACGCGCGCCCAAAGACGGCTACCCCCATGATAATTTCAAGTCGCTGTACGAGTTACGAGCGCGTGTAAATATTTTACCGCACAGCTGTCGTCGGATGTTGTGAAATATTCCTTAGCCGTGCCTGATTCTGAGCGAGCGGTAGACTATTTTCATATTTAATTTTCCGCCTCTCCATGGGCGAGAGTGGCGATGCAGGAAATATGACGGGTTTCTATAATACCAGAGGAATCGGGTCTCACGGCGAACGGGAGTAATTAGAATTTTTATTTTTCGAGGATTAATGTTGAAACTTACGACCCTTAAATTTAATAGCAGGCCAGATTACGCTATCTTAATGTGCATCGTGTCGCGTAAAATTATGGGTTTAGGCTGACGCAGGTCACGTACAAATTACCGCTTACGTGTAGGTAAAACGTTCGGTGCATAGTTCTGTAATTCGAAATCATTTTTCAATTATTCTCGGGGCTTGAGAATTCAGTATAATTCATGCGTTAATCCAGAGTAGCTTCAGCAAACTTGGAAACCTAAGTAATTTGCTTCACCAAACCTGAAGCAATCTTCTAGAATATAACCGAACTTAATCTAAATCATCACTTCTCAACTTAAACTCTGAGAGTTTACTTCAAGCTCTTGCCTGACGTGTGCATATACACACGCATATCCTATTTCGTCAGCTGTGTTTAAAGTTCGATATTACCACGAGCAGACGTGATTAAACAGGGGCCATTAATGCGTAACCAAGTCAGTTGGAGATTAAACTATTACTGGCGACGCAACATATAATCTCCATTTAATGAGAATCTTCTCATTAAATGTTCATAAAATGATATAAATATAATCGAAGAATGTCACTCAACTTTCTCTAGAAAATATAATATTTCACACTAATTTCGATCCTCAAATCTTAAACCTTTAAACTTGGTATTCTATACTTCCCACATAAGTCACTACCAACAAGCATTATTTATTCCTTTATCAAATACGTAACTCCACGAATTCTCTGGATGCTAAGAAGACGAACCATCAACCCCGTTGGCGCTATCAAACCATCCGAGATGAAAATTTTCGATATTTATCCTTTCACGAGGAGTAGAAAGGCGCGTAATAGCGGGGCCTCCGTTAAAGTATGGAACGATATCGTCGGTACGGGAGGGTGGTTGATTTACAAGAAGGATTATTAAGTCAGCGAGTAAGCTCCTTGAGTTAGCACATAATCCATCCGAGGGATATAGTCGGTTTACAAGGCGCAATATCTCGATTTTAGTGCCGCGGCTCGAACTGCCTGAGTCGGGCGAATAACAATCCGAGAATAGATAGGCAGTGGATATATGGATTATACGGGGAGAATTATACGACTTCGCCCCGTAACGTCTTCGAATTTAATGCAGAAACGACGAAGCTGCCATACCCGCGAGCTATTCCACGTGAAGCCCGATCGATGTTTAATTTCCTACGATCGTCCTTGCCGGAATAAAACCTCCCTTCGCCGTTTCCACTGCTTCTCCGTTTAATTCACCGAGAAGGGGGGTGGCGTATCGCTGCTGAATTTCTTATCCACGGTTCGTCGAATCTTTTCCAATTAATCTTGACGGTAAGTGTTTGTACCGCAGCTTTACACGATGCCCCCCTCCCCCCCCCCCCTCCCCCCTCAAGCCTCGATCTTCGCAACGTTTTGTGTGGAATATTGAATTTAGCCATACATACTCCAAATATGGGATTAGCTTGCTACTTTTATCACTACTACTTTACAGACGTATTATGTTTTCGGTGTACACGAACATGGAGGGTTGAACTATGAGAATATTAAAGAGAAAACAAATTTTGAAAAAAAGGAAACAAGTAAGAATTGTTCCTTGGAATTCGCAAAACGTTGAGATTTACGTTTTTATATCTGCCTGTAGGTATTACTTCATCTTGCTGCGTCAACAAATGTCCATTTCCAGCAATTAGCAATGTACATAACTCTTAAACGACGCTCATTTAATGCGCCAATTACCGTGAAAAGTGTAGGAAAGAAGGTGCACGGGGAGACGGCTTGCAACATTTCGCATAAATTATAAGCAAGTTCCGTAACTACCCCGAGTGAGTGTCCTCGTGCCTGTAATTTTATTTAGAGAATTAGCCGATCCAATTAACCCGAGTGTCTACGGGGAGAATCCGCGCCAGATGCTTTCAGAAGTAATGAAAGGGCATGGAGTTTTTACTGCGTATGAAACATAAAACATGCCGCGTTCAGTGCATGTGCCTCTGACACGGTTTACGTTGGCACGAGCAGGTTGTCAAAGTGCAATCTCCCTCGCGTCCCTGCTGGCAAACAAGATGCATCCCTCCGCATTCAGGGAAACTGCCTCGCGACATTCAACGGCTAATTACTCCGTTTCTCCGTCAAACCGAATTCGAAATTTGCCGTGATATCAACACGGCAATTAACGAAGCCGCCCTTGCCCTCCCACTCCGAGGAATTCACCGCAGGCATTCGTTTGATTTGATTACGGTTTGCCAACTTATTTCCGGGTCCAGCATCTCGAAAGTTCCCCATCGTTAACTACCGATCGTGTCGTCCCGCCACATCCTCGAGGATATTTCAGAGTTCACGTGCTAAGGGCGACAGAAGGGAATGTTTGGTACACGCGCCGTTTCCCCTCTCTGTGCGATATTTAAATGACTTTGGAAATGCGATGCCTCGAGGACTCGGTTATCGATCGAAAACAACTGTGTTGTTACACAACAGGCGCCTAGGATGTGTCACGATTGTATTAGACCTTTCGCTAGAAACGTGTTACCTTTTGATTAATTAGAAGCTGTTCCCCGAAACAAGGTCCTTTCTGTCGCGTGCATAATCACGGCGCAGCGGGGCGCCAAATGATTCGTCGCGATGCACGCGAAATAACCATCAGAGTTCGCCAGGTACCCAAAAAACACCTGAGCCAGAAACGCCAGCGTCGAGCAGACAGCTTTGGCGAGCCGTCACGCGCCCCATCATAATGCAAGCAACGGATACACGGGCGGAACGAAAATGCAATTGCAGTTGCAGAACTGGCTGCAGCCGAGGCGACGAGACGCAGAGCCGGCTCCCGTAACTTCTCGACCTAATATAAGTAATGCCGACTAAACAGGAACATCGTTATTGTGGCTGGCGCACGTAATTCTATCAAGGGCCCGCGTCGCAGCCGGAATGTGCAACCGATGCGCATCGCGAGATGCATGGCAGAGGACGCGCCGTCGCACGGAAAGTAACAACGCGGCCACGGATAATGCGAGGCAAGTGTTTTACATGCACGACGACGTCTTGCCGCGTGCCGCCCTGCATACCGATCGCCTCCCCGCCCGGAAAACGTGTAAACGATGAGTTTTTCACCGGCCCACCCCTTTCGATCCTCGTATACACGCGTCCCTGTAGCGTTGCAAAGTTTATTATACGGGGTGAGCTTCTTGGAGCATGAGCACCTGCAACCATCTGCTTTGCGAGTTTCAAATAATTCAGCATAATAATTAAAGATTCACTCTGCGCAACCTACAAGGGTCGGAGAGACATTTTTCACTAAAAATTTTACGGCTCTCTTTACGTGATATCGCAGGGCATGCGAGGGTGGATTATAAAATATATTTCGCAGAACAGGATGAGAAATTTTACCGGGCCCGGATCGTGGCATTACGACATCGATGCAGCAAGTGTGGACATTTAAAAGGAGAGTACCTATATTGAAAAGTAATGTAAAAACAAAATTCTTAAGATGTTACCACGGTGGTGTAATAGAACCTTGACAGGTGAGAAAATACGGTTATTTGTATGATTTTTTTCATATAACAAAATGTTATATTTAAAGATAAAGGTAAACACCTTTTTGTGTATAAATTAAGCTGTATACTCTTGACAAAGATGTTTGATATCTTAAGAAATGGTGCCATAACTCTTCATAGTTACAGCATTTGCGGTACCAAAAATATCTCAGAAATTACTGAACCGATTTGAATAGAATTTCGCAGGAATATTCTTAAAACTAGAATCTAGTACTTGTCGGTGTCATTTTTAAAAAAAATTATTTTTCGAAAAGTAGTAGCTACTGAAAGTCAAGCATGTGATTTTCGACCCAAGTTTTCATCTTCCTCTGCTAATAAAAAACAGAACAAGACACTAATCGAAAAATCGTCTCTCCAAGGTCTCTAAGATTTGAAAGGTGAGTACCCATGTCGAGAAATAGGGTAAAAACAAGATTCTTATTATACTACTACAGTGTTAGACCGCGAAGTTTCCAATCCACCCTCGTATAGTGCCAGGAGGAACAGACTTGTCGCCATACATCACCCGGCGACAAGTTGGCTCTCCAGCAGCTATGTACGTTCTGAAATTTCCTCTAGAAAAGCGGGATTCGGGTTGAGCCTGGAAAGTCGACGGCGAAGCATCTGGTGGCTTCTCGTCCAACGCGAAAACGCTCGTCGCAAGCGAGGCTGGCGTCCGATAAGCGGGTCGAAATACGTTACGCTCGTTGTAATATCTGTTGATGTGCACGCATCACGGTATCTCTGGCTTGTTATTAGCCATGTCTCCGAGATTAGGTAGGTTCGCAGGCGAGATATGCCGTTTCCCGCGCGACTGCCAGTTGTTACAACGCGGAACAGAGACGGGGAAGATTACGTGCGAACTATAATTGCAGTTACGTCGCTGCTATTACGCATTACCGAAATGATTGCTGGATAGCGGTCGTTCGTGCATGCTCGGCGGCATTAATCATCCGTGCGAGGCATCAGTTGCTGGTACTTCAGCTTAGAATCTTACCGTGCACTTAGAGTCACTATATATGGTATCCAAAAGGAGGACATGTCCTCCTTTTTTTACTGAAATGCAGTGTCCTCCTATCGCCTAAAAATGTCCTCCTCTTTTCTTTTATTCACTCGCCTCGGCTTCACCCGGCAAAATTCCATCACTATTTACCAGATCCAAAAATGAAAAAGGAGGACGTCCTCCTTTTCAAAGGATTTCAGGCTAGATTGTCCTCTTTTTCATTTTTGAAATGAACCTGCATAGAACTTCTCTCATCCACTCACGGTATACGTTATTCAAACACAATATCCTGCTGGTCCGCGCGACTTTAAGCGTTCCCGTCAAACATAAAGCAACGGAGCAACGTTTAAAACACAGTGAAGCTCGTCGCCCGCAAACATCGCCCGCTTGTCCACCGTGGCCCCGCAACCCGTGTATCTTTCTTTCCTACCCGGAGGGCGGAAGGTAGCCGGGATCGCGGTAACAAGGTTGACCAGCCGCGTATCTCGTTTGCGTATCGCGTGTACAAAGGGCGAGAGACTCGGCGTGGAGCATAAGCGACCGTGCGGCGCGTTCGGGAACACGAGAAACGCATCCAGCAACAGCGTACCCTGCCGGCTCAGGCACTATGGCCGCTCTAAAAAATCCAATTTCCCGTGGCGCCGTTGACGTACGGCTGCAACAGGTTCCGTTCCATTCTGTCTCATGCTCGGGCGAGCTCACAGCCCCGGCATTGTTTCGGCGCAGAGCGTGGAGGATTGCTTTGAGAGGGCCCAGAAAGCGTCCCTTTTCCCGCGGTGACGTGTCCTCCACCTCTGCTCCCCTTCACAGGCCGACGGCTCCGTCCACCCTCCACCGAAAAGAGATTAATTCCAGCGCGACCGAGCACCGTGTAAAAACCGGATTTTCCCCCGATAATCGACCCGCAGACTCCGCTCCCTTTGGTCGTCCCTGCGCTTCCACGACAAGGGATATCGCGCCATGTTCTCGCCCCGCGTCGAGAGGGGAGATAAATATCGTCCACGATTATGGCTTTCGTCGCGTCACGGTCACAACAACGCTCTTCGCGTTCGGAAAATTCTTAACACCGAGGAAGTGCACGCTGGTACGAAGATGTTTGTTGTGTGGGAAAGGAGCCATGGGGGATGATGGGGGAGAAAAGGCTCGGAACTTGTAGGATGGATAGTGTGGCTGGAAGGGTTCTTACAATTAGTGAGCGCAGGTGGAGCGAGTAATAATGCCAAAGTGAACTTTCGAGTACCTACATGGAATTCTTTATTCCGAACGTTTACCTACATCGAGATAGCAGTTGATAGAACAGATTTCTATTTTAAAGCCGGCAGTTGGTTCGCTCTGACAGTGCCTTTCAGCTTTCCAAGATTGAATGATTCTAATTGATGTTACTAATAGTACTTCGTGAAAATATCTCGAAAGGAAATATTTATTACACGGTTGGTATTTCAATATCCACTTTAGAAATCTAGCGTTCATTTCAGCCGACATGTTGTTAATTTTCTTCGTAAAATAATACGTCAACGTCTTATAAGAACATACCTATTCCGGGAATAGAATGCAGCTCGCCGTTAAATTATCGACGATTTCTCGTCAAGCCTGTTTTACGCTCACTCGCGGCAATGTTCAAACTTCAATTTTAGTGCACTATAGCACGTATACAAAATTTGTTGGCGCGTCAATGATTTACAGGTGATATCTGTAATACTTGTATATTAATTTAAAATAATTATTATATAATTAGATACCTTTTAAAACAGAATAACTTTTTTTAAGATTGGTCCAAACGACTTGAGTCGTTTTTAAGAAGCTAGAAGGATTAGTTTACTACCTAACGTGTTTCATCGTTTTGAAAAAAAAATGCAATTGGTCGGAATATCGCAGAAATTAGTGAAGGTCGTTTTTTCAACATTTTTGTAGATTTCAGTAGGCTGAATTCATGCTAAAAATTCCATCGAAATTTACTTTTGTCGCTCACTGTATATTAAAATATTTTTTACCAGCTTTTACTGTCCGACAATGTGTATGTCAAGTTATGAGTCCATTCTTATGAAATTCTATGTTAATTTTAAAACTTGTCTCAATAAAATTCTGCAATAATTAATTTTCTATTAATTTGTTCCCCTATAAATTTTTGGCACGCAAAGATAAAACGCTTCGCTACAACTAGACTAAAGAACCAGCCCGATAGATCACCAAGCAATTAATCGACCAATGCTTACTCGTCCATATCACGATCACAGGGTACGTAGTACATGCAGCAACAAAAGAGAAGAAACTTTGGTACACCTAACTAAAGTTAGCTAGAACATTTCTAGAATGTCAGGATTTCTCAGCTCTTCGTCGAATCACAAATTCCTTGAATCAAAGTTACCAGGTTTCACGAAACTGTTCATTTCTTAGCAATCGGTTCAATTGACTCTCTTAGTGCGTAGCTCGATTTCTAGGGCAAATTGAAAGGATAACTCGATTCCTGCCTTGGGTTAATGAAAGTGTGGCGTTCACGGTTTCAGTTGGCGCACAATTTTTACCTCTTTTTCAATTGGTATCCGCATCTTCATCAGAGAAGAGACGAACAAACACATTTATCAGCGGCACGTCGACCCATATCGCGCGTTCACCCCTCGCTGAGCTTTCAACGCGGAAAATTAGCACATTCGGTACGGTCGCCCGGAGTTCCCGAACCGAAACGCAATTAACTTTCGTCGCGACCACTGTAATATATTTCCTGGTCTAAATGACGCGGTTTCTCGACCACGTGTCAGTTTTGCCGCAGCTCTTTGAAGCTATAAACGTAGTTGTCTTTGACGGTGTTATTCTCGGTCTGCCATTGCTGGCTAAACGAATCCGTATCTGGCGTATGAGTCCACCTTTGTGGCGTGCCTTCTTCAGCTTTGAACACTTACCGCGAGCACTCTATTAATTAATTTAACGAGGATAGTTCTGTCCTCAAAGAGTTGTAACAATTCCTCGGAGACTTTCTTATACCAGCATTTCAAAAGCACTGGTACTTCCCAGCGTTCTCGTATTTGCACAAGCTCGCTGACGAATCGCTGGTCGCAACAGCCCGAAAATCGATTCCCCGTCGACGTATCCCGGGTTCTCGGTCGTGGAAGCTCGAGCATGTCGTTCCACGACAATCACTGGCCCTCGTCGTCGTCCTTCATCGCTGAACCTCAGAAAGTCTGAGGCTGTGCTGCGGACGGATGTCGTTGCACCTTCGTCCTCCTTTTTCCCCGCCGCAAAACAGATCGGAGCTTATTTCAATACGAATCGAAAACGGATTGCGGATATCAGTGTCAGGGAGCCTGAATGAAATTACCATAATAAAGGGCTGGCCTCGATAGGAACGACAGGCTGTGCCAGGGCTCAGAAAGCAAATGAATTATCGTATCAAACGCGGAAAATCGCTTATCGATTCTTCGCTTCCAAGGGTCCCCGACGACTTTCGGACCCGTCTCGAGCAAAACGATCCAATTACACGTTTCCTGTGGCTCGCTTAGCGAAGGCGAGATTGAAGTGTTACGTTAAAACTACCCTCGGGACATCTGTGAAGGCATTCTGAGGCTCTGGATCGACGATTTCTGTGATTCGAATAGGAGAAAACTAAGTTAATTTTCTATCGGAATTAATAAACTTAAGAAGTTTGATGGTTTTAAGATTCGTCAAGCAAATAGTTATCGAAACAATAACCACCACGTGTCAAGATCCACCAACCCTCAAACGCGAATAGTCAGCTTGCCATTCTGACCCACCCCGAAAATTACAACACCACTCGACGAAACGAGCGAACGTCCTGAAATTACCAAGCGGCGACACTCGGGGAAACGTAAATGCAATACTTCGGCAGGCCGGGTACAAAGGCAGTGCCATCCATTAGATTCGAGGCGCGTCGGGGACGTGGCTCGGTTCTTGGCACGATGCGCTAATGACATTTCGCGAAATAAGGAAGCGCCCGGCAGGAAAAGTGGTCGAGCATTGTCAGGTGAAAGCAGAGCGACGTGGAGGAGGGTGGGGAGGAGTACACCGAGGATAATGCCTGTCCCCTGGAACGAATATTTTCCGTCCTTATTTTCGATGTCTAATGGCGAGTGAAGGGGAGATAAAGCTGAAAACGAGCTCGCCTGTTCTAGCTTCCCTGGAAGCCGGAATAACTTTTGTTGTCCGCGGGAGAGAGGGAAAGGGAGAAAGTGCCGTATTAGCTATGAGGAGAGGTACCTCTCCTCTCTGTTCCACCCTCTCGTTTCCCCGTTCGGAAGTTTTATCTCCCGGCCGCCGTCGATTCGAGCTGCTCCAAGTTAATAGCACAGAAACGTAGCGAGCATTCTTCGGGAGCCGTTCCCGATCCCTATCAATGGCGTTAGTTAGCCATAATCTTCCCTCAATTTGTCCCAACGGCCTGGTTAAATCGAACGGAGAGTGCCCTTCGCGGTGCAGTCAAGATACTTCGTAAGGAGCAATGTATACTCACAGAAAGAATGCTGGTTTGATATGAAAAGGTACTTTAAAACGGTTCAAATAGAATCTAGGTACCTATGCTCGATGAAACGATATTTACGAAAGGGAGCATCGGATCATCGAGGAGAACGATTACAGAGTAGATTGAACGGATATGGAGTTTGCACGAAGTTGGAAGCCTAGGGGATGATACATCGTCATCCCCTTTAAATTATGAATGGTTTTAAGTGGAAGCTAATCCCTTGTTAGCGGTTACGATAAATTATTGAAGGCACCTGAACGTCAGGAGTGCCCCGGGGCTGTTCAACTTGCGCGTCATTTTAAATATTGGAAATTAACTTTGACTTAAATCGACGCGCAGCTGCCGCTGTCGTAATTAACTTATCTTCCCTGGTGTGCAGCCGCGATACAGGGCCGAGCACTGAAGCAACACAAAGCTCAAAGATAAAACATTTCTATTGTTCCCACGAAGAGATTCAATTCCTGCGATTCTCCCCTATTACACAGCCTCCGGAATCAAATTCATCCAGTTTCTGCGGGATCAAATTTTACGGTTCTGGTTCATTAAAATTCATAGAAAAAGAAGGTCGTTCCACCTCTGTTGGTTAGTTCCCCCAGCAAAATCTGCCATTTTGTCCAAAATTCTTGCTCCTATTTGACTTTCAAAGCGCCGTAAACGTCTCGTTCCCTCTCATTCCCGTGTTTCACTGGCGCAAGTTTAACGGGAGCGCGGTTTAATGTTCCCCCGAACGAAAGACGGGGTAAAATATTGAAACTGCTGTACACTGGCCAACCCTCCCGCCGCGGATTCGTTAGCTGGAAATATGGCTGGCTGCATTCCCTCTGCGCGCAAGTTCGGAGCCCGTTGAGAATGTTTCTGTTTACATCGCACTTGTCTCGCTTAAGTAGCTGCCGTCTAAGAACATAAACGCGGCGAGGGCTGCGCGGGTTCATATGAACTTTATTAAGATCACAGAAACAGCTTACTCCGCCGTCATCGACGCACGCCGGAGAGGTAATTTATTGTTGCAAGACGTTGTTCTGCAACAACGGACGGGGGGGGGGGGGGGAGCTGCGTTAATTACACGGCAATTATGTGGCTGTTACTAAATTCACCGAGTCATGAATGTCGATCAAGGTGTTTCGCGTTGCATTTTCGAAGTGGCGTTGGGGGGGGGGGGGTGGAACTGTATAGAATGTAGCGGACCAGCTGAATATGTACGGAACGGAGTAAGCCGTGAGAAATGGTACAGTTAAGTGTCTCTCTTGGATTTAGGGACACGAAAGAATGAGTGGAACGAAGTTTTTAACAGTTTCAAGGGACAAGAAAGCTTTTTAGGTATTTTAGGACGTTTTTCTTATAGCTAGGTGGAATTTTAATTTGTGGATCAAGAAGGAGGAAGCCTTGGATCAAGGTTTATTTATAACTTTAACAGTTTTTCCTCTTTTTTGTTTTAAATGAAATGAGCTGTGAGATTTAACGCCGTGCGATTGACGCGTCGCTGACAGACCAGTGAATTATAACACGCGAATATTAATCCCAAGTTTGGCTGCCCGAAAATGTCACGAGTGCCACATGTCATCCAGTAACTAGCTCAAACAGAGCGGCGCATCCGCCACGGGGGCAAAAGCAAAGCGTGAAATATGCATTTAAAGCCGACGTACCGTGGTTTTTTTTTTTTTCGTTAACGTATAGGTAACTAGAACGCGTTTCAATTCAACGCCACGGTCTCGTGGAATCGCTTTAAACCATTCGGATCGACGCACAGCGGTGCCGCGGAACCGGCGACCGATTAATCAGCACGCCTATCATTCTGATACTTTAATTTGTGCATGAATCAGACAATTCAATATCCTGCAATTAGACTTTTCGGTGACATCGCGCCGATTAAACTTCGTTCAATTCGGTCTCATTTATACAACGTCGCTGATTAAACGAAATCGAATTAGCTTGTAATCGACGATCAGGTCTGATCGAATTAAGCCGATACTACTAATTCTCGTTCGTCAGTTTTCAAACCGATCGAATCTCCAAGAGATGTAGAGATACTATACCAGTCACGACAAAAAAAGTACCCACTGCGCCCCTATATATTCCCTAATTTGAAAACCAATAATTCATTTTATTCCACGGACTACCGAATTCGTCCGCTTCTACGAAATTCATCAAAATGCCGCGCAACGTTCACGCGAACCTGTCCATTCCCTGTTGATCTATGTAGTCGAGGCGGGAGGGGGTTGATCGGTGTCCCTCGATCACGATCAAAGGGAGCCAATAGCCAGGCCTCTTGCTCCCAGCGAGCAACGAACGTCGTGCCGCGTTGCGGCATCGGCCGCGGAGTTAATTTGCCACGCAGGTGCGTTCGCGCTCTAACGCGGCAAGAATCCAGGATTTCAATGAGCCGTCTTATTCGCTGGCGAGCGCAACGCGGCAACGATAATACCCAGGCGCGTAAACAGGGCCCCGGTGCGGCGTGCGGCACAGTGTATACGTGCTCACAAAGACGCGTATTTCTAACCTTCGAGACGGCCGAGCGGTACAAGTTTTAATTATGCCCCGGTAGTCTGGCTGGCGTATCCTCTCGTTGCCATTTCAGACTGCATCTGGCGGCGCGATGATAACATTCACCGCTCCGGTTTCTCTTCTCTGCCACCTTCTCTCAATTCAAAGGGCGAAGGGGCGGGGGCGGGGGGGGGGGGGGGGGGGGGATGGAGGCGAAAGAAGAGGGTAAAAAAAAAATGGCTAGGGCACGGGGGTGGCGTCGACACTCGGTCGCTGGGGAACGGCGGTGAGGGGCGAGGGCGGCTGGAGGGGTTAGAGGGGTTAGGAGGGTTAGAGGGGAGGATCGGAGGAAAGAAAAAGCCGGCCTCATTAGGAGAGACCAGACTGCAAGAGCCCGCGCGCCGCGCCGCCGTTCAAATGGGGATCCGACGTCGGCAGTAATGGCGTACGTCGAGATTTTTGAGGTCTCGTCCTTTTCGGAGGGATCCAAGCCCCGCGCTCTCGTCGCCCCATCTTTTATCCCTTTGCTTGCCATTTTCGTCTATAACTTTGGCCGATATCGCGGCTCGATGTAAATTTATGGAGCCGGGACCGTAGGAAGACGGCACCTCTAATCCGATCGATCGTAAACGCGAAGCCTGGCGCCGCTGGGTTTCTTTGAAGCTCTCGAGGATCAAGCTCCCGGCGATTGAATGAAACGACCAGCCCCGGATCGATTTGCAAATAGGGCAGCACTTTTTAGAGGGCCAATGGCTGTTTGTTTAACGAGGAACGGGAGGTTTTTTTCTTTGAAATTGGGGGCGGGATATTTTCATTTCTACTGTGGCAATTTCGTATTTCTGTTGAATTTACTCCAGTTGCATGGTGACGCGTGGTAAAGGGTGCTCCACGCGACCGGGGAACGCGTTAATCGGATGCAACGCGGGTTTCATTCTTCCCCCGGGAATTCTTCGCCTTTTTAAGGCGATTCTTCCTCGACTTCCACCGCGCAATCGACGCCCCATGGAAATTTATACGGCGGAGATCTCTGCTGCTCGCAGGGAAATCCGTGGGAAGGGCCGTGATCCAATCAACCGCAAAGTAATCCTTTTTGATCCCTTTTGACGCCGCCCGATGGAAATGAGGCTGCTGTCGTTTTATGGAATTCAAGGAGAATCCCTGGGAGGCTGATATCTACCTCCAAGATTCTTTTCTCTCGCGGTCAGAGAGGAGATGATCTCAACCCTGGGAGAATTAATTCCGAAACACTAGTACCCCCATTCTCCCGGAACCTGCACCTGAACTTTATTCAGCTACACAGTGCTGCGAAATACCGCAGCTCCTCTGATATCTCGCACCAGCGGAGGATCAATTTGAAAGATTGATCCCATCACAGCTCCACCCAATACCGTTGATTTGGCAAGTTTTCAAGACCAACTGTTCCGTTCGGATATTGAAAGAGCAAACGGCGTCGAAGGCAGCCGAAAAAGCACGCCAGAATAGTCACAAAAGGAGGTTAAAATGCGCGAGAATGGTAGGTGGAAGAATAGCAGCGGAAAGGGAGGTGCTGCGACAAAAGCCTAGGTGCAACGACAGCGTGCACTCGTCGCCCCCCGGGTGCATATACACCCACTTTTCCGTGGCATTGCACTTACAAGATTGCACGTCGAGGGCCGTGAAGGGTGCTCCAGCCTCTCCCAGCGAAACTGTTTATAATGGCAATTTAATTAACAGCTTTCTGACCAGGAGTCGCCAGAGTAAACCCCGAACATTCCGAATTGTCCGCTCAGAGACTGAAATTAGGGGTTGACGGGGAGGTGGAAAGAATAGCCGGGGATGAAAAGCAGTAGAGACCGCTCCTGGCGGCAGTGATTTAATTAACATTCGTTGGCACACGTGTTTTGGGGTGGAAGGGAGGTTGTCGAGCACTGGACGAGCTCTGAAACGACTTTTCGGGGATATTTTCGAGGACGCCGGACGATTCATTCCGAGTGTCCGCCTCGGTTCTCCTACCTACTAATTAATATAACGTTCTGGCGCTGGTTGTTAGTCGCCGCGGCCATTGAGCCGGTAATTTGCGACAGTTCCCCCCCCCCCCCCCCCCGTTCACTACAAAGGTATAAATATCCGTTTGTTTGCTTTGCCCGCCTGTACAGATGTAGCCCACGGTAACAACGATTCCATTGCGAGCGAAAGAACGACGACGGCCACGGGCTCTTGGTAATAAATCCTCGCCACCTACCCTGCAAATCTCTCCCGCCGACAAATTCCACGAGTATAAACTGATAATGCATGGACAATTTGAAATAGAACGCCAGAGTACACGATGGTAATCGTACAGCTTAGCTCTCGGCTTAAATCCATCGCTGAGAATCTCCGCGCTTCTGAGATTCTCGCGTGAAACAGAGACATCCAGAATACCATTCGCAGTAGGTAATGATATTCGAAGGGGGAGTGGAAATAAGTGTGGCCCTTAAATGTTGGCAAAATAGGGGAAGAACGAGAAGCGGAGCTTATGAAGCGGAACAGACCGCGCACAAGCCTCCATCCTCCGGCGAGCAATTTAAAGAGGATTCTGCTCGGAGCAAAGTGGCCGGGGCACATTGATGCAGCCACCAAATCCAATATCTTGCAGCGGTTGCCGAGAAATTCGGCCCTGGATCACTGTTCTTCCTGCTTCCTAACCCCCGAAACGGCTGGCCTGTTTTGGTCTCATAATCGACTTCGGTGGCCGTTGCAGCCAATAATAGTCTCGTCTCCCGGCCCCGAGTGTCCATCTTCTCGTTTCGCGAGGAAACGTCACTCGAAACGTCAATCATAATCGTTTCCAATTAGGATAGCATATCCCCGCGTTGACCGGAACGCCGCCCCCCCCCCCCCTTCCGGTGAAAATGCAGGAACCAACGCGTTCATTGATATTCAAAGATCGTGCGCGAATAAATATTGTTTATTAATGGAACGCGGCGCGATGCTCTCGATTTTACATTCAGCGGGTGCGCCGTAACAGATGTAATGAAATGGACGGGGTGTGACGTACGCGCGCCCGCGAATATGAAAGGCTGCTCGCGGTTCGGGGCTCGATGGTTTTTATAATCCCGTCAGGCTTTCGTAATTTCGAGCATGCAAATGGCCCGGCGTGCACGAGCCTCGCGGCGATGATAAAGCACGCCTGGATACTTTCGAGGCTTTCTTACCGCGGGGTGATCAAAGGAAGCTTGCGTTTCTTTGAAGCAGCGTGCTAATTACCAGGATATTTCGAGTAGAGCAGAGTGCCATTCTGTTAGAAAAAGAACAGTAATACTCTTTGCTATCTGAAAGAGCTTTTATCAAGCGTAGCATGCTCGTCAATGGAGTTTCCGGATAACGGTATGTCAATGAACATATTAAAGCCTTCAATCAACATATCGAACGATATATCGAAAGTGAAAAAGGCGAATCTTGACCCTCTTTCGAGCAGTGAGCCACCATCGCAACCATTACATTTAATAATTGCAGCCCGACGATGCCACGAACGGCACAGAAAACGCGACAGTATTCGGCGGGTCGCGAAAAGGGGATTTACTCCACGAGGCATTGTTCGTGGTAAATCGTCGAAGCGGTTCCCTCCCAGGCCACCGAGGGCCGAAAGAAAGCGCCGGGGTGGTTGCGCTACTGGGGTCGAGTGGGGAAAAAAGGAATCTTGGAACAAACAAGACTCTTCATTACGCGGCGCAGTGGGAAAGGTCCAGGGGGTTGCGAGTCCCGATATTGAATCGGTAGCCCTCGCTGTAGACGCGGTTAGAGGTATTTGCCGCTGGCAGCAGCATTAGGAAGGCGTGGTCCCAGCTGGGGTGGGCATGGACGCAGCAGCTCCGGCGAGGACAGAGCCTGATGCGGTTTTAACTGCCTCCGTTGACAGTGTCACCAACACCCAATATCCTAGACATCCCTCCCGGCTGCCTCGCCCGTCAGTTCTTCAGCCCCCGCGGTATCGATGGAATTTTAACACGTCCGAAGCCCCCCGCACCGAATAAACCCTCTCGCGCCGCTCAACGAGGCGATAAGCTTCCCATAGCAATAAACTCTCGCTTGCAAGTTTTCCAGTAACCCGTCGCCACGAGCCCTCCGAGCGGCTCAGCCTTCAAGTGAAATCAGATACGCCCGCGACTGGTAACACTCCCTCCGCGTGCTCGCAAAATTCCGAAGAATACGGCTTCCACCGGGGAACGGCTGGGCATTAATTCGAAACTTCGCGGCGATGCACGAACTCGAGTGAATGTGGGGTAGTTTGAAACTGCGCGGCCAGTTAAACGGCTCGAGTCATCGAAGAACAGAAAGCACGTTTCCCTTCGGTTCAAAGGGAGAGGCTATATATAGTCGTCGCCCATTGTAAGACATTCGTAATCCGTTGGAGCGGGCCGGGGATTAGCCCGGTAGATTTTGCGAAACGCGCCCGTCTCCGTGTTGATAATCAGATAAAGGCAGATTAACGGCCGTCGGCTGCTTTAAACGTAGCCAAATTTCATCCGGGAACAGCGTGTCTCTAGCCCAAAGAGCTACAATGCACGTTTTAAGTCCATTATCACAGTCGCGTGGATTTATAATTTTCTTACGGCTGGATAGGCTGTGGAGCAGAGGCTGATTTGTCGCCTCTGGATTATTCACGCATAGACAGTCGATTTTGGAGTTAATTATTTGGACGCTCGACTGATGCTGTGCAAAGCTTCGCGGAACTTGGACACTACCCTGGTTCGCGTAGCGTGTGATATTAGGCATTTTTCTAGCTTGTAGAAATAAGTACCTATCGTACAAGTGGAGCGCGTATAATTTAAACGACTTTCTTTTTCAATTAAACCGTTTCATTGAATAAGATTTAAAGGAGCATCCTTGACTGTCGGAGGAATTCCACGGCAAGAATGAAGATCCTCGGGGAGATTTCCCAGCCTAAAATGTTCACGCCATCGAGGAGGGATTGTAGCGGCTTGTAATTCATCGGCGAGAGGAGTCACTTCGGTCTTTTTCGTGGACCCCGTTTGTCCTTCCTTCGTCTTTCACCCTGTCCTCTCGCCATTCTTTCTCGCCTCGTCGTCGTCGTTCAATGATTTTTTCATTTCCTGGCCACGGGGATACTTCAGCTAAGTACACTCGTGGACCCCTTTCCCCGGTATAAGGGCCATCCATTAAAACCAAAGAATATCGGCGGGGGAAAAATCGCAGTCAGATTAACCGTAGCTCTCCATCGACTTTCCCCTCGAGTGGTTTCTTCGAATATCGAGGTATCTCGGGCTTTGTCCTATCGTGGATAGCACGATTAACTTGCGATTATTTATGGTACCAAGTTCCAGGTATTAAAGCGAACTTATTTTTTAGAAGAATGCTCATTTTACCTCCCCACTTCATCCCCATCGTTTCTCAACGTTTCTCGCGCAGAAGCTTTCACGGTTTAAGAATCTATCGCAGTTCCGCTTTAGATCTCAATCACCGGGCGCGTCAATATCCCATGCAAATAGTGGCCATTGTTTTTCCCTAATCTATTCGGTGTCTTTGTATTAGCAGCCCCGGCAATTTATCACCAGCGCGATATGACTCGCGAACTTTTGTTATGCCATGGTGAAAGAGAATCCCCATTGCCCTGCAACAAATTCTTTATTAAAAAAGTTTGGGAACAAACGTACGAGCGCGCAATTTCCCTCGTCGAAAAGAGTAATACACCATGGCTTTATGGGGAGCGTCGCCGCGGCTCTTGATTACGCCACTCTTTTGTGCGTGCCTTAATGTTTATGCACACGTTGTGCACTGTTAATTCCGCCACTATTTCCCGGTTCTATGAACAGACCGGTCAGGCTTACAGACTGTTTCAATATAGATGCGTCTGCACAAAAAGGACAACGTTTCTGCCCTGCCTTTGTAAATCAGTCTGAATGAAACGCGCGTTAAGAATTTATCAAACTTTATTTCAACAAAATATCCATTTGTTGTCCAAATGTCAAAAAGTACATTTCTTTTTAGGTGATAGAGACTCTATTTCAAGTAAACGAGAGACTTTTTCTAATTGCAAACTTTGGAGGTAGCTTCGCAGTACGATAGTAGAGTGGTATGTACGTTCTTCGTTCAATTTATTCGATATCGAAGGAAACTAGATCCGCTCGTCGCCAGAACTTACGACTCGCAGATCGATTTTCCGTCCACTGGGTCGGCGATAATTTTAAACAGGAAACAGCCTGCATGATGGACGCTTCCTCTAGACACCTTGAATTATTTCTCGTGACTGGAAATATGAATAAAAAAAGGGACCAAGGAAGATGCTGGATATCGTCCCCCCTAACGATAGAAAATTGTACACCAATTTACAATCGAAATTATTAGATAAAACCAGGGACACGCCGCACAGTGGTCCCAAATCGTTAAAAAGCGGCAAACCCATCAAAACGTACTTCAATTTAGTCAGAAATCGGTGCTCGGGGGTTTTTGGGGTCGCTGATTAGGAATCTGAAATTCAAATTTTTTAAAACAAAATGGCGAATCCAATATGGCGGACGTGCATATTAAAAAAATGATAGATCTGCACGAAAATTGATATCCTGACGTTTTTCAGGTCGCTGACTACGACTCTGAACTTCAAATTTTTTAAAACAAAATAGCGAATCCAATATGGCGGACGCGTATATCAGAACACATCATATTGGACGAAACTTGGTATACTATGGTGTTTGAGGTTACTGACTACGAATCTGGGTTCAATATTCCAAAAAACAAAATGGCGAATCTAATATTACTGGTGTAAACGTTGGTTTTAATTTTTGTGAAAATGGATTCTTCGATTTTTTACTAAAATTATATAATTAGAATATCGAATTTAATATAACGATGTTAATTTCCAAACGTTTTAGAAAATTTTTTCGGACTTCAGTGACAAACTCCATTTCTACGTTTAATGGATCACGTAGGTCAAATGTATCGTCGAAACTAATAAAAGGGAATTATGGATTATAAGTGTTGTTTAAAATAAAGAATGCTGTTTTATTCATATACTAATCTGTCTTTATTTATATTCTCATTCAGAATCATCAGAATCGGATGTGCTTTCCTCTGAACTAAATATATTATTTCTTCGGTATCCGAAACCATTTCGAACACGTCTGGGGGAATATCCTTCTTCTATCATTGGCTAATAGAGTGTTGGTTTTGTTTAAATCATTGAAAAAGCAGATCTTTTGGAAGTGGTCTCCCTGTATTGAACTGGACGCTTCAAACCGAAGCATTGTCAAGTTATAATCTTGGACCCATTATGAAGTAAGATCAAACTAGTGTTTTTCGATAAATTTTTTATCTCATATTACATTTTTTACAAATATATTAAATTTTGCAGAGATATCATCAATACGCTCTGGTGGGACAGAGTGTAGATAGCGTTGATACCCCTACTTGGCACTTTAAATTTAAATATCTTAAAAAACCGCAAATTTCGGCAAATTTTCGCAATTGGATATCATACTTGACATGTTACTTTATATCAAGAAACTTGTTACAGCGTGACACTCGGTGACACTCATCTCTGTTTTCCTTCCATTTGTTTAAAACATGACTTAGATTTATGACACATTGAGATGGGAATTACAAGGGCAAATTCAAAGATATTTTACTTTGTTTCTGTGGAAAGTTTATGTTTATAACGTCTACTTTAATGGTAAACTGTTGCACATATGGATCTTTTCAGATAAATTTTCTCTGACACATTAAACATGCTCCCATTTTCAAGACATTAAGGAGCATGAAATTTCGTCAACTTTGACAGCCTATATCACAATAACCAATCAATATATTTAAGAAATTCAAGCGGCATTTGATGCACTGATATATATACAACAAATCTGCTATAATAGCAAAAAGCTGCTATATACTTCGAAAACTGAATTTTGGCCAGCTTTTGGCCATTTGGGACCACTGTGCGCCGTACGCTTTGGCGAACTACTTTTTTCTACCTCAAAATTCACCCACGAGTGGAAATTCATTTTTAACGAATCCCTGCTCTCTTATATTCCGTGAATAATATTGACTCTCCATGCTTAACGTTCGTAATGCGTAATTACATTTTTCCCAGCCGCGGCGTGCGTTTGAAATTTTCGTCAAAATTCTGTGATACTTCGCCAGGATAAACCGCGAAAATATCAGAATTCATTCGGTGCAGCAGGTAATTACACGCAACGGGCAGATTGTTCGAACGAATGCTATTGTTTTGTTACGAGGGTTTAATTCAGAGCGGATATTCGTTCGCGATTCGTTTTGTCGGGAAACAAAAGGTGTACAAACAGGATTCTATATTAATTACGCATCGTAGCCCCCGAACTGCCAGTGATGCGAGCTGCGTGTTCCAAGTAATAATACCATTTGCGTGATGTCAAAGTATCGCTGACCGTTTCTCCGGGAACGGAATCAGCGTTATAACAATTGTTTGTTAATCGGATGAGCCCCAAAAATCCCGACTATGCGCGAAATTATATCCGACAAATGTAGTCGAGGTTGGATCTCCCCTTTGTGGAAGTAATATCGCGCTAATGTCGTAGAAACGAAGGAAAGTGGGGGAAGATAAGGAACTGCAAATGAAGGAGCTGAGAATTGCGCGCTGTTCTTATTTCGAGGATTCTCTGGTTCGCGTTTAGTTAAACACGAATTACCTGGGCGCTAAGTCTGCCGCTGGCCCCGCCTAATATCCAATTGAGTTTATTGGCTTAGCTGAAAGCCGGAGTAGATTTTGGTTAGATCTAGCTTAAGCTCGAATGAGAATCGTGTTGGATCTATTAATTGTGAATCAAGCCGGGAACGAATCTGTGTAAACGCTGGGTCTACGCTGCTCCGAGCTTGAACTACAAGTGGGGAGAATTTTAAGGGGTAATTCTAGCAGCCTTTGAATAAGTATTGGGCAAGTTTCGGGATGAATTTTAACGATCGGGAGGTCAGCTTGTTAAATCTGCAATTCTTCTCCGATAAACTGCTCTCTTTCCTCCAATTTACATAGTTAGATAAAACGAACTTTGAGGGCGATTTAAATTTACAGAATTCCGTGGCATTATTATTCAGATTTCATAGAAAGGCCCCAGCTGGCTGACTAGAAACTTATGAAAGCTCTGTTCATCTTATTAGCAGAATAGTGTGTCACGCCTGTCAGCTCTTTCTCCGCGGAGAATTAGAAAATTCGCTGCCAGGATCGATCGTGCACGCGAAGCTAATGCCACCTCTCGCTGTGCGAAGTATCGTGAAAGAATGAACACAGTTATTACGTGGAAAAATCACAGGCTTGCCGTGCGGTGCAAAATGATGCCGCGACAAGCCTCATCGGCTCCAATTGCGTCCACTTTCGCATCTCTGGTAGTTGCGTGGGCTTAACGATAATGTTTGGGCTAGAATTTACACCTTTGCTCCCACATAGAGCGCGCAGACACTGACTCATAATTTTACACTCGAGCCGAGATCGTGGTTGCAGATAAATGTGTCTGCTTCCACGCGAACGTCTTAATTTGATCTTTCAACATTATTAAAACACGTAAGTCACGGATAGCACAAAATACAATGTAGAATGAAAATGAGAAAGCTAAGATCTGAAGGTTCTAATGTTGCAAAGGTACTAAGGTCCTTAAGTTCCACCAGTTTAAGATTCCAAGGTTTTCACAGCCAAAGGGAACAGAGGTCAAATGTTCGAAGCACCTATCGCTGTAATTTTGTCGGGGGTTGGCCCTTCACGATCTCTTTAGGTGCAACCCAGTGGGTTGCACCACAGAGATTTCCCTTCCGTTAAAGACCTTCACTTACGAAGGGCGTGAAGGCGAGGGGAACAAATATTCGGATAAATTGAAGATTCTGTTAGCATCTCGGGGGACGAGCATTTGCGCAGAGGGTGGTTAAAAATCAAGAACACAGAGCTCGAAGATTCCCTCCCGGTTTAATTGTTACGGTTTAACGAACCGTGCAACGACTGCTTTTGCAACAGAAATGCTCCACGTCGCTTCCAGCGAGCAGCAGCGACAGAGACGCTAAACTTCTCGAACAAGGGGAAGGAAGCGCAGGTAGCAGAGCTGTTATAAACCATTGCCATTCGGTGGAAACACTGCGAAGATCGTGATAACCGGCCCGACAACGATCATTGTGGAAACGGGCAGCTTCGGTGACCAACTTTCAAAAGCATCAAAAGGTATCTCGTCGTTCTGTCATCGAACGCATGAGTAGCTTTACAAACGTTCGAGTGTCATTACCGAGCTACTAGTGTAACTTTAATCGCACAGGCACGTCAATGGATTTAATCGGTTCGAGTGGTGCATCAAAGCATTTTATCTCCCCTCCAACTAACAGAAAGGGAAAAGAAACGGTCAGGTTTTAATTAGAGAGATTGCGAGAAGCAGTAAAATACAAAGTCGTAATTAACTCTAAATTTACAAAGAATATAAAGAATGTCATTGTTCAGTGTTCTTAAGTAGTGTGATTCTTGGAAGTTTCACGAATGACAAACGAGGCATTCGGAGCAAAAACCGACTAACCCACATTGAAAAAAAAAGTAATTTTTCCTATTTTATATGATTAGTAGAGACTATTGGAATACATTATTGGTATTAACTCAATTTCACAAACAATGTGGTTTAGTCGTTTTTGTTCTCAATGCCCCAAATATATCTCGACAGATCTGGCAAAGTTTTCCCTTCCTTTGCAGTACCTCCTTTGGCAATAAGAAGCAACAAATCTATATGGTAATTCTGAGCAAGTACAGCAAACACGTATGTACTTTAACCAGAAATGAAGTTGAGTCTTTAAAACCCAACAGGCTGCTTGTTTGCCGTTTTAACATTTTTAATGAAACTTTTTCGTTGGTAGAATTTTCGCTGTACCCTTGAGAAGCATGGACAGTTTTAATTAAGAGAAACGCACAGTTAATTACAAACGTTTTATGAATCCTTCCTCCATTTTATCGCTCAGTCTGTTCTTTTTTGCAATACTGAAGCGAAAGCTACGCTCCGCAAGCAACAGCTATGTAAAAGCTCACGTACCACCGAATATTCGCGAACTGCACTCCCGATTTCCCTACTTTTAATGCCCACCCTCAATATCCTTATTTTACCATCTGGCTCACTGTAAATCTAATTAAACAAACTACGGATGCGTTTGCAAATAAACTTCGAGCGGTTCCGAGCGATCCCTCTGCAATTTCGCTCGACTCTACAAAGCATCCGGAGCCGGCGGGTCTGTTTTTGCACGACCGGTCAAAATTACACGGCTCCCGGCGATATTTACGGGAGTTTAACGGGGCCGGCTCGCGTTCGATCGCGGCAGAGTTTCGTAATAAGCTCCCGACGAGAGTCTGAAAAGCACTTGGACGATCGCGCTAGCCAGCTCGATGTGTGTCGCGCCGACGGGAGACGCGATAGTTATTTAACGTGAAATCCATTTTGCGTAACTCGATTCCAACGCCATCATCGGGCAGGGCAAAACCGATTTGCTCGCTCCGTGGCGCGGCGATGGCGGTGACGTTTCGAGGCCCGAGACGAGAGACCTCTTCCTTCGCGGAGACGCTCGAAAAAGGGGTGAATCTCGGGGTGCTGGGGGATGGGGGTGAGCGTCAGCACGAACCGGACGAACGACGATGAGTTGATTTACCGCCGCGTAAACCGGCCTTAATCTCCGCGAAGATTTGTGGCCGTTCCATCGAAATTGCCGCTCGAACACGTCCGAACACTCTCCCGCTCCACTTCTCAAGGCAATCGAACGTTTTACTTTTACCATTCCTTCGCCGTTCTGACAATGCTCTTGATTGTCCATTCACGTCGAGGATTGATACGATATCAATCCCCTTTGCCTACAGCGCGCGGTTTACTTTCCAATAAAGAGATGTTGCGGCTGTCTGTGTCCGTTTATTGTACAAAGTTTCTTTCGCTTCGATTAACTTTGATGGAATTTTAATGAAGCGTATCTTTGTATTTAGGTGAACTCGAAGGAGATCTGTGCTTCGATTTCCCACGTTCCCGTTGAATTATCGCAGCTATTTATTCTTTACAATGGCAAAGGAACGAGATCGAGATTTTTATAAACTTCATTGAATTTATCAACATTTAAATCCGATATTCAAATAAATTGCAGTTTCCCATTTGCACAAAAATCGGAAAGATTTCGTAACGCTGTCCCGTTTAACAATCCCCACGCGAACGATACGCGCAATTGATTATTTTTTGTTTCCGCGCCGTTACGGACTGCACCGCGATATTTATATTAAACGTTTGTAATATATAAAACGCGCGAGAGAGAGAGATATTTCCATCGAGTTATGAGGATTTATTAAAATTACCAGGATCGGGGCACCGCGATTCTCTCGGCTCGCTCGAAGCGGTCGCGATGCTGCGCGCTCGAAATTTCAAGTTTTTATTATTCATGGACGGGGATGAAAACGAGGAGGGGGAGGGGCGTTTCGCGCGAATAATATTGAAAAGAACAAAAATGGCGAGATTTCACGCGCCGATGTAATTTACATGGATCTCCCGCTTATCGCGTTTCCGACGCAGCGGCGGGCTAACGAAGGGCGCTAATATTAAAATTAAAAATCAATAACAGCACCGGTCGGAGCGCGGCCGCTCCCGGCGCGAAATCCTGCGCCCAACGATCGGCCAAAATATTTATCGCGCGGGAGCCGCGGGAGCCGCGGGCGCGCCTCCTTTCAGCCAGTAATTTTAAATCGCATTAATCTGAATGATTATTCATGATACGCGTCGTTATTCGATAATGACTAATTAGTCGAGTACACGCGTCCCGATGTAATGCAGCCTCGGCGGGACCTAATTTACACGGCCGGGAGCGTGATACACGATTTACAACGCGACGATAATTATGGCTCCGGATCCGCGCGCGGTCGGGCTCGTCAAAAATTTATGCGCCCGCGTTTTGTTTAACGCGATACGGCGAGATTAACTCCCGCGCGGCAATTAAATATTCTCGGATTACGCGTTAAATTAATCGCCGACGCCGTTCATCATTCACCGCGGCCCGATTCTGCGCGATGTACAGTATGCTCGAAAATTGCGGCACCGGATGCGACGTAGGTGCAAACCCCACGTGCTGTAAAAAATGTCACTTGCCATTTCGCGTTCTGAGTTCGCCAATTCGAGTTCCGATCGGTTGTTATTTTCCCTTGAAGGAGCTTCTAATGAAAATGGTTTGAGACAAGTGGCTTGTTAAGGAGGAGTCACAAAGAGGAATGTGAACTTGACCCTACCCGCGTTAAGCAGTCATGCAGCTCCCATATAATATTAATTCGACCATCGTCGTGTTACAGGAATTATTATATTGCAGTGTAAAGTGTCTCCCTCTTCCGTGTCTCCCAGCGGAAACAATCCCTTTCAGTCGCGGGCGTTTCGGAATATTGCACGGGTTACTAATTGTCAAAATGTCGGGCGCGGCTTTTTAACTCTCGACAGTTGTCATTAAGCCATCAAATACGAGCTTCGCGAGCGAATGGACAAATGCATCCATTTGCTGATCGTGCCGCTACCTCTGCCTCCCTCCTCCTCCACACACACCCCCCCCCCTTCTCTCCCACTCTCGTCAGTGGTAAAGTCAGCCAACGGGAACACCGGCAAAAATGCAATGCATTCGTGAGTAACTGCACCATACAGGTAATGCATGGATTTCCCATGTGTCACAAGATTGCTCTATTTTCCCGGGGTTGAATGATGTACCCTTTTCCTTGCTCGGTTGGTCTGGAAAAAGCTCTGGGGATTGGAAACATAGAGAGCTACTCTCCCGGCGTACTCGATAGCCGTGTTTTCCTCCCCTATAAAGCGCAAACTTTTCCTGTCAAGTCCTTTTTGCGCGCGCCCGCCTCTGTCGGTTTAATACTTCCCGCCCGCTTCTACCCCCGGAAGCAAATGAGACTGCCAATTTTTCAGGGGGAATAAACGCCGCGCTATCGAGTGAAATCCCGAATTACCAGGTAGAATCTCGGATGGGACACTTTTATCTCGAACCCTGCTGCCCATTACCATTTTGCGGAATAGTAGAGATATACAAGTATTCGATATCGCAATCTGCAAAGATCTAACTTACACGATTACAGGGACGAGCTTTCGCATAAAATATCGGAGGAATTTCATATTCTTGCAGGGTCGCGGGGACTTTGGCTCCCAAAGAGGAAGGAATAACTTGAACAAGGGCACTTTATCATCCCTAAATAATGGCGATACGCTCTCGCCGGGGCCAACGTGCGTCGACAGGATAATAAATAAGCAAGGATTAATATTCACGCTGGCGTGTCACTTAAATGCATCCTTGCCTCGGGTTTTGACGTCCGAGCCGTGTGCAACGCTGGCACTTCGGTCTGATTACGACGAAAATCGAGTTTCGTCCTCTCATCTACAACTATGCGGTGAGCCGGGGGGGGGGGGGGGGGGTGGACCCCGTGGAGGGCGGAAGTTCGTATATTTCGTAACGCCACGCGAAGCAAAATTAGCAATGTTAGGAAATATCATCTAATACGAGAAGTGCCGGCTTGGATTAGTTTCACCCCTTGCAGCCTGCACATGCAAGCTGACCGCAGCGGTTTGCTACCGCTACGCCACCCCCTGCCACCCTCCTCTCTCCCTTTTCCCTTTATTTTCATCTGGCACATCCAGCTCCTCTATCTTCTATTTAATCCCATCGAGCTTCTCTTCTCTTTTGTTTCCGTTTTTCCATTCGTCCATAAATGTAACTTTATTCGTAATAATCAATAATCCCATAATTATTCCTCCCGTTGCTGCTTCGCGTTCTTTCCCCCGTGAATATTTCTACTTTTTGCATCCGTCGTTATCTCTGCTCCTACCTTCCACACTGTTCTATATTTCCCGCGGTACACATGCAGCAAGGCGGGAAAAAGGAGATTGGAAATCTGCGGGAAATTGCGTGTGTATGTGGTTAGGTTACGTTTCGTTTTATATAACCGAGATTATATCGCCACCGTTATTATGTCACCCGGAAAAGTAGAATTTAAGGGTCGTTGCTTCTCGGCGGAATCACTGTATCGAAGAATCCTAGAGACGCAGCCGCTCGCTGAAATTTACATCGCCCCACGGGAATATGTAAGCACGGATATGGGAATGAAAATGAATTTTTTAGCGGGATATAAATTTTAAACGTAGGCACCATTATACTGATGGATGTGGGAGACAAAAGAATACTCGATATCAGAAAAGTTCCATGGCTGTAAGTAATATTTATGGCATAGAGGCGAAGCGAATTTGTGAATTATTTCATCGGAGGAACGTTGTGCTTCCCTGATCACTTTGAAAAATTTCCATAAAATATATATTGAGCGATACTCGGCGATATATGTGTCAAATTCCGTTTGAATTATCGAATAAAATTTTAAAGAGGACGTCGTATTCCATTACCCGGAGCTTTTAATTGCTCCGTGCATTAGCGAGAATGATATTTTATAACGTGTTTTCCGTGCTTTAAATTCTCGTTTCTATCCCGTGCCCCCTGCACCTGCGCGTTTTACTCTCATTCGCGGTTGCATACGCTCCGGAACAGGACGCGCGGCGGCTTTCTCCTTTAATGTGAGAAAAATGCCAGCCACCGAAATCCCGGATGGGGCGCTCGTGTCTACCAGCAATTTTTGAGGAAGAAAAAAGGACTGTTATCGAGAAGCAAATTGAATCCTGCCCCTTCCATCCGCGACTCTTTGTCTGCTCTCTGTACCGTCGAAAATCGCGGTTTCAAAGGAAGTACCTCGTGGGAACGAACAGCCACGGTTATTGGTCCATGGTTTAACGTGCCTTTTTTCGCTGAACGCAACACGGTGTTACCCCTGTCCCTAGACACGGAGAACTTTAAACAGAAACGTGCTTTAACAGTGGACCGAACCCTCCAGTCACCTTTATCGCTTGGAGAATGAAGTTCCCTAGCGATTACTGCGTATTTTATAACTACACCTCGTAATTTTCCTTTTTCTTTTTGTTATAAAAAACCATCCCCACTTTCGAAACAATCGAATGTTTTTAAATTTAGAAATAGAAGAACAAATGAAACCTGGTCACACATTGATTGTTAATTCTAAGAACCTTAAAATCCCGCTGAGGTGGTTCGAGATTAATAAATGCGATCTGAGACAGGAGCTCGTGGAAGAACGCCGCCCTCGTGGGCGAGGGGTGGCGGGATTTCATAAAATTTAATTTATAGAGGCGCATCGCGGCAATTCGCTGCAGCAGGCTCTCGCGTGCAAAGTGCATCAGCCTCGGGGGCACGCTGATGCACACTGCTGTCCACAAATCATCGCATCTGTTGCTGCGGTTTTCGGAATACGCGGCCCTCGAACGTGCACGGCCACGAGGACCGGGAGCATCGAATTAGAACGCGACGTCAGCCGTGTAACAAATTGATGACCGGAAAATCAAATGGGATTTAGGGGTTGACTCTTGCTCTGTGCCGATAGGGATCTCGGATGCATGCGCAGTGCCCTAATACGCTGGCGCCTCGATAAAAGATTCATCCTTTAATGCCAGATAGAGGGACACCGAAATATCTGAACGCTTCTGCTAGTAGACAAATACGTCGAGGACGACGAATTCAAGCTTCGAAATGTTGCATTCGATTAGCAAGCTGATTCTAAATGGAGGACACGTACGGGTGACTTTATCCTGATAGGTTAATTTAATCTGGAACTCATTCCCGATGAATTTACACGTGCTATTAGTGGTGATGATCGAATGGCTTGAAATACGTTGCGCAAAGTTTGCTCACGTATTTTGGAGGGATTTGTTTTAGAAAGAAACCGGAGCTTCAAAGGGGAAATGAATTTTTCAAGTATACATCAAATACAGTCCACTTCGACGCGAACAATCGACGGGGAGAAAGGTTTCTTTTTCTTAAGGAAATCGTTGAACGAGTTCATTCGAGGAACGAAATGAAGGAGCCCTCCTTCCTCGTTCCAGCAGAAGGAGAAACATCACAGTCACGGGCGAAGGGGATTTAATTAAGTGCTCTAAATAAATTAAAGGGGAGAAACAAAAATCGCTTGTACAATGGATCTCTTTCAGCCCCGCTAGGAAAAAGGCATAACGACAGTTTTTCATCGGCACCGGCAATACCTCCATTCATTTCCACGCGGTATAATTTACTGTATTATCGTATTAACAACGCCGTAATAATCGCGATGCATTTTTCTTGCCCCCGTAGCACGCTCGCTAACGAGAATGAATATCGAATGAACACGAACGAGGCAGCCAATAGAGAACTGCCACAAAAAGATACGTTTCTATGTAAACGTGCGCATTGTATCTACAAAAATCGGTTTTATTGCTCTTTATATGAATTTAACGACGCAGCATTTTCGATTGAATATAAATTATAAAAACATGGCTGCGCATCATCGTATCTTACTTCTCTATATGTATTATATCTTCTACTTAATGAGTAATAAAATCGTGATAATAATAATAATAATTGTTAAGGAAAACCAGCTATTAATCAAGATATGAATCAAAAGTCCCGATACCGTTTCTAGGTAAGAAATGAAAGAAAAAAAAACGTTCGAGAAGTTACGATTCGTTCTCACTGGTTAGCAGTCGTTACAAAGCGTCAGTACCGTGTAAACCAAGTGTAAAATTCGAGAAGCAGTGTACTTATCCTTCTATAAACTTATTGTCTAAATTAAACATATATTCTGACAAGGTCCACAATAATAATAATCTCAAAGAAAACTCCAAATTCCACTTAAAGGAAGAAAGACGACCAAGCCTTCAAATTCAGAGATCTTGAAAACTTGAACGCTGCGAAGGAAGAAGAAAAGGGATCTTTTATGGTATTATTTGCCACATTGTGGCCATTTTTCATCTCGCGCATACGCTGGTATCGCCAACAATAACGAAGATATTTCAAGTTCCAGCGGTAAGGAGGAGCTCCCCTAATATATTCGTGAACGGGAAAAACTAACGGGCACCTCGTTCATCAACATAACAGTCCGCTCGCGACACAGCGAAGACAAACGCCCGCAAGAACCACCGATACAGTCCGCGAGCAGTTATATCACTCGATGCGTTAAGAAGCGTTACGAGGTGAAATATGATAATCGTTATTCGCGCCACGCCTGGTTTATCATATTTCCTCCGCTGCATTATCATAATGGCGTCGTGCACGAGATCGAGCGTATTCGGCCCGGCGAGGGGCTGTGTCTCTAGCTCGTTCGAGATTTGACGCTGCCCGTGGCCTTCTAAATAACGAAGTTCCAGAGCAACCTGAACGCAACCTACACCGCGCATTGCAGGATATGCGCATACACGTCGAGTAATATAATTTAAACTTACGCTGGCAAAATAGTCTTGCTACGCGAATCTCTGTATTACCGCGGAATTCTCATATTCCTTCTTGCTTTTATCCAATTAACTAAACCCGAGTCATAAAAGAACTCCATGGATAGACTAATAGCTAACAAAATAACTAATACCTACCGAATAGAAAGACAACGCAGCTCCACTTTCACGTGGCTTTACCATTCACTTCGCCAAACGTCACTCGCATTGAATTTAAATTTAAGTGCTTGCACGCCGCAACGCTGGCGCGACTAATGAATCCCTTTTACCCTAGAATCCCGCCTGCTGTAAAACAGCGGTAGCGGTGAAATGTACTTTTTGTTTTCTACGCGGCCCGCAAAATACCTATGTAGTCCGGCCGTAACGAGCCTCGAAAGTCGAAACCAAAAGCGAATCCGGTTTCGTATAATATTCCGCACCCTTTTACAATAGAGCAGCCACAGCGACGCGAATGTACAGCTTTAGGTTTAAGCCGTGAAACAGGGGAAACACGCGCTGAAAGTCCGCTTTTTTACCCGACCATTATAGGATCACCTTTTTTTCAGTCTCTTTCGAACCCCCTCTCCTCCCCTTGTCCACCCCCCCCCCCCCTCGGCTCTCCTGGAAGAACGGCGAATAATTAATTATCGAGCGGCATTAAAATACCTGGGAAACTTCGAGCCCGTGGATTTCTCGAGATAACGGATGGTGTTGCTAAAAGTGTGGAATGGAGCTGGATGGGAGCGGGTCGCGGGGGGCTGGGGAGACTGTTTGGGGGGGGGGTGGGGGCGTAACAACGCTCTTATAATGCAAGCTGCGTGCGCGAAAACGCCGAACAGCAGTTTGACAATGCGGTTATTAATGGAAAATGCCGGTACACGTTCTCACTTTTCCGACACCCTTCCTCCCCCACCCGCGGCCGCGCAGGGTAGGTCGATACTTTCCAAGCTTTTTGCGCACCCCCGAAACTTTTGTTCATTTACAGTACAAGCAGACTGTTGGTCGGCTGCTGGTTCTCGTTATCCATTACACACCACCACAATTACGGAAACTTTTGAGAAAGCGAAGAGGGATGGCGTGAGGGGGTGGCGGAAGGAAATTCCTTCGAGTTCGATGTTCCTTCCCTTTTTCCCCAGCTCTCTCGCTATTTTTTTATGGACAGACGCACCTTGGTGTTTAAACTGCGAGGAGGAAGAGACGAGTAGGACGCGGAGGCGGTCGGTCAATATTGAAACTTGATACCGAATGATTATCCGCGGAAATATTCCCGAGAAACTCTGATAAATTCTGTGCTCGCGGGTCACGGCGACAAAACCGAACTGAGGCCAACTAAAATATTGAAATTTCCTAATTACCTGCGGTGGCGTAGGGAAAAGAAAAGCGGCACGATGCGGGGAACCGGGGGGGGGGGGGGGTTGTGGAAGCGCGAGAGAAACTTGGTCGGCTGACTTTCACGGAAGCGTGTCGGAACAAGGAGAATGAACGAACACGGTGGAGGCGATGAAGGGGATAGGATTTAATCAACTTTCCTTTTTGTCTCATAAATCTTCCACGCGCGACCCGCCGTGAATCGTTTTTCGATCTTGCCCCTTTATCGCGAGGCATTCGCCTTCGTTTACGCGCATCCTTTAGAGGCTGTCGATTAAAATTTACTGGCGATACATTTTGCATGATCCTCGCGTTGCCGCCGGGCTCCGCGTAACCCGCCTGGCTTCTAAAGTCGGTTATAAATTAACGCGAGGTAATATTCCATGACGAAGGAGCGTTTATAGTGTTTTTGGGCGGTACAGAGCGAATGGAGGGACTGTTTATTTTGGAATGACGGTGAATTTATTTGTATGTAAATTATTATTATTGTAATCAACGGGTAAAATCCTTTGGTACACAGAATACATTGTGATAATATTACGTTACATAGCACACTACAGTAATATGTAAATTAGTACTATGTGCGGAGATGGCCACCTAATTTTTTGCATAGAGAAATACGGAATGTATTAACCGAAACAGAAAAAAATAAATAAAATAAATTGATAACGAGATGAACTGGAATCTTGTATTAGAGCGTGAAAGAGTTATTGCAAGTAACTTACAGAGTAGAAAAGTGACGAATTTCAAATGTTAATTCGTATAGTAAAATGTAAACTTGAATCACATTGTAATTATACTTATTGTTCTTTAACTACAATCGTTATCCCTTTGTTGTTTCAGCGTCGAAATCGAACCTGGTCGTCGACATCGAGCCGAAACGGCAGACCGCGGTGCGGCTCGGCGAGAGTCTGCAAATTTTGTGCAGAGTCGGTAGACCTCTTCAGGTTTGCCGTGTCGAGATACCCGGCGAGGACGGCGGGATGGTTTTGTCTAAGGGGCAACCACCTGAAGACGGTATCGAATATTACGGAGACGGCACCGAGGCGGGCCAATGCGGGGTTCAGATCGCCAAGATCAAGGAGAGCCATGACGGGATTTTCAAGTGCACTCTGACGCCCACCGATAGTCGAGCGGAGGCACAAGCCTCTGTAAAGATCATCGTCGCCAGTACGTATTCTTCAGATCAATCAGATCAATCTAATCTACGATTTTATGACGTGTCACGCGCCACTTAAACGAGAATCCGGTCCAGATCTCAGAGTTCGCTTCCAGAAAATATTCCACGCCAAGTTTAACGATAAGAGTTAATACTTTATCGTGATTGTATATCCTATCGATTGCCAAGTAGTTTTCGTGTACATTCTAGTTAACGAGAAAGTTTCCGAAGCTTCATAAATTCGGCTGTCCGAGTGAAGTATTCCGTCGTAAGAGGGGAAATATTACGAGAGGGCAAGGTTGAAGAATTCGAAGGCTAATTAATCTTCGTTAAGAGAATTGCTTACGGAAGGCGGAATAAGAGAGCGCGAAAGGATATTACTGTTTCGGATAAAGTTGATAAAGATAAATGACGAAAGCGGCGAACGATCGAGAGCCAGAGGCTCCTTCGGCCGAATTTAAATAGAAGTTTACAGGTTTAATCGACAGGAGCGATTAATGGACCGTAATTCAATGAAACAGCTTTACGCTGCGAGGAACGCGTGACGTTCGTTTCAGAGATTCTTTCGTCAAAGTTCTGGCACACATTTCAGCCTTCGGTATCCGCCGACTGCTAATTCTCTTTTCGAAATTGCCAACTTTAATCCTTCATCGGATGGAAATCAATCGATTGCGCTAAATTTAATTTACAGAACCACCGAACAACCCTGAACTCCAAACGAGCCCCGGATCATACGGAAGGAGTATTTACAGAAAAGGAGAGAAATTGGAAGTGAGCTGTCGCGCGCCAGCCGGCCGACCAGCAGCTAACGTTTCATTATTCCTTGGTAATTATTCAGCTAAGAATAGCGTATACTAATTCAGATTGATGGCTTAATAACGTGAATCGATTCGCTCTTTTTCATGATCAGACGACGAACCTATCGGCAACGAAGAAAGACCTACGATTTACGACTCGAACGTGAACGACAACTCGCTGGCTGTGCAAAATGCATCGCGAAGCTTGGATTGGACCGACAATGGCAAGGTTCTGCGATGCGTCGCCACTCACATCGCTCTTGACAAGCCTAAGGAAACCACCATGCAACTGCAAGTGTACTGTAAGCATCAAACTTTTAATCTGTAATCAAGTAGTCTAAGAAAATTCAAGCGCGAAATGCAGAACAGGTCCTACAGCCTAAAAGTCACTGATTATATCCATAAAACGGTGTAAATTTGAAGACAGTAATTTAATACCGGTCCCAGAAAGAGATTTCTTCTAAATTTACCCTATTTAAAATATTTAAAAGTTGTCTCATAGAAAAGCACTCTGAAAACTTCAATATTCATTCAAGCAAATTGCAATTAACGTAACCACGCTCAAAAGTCAATATTCGATGCCCGGAGTGTCAAATTTTTTTCAAATACTTAAAGTTACGAAGCCTTTGAAATTAATTCGAAATTTCCGCGACTGAATCCTCAGCGACGTTTAAAGCGACTTCGGGGTGAAATGCGATCCATGAAAGTGAACGATTTTCTTTTTATAGATCCTCCGCAACCACAGCCAACCATCGAGCGCTTCGGTTATGTAATCGGACGTCAGGGGATCGTGAACGTAACCGTTTACGCACACCCCAGACCACGTTTCTTGTGGCGAGTAAACGACGAGAAAATCAACGAGGGTCGCCCTGACGAAAGCAATCGACTGGAGACCTCTACTGCCGTCGATCTGGTAAATTCATTTAATTTTATCCACGATTTCTCCTATTTTAAATCGGCGACGAAATTGTCACGTACTTTCAAACATTATTCGCTAGTGGTACTCTTGCTCAATGACGAGATAATATCATTCAGCGATATCGCCATTCTATGTACAGTGGCCTGAATGTACACAGTTTAAAGAGACAATGGAGGATAAGACACCATGAATTTAAGAGGAAAATAGCCGAGAAAGTTGCGCCCGCAATGTAGATGAAAGTTTCTTGGAAGTTTCTCGACGTGAGCGAAACGACCGCCGATAAATAAAATCTTCCCCTGCTTGGAAAGTCTAATAGGGCTTATCAATAAAACGTTCTATCGATTGTCTTCTCCACTCCTCGCCAATGGGATAGAATGAATGCCCTGACGCGAAAATCTCTGTTCATAAATATTGGGCTTGTTGAAGCGTTTGAATAATATTAAACGGGGATCTCCGAGCAGTAAAACAGAATTGAAAGATACATGCGATACTACGACTTCGACACCCTACCGATATTTCACTCTGTCCCCCGATGGATATTCCAACAATAACCGCCGTCGAATTCGCCGAACATTCGAATAATAACGTCGGGTTTAACGAGTTTCGCCCCCCGCAAAAAGGCAGTGGAAGCGCAAATTAAGGAAAAACGGGAGATAAAGGGGAGCAAAAGCGAAGGAAATGGAACAAAGGTTTCACATTCCAGAGCATCGATTTTCACGGCGCACTTAGCGTTTTTCACACATTTGCATGACTCGACAGTTTCTCGCTAATCAAAGCGCCTTAATGAAATTCCACCAGAGTTGGGCGGTACAAATCGGTCGGGGCACTCGATTGAAATAATTCGCCCATCTACACCGTGGAAGTTTAAGCGTTTGGTATGCGAAAAGGACCAACAAGGAACCTTGCCTCTCGCAGCTACTAATTATTATAAATTGAATCGCACGAAACGGGCCATTGAAAAGCAGCGATACTGTACAGTTGCGTATCAAAAGAATTATCAATCAACATCGTCTACAGTCCCGAAAATGGTCAATAAATCGCAAAGTATCTAACTAAATACGAATTGACAGTATTCCAGTTTAATTAAAATCCACGCGCAGATGTATAATACGTAAACTAGGGCGTAATGCTACCAATAGCAATTGGTAAAATTTATCAAAGCCAGGCTGGGACGTCGCGACGGAACTTGTAAAGCTCGATACCCGAGGGGCTGACATTAAAGCGTCATTTAAATTCAAAGGGACGCGCGACGCAGTCATCGACCAAATGGAGGCTGACGTCGCGAATCCCTGCTCAGCGCTCGATAAATCGCGGGTGCGCAGAAAACATCTGCACGATGGCCAGGGCTACTGACAAGAGTCCCTGCAGAAGAAACCAATAAAGGCCCCCCCCCCCATTCGAAACCGCTTGCAGGCGGCAGCGTGAATGGCTTTCAAACAGACGGGCGGTTGCAGACTGAAAACTGCATGCCGCCGAGTACCATCCACGAATCATGAATCAGTTTCCAATGAAAACGCAATTACGGCCGTCGAAAGAGTTGCGTCTCCTTTGTGTGCGCCCGCCCGTGCACACAGCCACGAGCGCAGTGGTCAATGAATTTTTCTTCCCAACAGTTTCATCGCACCCGCTGAATAGCGCTGTTGATCCTTTTCAGGGGACTTGTTAAAGCCAGCACAAACACCGCGATGTTGACAATTAATAAATATATTTGTTCTTGGGAATGTTGTGATTTCCTAAGTGACGATATTGAAATTCGCGAAGTTCGCGAGCTCGCTGCGTTAACAGACTCCAAGCGTAATATAACAGTTTACTGGTTAACGAAGTTTGATAGGAGAGTCAGTCGAGATAGTTTGGAGTCGCGAGCGTTATAGGGCTAATGAGGTCCTTTTTATTCGGAGGGGGTGGAAGCGTTTAAGTGACACGGTTGGGGTTCATTGTTACAGGGGAGAGGAGCGTGGAGCGTGATCCTGACGATCGACAGCGTTCAGAAATCCGACACGGAGAAGGAGTACGTCCTGGAAGCCCGCAACGATGAAGGAGCTTACGAATATCGTATCGTTTTGTCGACTTCCACAGAACCCGCAGGTAAAACAATCGGCACACCCACGATTACAGTATCGCAACATCACTTGCACGCACTGCGCACCACAGTAGCGTGCAAAATAGGACAAAGATTCTCGTTACACTGATGTTCAAAGAATATAATAGAAGCATCCGGTCTTCACAATAAGACAGGCGAAATTTCAATTCGTCACTGGTATATAACATTTCGCGAAACATTTTAAAATTGAATCTATTTAATTTCGTCTGTCTATCTAACTTCATCTAACACGAAGCGAGTGAAAGACCCATGTTACCAGTTAAGGGTTGAAATAAGAGAGTAATTTGCAACACGATATTATTATGAATAATAGATATCAGGCTAATAGCAAATATTGAATGTCACAAAAGAAAAGGATTAAAGATGAAAGCGATTTAATTCACTAGTCCAGTAGCTGTCGATCACGCTGTTAGTTCTCTCGCACCTCGTGTTCGCCACTTCTATTTCACTCGCGATCAGTCGAGCATACTCTATCGATTCTCTACGTCACTTTCATTGTCACCATCACATTGTCCGTCATCGTTAAGTTTTCGATGTCGCTGAAAATATGAATTAGAGATTTACGACAACATGTGCTATGTGTTTCTAACGATATCGATCCTTCACCGCATGCACTCACGCAGGGGCGTTAAGTCACTTCTATGGTAAGCTCTCCGAACACATGCACGCACTAGGTAATGTCATTCTTTCAAATTATTATACGTAAGTAGTTGATGTTGCTGTCTATGCGCGGAGTTCCATGGAGAAAACGGAATGAGTCCAGAGCAGAAAATATATTTTACTTTACACATTTATATATTATTTATATTTAATAATATATTTTTACATTCTCTTTTATTTTCCAGAGTGCGTTCAAAACCCTTTGCACATTCGGCTTCATTAATTCACGTCGAAATCAATATTTTCAGAATTAATAAAGTCAAACTCACACAAAGTTGGAGTTAACAAAGTGGATTTGTTTCATCTCTTCAATGTAAAACGCGCAAACATTATTCCAATATTTTATATTTCATTCTGCTCGTTAGCTCGCATCGCTTTGTTAGAAAGTAGCGGGGATTCATAGAAATCACGTGAATGGAACTCCGCGTTGACGGGACATGTGTATGTCTTGTATGTGATGTTACATTGTTCCATTCGTACCACTGAAAACATGAATGGCAGATCTGTATTTTTTTTTTTCACCATGAAACGCGTTAATAAATCTCTGTGCGATTGCCTCCTATATGAATCAAAGCTTCCACGATCTCGAACACGGGTTCGCGCCACTTTCTTTGCACAGTTCTGCATCAGAATTACTTTCATAACAATACAATCGCAAAAAGCTTCGAATGCTTGTTGAGTCTTACTAAATACATACTTTTCTTATACAAAAATATCTTTGCGCTTGCTTCGTATACTAATTGTAAGACTCTGTTAAACGTTTCTATCCGCGTCGATGTACAAACCGCCGTTCCACTTTGAATGATTAACTTTTCTTAAGGAACAGATATCGTCATTATCGTTTGAAAATACTTTCAAGCTTCGTTCAGCTGTATTTCTCGTTTCTTGAATTGCAGGAGTTCCGATTTATGCACATGTTGTTTAAAAGTATTTCCAAATCTTTTACTACACTTACAATGAATCTTGTTTTTTATTATTTCACAAATTTGCTGTTTCATTGAAAGCCAGTTCGATTCCAAACTTTTCACCCAACGAGCATTTAAATTTTCTGCTGTTAAACATTCTCTCGGATCGTACAAACTTGTCTTTCCCAGTGGAAACAATGCAGATAGTTTTATTACGTTTCTCTACCAAATTTCAGGCGTTGATTTAGACGTTGGCTCTATCATTGGCATCGTCGTCGGGGCCCTGGTGCTAATTCTCTTGGTTTTCCTATTAATCTTCGCCCGCGCGACCGGACGCTGGTGCTTCGCAGGTGAGTAGCTGCTCCTTCCAGCATATTCATAAAATATTAATCCCGTGCCACACGCTCCCACTTCCTCACTGGCGATTCTTTCGTGTACTGTTGGTATTTAATTAAATACGAGCGGCAACTACTGCGGCGGTCAATGAATTAAAAGTTAAGCAGAGCAGGGACGCGCTTGACTCGAGAAAACTTCAAAACTGTGTAACAATGAATTCTCCTTTCGAGCGATCGTTTAAAATTCACGAGGAAACAAGGTGAATCGCTTGGTGCTGTTTCCCCATAAAATAAATGAAACCAAAAGCGAGCACACTGTTATGACGCGTGTTCACACATCTGCCCGTCGCGCTATGTTAGTTTCTTTCACTTGAAATACTGTAGCAAGTAGTATAAGCCAATGTCTGACGCGAAGATATTCATAGAACCTTGCGCGATGAAGAGAAGAACGGAAAAGAGACAAAGTAGCGATAGAATATTTAACGAAGAAGAAATCACGCCCAATTTAACATAGTACATTCTGTATGTGTGCGATGGTTGATGTCTAGAGAGTGAACAGTGATTTCCGCCAACTGTACACCATTCTAATAAATGCCTACTTATTTTATATTTACATATATATATATATATATATATTTGTATGTATACAAATGTCTTGTGTGTTGTGCCGCTACCGATAGGACAGCATGCAAGTCGGGCCAAGTAAAGAATAAGGAGAAACATCAACAATTACCTTGCGATTCCGTACTCTAGGCATGACACTGTCCAGGGGTAAGTCACCTCAGGCAGCAAAACAACAGCCCCCAACTCTGCAACGTATTGCTCGTTCCCTCGTTCAGCATCAGACCCTCGTCTTGCTCGCCACTTTTTCCCCTGCGACCATTTTTTATCAGCCCCTCGGCCAACATCTCGCGTTTGCCGTGTTCCCCAGCCTTTGGTTCATCGACGAGAAAACACTTGATCACATCCACCAGATTCCAACACAGCTCCTGAGACGGTAGAGAAGAAGTTTAGCGAACCAATTCTTGGGGAGATTTCTAATAAAATACTGTTCACAGGGTGTCCCATTTTAATCGATCAACGCAAATGTCGCGAGAATTACTGGCGATATCTGAGAATCTGAAAAATGAGTAAAAAGTAAAAAGTTTTGAATATTTAAACGTTGTAATCATATCTTTGCTTATTTGTATTAGACCGGATTATTCAGGGATACTCTGTGCATGTTTTACGAACAGTGTCGCTCAATCATTCCCGCGTAGAAGTGAAAAACTCGTCGAACCTTCATTTATTAAGCATACTTGGATATGCAACAGCTGCAAAATCTTCCTGACAGTGGGAAAAATCGACACAGTACACGTGAAACGAATATGTAATCGGGTGAAAAAAATAGTAGCTCCCAAACGATAAATATTAATCTTTTTTAGAAAAACGTCGCCGATAAAATTCCTCTTTCTAAATGTTAACGTTAGTTGGTTAAAAAACGAGAAGATATGGAATCGCTTTAAATATCGAAAATCCTATAGAATGGGAGATAAATCCCGGTTGCCGATCGATTTCTGTGATTGTCGGTGCGTTCCATCCATTTTTTTAATTCCATTCGAGCCAATTCACTGTCAGGATAGATGGAAAAGCGTTCAAGTCCGGCGGTACCGCGCAGAAGAGAATAAACACAGTGGGAGTTCGATTATTCCGTGCCGGAAATACAGCGTATGATCGAGACCCGCGGCGACGAACAAACAAATCAAAATTTCATTGTCTGGAATGATCCGCTTATAGGTTTACGGTACCGCCGACAATTTTTTCCAGACACGCGATTTACAAGAATCAAAAGCAGACCGTTGAATTTATCATAAACGCTCCGAGAATTATCCATTTCTATTTTTTACGAGAGAATTGAATGTAAGAAAATCGTTGAAGAATGCAGAGCGGTAGGAGTATTTCGAGCGCTTACTTCATCGGAAATTAACCTGAATCCAGACGGGGATTGGAAATTCGTGAAACACGAAGTATTATTCCTGACAGCGGTAAAGTTCGGAATAGCCCGAGTCTAAATGCACCCTTCGGGAAATTCGCTTTATCTCATCGCGAACATACACATATCGGTCATCGATCTGTGCGTGCACGTCGTGCTTACGAATTCCACTGCATGCAGCAACTGGAATACCTAATTTATATCGCAACCAGCATTATTCGATGCAGTGTTTTTCAAACTTCACTCCACGCGGCCTGCCAGCGGCGAGGCAGCAACTAATTCGCTGGAAGGAAAGTTCAGCCCGGAGTAGTTTGGAAAAATCGAACGAACGAGATCGCGAAAGGGAACACATCGGTGCCCGGTTGATTACAAACAAACCAAACCGCGCGCACATGTAAACAAGAGTATAACTTCGCCGGGAATATTAATTTAATGCGTTTATTAAATCGGCCAACCGATTCGCGATCGAAGGATAGGTCGTGAAGAAAGAGGTTTGAAAAACACTGTCTTAGGGCAAATTTGTTGCAACACTTTGTTCGACAAACTCCCCGGCGGGATTCGTGTAAGTTCCAGCCCCATTTGGAGCGAAATAGCGTTTCCGTTTGCGGCAAGCAACGATAAACAATCGGCGAAGGCAAGTGTGGTGACGTTTGTTCCGAAGTCAAACAACCAGTCCCTATCGATGTTAATTTTCTTTGTTTCGACTAGCTTTCCGGTCTGTTCGTCCCGGCTATTTCCTCCCAGCTCCAGTAGAACGCAGACAAACGTGACGTTGCCCTTTACCTAGTTTCTGTTTTTCGATCGTTCAAGCATGCTCGTGTCACTGCCCCTCGAATCTCCCTACACCCCTTGCAACCAAACGAGTTTGCTTCGTCCGTAGAACATGAATTTCGATGTGTACACGTAGGTACTGTTACGTTTGTCGACGATTAGCTGACATCTACGTGTTAGAAAGTTTGTGACGTTTATTCACGTTTTACCTCGCTTGGACTTGACTAAACTAGTGCGATGACCCTGCCTGTGAATGTTTCGATTATTAACGATTAATCGCTTTTGACGATCGGTTAATTAGCCATGCTCGAACGCAAACGCCCGAGTGACGCAACGGGATTTTGAAGGAAATTTATTGCAATTTCTGGTCAATTATATTTCTGGATAAGCTGCTGGAAATGAACGCGCTAGATTAATGCTGCGAAGTTGGTCATTTAATTATGAAATTTCTTGGTAGTACGGAGGGTGCGGCGCGTAATTGGAATCACTTTGATAGTTTTGTAAACATTGGTCCTAATGAATATTGGTTCAGACGTCAGAACACTGCATGCAAACTCTTCTCGTCACTCATAGCTCTCGAGGCTTTTAAGTCATAATTAGTAGCGCAAGATAAAAGTAAAATAAATGAAAATGGTGAAGGCTTGCAAAAGATACCCCCTTTAAACTATACAACATTCGTCTGAACCAATTTCTATTAATATCAACATTCACGAAGTTATCAAGATGATTCCAGGTACGTCTTGCATTTTTCCTAGCAAGCATATAGTAACCTTACATCTTAAAAAATATTCTACTTTGTCACTCCGCCAATTAAAGAAGGGCTCAAAGAAAACCTCCCATTGCAACTGACTTTCCAAGAACATTGAAAAGAAAAACAGTAAACTCGACGTGAAACTCGCGCGTTTGCCAAACACCCGAACGGCAACGAGCCCCGTGCCTCACACGCTCCAACGAGAACACAAACGAACAAAGACGAGAGTAGAATAGAAAGAGCCGCGAGACAAGCCCGACACCAAAGACACTAACCCACAGAGATCGCTTAAAGCCTTAAAGAGTCAATTGCAACAGGAATTAAAAAAAACAACAGTAAAAAAAAAACAGAAAAAAAATCCACACACGCACTTTTGCCTTGACCGATCGTGGCGTTGCTTGTTGCAGCGAGGCGTCGGGGCGACGAGGAAGCTGCAAGCGGCGTCGGCGCCGGAAGCGAGGCGCACATCACACCCGGGGACGAGGACGAAGAGGATCACGAGGACCCGCGCATCATCGACGAGAAAATACCGCAGGGTGGCCAGGAGAATCCGATACACGCGAGCACGGAATACGTGAACGGCCGCACGGACCTCAAGGAGCCGAAGAAGGACGAGAAGACGGACACGCCTGTTTAAAAGCGGGCCCGCCGTTCGACGGTCGTTCCACCTTCAGACGCGGAAATAAGCTGTCATTTCGCTCGTTCAACATCGACCACCCTTTGCACTGTTCTATCCCGGTGGGGCGTTCATATTTATTCTCGGTACACGATGCGTTTGCTCCAAGGTCGTTGGTCGAATCGAGGGACTCCGTTTAAGAGCGGATCCGAATGAAACGGGGATCATACTCGCGGGAGGATTCCATTTTTTTTGTTACATAGTCGAGGGTTTCACGGTGAAATTAGAGGCAGTCGTTACGATATTCATTGTCCAGGATTCATTGTTCATCGCTGGAGACGATTATTTGTATCGGTATTGCTGATCTGACCTTGCACCTCGAGTCCGGAGGTATTTTTATTTTATTTTATTAGATGCTACATGGCTAGCACGGCATTCCATTGGATTGTCGGAGTAAATTGGCAGCACTTGTTGCGAGCGAAACGAGTCGATTGGTGTTTAATCATTTTTGAACAGACAAGCGGTGTTTGCGGCCGATAAATGACTCGGTTAACAATTGTCGGCAATTTCTCTCCATACACGGTGAATTATTCGTTCCATCGATCAGTTCACGTTCGGCCAGGCTGTTTCGATCCAACGTGCCTTGGAACACACAGGCATCGGTACATATCAATCTACCTTAGCTACCTTTGAACCTGCTTATTATTTAAATGGCAGCGTCACACAGCCCGTCAATACTGTCTCTCATGATTTATCGGCGGATCGAGGCCTCTCTTCCTCGATCGGCGGTAGTGCAAAGGGTTAAAAGTCGATGCCGGCGAGGGACACGTGCACCCGTCGGGCGACACGTGCTCCCGCCTTCGCCCGGAATCTTAATTTAAGGGGAACGAGTTTTCATGATTAATTGCGTATTTATTCTAAACTATCTACGGTTCAGTATTTCCAATAGATCTTGATTCGCGGCCGAGAATACAAAGGAAGCTTCGCGAACGTATAAAAATAGAAAGGAAAGGGGAAGAGAATGATCTGATCGCCTTTCGTTCGCCTCCTTATTTTTCTACGATTTCGTCTGTTCGATGGCAGCTGTTCGTAGCCTGAAACCTACGACCGTACGCAGACGCGTGAACACGATCCTCCGTTCATCGCCGATCACAAGGATGACGATCGATCATCCCTCCGATGCCTCGATACTGCGCGTGCGCGCGCGCGCGCGATAAATCGCCCAACCCCCAGCCCCAAACACCCCCTCCGTTTTTCACGGTGTAAGTTTTGTAAATAGAATCTCGGTTGCGACGTGTGAACGTCGCACCGTAGGCGATTTCACCGCCATCCTTTCTTTCTCGCGAAGAGCATACCGGGGAAATTCGCTTGGGTCAAGATATTATACACGCTACTATACGCAACTGTACGTTGTTCGATCGTTAATTTTTCGAGGACCATCCGCCGTAGGGAGCATCCGAAGGGTAATCGAGACATTGAACGCATTCTTCGAGACTCGTCAGGCATTTTTTAAGCACTTTTATCGAACCAAAACAATAAAAAAAAAAGAACAAAGAAACAAGAAAGAAAAGGCACAATGATTTCACACCGTCGGCTGTTAACGAAGTTCTATGGACCTCGAAGAGTTAAGGGATCATTTAAGATCGCTAAGGTGTATCGTTAAGTAACACGTGTTTACGAGCTGTCCTTAAAATGTGTACCGTTCTACTCTAGGGGAAGATAGTCGGTTCTGGAGCCGAGAGTTTCACGCCGAGCCTCGCGCGACCGGGGCCCCCTGCCTCCGTAAGGGGACGCCGGTCGGGTGACATCGAATTTTCCAGTGGATCGACTGAGAGAGAGACTGTCGCCCCGCCTCGGGCGAGAACGCGTCACTATCTGGAGCGCGACGTCTAGTTATTATTAACGATGTAATTAAGTGTAACGAGAGGACGCGACCGTCCTCCGATAGAGGGAAATCTCACGCTAGCGCGAACAAATCAAATTTTTTAGTCGAGGTTTTTTCTAAACGACATTGCACTATGACGGGAGGCATAGAAGAGAGAACACCCATTAACTGAATTGCTCGTGCACGATAAGTGGCATTCCCGCGATCCCCGATCTTTTTTAAGAATCCTTCGCAGCTCCGCAGGCTTGCGTAAAAACACCTGTATGACGTTAAAATACTATAGCACTTAGATTATCGCGAGAAACGCTGTCTAGGATATGGAAATTCCTGTTGGGAAGGTACAGGGGCGAGCGATTTATTGCTACGACCTCGGACGTCCTGTCCTTCCCGACTCGTGATCGACAGCCGAGAATTATTGTCGCGGAAAAACGCTTCACGTGCACGCGCAAGGAGATCTATTAAATATCACGCCGTTACCACGTTCGAAGACAAACGAACACATTCCACGATTGTAGCTTTCGTTCGTAGCCAGGCTTTTTTAGCCGACCCCACGTGCTGACTGACACGTGATCGTATCGCCGTTTTTGTAATTTAGAACGTTTCCTGGGACAGTATTATTTATATCGAAGGGGATCCAGTGCCTCGGGAACCACGAGGCCCCCAACATTTTTCTACTTCCGTTTCGTTTTTTAGGGGGGTTGATCGTGCAAACCCCGTCGCGCCACACTTTTTCCCCTGCGTACGCGGTATCGATGATTTACACTCTCGATCGACGATTCGACAATTCCAAGGGAATGTATTCTTTTCCGTGAATATTCTTCTAATACTCTGCGGTCGGGTGTGTCGCGGTTAAAATCGTCCGAGGGTGGCTATTCGAAGCTGACACTGATTAATCCGTAATTATTAACCCTTTGGAAAGGAAATCATCGTTCTCTCTAATTACTCTACCGAGGATCTTAACGAATTTTTAAATGTCAAGTCGTCTTTTTGAAGCATTTTTATTAATGATAATAAAATACTCACTTTCAATCGAAGTTTTGTAACAACACATTTCGTTCGCAATGAAAGGAAGAACGCTGCGTGTGAATAGCACAAGTACGCCCAAGGTGTTCATAAAAACATGTAAAAATTTACACAACTGTGCCACGGCAAAGGTAAAGCTAATAGAATTCGAGGAATCAGTGCGATCGTTAAAGAGAAGGGTCAATTAAAAGCGCACCGTGTCTATCAATCGCGCGTTTCCGATTATCAATTTCACAATTCACGATCATTGGCAGATTTTCTATTCGATCCATCCACCGCGCATACTTTTTATACATTCGATAAAGACTGCAAGCATTCCGATCGAGACATTTCATCAGAAGCCCACTTTTAGACAGAATTTTATATTACCGTGCAACGTCACTGTAAATTCATCGAGAAGCAACGACCAATGGCACCTCGTTTCTCAGACTTTCATACGACCCGCAGAAATCAATAGATACGATCCAGGGTGACGAACCTTCAGAGACTCTCACAGGCGATTTGCAGACGAGAAAGTGCCGTTTATCAATGTTCTAATCGCAGTTCGTCGCGTGGCCAAGTCTTGCGGTTTCCTTTACGTTCGCCACAGAAATACTATTCCCAAGTACTCCCGCTTTAACGACTTTTTCAACGAGATTACAAGGGACGCACCGTTTTCCATCATGCCGCCTTTCGGCCCAGCGGCTGTTCTTACACGTCGTCGACCTTTCGATCGATACCGTTTTTTCCCTTTCGTTAGAGCTGCAAGGAACACATGTAACAGGCCGGATAATTCAATCGTTTCGTACTTCGTACCTTCGGAGCAATAGCTTAAGGGAGGTCAGGGAGAGATCGTATCTGGGGTCGTTGCAGCGAGACGCGGCGTTTTAGGTCGGGATGAATATTCATTACACGAGAGTGCTTAACTGGCAAGGAAAATACCGTCGTAAAGATTGTTTGCAACCTTTGCAACAGACACGTCCATGTGTAATAGAAAATGGGGAATAATTCGTGGTGCAGCAAAGAGGGAGGATGGCTTCTCGCGCGGAAATACAGGGTGATTCGCGATTGTATCTACCGATACTCGAAGGGGGGGGGAGGTAAATGTAGAGCAGAAAATCAGAGAGAAATGGTACATTTATTCATACACTGTAACACTTGTCTTCTGCGCAAGAAACGGTCCCCAATTCGATGCCACCATGCGTTAGATCTTCACCCCACAGAGTTCATTAATTGTAAAAGGCAGAGGAAAGTAGCGAAGTCTAGACGAACCGCGATTGAAATACTTTGGAGAAGTGAGTTTTAGTAATTTCATTATCATTCCCGTCGACAATAAGTGTTGTTTGTACTTTTGTACGGGTGGATCTTTGCTTGGCTCAGTCGTTGCGAAAATACGAGAAACAAAAGACAGAGAAACGACAATGCACGTACACAGACACACACATATACGTATACACATACACAGGTGGCAGAGAAGAAGTTGACGAACGTAGGTCTCCGCGGCGTCGTAGAGAAGAACTACTCGAAACTAAGGCGTAAGAACAATACAAGTTGGGGGAATAAAAAGAGAAATGAATGAGACGATGAGAAAACGAATGAGAATCGATCCCTGTATCTGTCATTCGCTGACGAAACATTTCCGAATTCTGCACATACACTCCTTCAATTTTTTCCATATGCGATCGTGTTTTCACTAACAAAGAGCGATCGTCTTGTCCCGCGAGTTCCACCGAGGTCTCTGTACTACACCAGCCTGGCGCGCCAATTGCGCCAGAAGAAAGAGAAGAAAGTAACGAGAGAGGAAGTTTGAAGGGAGCAGTGAAGTTTCTCCCAGGGAACTCGTTGGATGAAGACGACAGAAATTACTGCGTGTTGTATATATTAAATATATATATAAATGAAAATATATATATATATATAAATATATTATAAATATTACGGTACGAGATTGAATAATATAGTAATGAATATATTATATATATATTATATTCTGTGTCGAGGGCACTTGGCTTGCAACTCGTAAATATTAAACTGAATACTTATTTATCCACTTGCACTCCAATTGCCGAGCGACCGGTCGTTATCCGTGGATTCTTTTCGAGAGGAAGACTATTAACGGGGCAGAGTATAAGGTTACACTTAAGAGTGATTTAAGGAAATCCGCGAAGAGAACGCTGGCGGACAGCCACGCGGCCGTGCTTCGTCGCACGGGCGAGAAGGGACGAAGTATAGGGACGAGACTAGCAGCGCGGATATAATTAAGCAGATATTACGAATCGATTACGTGGATGTATGTTGCCAATTAAGTACTTTGTATCGTGTTCGCGAGACGTCGAAGCGTTGTTCGCGCCGTTAAAGAGGCTGAGTGAGCCGTATCCGAATGCCCATCGTGCTGTTAGCAACGGCAGCCAACGTTCGAGGAGAGATGACACATGTTTACTGCCTACATAGTACTGTACATTTATTAGGTCGCGATGTACGAACCGTTCATTTTGGATGGTACTCTGATTCCTTTATGAGAGGAGTTTTTTTAATAACTTTTATTGTCTCGTTTTATATCCATTCGTTTTGTCGAAAGTCAAATTCGGTTCAAGCGAAAGCTGAACTGCAATATTTCATAAAAGGGCTGCAACGGTATAATCGAATAATTTAAGTATTCGAATATCCGAATATTCGAGTACCAGAGAATTTGAATTTGAGACTCGAATAATTAGGAGTATTCGAATATTCGAATATTCGAAAACATGATTCGTATTCCAAATTATTCGAATTATTCGAGTTTCAGCGCTACTTCATACGTCGCAACCTTAATCCACAATCTTAATTAATTGAATCTCAAAAAGCAAATACCTGCCATTTTATATTACCTATTAAATATATCTCTCGATTTTTAATTTCAAAAGATAGTTTCTCGTCCTTGACACAGCAAAGTTGCTCCCCCATGCATCCCCAGCGAATCCCACGGTAAACGTTGTGGTAAATACTGTTTGTTCTACCGATTAACGTACCAGCGTGCCAGAACATGTAATTGAGCCTAACAAACAGGAAGGAAGAACGCGAGGGGATGATTCTACCCCGTACCGAACACCTGGGGAGCCACCGGGGCCGCTCGAACTTTTTACACGCATAATGTAGGCCATTTGTGATTTTTAACGATTTTTACCGGTGCCCGCGGAAGCTATTCCGTGCTCGGCGAGGAGAACGAGGAGGGCAGCGAATTCTGGGACAGTTTTTTGGAGCCGTGCTTCACGACCGTCGCGATTAAGGTGGCCGTTCCTTTCGATCGCGAGAACGATAAACATGATTTTTAGTGCCTTTTCGGATAGCGAACATTCACGGAAGCATTGGAAACAGATACGAAAGGACGACGAGCGTGTTAAAGTTGATTTACGAGTATATTATAACGCGCGAGCTGAGGACGACGCGCGCCTTAGGATACCGGCGTTTCCAAAGTAGTAAAAGGTATTCTTCGTGGGCGACAGCCGTTACAAGGCTGGCAATCATTTCATTCGCAATTGTCGTGGCTCGGTTTTACGAGAGCAGTAAAGTATTTGAAATCCTTCGCGGTCGACAGTGTAGCTTCCTGACCCCTATCCTTAAGTACCTAGGAAAATAATTCTGGCTGAACACGGAGCACGAGCTACGCGGACGCATCGTCCAAATTTAAATAAAAAATTGCCACGTTCGGTCATCTTAAGCGCAACGGGTGCGCGTTTCAACGGGACTGCGGAAGTCACGTCAGCATAAACTGATCCACGGACGGATGATAACACGAGGAAACCTGTGTCGAAGATCACTGCCAAAATGCCCCTCCCCAGAATCCTTTCGTAAGTTCGCTGGAGTCCTCGTGCCACTTCGCTGCCGTGAACAAAACGAATTTCTGTCGAGGAATTCGTTGCCGTAAATAGAAACTCTAAACTCATTAGACGCACGATAATGAAGAGAGAGAGAGAGAATAAAATGTCACGTTCTCCCTGTACAATGTTCGATCAGCCTGCGTAACGACTACGACAATGAAGCGCGTCGAAACGATAATCGATTAAAACGCAGAGTTTAAGGATAATTACGTGGCGGGATACGTTTAATGTACAAAAATTCCTTGCGGTACATCTTTAATACGTTATTAAGGCCACTTATTTCGTAATTCATTTCTATGATTGATTAATTATAACGGTAATTATTTAAACCGCGATGATCATGCTATTATTATTGCCACATGTTTGTACGCGTGCCCACATCGAAGCATGTACATGTATAGCCGTACACAGACACACATTCAAATGTATACAGACACACTACAAATCGCGTGCAAGAGGCGAGGGGAGAAATGATTGGGTTTATTTGCGCATCGGGCGCGATTCCGTTTCGATTCGCGTGATAAGAGGGACAAGCTCGAAGTTGAAAATTTGTGAAACTTATGATATTAACTGAGATGGTTATACTGTAATATTATAAGAAGCATGATCGTTGGCCATACAATGGAGTATATATATTATATATATATTATATATTTATGTTAACGTAAGTCTAGGTATTAAAATACGACTATAAAGAGATGACGATAACGATCTACGAATACCTGATAAATGGTGTTCTCTGAAACATTTTTAGAATGTCGATGGTAGTTTAAATAGACGGGAGCGCAGAGGCGGTGATACAGCGGCGCGAGTTGTCCAGGATGCTTGAGTTCGTAAATGGTTTTCTTTTCAGGGGTGGGATGCGTTTCGGTAACGACGCTTTTCTTTTAATGCTTCTCTTTGTAACGAGGGCCCAATGTAAAGCACAGCATCGCCGAGAGAGAAAGACGTGGAAGAGAGCACTTTAAGAATACTTCAGAGATCGCTACTTTGAAATGAAACTTAAAGAGACGAGAAACAAAAAAAAAAGTTAAAATTACGATTTTAAGGATTAAGGGGCAGGAGGAGGAAGGGGTGACGTTTGAATGTTATACGGATTATGAGAAACATACACACGTACTGTATGTATCACAGACACACACACACACGCGTACACACAGGTACATACAGGCCCATGTATACAAACACTGCGAGCACATGGAGAGAAGAGAAAGACGAATACGAGGAGAAGAACATGAACATTTTGTATCTGTACTTGTAGATACAACGCAATAGGCAAGAGTAAATCTAATTAAGAATTTAAATGAAATTAATATATAGAGAAAGCTGTATGTAATTAACTGTAAGTTCATTCATCGCTATGATATTATAACTTAGGTATTATATGATTTTTGAAATAAAAACATTTGTTTTAAATACACACGAACGTACACGAGAATGTGCCATCCCGTCACCCTAGCGATTCTGCAATTACAATGCCAGTTTAATTCAATTAGTTTAGTTCATTTTCAATTATTCGCAGGTACCTCGACGTCCAGGAACCTCGGCGAGTCGTGAGTATTCCGTTTCAATTAGATCTCTTAATAGATTCCTAATAGCACAGTGCACTCTTGCTGTTTCAATATCTTACAACAAAGAATTTCGTCACTAATACTCTTTTTCCCCCCTGCTAGTGCTTTACCGTAGCGAGAACACTTTGACTGCTCGCCTGACAGTGTTCCCTTCGAAAACAGTTTTTTCTGAGCGCGAATATTTAGGTACCTTGCTAATACTTTTCACCCTAATTTGAATTTTAAGTACTTAGAAGTCTGGTGACCGTTGTAAAATGAAAAGAAAACTGGATTTTATTCTTTGAATAAATTTTTATAATCATCCAATGAATTTTATTGAATTCTCGGTAAAAATATTTTTATCCCTTCAACTGGGCTCCCGCGAAATTAAATCCCGAGTGCGCCACTGCTCGTGGCACTCTTCGCAATCGAGTGGAAACTCGTCAGGAAAGCAGTCGAAGAATTACTTGGTCCTTGATCCCCAATTTGAAAGTTTTATCCATCGGTATTTACCATATTGCCAGCAGATCGCACGATTACAGAGACTTCGCGGATCCGGCAGCGAGCGTTAGTCTCCTCCGTTTTGAGAAATCGAAAGCTACGGGCAGTGTCGATAGCCGAAGGCAAGCTTCTTTCTATTTCTTCCTCAACAACCATCAGGCTTCCGCCGACCGTCAACGTCCACTCACCATTTTATGGGATATACTGAGACACCTTCGCATCCGACTAACATCGCACAAGCTTCGATCCACACTGTTCTGTCTTAATGCATTCCGTAATCAATGTCGCCTCCCTGCGCGTCGATTTCACGTCCACAGCAAATCGCAAATCACCGCATCACGAGAGTGATGAACGACCAATGTGTCTATAAAGAACGTAACTCATCACACTCGACTTCGGCTTATGAAAATTAATATTCAATCGCAGTTTTATTCCATCGCGGCTGTTGACAATATTCAGTCTGCGCAACAAAAAAGGGGGAGTATAATTTGACACAAAGTGAATCCGTAGGAAGATTTTATGCGCGTTATCCGAGAAAAATCGAGTTTTGCATATCATTGCACGCAATTATCGTTTATTACGCTTAATTCGCGCGCTTCCCCGCGACTGTTCTCGTTTATATTTCAAACGTATTATGCGCTTGCCGATCACCTTCGGTCGCCGCGTTTCCGCGCCATTAAACGTCTGTTTCCTGATGTTTGAATTCTACCGTGTGATCATTGGCAATGATAGCAAGTTAGCACGCAATTAAAATGTGCAAGCAAGAAATTCAGGTGGTCGCAAAGAAAAAGATTAATCTTGAGCAATTAATCAGTGTTCAATTAAACATAATTCAGATTTTCTGCAGAATTAGATCTGCCGTGCGATCTACGTAGTGTCCGCGATTGTACTCATGAATAAAAATGTCATCGGACATCTGTTTTCGCCGATACTACTGTAGAAATTTAAATGTTAATCGACACTCGACGGATAACTAATTTATTTCGGCTAGCCGTAGATGATTCTGCCCATTTCGAATTCTTGGTTGCCATACATAAAAATAACTTATGAACAGAGGAAATTTTATCGCTTCAATCAGCGGAAAACATATTTACTGTTTAAAATAAGAATTTACATAAAATTGCCATTTGACATCTAGCTTTGCGAGTATTATATCATTTTTAGGAGAAACAGACACGCTACATAATCATTTTGAATTTGAGTCTCATAATAATCCTTTTTGCCAGTTTAAAGTGCCAAATGTTGAATACGTATCACATTTCCATCAGATAGTTTCGATGAATTGAACAGTGGTTAACTTTTCATTGATTCTGGGTGATCCGACTAATTACCCTGCCGTCTGCCGCGTGGATTAAATTAAAATCCTCTGCCAATTCGGTGTCCACATACTTTTAACGTGCTCAACATCTCGTGTTGGTCCCATTTCTGTATTTGGACTTGTGGCGTCCCGAAAATGTGCCCCGGCTTAAGATCATCCAGCGCAAAGGCAGCTTGCAATTAAACCGGTACTAAAAAGTATAACTTCATTGATCAGAAGCGACACCGAAAGTGCTGGCCGTTACTCCAGAACGGAAGTGGACGGGTCATCCCGAGGACGGAAGCCGAAACTCAGCTTGGCTCGGATCTTCAAACGCAACAAGGACAAAGTGTCTGGTGCCGACACGGACACCATGAGGACTGTTGTCACAGTCGACGATGAGAAGGTAATACTGTTTAAAAAAAGAAATTTAAGTATTCTAGTTTCAGCTGCAACATAAATCCTACATCTTCGTTAAATATTTTTTACTCTACACTTTTTTAAATTTTGTCCATTTAACTCGCCGTGGTCACAAAGGGTCGTTTATGTCCGGGCAATTTGCCCCTTTTCTTAAACTTCCTTTCGAATATTTATTTTTCCTAATTAATCCTTTAAACAAATGACTCAAAGAATGATTGTATATTAAAGTAGAGACTTGAATAAGTGTCTCATAATTTTTTCAGATTTTTTGAAATTCAAACAATGTAAGAAAAAACAGCCATGGACATAAATGACCCAGTGTGCCCACGGAAAGCGCGAAAATAAGTGTGCCCACGGCGGGTTAAAGTGTAAATCGATCCTAAAGCTTTAAATTTTTCTGATTTTATACGTCTGAAAATTATTTCACGATTCAACAAAACGAAATTCCGTGGAATGTAGCATGGATTCCGCGAGCAACTGGGAAACACAAGTCTAATAAATCTAACAATTTCAAATTCATAGCTTCAAACCACTGCACCAGCTGCACATGAGAACAATACTAATCCTGCAACGGGCGAAACAGGAATAGTCTATGCAGAATTGGATTTGACGCAGCAGCAGCAAGGTGTCGGTCCACGTCGCCTGAACGAGGACAAAACGGAATACGCGGAGATTTTGTACACGAAACCGGCGACGGAAGAGGAACAGCAAACGCCCGCCGAATAAATCATCAATCGTGCGACATTTAACGCTGTAACACGTAATTAAACTTCTATCTTTCCATCATCAACAAACACGTTATATTAATCGATCCTTTTCAGTTGAATTCTTGAAACGTTTCGCGTTACACTTTATACATGACGATTAGTCTTAGGAAGTTTGCTTGAAACTTATCAATTTCATTTTACATGAAAATGAAGACAAGTGAAATAATTAAGGAGTAACGATCCAAATATATTTTAGGATAATCGTGAAAACCTTGATGGAACTTTACACTTAACTGAAAAGGATCTACTATAATTATTAACATTTTTTACAAGTTACTCTATAAATCATTTTATATAAGTTTAAATTTATGAATATAAGGAGACAGGAATTAAAAACGATTTAATACGTATCGCCTGTCAGAAAGTTGTCCAATAATCGGTACGTGTTTATCCAATTTTTCACAAAGTTTACAAGTAGCTACGTAATTGGATTACTGAAATTTTTAAAAGAATTTCATAGACACACAAGAATAGAAGTTTTCGAAACTTTTGTACGGAACAAAGGAATTTAACTTTCAATTTCGTGCTTGCACTTGTTTCCACGACCTAAAATCCAATTCGCAGCGATTCTAGCCACTGTTAAAATTATCCCGAGTCTACGGTTGCGGAATCACGCGTTTATAAACGCGTTACTTCGTTGCACGTTTCGGAAAAGGAAAGCTGGTCGGAGCAGAAATGTGCAGCTTTATGCGGGTAAATAAATTTGCGTTACCATAAACCATTAGTGTTAACCGTTTGCCTTTCGACGTGCACCCAACGGCAGAAAAGCGTCACAGAAGATTCAGCGTTCAAGGTTGGGCGAGGAGATGATAGAAATAAGTGTTCAGAAATAAATTAGCAGGAATAAAGGTTCAATGAAACGTTGTGAAAGTGTATCGTGAGTACAACGACAGATCCTAATCATTTCCTTCGTTGTGTGTGTCAACTCGTGGTCGTAAAACGCTGAGATACGAAGAACTTGATGCAGATCCTGAAGCAAGTACACCTGCTATAGAATACTGTATACCTCTGGTAACGCGAGAGTCATCCGAAAACTTGTTTCTCCCACTATTTCCCTTCATTCTTCAGTAAGAAGAAATGATATGCATATTGAAACAAGGTTCGGGGACCCCTGGAAGATTGTGACGAACTTGAGGACCATTTAATCAAATCATACCCAAACACCCTGTCCAATTAAATTATAAAATGGGTAAACTAGGATTCATTCAATGCAGTCATAGGACGACTAATTTGATTAATTATGCAATCCATGTTTTTATGTAACTGTCAGCAACTTCAATATCTAGCAAAAAAAAAAATGGAATAAGACCACTCGTTCCTGTAGTCGTACCAGTTTTTATCCTGCATTCACACTTTTTTATCCGTTCGACAAGCTCTCCATCATGACTAAAAGTTTTTTCCTAAGTAGCTTCTGCGAGAATTTGAAAGACATGGAAACCTTAGAGTGTAGGAATAGGATTCCGTCAGTGGAGAAATTACTGCTCCAGTGAGAAATGCATCAAGTTCCCAGGAGATATAAGAAAGTCAGATTTACGTACTTAAATTCTATTGTTAATATTGTTATCGCGCATTTAAATGTAATCTATGAGTGTAACATTTCTATAGTACGTGCTGTTCGTCAGGAAGTTGCTTGAAAAGTTCGCTTTGTATGAGTTTCTGTGAATACGTGTGTACAATATACTTAAATAACTAACGGAACAGAAATATATCGGATTTAACGAGGATTCAACGAACAAAGATGCAGCGTATGAATAAATGTTTGGTACCCAGTTTAAATATCTTTTGCGAACGATTTAGAGCGCACAATACTTTGCCTTCGACGTCCTGCACAGAAAGTGACTCAAGATAATTATTAAGTCGAAGTGTTGACGATACCCTGAATCATATCAAACAGAACGATCCAAGCTGCTTTAAAACGATGCATGCTGTGTTTGTATATTGTGAATTTTCGAATGCTTGATGGATATATATTATATGAATCGTACTTTTACTTTCTTTTATACCGCGATCAGCGAGGAATCATTATCTTACAGTTACGTGCGGCGCCATTCACTTTGTGTCCCTAGATATTTAAGGCGTGACTTATCGTAATAATGCTTTCGCTATTTACGAACGTCTGTATAATTCTTTTTATTAATATAATTCATATATCGTTCTACTATTACCTTTATGATTTCAATCGTTTTAAGCTTCGTCCTGTGTCATCGCCATCGTGGATAGAGTAAACTTGATAAAATAATATTCGCTACTTATGTATGTATTATTCTGCTGTAAAGTTTTAAGTTTTAATCTTAATTGCCGTCCACTACTGACATCTCTTACGACTAATTTGTACGTTTCGTTTTTGTCAAATAAATTACAATTTGATCGACAACCGGTGTGTACTCGTTTCCTGGAAAAACAAGCTGTCACGTGGAGGGAAGTTTACCAAGTGCGAAGTCATCTTCTGGATGAACACTTTCCTGGAATTTCAGCAACTAGTTGCTGCATTAAAATCAATCATTAAGAATGTCAACGATTTTTTCATTCTGCTTATCAATTGACCTAATTTTTCATTGCGGAAATATGTGAATCCATTTCGCAAGGTTTGAAACACGATTCGCGATCGTTTAGTAACTAAAAATGATAATACATTAATGTACTGGTGTTAAAAAGGTCGATTAAGGGAACAAGCATATAATTCAACGACGATAAGGAATTTTGCTAGTTTCAAATATTTCCACAAGAGTGGAATATTGGAAACGTAGAAGTATGTAAATATTCTTACAAAGTTTTTGAATTTTCTCAGTTTTTGCTGAATCAAAATGCGCTATTCGCTAAGTCACCTATCCCGAGACAAACACCCGATTACCATTGGCTTCGATTACGCGGCTGATTGCGTAAGTTATTCGAGAAACGTATGAAATGTATGAATAAACACGCATCGGAACAGTAGACAATGAAATTGCATCACTGCACTGTATGTGTCTTCTTTCCTCAAAAGCATGTTCCACAAACATTGTTAAAGTAATCGTTTTGAAAAAAGCTCGCAGTACAAAATACTTTAATCGTTCGACATTTTTCATATGCACATTTATCAAAATTATTCACAGCTATAATAGAGGACCACAGTAACATCGGGCAACAATCACACTTTTAAGAAGTTAAATCGTTGGTGTACATAATATTGCACACAGAACTTCCCAAAAATTATTCCAATATTAAGAATCTTCTCGTCCTACTATACATCGAACGTCGCTTTACTCGTCTTTTAATGCCTCATCCTCGGTGGCGTCATCCTCGGTGGCCTCGGCTTCTGTAACCGTTTCGTCCTCCGTAGCTTCGGCTTCCGTAACCGTTTCGTCCTCCGTGGCTTCAGTTCCTCTCTCAGTATCGGGAGATTCGTCTCGCGCTTCATCAGGATCGGTCGCCTCCTCTTCAGTGATGGTGTGGATACCTTCTCCGTCACCAGACACTTTTGGCTCGCTAGGTTTTGGAAGCCGATGCTTGTACGTTTTATAAACACTCTGGCGCATCTCAGACGTCCACGCGCGGAATTCCTCGCGAGCAGTGTCGGTGAGGAAGCTACGGGCGGCAGAGCACGCGAGCGGCCTTGGCACTTTAGTGCGCTCGTTGGTAAAGTCCACAACTGTTGGGAAATCGTCACAAGCTGCCAACATATCCGTGATAGACATCTGCACTATTTCTGGCGGCTCGAAGGAATCGACCACCCGCTTCTCGCACAGCTCTGGCACGTGCTCGAGCGCCTTAGTGTCGAACACTGGTAGTTTCTTCTCTAGAGGAGCTGCCTGACCAACGTTCAAGTGCCACGTGGTGCTGACAAACGCGCTGGTCATGTTGTCTTTCTCCAATACTGGCTCGACGCAGGGCAGCTCAGGATTCTCCAACTCGTGGCCTCTTTCCATACCCACGGCAAGGTTCTTGTGATACTGCAGGTATGAAGCTCCATCTGGTACCGTGTCAGCTCCAGGTATCGTTCCTCCAGGTCCATCCGCCTTCCCTGGAGTAGTTTGCACAGGGTCCATGAGGACCTTCTTCCGGGTGTCGCGGACCTTGCTGTCCACGAAGTTGAAGTCCTCCTGCTCGAACGTGAACGCGATCGGTGTCAGGCGGAAGTCGAGCCTCTGATTCGTGTTCAGCATCTTCACCACAGCGTAGACCAGACAGTTCATGTTCCTGCAGCGGAGGACGTAGATCGCCCCATGATCTTTGATGAAAAGTGGCGGCCCTACCCAGCAGGGATCAGCGACGTAGTATCCGTCCTTGGCAGCCAAGGCTGATAAGATGATTTTATTGCACTCGATCAGAATGTTCGGTGACTCCTCGAACGCCAGCTTCAGCGCGGTCGCCAGGGTCATTCTGGTCCGAGAGCCGTAAAGAATCCCACAGATACCCTCCTTGAAGTCGATCGTCCACAAGTGTGGGAAGATCTTGAAGCATGGCTGCAAGTTGTACTTGTTGAAATGTTTGTTGCATTTCTGCACGGCGCTCCTTAGGCTCTCTGTGTAATAAGAGTCCCCGCAGATCACGGCTGAATCCAAAATGGCTGGGCCCCACCTGGACGGGTGGCTGAGGTACTGCATGGCTAGGGTAGCCACGCAAATGGCTGCGTGGTTCTTTCCACCTCGCTCGCCGAATCTAGAATCGTAGGAGCCTATTGTACCCCACAGGGAGTAAATGAGATTGGACACCTCCACGGCGTAATTGTTCCAGAACTGCTTCATGTTTTGGTCCCCTGTCTCTTCCGGTTCCTTCTTCCTCTTAACGCGCGATTTCGCGATGTCCGGCGCGTGCCTGAAGTTCCAATGATAATCCAGGTACAACCACATCGGGTCCTCTTTGAAGGTCTTGAACGCAGGCACGTTGATGGTGTCCACGTGAAGCTGATGAATGAAGAAGCCGCTGGTCTCCTCGAACTGATTGAAGCACATATGCTTCACCATCTGACAAACGGACGGGAAAATGCCCAGGCAAGCCTTCCCACCGTTTGAAACTTTCCTCCCCCTCTCGTTGCATTGGTAAGGGTCCAAGTAGTAATAGGCGTTCGTCCCTCTTGAGTACCAGAAACCGTAGCAGCAGTTCGTGAAGTGTATGATTCCGCTTGTTTGCGATTTGAAATATCTCTTCACGTGCTTCCTTACCTACGGCGAACAGTTCCAATATCTATATATCAACTTCCATAAAAATTACTGTATTTTCTACAAGGTGTTTCGCTATCCAAGTCGTACCAAATAAATGAAACACCTGTAGAATATCATACAGATATAATGAAAAGTTTCTAACCTGAACGTAGTAGTCATTTCTCAGAGTTCGAGGATGCACAGTGAGCACCACTAAGGGGCCCGTGCGGTCTCTTAGATCGAAGATCCTGTTCATCACAGTGACATTGCGCAAAATGTGCTCGGTATGAAACTTCGGCTCCGGGAATTCTCTGTAAACGGATTCAGCCACCTCGAGAATTTTGTCTATCATTCCTGGCATGGGGCTTTGAATGATGTCCCTCTTCACCATCACCGCTAAGATGGCGACGAAGTAACATCTCTTCACCTTCGGTTCCTTCACCACGTCCCTATTGGCCAAACCAACCGTTCCGTGTACGAAGATCGGCTTAGAATCCGGTATAGTTGGTCTGAAGATCGCTTCAAGATCGTAAGGCGCGGCTTGCAGCCTATGAATTTCTGGCAGCGACGTCACTGGTACCACAGGCTCGTGGAGCCCTTTAGTGTCGCTGCAATCGGGGTCCATCTTTTGAGCGTAGGAGACAGTGATCACCCTCATCACGAATATAGCCGCGTCAGGTTGATCGATTTCCTTGATGATCAGCCTTAGGAACTCCTTCATGTCCGATGAGGTGATAATCCTCAGATTCTTCGTGCCCCTGGCTACCCACCAAGCAAAACAGTTTTCATCCCTCTTCGTCACGCCCACGTGTGCGTCCCCGCAAGTTATTATGGCACCTGTGTAACTAGGCGTCTCGAACACTCTCTCCAGGGACATCTTCAGGTTCCAGCCTTCGATAGCGTAAAGGGTGCCATAATGCAGCGGGACGAACACCACGCGGAATACGTAATTGGCTATCTCGAACTCCGACAACAGACCATCGGTCATATTGCCGACGGTCGAGTCCTCGGTGGCTAATATGCTGTCGAACGTGTAATCGAGAGTGGCCTCAAATAATCCTTTCACCGTTCTCACGGACCAAGTGATTGGATCGTGGATCAAAGACCAGGCCATGATGCAAATATCCAGGGGCGTCGTGACAGCCGTGTGCGCCTTGAACCTTCTGTCGTAAGTCTTCTTCCTGACCAGCATCTTCGCCGCCTCGAACTCGTCCAGACCCTTCATCATCTTAAACGAGGACTTCTTGAAAGGCGCCAGCAACGGGGTAGTGATTTCGTTCTCCAGAACGATTACATCCAGCATGGACGCGTTGTAATGCTTAATGGGCGCGAAGCCGGGGATAGTCATGTCGTAAACCAGGCTCGTCTTCGACTCCAGCTTCACCCAGTCGGACAGTTCGATCACGGACGTTTCCGACTCGGTGGACAGCTCCATTTCTGCTGGCTCCACCACGTTATCTTCCTGCTCCGTCTTCTCCACGCAGCGAACCTTCTTCTTCTTTCGTCTCTTCCTGCGCCTCTTCATCTCCATGTGAGCGATGCACACCGTGTAGATTCGATAAGACTTCTTCGAGTTCGGCCCAACGTTGGCTTCAATTTTCTCGAGCATGGCGCCCAGGTCACAGAACTCCATCAAGCAGGAGTACCCTTCTTCGCTGGTGTTCCCCTTCTCGTCGCACGCGTAAGGGTCGAACAGGTAGAACCTGTTATTCGCAGTCCAGAACGCGTACGAGCAATTGGTGAACACCAGCACACCGGTCTGATTCTTCTCGAAGAACGTTTCCATTATGAACTCGAGATCGTCGTCCTCGGAGTTCTCTGGATCGGCATAGACAGTCTGCTTCGTGATTACATTGTATATCGTGTCGAGGATCTCGATTTGGTGGAACCATCGATACGGCTTGTAACGGAGCTTCCCGGTTTGCTGGTAAATCTTGTCGCCCAGGAAGATGAATTGGTCCAGCGTGCTGCCGTGAAAGCGATCTGGGTCCATCCTGATCTTCGCCAAGATGCATAGTAACGCGGAGAAGAAGCAAGACTTGAAGTGACACGGCTCGATCTGAGCACGATTCTCCAGACATATGTTACCTTGGAGTACTCGATTTCCATCCTCCGTAACCTTAGGATAAAAATGGGAACTCGTGTAGTCGATGATGTCGATTAATTATTTTACAACAGAACACTGCAATATTATCTTTGTTCCCTAGTATAATGAGCACTCAAAGTGTTTCTCGAATTTCTTAATACATAGACGTTTATTTCACAGAATCATCAATCGTAGTATTTATATCGAAAATTACTATGCTCACTTTCAAGCCAACAGAATCCTTCCGCTCTTGCTCTTTATTCTGACCACTCGAGGCTCTCGTTCGAATCGTAGTTCCTTCAGGCTCCTCCAATTCCTTCGAATTCTTGCTCTTAGAATCCGCACTCCTCTCTTCGGATTGCAGCTGTCGCGACAAGAAATGAATCGTGAATGATCGGATTCCTGGTTTCTAAGCAACGCGAAGTAGAAGCACTACGATATCGCTCAGAAGTTCACGAACCTGATCTTTTGGTTTAAAATCAGGGAAGAATAGTTCTAGCAGCAAGTCCTCGGTATTGCAAAGGAGCTTCTCCATCAGAGCGTCTCCCTCCTCGCCTTTGGCCAGCATGCACTTGCGTTTCTTCTTTTCGATGCAAGTAGGCACTCTCTTCACGGCGATTGGCGTTCTAATGATTGGCCCGAGTGGTAATAATTGTGGCCTGATGCGAATCCCGACTGGTACTTCTGGTATATCCTCAAGAACGAAATCATCCCTTCTCTCGCCAGACCCTTCTTCTTCTTCCATAGCGTTTGCCTCTTCGTGTTGTATGTAAATATCGTTGATGGCTCTCAGAGGCATCAAGCAAATAGGTAGAATCCTGGAGTACAAGTACCTTTTTGGGGACAGCTTGATCATCTTCGAGGGCTTGGGCTCTTGGCTCGGGGTGGCCGACATAATCATAGCAGATTTGGAGGCCAGATACATCGAAGAGAAGCCACCCCTCTTCTTCACGTCCAGCCGAGAGTCAATGGAAAATCTCGACACTAACGAAGGAATTGACCTCTTGGCTCGCTTCGTTTCGAGGAGCTTGATCAAGGTCTTATTCGATGGCATAACGTATGGCGGAGGAAGATTGTACTTCAGCTTCTCCATGGCTATCTGCTCGTGTATTTGCGTTATATCTTTCTCGCGTTCCTCGGTGATCTTCATGTTGGACGTGAGTAGAATTAAATTCAGACGATAGGGCGCGTCAGGCTGTTCCCGCTCTTTAATTTCGAGCAAAGGATCGATTATTGGTTTCTCCTCCTCCGCCACCAGTTCCCTTAAACGGGCTCTCCTATCTTCGTCTTCCTCCTCCTCCTCTTCCTCCTCCTCGTCCTCTTCCTCCAAGACGACTGTGGCCAGTATGTCTTCTTCTTCCTCCACCTCGTCCTCCTTCAATTCGGCTTCCAGCTTTGACAGATCGTCGTCGGTGATCGGTAAGAATCTCGTTTTGAACAGCTCGATACCGTCCTCCGGCACTATGATGTCTTGCTCCACCGCGTACTTGCCAGGCTGTATCGAGTCCAGCTCCGCGAAGTGTATCGTAAAATTGGGCTCGTTGAACTCTATGATACCGTAGAGGAGATCGACCAGCTCCTTCAAGCTTGCCACTACACAGAAGGACGCTGGATAGTCGCGAAGACGCCAACCCTCTCCGTCGCTGCCGTAAGGATTGAACAGGAAGAAATAGTCGCCGTCCCTCCAAATGCCGTACATCAGCTTCTTGTTCTCCAACACCATCTCTGGGTACTGTTTGAAGTAACACTCGAGAGCCTCTGCAAGATTCGCTAGGGGTGTCGCCTCTCCCTGAATGACCGTCATCTTAGTCTTGTAGAACACATCGTCTTCGCCCAGCTTCAGCCTGACTGGTAGCATCGTCAGGTCTAAGTGGCTCGGTACAGGGAACAATTTCTGCTCTTCCTCTTCCTCCGCTTCCTCGTCATCTTCCTCCTCCTCCTGCTCTCCTAATAATTCATCCTTCTTTTCCTTGATCTCCGGACGGCCTTTGCGGATCCACTCTATAACGTCGCCGTACGTTTTGTCACTGACGTCGACCATTTGATCGATATCCATGTTCCGCCAGTGAGTAGGATCCTTTAGCCTTCTGTAAGCCATCGCTGTGAGCGCCGCGATCAAACCTTGCTTCCCCCGTGATCTTATTTCGAAACCTTCGTCCAGGATGTTCTTTGAGCCTTGAAGAACTAAACGGTGAGGATTTATCACATTGTACCCTTTGATGACTCTGACGACCGGCTCCTCTTCAGGCTCTTCATCAGCTTCTTCAGTTCTCGGTTCGTCCTCCTCGTCCTCGGTGTACTCCTCCTCCTCGCGCTCCGTCCCCGTATCTTCTAACTCCTCTTCTTCCTCCTCTTCACCCCGCACTTCCTCTGGCTCCTTCTCCTCCTCGGGCGGCATCACCACGTACGTCTGCGGCTCGTCGTCCGTCATCATGTACAAATCCGCATCCCTCATCAAATCAGGGCACTGGATAGCGACGTCCCTCATCTTATCTATCTCGGGCCGTATCGTCGGCTTCATGTCGACCACTCCGCTGTCAATTCGTATCTGGCTATCCCTAAATACCATTGGTGGCGCTTGGGGCCTGCGATTCGTGCCTTTCTCCCTATAGATCACTCTCTCCAGAGGTCCACCCGGCGTGGTCCCAGTCTTCACGTACAGCACTCTGATCCCGTGCACCACGAACGGGTCCTTCTCCCTGCTCCCAGTGTTCTCCATAATCGTCTCCACCACCTGGTTGATGGAGCTGTTCATCGTCACGCAAGCCGCCTCCCCAGGCTTCATGGTGCCGTCTAACTCGGCCGTACCGCTCCTAAAACCTTCGTCGTCGCATGCGAACGGGTCCATGAAGTAGTAGGTGTCCTCGTGCTTCCAGATGGCGTAGAAGAAGCTCTTCACATCTAGGAGGCCGCAATCGTGCGACTCGAAGAACTCGCGTATACCGCTGTCGAAGCTGAGCTTCCCCTTCTTCTGACCGTACCCGGGTATCACGTTGGTTCGGATCTTCACCTTCGCGGAATAAACGCCGAGGATCACGTCGCCCATGGCGTCGTCCAGCCGCAACGCGAAGTCCTCGGAGTCCAGGTCCTTGTCCAACACGCGGACCAAGTCTACGAAGTAGATGTTCGACTGGTTGAAGATCAAGTCGACCAGGGCGCTGGTCCACTTGTTGCCATTTACTAGCCGCGAATAGACTACGGCTGCCAGGGCTATGACCAAGTGGGTCCGCCCACGTAGGGGCTTTGGAATCGCTGGATGCATTATGTGGTAAGAACCCTGGACTACAGCCCGATACTTCTCTTGCACCTTGTAACCGCTGGGTCGTCTTTGAGGCTTACTGCCGGCCTTCTCTGGCTCGTCGGCGTCCGGTGGCTGAGTATAGTGCTCGACGCCGCTGATGGCTATGGAGTAAAGGACGAAAGGCTCGTTCTTCACGTTGCTCTTCTCGAGGATAATAAAGAGGACTCCTATCAAGTCTCTGACGAGGAACAGCATCGCCGTTCCGCTGACACCGTCTGCGGCTGGCTCGCAGGACTCCGTTCTAGCCTGACCGTCGAATATGTTGTAGTACTTCGCGTCCTTCCAAATCGCTATGTGTAACACGGGCGAGGACATGATTCCAGCGTTGTGACGTTTAAAGAACATGTCCAGCGCTTTCACCAGGTGCAGCTTCGTGGGCTCGACGGAACGGAACGTGCCGGCGTATGCCGCATCCTCGATGCTTACGTTCACGGTGAGCTTGTTCTGAACGCAGAGCGTTCTCGTCAGATCGAGTATGGATAGCAATCGTCGATCGTCGGTGCTGATGTCCTTGTACGATTCGCAGTAAAACGTATCCCCGTCCTCTACGATCTGGTCGATAACCGCCTCGTTCCAGCAGCGTGACTTGTACACCGTCGTTGTTGCAAAAGCGGCTATCGCCGTTGCTCCACCCTGTCATTTCGAGCGATAAGCGACGACGATGGAACAAGCGAGAGCGCAGAGTAACTCCCGTCGGTTACCATTACATCGCTCCTCGCGAATGCGAAGCAGATAAAATTGAAGGGTGCGCGCGGTTTCCATCCTGGCGACCGCTCGAGTTTAAGCGAGAGTAGTACACCGAGCGATTTCATCTTACCGATCTCGGGGAAACTATCATCAACGGATCGGGGGGACTTGCAATAACTGCCATTTTCAATTGCAGAAATTCTGGCGCCTGATTACAGGCAACTGGAATATCTGGGGTATATAGAATTCTGCTAACCGGATTATTGCTCCCCCAATCTGTATACCGTTGGTAGTGAACGAGAAACGTTGAAATGATGTTCTAGATTCTAGAAGGACACAGTTTCTGTATACAACTTCCCTCAATTTTGGCTACTTTGCATATCTGCGAGCTCGCAGCAAATCTAATATCACACAATTTCTACCTCCACATTGTTAATCAAGAAATAGAGATATTACGAATTCTAGAATTGAAGAGCCCTTGTAGACGACACTGTAAGTGTCAAAAATCAAATTCTATACTATAGTATTACCATTAGCATGTAAAACATTTTCTGATAATTTTTTTTTCAATTTTGGCACTTACAGTGCTTTCAGAATCGTGTTTTTCCGCGACTAATTGCCGTGACTCTTCAATTGTATTTCAATGGAAGCAGGAATTCATGTCTGCTAGGTTTATTCGATTTCAGTTTTTATTTAAAATGTTGTATAGCTACCTGATGGCCCCTAGATAGCGGTGAAAACTTAGGCATATTAATGTGAGTCATTCCTGCACGAATTCCGTATCTGACGCAGGATGGAAGCTGAGGCCTGATTTCAGTAAGGGAATATGTGTCGTCCGGTAAATTGAGGAACAGATTTAAATCCTTATATTGCTCTTGGAGATCCTCGTCGAGCTCGTCGCTGCTCGGCGCATTGCCGTCAGCAGCCCGAACGACGTCGGTCACTCGGCCAATGGCATCCACGGTCTCGGTGGAAACTATCTCCTCACATTCCGCGAGTTGCTTCAGTTTTTCCTTCGCTAATTCCCTTTTCTCCCGATTTAACTCAACGACCGACTTCCCCTTCGAACTCGTCAAATCCATCTTACCGATTTCAATTTCTTATGACGCCACGTTAATTCCTCACGCTGAGCTTCTCCAACGATCGAATTCGTAAGCAGCAGGTAAAGTGTCGTCAAACATCAAACTTGTAACATTTTCTCGTAATGTTCGATTTATCAAATAACCTAGTATATCCTCTTCGAAGAACGAATTTGAAGTTTTACTGAGAACCTTCTTCACCCACGGATTATTCATTCCAATTCTTTAGTGGCAACGAGTGATTTTCAGTTTTATACTTTTGATGTGACTTAGAATTTTGAAAAGTTTGCCAACCCCCATTGAGGATGATGTGAAGTACAGTATGAAATGTGAAATGATATGTTTATACAATTACTCGCGTGACGGCTGCTACGAAAACAATCGATAGGAGTCTTGTGGCGTCCTTGCGACAAAATTCATAGAAGTAACAAAATGTAACCGTGTAATTTAGTCCACTGAAAAAATCCCTCCAAACTCCATCATGTACTTAACGTAGAAAGCAATCAGGAACCCTAAAACCAAACCAAAATGTCACTCCACAAAACTACAAAACCTCCCCCATTAATTCATCTCTAAACCCATCACACGTGCAACCCCTTTGGTTAATAGACCCTACATCAAATTACCCACACATTACACAATATGTTTCACAGGCCCGAGTGTCGAAGGTACAGGCAATGGAAACGAGACGAAGCCAGGAAGTTACTGGGCCCGCGGAAAGGAGAGAAACCAAAAAGGAGACCCAGGCAGCCAATTGACTGTATCGATGAAGAGGAAAAGGAGCATGTTACGAAAGCGGCATTGAAAATCAAGTCCCGCGAGTGTAAAAGGAAGAGAAAGAAGTCGAGCAAGAGAATGCTGAAAGGTTTAAGAGTGAAGCAGATAACGAAACACGTTTCCCTGGCGGATTTAGTCCTGAAGTGCATTAAACCCCCGATAGAAGTGAGAGAACAATATCTTAATCCGCGTCATATTACATGCCTACAGGATACTCCATCAAAGATGGACATTGCGGCAGAGATTATGACAGCGACAAGTAAACGTGGCTTTTTAACACTGATTAGTGCTGGAAATCATTGGATATTAATATAAAAACCGCGTTGCTTAAGGGGTATTCTCCTGAAATATGCAATTTTTAAAAATTTTTTTCGGGACTTTTTCTTATGGACTTAATGAAAGATTTTTATTACGGATTTACGGTTTACAAAACTTTAAACGCGTTTTTCTCAAAACAGTGTTTTGGAAAATTGTTGCCACGATGTCTCGAATTCTCCTTGACCGATTGGGCCCATCTTGTGCACACATCTTCAGCAGATGTGTCGCTATCGTCCCTAGCAGATTTAGGCGAAACTATTTTTCTTTTCTAATTTCTTTTTAATTTTATAACCCAATAAAGACGAAGAAAAATCGCGAAAGTTGGCACTTAATGTTCAATTTGCAGCCATTTTAAGAATTTTTGAAATTTCAATCCAAATCTGCTACCATCGATAGTCATGCCCGAATAATTTGAGAATCTTTTTGGTTCCTTTATTTCGGATGAACAGAACGACCAGAATCATGACAACAAATCGTACAATTTTTTCGAGGCGGTCAGCTTTCGTGGACTGTGGCGCCATCTTTATTGCATACTTTCAACCAAGAAAATTTGTCATTCATAGTTTAAGATATAATAAATATACAGTAAAAAGTTCAGCATAAAAATCTTTCATCAAGTCCATAAAAAATAAATGTCACAGTAGACAAATATCACAGTACACCCTTAAGCAGTGTCAAAATAGACCAATTTTCTATGCAATTAATTGGATCAATTGATCCCCTATAATTAATTTCATCTTCATGATTCCTACTCTTACGTCGTACTTCCGTAGGGTCGTTCTTGCCCAGACAACCTTGCAGGACCAGGTTTAGTCGAAAAATGCCCCGGCGAAGACGACCAGTTGCAAGGAAACCAAAGGGTGCTGTTGAAAAGACAGACCAAGAAGAAGGAAACGCAGAAGAGAAACCAGACGACGAAGCACCGAGTGGAAGCAAAGCCCAGGAAAGGGTGAAAGGTAAACGAAAGAGAAGAAAGATAGTGCGTAGGAAGGTGTGGAAGAAGAAGGACTCGGATGATGACAGCGAGTGCGACAGTATTTGCTCGTTCCACAGCGAAGTGTGCCTCAGAGGTACTCGATAAATTAACGTAGCTCACCTTGCGCATTGCTTTACATGTCTGTTCCCCAGGACTAAAATTAACACTGCAAGACAAGAAAAAAATAGGAGGCTTATCAACGTCAAACGAAATACGCGTAGAGCTGAGGTGAACATTAATTCCATCGCAAAAAGACAGACTGCGTAAAGACCCGTGGAAAAACGATGATTTACGTGCACATGAATTACTGAAGGAGCGGAAGTCGTGAGTCTAGGAAAAATAAAATAACTCTCGGCAAAAAAGCGATCGATTAAGTGTAATATCGAAACTTCCTCATAAGCAAGCAAGTGGACATATTCTGTTAGCAGGATCTACCGGACGATTATCGATCTTCAGCGAGCCAGTAAAATCGTAACAGTGATAATCGCAGCCGTGTCATGTAACGCACTTTTAACGAGATGACAAAACCAGGCACTGATGCTCTGGAATCGCTGCGTCGTAAAAAGTGTGCCCTGTTTGCAGGAATGAAGGGCGCTTTCTTCTAGTTTCGCCTCTCAAAGAGATGGACACTTGATTCGAAGGTAACAGGTACAAGTGAGCGAGTAACTGGACCAGTGATGAGCTATGTTCGCGTTCATGGAATGCTGATAATCGCCGGTAAGTGGAACTGGGAGCGTTGTAACAGAATCGGGATCAGTTCCAGGTACCTTCCATAATATCTTAATGATATAATCGCAGATACAGAAACGGACAACCAAGTGGGTTGCACGTCACAGCATGACACAACAGTGTCAGTTCATTGGCAACTTCTCCTGAGAACGACTACTATAATTTTCTGCAAACCTGTCGTTGCAATATAAGAAGAGTTCATGAGTTATATGGGTACATAGTTCTGTATATACAAAAGCCTGGCAATAAAGGTGACGGTACAGATTTTCCTTGTTATCGCCGAGACATTTTCCTCCCCAACAGTGTGGAATAGATAAAACAGAAATTTAAAACATAGCGTCTGCTATGGTGCTTGAAGCATAAGAAGTCTAACAAGCTCCAAACTTGGCAAAATTCTTACGAATTGTTCGGACGTTCAGCTTTCAGTGACTCTCCGAGACGTTCTGACATGTAAATTCCAGCTGTAATATTGAAACCAGCCGACACTGCTCCCTCTATGCTGGTCTTCAGGTATCGCCATTCGACGTGGAGGTACGAATGGTCCAATGGGGTTTCGATTCGTAATTTTTGGGCGGTGTCTAGATCCTGCAGGGACCTGTGTCCTCGGGCAATCCTGCAGAACAGGATTTCGCCCAAATGACTTTAATTGGGGGTATGCATTGTGGCCATTTCGAATATTCGGCGCAGGGAGGGAGAATTCGTCGAGGGTCTGGGCTTATTTTCTTTTTTATGCCCTCGACTTTCCTCAATCATTCTTCGTGGATGTTACTTCTGCATCAGGGAAGATAAAGGACAGGATACGACTTTTTGTGCAACAGCCCTGTCGGGGATTCTTTCTCTCCTTCCAAAAGAGATGAATCTGGGAAACCCCGAATAAATTACATTCGTCTTCCTGCTCGTTTTGTCATTAGCCCTGGACACGAGGCTATACACCATTCGCTCTTGAGTAGGGGAAGGGGGATTCTGGGAAACCCCACGTAAAATTTGGACTTCCCCATGCGATATATTCACAGTCCCTTTTAGGTCGGTTCTGACGAGAAACATGCAACCAGAGCTGGATTAACCAATCAGCAAAATAAGCACGTGCTTAGGGCATCGGGAGAAAGGGGGCCCCATAGAAATTTTTTGAATTTTACAATCTAACTTTTATTAGAAACATTTTTTACAGTGGCGGATTTAACAGGGCGGCTGATATGCAGTGCGCCGCTTGGGCCCCTGCCCAGAAGGCTCCCCAGGGCCTCATCTCCAACAAAAAATTATAATTAGGTATAGGTATCCACACACCACATTTTTTTCGTACTACTACACTTGACCCGTATTTTACTACCTCTTCATTTTTCTGAAAAAATGGGCCCCTCAGAACGTTTGCCACCTGGGTCTTTTTTCCTAAATCCGGCACTGACTTTTCAGTCAAATTATTGGAAATGCCTAAGAAATCGTACACTGCATTGAAGTGATCACCCTGTATACGGGGGTCTCGAAATTTTGTATGTGCTTAGGGTCTCTAAAGGTCTGAATTCGGCCCTGCATGCAACCCTAATGTATAACACCAAAAAGGTATTGAGATCGATTGAACATCGAAGATCCTACTTGCATTCCAAGGTTACAGAGCTCCCTTGATTCAGTCATTAACAATAATCCCATTAGTCACTCCGCAAAACTCCACTGCAACAAGGAGCCATGTAAACAACTCGGTCTGTGCAAGTATTTACTATCAAGCGCATTCGCTGGATTAAGTAAAGGACCAAGTCGACAGCGGATCAATTAAGCGTGCGTGCGCAGCCGATATTCGACAAATTGCTGTGGCTAATGCATACTTAATCAGTGTTTTCAAACAACATATCTACATGTAAACACCGCCTACGAGCTGAGTTAGTGTCCAGTCTAGATACAGCACTGCTTCCGAACCACTGATACGAACGGTCTAGCAAGCAGATAGATCATTACCGTTTTTTACGCAAACAAACCGACCCCTTATCTGCGCATAGTAGTAACTGCCCGTTATCAGCTGCCGATTTCAGACGCGTCGGAAAGAAAAAGTTCACGTCCATGATGCTGCGCTCAGTGCACGGACAGTCGTCGACGAAGACGTCCAAAACTGCATTGAATCTGTGGTAAAATCGACCAGACGGGTTACTAGATTCCTGAAACTTACTCGCCATCGAACGACCGTGATCGGTGGCCCTGTTGCACCCAGAGTACGAGCGACCATGAAGTTATACTACGACAAGATACCGAAAGTGTTCTGTAAGTAAAAGATTCTCTCACCCGGAACTCGTTGTACAAAAAAAGCGGTGTACCGTTAGTTCCAATACTTCTGACCGATTAAGGGGAATCTTATTTTTGGGTTAAAAACATAGGAAAATTTGGGATTTTTTTTTAAGAGACTGGTGTTTCCATTCAACTGAAATTTGGACCATGTTTTATGCATCTCTGAAGAAGTTGCAGTTTTTTTTTTTTTATTACTTTTTAATAATAAATGTAGGAGTTATGCATGATAGACCACCACGGCGAGCAAAATTCATCGTCCGCTGGTGTACCTACATAATATTTATCTTCCAGGTCATCTGAAACAGAAAAATAGAACGGTGTTTTACTTTATTCATATGTAGATTCAGTTTGGTGAACAAGAAAATAGAAAAAAATTTATTGAGGAGAGTGGTGAGTTTTCAAACTGGACCTTTAATCTTTGCTATTCAGTTTTGCGTGAATTTTCTTATGTAACAAAAGAAGTATATAACTTATCGGTATTCTGATTCATCGAACTGAAACTACATATGTATAAAGTAAATGGCCGTTTGATTTTTCAGTTTCCGATTACCTGGAAGATAAATATCATGCACACCAGCGGACGACGAATTTTGCGCGGCGTTATGGGCAATCATGCATAACTCCTATATTTATCATTAAAAATTAATTAAAAAGAAACTACGACTTCTTCAAAGATGCATAAAAACATGGTCCAAATTTCAGATGAATCGAATCGCTAGTCTCTAAAAAAAAAAATTCCCAAACCTTGCTGTATTTTTAACCCCCAAAATACCACCTGGGTCTCCACAACAAACGAATTGACGAACGAACCAGACTCATGCTTCTACTACTTCCATTAACGTTAGCCGTGCCTCGCACTTAAGATTTGTAAATGCAACTGGTTCAGTGATAAATGACGAATGGCGACGGGGAAATATCGACGATCTTGTTTCAAATGATTCTAATGATTACACTCGACAATGGTAATTTTTAAAAGCATGATCTACATGAATACCTTCATAATATTATGGTGTTCGGAATTAATTGAAGTGCTGGAAAACTTCGATTATACAAAGGAAACCAGAGAGCAATTAGGATAAACGCAGGAAGCAGTTATTCCAGCGAGGACATTGAAAATTGGCAAAAACCATTCGTAATAGAGTTGTAGATTTACAACGGTCGATCAATCACGTTTAATTATATTGGTAAACAGACGTGTAAGGATACTTGAGGAGGCGTCTACCTGATTTTCAATGCACACACGTTATACATCATCGAAGCATGTTTACTTGCGCCGATATCCGTGCTTTAAGGTATAATAACTTATTTACGCAATGCTACACAATTTACTCTATGGCATAACCGGAGTCCTACTATCAGAGAAACTTCGCAAGTAGATCTACTTTCTTTCCCGAGATGCTTCGCCACCATTTTCTTGGCACTTTGAAACAGAGACCTACAGCGACATAATTGCGACAGCTGAGTTTCTTTCGTACTCCGATTTCACGAAGAAGCCTCCTTTTCTTATATGTACTTCCTTCGTTCCGTTTGAATTATTAAATACGGAAAAAGCGAGCGAATGTACTTAAATATAACAAACACCCACGACGGACATATCGATGGCTTAGTGCGCAAATATTGTATGTCCACTTTTAGTGTTTTCGAGAAAAACGGGTTTCAACATGTAATTGTAGATAAGATTCAGAGACATTCAATGAAGAAAAATATTATTTTTGACAAATTTATCAAATAAATATAAATGTGATTTGTATACAGTATAAAGAAACAGTCAACAACTACTTGTTCCATATTAGTACTCAAAATTCAGAAAAAGTGGACAGAATATTTGTGCACTAACAAGGGAACACCGCGAACCCGGACTCACCGATTGGAACGCAACATTGTGAGTTTTTAGAGTGACTCAAAACAAGAACAACGGTGTGTTTCATTTTGGGCCCTATCGCCCTTTAAGGGGGTGAAAATTAACCTCAAAGTCAAATTGGCGCTTCCACTTTTTTGCGTATAACTCTCAAAGTACAACAGACAGAAAAAAATGTTTCAAACAAAAGTTTAATGGTGCAATAAGCGCTTCAAACTTGCGTCAACAAAATTTTGAAAAAAGTTTTTTTTCATTCAGGTATTCTTTTTTAAACTCTTTTCAAAATTTTGTTAACGCGAGTTTGTGGCACTTATTGCACCATTAAACTTTTGTTTCAAACATTTTTTTCTGTCTGTTGTACTTTGAGAGTTATACGCGAAAAAGTGGAAGCGCCAATTTGACTTTGAGGTTAGTTTTCACCCCCTTAAAGGGCGATAGGGCCCAAATGAAATACACCGTTGTTCTTGTTTTGAGTCACTCTAAAAACCCACAAAGTTGCGTTCCAATCGGTGAGTTCGGGTTCGCGGTGTTCCCTTGTAAGTCATTGATATAGGTAGAGTAAAGGTAGGTAAAAGTTCGCAGTGGGTAAAAGTTCGCACCATGGGAATTTCATTGTTTGAGTTGTGGCAGTGGCCAATGGTGATTGACAGTCAATTGTCAATCAAGGTAAAGTCACCAGTGTCGAATTGTGTAGCTGTGCTTCGTTTTGTTATCGCACAATGCGGTAAGTGTTGAATTCGTTAATACTGATGTAATATTCTCATTTTTAGGAATCAATATTATTCGTATAAATTGGTCAGTAAATATTTGAATTCATATGTCGTCTGAAAGAGCTGAAATTCTTCTATTCAAAAGTGCTAATAGAAGTTTTCAATTCTCCTCGCAGATAACAGGATTCATTAAACAATGGAAATGTAGCTGTGGGGGTGAAAGCTCGCACAATGCAGTGAGGCAAGAATTCGAATGCGAACTTTTGCCCCAAAATAATTTGACACGTGTTATAAATTTATTGAACTTATTTTAGTTCTGGTGACTATAAAAAATAAATTTGAAATTAATTATCAATCACAACATGGAAATAAATTTTCTACTTTATGATAGTTGAGCCATATCAGCTTTTCATTTTTTTTTATTAATTATTATTGCACAATATTTTTCCAAAATACTTTTCTTATTAACTTTTTTTATTAAAAAATCAGCTTGAAGCAATGAAAAGAAAATCTGAATGCGAACGTGCAAAGAAATAATTAAAAAAGTAAAAAAATCCCCCAAAATAACGGCTACTTCTGAAAAAGTTTAAAACGAACAAAACAAATCGATTCCAAAAAGAGAATAGCCCAACCATCAACGACTGCGGAAAGAATAATTTGTCCGGCGTGTGAAGAAGAACACACAGATCCGCCAGAAGACTGATGCCCGCGCAAACTACGAAGGTGAGGGTAATGTTATGTGCGATTACTGTTACCTTGATTAACAAAAAATTAATTGTAAACTATTAGTCGTTTCGCTATATTACCACAAGTATTGCATGTAGGAAAATAAAACACTTTTGTGGAAATTTCTTGTTCCGTTCTATTAACCCCGTAACATGCGAACTTTTGCCCCACATGTCGGGTAAATGTTCGCATTTTACACTTTTAGGAAATATTTATTTTATATAAGTTGTGACGGGTAAATGTACATGAAGTCACTGCCTCGAGTAATAAGGGATAGTAGTTATTTCTCACAAAATGATATGACTACCAGTGTAATATCAATGATTTTAGGGAAGGCTAAACTTAAGTGCGCACTTTTGCACCACAATACTCTATACATATCATATCGAATAATAGTAGAGGAATGTTCTGCCTCGTTTGTAGGAGGACACATTACGATTAAAAAACATTTGAGGAAGCTTTGGCGAATATGGCGGAATCCTTCCTTATGGTATTTTGTCAATAGAGAATAATGCAGTGGATCGTATAAGTGGTATCACTCGAAAACACGCGATCTCCTCCAGTTTCCTTATTTCATAACATTCGATAAATAACCTCAAGGAGAACGCGTCTTAGGTACGCTCATCTACTTTGACACCCGCTGCTCCATATAATTTCTCAAACTATAACAGTAATTTCATCCTATCCGATATTGAGCTATTGATGTGCTATTTTTAAATATCGCTATCTCATTTCTTGACAGTCTAAGTACGTCTAACAAGGGCAGATCCCGAACCCGAAAATTTAAAAAATTCTGAAACTTTGTGAATATGCAGGGGATTTCCTCCTGATTACAACGCAATTTTTGTTTGCTGCCCAAATTCACTCGAAGGGGGTGAAATTAACCCCTGAAAACTCGGCTATTTTCTGTACTGTAAGAAATAAAAAAAAAGTTTCAAGACGAAAGTTACTTCTTTTAATTAGATCTATCATTTGGTAAAAACAATTATTTTACAGTTCACGAGTTATAACACAAAATCGGAAAATAACCGGATTTTCAGGGGTCAATTACACCCCCTTAGAGTGAATTTGGGCAGCAAGAAAAATTGCGTTGTTATCAGAAGGAAATTCCCTACATATTCACAGTTTCAGAATTTTTTGATTTTCTATATACATATATGAATCTTTCTATATACATATATGTACCGATGTGAAATCGCAACGCGATGCCGCACCGCTCGTCTGAATTGGTGTCAGCCGAAAGCGAGCGAATAGGTGCCCGTGAACTTACACAGTGAACTAGACGCAGAGTTGGGTAGTAACTAAATAAAAAATTATTTAAATAACGGATGAAATAAAAGTTACTTTAACTTTAGATTATTAACCGACTTCAAAAAGGAGGAGGTTATAGATTCGACCCGTTTGTATTTTTTTTATGTTTGTCCCCACATAATTCCTCAGCATATGGGCCGATTTTGATGTTCTTTTTTTATTCGAAAGAGGACGATGGTGGTCCCATCCTGCACTGCATCAACATTGGCCCAATATTTTGCCAGTTCTGATTAATAATACAGACTATTCTCACCTAATTATTATTCTTTTATGTAAAACTAAAATCTTAAAAATAAAGCAATTTTAAAAAAATTAAAATCGACTTCAAAAAAATAAAATTGCACTAAAAAGTAAAAAATAATTTGTATCCCTTATTTAATCTACGACTCTCATATTTTTTAAGTCGGTGCCTCATCATTTGCACTGTGTAAATCTGACTCAGACTTTAAAAATACGAGAGTCGTAGATTAAATAAGGGAAAAAATTATTTTGTACTTTTTAGTGCAATTTTATTTTTTTGAAGTGGGTTTAATTTTTTTTTTTAAATTCTTTGACGAATGAAGTAAATTTTTTTATTCGTCGAGTGTTTCAATTTCGGCGTCTAATAAATTTTTCAACTTCAGCTTTAACTTTAACTTTATCTTTATTCGACGTCAAATAATTTCCTGCCGCCTGTTTCAGCCGCCGAGCACCGTCATTGGGCAATACTACATTGTAATGCGCGCGCGCGCGAGGCGCCGGACGACGGATACAGTTAAAGTAAAAGTTAAAATTACAGTGAAAGTTAAAGTAGACAAATTTATTCGTTCGCCCAGGTTGAAACGTTCGACGAATAAAAAAAAAATAACTTTATTCGTTTATTTAAATAAAAGTTTCACTCGTCTCTGACTGGACGTAACTCTTTTCCCCATGGACCATAATCTATTTAAATCCCGTTGTGAAGCAATTTCCATCATCGTGACACCCTCTTAACCGAATCCCCCCCAATTTTTCGCAACCTCTCGGGAAACACTCGCATGGGTCGTGCACTTGCTCCAGAAGAATGAAATGCAGTCCTCTTTGAGGCACATCGATGAAAGCGGCAGCACTTTCGTCCAATGCGCGTTAAATTCCATGGAACATAGATATGTCGCAGTGAATCTTAATCTCACCTATTGCCAGGTTCGGAATACAAGAAAAAAAAACAGCAGACATACCAGGAAACTGTTAATACAGCAATTATAAACAAATAATTAAAGGCTCTTGCCCGCGTCATTAGCGATGGAGTGGAAAACTTGTATCGGGAGTATTGAATCATTCGTTACAAAATTCATAGATTTCTGGACACGTCATCGTTTCTTCGTACCGCAGACCACTGAGTGACATTTTTTTGACCGTTAATGTAAAAGAAGAGTGGGGTTCGACGTCGCTCCCTGATACCGGTTAAAGGGGCGCAAAAAAATGTTGGAAAGGACAAATGTAAGAAATCTACTGGCAAACTATCTGTCATTTTTAATTTAACTTCGATGAAGAACACTGTGACTTAGTGATTGACTTCGTTCGTACACTCAATTCTGGTACAAGTGGTCTGGATATGCAACTTCGACAGGACACGTGCTAAGGAAGCTGTTTTTTTAAACGACTTTATTCAATATTATCATTTTCATGAGACGTCCCACCAGTGAACGGAATTTGTGACATGAAGGGATAAGGAGGTGAAAGATATGCGAACTATAAAATTTCGTAAGTAATATGTATGAGACCCTAAACCTTGTCTTAAAATTTGATATTCGTTGTCTAGAAATAATTGTGGGTATTTCGAAGTGACTGCTCGGCTCGAATTTCGAGTAGCCAATCAGCTCTGCTAAGAAAACAGTGATTTTGGTATTGAGAGATGCGAGGACTGTTTAAACTTTCGGTGAATGAAGCTCTAAATACGAGCAACGTAATTGCGGCACGCAAACCGTGAACTTGCGATAACTATCGAAGGAATATGTATCTCGGACTTTTCCGAGCCAATGCAACGCCTGATAAGTCGTATCGTGTGCTCATAAGTAGCGCAATAACTTCTTCTGGACAAAAGAAATTATCACGAACGAGCCATTTGTTACAGTAACGCGCTCGCGTAATCAAACAAACTTGTAATTATTGCCGCCTTCAGCGATTTCTTCGAGTTGATAAATGTAACAAAACAGCCGTAACGATAATTAATGTAACACGACGGGGACCCTATCTAACGATAAATGTAACACAACAGTTTCACTATAACCGGCCACCCTCATTTCGATAAAAATGATTACGTAATTTCTTATAAACTGCAACAAACCGAGTAATACTTGGACTGAAATTTCAAGCAGATTTTTAGCCGGTAGAAGAAAATTCTGTCCAGGTGTTAGCTGACTTGCAAAACTCCTGCACTTTAAAATATTATCACGTTAGGCAAGCCCAACACGTAGCAGTCATCATGCAGTCTGATCTATTTTTTTAAATTATACGTAATTATCGTTTGTTTAATGATAACGCTACAATTTCCTACTTTTTCAATACAAAAATATTCCGCAGTAGGAGTTTAATTCCTTGCAGAATACACTGAAAACGTCGTCCACTATTGCGTCAAGATATACGCCTTACCCGTTTTTTAAGTCTATCATTATTTCGCAATAGAATGTTGGAGCCTAATTAATGACCAACTTTGTCACGATCGCCTGTTACAGTATGTAAGCGATTGGCAAAAACAAAATACGAAGTAAAATCTTTCCATGGACATAACACGTCAAGATGTGTACCTCGCAAATGGCGCATGATATCGATGGGTTTTTTTTCCACCAAGCATATACTTCTCCTCGCATTAACGTTGCACTATTTCGCGTAGGCGGGACAGGGTTCGATTATTTTCTTCGTACAATTTTTCCTGTTCTTGGCAAATAATATTCCTGAAAGCCACCAAGTTCTTCACTGATCGGTACACGTATTATACGATTTTAGAATTCATCGATACGTTATATATATAGAATTTTCAAGCATGATTCTGATTAATGACAGGTTTTACACGAACACAAGAAGTCACTTATGAAACAAGAGTTGGCTGTGAAATAATTATATTGAAAGTCGCTCGATTACACAGTCATGCGTCGGTGCTGCTAACACGATTGGTTCAAGTTCAAACCTATATCGTACGATGAGGATAGATAATTAATAAAAAGCCGGCGCAGCTTGTAGACTGCGTAATAAAGTAATTACAATCACAGACTGAGCCGCGCGCTGTAAGAAATACACTATTTATCGCTCCAATTAGTGCAGAAAATATCAAATTACAAATTGCCAGAAACGGCACACGGCGCGCGATAAACAAGCAACATCTGCATCGGTCCCGCCACTCAGGATCGCGTGTTTCCTTCAGATAGGTAAAACGTAGCAATGTCACCGCCACAACGCGGGGATAAACCTTGCACCCACAGTGATAAATATATTGAGAGACTGATCGATTGAAGTCACATTGGCAATATATCGAAATAAATACACCTACCAAGAACCTTTTAGTAAGAGAACATCCTTATACGCTTTTCAATCATTTATTTTGCGACTTTCTGCGACTGGGACTACATCTCTCCATATAAATATTAGACGGCGCATCATTAATCACGGAAAGAGAACACAAAGAGAACCACCCGAGACGTATTGTCTTCAAGGATCCCTATATCATTGTTTCTTTTAATTTTGTAGCAACGTAGGAATGCACGAGGGCAGTGCGCATTTGTGGCGCAGCACGTGTTGCCAATTGGTCCAGTTTTTATACAAAAGTTGAACAGCTCAGGCTCCGCCGATTGTGTCTCGCTATAATTGGTCCCCGTGCCAAGGAACGAGTTGAAGGGCAGCTCACTCGTAAACTGGCTCGAAAATCCCCGGGCGCTTTTCTTTTTTACTCTTCCCGACCACTCGCGTCACTGACAGAACCCCTTTTCTCCACGCTATCCGTTCGCTTTTGCTACAGGATCTGGAAATTACATTTTCAAGAGCAGCAAGGTAATGGCACTGTGATACTGCGCGCTGTGTACGGAGGCGGCCGGTCATGATATGCAAATTTCATCGGCCGTAAAAGCGATCGCAATTTCCTGTCTCATTAAATACCGACCACAGTTACAACGGAATGCAGTGATCTTCCTCCGTTGCGCAAATTTTCTTCTTCTCCTTCTTCTTCTTCCTTTCAATTTGCGCGCAGCTTTCTGCCTGGCCTTCAAGCCGAGATTCACTCTGGAAGAAAAAAACTTTGCGGGTCGTTCGAAACGCTGAAAATATTGTACAAATATGAAGTTCGTTGTCAAAGTCATCCCGATGCATGAACACCGTTCTATTTTTAACGGCAACGTGGCCCGACTTCCGTCGGCCATTTCGTGCATTAATTTGCCAAATGGAATTTGTCTCAGAATCCCCAATGATAACGCGGTGCTTTTTTCGTTACAGAAATAGACCGGTTCGCAGAAGTTATTTCCGAAAAGATAAGGGCCGCCTCTTTTTTCTCCACTGTTAATGGAAAGGAAGACCACTTAATATTCATAAGTGCATCATTTGTTTTCATAATATGAAATTATAATACTTCTTAAGTGGTTAAATCAATTATTTGCGATGATCAGCGCGAATTTTAAATAAATATCACTGATCACACGAGATTATTTCACCAACGAAGACGTTGTACGCGTTTTTCAGTAGTAAAAATTTTATTCCGCAATGAAACTTCTGGGTAATTTATAGCATATACGATTTTATATCATCGGCCGATTGAATCGAAATCGCATTGCGTTTATGCAATGTTAAGTTACATAAGGAAGTGATGTGCAATCGTAAAAGAAAACACACATGTATCTATTAAGACGAAAGACGAAGGAATTATATAAAATCAATGAAAACTTCGATCTAATCCACGATTTGACCTGAACCTGACCCACTTCCAACGTGAACTTCGTCCAAGCGTAGCCTAGATTTAAAACACGACTATCGCGTTCAAGGTAAATCACTACTTTTTCTTTTAATAATGTTATCCTATGATAAACAGTTTCTTTGATGGGAAAATGTCCGCCCCGTAAGTTTCATTCAAACTGTCCGACACTTCAGAGGATCGTTACTTACCTTGCACATTATCATTTGCACTAATTAAGCTGTTACACCAATTGTAATACATCGCGTAAGATAATAATCTGTAACCAAGTCGGATTAATATTCATGAGTTTCGTACGTGAATTTCCAAAAAATGAAGGTTCACGGCTGTTCGAGCTCGCGCGGATGAAGGACGACAGCTCGTGTTTTATGGACTGCGCAAAAAGTTGAACCGTTCGCGCTGAAATTTTCATCCATCATGGGCCACTGGAAAGTGCAAGTAATTCGCGATCGTGCAAAAGGAAAAGTGTTTCCATCTTTTGGACTCGGACTAGTTTTCTGGGTGGCGTTTCTCGCCTCGGGGTAAAAAGCGAAATGAGGTTTCTGTGTCAGTCATGTAAATTGGAAAGAATTCTAGGTTTCTTGTTTCAGCAAATCCGGATCTTGGGTAAAATTAAAGATTCACAGCGGCTACGTCAAGTCCATTAACGTTGCATGTTAATATGACACAGTCCATGGATCATTTAATATGACATTACTTTGGAGAAAAAACACACTTTATGGAATGTATAATTGTGGTTTTCTAAGATTATTGATTAGAACAGAACGTCATACTCCCTGCAAATGACACGCAATTATTTTCTTCCCTTGATCGTTGGAAAAACACACGTACAGTAATTAATTACAATTAACGCGTCAAAAAGCACGTGCACCACGAAAATTCAACGATGGTACGATTATCGTCTCTGCTTCCGCTCGATATTTTCGACGCGGCTGACCTCCCAACGAAACGTTCTCCAGATAATTAATCGAAACGCTTATGCTAATTGCGATGAATTTTGACGGAAAGTTTCGAGAGAAAAAACCAATGATGAGCGCGGACAGTATGTTAATTAACCACGAAATATAATCTACATCGAATACGAATCCTAGTTCCTCGAATAAATCACGAAACTGCCTGAAGAAACTTGACACAACGAACCGGAAATACATCAACAAGGAAACTTTTAGTAGCGTCATTCGCAGATTTATCTGCCATTCATGAAAAAAAAAACTGAAAATTGCCCAAAATAGAATGTCTCAAAAACTCTTAATGAATGCAACTATCGCTCGGTCGGTTCAATTTGTGAAACGTGACATTCACGAGACAGGGCAAAGGTGATAAATAACAAGGTCTTCGTATAGTCTATTTACGTCTGGCGTCTACATTGATATCAGCTATTTCTTAATTCCGTCCCGTTCTACGCTCGATTCCGGGATGCACGTATAAACTTTCGCTTATCTAATTGTTTATGTCTGACTGTTGCGTGAATAAAAATAAAGGAGAAGAATGCCGGTACAAAGGTGGGTTATGGCCAGTTCGACTACACAATATTTCTCGTAATTCTTGATCTTTTTGTGATCGCGACGACCCTATCGAACGACATCGGCTCGTCCGTTGCAGGGAGGTGGTGGAATTACGCCAATAACAGAGGAATGATCATCGGGCGACTTTTTTTATACTAATAATACATTTGGGTAAACATTACGATGGACGTGAATTAATGTTATTGGAAATCAAGGACCTGGAACGAAATGTTTTTTTCTTTCGTTTCTCCGATAATAATAATTTCGTTTCGGTTAATATCGTTCCATCTGAAAAATATTTTGCTTCCAATGGAACGGAAAACAAATTTTGTTCCGAACCGGTTATTTCATTTATAAAAAACTCTGATAAACTTATTCTTCAAAAAGTTTATTGCGTTTGGTACTTGTATTATAAAATATTATGCATTATAATTATTAAATAATATATACTATCTTTACTATTCGGCTTCGCCCGTAATTTTGATTCTGATTAAAAAAAAAAAATTTCTTAGTTTTTTTTGTGTGAAAATGGTCATAATCATCTGGATTAGTCAGGTATAATGATTTGAGGCACATTTCGTGATCCCAGAGTTTATTGTTCGAAAGTTTTTAGGTGACAGACAAACACACAAACATATAGAAGCTTTCTGCTTTATATATTAAGATTATAATATATTATGTATTTAAAAAAAAAAAGAGCGTTTTGAGGCTTTCATTTGTAAGCCGTGTCCAGGAGGGTGAGATTCCCCACGTTTTGCGAGCATTTCACCTAAATACTGTCACTGACTAGTGCGGCCTCAGACCCCTGATAAACCTAGCTGCAATGCTGTCGAAACGTTGGAAATCATGCCCTCCTGGACACGGCTTACACCCGAAAGCCTCGAGCAATACCTACATATAAACTATATAAAATTAGTACTTAGACTACACTAAATAAAAATCCGAAATCCCAGAATGTATCTACTGTTCATATTCAGCCATAAATAAATTCTTAAAATTAGAATCACCTTAACGACCTAGTAATTAAAACGAATATAGATATAAAATATCTGCCAACACTTTTTCCTTTAAATTAGTTCTGGCGGAAAGAACAAGGGTTTTCACCCCTGCAATAGGGTTAAGAATTTCGTCTGGTTTGTGTTACGTTCCGGGTCCCTGCCTTGGGGTATTTCCTTTTTACAGTCCCACCAAAATCTCGTGGATATAAGATAGGCTGTATCGATGTTTCTGTTTATGAACCTTGTTTTTCTATTGTATTAATACTTCTCGATCGACAATGCTGATACATTACGGTGGATTCTTGTGTTATTTTCTTGCCCCTTGCGAGAGTTCAAGTCGACTGATTGTTTCGTAATCAATCAAGCTTACTTATGTAGATTCGTATTTAGTAATATTTATTCTGCCAACGATACGATATCCATGCTCGTATAGTCTGCGGAGTCTGCAGGAGTTCGTTGCCCTAGCAACTATTTACAGCCATCTTTAGCCATCCCTCAGTTACCGTCGACTGCTTCACAGTGGGTTGAAGACAACGTTAATATCGAAGCTGCACCAGAACTTCAGCCCTCCATTGCCTTTATTACTATACATATAGTGTTCCAGACCTTCGACAGGCAGTACATACATATTTCCTAACCGCATACAGCGCAGCCTGACAATAGACTTCGAGCACCGTAGGCAACGGATGCAAGGCTAATTAAACGCTGAACTGAGAATTTGTTTGCCAGGTGCAATTGTGAGCCCATTATTTTGCTACAATTTTGAAGTATTTTAAGGAAGACAAACAATCTAGATACCGAATGAGTAGAGATTCTCTTGCTCGCGTATTCACAAGCGTTGATATCCTCCACTGACGATATTCACCAGACCATGCACTTTATCAGTGTATCGTCACTAGAGTTACGCAAAAATTTTATTTAAATACAAATGTCGAATACCGAATAAAAGTTAAAAAAATTATTCGTCATGTGTGGAATAAAGTTAACATTTGATTCCACGAGCGATTCAACTTCAGCGTGGAATAAATTTTTCAAATATAACTTCAACTTTATTCGACGTCGAATAGAGTTAAAGTTACAATTTAAGTTAAAGTTGAAAGATTTATTTGACGTTGAAATTGAAACGCTCGACGAATAAAAAAACTAACTTTATACGTCAAACAATCTACAGTTAAAGTAACTTTTATTTCATCCGTCATTTAAATAATTTTCTATTTAGTTAATGCCTAATGAATTGAGATTCATGTAGAGAAATCTAGAATAACTCAGCAACCGCTGGGTGTTTTTGAAACGAAAGCTATCGATCACTCACAACACCTGTATCGACAGCGCATACATTACGGATCCTTCCGATCTGCCGTTTCCGCTGCCCACTAATGAATCGAACAACAGTGAAGGTATCACTGGAGCATTGTACTATTCATTGGCTGCAAAAAAAATCGTATAATAGAAATCGGTTACGCGTGTGCCGACTGCTGAGTCATTTGCGCAGCAAGGAGATACTGGCAGAAAGAAATAAAAGAACTTACTTTACTTGTCACTTTAATCGATCATTTATTATTACATTTCTTGGAACTCCTCATAAACGTGGCCAGCACACGCCAATGATAACGACGCGGGGAAACAATTCTCATTCACACTAATGGACCGTCTGATTGTTCTTATATGCTAATTACAAGGCGCGAACAAACGGCAATAAGCGCACATATTTATAACATTACGACCGACATAAAGAATCGAAAGCGTAGTTTGCATAAACCTTTAATAAATTATCCACCTGCTTTTGGAACTGCACATACGCGATGCGTCTGCGAACGATGTATAAGTTACATAAGCAACATTCTGGAGATGCTCCTTTATGTATTCGACATTGACCTGCCCAAGTGCCCGAAATTTAAATTCCAAAAAACTCGTTTAGTAACTCGAACCTGGCCAAATCTTTCAATTCGTCCGAATTATTCAAATGGGTCAAGCTTCCTCGTTTTACTCGAAGCATTAAAATAGAACAATGTTTTCCGAGTTGTCGCAATTGCGTTATGCGACGACGATCGTCACAGTTATTTAATAACGACGTTTTAATGAGTATTTATGTAGAGCAAACCTACATTAGGGAGTCATACGTGTTCTTTGCCAAGGTAATTGGTTACTGCTACACTTAAATACCGATTTCCTTAGACGTACTTTTCGTAAACATCGGTGTGATTTTATAACACGGAGTGCATAAATCAATCACAGACTGTTGCAGAACAATCATCTCTGTATCATTAGATAAAAAAACTTGGCTCAACAAGGTTTTATATAAAGATGCAATCGAAGCTGCTGTTGGATCGGGTGGCATGCTCCCATTTGTATGAAAATAAAGTTGCTGAATGAGACAACCAATCTATTAAATATCTGGTTGGGCGAGCAAACGAGTATAAGTAAATCATATTTTATCTCAAGCTTAAACACTTTTGTTCTTTTTTTGCGAATCGAAATTAAATATAAAAGTTCCTTTTTACATATATTTCACGTCCAGAATTTGACACCTGATCTTACATAACACTTTAAATAGTGTCTTCCTGCAAAACTAATATCTCTGACTTATAACCGTTTGCCCGCCCAGCAGAGATGCATATATGCTTAGTATAGGAAGAATGAATTAAATTGTATGGTGTGTAAATCGTCGCAGAAGGCATTTCCTAAAAGTATGCTGGACAAAGGTGAACCAGTAGGCACTTGGCAAATCGAGAAAAACCTCTGGTCAAGGGGAAAGCCATTATCTCCCAATTGAATGGGACAAAAGTAGGTTGATTCGCCGGCAGACCACGTGTAGTTACAACCTGATCAGTGGCAAAGGGAAGGCCTCACTTATACATACATCACGAAGAAAAAGTGGGACTGCGTCGGAATTTTACTCGGAATGATCTAAAAGGCGTTCGAGGAACCGAACTCGTGACCGATCCCTCGTGAATTTAGTAGCCTACATATGATTTCTCTTATTACGACGAAGGGAGAACCTTGCAGCGTCTACCTTCGTCAAACCCAATCTTGCAGGAGATAAAGCGAAAACATCTCAAAACGAAAAGAATGTAGGGACATTATTTTAAAAAACGTATCATTGAGATGGGAGGGAATAAATCATTATTCTAACGAGAAATAACCAGAATAAAATTGAAAAAAAAATCAAATTCGAATGCAATTTTCCTGTCTCTAAATAAATATTCATCAACGACAATAGGTAATCTGGCGATGACTGCATCCCACTCGCACCTACACGCGAAATTCACTAAACAAGGAGAATATAAAAATATTTACATATTCACCGATCACGGGAGTATAATTAATTGGTCTGGAAAGGAGCACGCAGAATTTATGGTCAAATAAATCTTTACTTACGCACCAATAAAATTTGCGGCAGTGTCATTGAATTAAAATCAAACACGTCTGCAGGCGAACCGATTGTTCCTTACCAATTTTAAGTGCAACACACGATCCTCTGCTGAGCCACTGAAAAATTCAAATGGCTTCACACGAAAACCACGAAGTTCTTTTCGTCAAAATGAATTCGTTTCTGTCGCGAGCACATTGCTTTCAATGTAAATCAAATTTTCAATGTTAAACGTTGCTCAACACACAGCGGGTAATTAAATTTTATTTAAAAATTATGCCACTTACATGGCCGAGGTCGTAATCCTTTAAGAGAAGTTCGCGAAACGAAATAGAAACCGACCTGGCACTGAGAAAGACGCCAGCGACGGGAAAGCCAAAACAGGGCGATGACTTCTAAGTAGTTTATAAATAGAGCGGGCTTCGCAATGTGCATTTTAAGAGTTAGCAAAACTTCATCCCGAATATCGTGCAGCCGACATTTCAAATTGTCGGGCCTTGAAGTTAGATATTACGCGAAAGGTCCTTGACTCCAAACTGGTTTACAATAATTGTCTGGAAACTTTTTATTCTTATCGGGAGCTGTCTCGCGTCTGTCTATCACTTGGTCCTATTTTAACCTCGATAGATTCGCGCCGCAACAGTGCCGCATAATCCGATCGGTTCGGGTTCGGAAATGTTCTCCTTAGACGTTCACCTCGGTCGCTAAGTTCAAGACGTTAATAGCAAGAAGTCAGGTAACGATAACTTTACAGAAGAAGGAGCAGGTGACACGGTATAAATTCACTGTGCCGCGATTCATGAATTTTTCACGTACGCTACAGAGAAGTACAAAGGATGAAACGTCCACGAGAATGGCTACACTCGGCTACGGGAAGAGATTTATTTCCGCGAAACTAGAGCTTCCTTGTACCCTCGCGCGCGTAGTACGTTATGCGTACTGAAGTTCTTTGAAAAACATCGTAGTTTTACTTGGGGAATAACAACTTTTAATTGAAAGTAATGCCCCCAGTGTTTACACGTCCTATCCACCGGCGCAAACAATTTTGTCTTTTAATAACAGCTGTCTCAGTTATTTGAATAATCATCGGTGAACTAGTTAGAAAACCGTGATCATGCAAAAAGTTGTTTTACTCGGAAAATGGAAGGATTGTCGGATGGGGAATCAAGATGACGGCTCTTAGATACTTGTGCGACGTCCTGCATCAAGCAACCTTATCATTTAACCCGATAGAAAAACCGCGAGGCATCATCCTGTGGGTCATAAAAAGTTCCCGGACCGCGATGATTGCCCCTTAAATGTGGCCGTTTTGGTAGTGGAAACTTATTCGTGTCTTCCGGCGCGGGTGCTTCGCGTTCATTGGGTACTTCCGGATGAGGTAAATAAAGGTAATCGGCAATGAAAATTATGATTTAAACGGGTAGGCGTTCCTCTGGGCCCTGATATGTTGATGAATGTCTCGGCAACGGTGCGTGGTACTTGGAACTGAATCGCGCGGAAAAAAGACAGTTCGAATCGTATTCAGTGATTGCTGACGTATTTCTGTAGCGTGATCGTGCAAAAAACTATGCCACACAACAACACGTGCTGCGACAAATCGTTGGACGGTCGCACGTGAGAGCGAACTGGGTGCGAATTGGGGGAACCTTTCATTTCCGGAACGGTGGCAAGGAATTTACTAAATCGGGAATTAGAGGAATAATAGGGGAGATATTGAGGAAGTTTCGATCGCGATGATCGCTGCGAATTGAGCTTCTGCTGGGGAGTAGACTCGAAGGCATTCGAGTCACCAATTAATCGAAATATGTAAAACCTTTAGGTTTATTACAGATTTTCATTACTTTTAACTGTCTGTAGCTCATAGCTACGTTAACCGATATCGATGAAATTTTCAGTATGTATGCAACTTACTTGAATCTACAAACGGGGTTTTTAAATTTTCATTACTAGCTCGGATAAAAAAGTTGAAAAAGCGACCTTCACTATATTGTTCCCTATTCCGACCAATTGCATTTTTTTTCAAAATTATGAAACACGTGGCCTAGTAAACTAATCCTTCTAGCTCTTGAAAAAGACTCAAGTCATTTGGACCAATTCTAAAAAACTTATACTGTTTTAAATTGCGCGCAAATACTTTCGTGAGCGACTGTATGCACATTTCAGTTAACACCACAAGTGACAGTAATTTGTTACTGAGCTGTGAACTGACAAATCAGTGGGAATGACCCCTAATATAATAATAAATCCGATCGCCACAAATCAAGAGATCCATAATTTACAGGAACCACCACGGAATCCAGCAAAAACACTGATAAAGAAACATACACTAAAAACTGAACAGATAAGAGAACACCGCTAATGAGATATGGAAAGATAAAGCTGACATGGGAATTTCGAACCGTCGCATTGCAGCCGGCCTCGCGAAACTTCGTTATACCTGCATTGCTACAAGATCAATCTCAACTTGACCCACGTTTAAGAAACTACTATTGTCTGATGTGGAATCAACAAATCAGTATTATTCCACCTGTCCAATTTCTTTCCTCCACTCCAACTGTCTCCCCCAACCCTGTTTTGACCCCGACAAGACGGCGATCGAAAGAAAAACCTCGGAAATCCCCGGATGCATCAACTATACCACTCGATCAATACACCGCTGACCTTTGATCGTTGCAACCGATCGGCGACACCGCGATTGTCGCGAGGGAACGATGATCCTACGATCCTCCACCTAGAAACAGTAATCTCTTGCACCTGTAGTGGGGCACCGGTCCCGGTCACCAATTGGCCAATGGTCCACGTGCTGCAAGCCGCGATGGGCGAGGTGAAACAGCAGGTGGGGGTCGCTGCAATGGCTCTAACACATTATTTTGAACTTCCACCGATCCGTGTTTTCATCACTTTTGCACAGAAGCGCACGCGGTACGCACCGTGGCTGAGGATACTCCGCGAGCAGTCCGAGAGCAAACCGAGTGACAGGGCCCGAGGATACATCTCTCCCTCTGTCACTTATGTACCGTTAGCGGAGTGGAATCGCTGGGTGATCGAGTAGCCGAGCTTTGTACCACCTTGGAAATAAAGGGGAACAACGCTGGTTCACCCTGGGATTACAATCCGAGGAGATTTTGAAGCGGATCGAAGACCTTCGAGATCGGGGAACGATTCGAACGCGAGATTGCTGTAAGCCCGGAGGAAAACAAGTGCCGACAGAGGGAGGAACATCCACTTGCTGTCCAGCTGAAGCCCGAATATCGGGAAGTAGCTGTTCGACGAAGATCGTCGAGATAGATACCACGGCCGATTCTCACGTGTATGGCAAAGGACAGATCCCATGGTATTCAAGATTCTTCTCGTGAACAGCAAAAGCGATAAACCAGTTCCGTTTCGCGGCAGTTCTCTTTGCAAAGCCTCCGACGACGGTAGCCGGTAACATTTTCGAAAGCCATCAGTAACGCTAAGTGAATTCCCCCGCGTACACCGGCGCGGGATCTCCCTCGTCCTCCGTCCACGTTGCACCCGACTTTGCGTGAGACTTTCCTCGATTACGAGAGACTGACCGAGTGAAGTGCCGACTGATCACCATGAAGGACTTCGTGATGATATGGAACAGATTCACCGGCCGGCGTTACTCCAACGTCAACGTCAATCAGAATCAAAGCGACACCAGCGAATCGGAGGAGATGAACGTCGCCAGGAACATGACGGGCAACATCAGAAGGAAGTCCTCGATCGTCGTGAATCGCTTCATTAATGCCGCGCTGCCGGTGCACTCGAGCGGCAGATCGAAATATCCAAAAAGTAAGTAATCAAGCAAGATCTGGTCTTTTCGAGAATTTCTTCAACACCTTAAATGTCACGGCATCCGGACGACTGTTTTGGGTAAACAAACTGCCCGAATACCAGCTCGCTCGATATGCAAATTCGTGCGAAATCTCTGCGGCACATATCAATGTCAGCCACGGTCTACTTAAAATAAGCGAACACGTTTCCTTCGCATAATTCGTGCGCGACGCAACTGGTTTTGTTGGTAGCAACCGGTGACAAACGTGTTTAATTGAAGTTGCTTTGCGAAGTCATGATTGTTCAGAGGTATATGTAGTTGTTGTGGGAGATGTCTCTGCAACGCGTGATATCTGAAGAAGCTATCGATGAATCAATGCACATATACACAATGCTTGCGTCAGGTTGCATAACGCGGATGCGATTGGAGACGTTACACGGCCACTGCATCCACGTAATTCGATTCTTTCATTCAAGTGTGACACACTCTCAATATCGAAAACATTTCATTGAGTAGGTACTTGCCACCACGTGCCTGAAGCTGCAGCAAAATATCTCGAACGCATACCCTTCATTCGCTAGACAGAATAATCAGAACGTCGCGTTTGCCGAAATTGCATAAAAGTTTCGCGACAATGCATTACTTCGTACCCCATTATGTTAATTCAGGAAAGCTCTGTGGCTTCCTTTGCCGCCTTACACGGCTTCTTCGTCGCACCCCTCGCGTTGTTAATGAAAAACGAAACTGTTATTAAAATAGTAAAATTGGAGAGAGACTAATTATCGCGAAAGTTGATGGATGAAACGCGACTCGTTCATCTCAATTTCTATTGGAACATCTGGTTCTTTGTTTTCCGTTTAAGGAAATCGATTCAGTTCGGATTTCAATGTCATTGCATTAGGAAACGCGTATTGTTAGTCGTAGAACAGCGCATTGAGAACAAATACAAAACATACAGATTTCTCTGTAAAGCAAGTCTTAATAAAGTCACTTTTGACACCAATATCGGTTCTCAAAGTATTTTTTTGTCAAATGTCAATGCTGTGTCTCATTCCTAAAGACGAAACAATAATTTTCTAAATAGATTACATTGTTTTGATAAGCTACAAAAATGCGTATGTAAACTACGATCTATTCCCACCACACAATTCCTTAAATTTATCTACAATCTACACATAACTAATGGAAGATGTTTGTTTATGTTTATAATTACGTTTTGATAAAACTCAATTCCTAATGATTATAAAGTACACAGATCAATCCTTCGATCAATTGAATCGAATGGAATTGAAGCTTGTCACACCGCAATTAGTATTACAACGAAGACTGCAAATAAAATTAAACAATTTTCAGATAATTATTGTTAAACGTCTTCATTACACAGGAGGTTATTATACAAGGAGGGAATAAAGGGAAAAAATAGCGCGAAGGCGAGATTCAGTCGTAGGATTGTTTCGCAACCTGACCTCAGATAATTTACATCAGCTTTTAAAGAAAATAATGCGTGTTACTCAGTCGAGTAAATGATAAGCTTCGCAGCTATTAAATACCAGTGGCAATAAATGCCCACATTAAATTCTGCTTGTTCTCGTTTCTCCACGATCCTATGCGTAAAAGCAATTACGATACCATTACTGCTATAACAAAGGAAAAAGAAAGGAGAGTACGCGTCTCCATATGAGCGTTTCAATGAGGCAATAAAAAAGCGACGCGCGTAGCTCATGCTAATAACGATTATCCTTCCTGAACACACGCGTCGGCGAATCGCCGGAGCACCATAAAATCCTCGAATATGAAAAGCTTCCTCCTTCGTTCAATGCCGTAAACTGGTATTTCAACAATACAAATTAAGAAGCTGTTAATGGCACTGTTAATTATGTGCGCTCGCCGTGACTAATCATGCGACATTAAAGTGACAAAATGCCTGCGAATGAAATTTGCATACACGCGATGGCTGGAAAAATGTGCCTATTAAAGAATTGTCCAAGCGTGACATTTGCTCCTCGTAATTGGCAAGAGCGCGCTGGGATTCTGAAAGTGGCTCGTTTTCCAACAAAATAAGTTATGCTTTTTGCAACAATAAGATCTGAAATATTTATGCACGAATGGCGCGCAATAGAAATAAGCGAACGAAAGCATTCAAGGAGCATCGAACGTGTCGCATAAAAACAAGAACACCCAACGGGTCTTTTCGAATTCGAATCGTCTGTCCGGTTATTCGTGACAGGTACATCTTCAATTGTTACCTCGAAACATCCACGGAATGTATTAACATATATTTTTTCGATAATATTCGAGATGACTCATTCTATCGGAACCACGCGACGAACTGACGAACGATTAATACGAGCAACACAAAGGTGTAAAAATCGCCTGTTATTAAAAACCGCTAATAACGCGGGACTATTAATTCACACTTCTTTCTCTCATTTACTCCACTAATGATCGATAATGATATTCAAGAATCACTCGACATTACTCACACATTATCTGCCTTCCATTTGGAAGGCAGTGTCGTGTCACGGCAAAAGCAAAACGGCAACAATAAAAGTCACCGACAAGCTTTACGCGAGGCAAAATTAAATTAGGTATGCTTAAATAGTCCAATACGATCGTGAATCAGACAGTGAGGAATGCTACCGATATGGTGTTGAATGATATCCCACTTATGGTTGTACGAGCTTACAATTGGACATCTGCATACAACCAACCTGCACGCCCTAAGGGACCATTTTTTGTTACGCAGCAATGGCATTGACATCGTTTACAAAAACAACTACGTTGTATCGACGGGAGAGAACCCGGCTCACCTTGGTGAAATGAGATAAAAACGGGATATCAGAAATTTCCAGGCTCTCGTTAAAGAAGTGAATGCAACTGACGTAGCTATTGGGGATTGTTGCGGGGAAAACCCTCTCAACTCACACGTTTTATGAAATGCATTTAGCAAGTGCAAATCATGTTTTAAATAATTAGAAGGCCCCTTTGTAGAAGACCAGCCAGGTACTATCGCAAGTTAAGCTGTTTATAGCGCAAGACTTGGATTCCAAAATATTAGTTTCCTCATTCGATCGGGTGTTTCCTCAGATTGTTTTGAACAGTAATGTATTTTGGGAGTAGCAAGGTCCATTTTCGTGTCGTTTTGATCCTGTTTCCGAGAAACCAGTCCTCGTAACGAAAAACTTTAAAGCAGCTCGGGAAGAAACTTGGCATAAACATGACTAATGGGTGCGAAGAAAATCATCAGCATGCATTTCGATCTATGTTTCCTGTCGAACCTTCCAGCTTGGATCTCCATTTCATAACGGTCAAGTCTAACATCCAAAGCACCGAAAAGATTGATTGAAATTGAAATAGATATAATCTAGCCTTCTACCCTACGACTAAGGTTCTCCTAAAACTAAATAAGTCCACTTTCGAAAATCTGCCCTTGACAATAATCTCCGGTCACATTTTCACTTGCAAATTCACTGATCATTCGTTCGTCATAAATTGCTACAAGCGCGCGACACTTGACACTAGCGCGCATGCTTCTGTTATCCAAACATCACTATTCGAAAGTCGAATTCTGACATGATCCATCGGTAAACACGACTAATTAAAAATCAACAGCCACACAGGTTGGTGCTAAAGCCGGAAACAGTTTCCGTTGTCTGTCCACTATTTACGATATTAATTTGCAAGTCAGAGAAACATGTCATTCGATACTCCTTTACTTACAGCCACCTGTGGCCATGCTGACCAAGGAATTTCTATCCATACACCAGAGAATCCTAATTAACCGGTGCCGTTAATTTCCAGAAACCCGTAAGATTTATCGATACATCAGAGAAGTACAGCCGACTTCGCTGATTTTAATTGATAAATTCAGACGACCGTACAATTCCAGCGCCGTCAGGTCCGCCACGTGGCGCTTGTGCAAGAAGTACCGTACCCGATTGAAAATGCCAAAGTGAAACCGGGTAATTTGATCTTTCGTCGCTGGCATTTGATCACCCATCGGAATGCTAATCTGACACAGTGCCGTGGGAAGTCTGCCCAGGTCCTAAATTCAAACGGACTCGCCTCGCGATCCTAATGAGACGCGGCATAACTGCGCGATTACTCAAGAACGACGATCTTTAACACTGTCGTTAAAATGTTGAATGTTCCGGCGCAAAGTACACGGTGAAAAGCGGCTGGCTGAAAGACAATAATTAAATGAATTCCCCATCGAGCCGCGCTTACAAGAGAATAAGAGAAGGAATGTCCACGGTGAACCACTTGCCTTCGCAAGCTCTCGTTACGCGAAAATTTCCGAACGATCGATAGGCGATTATTGCAGCGCGGAGATAAACTTACGTCCCATACTTATTCCTTGTCCATACTATTTACCGCGACTTTATGAGCGCCTTCGAAATCGTATCTTTCGCATTCCGTAACAGACTGTCAATTTTCGACGGTGCTTTAAGTATACCCTCTCTCCACTGTTTGGTAACGAGAAACCTTTCACTGAGATTAAACGTGATTACTTCCTAGATAGGTCACGTGCCTCAGCCACGTGCTTTCGGGACCACCTTGTGCTCCATTCCGAAAATGCTGTACAGCGAGAGATATGGAAGAAGGAAAACCTTCGCACTTGCTCTCACACTTGCTCGCTGTCTTCCTTCAAATGGCACGCGCTAATGGCAAACGCAAACGCGAGCCGGCGTCATAAACGCAACAGACGCAGGAGCTGACTGTGGAAAGATAGCCGTCGGCACGCACCTGTCCCTCGGCGCTCCTGTCTCGTCATTAACCAGCCAAGCGATGGTCGAGATCGAAATTGACACACCGCGAATGGTCGCCCTCGCGTTTTAAAAGGCCGCGCCGCGCACCCGGGGAGGTTATGCAAACGGCGCGCGCGCGTGCCGTGCCTCCGCGGGATTTATTTGCGTTATGCAATTTTATGAGCCCCGGTGGCCCGTGTATGACAAAAAAAAATCCATAAACCAGCGAACGGAACGCGGACAATGCCGCGGAACGCAGCCTGCCGCGTGTTGTGCCATCAGCTGTCGTCAACCCCCGGCGAACCCGGCGATAAATTGCACGCAGTTGCACGTGCATACGTCGGATGGCCGGTGCTACAGTGCATCTACTTAATGAGTATACACGCGGTGCATTCGCGTCTGGCGCAGCGCGCCAAGTGGAATGCGGAGTGAAGATGCGGGCGCTGCTGGGTTGAATTCATGCTTCCGGGTACGGTACGATTTTTAATTAAGAACACCATAGAAGCTTCGCTGACTTAGTTTGCCTCCTCCTACAAGACCCGCTGTTCAGCGAACATCCCAGCTGCAGCTTAGAAATAGCCAGACGTTGGTAATTTAAGAAATCCGGCGTTTAATGCAAGGCGGCGATGCTTTTTGATTATCCGCGGAAGGATTTGCGAAAGACCAATGGAAGGTACTGTTTTCTTGGGAAATATTCTGTAATTTCCCGCTGCGCGTATGGGTGGCCGGGGCTTCTCGAGTTTAGCATCCATAAAGGACCCCGCGACTCCGGGGATATAAAATATAACGACACAGGGCAAATATGCACTTTCTATTGGATAGTGCATTCGCAGTCGCGTCCCGATTACTGTCGGAAAATTATTACCACACCGTGCCGCCGCACTGCCAGCGATCTTGCAACAGCCGCGAGCAAAACGACCCCGTCTACGAAACCTATACAGATGGTGTGTGTTTGTCAATCCTTAAATCCTGGGCAGGATTCGAGCGATTATATATTCGTGGCGGGCACTGATCGGGGATTATTGCGGGAAATGATTCGTAACGTGTACGAAGAGCAGAAGCATTCGTGCACGCGTTAAGATTATTCCAGAAGGTAATCGGTGTTTTTGCGTCATGGCATCCGAGACGCCTCTCGAAAGTAATTAATGTCACGTTTCTATCGAAGATAGGCAGTGAAGTGTGCTGACACGATTCACTGAGCTTTCATTTCCCTCGCGGATCACTTTTTACTCAATTACATAATTAATGAACTTGACCTTCCTAATCATCTTCACAGCTTTTTCATCGCGAGGGGCACGGGTAATTGCCCGCATTGAACCACAATGCTGCTTTGCATAAAATGGTAATAGGTTGATGATCTTCATTCTTCGCTGACTTGCGAAAGCCGCGAGTCATCTTTCTTTTATGGTGGCGTATCGCGCGGCTCATCGTTCGAATAATCAAGCAGGCAGTCTAGATCGAGATCCTTCTCGCGCTAATTTTATTTCGACACCGGTTCAAGGAAGCAAGATCTTTGTTGTCCCTCGTGATTTAAGATGGGAATTATGTATAATGGGTACAACTCGAGGAAAGTCGGATTTTTCCTTAAGAGATTAAAGGCCGTGGCGTATTTTGGCGAAGCGAGGCGATACGAAATGAAAAGTTTTTAAGTAGGTAATTGATGATCGAAGCACAGGGAATTTCTTCAAATCGCATCGCCGCGCTTCGCCAAAATGCGCGCCGGCCTTGACGGAAAAGAAGTTGTGTTGACAAGAAACAAAGCCCTGCGAGTGACTCACACCATCGCGGGCAATCATTTTTTGGCCAAACTGCAGTTCATTTTTTTCAGTGGACGAACGGCCTTAACCGCCACCAAAACAATCGAACACACGTTCATCGTGTCGCGGTGATAATTGGCGTGTAACGCGCATACAACGACAGTGGACACGTCTGTGGTACGTGACTAAATGAAATTCATCTTACACGGAAAGAGTCGAGCAGAAAATGCGTAACAATCGAACGTAATCGGCGAGGATCGAAACGGTCGAGATTCCACACTGAAGATTTACTGAACAGGAAGAGTCTGCATGGATCGCGAGATAAAATGATAAGACAAAGGAATGGAAACAATGAGCGCGTGTAACGGAACGAGAATAGAAGATTATGCGAACGGTAACTCGGAGAAGTCCTTCGTACCTAATCTCAACGGTGATCCAAGGATTGTTTTTAATTCTTTTTCCATGGAATCGATAAATAACGCGCTGCAAATCTCTGTGACACGCTGGCGGTGTCGTTGCAATAAATTTATTCTATCAAGAATTTCAATGGCACCGGCAACAAGACGTAACTGCCTCGCGAATGAGCAAATTTTTATACCTATCTATCTCGTTAATTACCCCGCCCCGACGCGTTGCTTCCACCACCTCGCTAATTCCGCCTAAAATTACGTCACATCCGCTGTTTACGATAGGTGTGGCGCAGAAAAAAAAGGGTACATTACACAAAGTAGCTCTTAATCGCCATCTCGTAAGCGCTCTAAATACCTCTATACATATAATCATAGATAATGATATCGAGAGAAATTTCCAATCTAAAATGCGACGATCAGCATACGGCAAGGTTGCGTCTACGTGAGACTGTTTCTAATCGGCCGATTAACGAAACGTCGGCGCACGAGTCAATCCGAAAGCGGACGTCACACCAGCGAAAGGAAGATGATTGGGTGGGCGCATAACGGAGGTAATGCCGGGCGTCGTTAAAATCAGCATAAGATGAAGCTTTTCCCCGGTGCCTTGTTCTCTTAAAATTCACCCAACGGTTTCCAGCGTGCATGCGTAGGAAATCAACGATGTAGCCCCGGCTAAACCGGAATTCCCACGTATTCCAAGTGTGTCGTATGGAAATCCGCAGGTCCATTCGCGACACGCGATATTTCGGCGAGAAGTCGGAAGTGCCGATCCGGATGAATTATTTTTGGGACCCTGGCCGAACGAAGCTGGGGATATCGCGGTGATTCGAGCCTCTCAGTGACGCACTGGGTCTCCAAGGAAAAAGTGGAAATAGCAGATCATCGATCTGTGTTGAATAATAAAGGCAGAGGGAACCGTGCGGTTATTAAATATTTACCAATGAAACACGAGCAAAAATGTTGCTCGTCCATTGATTGTTTTCAACGATGCTCCGCGTTCACAATGCTCGTTCGTCAAACGAGAAACCTCTCGTCGCGGTTAAGCGTTGTAAAACGTGATGAGTGGCGAATAAAATTTCACCAAAGCCAACCGGTTAGGTGGCCGTTTCGTTTATTCCTTGTTGCAGTGTTCCCTGCTTTCTTCAGTAATTTTATAACGATTCTGTTCATCCGACGCAGGCATTTTCATGCTGATGACACTGGGACTGCTCGGCTTCGCCACTGGTTGCCTACTGTTCGCATTTCAACCGTACGAGCTGCTGTTCAAGCTGAAAGTGATGTTCAGCGAAGGCGGCGAGATCTTCGAGATATGGCGGAAGCCTAACGTCGAGCTTTACCTCAAGGTGTACCTGTTCAACGTGACGAATCACGAGGAGTACCTATCCGGCAGGGAAAAGAAGCTGAGGTTCCAAGAGACCGGCCCCTACGTTTACAGGTGAGCGAAAATTTCATGCTCGCCGATCGGTTCGGCTCCACAATGAGATTAATTTTTCAAAGCGGCTGGTTATTTTTAACTGCGCATTCTGTTTACGCTGATATTATATCGAATGCAAGATATTGCATTTCGAATAATATTACTCAATGCTTATTTTGAGCGGGTATATCGATATGTCAGGTTTATCGTACGACGTATGTGTACAGTTAAGTGATATATCACAGTCCGAGAGACTTTTAGAATTCAGATTCCGCTTAATGGTTTCCGACATTTAGTGGTGAAATGGCATATTTATTTAGTCTCTAGAGATTCATATCAGCTTTAGCTCTTTCACTTTTTTATAAAGTAAAAGAGAATGGTGGACTGCATAGGACAGACGATAACTTTAGCACATGGATTTCAGGGAAACTCTCGAGCACAAAAATGCTGTATTTAACGATAATGGCACTGTAACAGCGTTCCTGCATCACCCGCTGACGTACGTGCCGGAAATGAGCAACGGGACCGAGGAAGATATAATGATACTGCCAAACATCGCATTGCTGGTAAGTGTGATGTGGATAATCTTTCTGCCTCGCCTGGCTGTTACCCTTAATTGCCGATGGAAAATTCAAGGTTGAACCGGTGCATCGTTTGCCCCGTGGCGAACGTGACCAACTTTCCAAGAACTTATTACAATTGAAAAAAGTCTGTGGACTAATGACGTCAGGATTGGAAAAAAATTAGAAACTCTGCACGTGAACTTTTACGAATTCGAATTATTATAGCATTATAAATATCGTCCTTTCTGCACGCCACCGGTCGTAATTCTGCCGCAATGTTTTTCTGCTACTTTTTGTAGCCTCCGCCAATGACCAAGAATTAACACCTCTCCAACGACTGCTATTAACTTTTCAACGTTCACATAAATTACCAGACCCGTTATCAGACGATTTCCACTTTTGCTCGAACCCGAAATGTTTGGACGCATGTACGTATTCGCTGCAACTCACAATCATCCACGGAAATATCGAAAATTTCACGGAGACTGAGATGTCTCAGCTTGTGTGTTCTAAGAAGCAATTAATCCTGAAAGAAAACGTTCGCCAGGCACTTTTCTCGGTCTTGAGAATCGTGCGTGTATATATATCATTAATCACAGCGAGGGCAAGCCTCTCCGCAAATCTCCTCGAGGTTTCTCCTTATCAAGTGCTGCATAAAATTCAACGAAAACGAGATGATCTGTGCAACGAACGAGTCCCGCGGCATTTCTTGAACGTCTATTTTATCCAGATCCAAACTTTCGACATTCGTAAATTATAGGTCCCTCAAAGAAATATCTAGTGCCCACCAAACATCACCGAAAGTCGGTTTTCGATTTCGAAACCACGATGAGATTTTACATGAGACTTTTTTATCATTACACAAAAATCTCAGCAACAACTAAGTGCAAATAATTGTAATGGTCGCGAGAATTGAGGTTTTTGAAAATATATCATGAAACTTGTCTCATAAGCAGAGCCGAATTAAAGATGTATTGGACCTATTTTCAAAATAGTGCCAAGTTGATGAAAATTTTTGAGATTGTTCTTTTTAATCTTCCTGATGTGCTCCAAAAATTTTAAACGAATTCACTAAATGGTTACTGAGTTATAACGATTTTAATTTTCACTGATTTTACACGTAGGTACTCTTATGGAAAGAGACGATCTTGACGGATAAACCATCTGAATAAATGTTGAAGAAATAGTGCCAATGTTTTCAATTTTTTTGTACATGCAGTATATGGGTAGATGAAAATATCTGCCGAGTTTCAATTGTTTTCACTACACCGTTTTAAAGAAATGAATTATAACTTGAGAAAATTGTGAATTCTGGGAATTTTCAGTGCCAAAATTGCATTTGTAAAGTGAAAAATACCTTCCTAGAATTAAAAATAAGACTCCAACTGTCGTTCGAATCTAGATTTACTATGCGTAAGACGTAGATATATTCAAGTATTTCAAATTTCATATACTTTTGTCTGATATTGTACGTCCGATACATCCTTAAGATCTTTAGATGCAACTAAGCAGTTAAAAGAATTTAGAAACCCTTTTACAAGGTGATCACTTCGACGCAATAAACAATTCCTCAGGCATTTCCGATAATTTGACTAAAAAGTGTTTCTAACAAAAGCTAGATTTTAAAATTCAGAAAATTTCTATGGTGCACCCCTTTCTCCTGATGCCCTAAGCACGTACGTATTTTGCTTAGGTATTGGTTAATACAGCACTGTTCATGAGAGTCTAGTTCCATGAAAATAATTTAAAACTAATAATTAATCTCCATTATTATTATTCTTTAATTTCCATTATTTACATTTTGTTGCCGCTGAGATTTTTGTCTCATGATGGAAAAATCTCATATAAACTCTCATCGTGGATTCGCACCTTAACAGTTTCCGAGGCCCAGCGAAGAATAGCTCGCAAACTATCACTGTCAAGAAAGGGAAAGCGCTGTCCCCGGTTCATCCGTCACAGAGAATCTTTCAATTAACAAATTTATGATGTATAGGTACTTCACAGGCACGACAGCTTATTACAATGAACCCCGGTAATCAGCAAATGTTTCAACCAAAGTACTTATTAGTCTTCGTTTACTCGGCGCCGTTGACCTAGCCCGTTGGAACCACCACGGTTAATCGTCACGTTTACCTCACAGCCTTGTTGCATCCGAAGGCTGCGTGTGTACCTTATTACGCGTTACTTTCACATGGTTGCAGCGGTGGGTTTTTTGCAAGGCAGATGTATTTCTGTTGAAACAAGTTCTTTGATAAATGCAGGCGATAAATTTGATTGTACGTCTTCTTCTACATACGCCCGGTCCTCGTTTGATTGAAAGGCGCGTCGTTTTATCACATACTATTAAAGTTAACTACACTGCTTTCGTCGCAGTTTGGTATCAGATTTAAGTTACGATCCTGGTTGATCGTCAAGACCAACATAGCTTACTTTGATATTAAGCTTGACATGGTGCAGTTGAAAAGAAGAAAAAGAATCAGAGATGTGATTAATATTGAAACACGTACGTCTATCACCCTGAGGTTCGAAGTAACCAGTTCGAACGATCCAACGACTCATAAAATACACGTTTAATGGACGACTATCAAAGGGTTTGACAATCGGGGAGCCACACAGTCGGACAACCGCCACTCTACTCTCAGAAAGAGTAATGCACACGGAATGGAATAGGAAGCTTGTCCTGCGGGCGAGAATGATGTAACAGAGATTACAGAAGTTCCATGATGCCCGAAAGAAGCTCGTAATCTAGCGTCCAGTCTGTATCTAATCTCCCTAGCTTTCCACGTTAAAAAATGGTGATGGATATTACGCGTTTGCTTGGAGCGATACGTATCGTGGTTATGTAAATCGTTACATTTACTCATTCCCCATTGGGCAGGCCATCCTGCGAGCTGTAAAAACCATTTGACCAATAGAATCGGTTGAAAAGAGGCAGATAAGTTTAAGCGAGCCCCTACCGGATCGGGTTATCGTCGCAGCGATCGAGCAGCATATTAATCAACGATCTCAAGGCCCGCCTGTGGACCCAACTACATGTCATCGCGACACAAAAAAAAAACACGGAAATGCAAAATCAGAAGGCGTTACCGCGAATGCATAGAAGAAAACATCTCGCGTTAATCACAATGATCGAAGACACGATGGAGCGGTTAATGATTGGTTGGATCACGAACCGGATAATGGAATGTCCATCTCTGTGAGAAGATATACAATTTTGCTGATTATAGGAGTGGCCGTAATGGTGACGCATTACATTGGTACTAATTACAACTAAGATTTAATACATATTCATCCAGCTTCGACAGGCTGTATCTGTTTGTTTAATGTAAAGGGAACTAAAAACTCGATTACAGGACGAAACGAATGTGTATCTTGCAGTGGTCGAATGATACTGTTAAAATCTTCAATTAATTATGAAATTATATTATGACTATGATCTTTCCTGTTTCGAGAAAACTGTTATAAAATGCAGTGTATTAACTGAAACTTTTATTCCATACATTTTTCTGTAAATAAGAAACTTTCAGTTTCGTTAAAGTAGAAAGACGTTAAAATTCGATCATTTATTGTGCTCTGAAAACGTTAAACTGGTGACAGATTTCCTGAAAATCTTGTAGTATTTGGGTCACATTGTGAAATCGCAATTCCTTGAATAATACTAATTAAAAAATATTCCTATCTTTTATATTTTACCCTTGAATATTTGTTCAAAAGTACATGATTCTCCAGAAGTTTTATTAATCGAGCATAAAATTGCTGTTAAAACTGAGCTCTTACAACAGAGTCAAAGTGTTAATGTACAAAGTTTACTTAAAATAGGAAATAAATAATTTAAAAGTTAAAAGTTCGATAAATAACTGTAATTTTTAAAAGTTAACAGTTTCATTCGACCCCTGGTACCTCGCGAAAGGATCTCGTATCTGTAAGTATCGTCACGTGCGCGTTGGAATCGTCGATTCAGCAATCCTCGTGCGCTGCTGGAACCATGGGCTCCTACTCACGTTTCTGGCACTTTTTATCAATCATCGCTATATACACGGAAACGTCTTGCATACCTCTCGCACGTTATGCAACCGACTAACTAAACACTTTGGCTAACGAACAAGCGGAATGCTATATAGGGTGGTCCATCAGGAACAGAATGGTGAAGTCGATTTTTCCGACTGTGAAAGGTATTAGGCGCCAGGATAGTCTGTTAGAAAGGCGAATGTATACGTCTGACGCAACCACATTCTCTGACAGAATTTCCCAAGAAAACGGAAAATAATTGGCGAAACATTCCGCATGACGCAGCTCCATTTTCCCTAGAATCACGCTACATTCGAAAAAAAATCGCAGTTTCCGGCTCGTGTACAAGAAATTTCCATTCGCTGCACGAAGACATTCTTAACGAGTGCCATCATGTTTGCACTGGGAAAGCATCGCCAGTCGTGACGTCGCGACGATTCGAGCGGATGTTTCGTGATAGAAAAAAAAATGAAGCTACTACGCTGGGACTAAGTGCTTTTCGTATTGTATTCAAATAGTCTTATTTTTCTAACACGCTGATTCTGACATCCAGCGCTCTTCTCTTTAGCAATAGAACCACGATGAAACGACGTTTCGCGGGTACCCTTTAGCCTAATCTCTCGTTGCGAAACCCCGGGATCTACTATGCGATCGAAAGAGTCGATCGAAAAGTTCCGTTACCTACTCACGAAATAATGGCACGTCCCAACTAAGTTTCTTCAGTTTCATAACTATAGTGACCTGATAAAAAGTGGCACTTTATTGGAATGCTATGCTGCGCTCCCGGGATTAAGAAGCGAAGGGGAGAATGAAATGTTCAATGGAAAACTAACGTGTGTGACAGGCTCGTCGAACTTTGAATGATCAGAGCTAATCACGACCTAATTACAAGTTATTACCGACGGTGATGCAATTCCCTAGATTTCTAATTGATAGATTTGCACAGGCAGAGACGGAATAAGCAATCGCCAGCTGCGATTATGTGCGAGGTACCACTGTTTAAGTAACATCATGGTTTTCCGTACGGGGGATGTCATACGCGCAGTTTTTCCAATCGCTTAATCGTCGATTTCCGTGGTTGCGAGTATGCAAAATGTTGAGCAATTATATACTCATCTCTGCAAATTAAGTCGTTGCGAATTGCACAGGTTGGTCCAATGGAGGCAGGCTGCCTTCGAGTCTGCCATCGTGTTGACAGTAAGAGAAGAGATAGCATCCGTATGTGACGACACACGCACACGGAAATGCCAGGAGATATTTCGACGGTGGTTACGTTTAATCGGAGACATCGGCGGAGAGAGATACGATCGAAGTTCCATCGCTCGGAGCACTCGAGTGGTCATTCACTGCGGGTGAAGTGCAGTGGAGGCATAATTTGCCAGGAGCATCCTTATGTAACACGTGTACTAACGACGCATGCATATGTATGCAGTCAACAGGAATGCTGGCTTAAAGCGTGCAGCAGTCGGCAAACTGTGCGCCGTCAATTACGACGGCGTCAATGAACTTTGGCAGACAATAAAGACCACGGAAGTTCAAGAATCGCTTCGTTCGAGTGCAGAAGGAAAACGATAGCCACCTCGCGTAAAAGGAGATACTAGGATGAATAATGAGGCTTGAATGGACGGTCCACTTTAAGGTTTCGCAATGACAAATAATTGCTAATTAAGCGTGGCGCACGTAACGCGCGATGCATTGTGTTGCATAGGGAAGAGGATTGATTGTGCGACGACTCGAAGAGCTACGAATCTACTCGGCGGGGAGAGAGACCGCTACATTAATTAGCAAACACCGCGGATTACTTCCTTCGAGGCTTTCGAGCATCCTCGTTGCCACCGAGTCGTTACTGACAACCACTTTGGAGATGGGGGTAGTATTTAATAATTTAGTCAAACTTGGATAACCACCTTGTGTATTTGACCGATCGATTGCACTGTGCTGTTGGACGATCACATGAGAAGTTCCTCGCGGATATAGCTACTAGAGTAAACCACCCTTCTCTTTGTTACAGAGTATTACAAACCTAATGAGGGATGCATCGTTTTTCACTAAATTTGGTCTGAACACGCTGATTCAGAACACGGATTCGCATCCCTTGGTTCGAATGACAGCTAAAGAGTTCATGTTCGGCTATGAGTCCACCCTTGTCACCCTCGGCAACAAGGTGATGCCAAGTTGGATCAAGTTCGGCAAGCTGGGCCTGATCGATCGGGTAAGTGTCGAGTAAGATCGAGCGCAGCGTCGTAATCCTTATCGCGAGAACTAACCAATGAAAGACCAACTTTGTTCGCGCCCCTCCCGTCCAGCCCGAATTGCATTGACCGCGCGTTTTAGCAGGTACTCTAATGTGACTTCTTTTCGCGCGCAGATGTACGATTTTGATGGCGATTACGTAACCGTTTACACGGGAGAAACCGACGTGCATCTCACGGGCCTAATTGAAAAGTACAACGGCGACGTAAATCTGCCGCAATGGACTGGAAAGTGCGCGAACGTGAATGGTGCAAGCGACGGAGTCAAGTTTCGCAGCTACATCCAGCCGAACGATACCGTGCTTTTCTTTAGGAAAAGTCTCTGCCGCAGTGCCCACATGGTATGTTGAACTTTAGTAATCGCTAATCGTGCCCGAGCACTTGAAATATTTGTTCCGAGTAAATGTTACAATTCGGATTGCGTAAACCTCGTTTAATCGAAACAGAAACCGGCTCTCGGTTATTCGAGTCTGCTCGAGGAATTTCAGTACCTAATTGATGAAATTCAATCTAACCAATTAGAACGTGAAACGACTGCCTCGTATGCTAGCGGTTAAATTACGCGATAATCAATTTCACGTTGAAACTGGCATCGTGGAAATACAATTTCGCAGGTTCGAACTGGAGAGGCATACATAGAAGGATTACACACGTACGAGTACAAATTCGTGGATAACGTACTAGACAATGGGGCTTTTGATCCGAAGAACAAGTGCTTCTGTCGCCACGGGTACTGCCTGAAACCTGGTTTTATCGATGTCACCGACTGTTATTACGGTAAGCCGATTTTCAATGGTCTTTGAATTATTTCAATAACTAGTTAACGTACAGTTAACAATTTTTGTTGTATTCTTTACCTTATATTGTGTACACACAGTGAGTACATTTACTCACGAACGTACCACCGATATTGGAGCAAGCGAAATGAGCCAAGTTCGTGCTCGTGTATTTGCGACGCTGGACTCCATAACATTACGTAACAACTTATATTAAAATATAAATGGTCTGTTCACGTCAATGGAAATGAAATGCGGCTAAATTATTCGCGACGAAGAGGCAAAAATATTATGCATTCGTAAGATTCCATCACAGAGAACAATTATAGACGGTAACTGCCTTCATTATGTTGGAGCTATGAATAATGTATTCGTAACGACATGCGACAATATCGGTGAATGCGCGTGCACAGGCGAGATATGTGATAAACCTAGATCATGACAAGAAATGCTTCTTCGATTCTCTATCAGCTCAAGAAACTGAACGCACTCCGACCACTTGTGGGATTCCATGGGGATACCTTCCCATAAAGTCGAGCTGGCGCGTTGAAACTCTGTGTGGTTATAGAAGATGAAACTCTGAGCAAGTTCACTTTATAAATTTTTCCTGTACGACGTCAGATAACGAAGATATAAGCGTTTGAATATTACTACCGACCTGCCCCTGCGGGTAGGCAAACGACTAACACCTCCGGTCACTTTGAAAGTTTCAAAGGCCGTAACTTTGTTATAAGACGCCCCACGGTAAAATTTCATTAAGAAAACTGGTTCAGAATTCCATCCTCTATAACCTCGCGGAGTTTGAACGCCTTAGGTCAACTATATGTGAACATTCCCCATTAAATCTCACAAGTGGTCGAAGCGAGTTCACAAATTTTTGTCAGACGAATCGAGGACTCTAGAGCTCCCTTACCATTTTCGTACGCATGCAACGTTATCGATTCAGAGTAGAATTCGATCGCAATCCTGCTAGCAGCTAGAATTGAAATTAAATTATTGTATTTCCCTTTATTAACTTTACCGACTTCTGTGATTGAGTCGCATTGGTTCCTAGAGTCAGCGTTCTTAAATCTAGAGTGCGCGTTAAACCATTGATTGTTCAGAAAATCGGTAAGTCTCGGTAAGAATCGGTAAAGTCGTCTGCGACGCGTATAAGGAAATTTGTTAATACTCTGTCGATAACGTGCGCTTTCATTATCGACATCGAAGATAAAGAAGAGCGGTGAAAATGAAATTTAAATTATATATGGTCATGACTCAGACTTACCATTCTTTCAGGCTTTCCAATCGCGCTGTCTTATCCACACTTCTACAAAACCGATCCGTCCGCTCTGGAAGCCGTGGACGGTTTAGTTCCCCAGGCAGATCTTCACGAGTCCTACGCCTTCGTTCAGCCAAAGGCAGGTCTCCCTGTAAAGCTGGCCTTCCGTTTCCAAATTAACATGGCCCTGCAGAATATTGCTCACATGGCTAGGGTAGAGAAGTTCGACAACGTTATCCTGCCACTCCTGTGGTTCGACATCGTAAGTAGCACATTTCGATATCGAGATGTTTCAATATCGAAGTATCTCGATGCCGAATCGATTAAAATACTAAGCGAGCCATTTGTGGCAAAGAAAATATGAATTCTCAAATGCTGTTGCAGGGAATGGAAGGATTACCAACGTCGATGACCATTCGATTCTGGTTCTACTTAAACATCCTGCCAGTGGTGCAGGACGTGTCCACTTACTTTTTGCTATTTGTCGGCATTATACTTATGATTGCCAGTGTTCACAAGATCCTTTTGTATCAGCCAAAAGGATCGACGTCGCCTCGGCAATGGCTGGACTCGGACGTGAAAAGCCACACGATGCAATTTATAAACAATAGGCGGCCATCGTTCAAGAACAAAGAGATGGACACTTACTACAATTCCCTGCTCGACTCGAAAGACGGGAAGGAAGTTTGCGAATTAACGACGGGGCTATCATCCTTGCAGGAAGACGTCGTGTGATCGACAGGTACAGGGAAAGGCTACATATTCGAATTTCAAGACAGTTGCTATTGTTTCGAACGAACAATCGATATCCCTACCGATAACCGGTAGGAATGCACCCCTATTTATCTACATCAAGATATTTCAATCTTCTAGCAGTTAGAATTGGAGCTATTTTCATATTCTGATCGTAGAATTCTGAGACATCGCGGTAGTTTCAAATGAACCATCGAATTCAATTGTTTTATCTGTGTTAAGATCTTTAAACGTCACCTGATAGGTGCATAGACTTTAAAGTGTGCTGAAACTATGATATGGGCATGCGATGGAAAGAGTACTGGAGATACCTAACTTGGAGGTGATTTAGCAAAAATAATTATAAAGCAGCTCATCGTTTATCAAAATCGTAGTAGAAATGGCACCTTCTGCGGTGATTAGTGACACTTTTTGTATAACTTTCCTATCAATCTGCGATACCATCTGTCGGTACAAACGGTGCAAATTCTTAACAAGTTCCGTGCCTATGAATCCTTCCTTGTGATACAGATCACAATATTTAATAAATTATGTGACAAAGGATTTTGGCCTCTGCTACAACGTACGGGAAACATCTTTTTCAGGTAAAGTTTGCTATTTAATGAAATTTATAAGAACTTTTAATTCTTTTTATGAAAAGTACGTTTAGAATTCATGAAGTTCATTGAGGCTGGTGCTTTTATTAACCAAGGGTAAAATGGAAACATGAAATACAACGATTGCTGTATTTTAAATGCGCAGCGTAATTTTATATAAACAATTAAATGCATTAAGACTGATACCATAGACTGTTCGTAGCAATTAAGTAAATTTCATGGAACCATGGTTGAGCTGAACATTTGAAAAAGGGTGAGGCGAGGGTTGTAGTTTAAATAGTGTGATATAGAAATTTACCTTAAGGTAGTAATCGCGTTGCCACAGTAACTGCAACGTTAATAAAATACGAAGTATTTGCCGGCAAGCAAGTCAATTTGGAATTGCACCGTTTGTAATTCTAATACATTTGCAATGTAGTTTCATGTAGCGATAAAATTAAGAAAAATGTAACATCACATCGATTATATTAGGGAAACAATGGTGAGAATATTTTCAACGAAAGACAAATAAGGAAAACGGCAACTTCTTTCCTTTTGGTTGTGACTTTAAATATTATTCCAGCTCACCATAAAAAAAAAATATGCTTGTAAATATTGTACATAGACAATTAGTTATATAAATTATCGACACCATTTTAAAGACTTACATGCCACATGTATTTTCATATTGGATTATAAAAGTATATAAATGCATTCGTGTATTGCATTTCAAAAAGACAAAAAAAAAAGTGAATTAAATATATCTTTTTTCATAGAAAAAGTAATGTGCTACGGCGATATAAAAAAAAGGAACAAGGATCTTGTGGAATATTTTAGTATATAAGTAGGTCAATAAATATAAATAATTTTTAAATATCAATCTTGCCTCGTGTATGAAAATAGTGTTCAATTGGGGAAACGGTATTGTTATGGTTTGAAAGAAACACATTCTCACGTTTAACAACATAGTTTCCTCCGGTTGATTTTTTTACATTGTTTATAAGAATACATTTATTTAATGCCACGTATGTAACGACTTCTCTATTTTTCACCGTAATAATTACTGTAATTCTTGCCAGTGAGATGTTAGTAACATGAGTACTCAAAAAAATTGCTCAATAAATAATATTCTTAATAAAAATTTATTACACCAATACTTTATCTTTTAAAATTTAATTTTAAGTATAATTAAATTTAAGAGAACACCTAACAATTTATCCCAAGCTTCGGTTGTATGACAAGAGTAAAAGAAACTACAGTAACCTCTCGCTATCCCCACACTTTTTGGAATCATTCGGTCGAAAGCGAGATCGCAAGAGCGAACTATAGGGGACAAAAGAGTCGACGCCACGCCCGTTCGAGCCGTGAGTGCGTCCGTGTACCTAATTAATCATGTATAATCGCTACTGCGATGTAGCCTCTTTCAATGTGTTAGTTACGCGCGCTGAGCTCCCATTACTCGAAATCTTCTCCGGAGCTCTGTGCCCGCGAACACTTGGGAATGCCCACAAATGCCCCAAAGGGCGTTCTGTTGGGCATGCCAGGTCTATACTGTTGAAACATGGCATTTGTTAATTCTGTAACGTATTAAATTTTCTCGGCGAAAAGAAGAACAGCACGTCATCCGATCACTTCTGAATTACTCTGATTATGCATTTACATTCACATGCGTTCTCACTCTAACTCATATTACACATATTTACAATAATAATTCTTTATTATTATAACGTATAATGTACAAATATTATTACTAAGACATCATTTTTCTTACAATAATAATTATATTAATATTTGTATATCATACATGACGTGTCATCTTGGCTTCGGCCTTTGACTGTTGAGGATCGATGGTCCACTACCAATTCTTGTTCCTCTTGCTTCCTCCAATTCTAGTCACGCGGGGGATAAGCAAACAATGAGAAATGCAGATTACTTCATCAGCAACTAGCATGCAGACATGTTGCTGAGTTCCAGCGATAGTAATCTTTTGGCTACATACCGATCTTCTGGTTTTCTCGTTTCAGTCTTTTCTGGTTTGTTTGTCACCCACCAGCCCGAATCCTCTTTTTAGGATCCCTTATACTGTAAAACAGTTAGTATTAATCCCTACTGCCAAAAGTGAAACAGACCGTCATACATACTTAAGAAATAAAACTTAACTTTTTCCAGCGCTTGTGAGCAAGTCATATTCTCGTGTTTCCCCCGATGTCCACCATCAAACGTTTCTTTCCTTTAGGTTTCTTCCCCCAAGAAATAGTCCCTTACATTTTCCAACGACCGTCTAACATATCGTGGTGCCCGTTCAGTCTGCTTCATCAAATATTCCAGCGCACTTCTTGTTTGCGGCTCCATGGCGTGTTCTTTATCATTTTTATCTACTACTATTCGAACTTTCTCCTCGTGGATTTCTTCTTCTTGGCTTTCCCCTTCACAAGTTGCTTCCTCTCCTTCGTGTTTTGCTGCTTCAGTCGCTTCTTCTTCGTCTTCATCTTCCTCTTCCTCTTCTTCTGATCCCTCATTCTGGGCATCTGCTTCAGAAAAAGTGGTTTCCGCATTATGGCAGTTTGTTAAAAATTCCCTAACTTTTTTTTGACAGGGTTTTTCCCCAGTAATTGCAGCGATTACTTCTTCTAGCTGCGGTTCTAATGGATCAGTTGGCTCTTCCCCTTCTGGCACTCCTTCATGAGCTGTCTTTACTAAATTATTCCACGAATTTTGAATATTTGCAATGCTTACTTCCCTCCACGCTTCGTCCAACAAATTAATACAATCCCTAAGATTGTATTTGTCATAAAATTCTTGGATGTTCCCCAAGTAGCTTACTACCTGGCGCAGCATTCTGCAGTGGAAAACTCTTTTCGCCTTTAAAATCACTCCCTGATCCATAGGTTGAATGGCAGTGGTGGTATTGGGAGGCAAGAACAGAATTTCAAATTGTGGGTCCTCTTGAAATTGCGCCGACTTTAATTTGTGCGCTATGCAATTATTCAATAGAAGCATCACTTTTCCAGTCGCACCGCTCTGTTGCTGGTGTGCTCTCACGGCTGGCTTATATTCATTTTGGAACCAATCAGTGAATATTGTTTGGTCCAGCCAAGCATTTTTCTGCGCTCTATACACCACTGGCAGGCTATTCATGATATCTTTTATCGCCCTTGGATGTTGAGATCTATGAATGAACAGGGGCTTCAGTTTGTGGGTTCCCGTCATGTTGGCACAGAAGCCCACAGTCACCCGTTCTTTCTTTCGTTTTATGCCACCCGTGTTATTTTCCTCGTGTACTAACCTCCTCACGGGAAGAGCTTTCCACATAAGACCGCTTACGGCCATATTATAAATGTTGTTGTGCTCGATTCGTTCCTCTTCTATTTGTCGAGCGAAATTTGATACGAAATCTTCCGCGGCTACATTATTTGTATTTCTGTGCTCTCTGTGAATACGTTGTATATCGGCCAAGCGTATGTCGTAACGAATTTTGAATTTCGCCAACCAGCCTAAACTTGCCTTAAACGTTGACGGGCTTCCAAATTCCGTGATTAATTCCAGGGCCTTCTGGCGCAATAGCCAATCTGTTATTGGGTCTCCTATCTCCTTCCGTTCCACAAACCACGTGTATAGACGCTCTTCTAATTTTTCATGCGTCGCCTTCCGCAGCTTCCTCTGCTTCAGCATTCGAAGTCCTCGGTCCGCGGCTTGGTTTATTGTGCTGGCATTTCTTCGAATACGCCGCACAGTGGTAGGGTGAACATTATAATCACGAGCTACCCCACTAACTGGCGTACCATGGTCCAACTCCTCTAGAATTTCTAGCTTCTGCTCTATTGAAAGTACAGTCAGCTTGGCCTTGTTATTGCTCGCCATGGTAAATACAGATACAGTCAACGCTCGCTATGGCCGCTATGGGCTCGCCTCAATCGCTGCGTTAAGCGCTCGTCGCTATCCCCACCATTTCTTGGCATCATTCGATTAGAGTGAGAGAGCCCGAGAGCGAGCGAAAGAGTCGACGCGACGTTATCAAGGGCGATAGCTACTGACAGCTACCAATGATGGGAGGAAGTGATTGCGGGACGGGCGACGAGGTAAATGGCGCCTAACTTTCATTGGCCGCGGTCCGGCGCAAGCGCAACACTACCATATTGTACATTGAGTGAAATGGATCTCTGACAGGCCCGCGTCACCAGTGAAAAAAGCACGAAGCGTGACATTCTAATCTACATATGCCACAAGGGTTCGTGTCGTGGATCCACCGTGGGATCCACGCGGTTCTGGCTGGTTTTTGCAATAATCGACTCGATTGAATTTTTTACTTCTGATCTAACAAAACTTTTTCAACTTTACACTGATAATAATTAATTCTGTTAATGCGAATATGATAATCGAACAATATTCATATACTGCAAATAAATAGCGCTACGGAATGCCTTTTACAGCATTCATATTTATCTCTTTCGTAGCAGACGGTAAAGCGTCGTTTTCACGTGACCGTAAAAGTCACGATTTACTGTCACGTGAAAACGGACCTTTACGTCGCGTCGACTTTTTCGCCCCCTCCCGTTCGCTCTTGCGTTCTCTCACTCGCACAGCTCTCTGGTAGCAGCTAAAATTTGCATGCTCTTCTTATCATAAGTATACAACAAGCCAGATGTATAGCATCTTTAAACATTTTCTTAAAACATGGACTAAAAATGCTTATGACACAATTAAATAGTCGAAATACACCTCCTCCCATGCATAAAACTATATATAACACAAACCTGTATTCCGATGTTCTGTAATGAGTATTTAAAAGAATTATCTTCACTTTCAAATTCATGATCTTGACTTTAGAATGCTATCTTTGATCACATAATTATCTGAGGCGAGTAATATATTTAGATTACGAAGCTCTAACGAGTTGGCAATTTAAAGAAATTTTGTTTTTAAATATTAAACTTGAAAAAGTGACTTGGCCACGAAATGCCACTTTCCAAGACCACCATGAGTCCCGAGCCACGAGCCCATAGCGAGAGGTTACTGTACTCATATATATTACAAACATTTAGTACATGTAGGAAGTATAGAGTCACGTTGTAAGCTAAAATTTTAATGTACACATAAATATAGTATTCATAATAGCTCAGAAGGTATATTAAAAAATCTGATAAATGCAACTTAAGGAATTCAAACTTCATGTCTGAGTTGTATCGGATTCGAAATGCTGAATTGCCAGTGGTACTTTAACATAGAAATAAAATAAGTAAGCTAAATAGGATAAATCCATATTTATATAGGTGTATTTACAAATGCCTTTTCACTATTACCACGAAGCACTGATTCTGTTACATATTTTTGATAAAGATATTATTTCTGTGTCATATATTCCGTAACAAATTTCTGTATTCCCTCTTTATCTGAAAAGAATCGTTCACTGTATATTACATGATTTAAACAGAAAGAACATGTTCATCAAAGGTATACTTTACCGAATACTTTTTGATCCAGTAGAGTGTAGTGCATTTCTCTGCAAGTTTTCGAAAACGTAGTTCTATCGGGAATACGCGTGGATGGATAGTATTTCATTAAGTACGATTTCAAAATTTCTGCCGTCTTAAACTGCGTGACTTTATCTGCTGGCACCATTCCCCTTTTATCTCTTTTACTCGCGTGTTGTTTTGAACTGCTCATCTTATGACGTTTGTCTTCCGAAGATTTTTTCGCTTGTACATTCTGAGTTTCGGTGCGCTCATCTTTTGGTATTTGCTCTTTATATAACCTTTTTATCGGTGAAGGCACTTCTTTATTTTTTAAATCTTTAGTTTTATCCCTTCTCTTATCACCACAAATTTGGTTCATTATATTTATTTCGTCAGCATGATCAGTAGTTTCTTCCCTCGTGTTTACAGACAATTTTCTTTCATCAAGTTTTGCTCTTTTATGTGATTCAGTATCTGAACCGCTCTCAAGTAACTCCATAGTCTTGCGCCTCCTTTTACATTGACTTTTCGATTCCAACGAATTCTTAATTACATTTGTACTATTGTTACTGCCATCATTTAGTGATGAAGTTGATTCTTCGCCGATAATCGTTGCAGCTGTAGCCTTGCTTTCAGACCTTGCAGACTGCAATATCTGCTCGTAAACCGATTTACTTGAACGCGGTGATTTTTTATTAGCGAGGTCCTTTCTAACAACTTCCTGCGACAATTTTCGTGATTTTTTATAGCTTGATATCAATTTGGTTTCTTCGTGAATTTTTCGAGCGAATGTGAAGCCATTTAATTCGCTCATTCCGGGAGTCTGTTTACTATCTCTTTCAATAAGTAGGCCATCAGTACTGTGAAAAGTACTTTTCATGAAGTCACTCTTCGTTTCCGTCACGTCGACACTTTTATCGTCATCCCGCAAAATGCTTGCATCAAATAAATACTTCCTACTGCTGTTAGATGGGCTCCTCGTTACTTTTTCATCGTTCTTAAGTTCTAACGCACTCTTAAACGTAGGATATACAATATTTCTGCTCGTGGCACTAGACTCTTGGGATGGAACACGAATGTCTTTATCATAAAATTCAGCCAACACGCCGTCGTGTGTATCAAAACTGAAATTACTTCCTTCATTGCGCATATTTGTATTGCAGTCACGCAAGTATTCGTGAACCGCATCAGTACTGGTACACCTCCGCACAGAAGAGATCTTTGTTCGTTAACAAAGTAAAAATTTCATTAAAACCAATATATCTTTAACATATACACAAAGAAGATATAAATATTTGTTCATGAAACAATGAAGTGAAAGATTAAGAAATCGTATGACTTTAATCAATTACATACCAATTTAGACATATCAAACTTATACTTATTCGCAACTTTGGTATTACATAATGCTTTATATTCAAGCTCATATGCTATATTATGCATATCTTTCTCTTGAAGCTGTCTGTTCAACTCCAAACATGTTTTCTCGTAGTTATCTGTTAATGCTGATTTCAACTGACTATAAAAGTGTTCTCGCACTTGAACAGTCAGCCCCTTTATCTTTACGTCAGTACTGTCTGCAGCACATACACGAGACTGCTTTGCGTCTTCTAGATTTTGCTTTTTTATCTGAAATTATATAAGTAATGACAGTAAGAAAAGCTAACAACGATTAAGAAATCCACCATTCGCATGTATACCTCGTCACTTTTACTGTTGCTCCTCCGAATAGCAAACTGTTTTTCAATTAATTCTTTAGACTCTCGTTTATTCTCAGCCAAGAGCATTTCCCTCGAAACTTCACTTTCATCATATTCCTCTTCGCTATACATATTCAAATAATTACACCCTGTAATTATACATGTAACACCGCTTGTGTATAAAATGCTACTTACACATTATCATACTTTGGTAATGCAACACCATGCAAACTACCACCAGACTTTGGTTGCGATCTGGTTTGAGACATTTCAAACTGCGATATCTTCCCCTGGACATCATCTTTGTTTTTACATACGTCGCACCTATTTTTACATGACGGTGGACTATCTCCAAAGTATTTAGAAAATACTGCATGCCTACATCTGACGCGAAAATATGAAAGCGTTATTTATCAGATACGTGTTTGTAGTAAATGTCCACGAATTACAAAGCTTACTTTGCTTCGAGGCAATACGACACAGTTTTCTCAAAATTTTTCCATCTTAATTTTACAAGTTCCGTGTTCTTTTGCGTGATTTCCTGTTTAATGAGAAACGCGATTGGTCCATATTCTTCGTTACTAAAATAAACTCTGCAAAAAGCTGGTTTGCCATCTCTGCCTGCTCTACCAGACTCTTGATAATACGCCGCTATATTCTGAGGAACTGTCCAATGTACCACAAATCTGTGTAAAATTGCAGAATATGCTTTTACAGTTTGCTTGTAAATAAGCAATGTCATGTATTAATGAAAGCAATGCATAAAAATTCACCTAACAGATCCCTTATCTACACCCATCCCAAAACTACATGTCGCTGCGATAACAGGTACTTCGCCGGTTGTCCATTTATTTTGGACCTCGTTACGGTCTTGATTTTTTAAACCTGCGAACGGAATTATTTACTTGAACGATTTATAAAATTTGTTGGCTTTATAGGAGTTTAGAATAATAGTGGCATGTACCAGCATGATACGCTAAAGTAGGTATACCAGACTTGGATAATCTATGCGCAATTACTTCGGTCGCTTCCTTCTTTCTACAATAAATAATACCACAACTTTTCTTCACCTGGAAGCATTTCGTGATACTTTACGCGATCGAGGAACAAAATCTACAACAACAGTTCTTAGACTTACTTTCGGGATAGATTCATCTCGAGGACCGAGTGCTTCTAAAATAAAATTCTTTAAATGTTCAAATGGTTTGTCTAATATTTCTAGAAACCATACGTCATAATAAAGATTAGGTCGGAACACAGGCACTGAAAATATCAAGGGATTTTGCATGTTTAAGCATTGAAGTATATCATCTTTTACCTGTAATAATATATTCCACAATAAACAAGGTTTAAATATGCAACGACATTGTAACTTTATGAAGAATTATACCTCCTTTGCGGCAGTAGCTGTTAATGCAATTATGGGAATATTGGGGCACAGTTTTTTAAACAGTCCCAACTGTCTGTAACTGGGCCTAAAATCATGTCCCCATTGACTCAAGCAATGTGCTTCGTCGATAACAAAATAGGAAAGTGCTTTTGCTGTTCTTAATTTTATTATTATATCCTATAAGAACAAGTGTTTGAATAGTTGCTGGAATATATTCTTTTGGATTAATATGCGAAGGAATAATAATGTACTTGGAAATGTTGCTGTGCTCCCATTTCGGGGGTGACATATAATAATTTAGTCGTTGGTGAATTAGACGTTAAATCCTGGATTATTGCATTTCTTTCTTTAGTAGTTGTGTTCGAGTTTAATGAACTGGCATTTATTTTTTTACTCACTAAAAAATCTATTTGATTCTGGAATAATAGAGTACCGCTATATGAATCATTCTGCCTAATCGTGAAGATCATTTGTTTAGTCAATTAATCTTGTACCTTCATCAAAGCTAACAGCGGCGAGAAAACAATTGTAACTTTGTCTTCTTTCATTATAGCTGGCAATTGGAAACAGAGAGATTTGCCAGATCCAGTTGGCATACATACAAATACATCATCTTTACCTAAAAGTGTGTAACGCCGGAAAGTGAATTTGTTTTCAAATGGAAAAGATAATGAAAAGTTGGAAATTATCATGAAAGAGAATCAATATTCAACCTTTATAAACAGCGGTAGTTGCTCGTTCTTGAATATCACTTTTGAAATCATCATAACCAAACACAGATTTCAAAACAGTGGACAGCATTTTGTCAGAAATGTAAAGTAAACTGGTTTGACATAAATACTGAACATACACAATTATAGTTGCATTATGCAAAATAATTATTTTACTTTTTGTTGTTACTTCTTAAACACGCTGTTTACGCTTCCATACTGTTGCGACTTCCACCTAGCGGCACGTAGCATAAACTCTATGTAGAAGCGCGAAATTTGAATCGGATCACACGAATGTGTTGCGAGTTGTGATCCTCGTTCGCTCTAGTGGCGTTCAGCGCAAGCTCCTAAAGTGCGAAGTTTAAGCAGGACAGAGTTAAGGATGAACTCTGTCACATTAGAAATTTATCTTCGCCTCCTTCCTTATAGCTCGAAAAACAACATATTAGGAAAAAAGAAGAAGCCTGTTTCTTCTCCTCGCAATTGATTTCCGACGTTGTAACGCTTTAGACGTGTCGCAATAAAATCAATCCAATTCTGATCAACCTTAAATATCCTCGTCTTGTTTCTTGTTCTTAAATAGTAGTTCTAAATCGTTTGACATTTTAATTCAGTTCAGTTCTATAAGTTTTATTGAATTCTAAGTGTTTATTACAAATCGTTTCGTTATCTCGTTCATTAAACTTCACGCGTTCGCGAGTCCTTCAGGGCTCCACGGACACCGGACCACACGGAAACTCCCTTAAGCCATGAGAATTCCCAGCCGGCCCCGCAACAAATGTAATAGGAAAGGGAAACAAAGTGAAGTTCGCATAAACCCGAGGGGTTTGAAAATAGAGATCCTTTTAATAAATAAACTTCAGAATTATAAATTAATCAATACATACTTGGAAACGGATGTTTGAATAAATGAACTCCACTTTTATCTCTTCCCCTAAATATGTGAAGTTAGCGCAATATTGTTAAAGGCTGGTTCACACTAGAGCTGTTTCGAGACTCGAAACAACCGAGCCGAGATCCGAACAGTTCGGGTAGCTCGATTTTTTCGAGCCGTTCGAATGTGTTTCGGGTAGCTCGATTTTTTCGAGCAGCTCAAATGTGTTTTGGGTAGCTCGATTTTTTCGAGCCGCTCGAATGTGTTTCGGGTAGCTCGATTTTTTCAAGCAGCTCGTATGTTTCGGGTAATGTTTCTGTTGCGTATGCTTCTGAATATATATCCATACTCCACTGGGACCCTCTGAAATATCAAACTACACGTACCTTATAAAGCACGCACTCTTAACGCGAGAACGAAAATGAACGGAGGTACAAATACAATCTTGTGAATTACTCATCTGTACTCATAATTAAATTCAGTTTTATTTAATTCATTAAAGTTTATTTCTTGTTTGTGTTCAAACTGTTTCGTTATATTATTATTCTAAAACTGCGCGTCCACAAACTATTTGCAAGTTGCAAGTCTTGCAACCAAAAACATCACTATTCAAGTTGACAAATGGCAATAGTAGGAAAAACTCCACAAAAAACGGAATGACTTTTTGAGGGAACTAGGTATATCTTAAATCGTTCTTTGAATGTATGTACAACTAAAATAAAGCTCAGAGGAAAGTCTTACAACTGACGAATTTGAAAGATGGGACTATAAAGGTTTCCTATTCATTAGCTTTGAATCTAATTAATTTGTACACGCAGCAAGGATTCATGAAATCGAATTTTCGTACACAATGTATATTAATAGTATAACATTCGCCATTACAAAAATTTATATACATTACGCGTATTTTAATTACAATATATATTACAATTCCGTGTATCAAAAAATTTTATATTACGAATAATGTTTAATACGTAGAATAAAACGTTATATGACACTATATAGAATTTTGTATCATATATAGTAATAAACTGTAACGTTCAAGCCACTCTGGAAACGTTACATCGTCCACGGATTTCTCAATAATTTCCATTCCTTTTTGAACCGTCTGATTTATCCTGCGAATAGAAATATAAATTAATATCTATTTCGTGTAATAAAAGTACACCTATTTGAACACATACCACGCATTTAGTATTTCATTAAATTCATGAATTTCTGCTTTTGTTTTTACAATAACAGCCTTTGATGCATTCAACAATTCGAGTGTATTGTCGTTACTCCCTTCGAACGTTATCATAGGCGCTTCGATCACATTTAGAGTCTCCTCCATTTCCAAAGATTCAAATCTTTTATAGACAAACATTGTTATTAAATTCTTATAACATTCTATTAACGAATATATTGGCGTTTGAATCATTGGGAAATAAAACGTAGTGTTGGTAACTTGAGAATTAGTAACCGACACAGATGCTTCGCTGAAACAACACTTTGTATGCCTGAAACATTTGCGTAGCTTCAAAATTAAATTAAACAGTCGTGTTTAAAATGTACACAGTGCTGTCTTAATATAAGATACCTGTAAACCCCAATGTCTCCTTTTAGCATGATTTTCCTTAAAGCACTAAGATCTAGTGCATCGTGGAATTTATCTAATTCAGTGCTTAAATCATCGTGTAACCATGTAGAATCATAGTCACCGTTCCGCATTGCTTCTATTCTTTGTAATTCTAAACATATTTTCTCTTTCGTTTTCATCAGAAACGTTGGCGCCGATTTTAAAAGATTTAGCGACTGCTGTATATCTTGCATATATTCTGTCTGGAATTGATTTGTGATTAACATAAAAGCTAACAATGCCGAGCATAAATTGTAATAATCCTGATGTATTAACATACAATTTCCATATCAATATTTTGTATTTCTGAAGTCAGCTGAGCTAAATCAAATAAAAACGTATTATTTTCGTGCAAGTCTTCTTGAATTTTGTCGACTTCTTCTTGTAAATTGTGTAGCTCAGTTTCTAATTTTCGAACCTCCAATATTGCTGCCAACCACTCGCTCACATCGGCAGAATTATTCGAACGCATCTGCAACAACAATCAAATTTCGGTCACAAATATCTATTGGGAAACTTAGTGGAGGCGTGGCTTAGATTTCAGTGCTGTGGTGGTAAGTTGGCAAATTATTGAAAGTAGGTCAGGATCTCACCAAACATTTCGAATAAGTATTTATTAATCGAATAAGTAAAAGTTTAGTGTTGAAAAAAATGTAAAAATACTCGTTTTACACATGTCTATTTAAACACTGATAATCTTATCGACTTCGACGGATTTCGACCTACTCTCAGTAGTTCAATTTTCTGTCGCTAGGTGGCGTATCGAAATTCTGGGTTTCCCAATAACATTTCATAATTGTTTTGGTGTACCTCGATTTTTCGTATAAATTCCAGAACACTTTGTTGATGATTATTGGCTCTCGCATTATACAATAAACACATTAAAACCATAGAAACGTGCTGCCCGTATATTTTAGCAACCTCAACATCTTTATTCTTTTCCTCTGTTTCCAACGGTTTCATAGTTTCCAATTTGATTAATACATCCGCGTTCTCTGTCAAATTTTGAAATATATGGAGCCATAATGTAGGTACTTCGATATTATCAAGACTACTTGATAATGTATCCCATACCTAAAAGTATAATCTGAACAATGCGATCATAATTACTATTACGTCGAGTCTTATCTAAACGCATACCTGTCTCTTATTCGCTCCAGTCCAAAGACTCGTTACCACGCTCAATATTTCCACTAGCATTTTAGGATCTAAATCTTTACACGTGCTTGGCATTAAGTGTCGACAAACTAATCTCATGTCATTACAATCGCGCAGTTGCGTAATAGTTTGGTCGTGTTTCATTTTCAGCAACTCCCTCCTTGCCTTTATTTGCGAATGCTTAAATGTTGCGTCTCTCAACTTTTGCGCTAAATAATATCATTCGTTAAGAACATAATTCTTTCCTCAACTTTCGACAAACATACCTTTCTTTCTAAGCGTTAAATCTAGTTGCTCGTACTCCTTCTCCAACTTAGACATTTGATTTTGTAAATCACTTCCATCCGAGTTCAGTTGCGATATATTTTGTACACACTGAACTACTTTGTCAGGTGTCTCGTACTTCAACTGGTGTAACAAAATGTTTTTTCTCATCGTCTTTGTATCTTCGGCAGTAAATGTAACATCGGCCAGTTCGTCCAACAGTAATCCCACAAGTCCCGTATGCAATCTGTCGCAAGTATCGTATGATTTGCAATTACAAAATCTTGTGTGAAATCAAATGTGAGTACGAAAGGTAGAGTCAATACGAACATCTTTTTCACTGAATCATTGCATATCGTTGGTGGACATTCCAACTTCAGAATCCAAGCAAATACGTCTGCAGACTTCTCCATGGTAAGGTCTGAATTGTATCAACGAAACATGCGTGTTGACAACCGGACTGACAGCTAACAATAACTGAAACAACACAGTACAACGATCAGTTTAACAATATTTCGACGCGAGCACGGCAGAAACAAAGAGGAAATAAACAATAAATTATTACTTCCACGAATGTTAACAATACTTCGGAATTCTTTTATTTGTTTTGATTATGAGCAAGGATAACGAACCTTATGGCGAAGGATCGAGTATACGTTACACGAGACGTTACTTACGATTTCCACGAAAGTATTCAAACAATCATGATTATGTCTCCAAACATAAACAATTTATATAATTCAGAGAATTACACGGTATTAAAACTCGTTTAACAGAACGCTAAAGGAAATGATTATCGTGAATAGGGTAAATCGGAAATCCTTTTCCAATCGAATTTATTTAACCGCGCACCATTATCACGAACGGTTCGTGTATGACATAGATACGCAACCTTGCGTGCAAACCGTGTCAAAATTGATAAATGCTTTCTCGGAAGGAAATAAATAAATATGAGAAAATAAACGTGGAAATCATATATGCTGCATGTAATATTAATAACCATGGAATAATAATACTTGCATCAGTATTTTACCAACGTCCGTTTAGGAAGTTACGCATCGCGAAATATTATTTTTATGACTTTGTATCTATTTTACTGAATTAACAGTGTCAGGACTGTTAAAATAATCGGAAGAAATAGTACACGACATTTTTTCGAATTCATAAAAAAATGTATACCGAATCTTGTAAACAATACAGGATAGTGTGTCATTATTAAGGCTATAGTCAATGGTAGTAGTCATCTATGGAGTGGTTATGTGCGGTACTGTCCGTCGATGACAGTTCTATGACAGCTATTAAAACTGTTGTACTGACAAACATAAAACCATGAGTGACACAACAAAAATTGAATATAATTCTTACATAAGTACCGAATAAAGGTAATTTAATCAAACAAATTCGTTTGACTTGCCATACATTTATGAGGTATTTTTTAAAAATATAAGTTTCATCGTGCCATACAGTACGGATATTTTGCTATCGTTGATAAGTAATCAATGATTCGCGTAATATAAAGTGTCAATAAATCTATGACAAAGTGAAACTTCGGTTTTTTTTTCAATGTTGATGACAATAGATATTCTCCGTACCTTGGCAACAGATATCTAAGAAATTTGTATCTATTCACTCGAGGATAAATAACGTTTCTTCATTTAGTAACAACGATGATATCGATAAATTCGTCACACGTATTCTCGCGTTTAACACAGCTAATTAATTTAATAACGAAGTATAAATAGTTTTTAATTGTACTCGATTGATTAAATAGGTTATGTTTACATACTTTTCGTTTTCTGATTCTCTCGATAAGAATGTAATAATTGTTGGACATTTATGATAGACTGTGTTTACTTTTATGAAGGAAATAAAATGATAAATCGTAACTAATTAATCGCAGATGGTACATATATTCCTATATATGTAAACAGAATATTTTATACGCATTAGGTAAAGTTGAATGCATTTTTATCATCTTCATAAATATCTTTTACTTATGATTTTAGCGTTTGGTGACAAAATGACTAATAGTTCTTGATTTCGTAATTAAAAAAACATAATATCATCATGGAGGAGAACGAATTGTATAACGCTACAGTTCCATCTTTTTCTGGAATTAAACCAGCCTTTTGGAACTACTCCGATCATGTCATCCTCGATGACCTTAAGATGGATAGTAGCTTTATATATTTACTTTGCTCATTAGTATCTGCTATCTCTTGGATTATTTATATAGCTTATTATAATAGCAGAGTCATCGGTTACATATTAACGAAATTATTAAATCGATTTGTTATTAGAGATGGATACGTTAAAGTAGGTGAGTGCTTGAAAGCTGTACGCCTGTGTTACAAGTGTCGATAATCTACAAACTAATCGAACACGTGCTCTTACATACTTTTAGGATCGTTTACTCTAAGTGCACTAAGCGGGAAAATAATGTTTAGAGATATAGTTTATATCACAACAGACTACAGTATCAGAGTTCAGGACGGTTGGCTTATATTTAGGTGGTGGAGAAGTTATGTTCCCAAAGACGTATCCGAAGGTATTCTATAGAATGAACATAATTAAGTATTATGAGTTACGCCGTAATACTCACGTTCTCTTCTTCGGAACGACATCGAATAAATTTCTAATGAAAAGGATATTCGTTTGTAGATCTTTCACATTCCGACACTAGACTTTCGGTCATGTTAAATGGCTTTGAACTACATGTTTACAATCGCTGTCAACTGTACGCACAATTAGAAAAAGCATTTGGCCTTACACCGCAAATGTTCTCCGACGAAGAAGATCACAATGTTAATAGCGACGATCGTGATCCGGAGTCGTTCGCTAATACCGCTCACGAGACTCGTCAGCAAATAAACGCAATGGATGTTTCGCGGCATGTTGATAATATTAGGAAAAAAGAGGCTCATGTTATAGCACGGACTTGGAGAGATTTAATACCTGTTATTAAATTAGACATCAGCACGGTTAGTTTAGAAATTATTCATCGGTAAGCAATATTGTGGGATGTACATTTGAAACGTTTTACTATTTTAGGGAAGATTGGTGTTTGGTAATCGGCTAGTACCCACGACACTGTCGATAACTGTAGAAGAAGCGCATTTTGTATATTCTACAAAGCCAGCTGCATCCCGATACGATCATTTCATGCATTTCACAAAATGTAAAGCGGAGAATTTCAAAGTTATTTTAGCATCTAGCCCAAAGTACACGGGAATGGTGGACGATCCGCCTAGGTACATGGGGGAAGGATTTGTCGTGTTGAGTTCAAACAATATGGAAGTTTATTATTACATGGATGAGCCTGGATTTGTTCCTGAACATCCAGAAATGATACAATTAGTTAACGGAGATATGGTAGAAGCTATGCCACCAATTTGGGGTATAGATATTAAATGTGGAAAGGGTACTGACTTTAGTTACGGACCCTGGGCCGATAGACACAGAGAGCACTTATTTAAATTCTTCTTTCCAAACGATTATCAACCACTGAAAGTTACGAAAACCCCTGTTACCGGAGAGAAGAGACAGGTTCAATCGTTTGATATTAGATTATCAACATTGAACGAGGCAACAATTGATATACTCTTCAGTAAGAACAAGGAAACGAATGCTGTTCACATTAATGTAGGACCTGGATCGTATCTGGAAATTACCATGCCATGGATAGTTTTGCAAGATGGATATACTACAAAGATAACGGGTCAGCTGTTACATTTAGAAGCAACCACAAGTTTGCAATACCGAAGCTTAGTCGAAAGTGAAACGTTAGAGTTTGGTGTTAAATGTCATTATCCGATAAGATGGAACGACCATCAGGAGTGGATGTTAAATTTAACTGGATGCAAAGCCACTGCTAACTTGGTTTACTCGCACAAAGAATTTTTTCAAGATATAATTAATGATTGGGCCAGCAAAGCCAGACCCGATATTTTACATTTTGTACCTTATACCTGGAAATTTAATTTATTATTGAAGGAATTTGAGTTGATCACATTATGCAACGAATACAATTGGATCGATTGCTCGTCACAGAATCAAGAAAATACGCACATTGCTTTTTGTGGGGAATTCTTTGAGCTGTCATTTGATCTTCCATTTGTGGATTATTTGCCTGTTACGATACCGTTGCGCTTCTGGATCCAAGGTGAAAGCGTTGATCTTTCCTTTTACTTACCCGAAGTCAATACAAATCGTACAATTCTATTAGCTTTGAATAAAAACGCAAAAATTATGACACGTGACGGATCGCATATATATTTATCGGAGCTAAGTAAAAATAAGAAATGGAGAAACGTTTGTCAGAAAGGAGCAGGCTGGGTTGACTGTTGGTCGGTACCGATCGTGGCATTAAGTATTAATTATACATATCATCCATGTCCACCTCTAGGACCTACCCCGCAAGCAAATATAACAACTCCGGAGAAAGAAGAAATCCTTTTGTCCCCAATGAGAATTCCCCGATGTAGAAAATCACCCGGTCTTCAGTGGACGAGAGCCGGTAGTCAAAAATTTGATCCGCAATCTATAGCTCCCGACAAAGTTAGCTTAGATCTCGAAATAGGTCCGTCTATATTGATTTTGTACGGGTCGCTATTGAAAAGTTTTATACATTTGAAAGAAAATTTATTCGGTGATTATCAAGCTTTTACTGATATGCAGCAGAGCCGAACAAATCCCACATCCATAAGCACAGAAAGAAGTAAAGACAGAGATGTGCAAAATAGTAGTATCGAATCTGTAGAAGATGAAGATGCGAAATCAAAATCATTCGATCCAAGAAATTATCGACCATTGGAAGTAACTGTTGGGATCACCATGCACGATATTCAGGCTCATTTAGTGAAAAATTGTGGCGAGAACGACCCACCTTGTCCGGTTATACTTCTTGAACGATTCGGCTTTGAAATGAAGAAACGATACAAGGAAACAGAACTACAGCTACTTCTCTCGCCTGCGATCGCATTAGTCACTGATAACGTGATTCGATCCAGTAAGGAACGCCACTTAAATCAAGGGCATTTAATGTTAAGCGCACTGCAAGTTAGAGGACATGCGATGTTCAGTAACGAAGGAAGAAGTTTAGACCAAGAGACTTTGGAATACGCGTGGTTAATTGAAGTACAACTGGGTAAACTGACTGGAAAGATGAGTTCCCCTCAATTACATCATCTTATCACATCTCTAGAAACATTTTTATTGATGGTAAAGAATAATGAAAATAGTTTACGTCCTCCTGATCTACCGCATCATTGCCATCATGGTATTCCTCCTTTACAATGTCCCGATAGCGACATTGATAAACACTACAGGTATATTACAAATTTAAAGCTGTACGAATTTCTTTAAATTAATAACACGTTTGTTATATTCTCACAGATGTCCCAGCTCTGAAGATATAAAATATAGGATGACAAGAGTGGCGATAGATGCAGTCGATTTATATTTCCAAGAAGTAGGCACCACCGTACACCTCTGGATATCTCCGATTCGTGTTTCGACGTGTAATCTTCATGGCCAGCACGTGAAGTCTGGGGTAACTGGCGTCTTACCTCGGATATTAATACGACAGTTTGTATCAGCGGCTGATCACTTTGCGAATACAAGTAACACCAACACCACCGGTAGCGGGAGGTCGCATAATAATGCAAGCAGTCGTATGTCAGGTACAATCAAGAAGTACACAATTGACGGCGCAAGGATTTCAAAGGCAACCCGAAATTATGCTACTTTATTGATTTTGTAATTTAATTTTAGGCGACGGATCTGATATCTGGTTAGAAGTAGGATCTGTAGCGTTAGGCCCTGTGATTTTAGAAGCTGCGATTTCACTACCGACCCCGGCACACAATTTACACTTGGTGCAAAATAAGTATTTGAAATTACACGACGAAGCCTCGAAGCGTTTATGGTTCTTGTGGCCTCAAGAAAGTGGTGTGAAACCAACAAAGTGTGGTTGTATAGGCGGATGCGCATTTTTTGGAAATAATCGAAATGGACCAAGATTTTTTAAACCCAGTTATTACGACTTTCAAGATGGTATTAATATTGCTGCGTACAGGTATGTTGTGTATAGACTGTATATCATTTTCCAAATTATTATATACAGTGGCGTGCAAAAGTATGCGGCCACCCTTTAAAATCGCATAGCTTTTTTCAAATTAATCCAAACGACTTGAGTTTTTTTGAGTAGCTAGAGGGATTAGTTTGCTAAATGCTGTGATCCGTCGGTTTGAAAAAAATGCACTTGGTCGGAATAGCAAAAAAAATAATAAAAGTCGTTTTTTAAACTTTTTTTTGTGAGCCTGTAATGGAAATTCAAAAAACCCGTTTGTAGATTTAAGTAAGTTATATACGTGTCTGAAATTTCAGCAAAATCGGTTAACGTTGCTTTGAGCTATGAACGCTTAAAGATCGCAGAATAAGGTCGAAAATCGCGAAATTTCCTCTAGCTACTCAAAAAAAAACTCAAGTCGTTTGGATTAATTTTAAAAAAGTTATGCGATTTTAAAGTGTGACCGAATACTTTTGCACGCCACTGTACAATATGTAACTTTTTTATTTTAGGATTAATGAGTCTGGGAAAGAAAAGGGATTTGGGCAATCCATTTTACACGATGGTCAACTAGTATTTCATACGTCGCCTTATAACTTGCAAGACGTGTCTCTGCAAGACACGTATCACCCAGTTACAGGAGTAAAGTCTACCGCCACGCAGGATGGACCGCAAACATCGAAAAAGGGTGTCGAACGACCAAGGTCTGTGGCAGATCATAATAGAGATTCCGGTATCGAAGACAATAGTAGTACAAAATTTATTGCTGCATCAGCAAGTCCATTCGCATGCAGTGGGGAACGGAAACTGCTGGGCAGAAGATTTTCTTATACATCAATGCGGTAATCTCAGGAATAGCTTTGAAACGGCTTATTAATGATTTAAATTGTTTTGTTGGATACAGCATGATTGCATAAATACGCTGACATTCATAATACGCTCATAACAATTTAGAATTCCAGCTGCGAACATTTAAAAGAACATTAACTATAATAATGGAAACGTAAAATCTGCATATCATTTACTGCTGCCACTCACCAATGTGATTTTTTAATGTATCTAAAGTTTCCGTGGGTTCTGCGTCCACGAAAATTTTCTGCTTGCAAGCTTTACATCTCTTTCTAACATGAAACATAATTGTTGGCTTACAAACATTTATTTTTTCTAGTACGTTATGCCTAATAATCCGAAGCGCAATAGCAATCATAGTGATGTTATAGGAGCAATCAATTACCGCGCAGAATAACTAGACGTAATTTCACATTTGTTGTCATAGGAGACCTTAACTTTCTGTTACAGCGGGAGCAGCGTAAAAGACGTCCCATACTCTCGATTAGTTGACGCAAGTCCTGTTGCACAGCTACCACAGAAGCTGGATTCCGATTCGAAATTGCACGCAGAACGCAGTAAATCTATTTTAAGTGTTCCTGAACTTGAAACTGTACCCAAGAGCAGCGTGTCGGACTCCAAGTTGGCGGTAGATTATTTTAACGCATCAGATACCGAACCATTTGAATCGAATAGTCCACAATCTTTACCGATCGTGTCTACGGAAACCAATTCGTTCGACGCAATGCAAACAAGTGTAAGGACTGTTGATGGCATTCACATTTCTGATTCTCGTCATTCGTTGTATATAAAATCAGAATCCGATGAGAAAATAAAACAAGAGGTAGGATCGATATAAGATTAAGTCCCTTGCCAACTACATTGCGGTATATTTCACATCTTCTACTATTTGCAGGTTCAACGAACAATATCCATGTCTTCGGAAAATCATTCGGAAGCCTTTTACTCTGCAGACGAAGACACGAGTCATGGCTTGAGCGGGAGTCGTACATCAAGCTTGCGCCAGTCCATTGTTGGATCTGGTTCCGTATTAACTCGCAATGACAGTATGAAAAAGAAGTTTTCATCGGACTTGTCCATTGTAGAAAGTTCAGCGAATGTGAACGTTCCCGCGTCCGAGAAAGCGCATACTTTGGAAAGAACCAAGCCACAGGCTACGAGCACGAAACAAAGTCCTAGAGTAAATCGTAACGCTGCTTTCCAAAACGATGCCGATTCAAACGGAAATGGATTGCGGGACTCGTCTGATAGCCATTCCGTTTCTTCCACGAGTTTCATATCTGCTGTATCTTCGCAAGAGGATGTTACCCTTGTGAATTTGCATATGCAAGTGAACAAACCAATTGTTGATTCCCCCCTATTGATGTCAAGCTATGTCAGTCATTTGACTCAGGTAACATCAAATGCGTATATGCTAGATTTGCTGTTTCAATCGCTACAACATAAATAATTGATCCTCAGATGCGTTGTTCAAATTGGAGTCAATCATCGATATCAGCCGGAGGTGGCGCATTTACTACGCCACTCTTTCAACGTACAGAGGATGGCAGACTAGTCTACGTTGGGGGCAGATACGTACCAAAATTCGAAACCGTTACCGAGGGATTCACATCACTGAAAATGATTACACGATCAGATGGATCACCTGTAGCTAGCTCGTCCAATAAAACACCCACGCATCCATATCTTTGGGACAGTGCAACTTTAACTCAAATGGAAGGTAAAATATTTTACGACGATCCTGGTATCAACTTCAATTATAACGTTACGATAAGAAATTACAAATTGCGCTGTGACGTATAGGAGAGGAAGACCATACGACCCACAACGAGGAAGAATTATTAGCAGTGCAGCATGAAAGTGGATCGCGTACAACAGTTATTGTGAAGTTTAAAGGAGATGTAGATATTATGTTAAGTCCTATGGTGCTAGAATCTTTGCAACGTTTCATCGACGCTATCATACCAACATTAGCTACTTTACATCCGTTAACGATTCTAAACCATCTTCATCACGAATGCATTGGGAAAGTCGAAGACGCTAACATTTTGAAACAGGATCAAAGTTTGTCCTATTGGAGTCAAGTGCAGACTAGCTCAAAACGATCCACTGCTGAAAGAAATATTAAGAACGGACAAGGTGACGACAAACGTTAGTTTGAAGAAGACACGTACCCCCTGTATATAACGTACACGCATCCCGTTAACATCTCTTTTTTTTTATGGCAGGTAAAATTGCTCTACAAACAAACGTGTACGAAGAAAGTATTATGACGCAAGTGCAAGGCAGTATTATTTTACCAAAGGTAACGTATCACGCGTGATAAGTAATTTTCAGTTGTTTAATGTAACGTGACTCTTCATTTTTAGATGAATATAACTTTACTACAAGCCTCCGTCGTTGAAGAAATTATATCATTTTCCGCCCTCGAGAACATTCGCGATTTGACGTGCGTGTCACTGTTTGCTATTTGCTTCGATGATGTGACAGCGAGGTTTTATATCGGGAAACAAGCCCGGGAAGTAGTTCAAACATTTCACAAACCAGCTGTGTTACCGAATCAGAAGAAAGTTAACAAAATCAGCAAGGCGTTTTTACCTGGCCACCAAACAGCCGCCGTGGTTGCGGACATTGGAAGTGGAGAAACAGTATACATAGAGACTTCAGAGAAACAGCAGGAAGAAATTATAGTCACGTTAAATATAGGTAAGTGAACTCGATCCTGTGTCGATGTAACAATATTTAAATACCACGGCGGGAACTGATTTGAACAATTGATCCAATAGGCAAAGCACATTCGCAATTACGGAGACTTAGAAACGAATCTTCGATATTGAAAGATGCAGTTATAACAGCTATCCCTGGCCATTACTCCAGGGTGTTATTTACGTGTACCAGAATAACTTCCCCGCTGAAATGTGTTGACTATTATTTGTATCAATTTACGGATGAGAAGGAAAAGATTGTACGTCATCTATTCTACTTAATATATATCGAATGTTACGAATCATTGCAAGTTTATTAAGAACATACTCGTCGCAGAAACAAACTGGCCCTCCTCAAGCAACAGAGGAATTTACTTTAGGAAGCGGAGAAGACAAATTGGGTTTCATAATGTTTGAGTGCGGCTTGGAAGGCATTAAACTGAAAGTAGTAAAGAGATCTCAGTTTGAAAAGGGGGAAAACGGTAACGATGGTAAAAAGGTTGATGCCGAGATATTTTATACGGATAGCGTAAAGAGCCAGGAAGAGTTGAACAATACAGCTGGTACGTAATACTCGTAATTCAATGATCGGCGATCGTTTGCGTATTATTTGCTCATTTTATTCATCATATCACAGCTTCTACTACAGCTGCAACTGAGCCAGAAACAGCATCAACGAATGTACCTAACGGGGCACAAATAAACACCAGCGCAACATGTGCCAGTCTCGCTTCAAAAGCAGCGAATGGGAATACCGTTTCTTGTGTCATAGAATTAAAAACTGTGTGGTTTAACTTTGCAGCACCACCGCGCACCCCAATAACACGAAAAATTGATTATACCCGATTAGATTGGAATTTACTGAGCACAGCATCGCCGGCTATAAATGCCTGGATGAATCCCAGCAACAAATTTGCGATGCGAATCGTGCACATGTTTAGAACCATGTATAGAAGATCCACTGCTATCGTTGCTTGCCTTATGGCAGAAGCATTGGACGTGCAAACAATTCACATGCCCACCAAGGTATTTGATGTCTTCATTTTTACGTGAAACAAAAAAGTTCAAAATTAGATGAATTTTCAATATTGTCATCGTGTACTCTCAGAGTCGTTACGGAAGATTAACTCCATTAGCGAAAACACTACAAGAAGATCCGTCGTGTCAATTATGTACAATCCTGCAAAACTATGTTCTGTTAAATGACCTACCAAATATCGAGGCCAACTTGAAAGAGTCTGATTTACCTTTGCTGTCGACGCTTCGCCAGGTAAATTGTGTTTTGTAAGCATTTGGTACCGTGAATAAGAATTGTCAATTTTTAAATGATATTATTATATTATTAGGGTGTCATTGTCTTGAGTAGACAATGGAAGAATGTTCTCTACACCCCGTTATTGTTGGAACATAATTATAAAACGAAACATGTTAAGCCATTGAACGTCACGTTTGCTGTTTCGGATCCAGACGAGGTATGACTATATACCACTTTTTACGCGAATTTACAGTATCCATAATACAATTTTAGTTGGAAATACTTGTAACGAAGTTCTACTTAATTTTATGCGGAACAATGATTACTAAATTTTGTACTACTTCGACACTTATTACTTTCTTCCTGAAGCAATCATTAACATCATACCTGTTTTTCTCATACTTCATATTTCGTATTTTGGAGTACCATCTTACTTTTCTTGGCTGTAAATCAGGCGTGCTCGGTCGGGAGCACGTCTGCTGTAAATAGTTGAAAGAAACATTTGATCATAATTTCATGTAACAATGTAACTTTGACATTGAGAAGGAAGTTTTCTATTTCATTGAAAAGTTCATAATGCATCCTATGGGGAATGTAATCCGGTAGACAATTTTTTTTTCAGCAAATAAGCAAGAAAGTGCAGACGGATGATTACAGTATAAAATGGAGTAAGGATTTTAAAAGTATACGCACAAAAATACTCTCAACACAATAGCTTCAAAAATCTTTCTCGTATATGAAAGTTTATAAAAATTCTAATTTATTTTCGCAATAATAAATGCACAAGCTTCATCATGTAACTAAACATTAACTCCATTCTAACATAAAATAATACGCTAGTGCTATTATGTATACGTGTCCTTTGTTAACAAGGACAATTATATGTTGTGCTTACACAAGATAATATTCTGAAATCGAATATATTTAAACCACTTCGTACATGACACAAAGCTTTAATGAATTTATACTTGACATTCATGTAAATTATGACTGGTGAAGGTTTCCTAATGCTTATGCAGTATTTTCTCATCATTGAAAGTGTTATATTATGTGCACAAATTTTGTTATAATCTTACGACTTCCTGTGAAATTCAAAACTTCTGAGAGCAGAATTTTTTGAAAACTATTTTCACGTACATTTCAATTATACTCTCGTATTCCGTTGAAAATTTCAAATGAAACTTTGATGTTTACTTTGCTCGATATTGACTATGATTAAATACATTTCTGTGACTGTCGTCGTGAAAGATATCGAATAAATATTTCCGATTTGGCTTATTCATGCACAGGAAAATTTGCTGACAGACGGTGAGGGTAGCGCAGGAGAAGTTGATGATCAGGAAGTCACAGATGAATGTGCTATGTTAATTCATACGGACCACATGCACAAGCATACACATGTCAAGAATGGACAAGACAAAACTACAGGTATAAGTTCAACTAAACGAAAGTATTAATCATTTAACCCATAATCTAACAGAGTGAAACAATACCGTATCTCTGTACCCTTGGATTATCCAGTATCTTATTAAACTTCGACTTAACACACTCGCAGCTTTCTAGCATCTGCTTTAAATTGTAACTTCTATATCCGCTTAGTGTCTTACTTTTCATTTTCATACAAAGGCACATCGTAGCATGTGCCTTTAGGACTGATGATTGTAAAGTATCTACGCATTAGCACTAACACTCTATTAAAGATCCGTGTTGATTTGCTTCTACTAGTATCCTCTGATTCTGTCCATTGATTATCTGTAATAGTAAGATCTTGGATTTATATGTAGAGTTTCATGAATTGAGAAACTTTAAGTAACGCATAGTATGGACAAAACGAAACTTTAATGAGCTTGCGAAACTTACGAAAGTATCTTATAGATCGACTCTGCATATAAGTGTCTATTTTACTTGAAGTTTAACTACATTTTTACAGTACTATCCGTAGAAGCTAAACTAACAACTGCACTTTGTAAATAACGTAACGCTAAATCCCATACAAACTTTAACACGCTTTTCCCATACACTGTGACAATATAATATTGGGCTTTTTGAACGAAAAACATGGCTTGATATGGAATGACCAGGTATATGTGGTGATGGTTTGACGGTTCCTGTAAGTTCTCCTCGGGGGAAAGATACGACTCCCCTAACAACACCGGTTCCAGGCCCGGATTCATTAACTTCCCCCTCTCCGCCAGTAGTTCATCCAAAGAAAGGAAAATCACTACAACCCACGCAAGTGCCTGCTAGTACACGAGCAAGTATTGTTTTTCCATTGCTTGCAAGTGGTGGGTTATTCAATCAAACTCGGGAACCAAACAACATCAGTAAGTGCAAGATACTTAAACTACACAGATCATGTATTCGCAGTCTACACATTGGTGTAGCATAACGCAATCAAAATCTTTTCGCCAAGACCAATCGAATAAGAAGGAGTAATGCAGAAGAAATAGAGGCTGTTATATTTTGTTAACAACGGAATTTAGATCTTCCACTGTGCAGACTGTTTTGAATATACTGACTATATAGCGTCATTAGTTTCCCCTGTAATTTGTACCGCTTCGCATTTCAATGACAGCACTACATGTGTTGGTTCTTTGTTTCTTCATCTGTTACCCGCTAATTATTTCACCATAGCATTCACTAAATAGTTAGGTCTCATGTTTGCTTCCCTTTGTATACAGTCCTACATTTATATTCCTCTAACACTGTTTTATGCCTTAATTTTTCAACTAATGTTTTAATCTTTTAATGAAATAAAACTCGTATAAGTACAAATGGAATTTCGCGTTAGGTTACGGTACATTGCGAGAAGAAAAGCCGCCGCAAATCCACATCTCTCATTCTCATCAACTCGGTTCGAATCCAAGCATCTATTCTGGAGGTGGGCATGGCAGTCAGCATAGTACTGGGAGTTTGGATCAGGTCACTTCTCCAACGAGTCATCAGTCCAATAAGCCGTTAAATACGGGTGAAGATTTGTACAGTTGGATGGCCAAGCAACAGGAATTCATAAAGGACAATGATAAAGGCAATTTGAAAGGAAATTGGGTAAGCAGTGTTTCCAGTTTTAAATAATGATCGAATAAAACTATTTGCTATATGGTTGCCAATTCTATTGTTCCTCTCATCTTAGGTCTTTCGAGCAGAACAAAAATCTTTAAAGGTATTTCAAATTCGTTTTAGAATCCGATGGCTACTTTGTACAATTATCATGTTACAGATTGTTCGTTAACATACATTTGTCTGAACGCACATTTGGATGTAACGAAGTTATATTATTTTCAGGACTCCAAGATTAACACAATGACAACGGATGATACAGAAGACTCTGATGTTCACAGTGGCACTCTTCTCTATCCAATGAAAGATTCGCTCCGGCTATTAGACGCACATTTAATTTTTGAGCCACTACTGTCTTCGTTATCCGTAATGCCACAACAAATGCTATCTGCCATCGGTTCAGGAAACGTGAACAATGTGTCTTCGCTAGATTCGTTGGGGTCAAACCTGTCGCTGGTAGGAAGTATGGAGACCATGCGTATTGATATAGTTGTCAGTGAATTTGGAAAGATAATAGATAAAAAGAAAGGTATAATGTCAAGTGTTTAATAAAATATTTAAGCAACAGTATCAGTGACAGAAATTTTACTGCACGTTTCAGGTAACAAATACCAAACGAAAAAGGGGCCCAACTCAAAGTTTCACTTGGATATACCGCCAGAAACTCCGGCGTTTTTATGCGAGAAAATTGGTATTGATATAGATGTTAAGAAAATGGCCGATATGACGGTAGATGATATGATTCAAAAGCAAACTGTTCTGTACATATCTCGGGGCCAATTGAAGAAGCACACAAGTACAGTTGTGAATTTTAGTTTAAACATACGATACATTAGCCAACAAGTAAATATGCCTCTTCTCAGATTATTACATCAGATTAGTAATATGTATCAGAATGTTAAGGAAACGCAAATGGAGCTGAAAGAACAGCAACCGGAGAGCAAACGAAACAATACCTTGATTGTTAATGACACAGTGGCGAAAAATGGATCGTCGTCAAGTAAATATAGACGTCCTATCATTTCAGTAAAATATTAGTTTCCCGTTAAATATTTTAATGTATACGAACTTTGATTTAACAGCGTCTGATTTACAAGAACAGCTTCTGATAGATGGCAAAAAGGTGGATGCTCCTTTGCTTCGCAGCAGTTACGAACCTAATTTATCGAAAGTCATATCACCTGGCACGAGTATTCGATCTCGGCCGCAGAGCTTTGCTCAAAAGTTACGAAGCACAGGGAAGAGCGTGAAAGGCTACATTAATCTCAGCGAGGGTGTAATAACTCCTAACTTTGGAGCAAGTCCCAGCGGTTCCGGCTTGGATAAATTCTGCACACTTCCTGATAAGTGCAAAGATACTCCACACTTGACGCCGCGATGCTGGAAAACTATCTATTATCTGTTGGATCTGTACGCGACACGACCGGAGACGAAAACCATTACGCACCGATTCTCTATACCAGCCGATGCCTCTGAACATTACAAAACTGGCCGAAAGTATGAATTATTAAACGAAACGAAAGATGCTGATATTGAGAAGGGATTGAATGCCGAGAATAGTTCAACACCTGTGCCGCTTCCACGAGAACTAAGTTAGTACCAATGCGATACCTACGGAAATATAAATTTTAAAAGTTGCCTTCATTCAATTTTAATAACTCTGTATTATAGGCATCGTTACGGGAGAACGAACAAGATTAATTATCTTCGGTGTTGCTCGGATACATAGGACTAGATTGTTAGCTACTCTCAGTGGGTTGAAACTGGAGGCAGAGATCACAAGTCTACATGCAAGTTTAACGTGTCGTAAAAAGTCAAGACCCGCGAGTTTAGAATGTAGTTTGACTGGGCAAATCGGTAGAACCATGATCGTTCTGTTAGAAGGTGTAGCGCCCAGCCAACAAACGGTTGTAAAAGTAACGGTGGGGAAATCGCAGGCTTTGTATTCCAGCATTAGCAGACGGCAAAAGGATAAGAACAGCGGTTTGCTGACTGTCGGCGCTGTGAATATAGATATTCCCCAGCATCCAGTAGCTCTACATGGTATGATGACTAGAGGCAGCAAACAATTATCGTCAACCTTACAAGTAAATTGAAAAATTCTTCATATTTATTCGGGCTAATTAAATTAGCCGTGGCTTTAAATAACGATTTGTGTTTAGGAACTGAGAGTAACAAGAACGTCCTCAAGAATGTCCAGAGGTCAACAGCAGGACGATGTGGACGCAGGTGTACCTGGGAGCCCACATCATTATGCACCAGCCCCATCGGTTGATTTAGAGAAGCCACAAGTTGTAGCTAGTCTGTTAGAACCTATTGTTATGCAGTTTCACATAATACTCCAGAGTTTAAGCATAACGGCAGCGCTGTTACCATCCTTGCAAGCACAGTACAAAATGGATCAGGTGACCAGTTCCGGTATAACTGGTAGCAAAGCTAAATTCACGATAGATCTGCCTCATCACACACTGAGTTTCACGACAAAGCTTCAAGTGACTGAAGCGAATTTACCTTCTGAAGCTAGCATTGAACTTCCCAAAGTGCACGTGTCCGCGGAGTATATTCAAGATGGTAGTAGTAATATGAACGACAGTAAATTGGCTGGTGAGTAACGTTAGAGCGTTTTTCTTAAAATAATGAAGAAAATAGATATTCCTTTTTATAATGTAAATGTTGCTCGCGACTTACAGATGGTGTTGTGCTGAGGCAAGGCAGCTATCTCAGTGCTACAGCTGATATTGGTGCCTTTGAACATTCTTTGACAACGGATCTCCTTAATCATTTAGTATTTGTGCAGAAAGTGTTCATGAAGGAAGTGAACGAAGTCGTACAGAAGGTGTACGGCGGGGAAAAACCTGTTCCTTTATGGTTAGAGGATGAAGAACCAAGTAATTCAACCGTGAAAAGGATATTATTTTCATTGATTATTCGTATTGAGGTATGGTGTTTGTTACAAGTATTCATCGATTTGTATGGCTTTAGACTGTGAACCTTTCTCTTAAATATTTTTCCTCCCGTACACGTAGCGTATACAATTAACAGCAACAACTCCAACCAATTCGGCAGTGCGATTAGAAACTGGGGCCGTTGAACTTCAGTTATCTAATAGAGTGCAAAATGTTTTTGGCGCTACTCAACCAAATCCGTATATGAAACTGTTCGGGAAGGCGCAAGTTGACATTAATTTAAGTTTGGGCCAGTTACTGAAGAATGTTCTTTTCGACGAGGCGGATCCAGAATTTCAGCAGTTCGCCTTCTTTAATACCAGGGTTGAATTACGGAACGCCTTCCAGGAGGAGATGGCGCAGGGCGAAGACAAAGAAGTAGTCCTGATTACTTTGAAACGTCCGTTGATATACGTTCAACCGATGGCTATCGACAAAGCTATACTTGTCTGGCTGAATTATAAGAACGCGTACGAATATTGGAACGAGAAAAGGGCTAATTTGAATAAAGAAGTTTTAACGGCTACGCAGCAAGTGTTTGAAAAGGTTCCGTTTGGTCAGATAACGAGTCAGCTGAGTGCACCTCACCTGGGAACATTATTTTTGCAACTGACTGTAGATGACATGGGCATCTGTTTGCCACTTAATCCTTTGCCACCTACTTGGGGTATGAACAGAGGATTGTACGACGGGGAGTCAAGGGGTGCTGTGGTAATAACCTTGGAAAACACAAGCATATCTGCGTGTAGTAGTGGGAGCTTAGTTAGTAAAGGAAGGTACGATACTATTATTAAAGCCGCTGCATTCTCGGCAAGACTTGCAGACAAATTAACGATATTTTCATAACATTGTACAGATTTATGGGCTTATGCTTGAGATTTGCTGAAGATTTTGAAACTTCTTTGGATGATTGGAAACCAGATACGACAGATGGTAGTATAATGAATTTGTGCATGGTATCTGAAGGCACTTATGAAGTGTGCAGCAGGACAATCGCACAAAAACCAGACAAGTCTGGTAATGGAAGCATAATTGCACTTCGATAATTCTTTGCAGTGTATAAATAATATTCTAATGTATCCTATTTGTTTCCAGATAATGCTAAGTGGATATTAAACGTACAGTGGCAAATGGAAGGTGTGGATATTCATTTAGATGTCAGCGTGGGGCAGCAATTATCAGCACTTGGACACACGTTAACAATGTTAACTGGTTCCGAGGAAGACGATATTCACGTGCCTGCAGAGTACGATAGCGATGACGGGGATCAGCCGGATAATAGTACTAGCCAGGTTAAGAAAAAAGTATGGTTTAATTATATTTATTTTATCCTATCACTTGCCTTTCTGGTCCATTGGTTGGGTAATGTATTTGAAATTGGATGTTAGTTTTCAAGATAATTTTATAAAAGCGAAACCTCTTTCCTCTTTGTTCACAGTTTTCTTCAGTTACTTAATCACCGGTAATATATAATGTATCGTTTGCTAATTTCATTACGTTTACAGGAGAGTATATTAATGAAGAAGTCCAAGAATTGGACAGACAGTCTACCAGCGTTTGTTTTCGACCCTACACTCGACGCGAAGAAAAGATCGAAACTGATTGAAAAAGAAATGAATGAGCAAGCAAAGATTATCAACGATCTACGATCGTTGGGTGCTTCTCATGGAACCATAGAACAAGAAATGAAGCGTTTGCATGAATTAGAAGCTATGGTATTTAAAGATTTTAGGAGGTATAGTTATACAAAGCAGATTTGAATAATATACTCCGAAATGAAACCTCGTTATTAATGTTTATACAAATTGTGCAGAGACATGATTCAGAAGTTGAGAAGACAGTCGGTTAAAGCATCGGGGATCAAGGGTAAACTAGGACTTGGTGGTAAACCAAATACGTATCGATCGCGTTCCTTTATCGTACCATCGCCAACACTGGAGAATCAGCTTGAAAGCCCCGAAGACATGAATATGGAAGTGAATTCGGCAAATTCTGCTAGTTACGAAAGCAGCCCTAGAAGTGGTCCAAGCCGGTACGATAGATTCCCACTATTATAGCAAACTTACTCTCTCTTCCTTCAAGTATCCTACTTTTTATTCAATGTTACATCTATCCTCTGTCATAATAACTTTTAATAGCGAGTATAAATTTATAGATCTGCTTCCCTTCGCGTGAGAGGACTTGGCGGGCCGCGAGTCACTTTCAGCGACACGCATACAATGGCCAGGTAGGTTTCTTCCATAATTTTAATATTTCTTTGATCAGAGATGGATCTATCATGTAGGCAATCGTCATTACCAAGTGCTGGATCAGAGCTAAGTTTGCCAGAAGGAGAGCTGGAATGGCCTGAAAGTATCGAAATCGAAGGAGAACGGGTTGAATTGAGAAAGAAGAGTAGAGATGTCAGTTGCACGTCGAGTTACGACAGCATGGAAGGAAAGTACGTGTAAGAGTATAGGATGAAACGAATTGTTATCGAATTGGTCTTAACTAATTGCTGCTACTAAACTAATTGCTGCCACTGTGTTTCTGTTTCATTCTCAGCGCGCCATTGCTTGATTCATTTGGGAAAGAGCAATCCTCGTCGACTTCGTCGCCATATATAACACCTCAGAAAACTCAGGAGCCTAATATAGACTTTGAACTTGACGTGAAAGTCCTAATTAACAGGGGCAAATGTGTACTTCATACAAAGGATCTGGGAAAAGAAGATGAAATAAAAATGTAAATTTATACTCCGTGCCAAATCCTGCTGTTGCACGTGTTTTCTGTGGCTGGCATAACTATTACCTCCTTTTTTACAGTCTGAGTAGAATGAAGAAAGAACGGTCGTGCTCGGGGGGCACATTCGAGTTTCAACCGAGTAGTCCCAGCAGCAGTCGAAAGCATTTAAGTAGCAAAGAGAAATCGTCCACCGCGAGTACGTCCCGATTGCGATATTTGCAACACGCAAACGTACCTTTAGTGGACTTAACAATTTTTCATATACCTGGCTTAGATGTGAAGGTAGAATTCAGTTAATTATTCTAGCACCGTTAACGTCATCGCACTACTTTCATAACAACGTTTTTCAGGTACACTATGAATCCAAAACACTTCCCGACGAATCTATGTCTCCCCGTGTATCATCCGACAATAGTCTGCTTAATCCGTCGTCAGTGACCGCGCTTAAAAAATGCAGCACCAAGAAGGCCAGTTTATTTGCTTGGATGACGCTTCAGAGCATACCGGAAGAAACCATAATAAGTCCGCACATTCTTGAATTTCTGGAGCAGACATTAGAGCCGATACCAAGCAAAGCCCACTTCCATAGCCACGCGCAAACGAACGTGGTGTTCCCAACAGAAAACACTGAGAGCACGTCTTGGGCCGCTACCGCAGCGAGTAGCAGCAATTACGTTTACGCGAGCTTTCCTGTTGACGTAATAGTATATTTTCATATGCAGCCGTCTACGTTCAGGTAAATCTCCGCAACAATTTCGTTCGTGCGTATAGGAATTCTTATCATTGTTCTACGTTATTCTAGGTTTTCCTGCTTACCAGTTTCTCGAGTAGAATGTATGCTTCAATTGCCGTCCCTCGACCTAGTCTTTTCGTCCAAACGAGCAGAAGAAGAGCTCATAGAATTTCGAGAGTACAAATCACCGGGCACGCAGTCCACGGGGAAAGAAGCAAGTACAGCGATCGGTGGATTGTCCGTCACCGGATGTCTTGCTGACTTCTCGGTTTATATCTTCCATCCGTACGGCGGTGGGAAGAAGACAGGATTGAAAGAAGCGCAGTGGTCGCCTTTGTCGGACAGCGAGAGGAAAGACTCTTTAAGCATCAACGTGGAGTTCGTGAAGTTTCACATGTCACGAAGTCGCAAACTAAATTTCCAAAGTGAACAGTCGAAGAAGATGTCGGACACTAGTCGCGCAGTTATACGATTTTCTAGTAAGTACAGTTCAGGAATGAAGCTCGTTAGGAGATTGAAGAATCTTGTCTTGAATAATAAAATATCTTCGTACACTCTGCTAGCAATCTGTGATATCGGCTCCGCCTCGTTTAAATACGACATGCGGAGATTAGGTGAAATCCTGGCCTTCCCAAAAGCATGGTACAGGCGCAGCATAGTGCGTCGTTTGTTCCTGGGAGATTTAAGCTCAGGCACCGCCTATTCTGAGGGCGACGGCAGTCCATCTCTGAACCAAGACGAAGCAGTCATGGGTAGTTCTCTGTTAAAGCATTATGACCGACACGGTACTGACCCATTGTCGAAAAGTGCCCCGGAAAGAAGCCCAACATTGAACAGAGACAAATTGAGATTGAGTTTAGAAAGTGACATACCCAGGCATGCACGACTGAAAGGTAAACCCCAAGATCTGATCGCCTTCGACAGTTTTTGTAATAACATCTATAAGCATCTTGTTCCTCTTAATATTAGATATTGGTAGAGGATGGAGCTTTACCTCTGATAAACAAACGTCCTCGGAAATTAAATTAAGGGAATCCGCGTGGGAAACATTAGTATTGTTCGCCATAAATTTCACCCGCTTGAATGTGCACATGAACATGGGCAACGTGATGGGCAATGTTACGTGGATGACGAAGGATTTTAGGTCCGATGGAAGGCTATCAATAGGCAGCACTGGGCATAAAAATTTGTACATAGGCGTTGGATTGGGAGGTTCTAGCTTGGATGCGAAGGGTGGTATTGTTGGTGGCACTATCGAGTTGAGCAAAATTGATACTTACAGTAAGTTGCCGACAGTAACATTTTTTTGTAACAAGATAAATGTCTTAGCTGTGCTACATCGGCTACACTACTCATGTAAATGTTTGTAGTACACATTCGGGAAGAACCTGGGATAGAACCCGATCACACTGTGGGCTTAAAGTTATTTGCATTGGAATTGCGATTGGATTATATGGGAACTAGCGTGCTAATGTCTAGAGTGTCCTCGCTGGACGTGACACTCAGAGATGAATGGAAAATTAGTCGAAGTAGTAGTGGAGATGTTTTCATGCCAACAAGAAGGTTTGATTCGTACACTTCTTTCACCTTGTACATCTTCATTAGGCGTATTTCTAATAATTCGATTGAATATTAATGCAGGCCAGCGATAATCTTTATGCATGGCGATTTAGGATGGGATCAGTTGCAAGTTATGATAAGTAAATCGACAACAGCAGATTTGTTGAAAATGTACTATAAACTGGACGAGTTCTTCAGTCAACAGTTCAAAAGTAGTAAACGAGTGTTTAGTTCTTTGCAACCGAAGCATCAAAGAGTGAGCAATAGCAGTTTCAGAAAGAGGCAACAGAGGAAGAGAACTGGTGAAGGTAAATGCTATTACACAGGTTTTAATTATAAGCTGCAAATAAATGAAATGAAATGTACATTTTTAAAATCATGTACTGCAGGCCCATGCTACATAAATCAGAGCACGATTACGGATGCTCGCCATCACAGGCATTGGCAAGGAGTACTGGCTCAAGTGGCAGGTCTTCAGTTGGGAAGTTTAAGATTCTCTCTACCGTCATCGGGGACTGTACTTGGTGGAACAATGGAGCTTCACGGCTGCAACATCAGTTTAGCATGTTTCCATGGGATTAATTTTAAGAGTAAAAGTTGGGCGTTATTTTCGTTGAAAGAGCCGTGTATCAGTTTTGCTACAGAAGCTCAAGAGATCCCAAGCATTGAAAGTAAGAGAGTTCATTATTAATTCACCGAGATTTCAGTCTTATTCAGAATTATGTAAAAACTTCACGTTTTACAGCACCGAATACGTGCGACGTGCATGTCGTGCAGACTTTGACTATTAGTTTAGGTCAGCAACAAGAACAACACGCGAGGCATCACTCAATGGCTACTGTTTGCAGGCTGAGTCGTAGCGTGCTATTTCCACCACAGTTTAAGTCGCTACAAGAGTGGTTCCATTACGCATTTGCTAGCAGCGAAATCGATGGTACGTGGCGTAATGACTTTTTTTTAATTAATTTCTTCGAACAGCCTTTCCGCAAATGATTGCCCCATAATTGTTTTTTGCATATGTACAGCAGTAGACAGGTTTCCATGCGTTGAAAGGGAGCGAACAGACAGTACATCTGACGGTGGCAATATGACTCGTGGTAGAAGTACGTCGACAACATCTGGAAAATTGCAAGAACATTCCCATGGAAGGGAAGTTATATTTGCCCTTCCGTCGTTGCAGTTACATTTAAAAACCGAGCACCTTCAGACCGCCAAAACTCCAGATGTCACTGGTCAGTAACAGTCTTCATATTATTGAATTTTAATCAGTACACAAAGGAATTGAAGGACGTGCAGAAAAGTGTGCGTTTTTTCAAGTACACGCTTGTGTTATAATATAGAAGCGTAAAGTACAGTAATCAATACAACTACTTATAACATTTCTTCCTATATTTCTAGGAGCTCCTAAGCATATTTTATATAGTAAGTACAGTGTGAAAATTGATTCATTTTAACTCAATTTATTTTAACTCGATCAATTATTCGACTCGTAGAATACTCCAGGTTTTCGAATGCTTTATAACATGCATAGTGTAAGTTTTCTCATCCCCTAGTGCAGGCCTGTCCAAGCATTTGCTCGCACGAGCAGCCGCCAGTTGCTCTTCGCTCTTGAAGGCATCGAGCCAGGCCATTCGCGCTGCCAAGAGCGAAAGGTACTCATGGTGGGGCACCACCGTCGCTCTCAACCCGCGGCTGCTCTTCGAAGGCAAGAGCAGAAGTTGGACAGGTCTGCCCTAGTGTATCAAAAGATACTTTGCATGAAGCGTCCAGTAACTTTTCAAATAGGTACTAACAATTATTGAGTATGTCACGTATCTATAAGTAATTGTATTCATTATTTGTGCATGGTTTGCATAAAATAAGATAATTAATGCACTATTAACGGTCAAAGTCAATGGAACGAAATTGGGATAAATGGAGTAGGATGTAAATGCTCTATATTAGAAATATCACAAAGACATATGAAATGTTAAGTGACAATTTCATAGATATATTCCTGCCCCTCGTGTTCGTATTATTTATGCACAATAGTAGTTACTTTGTGAAGCACCAATTAACAAATGTGCTACTTTTTTCGACTATACAGTAATTCTAGGTATACTGCCTTAAACTCGTACTTGCAATTACGCCCGTTGCAGATCTCTGCTACCGGTGACTAGTAGTGTGTTAAATACTACGTAAGACACGTTGCATAACAGTTGTTTGTTTAACAGGTGAGAAACCCTTAGTCGAATGTAGCTTCATAACAGAGTTCGAGGACCATATCTTTGTTACGGTAGACGCAGAGGCCTTTTTCTTCCTGCACGACTTGATTACCTCGTACGTGAAGGAAAGAGTGGTAAGTGGATTTGTTTCGTATCCTTGAAGGGACTAAATGCTACGAAGAACTGTATTTTAAATTGTATTCTTATTTGATATGCGATGCAGAATATGGGTGCTCGAGCACATAGTCCAGATCCCCACGAAAGGAGAGGCGGAGCTACGACCACTGCCAGTACCTCCGCTGCAACAACGACTATCAGTGAAGACGAGAAGAGACGTAAACAATTCGATCCAGCAGAAATGTTTATAAAAGATTGGCGATCGTACACGTGTAAAACGTGGCAGCTAGAACCGACCGTAAGGTAGGAATAATAAGTTTCACGCGACCGTTCTACCCATCAAATATCGTTTCGATTAATTTGCACCGTTCGTGTTGAAGATTGCTTTCATGGGCTGGCAAGAGCATCGAGCCCTATGGCATAGATTACATTCTGCAGAAACTAGGATTCGCCCATGCCCGTACAACGATACCAAAGTGGATTCAGCGAGGTTTCATGGATCCTCTGGACAAGCTGTTGGCCATCCTTATGTTGCGAATGGTCACCGCTGTTCGCGAAGAACCGGAAGAACAGAAGGATCATAATAAACGAGAAAAGTAACTGTTGCAACGTGAAAGCAACCACCAAAGTTATCACACGCTATCGTTGAGGAAGCAAAGCTGAATCAAAGGTGAAATCGTACAATAATCGTCCAGTATAGTGTAGTCATTTCGATAGGTTGTTAAGCAAGAATAATAATATAAGATACTTCACTTCTTCTCTGTGTCATGCAAGATGAACCGTTGGCTAGCACGAATTTGCCAACGGCGGGTACCGGGACAATTATCCACGAACCCGTAATAGCGAGACGGATATTTTGAACGCGTACGGGGTACGTTTTAGGGGACATTTGTAAGAATTGTAATTAGCCAAGTGCAACCTGTTATCAAGCAATTGTACATTAAAGTATAGATAAAGGTTTATAATCATCGATATTCCGTTCGAACATGTTAGGTATATTGCACAGAACGCCAAGGGCACATCAACGATACGTTAGAATGTATACATATTATAGCGTTCGACGACGCTTTGTTATATTTTCATAAGGTAAAACACCGAGGAATTTTAGTTGGTGAGCGAGAGATTCGTCTCGTGAACGTTCACCACCGTGATCGAGATACTACCGTGATCTGCACGCGACTCGTGTACGATTATTTAGTTAATTAACGAAAACCGTGTGTCGAGTAACGAGTTTTCAGCTTTAGAATTTTATAAGTTACGTTTGTGTACGTATTATGTACAGTTCATAGCGTTTTAAGATGTTACGCGCCTAGGTAACCACCCGAAAATAATCGTACATGTTGAAATACGGAGTACACGGAAGCCGAGAGAAGCTTCTAGCTTGAAACTACCGCAGCTTTCTTAGCGCGCACTGTATTGTCTTCATACGAACTGCTCACGGGATTACGCTTACATTATTAAGAATATCTTTTTGTAGTCGTCTCTCTTTTTTTACCGAATTTAAGCGAAATCGATTAATTGAAACTGAAAGTTAATCAGCAACCGGCCGCGACACTTTTGCTCACCTTTACAAATAATTTGCGCGAACCGTGCGATGCGCTTGATTCTACAATGTGAATCGTTCTTCTTTTGTGCATATTAAATTATTATTGTAACGTAATGTAATATATTTCTGTGAATACATCGCGCGATTCAGAACATGAAGCTGCATACACGTCGTTTCAGAACTGTAGATACAAACTTAACTAGTGAACAGAACTCCCGACGAGGAACAAAAGGTTTTTAATAAATCGGTTCCATATACCAATCGTTTTTCAGATATTTAACGTTTAGGTCGTGCACCAAATCATTTTTCTACAATTACATTCACATTCCTCAGCTCTTCCTTGATTCCTGTGTTCATTTAAACTTTAAACCAACACTTCGCGCATAGTGAAACCTGAACATCGTAAAACTTTCGCAGAATGTCCCAATTACCATTTTACAGACATTTTTGTTTCCTTCTGTGAGTTCCACCACTCAGTGAAGTTTTTACTCCCGGTTTTGAAACATCCTGTATGCGTTACTACGAATGTTGTAACGACACCGTGCACTGTTAAGTCGACGAGCTAACAGGAAAGAAACACTGATAGGTATAGGCGTAAGTTGTTACTTGTAGGACACATAGCTTCGATGTACACACATATTGTATTTTAAACGAAATGTAAAGATCGATTAAACGCAACGTGGAGATGGTGCAAGGAACCGAAATTCGTGTATCGTCGTTCAAGCGTATTTCTTTATTCAGCCGAGAGGCTGGCGTTAATGGCGCGTTAAGGCAGACCCACCGATGTAATCGCAAGAGTACTGTTTCTTCGGTTCAGTCTTCCTGCAGCATTACTTAATTTTTAAGCGCGTGCCGCAACAAATTGACCGTTTCCGACCAATATCGGTTGATCGGTCCTTCTTTTTCGTGCGTGAAACAAAGGGGAAGAAACGAGCACCAAAGCTTAGTGTCCATCCTGTACATCATTGCGTTTCGCACAGATTGCATGTAGCGAATCCAGGCTTCTTGTCGTTCGTAATCGCTGATGTTGCGATATTGTGTATTTACAATAGGAATGTGAATTATTAATTTGAATTTTATAACGCCAGGCGCACGTATACGTATATTATATACGCGTCGCGATAGAACTTTGCGCGCGAGTTCTGGTAACAGCCCCTGATTGGACAATTCAAAGGACTTGGACGAATTAAAGAGTAAAAGTTTCAGCGCTGCTTTTGCGGATAATAATCAGAATCTAGTGAAATATTTCGCACGACGTTCGGAGAGTTAATTGAACTTTTAAATTCTGACCAAATAAACAAATTAAATTACTAACTTTTATCCCTTGATTTGTTCAATCTATATGTATAATAGAATAGTAAAATTCTTATCGGTATCTTTATATTACGTGCATCTCTATTAAAAGAAAAACAAAAGAAAAGACTTGGTAGATCCAGCCAGTACAAGGGTAGCGAATTTTACATTGTAGCTGTAGGTATTATTTGCGAGCGCGTCGTGTATTTATATATACGTAAAGTTTTTATTTATTTCTCTACGCGAATGACGATACTTCGGTCCGAGTACAGAAAAGTAGGCAAGTGCTCGGCGATCGACATCGGAGTTCTAAAGCAATCGGATCAACAGTTAATCGTTCAGTGGATCTCGAAACGTTTCCGCTAATTAGCCGATTTATCGGCACACGTAGCAAGCATACCTATGTGTACGTGCACAGGCACGCGTCTCTGAATTAGAAGATATAGTAATGTGCCTGAGACACACTTTTACATATTCTCCTGCAGCATTTACGGTATAATAGGCTTCATTCGTTTCGACGTACATTTCTTTTTACTGAATTATCAACTGTTGTTCTATTTTCTATGTACATTTGTTATCGATATTTCGACGAACAAATAAAGACTTTTAAGGCAAGCCCGGTTTCTTTTTCATTTCATCTGATTTAGGGTCACTTAGAGACCCTAGTATTCAGAAGGTGCGGCATTTCTGTCACGAATGTCTAATTGCACGATAACTGATGACTATGAATTCGTGGGGTTTCATATAGACTACCTAAGCATTCGTTCCAGCTGTTATCAATATCTGAATATAGAACCAGCACCAATTTATGAAGTCATCACCCATAAATTAGGAGATTAACATTTGAAATGCTCGAATGCGACGACCTCAAAGATTTCGGTATCAAATATTGGCAAACTATGTAGTTGTTGAAGCTGATGTGGATTGGGACTGTGTGCTTCAATACATCAATTGGGTCAAATGTGTTATTAACTCGATTATTGATTCGAATTCATTTCACTGCGTCTGCTCTTTCATTTCCGTTCTCAACTTTTTTTCAAATCCATGTTGTAATTAACGCAGAAGGAGATTCACTTGTTTCGGAAATTATTATTAAGCCGGGAATCCATCCGAAAGCTAAGCTAAGCTGTGCTATGCTACGCCAGGTTTGTAAATATTAGCTTCAGTGCATCCTTATGGAACCATCTCCATCAAAAGCTAAATAAAGCTGTGCCACGTTTTGTTGAGAAGCTAAATCAGCTCGACGTAACTATGTTTTCCGGAGAATCGCTCGCGGGGATGTCTCGTGCTACGTCGAGCTAACTTTGCTTGCGAAGAAAACATAATACAGCTCAGCTTAGCTTTTGATGGAAACGGTTCTACCAGGATGTATTAAAGATAATTTATTAAAACTTGGCATAGCATAGCTTGCCTTAGCTTTCAGGTGGACCTCCGACTTTAGACTCGACAATATCTTCCAAAGTCGTCAACCGTCGCCCTACCATTGTAGTGGAAATCTAACGAAGACGCAGAAGGGGGCTCGAGCTGTTTCATAACAAATGAATAATTCGCTGAACACTATCCCCTTACACGCTGTGCTTGACCTGGTGGATATACCGAGGCAAGATAAAGGTCCAGATAAAGTAACTGCACTCTTCCAGATTATGCAACAACCGGAGAAGACTCCGCGACCGGTTCCCGACTGGAGAACGTGCGCGCGGTTTTTTCTCAATGCCCCAGCCTATCGGAACATATCTGTTTTGTGCAAAGATGTCAAGGGTGACGTTTAACAGGTACGTTTGTAATAAAAATTAAAGAGTTACGAATTTTCCATGTTTCGAGGTGATGTTAGTCGGAGGCTCTCCTGTGGTTGCGCGGCTTGCGAGTTTCAATTGCAACACGTGCATTCAGTTTATTTATTTATTTATTTATTTATTTATCATACGGGAATTCCCATGGTATACAAGAAAGAGTAAAAAATAAAAAATAAAAAATAAATTCCTTTGTTCCTTTTTTCTTTCTTTCAAATATACAAGTATTGTCTTGATTTTGGAGACGAGGAAGTTTTAAACTGCCTCCCTCGTGAAAGTTTTATTTGCTTTTTAAACTGTATGATTTTCAGCACAAGTAAAGGATGTTGAGGATTTTGCAATTAGCGTAGTGACGAATGAAAAGAGGAAACTGTTAATAGTGTACGAATGAACTGGTTGAGAGAATTTTCTCGAGGGTTGCATTTTGAATTTTAAAAACGGGGCTGAGAAATAGCACTGAATACCAACTACTACATAAGTAGAATGATATGCATAACAGCACTACAAATCCAACAGAATAATAGGACGAATTGCTGTACGGAATTAAAGTGCACTTCTCTGCATTGTGTCCTGAGTATTCGAGTACAGTCCAGATTTACATATGAGCGTTTCCTTTGTTTCCATGAGGAGGTTTGACAAAAGGTATTTGGAACGTGCTTAAAACACTTGAAGCAAAATTAATTGCCTTCTGGTATTGCAAACGGATTTATGAAGCTTCGAAACCAATACGCATTCTGAACGATTAATTAAAGTCAAAGAATACCCATTCTCTGCCCTTAGGACAGAAATTAATCACTGTTTGCAGTATAGAATTTCTAATCACACCTCGAACAGAATTTTAATACTCCACGTTGCTTCCAAAGCACTCCAAGTCACATAAACTTTTAACTTTACTTTTCAATGAAGCAAATTGCTTGCCACCCCCAAGTGAGAGCTTCTTCATTCGCGAACAGAATCGTTATGTAATGCAGCCGCACACGCGATACAGAAATGAAGACGTCTAGCTGGTGAAACAAGATCACGAGAAGATAAAACTGAAGAGATCGAAGATCTGGGAGGCGTCGAAACAGGAAAGGGAGGCACGTAACTTGTCCTTAACGTCGGTTAATTAACGCTCGCGCCGGTAATATTAATTTTCGCGTGCACGCCAAACAAGATTACCCAAGGCACTTTCCGTCGAAAGTTCGGTGATAATTTTATCAAGGCAAACTGTTCTTACATCGTGTACACGAGCTTCAACACGTGTTGCCGGTGGTCAAAGTTCCGGCGAAAGAAATTAAGGCCAACCGCCTCTCGATTCAGGATTTATGACGGATATGCGCATGTTGCGGGGCAATCTACAGGAATGATCGATCGAGATGCAGCAGACCAATGATCTCTGATATCGCGCCGCTCGTTTCCACCAGAGAAGGGATTAATTTGCGGATTCCCCGCGTCACGCGACGGGGAAATCACGAAACAATAAACAAGACGTGTTGCAAAATCGGCTGCATGATAATTTGCGAAAGTCCACGTCATCTCGATGTCCATCTCGAAACTTAATTTGCGTCTTATGCCGGTCGTTTAATTATTGATAATGCTTCGTGCTCCAGCCCGTGTATCCCTGTACTATTTACAAGTGGCGTGAAATTTACATACTTTGCACAGGTGGTGTCCCCATCCTGCGAGTGCCATTTAAATTAATACGAGGCTTGTGCTCCACACCGAGCGCGGCACCGCGTATGACATTTTCCATTAATCGTTATTATTTATAACGATAGTAAAGAGCAGTGCAACTGCCCGGTTGAAATGTGAACAACCGTGTCAAGGTGGTCCCAGAGTTAGTGGAACGCACTCTTATGGATAATCGTTCCTCGCCATTCTCTTAGCGCGATGGACAGCCACAAAAAGCTTGCCTCGAGTTTCTTCTAACGAGCTCGCCCATTCTGTCAGTGATTTCAATGTCTCGACTCGGTTGATTTTTATCGCAGCCTGTTGCGCGAAGGAAGCGTTTCGGGGATTGCCTGCCGTTAAAATTAAATTACTTTAGCCAATTACAGTGACGAAGTCCCTTTGTCGAATCTCTTGTTAGCTGGGACACCAGGCGACGTGGGAATTACAATGTCCATTAAAAGTGTTCTTGTTAAAAAAGTTTCATTCATGAAACGATACATTATCTCACGACATAAGAAGCATTATCCTCTCTTGAAGCTTCTCGCACAAAATATGTATTTTTGTTTAATAACTTCAATATTAGCAGTATTGTTGAAAAATAAGTCAAGTTTAAACACTTAAGATTGATGGCTCTGTACGAAACTTCGCATGGGGCAGCCTGCAGTTTTATTTTACTTTTAAACGTTCAAGAAGCTGTTGCAGTTTTTTGAAATAGACATTTCGTATAAAAATTTTCAAGGAATAAAGTAATATTTTTCAATATAGACGCGTTTTCGTTTGAAATTCATTTCATTTCATTGAGGATTACTTAATGAAATGGAAAAGGGAACACAGCTACCGTTTAATTCATCTTATTATCGAAACTATCAACTCTCGTGTATACCTATTATAATAACCGATCGCCACTAAAAGGAATCCCTTGCTAACGATTGTCATTTAATTAATCCCCGATATTCGCGCTATCTTGTACCGTGTACAGTTCCCTCTAACATTCACAACAGGGACAGAATCAAGTACGGGTCCAGTAGTCGCGATTTATTCGTTCTCTGATAAGCCTGTTGATTAATTCGGTTCCAGGCAGTCGCGTCTGATCGACCGGCACGATCTCCATCACGAAGATGATATTAAGGATATGCTTTGTGTCCCTAACGATTTTGCAATAGTTCACGTTGTATCGGTGCCGGTGGGCGGTCCATTCTTTCGTGGCATTAATATACAACCCTCTTTGTTTCACCCGCGGTGATACCTTAATGCCACTTCGCGCGGCTTGCAATTAATCAACGGCCAGTTTTCAGTCACCCCGACGTCGAGCAAGTGTTCGGCTGAAGCAGAACCAGACGTTCCCGAGATTTCCATTAGGGACACATACATATTATGTTCATCTGTGGTTGAAATTACAAATTTAGTAGATACCTTTAGCACTTGCATCGAGTTCGCCTTGGGTGATTATAGCAAGTAGAATATAATACCGTTAATGATCCAACAGAATTAAGGGATCACGTTTCCGAGCCACGCTTTTTGTATGCAAAAGTTTCGAAATGAAATGCGACGTAATGAGAGAAAAGGAGCGTAAAAGCTCGACTACTGAATGAATTTGAATGTCTATGGTATCTTGATGCATGCGCAACGCGCGAGCTTATATTTTAAAAGTTCGTGGTTGAATGTAAAGTGTGTTTTAATCTGTTTTACGGGTATTAAGATATTACGGCGGTGTACCATGAATAGGTATCACGAACGAGGTCTCCATTTGCATATAAAATACTCTCAAAGTAGCGAATTTAATTTTCCATCCAAATAATTCAATATTCTACTAAAAACACGAGAAACGCTTTAGATCCTACCGTTACGAGGCCCACGCTGTAATTCACTAGGTATATTCTTATCTCGCGAGAGCCAAATTTCGAGCTGACAAACATTCAAAGTACCGACAGATAGTTCGTTTTCCCTCGAACGAATGATCATTTTCATTCCTATAAATCGTTGTCATAGAAACTTTTAGAGATGATCTAACACGAAGAAGAAACGAAGACGGCCAGAAATAGAGTTACAACCAATTCTTCGAAGCTTCGGCTGCATTGCACCGCGCATGAAGAAAGATATCGCGAAATAAATTATTGTATTTCATAAGATCCATGTACCCGTGAGATATTAGAAATTTTCTCCAGATTACGTAACATTTCCCAACCCGCAAACAAGTTTTCCCCGAACGGTGACAAAATGTTTCCCTGCACTTCCTGATTGCAAAAATATCGGCATTCCATTGATATGGGCATAAACATGCTATAAAGGCAATGACATATTCATAAAATATATTGCACTGGGGAACGTTTGATTCTCCGTAAGATCCATCGGTCAATAAAACAAAATTAGAGGAAAGTGTCAGTCATAATTTCAAGCAAGAATTCTTGCTTTTATCGTTCCAAGTCTCCCAGTGCGATCTAATGTTACGATCCAATGCTGGCTATAAAACCTAATCATAACTTCTACTTTACAGACTCTTGAAATCATTCCGTATTCACCCGCACGTTTATAAGATTTCATTAGCGGTCGGGTGAAGGGAATCAATCGCGCAATTAGCCATAAAATACACGCCGTATCCATTACACGCGGCTTTAATTAATAATTAAATAAACAAAGTCAACGGAGTAATGTCGATCGATGCTTAGCACCGATCAATGTTCTGAAAGCTTTACGACTCTTTACGTTTGACCTTATCTTTGCAGGTGCACAGTCGATACTTTGTGTCTTTCGAGTTGCAGCGTAATTGCCAGATTACAAAAAGTCAAGGTCCAGATCCTGAAAGCGGCACGCGCTGTACGCGCGGTATTAGCAACGCGCGGAGGCTTGAAACATCATCGCCAAATTAATTACTCTACGATTTAAACGCTTCCCATTCGCGATAAAAGACGCGTAAGAAATATGGCACGCAAGTGCAGAAACCGTGTAACGACAATTTAAAATGCAAATGTTTCCGCGATAGTTCCATTTGCAATAAATTCTGCAAGCTCTGCAAGATTTATAGAAACGCATCACCATTTAGCCGCTTTTCAGTTTTTCAACAGAAATTAAATAAGTAGCGGAGGTACACCCGAAGCTGTATGCGTGTTATTTTACGAATGAAGTGGAATCGAGCATAAAGAATAGCTTAATATAGAACTAACGAAATTCTGAACGCTACCAAACCGCAAGGGGGGAAATGGAACGAATTCGAGGATGGAAGCAGAAACAGTTGAAGCCAGGAATATAATCTAACGCGGTATGAATTCAAATCAGCAAGAAACTTGGCCAGCCCGTGTAAGATATTTCTCGAAATACGTGGAAAGAGCCGGATGCCTTAGAGGAATTTGCATTTTGCGGTTTCCAATGAGATCGCGAAATTTTGTAGGTGGAAGGAAGTGAGAGAGAGAGAGGAGTGCTTGGACCGGTTCCGTGGTACGAATTACAAGTTTTCGTTCGAATTCGTGGGTCACCGGCCGCCGGGCTCAGCATTCCTTTTTTTTTTCCTCTGCACCAACAGAAAGAAACGGCAAAGGACTTAGTCACGGGTTTTCCTGGACCAAACTGGTTTCGGTTGTAATATCCTTTTTACAGTCATCACCACTTTGCCGACTATTCGGTGCCGCTGCTCAAAGGGCTTATCGTGCAACATGGAACGAGAGCAAATAATTCTTTCTTTCCCTCATCGGCGAAACATTACTTCACCGATACGAGGAAAGATTTTGGTTTTCTTTTAACAGTTTTAACCCTGGAGCAATCCATCTTGACACATTAAGCACGAAGGGGGGGATTAGGCCACTTTCATCAGAAACTTTAAGGGAGTATTTTCGTCTAGAAGGCCAATTTCTTGCATTTCTTTCACTCGTATTTATTAATATTTGAGTAAGTTGTAAACAAAAATTCAGCTATATACAATAGAAATTAATGGAGATATGGGTCATATCATATAAAGCGTGTGCAAAAAAAAGTTGCCTCGTGGTATGCACGATTGCAGCTGTTCCGCTGATCCAAAACAAAAAGCTCAAAGTGATTCTTAATCAGTAAGAGTGTAGCTTTTAGCCTCTAGTAAGTTTATAAAGAAAAAATAAAGAATTCACAAAAGAGACTTTGAATTTAAAATCATTTTTTGCGTCTTTTTTCGTTTCTAGACTGCTTTAAACATGTGGAAGAAACATTCTTTCGATTCTACTCTGCTTCCGGTTAGAATTATATGTTTTCTGAAGGTGTACGAAAGAGATGGACCAGATTGGCCCACTAGAAGTTCAGATATCGTGCGCACCGCCATGAAAACTATCAATTTAAGAAAACCCATATCTCCATTAATTATTATTATATATAGCTGAATTTTTTTACAACTTACTGAAATGTCATTAAATACGCGTAGATAATACTCATCGCTAAAAGCTGTGTACTTTTCTAGTGTGTCGTCCCTAAAGAGGATAGAGGATCTCGTCTCTCTAGACGAAAATACCCCCTTAATGCCAAAATAAGAAAGATAGATAACGGACAGCATTTAGAATCGAAATGCTAGCTTTCTCTAGGACCAGGACCAGGTCTGTGCGCATGAATGTCAAGGTTGGTCCGTGCTCTTGATCTTTGGATAAAACGTGACGTAACGTGCCTGTACACAAGGAAGACCAGGACCATAAATTTTCCATCCATGAGTACCATCGGCGCAGAGATACGTAATAGAGACGATAATTAAGGCAATCCAGATGCATAACGAAGCTACAGTACAATAGCGGTGGGAGATAGATCTGCAGCAAGTTAATCGCTGAAATATTACTGCCACGTGAATGATCGCCGATATCGTTGCGAGTATTGTTACCCGGCCACAATATATGTAGCTGTTATAATTGCTTTTCATAGCAGGTAATAGAATTCCGTAGCACGTGCCCTCGGAATTACAAATACGGTCGTGCAACGATTTTAATATCAATCCCCCATTTCACTGTACCTGCACGACCGTAGCCACGGGAAAATCAAAGCCCCGTCCAGATCGCAGACAGTGATGCTTTTCGCAATCCTCGCCGCGACGACCGCGAAAGAACTCCAATTTTAATCGCTCCTGACATTCGCGCCGGCCGACCTCTTCGCAGACATTCAACCGGGGTGTGCGCGAAAATCGGACGATCCAGCGATGAAACAATGGACAATTAATATCCCCGTGGATGACGAGTAACGGTGCCCGAGCCTGGCAGCTCTTCAATCTCCTCGTAATTATTCGTGGCACCGAGTGTCTTTGCTCCGTTCTGCGGGACGCGCCGCGGCGACGAATGTCACGAGACCGCGGGGAAGATCCTGTTGGATGGCCTTATCTCGCGACCTATCGGCCGAGCGTATCACAGGTATCCGATAGCGAAACACGGCCGATTATAAAAGGTTGATGACATCGCCGTTCCCCGCAGGCGTTCCTTGATCTTTACCCGTAAATCGTCGATTTAATGACGCGCCCGCGCGGTGCGTATGTGTTGCCTGGAATTACAATCGGGGCATCGGGGGCGTAAAATTGCTGGGGTGCGCCGCAGAATTAACTGTTTCGGCGCTTTCCGAATACGGAGGCGCGATCGCGAGCCTCCACGATCCACCTGCTAACGGTATAGCAATTCGCTTTCCTGCGTGTGGGCTGATGATTGGGGTCCATTGTGGTACATAAGCTAGAAGCTTTGTCTTAGTAGTTAACAGGAGGGTAGCGCCAAACGTATTATATATGCAATTCGCTGTTTGCATCAGATTAAGTAGTAGGGGAGACCAGGGCTGGTAGGCCAGATTTTCAGTTCTTGATTTTTAATAAATTATGTGGGCGAAATATCATTAAACCGGTTAGTATATTTGATAGGGCATACATTTGGCTGTCTGATTAAATTATTAATGTTGACTCAATGTGACAATAATTAAGGTATTTTAATGTTTTTCTAACACCTTCCATGCTGGTTAACCAGCCCCATGATCGGGGTTGGTTGACTTACAGTGTGGGGTAGGTTGACTATATGTAGGTACAATCAGTTAAGAAAATGTTATTAGTAACTTATCTCAGTGGTAATAAAATAACACAATGTCACAAGAGTTGTTTCATTATAAAATATTAATTTCTTTCTTTCATATTTTAATAATAAGCTGAAAATTTTTTTAACTTAAACATTAATTATAATGTATTTATAACATAGTGTAACGTTTAGGGTTGTTATCCCCATGTCACCCTAACGAAAGGGGGTAGATATCTGAAATTTCTCTCAGTGGATTTGTAGGCAAAGAGCATTATTTGGTACACATAAATACTAAAATTAGTGCTGGGGCCGTTTTCCCTATGCTTACCCGGCTAGACCCTTTAAACAAAAAATAAAAATCGCTTTATGAATAACAAAATAACAATTTAAACCTTATTAGTCAATCAGCCCTGACCGATCATTTTGACTTCAATAATCTATATAACCTTCAATTTTTTATGCATAAATAAAAATACTATGTTAATAGATCGTCTAATAAACAAACTTTAAAATATTTCATTAACATTTAATCTATTGTAAGTACATAGAGCGTGAAAAAATAAAATCTTTAAGAAAAAATATTTACTAACGAAGTCAATTTTTCGACAAACGCTGATAACTGTTAAAAAACGTGCGATCGCGGAGTCGAACATAAATGCATGGCATAGTAGAAGTGACTTCTTTCTACAGTGAATCTTTCCGCAATAGAGCATATGTCGGTGCAAAGTTATTAACAATTAGTCAACCTACCCCTTGGGACAACCAGCCCCGGTCTCCCCTACTTATATGTTTAGACTTGTTTTACTCATTGAAGAAAGCTGGACATACCTGATCGCCGTAATCATTTGTTTCGTGCGTTTTAGCCTCTGAAAAAATAAAAAGAAAAAAATTGCAAATAAAAATATACAAATTCTGACCATTTTAAACGATAACAAGAAAACGGGAGATTTTTCCTTCAACGGGTTCTAGCTACGCTAAAGGATTAAATGAATGCGGTGCAATCACTTTAGCATAGTGTACCTATAGAGAATGATTGTAAAATTCTGATTTCAAACGATGTAATGAATTGCGAGGCAAGGGCAATAGAATAGCTAAAGCAGTTTGGGATACGCGGAATCTGTATGATTATTATTAAAACGATGGTATGTAATTAATGTTGGCGGACATATTTCAACATGGTCGAGTCACCCTCAAAGGATTAACCCCATTTCACCGTGATTTTCATATAACCGGTGGTGTCGATACTTTAATTCAGGGCTCGCGAATATCTGACAATCGCGCGCATGGAAGCCCACACATGAAATAAGGCACACGCGAGCCACACTGACAGACCGACAAATTAAAATGCCGCGCACCGCGCTTCGACACATGTACTAATGAAGTGGCGGCTGTGAAGTTCAATGTTTTGCGCCGCTATTGCTCGTACTACCAGCTGTTCCTTCAACGAGCCGGGCATTAGAAAGTAACTATTATTCATTGATAGTCCCGTAAGGTGATCGAGCAGGTACCTTTCGGTTTCTATTTTCCACAAAGGCCTATCCTTAGCGTGTCAATCGTCGTGAATCATCAAATGTATCCAACGATTGAATTTACATTGGAAACGATTGAAAGGGAACCTTGCAGCAAGAGGGGTGCAGGACAATTTTTACCAACTTCAAGTAAATTAGATAAAACTGTGAATAAAATTATTACTTTCACTTAACAGAAAAAAAGAGAACACTAATTGAAAAATATATAGTTTCACACAATAAGTAGTATAGTTATTGAGTTGATGAATTTTTATTTCTATTCTTGCAGAATTTTTCAAATCTCCAGCATTCGCGTTCCACGAAACACTAATGGGTGCAGATTCAAAATTTGCAATAAATCTTTTGTTATGGGATATTCGTCAAACGCGCACCAAACGGTGTAAAAGTGTCTACTATTTTCTTATCAGAAATATCGAAACACTTCCCGTACCCGTGGCTCGTGACCACCAGGGTCACACGCGAAAGAACTTTATTCAACATTTTCAATATACTTTTTCACGCGCAATCATTTTCTTGTCCATTCTACCGCCGGTTACAGGGCGCCAGGTGCTCCTCGAGCCAAGCAACGCAATATGACGCACGGTTTGTAACAGAAAGGTCACGAAGCTGGCCAGAACGGCTGAAGTTTGAAGCGACGTCCGATCAAGATAACGTGCCAGAACTAATTAAGATTTCGCAGAAGTACGGAGACAGCAAGGTCGGCTGAAACAATTTTACGGTATCATCATCCTGCGTGCGCGAGCAGTTCACTGACTTTCACCCTACATGGCGAGCGTTCTTGAAAGGAAGGACGTAGGATGAACAACTGTTCGCAGAGAACTTGGCCTTAGCGGAGGGCCGGCCGTCCGACGCGAATCACGGACGTGATTTGTCGCTTTCATAATCAGCCGAGTTTATTATTACCGTGGACACGGGACGGGAAAATGCGTGATAACTTTCGGAATGGAATACAACGCCGTCCTTACAATACTATTTATCCCTTTATTATGCCGCGCACGAGCCACTCCGCGGTGCAATGGAAAAGACTTGTACTTTAGATTGCCCTGGTAATTTCATGTAGCTCGTGATGCTAATACCAATATTTCCCAGCGATATAATGATTCTTAAATCTAAATATCACTTCTGGAGATACCGCGGCAAGGAAACATTCATAACTCGTACGAATCTCCGATTAAAAGGCGACTAAGGGGGTGATTTTCTTAACCAACGATTAAGAAAACGGAATGTGACGACCATATGGATTTTCAAACAATTCAGTAGCCACCTCTAAATGAAAGATTCAGGTTCGAATCCATAGATCAGATATTGCTACAGCATTCCCAAGCTCCCCGATTATCCGTCAAGGAAAAGAAACACGAAAGACCGCTAATCCTAATCGATTCTAATTCAAAGGCATGTTCTCCAATTCATTATACGCTCGTGATAATTTATAACGTCACCTCCTCCACGATACTCGTAACTCGCTTACGCCTGTGTTGCTTGTAATCTTCCGGCGCGTGACGTTCGCCAAATTGGTCCCCCGATACTATCACATTCCTGGCATCCCGATGGTTCCAAGAGGACTGATCGCGAAAGTCGGGGAATAAAAGAGGAGGACTGAAAATGGACAATTATGTGCCAATTGGAAATCGGCCTCGTCGTAGGTGAAAGATAAAGGTGCGCGAGCTCGGTTTCGGTTCACGAAACGAAGAAAACGAGCGAGTCTCGGGAGGCACGTATCGAGGTCGTTAAAGGTTCTAGGGGAAAAGGTTAATTATCCCGAGTCACCGCGAAGAATTCCGGAAGATGTTTGGCAACTGTGCCTGTTGTGCCGTGGAAGCGAAAGTCTCACTCCCATTGGCCTGCGCGAATCGGGGTTACTGGTCAAGCCGCGCAAAACAACTGTTCGATTCCCCTCTAGCCCGGTCCTTCGGCGTGATATTGAATAATACTCGCGTCCAGAGCTCTCGCACACAGCGGCTAATTGCCGGTAATGACCGTGTTACGACAGCTTCCGCTTTCTACCAGCGGGTCTCGCGCTCCGTGCCCGGGGTACGCTCCGCTTCTCTGCCTTTTCCCCCCTTTTTTTCGCGCCGACGATTCGTCGATTGTTTTGTGGCTGGGCGTTAGAGCTGCACCCTTGACCCAAAAAATTTTCATCAGCTTCACGAGTGGCGATTATCAACCGGGGGTTCCAAACAGCAATGACCCCACCAAGCGAACCAATGATTTACACGGGATTACAAGGATACATTTCTTCCGTAGGGTAATTATGGGAGAGTTGACGCAGCTTACGCAAAATTGTCACCGTATATGTTACTACTCGCATTGAAGAAAATAAAAATTTTAATATTTAGCACCCTTAACAAAGTAAAACCAAAAACATCATTTTGTTGGGAGAGACGCCTCACTTTTAATTGTCCGTTTAAATTTGTTAATTTTAACTTTTTAGTTAAAAAAAATAGTAAAAGCAAAGTAAAATGAAACATATTCTTATTTTATACAGTTATAAAATACAGTATAATTGGAAAAATAAATTGGTACAGATATTATTTCAGTTTCTCTAAATTTAATTGTGCTTTTTTCTTTCTTCCACATTCGTTACACATAAAATAAAAATTAAATGTGAAAAGGGAGTAAAATGTTCACAAATACCCATTTGCTATGATCGTTACCTATTCGATTTACACGACTGTATGTCTATAATAAAATTTCTTAGCTTAAAGACACTTGCATTACCTGTAACCACGATTAACACGATTATTACCATAATTTATCGTTTCTACTGCTTCGAATCTTTGAAATTCACACCCGAACACATCTTTAAGGAAACGTTCCAAGGAAGGCGCGCCCCTTTAAGATTCCGTCGAATTTCCATTTCGAATTAATGGGCCTGTTAAGCGCGCGAAGTGTGCTCCGTCATCCGGTCCATTCAGGTTACGAAATCGCACGCGAAGCTGTCGGTTGCATAAACGGCACATATCCGTGCATCGATGTTTGGACGGGCGACTGGGCATTTCGCCTCGACATTGACATTTCGATTGTAGAATTTGGGTTCAGCCATCAGGTTCAGCAGTCCGTAACCACGGGGTCAATAAACCGCGGGCACGCACGCGGCGAATCGGGGAATCTGCTTAAGTTTTGTTAAAAATTCACGCACGGGGGTCAAACGTGTGCGGCATATCGCGGGGGCCGTACGGTAGGAGGACGCTTTCCGGTGCGAAATTCAATTACACACGTATATCTTGCGCCTATCCAACGGCGATCCGTCATTTAAGTCGGACGTGCCGGCGCGTGTGTCGCGAAGATAGCCGACGGAGCTCACTGATAACTCGGCACCCGGCTTTTCTACAGACATGGGAAGCTCATTGTTATGGGGGTGATTAAGATGAATGTTGATGACGCTAGCGTTAGCGATTTCGAGGTGATTATTGCCTTCATTACTTTAGAAATTTTGCATCAATTAGCGCGATACCGGGGGATGCTTTTTGTTTATTATAGTGCCTAGGTACGGTGGGGAATTCAAGAGTGATTATGTTGTAATAGTTTTGCTATGGTTTCAATGCTGCGATGACTTGAGCGTTAACATGACGCAGCTTTCAACACACTACATTTCTGCGCTGTAATGCAAACGGTGAAATACCGGCGCGAATTTGTTACAGAACTTTCTGTTTTTCATCAGCCAGAACGCGTCTTGAAAACTTCCCCCCTTTCAAAAGTGTCTTATTGAGATTTCCGCGAAGTCTCCGTGAATTTTGGTAATTCCAAAGTTACCAAGAAACTTTTCAATCTTCCCTGCCCAGTACTCTTCGAGCGCTGAGATTCTTCCCGATTTTCACGGTGGAGACAAATCGCATGAATTAGTCCCGCGCGCGCCTCTTTGCAGCTACAGTAAAATTGATTATGAAATGAGAGCTGAAATGCGGGATACATAAATTAGGATTAAATTTCTTTGGGATATCCTCATTTCTAAAAGTGTTTATAGAAACGACAAACGTTCCAAATTCTTCAATTTCTCAAACTCGAAAATTCAACGAATCGGGAAGTATCACCCAGAGAAATTAAACGTCTTTCCATCTCATCAAAACAATCAGCTATAAAAGAAACGAAGATCACCATCGTCCAATTAAATGCAAGGCGACATTGAAGTTTTGAAAAAGATATAAACCTGAAGAAAGAAAGTAACGTGTCACGTACAGTGTTCCTTTAAACCAATTCATGCGACGAAAATCAATAGCGAAAGTGGGTCCCGATTATTCGTGCCTCGCCCAGCTTGAGTCGTAAATCTAATCGCAAAGTCGATGGAAAGTACCCAAACGCACGCGTCTCGAGATTTCTTTGCGCCGAGGGACACTCATCGCCGACGCACGCGTTCCGAAGGTGTCTTCGGTCTCCTCTACGCCCGCGTCTCGAACATCCGCTTTCTCGCGGGCCACCGAAAATTGGCTCGGACCCCGATCAGCAAAGACGGACGTAGACGAAGAGGTAACACGGAGAGGAAGACGCCAGTGGCGATACATGAAATTCCCTCGACACCCGCCGCTCGGAAAGCGGGCTTCATAAATAAAATCTCATCCGGGTCGCGAGAGGTAACCTCGGGACACGCGGCGAATACCAAGCCATTACGCATTCAGGCGTAGGAGACGAATGATTCCTCCTCTGTAACGATTGGCCGAAAGGCGAGCGTCTTCGATTCCTATGCCGAGTCGGCATAGAATCAATTCGACGCGAATGCGACCGAAAATGCCGAGTCGATTCGCATGATGATAGCCTCGATACCTCGGATTCTAAACTAGGTACCAGCCAGTTGTTCTGCAGCCGAATAAATGCAGTCCTTGCATCTGAGATTGAGATAGAATTCGTGGTTTTAAGTAGAAGCGAGACCTGCCGCGGATGGAAATTAGGGAGCCGTGGAAAAGCGAGGAGAGGCGAAATACCGGGGCAGAAGGTATTTAGTCTACGAGAAGTAGTGGAATTTCTTTGGCGATGGGTATAATTGCGAAGCTTGGAAGTTGGGGTCTTACTTGGAAAGTTGGATGTAAATTGAAGTAAAGTGGATGTTTAAAGAAACGTGAGGAAAATCGGTATATTGATTTGTTGTAACGTAACAGTGTTTTTAGAGTTTCGGTTGGTTTCATTAGTAGCCGATCAGATTACTTTTCTTGACTTTCATGGTATCTTGTTCCAAACGCTTTCATATTTTACCTTTTTAATGCACCACGATGTCCGTATCAGCCGATTGGTTGATTAATGGCGGTACTTCGAACAGTTATACAACAAACGTTCTTCAACTTTCTTCGCTGCCTGTTTGAGGTTGTCTCGTTCAAAGATAAATGATTCCGTTCTACAGATCGAAAGTGTCACTTTTCTTAAACTGTCGTATTGATTTTAATTTACAGTTTTTGAGGAAACATCGTGGCAATTGAGAAGAATCGTATTCAAATGAAATACAGAAACTCCTTCATTGCCTTTGTCAACAACAGCAAATAGATTTTTTCGATAGGACTTTTTATAACGTTTATCGAAGAGCGTAAATGGAATATTTATTGACCAAATAAATTCACGGGCATGGCGCGGTGGAAAAGTAGAGGAGGAAAGCGAAGAGAAAATTGTATGCAGATATATGTGCGTCAACAGAGCAATTAAAGAGAACCAGTTACCACACGAAGTGAGTGGCCACGTAGAAAATTCCCTACGGCCTGGTATTTTACATAGGTACATGAGCAGCGCTGTTCATTAAATCACCGAAGTAACGGAGTCATCCGCGAGATAACACGCAATGATACGAAAATACAAGGGTACGCGCGGCAAACACCATCTACCATTTTAATCTGAAGAAACAATTATGGCCAAAAGTTGTCTGCAAAACGTTCGAAGCGAAGACACGTTCGATCCCGAAGAGACATAAATATAACGGTATGGATGTCTTTTTATTGCTTGTCTTTCGGCCATTCACACCACTTTTTTCCTCGATTACGATAAAATGATACAAGCTTCGAGAATAACCCGCTAAATTATAACGACTGGGCGTTACCAAACGTGGAATTCTTTTCTGTTCGAGGAACGTGAAACTTGAGCAAGCTTTTAAGACCAGATGATTTGTGTTGGAATTTGTCATTACTTAAAATGCTACCTGGCGACTGTCCACGTCCTCTTTAATATACAATAATTATTCCTCGAATTTACCTGCTAACGGGTTAAAAAGGAAGACTCATCGCGTTTAACGCTGCTGTTTGCAGTGGACTGGTGTTATCAATTCTAAATATCTGATATCAATTTTCATTATACATTATATTGATTGGCCAAACGACTCCCTTTATAACCAACAATCCGCTAATTTCCGAAGCAACACTTTTGCCCTCTTGTAAGTTACCTCAGCAGCGAGGATCAATCGATTTTCCTAAACCTGGACTCTCCCTCCCGCTTTCTTGCTTCTCCACTCCATAATTACCTACTAAAACATTTGTCGCCTTTCGTTCGCGCGATTGCGCAATGCTGCAAGTGGAGCAGCATGCCCTCCTAATTGTTTTGACACGAGGATTCCATCCTCGTTAAAGGATCGCGGCGTTACAAAACTCGGGCGCTTGAACGGCCATTTGTCATGCGAATAGCAAATAAAGATCACCCTCTCTAAAAAGGCGCTCCCCTGGAGACGTTTGGCTCGAGAACAATTTTCCAGAGCAAAAGTTCTGGCGCGAGGAGTTGCACTCCCGCCGCCCGGTTCTCGCAGGAATCTGAATCCGTTTCGAGGCAGGTCAAAAGAGGAGCGATTGTGCCCGATCCGTGTAATAGATTGATCAATCGCTGGCTCATCCATCCATACAAGTAGCGCGCTCGACTCGCCGTGACGCATCTCACCCAAGAATTCGAGTCATTGAACGCTGTTCTACGGCTTTATCGTGCATACCTATTCCAAGCGGGGAGTGTTTTAAGCAGAAGAAGCTGCTGCTGCCTTAAACGTTCCGCGATCCGTACGTCTTATGATAATTCGCAACTATTTTGCCTAGACGCTGTTGGTCGCTTTGCGAGAGGACAGCTAATTGTAAGCAGAGTGTTACCGTAACCGTCTTCGTTAATTAGTTTAGCTGCATTTCTGTGGGGAAACTATTGGAAATTTGATATCAATTTTATAATAAAAGTACTTGGAAGGATTTAGCCCCTAGGTGTTTATTAAGGGATGATTTAATTCTCTTTAGTTTTATAAAAGCTTTTCTGCTTTAAGAAGCTTCAATTTTCCTTTGTGGACAGAGAAGAAAGGAGCACTTCTCGATTTCATTGGTAAATGTACATTGAAATAATTTTATGAAAGTGTTTCTGTGTCATAGTCGATTGGAAGGTGGTAGAATGAAAAATTAAAAAATAGGAGTGTTACGTCAGGGAATTTACATTCAAAGGAGACAGGACGAATGATCGACTAACGTTTTGCAATGCGTTAGTTAATGTGGCTACAACTTGCTTTTCCAAAATTGGTCTCGTGGCTATACTGGAATTCGAATATCCTCCTGGTAGCTATCAAATCGATAAACATCTACATTCTGACGTGGCAATACACTCGGTGATTCACTGAATATCTGTGAATTTGGAAAGCGCGAATTTTTCGCATTCTTTAGCATTGCCATATCGTTTACTTCGAGTCTCGTGCCATTGAAACATTTCCTACTACCGCGCCTAAAGACAGATTAGACAGAGCGAAAAGGTTGCACAAGAGGAGGAAAGGTTCCGTAAATTCACGGTGTAATCGTACTTTCATCTCCAAAAAGTCGAGGTTTTAAATTTAAGCAGAATTTATCTAAGTTAATCCATGCGCACCTGTGTTTCGAGCTTCGTGCCGCATATTTTTCCTTGTAGAAGCCACGGAAACGTACTTAAGATAATCCCTTCGCGACGAGGAAAATATACATTACTTCGTTTTATCAGCTTGCATATTAAAACATCATTCGAGTCTTACATTTTCAAGTTGTATTTTCAGGAACCCACGAGATGCTTAATTTACTAATGAATAAAAGATGTAAGCTTCAGGGATCTCTACATTTTATCCACCACAATCGTTTTTAATTAACACAGAGAAAAAAGATGACGAAGACGTCCGTCGGATTATCCAGCGACTAAATAAGTTATTAAAAATAGCAGCCGTCTCTGTCAGGATTAAGAAGAAAGAAGTCTGAATTGATAGAGCAGCCTGGCAAAAACGTGATCAGGGTTCGAATGGATGTCCAGTAATTCGTCCCACCGATTTTTCACCTTCCTACGATAACGAAGGCCATCAGCGGTAGGATATAAAAAATTCCAAGGGGCAATCCAATTTCGACCGACGTTAAAAATTGTATTATATAAAAACTAACAAAGAAGCGCGGACACGTACCCAGACATGATTCTTTAACAGCAAACGGATCTCGAAACGTGTCTAACGCCACAATCACACTCGCTAACAGACAGCACGTTCAGAATTCTTTCTCTTTTTCTAAAAGCCTGTATTACAGACCACCTACGGGGATTCCGCGAAGGTGCAGCATCATTACGTAACGTAACACTGCCACCGACATCCTTTACGGTCGGGGTGTCGAGACCAGGAGATAAAATTGATTAAAATATTCGGAAGTTTCGCGGTACATGTCGCGCTCTGTCGGAAGATTTCACCGAACCGGTCCGCCCACCACCACCGCCATGCCTGAGCCTTAACCTTCCCACGAGGGGGGCCCTGATTTAGGTGCAATGATAAATCACGGCGATACACCAACGCCCGTGCCCTGAAAATAATCTCTGACCTAGCATCTGCGAATTCCATTCGGGCAGAAATGTCACGTATCCCCGCGCGCGCGCTGCATGTAAGAAGCGCGAAGACGTCAATTTTACGCTCAAGTGGGCCACAAAGCCGAAGACGCGCGAGAAAGAGATCGTGTCAAAGGGATTTCAGTTGAACTCTATGAGAGAGGATTCCGCAAGATTGGCCAGAAGATGGGCTGAGAAAAGGGCCATTTTCTCATTTTGGTGGCACTTAATTGCAATTCACTGCTCAGAATGTTTCACTCGGCGAACCCCGTTTTCCCAAGGAATTCCTAGCATTTTATCTCACTGTGCGACAATGTCTCTCCGTTTCGTGGCGAGTCATATCAATTAACCTTGATTTCATATGGACAAATTGAATCGGAGATTCAGGGCAGCAGTTTAACGCTCGGATCCTTGTCTAGAAGAAGATGCAAGAAGATGCAGGAGAGTACGATTTCGAGGCGAACGAGTTCGTTAACGTTGGTAACGTTAGAGCAGAGAATTCGACACCTGAGTGAGGAAAATGATGGTGAAACATGGCACCTTTGCACGAGCTTGCCATTCTTCGAGGAGACGCGCTGAATCAGACATTTTATTATCTCCCAGCTGGTCACTGCCAACGAACTCATTCGCGCCGCGATTGTGTCACGCGATAATAACAGTGTCAGCAGCGGATCTGGGGAAACAGGAGGTGCAGAACGAGCAAGTCACTGGCTCTTGCAGCTTCGCCATTATTTCCATCCGCGAAAGTTGCACGCGGATCGCGTCAAACCAGTTAGCTCATGTAAATTACATACTATAAAGAGGATTCACGCCGAGTGTATCGCTCCGCCCGACGTTCAGCGTCCAGAGAAAGTGATTTGCGTCTGGACGACCGATCGCTTCTGATTACCGATCGGCGTAAGCTCATTTGCTCCTCGCCGCCGCGTCAATGTCAACAGAAGGCGCGTCGAGAAAACCCGAGGAAACTCCAGCGAATATTCAACGTTAACCCTACGGAGTGTCGATAATTCAGTGACTAATCCGCACAAATTGTTCGAAACAGCCTTCCACGGAACGTAATATCACCAACTCGTCCAACTTTTGTGATGATTTTTTAATGAACTTCTCGGCTGGGATCGGGCCAATTAGCGAAGCAGCGTTCTCCATCAGCGTGGAAAGCTTTCAGGCTCCATTTTGCTATCTCGGAACTTTTGAATCGGAGCCTGATACCGGAAACAGGAGACCCTCTTTCGACTGTTTAATTATTGAAATGATGGCAGCTGCAGAGAAAAGGATAGATCTCCGCGAGGCAACAGGATTTTCCTGGCAACGAATATATTCCCACTGACTATATTCATTCAGAGGAATTAAGTGTATCTTCTGAATTGATTATTACGGCGTTTCTTTAAGAAATTCTGTGTCCGATTGGAGATTCTATACTATCGCGACGTAGAAGCGTTTCAATACCCAAAGCCAGACGAATCGATGAAAGAAATTTCTTAAGTGAGAAGCGACGCTATTGGAGCCAGAAGGTTTCATATCGCCGTGTTCAATCATACGATTCAGAGTCTCTCAAGAGGGATCCTCGATCAGTGAACAAAGTTTGAACGAGCCCCATTTCTGATTTGTATCGCGGCCAAGTGAAAACTGCATTTCAGAATGTCGCCCGACCCAATCGATTAATGAAAAGAAAAAGAAAGTGATTTGTTGCCGAACCACCCTGCCCCTTTGCTCACTCCTCCTCGTTTCTCTTCTTCTTCTTCCTCCCCGTGATCCTTTTTGCTACTTCCGTTTCCACCTGCATCCTTTCGCAATCCTCTCAGGGCCATCATCAATTTTCGTCAAAAAGGAAACGCGCGGCGAGAAAACGCGAATAAATAAGGGAGCCGCTAGCGCGGAATGAAACGTATGATTTCTGTTCAAGACAGAGAATTCTCCGACCTGACGTCATACCAGCATTTAAATTTCGTTTCACGGTACATTTAACGCGCTCGTCCCATGGAATGGCATCCCGATGACAACGAATGCTATTCTTTCTCGACGAAACTCGGGGGAAGAGTGAATTGAAGACGACACCCCCCCCCCCGGGGAAGATGTTTCGCGAAAGAAATCGATGCGTCTCATCGTCGCGTCGTTGGAGGCAGCGTCGGGCAAGAATTTGTAACGGATTTTCTTAACGGAAGCGAAGTTGGAACACCCTCTGCTTCCGTATTCAAAAGCTCGAGCGAACTGTGTGAAAACTAGTTGTTCGAAGTCCAGCTGCCTGGTCGATCGTTGCTGGCTCGATTAAAATGGAAATCGTTGATTGGAAACGGAGTATTGTTCGCGCGCAATTACGATGAGACTCGGCCACAGTTGGGCATTATTCGAATAAATTTTTATTCGAATAATCTTCGAGTAAAAATTTCGAATAAATTGAAATTAATCGAGAATAACATTTTATTTGTCTAGTTACTCTAGTTTAAATAAATTTAGAAATTTATTCGAATAATGCCTAAGGCTGCTTAAGGCTATGATCCTAATTCCAGCTACGCCCTTAGCGCGACGCCCGCATGTCGACTGCCATATTCATTATTATTTTATGTTAACATTCGTAACAGTATACTGCTCCTTGTTTTCTGTTTTACTCGGCGAAGGGAAGAAAGCGAAAGAACACATCGTGGAAAGAGTACATATTCCGAACTATAAGCTGGTAGAAAAATAAGGGAGATAGTCCTCTTCCAAATGGAAATTCGATGCTATGTCGACGAGAATATGGAATATGAGAATCTCTATTTTGTAAAGGAAAGTAGAATATTGGTGATGATAAGATTGATCAATTTTTGATTATATGAATCAGCGTAATTTTATCGATTCTCTCTTTTAATATAAAACCTGTTACCCATTTAAATTGTTGCGCTGTCTTATGAATTCCGCCTAAAGAATTCTATCGACGAGTTCGATCATGTGGAATTACGAGAATCTAATTTCACGTAATCAGTTCTTTGATCGACTGAAACTTCGTTACAATCCTTGTCATTAAACGACTGAGTGGATCTGTGGCGGGACATTTTCGAATTAACTGGACAAATTGATGTGCTAATATATGGAGAGAACCCTCGTCGGAATTTATCTGTGACAATGAGTTTTATTGCGGGAGAAAGTGGTTACGTGTGGCGGATATCATCCAATGGATCCGGTCTCTAATGCGTTAGGAGCTCTTTCCAAACATTTTTGGGATTGGCGTTAGAGAATTGGCTACGCGCTAGGTGACGAATATGGATTGGCGTTATATTCTTGCGCCCACGTGATTGTAAAATCTAGATAGTTATTTGTTTTTTTGCTTCCTTTTTAAGAGAAGTGCGCGACGCAGGCAAGACTGAACAGTATTTGGATAAATTTTCTTCTACGTGTAGATTAAAATTTGGCCAGTAATGGCGAATGATAATTTCTTTGGATCTGAGGAATGCACATTTCATCGTATAGCAATCTATTCAAATATAAACAAATAAAATATCGTAGGTAATTATTGGAGGAAAATTTTGCCCCATTCACAATTCTCCACAATATCCTCTTGGATGAATTTAATGATAACAAACCAGTACTAAGTCCATTCCATACGACGGAAGCTGCAAATAATTGCAGACCTTGTTAAAAATAATTCCACGCGTACTAAAGCTACTAAAGCTACTCCAGCATAGAATGTCGCATTCATCCGTGAGTACCGTGAAAGGTAACGAATACGTTCGTTGATTACGGTAGACTTTTTAATTACAACGAAAAGTAAACAGCGTAACATTCTCATGTCTCTGGATTTAATCCTTAAAGTACTGATATTGACAGCAGCATTTTTAATTAAACAGAAAGTTACGTGGACGAGTAATATTACATCTTACATCTCTTCTCTGTAGACCAGTGCAAAATGTCTATAATACATCCTCTCAATTTTTACTAACGGACAAACTCCGAATATTACCAGCAGTCGAATATAAATTTAAAAACCTGGTTCTTTTTACAGATCTTTAGAACAAGAAACATTTCCAGTGTGTAATCGAACGGGGCCAAACTGCTAGCACTCGAGTTCTCCCACTTGGAAAAACGTATAACGTTCCAATTTGGCTCGACCGAATCGATATTGCCTTCCCTTTTAACTCTTAGCAAAAAATGTTCATTTAAAACTTCCCCTTTATTCCCACTTTAGGAACCCACCGCCAAAGTGTTCCCATGGTTGTTCGCTTCGTCGCGCCGCTAATCGTATTCTGTGCAGGATTTCCGATAATTTCGGGTCGGCGGTAACCACGAGGGGGGGGGGGGGGAGGAGGTGAGGATGGTCGGGGGAGCTTTTTCGATGCTGACCACCAAGTTTAGTACGTGATAGCTGTCCGATCGTGATCGACAGGGTGCACACCCGTGACGGGCAGGATTCAGGAGCTAAAGGCTCTCGTTTCTGCTACAACGAGCGCGCGAACATTCATAGAGATTATCCCTTAACCGATAGTTCCATTACCAAACTGATGAATCTGCGTGAAAATATAAGTCGAAGAATGTCATTGCCCATTTTCAAGTTTAAAGAAAAATGATTTTGGATATGACACGGGCCTGGACACTTTTAATATCATTTAAAGTGCACACTTGACAGATGCCCGAAGTCATCGTCCTTGAAAAGAATGTTCGCGCGTAACCGCGATGCGACTCGACCTATGAGTGTTGAGTTAACGGAGGTCGTAAATCTCCGTTACGAGTTTTACCGACACCGAAATTACGAGGATACCCTGTACGCGTTACAGGGTATAAATTGAACGCATTTGATGTAGGGTAAACGCACCAATAAATGAACACTTAAGGCTAATGAATGAAGACTATTACAAAATTATGTTTGCAGCATCAATTATGATTGATTCCACGTGCTGCAAAAATTGTTTCGATATGAAGCAAGAAATTAAAAGAAGCCTCTAATTAATTAGTTGCTTATTTTAATAACTTATTTTACTTATTTTAATAAAAAATGTCCATTCACTGGTATGTGTTCATTTACTGGTACAACCACTCTATTAACACCTAAATTAGTAAAACAAGTAAACGGATAGATACTTGCTAACGGGTTGCTTAGTTTCCCTTGTTAGCCCATTCAGGGCAGATTAAGACTTGACCTACGTGCGATGCAGATGCGCAGGCTCATAAAATGTTTTATAACCGAAGACTCTTGTACGGTTATTACCGGTTCCTAATTGCCGAAAATATTGATCCCGGGCTGAATGCAACGCGAAACAAAGAAGCTTCCTTATAAAAAGATTTTATTCTACATTTTCAAATTATCTGTTCGCGTGGATTGAGCGATTTGTCGGTTGTATTACCAGTTAGGGGACACCCTGTATATCCGCGGGGAACAGTTACGCATCCCGCATGCGAAATGCCGTGACGGGTTGTCGCAGCGGAATGGCAACAAGTAGTAGAAACTTTTTGCCGCGAAATTTCAATGTCGTGTTCCTCTTCTCATCTCTGTTACGGCGCCCGTGACAATCGAGGCAAACGAAACTTGCTAAACTCGCTTCTCTCCTGTAGCGACCTAAGGTCGAATGGTAATCGATGGGCTTCGAATGTAGGCCAGTGTTCAGAATTAGGCACTTGTTTGGTGATGCCCGCCTGAAGCGTTTGTTCGCATCGCCAAGAATCTGCGAGGTGTGTGATATCTATTAACTCTTTAATAAAATTCACTGATCGAATGAAAAAGGAAAGACTGGTAGGTACTCTCGTTGCAATATTGCGAAAACCAATTCTTCGATGAAGGTACTTTAATCTCTTTTCTGCCGGAAACATTTCTCCACCTTTAATCCAAAGGATAGCACTCAGGCGTCTGATGCAATTGCTTCAACTTTAACGTGTCGTATAAATTTTTGGCGCTCTGTTCGCGGGAAGCTATAAATTTTTCAAACTGGAAGTACAAAAGCTACGGAGGAAATGCCGTAAAGTTCCAGCGTTACTTCCGCCAGGAATGGCGGCGTCACTGAGAAATACAAAGTTCTAATGCTGTTTCGAGCCTTTTTATATCATGGGGGTATGTATCTCCATTGAAGATCCTGTCACTAAATTCTCAGTGGTTTTACGTTTATGCATAGAACGTACAAACTTCGTGCATTCTGATACACATTACTCCATTTTTCAACACGTTTCTGAAACTCGCTTGAAAGAGTTACACACATACAAGCCTACATAGCTCTGCTCCTTTCATCGGTTATTAATTATTTAATTAGTTATGTTATTAAATGAGAAATTTAAAATAAATTTAAAATAAATTTCCCGCTGCTTTCTCTATCTGATTAAAATTTCAATTATATAACTTTGCAGTACAAATTTCCACCATGCAGAAATTCCAATGTCAATTACTCGGAAAGTTTGAATAGCTTTTGACGTTTTCATTGAATGTATAGAAATATTCACTTTTATGGACACAGGGGGAATTTCAATGCACGCGCATGTTGTGCACACTTGACACGTACAGAAAAATAAAAATGTCTGATAAATACACCTACAAGTTCGTGGTTGTATACTTGGCAATATGCTTGGCAATAATTTCATTAGATCCCAAGATGAAAGTGCCGTTGGCCACAAGGAAAGCGCATTCGCTGGTCATACACTGGTGTGACCTAGGACCAGTTTTGAAGTCGAGGCTTTGAGTCTTAAATTTCAATTACGCAAAATGCACACAAACGCGTGGGCGGGTCGTCTGTAAACGCAGACTGTCCGTATTATATCAGCGAGATTGAATTTGCGCATGTTACGCATAACTCTCGGTTTGTTAATTGATCTCACTCATACGATCCTGAAGCGTTCACGACACTAATACCTCCACATCCTTTGCTGCCACAGGTCGGCATTAATACTCAAAGTAGCCTTAGTTGAACAACTGGTTATAGTGAATTCTACAGCCACACGATTCCCTGCGTATTAAATTGTCATGGATTTCATATCCCCAATTAGGTACTTCAACGAAATATATTGCATGTTGCAGCATGTTGTCGTAATCTGCGACCGATGCCTAGTAAGCGTGTAATGTAAAAGTAATTTGTTTTAATTACACCAGCAAATGGTCAATTTAGATTTCTCCTATTTCAGAATGAGACTATAAAAAAAGCACATTATTCTCGATTTCCAGGAATTCCGCCGTTGTTAATTTAACGAAGACCCTTCAACGGTTCTTCAAAGTCACGACTTCCCCGAGAAGTCATTGCCATTTTTGGTAATATTCCACTATACAGGCTTCCTTGATCCAGATGGACACGATCAAGGAGCAAGCTCGTGACTTTCATCGAACGTTAATTAATAATAATCGATTGTACGAGGGTGCCTGTTCCTCGTTTGTCCTACCAAAGACCATTTTCGGCCTTTTCTCGACTACCAGCTTCCCTCGGGAGAAATAATCAAGACACCGACGCAATATCTCAATCGTCGTTTAATTGATGAGTAAACCCTTTGTTCGTTCCCACGATCTTGTAACTATTCCGAGGACAAGCTGCCTCCAACCATGAGACACATCTACGCACTTGTATATGAAATGTCCACAGGATGGATCACCTTCAGGAAAAAGAATGCGTTCCTAATCACGCGGGTCTAATCGGAACGAAGGTCGAACGTATCTTCGCCGGTCGTTCCCAATTGCGTACGTTTATTTTTAATACATACCCGATGGATCGGATACAGCGAATTTCTCGAGGATCTTTAACGAGATGATTCATCCGCGCCACGCGTCAGCTGTGAAACACCTAGAGTCCTTGTGAGTCTGGAAAGGCCACGTTACGGATCGAATTGCGAATTCTTTTTTATTTTGCGCGATGAAGCCTGGAGGGGTTCCGGGTGCCGTTTTCCTACAACTGTATGCGCGTTCAATTAACGCTGCGAGATTCGGATGCAGTGGCTCGTGTACACTGTATAGAATAAAAAATTATTGGCTTTGCAAGTTGGTGGTGTTTGAAATTGATGAAAGCAGAAGCTTCATCGTCACTTTACGATTGTGTGAAACGAATTCCTTATGTTACAAAAATTGGGTCACTGCGACAACGAAGCCGAAACATGAGAATTACCAGGGCTCTTCTCATTTTTCCTATCTTCTGCTTCTCGTTTTGAGAGGTTAATTAAAACTGTCGAGTAAGCCACCTAAAAAAGTTCGCATATCTAACTATCTTAGAAGATATTTAACCAGAGCAGAGAAGAGGTTGCAGGGTATCATTTATCAACGACGATCCATGATTAATTATCTTACGAGCAATAGGAAGGTTGCTTAATTAAATTTAGCAACAACAGAGCCTCTGTTTCAAACAGTTTCAGAAGTATTAAATGGGAACACCATTAATTTTTTTAATCACTCAGCTTTCCAAGATGAAGCCAGAATCGGCAACATAGAAATCACCCAAACTATCCGATCGGGAGCACACGATAACCTCCGCCGATTGCACAGTACGTGGATCAATGGAAAAGTATCTACCAGCTAATTGGAGCCAACGAGAAAGCAATTTGCCAGGCGTATTCGCATAAACCGCGAATTTCACTAGGGTGAAGGAAGTCCCTGCCATAAATCATGAGCGGCGGGCAAGAATGATCCGCGATAGGATCGATCTGCTCGATTGTTTCTCGGATGGAAGGACCCTCTGGATCCGAAAGACGCGAGCAAGGATCACGACACCGAACAGGAGGAGGTGAGGTGGGGATAGTGCACGCAAGAATTATACCCGAAGAGTCGAAACGGAGAAGAATGGGGAAAAGAGAGGACAACCAAGGAGGATGGGTACCAAGTTGGTTGGTTGGTATGGTTGCCGACCCCCACCCTGTATATAAGCCTCCTTCTGCCGGCAACGTCTTCAGTCTTACAGTTCGAACGGCACACTGCGTGTACAAACCGAAGGATCATCATCATCTGTCGAAACTGAGACCGTCGGGACGATGCCTTCTTGCTAACGGAAGCTACGTGCCAGGATGCTCGGCCGTGCGGGCCCCGCTTTCTTCAGCCTGGTACGTACCCCATATACGGCACATCATCCCGATTACGGGGCGGGATTACGCGAGATCACGAGTGTGACCGATTTCCATGCGTGACATCGCCGAGCAGTGCGTTCGCGGTTAGCCAGGCTTGGAATAAATCAATCTTTGGCCGGACCATTATGAACTGAAATGCATGGAAGGGTCGGCGTAAGTTCCGCGGGTTCATGGTTAGAAGAGGGGGTGGGGAACTGAAGAGCTTTCGATGAGGAATAAATTCGTAGCTTATAGAATATTAGTGTCACTTATAATCAAGTAGTTGTAGGCGAAAGTTATTCTTTTGATTTGCAATTTTTTGCAAAGAATAATATTTTTTTTTTGGAGATGACTAAGAAGTTTCATATTTTCAGTTGTCACTTTATAAACAGGGTTAAGAGTCGGTAGCTACTATTCTGCGAGCCGCTAATATTCGCGGCCTTCGTTGGTGGGGGCAAAGTGTAAGATAGGATAGACCGATTTGACTGTAGTGATCTGAAGGCCTTGTCGCGGATCTGTGAAATTACACCGAAACGTATCGATTTTACGGTGACGTGGATTTGTAGTAAAGAATATTCGTCGATCGATTAGACCGGCGCACATGGTGTGCCTCGATGATATTCCACGGTAGCCAGAACGTAAATATAGCGATGATAGGCGTTTACACCTGCGCGTTCTCTGGGATGAAAGCGGGATTCACGCCACGTCGCGACGAAATACCAACGAATTGCGAAATAGAGGAATACCGTCGATTCGACTGCAAATAGAAAATCGCAACAATCGGAGCTGCCAACTCGTTCCTACACAGTACGTGTCACCTGCAGCGTTTAGAAGAGAGGGCACAGTATTTTGCTTTCTTAACATCAACCATCCGTCATTCCAATTTCGATCGGGCAAAAATACATTTGGTACACCGATGCGAATGGAAGCATTTTTAGCAAACGTTTACGCGAAATTCTTAAGCAGAGTGTGCTCGTTTCTATTGACAGTTTCACTTCGGGTGTATTGACGCTCAAATATAACCGCGCACAGTTTGTGAGTCTGTTAACACGGGGAGTATAAAGAAAACTCTGAAAACTTTTAAATCCACGCGGCAGCGAAACAGTTGAGCTTCGATTTTTAGCCCACTTTGGTATTTGAAATCTACATCGAACGTGGGGCACGCGGATCGAAGCGGATGCTAATTGCACTGACATAATATGATAGCTAGTAGGTATCGCGATGGCTGGCGCTCGCGTGTACGAGAGTTTCATTGATCTTGGCACTCGAACAGAATGTCGTTGCACTACATTTCATTCATAACTCTCAATGCCGCGCGCTGGTTCCGCTATTATGTTCAGGCGGGATCCGCGAGCTGCTGGAGCGTGACTGGTTGCATTGAAACATCGATCGGTTACATCACGACCCTATCGGTGCATCATTGTTTTTCCATGCAAGAATTAACATACTGTTCAGGACATTCCTCTGTTGTACACTTGTAAGGGAGTTGAACTATTCGGAGGTTGCAGGCTATCATTAATATACAGAAGACACAGATGTCATTAAAATCTAGATATCGAAAATTTGGAGCTTAGAAGTAGTTCGAAGTAGATTAAATGTAGCGAGAAGTATAAATATTCGATACTGGATTAATTAAGTTCAGTGGCACACTCAGGATTTAATCTTGAAGGGAGCCGAGTTCAACGGATAAAAATATTTTCAAGACAAATTTATTTAATTCAATTTCATTTAATGCAAATTTAATAAAATTCATTAGGTGATTATAAAAATTTATTTAAAAAATAAAATTCAGTTTTCTTTTCTATTTGCAATGTCCCCTTCTTTGGTTTAGGTTAGCTTTTACAAACTTGTAGTGGGAGATCTAATGATTTAGTTAAAGATTCTCTAGGAGTAGAATGATATTAAGATGTTTCGTTTCTTTACATCGCCCAAAGAAACATCGTTGGATATTGCTCCCTGCACTTCAAGGCCCACAAGCACATAGCAGCAGGTCGTTATATATTCAGGTCGGTGGAGGTAAAAAGAAAGGGCTTGTGAAATAATAGTCAGTCAATGGTTAACACTAGATCTGCTCATCTGTCGGAGAACTTCCATTACGAATGGCCCCCTTCTATCGAAAGTCTGGCAATGATTGACGACTACCGGTTGAACTATAGGTACCCCGTCTACTATCTTCAATCTGCAGAAATTATCTTCAGGTGCAATCCGTTTGTACTGTTTACAAATCCGGCGAGATACAGCGTTTAACGCTTTGATACGGCTAGTTAAATACAAAAGCTCAGCTAATTTGTTCCGGTCCGCAGCTGCTCGTTTGCTGCGCTTCTGCGATAGAGTACGTGGCAATTTGCAAATTCGCCTAGCCGCAGGCACGTCCTCCATTCGTTTCGGCCGCCGTGAAATTCAAAGTTTTCAAATGTTTGACAGATTACATTCTAAAAAGTCTCCTGCTTCAATATCATACTAACAGCGAGGTCTAAACGAGGCCGACGTGAAATTCAAAGTTTTCAAATGTTTGACAGATTACATTAAAAAAAAGTCTCCTGCTTCAATATCATACTAACAGCGAGGTCTAAATATAACTTGTAAACTGTTTGTAATCTACTACAGCTAGTCGTTAATTCGAGTGGATTCCACTTGCGAATGTAAATCCTTTTTTTTAAATATACGCCTGGTCAGAGTCTGTTAATTGTTAAGGTGTGTAAGAAATCCCCACTGCCGGGTGAATTGTACAGTGTGCGTTAATAAAATGACAGCCTCGTGACCAGTTCTACTGCTGCGAAGTAACACTGGTTTTAAGAAACTCGCTTAAACGGCTATGCACGAGCTAATAACGAAAGGTGGTAATTATGTTTTATGATTTATAGAGTGACCGATGATCGATACCCTCGTACCACTCTTAACTCCTGGATAAAATACCAAATACCAAATAGCTGCAATGAACTTTCCTCGGACGATCGTAAACCGTAGATATTTAGATTCCTTACGCTAGCTTGCAATCACAATGAAATCTGATTACAATAAAGTGCGAGATTGAACGAAGGACATTTCGAGAATTCGGTCGCACTAAAATGGAAAGCTAATATTTTTAAATCCTGCCTGCCCAATGAAAATGAATAATTCGTTGTCTAGTTTATCGGATTACCGTATTTATTTTTGATAAGTATTAATGAGTGATTATCCATTCCGCGAATCCCTGCATATGCTTTACCATTTTCGTATTATTGTAATAGAATTACTTTCTCCCGATGTTTCATAATTAAACGGTTTTCATTATTCAACGTCATCGTTTAACGATGATACGCCTCCAACGGCAGAATTAAGTGCACGCGACGCGATTCGTTATAAAACATTGTCACTTGATAATATGGCACCCTTAATGGCAAAGTTAAGCGTATGCGCTGCGATCAATCATACACTCGTCGCATCTGTCCAGTTTAACGCGTCGCGATTTATCACTCGTGATAACAACTTGATCGCGGTCCTATTTTCTTGCGTGCGTCTGATCTCTCACACCAGTGCTGACCACAGGCAACGATACTTTAATGCCCACGAAGTTGCTATGCACAATGAAACCGTTATGTCATCATGAACTTTATAATTTATGTACGCGTTTCGCGAGGACTCTGATTCGACGCCGAATCTACTCCATATACGTATGTGTCAGGTAACTGAATTGTTAATGTCAACCGACGGGTTTTAGATAGAACAAATTTACTCCATTAGTGCGATTACGTCTGCTAACATTTCGCGGTATATTCATTTTCCTATCGGTTACAATTTCCTCTTTGCCATCGCAATTCGCTCGTAAAACACAAATACGAACCCAGAAGGAAGAATGCGTAATTTATAACTGAATATCGCCCATTAAAAGTACCTTTGAACTTCAACAAAAGAACAAAAGGCACCGCAGTTGATTCGCGTTAAAAGTCACATCCGCGTGATCGCTTATAAGTCAGAATTTCTCCCATTAGTTCTCACACAGAGTTCCAATAAACGCCACGGTTTGTCCACGGATCCATAATTGACCACAATCAATAACACGCCGCGCAGGCACGTAACGCGTTAAGCAATGGCAATGTTAAAAGGTTAGACACCGAGGAAAGTTCTACTGGATGGACGTGCATAGCAGATGTCCCTACCTATTCGCATTTGTCTCCTGGTTTTTTCATCCAAAGCAACCACGAAACCGCAACATCGTTGGACCTTCGCACACTTGTTGCCCACCGAGCCCCACAGGGGCCGCAGAGCCTGACAATGAATCCGCGTGCAGATCGTATCGAGCTCGACTTTCTTTTCGTAATCCTCCCAATAATGCAAACGCCACCATCTGGTTTCGGTAATATCCCCCTTCTAATATTAGAATTACTTTACCTCTGCAACCAGCCCATTGTTCCAGCGAGTAATTAGTACGATTACGTTGATGAAGGAAGGAAAACGAGGGTGGGAGGGGGGTTAGGCAGAAGGTGAATTGCAAGTGTCGCGTTCAAAGGTGATATTGCGAGATCCCGGATTTATCTTGATTTTTGGAACAACGCTCTCCTGGAGCTTACGCGTCACCGTTTCAAGGACGCGATGGAACGGTTCCTGTGAATGACACAACGCGAGAATGCAAGCCTGATTCACGTGTTTCACTCGTGAATCGCGCAATGGTACGTACATACGAAATTGTTAACCCCTTCGTCGAGCAAGAGGCTCCGTAATTATTCGGAGAAGTGTGTATACGATGGAGACATTCATGGGGGATTCGTAAAGACACGGTTAAACACGTATAATGCGCGCTACAGAATACCATTAGAGGAGACTGGGGCTGGATGTCTCAAGGGGTAGGTTGACTAATTGTTAATAACTTTGCACCGACATATGCTCTACTGCGGAAAGATTCGCTGTAGAAAGAAGTCACTTCTATTATGCCATGCATTTATGTCCGACTACGTTAGTAAATATTTTGTCTTAAAGATTTTATTTTTTCACGCTCTATATAGTTACAATAGAATAAATGTTAAGGGACTATTTTAAAGTTTGTTTATTTGACGATCTATTGACATAGTATTTTTGTTTATACATAAATAATTGAAGGTTATATAGATTATTCAAGTCAAAATGATCGGTCGGGGCTGGTTGACTAATAAGGTTTAAATTGTTATTTTGTTATTCATAAGGCGATTTTTATTTTTTGTTTAAAGGGTCTAGCCGGGTAAGCATAGGGAAAACGGCCACTTTTAGTATTTATGTGTACCAAATAATACTCTTTGCCTAAAAAAATACTGAGAGAAATTTCAGATCTCTACCACCTTTCGTTAGGGTGATATGAGGATAACAACCCTAAACTTTACACTATGTTATAAATACATTATAATTAATGTTTAAGTTGAAAAATTTTTCAGCTTTTTATTAAAATATGAAAGAAAGAAATTAATATTTTATAATGAAACAACTCTTGTGACATTGTGTTATTTTATTATCACTGAGATAAGTTACTAATAACATTTTTTTAACTGATTGTACCTACATATAGTCAACCTACCCCATACTGTAAGTGAACCAACCCCCATCATGGGGCTGGTTGACCAGCATGGGAGGTGTTAGAAAAACATTAAAATACCTTAATTGTTGTCCCATTGAGTCAACATTAATAATTTGATCAGATAGCTAAATGTTTGCCCTATCAAATATACTAACCGGTTTAATGATATTTCGCCCACATAATTCATTAAAAATCATAAAGTGAAAAACTGGTCTACCAGCCCCGGACTCCCCTACAGGGGTTGCTTTTTATGGGTCGGCGCGCAACGTAGGACCTCGTACCGTATGAAATTGGTAGTGTTCAGCGCGCAGCGCGCGCTGTTGCATGTGTTTAACTCTGCCCTAATAGTAGATCGATGCTTTCGGGGGTGAATATAGAGCAAAGGGTGATAAAGTGGTGGCTTTTAATCCCGGAGCGTTACAACGTCAGTTTCTATTTACCATGGATATAATTGGAGAGATTTTAAGGATAATAGAAACAAATGGCCCTTAATCGCACGAGGTGGATCCTCGATTGACCCGAGGCAACTGCCCGATGGCCCGTGTATCGCGAAACTCGAATCAGCGCATCATCTCTGATAGTGAAAGTCACCGACGAGTTGCGTAATTGAACGTCGATACTGCTCGGGGCCAAGCGTCTGGTCCAGTAATCGTTTATCTTACGGTTTGGTAGCACCGATTCCAGTAGATACCTACGCTCACTCGAGTTTACGATGATTCAGATCGGTTTCTAAGCGGAGAAAGTTCCTCTGCGCCCAGGCGCTAGGCGTGAAATTCGATGACCACCATCCACATCGTGTTTAGGGATTGAATTATCGAAAATGCAATGCACATTTGTTGATCTCGGCAGATTTAGGAACGGAGTAAAGGGAATGTAATGAACGTGAACGAATGCTTAACTCTAGGAATCATCGAGTTGAAAATCAAATATAAGCGAAGATTGAAGTATACAATGAGGGTCCAAAGTATGTGGACACCCTCTAAAACAGAATAACTTGTTTAAAATTAGTCCAAACGACTTGGGTTTTTTTAGAAGCTAGAAAGATTAGTTTGCTAGGTGACGTGTTTCGTCGTTTTGAAAAAAAATTGCAATAGGTCGGAACAACTTTGGACCGATTTTAAAAAAGTTATTCTGTTTTAAAGGGTGTCCCAATACTTTTGTGGCCCACTGTACATGACTATGGCCACTGATTTAAATAACACTCTATCACTCAATTGTTAATTCTGAGGCACGTTGTCAGAGTTACCTAATTTTCTGACGAGTGAATGAAAAGTATATTAACAAAAGCACCTATCTCCATATTCGTTTCCAAAGGTAATTGAGTTCAGCTACCGTAACACATTCTCCAATTATCGAAATTTCAAGATGATGCTTTAAAATAATCCGCGATCATATAAGAGGAGTTATATCCAATAATAGCGGTGCTCCGTGGCGCGTCACGTTTTACGTCCTCGTAAAATGACCCCTCCGTATCTGAACCTACTTTTAATAGCCGCAACAGGGACCATTTGTGACATTACGTAACAATTAACATCCTCGATTGGGAAGCACGGATTTCGTATGCACCTTTAAGGTATCGATCTTCGCGAACCGTAATTGCTGGGTCGTTGAAGGAAAACGTGAGCTTTGAAGATTGCAGGACGTCGTAATCATTCCCAATTAGGCTGTGCGAAAAGAAGACGTCCGAACATTGTTATAGATTAAGAAAGAGGCGATCAATTGGAACAGTAATCTTTTTGTTGGACCATTTTTCTTTAACTTTCGTCACCGGTTATTAACGTGGTAAAATAAGTTCCAAGGCTTTGCGACGACTAGATCAGTGGTTAATAGAAATTTGGTACAAGCATTGCGAAGGAAACGTCTAGGTATAGGTATGTAAATGGAGGAATAAATGAAAACCGAACGGAACAACGATGAATAGAAGTGCCATAATACGGTACAACGGATTGCGGAATCGCCAACCGCAATCTCTTGAGGCAACTTTTTTCCTCCCAACAGGAAGAAATTGTAACCATTACGTGTTCACACGCATTAATTAACGATTCCTGTCACGGTAACATACTGTTTCAAAGATCCTGCACGCGATGCAGATCTTCCCGTAGCAACGTAACACGAGTACACCCGGCATTTGCATCGCAAGGCAAAATAAGAGTATAACACATTCCACCTTGTTCGGGGGGCATCGAGGAAATTGTCTTTCAAAATTCATATTGACGACGAAAGCGGAACTTTTTGATCATCGTTTAAGATTCTGAAATGTAGTCTGTAAACTTGTTTTTCTTAAGACGACTTTTAAAGATGGAATAACAAGGAGGTATTAAAGCAGAGATCTCACACGATCGGGCCGTCAATTTTTTAACCTGCCATTAATTTTTTACACGTTCGCATGATTTCGAGGGGAAATTTCATCTGTTACGAAATATTATAAATGACGACTAATTTATTAAATTCCACTGTTGTGTTTTTCCGCGGTGCTCCATTTTACGTTATATATGATAGCTGGAAGCGAACATGAAGTCAAAGCGGGGTTAAATTGGACTGTGAGTAAGCGGTGGAAATATTTTGGCAGAAATATTTCGCAACAAAATCGACTAGGAAATTCTGCTTTACATTTCACTGGAGGGTATTAAGGCACGGTTAAACATGCGCGCTACAGAGCACCCTTGAAAGGGTCGATTTTAATGCACGCATTTTGCTGTGCACGGTGTTCGGCGCGCTGTTGCACATGTTTAACTCTGTCTTAATAGGACTGAGATTGTTTAAATTATTCGCGGTTGGATAAATTATTTCATATAAATCCTGCCGTTGTTTCCACCCCGGAGCCACAAACGTACTATTAGGTACATTTCAACTGAAATGTTTAAAACTTGAAGACGAGTTATTCAGGCTTGCGTGCAACAGTATGGAAAGAAATATCAAGCTGTGAATTATCGTCGTGCCTCGAACAATCGTGTTACAGACCTGTAACTTTCAATTATCGATCATTGATGTCGCCTGCAATTTATGTTACTGGCATAGGTACGGAATACACCCCGCGGAGTTTACGACCAATTATTTTCCGCCAGAGTAGAAAGACAAGGCATAAAAAAAATTCATTTCAAGCATCCTTTGCCCTTCTCGCATCGAAGCCTCGGCTAATCATTCAGCGCAACGAAGTAACGTGAAATAATTAACGTGTCCTCTTTATTTATACCTTGACACTTGTGGTGGCTCTTCATTGCTCGGTGGCATTATTAATATGCGAATATTATGGAACGCCTTGTTCAAAGATCAATCGCTGCTCAACTCCTTCGTATGATCATCGCCCTCAGCGTCGCTTAAGTCACGTGGAGACACGCGAGACGTTGGATCCTACTTTCTTCACTCGCAATCGTCAAGGAACTACGATTATACAGAGTGTTCCAGAATTATGGGCACAAACTTGACTGGTTTAAGCCTTATGAGAAGAGATAACTCCCCTAGTAAGCATAGTTCTTAATATGTGCTCTAGAAGTGCTATAGGGGTGTGTTGTCTCTTTAAACAAGGAATTTGAATTTTGAGAAAATCTCTCCATCGTACGGTGCAGACTTGGTGACAAAATTAATGGATAATCTGGTCTAGAAAGCATTTCAATGTTATCAAGAGCTTTTGCATAAATGATCAATTTTGGACAACCTTGCGGACATTGATCGAGTGGTCAGGTCCAGGGTAGGTACTCTACAACAAGCAACTCGTCCTCTGCATTTTCGACCTGATACATATTAAACTCTCACCGGAAAAGTTGTTCAATAACTAAAGACCTAAACTTGAGGAACACCCACATTTTAAAGAATTTAACACCCTACATAGACGTTCCTACACAGTATGTGTAATTTCAAATTCTCTGTGCGATACATTCTCCCTGTACTGTCACAAAGACTGTACTTGATACCAGGAATATTCATTTCACGGTTAAATCAGCGGAGAATAATTAATATGTACAAGCTGATGATTGAAACTGATACCACATTGCAGATAGCACTCGACTCCATACACTCCCCTTCTAAATGCATACGCATAAATTTGCAGTGAATTTAGGGAATTTAGAAAATGCATTAGAGTAGGATCCCATTCCATTCTAAAGATACATAAATCTTGCCAGAGATGGGCAACACTTTTATTTAATAAAAATTTCGAATAACGAATAAAAGTTAAAAAAAAAAAGTAGTCGTCATGTGTCGAATAAAAAAATTAGAAATGTTAAACTTGTATTTGCTCCGTTACTTAAATAATTTTTTATTTAGTCGATGCCGAACTCTGAATCTTGCCACCAAGTACAACTATACCTAAAAAGTTTTTCCTACGTGTCTACCTCCAGAAAGTTTCAAAAGGGCACGACTAACTCTCCGTTGCCAAAGTAGGCTACGCAGGATCGATGCTGATCTCGTCCGATCTCGGCAAGATGGTCACCGCCTGGGGACCCATCGTCGATTCACCATTGTCCACTAAAATATCGCGACACGAATACCAGCGAGATTAACAGTGCCAGGAACGTTTGATTCACGGCGCAGGGCAGATCGAGCGTTAGCATATATTAACCTTTCGTATACAGAGGACGAATGTCGTCCGTGTAGAACCGACACGTCCGTCAAACGCGGTCTGGAAGAAGACCTCCGCGGGATCTCACTTTCCCTTCTCGTGGGTGGAACACAACAGGGGCGGCTGAGATCATCGATCGCGGACAAGAGGAGAGAGATCCTAGTCGGAGCAGGATGCCCGAGGGCCGTGCCACTTTTGACGGTGGCGGTTTTCGGGCCACGTGCGTTTCGCATGGCCGCGATCATGTTCAATGGGTGCTCGCGCTCTCAATGGGCCAACGCGCGCCTTCCTAGTTTATTATTCATGGATGGAACTACAAATGGAACCCATTGATTTCTCGAACACGTCCCGGGAGGAAGTTAACTTGGAAAGTAATTTCCCCGGGGGAATAATAATAGAGTGGGATTGTCGGAAGTAACGGGCGGACGTAACTGCACGAGTAAAAGGTTCTTTTGGTAACAGGGGTTTAAATCTGGAGATTTCTGCTGTGTACTTTGCTGGGCTTGTTGGGAAGAGTATTCGAATTCTTCTTGTACACGCTGCGGAGTGTATTTTTATGGGGATTGAATAAATTGTAGTAGAATGTTGGAGTTGGATTAATGGAGTTAATAGAATGCAATATTTTAATGCTACTTGTGTATCTTCGAATGCATTGAAAGTCTTACGAATATAAATAAGACCTCGACCTTCAGGCGCATTATTTTTTTTTTTTGCCTGATAATAGATTCTTGCGTATTACTTTGTGCTGCCCTGCGTTTACGCATGAATCATTGTATTCTAGCCAGGATAATGAAATACGAGATTAGAAATGTGCGCGACACCATTAATCTGGTTCAATAGCTCTGTCGACGGGACTCGAGAAGAATAAAGTCGCATTTCAGTCGACTCTGAGGTGGGTGGAATTGCGACAGGGCCTGTCATCAATCACGGATAAAAATTCAATTATGAATAAGAATGGCGGATAGAAATCGATTGCGAGATGTTCGAACAACGAATTGCCTGCCAGAGTAACTGATAACACAGACAAATGGTGGAAATCTAGACCTGTTCAAGTGGAAGGTGAAGACGCTTCAAAGCATCTTACAGATTTCACTTTCCATTTACTCTCGTGGGCGTTTCCATACAGAAAGAAAAAGAGAGTATCGAAATGTGTATTCTTCTTAAACGATCACGACATGTCTGCTGCGCGTTCAGCTGCAATTGAGAAAGATAGTATCGAGCCTTACCTTCAATCCGCCAACGTAATTGAAATCTACTTCTTCGGATACATTTTAAGATTCTGATCGCGTTACAGAATACCTATGTTTTTGAAAATATTTGATAGATTTTTTGCCTTCCATCTTTATACTCTCAGATAAGAAATAAAGTATCCACCAACCCCTTAACTGTGTTTGCAACCCGAGGAGGGAGCGGAATAATAAAAATATAATGAACATAAAAAAGTTTGAATATGACGATACCTCGTTGAAGTACCGCTCAATGGCTTCATCTTAATTACAGGGCTGTTCCGTAAATGTATCGACAGGTCGTGAAAGTAAAGCCATACAGCAAGGGGTGTTGATTGTAATAAATGAAATTGTGTAATCTTCTTCTTAAGATTCTTATATTCCGTTGATAGCTTGTGAGAATGTCTCGATTTCGAGATGCAGTTCAGAAGAGGAACCAAACGAGGCGACACCCTAGTGATGAAGATAAAAGTGATACCTAGTACTTTGATAGAGATTGATCGGATGCTCGATGACGAAACGTTTCGATGCTACTCTCGGAAGAGTAAGCACGTGACCTTTAGTTTTAATTACCCTAAATGGCGACGCGAACGAATAAGCTTCTTTAGAGTGATCATCCGAGAAATAAGTCAGGGATTCCTATGACTTTTACGAGGTTCCGTGCCATGGGAAGATGAAAAGCCACGTCAAAGTCGCTTCGCTGCAAAAAAGTCGCGCACTGTTCACGTGTGCTAATATGGAATTGGATGTTTATAGAGAGTGGACAAGCAGGATTAACGATCGTGAATGTAATATAGATGGTTTTCTTGTTTGAAGAGTAAAATAGAATCCTGGGGGCACGTAATATTATTGAATAACTTTTTCGTAAGTATTGTGGTCAGATTTTAAATTTTAAATCCTATTGTAAAGACCAACTGAGAAATCCTATGGAATTAAGAGTTGTAATACTAAAAACGTTTCCTGAATTAAAAACGTATTTAGGAGTAGCAGTGAAAGACGTGAAAGATTTCGTTAATCTTTCTCAACTTTCCAATAAAAGAAAGTTAATTTCCAGTCACAGAAAGTTAGAATCAAAATGTAGTATGTGTTTCGTAAACGCTGCGAGATTTATCTTAAACACCGCGCAGAATAAGGTGGCACTCTACAAACTGTAATAATAATAATAATAATAATTCATTGTAAATCTATGTAGATTCAGTTGGGAACGCTAGCATACATTTTATGATGATGGGTCAATATGAGTTAGTTAAATGGCAGTTCCCAGATGTCGGTTCATTATTTTTTAGGGTAACATATACTAGTTTGCTAGATAATATTCCAAGTCCAAGTGTCTTGTACTGCGCGGTCGACTTGACATTTAAGATGACATGCTATGTTGTTAGTGAATCTTCGCTAAGCTTTTAAAAGGTGAACAAGATTAGTCCAGCTGAAGTCAGCAACAAAAAGAACAAATCGAGGCACCCTGTTGGCTAATTTGCTATGTAATTGACACGTTACGTAATATTAGCAGAATGATTTAGGACGCCTCTATATCATAATAACGAAATGCGATGGTTCGCGGTTGTTCCCCAACAATCAATAACCGAACAGGATTATCTTCGTTAACACGAACAAACTGCATGGTAAAAGTTTTTTCGGTTCCTATTTTACAATGGTTACGCTGTGCCAATACTTTCGATGTAAATATTGAAAACCTCCGTTTCCACCATAATGCGTATGTACTATAAAAATGGATAAATCGCTGAATACCGAATAAAAATTTGCGAAACATTGTGATTCTGGAAATTCAAGAATGTAGTAATTTTACCAGATGATTGATTGAAAGTTCATTTGCGACAGGTGATTGCCACAACTCTGTTGCAATGCACTCAGCAACAAGGAAGCAGGCGCAGTAGAGACGTGATACTGAACATCAGTGACGATCAAAAAACTCAATACTTGAATCAGGATTTCTATTCGAGTAAGTATTTGTTATCTAAAGTACAATTCACGATAAATCAGACATTTTTTTACATAAAAAGTCTATAAAAACGTATTATAGAAAAGAAGTGTTAGAAGGTTGTACTAATCGACTTTTCAGATGCATATAATTACGGTTACGAAATAAGTCCAAATGGACAGTTTCACCACGAAGTGCGTGGGCCAGATGACATTACATATGGGTGCTATGGATTCATAGATCCATTTGGTAAACTGAAGACTACGTTCTACATAAGCGATGGATGGGGATACCGTGTTGTTCAGCCGGGGAAATCAGTTGAGATATTCCATCACGAACATGAGCATCACCACCATGAAGAATCAGAGGACAACAATAATGGCGACCATGATCACCATGAACACCATGGTGTGATTACAGAATGGAAAGACTTGTATTTCCCAGAAATTTGTAGACAATTCGACGGAACGAACGTGAAACCGGGCACGGGTCCATCGATAGGAGAAAGTGAGTGCACTATGCGTTGGCAAAGAGTAAATATAATATAAGGAACAACAAACTATATCGTGGATAACAAAAATAAGTAAACACTCGAATTTTCAGGAATAAAATGGTAATAATAATAAGATTTTCAAGTAACTTTTTTCAAGTAACTAATTTATTAACATAACTAACAACTATGTAAGAAACAAATTTAAGAATAATATCTGCAGTAGTGTTCCTTTTCCGATTTTGCCCCATAGTGTAGGCAAAACAACTAGGAAGCAAGCAACTTTTGTCTCAACCATTTCTTCCCATCTAAAATATTATAAAAGTTATTCAGGTGGCTAATCTTAGGTGGCTCATCATGTATACACAACAATTTTTTTCAACGACATTTTCTCTACGTTTTTTTGGTTTGCATGTTTTGTTCGTCAATTTTTGGTTTTTAGCTCTTATGGATTCTTCTATATTCACAGTAGGTGTTTTCTTCTTTTTGTTGCTTGACATAGCGAGGTACGGTTTTACATTGTACGGTTGTGCCCCAAGACGTAATCACCTACACTTTTGGTGGCAGCTAAATATGAAAATGATAACAATCGGCCACGATCGTAAAAACATAATAGAAATAGATACTGTTAATAGATATCTTCATGCAACTTACATTCTAATTACCAAAACACTATATAGTCCACTTAAAGTCAGCCGAAAATAAGATCAGAGTACTTATAAACAGAATAAATTTAATAATTCGCTGCAGCATACGTATTTCGAAATGCGTAATATTCGAAATATCTAAATATTGTTTCACAATTTCAGGTCACCCAACGTATCCGTCATACCCTGGATATCCTGGAACTTCTGCTACACCCGATCAGACATCGACATCCGGCACAGGAACGTCCGTAATCCCTGAAAGACCCCCCACTCCGCCTCATCCTGGACATCCAGGTACTTCAGGAATACCTGGAACCCCTGGTACGCCGGGCAGACCAGGGAAACCCGGCAAACCTGGCATTCCAGGCACGCCACCCTTCCCACCTCAAACTGGTTATCCTGGCGTACCTGGTACACCTGGCAAACCAGGTACTCCTGGAACGCCGGGTGCACCTGGACAACCAGGGCATCCCGGCACTGAACATAATGGGCACCATGAGGGTTCAAAACCAGGTACGTAATACACATTTCTAGATTCAAATCATTATATTTAGATAGTAACATGTAAATCATCATTGCTGTCATATAATATACATTAGGGGGGCTCTTATTTATCCTTAGTGATTTTTTTTCAAGATTTTCTTTTCGGCACCCCCTAGAAAAGTTCCAAATAATAAATAAAAATCTCTGTCAAATTTGAGCCCGATCGGATATCATATATTGTCGGTAATACAACATTTTAAATATAGTTTCACAATTTCAGGTCACCCAACGTATCCTCCGTACCCCGGATATCCTGGAACTTCTGGTACACCGGATCAGACATCGACATCCGGCACAGGAACGTCCGTAATCCCTGAAACACCCGGCACTCCGCCGCATCCTGGATATCCTGGTACTTCAGGAATACCTGGAACCCCTGGCACGCCAGGCAGACCAGGGAAACCCGGCAAGCCTGGCATTCCTGGCACGTCACCCTTCCCACCTCAGCCTGGTTATCCGGGAGTACCTGGTTCACCTGGCATACCTGGTACTCCTGGAACGCCGGGTGCACCCGGACAACCAGGATATCCCGGCACTGAACATAATGGGCACCATGAGGGTTCAAAACCAGGTACGTAATACACATTTCTTGATTGAATTCATTGTATTTAGATAGTGACATGTAAATAATCATTGCTGTCGTATGAAATATATTAGGGTGGCTCTTATTTACCCTAGGTGACTTTTTTTTAAGATTTTCTTTCCGACGCCCCCAGAAAAGTTCTAAATAATACAAAAAAATCTCTATCAAATTTGAGCCCGATTAGATTTACATACATTGTCAGTAACACAACATTTTAAATAGTGTTTCACAATTTCAGGTCACCCAACGTATCCTCCCTACCCCGGATATCCTGGAACTCCTGGTACACCGGATCAGACATCGACATCCGGCACAGGAACGTCCGTAATCCCTGAAAGACCCGGCACTCCGCCGCATCCTGGATATCCTGGTACTTCAGGAATACCTGGAACCCCTGGCACGCCAGGCAGACCAGGGAAACCCGGCAAGCCTGGCATTCCTGGCACGTCACCCTTCCCACCTCAGCCTGGTTATCCGGGAGTACCTGGTTCACCTGGCATACCTGGTACTCCTGGAACGCCGGGTGCACCCGGACAACCAGGATATCCCGGCACTGAACATAATGGGCACCATGAGGGTTCAAAACCAGGTACGTAATACACATTTCTTGATTGAATTCATTGTATTTAGATAGTGATATATAAATTATCATTGCTGTCGTATGATATATATATTAGGGTGGCTCTTATTTACACTAGGTGAATTTTTTTCAAGATTATCTTTCCGACACCACCAGGAAAGTTCCAAGTAATAAAAAAAAATCTCTATCCAATTTGAGCCCGATCGAATTTACATCCATTGTCAGTAACACAACATTTTAGATATTGTTTCACAATTTCAGGTCACCCAACGTATCCTCCGTACCCCGGATATCCTGGAACTTCTGGTACACCGGATCAGACATCGACATCCGGCACAGGAACGTCCGTAATCCCTGAAAGACCCGGCACTCCGCCGCATCCTGGATATCCTGGTACTTCAGGAATACCTGGAACCCCTGGCACGCCAGGCAGACCAGGGAAACCCGGCAAGCCTGGCATTCCTGGCACGTCACCCTTCCCACCTCAGCCTGGTTATCCGGGAGTACCTGGTTCACCTGGCATACCTGGTACTCCTGGAACGCCGGGTGCACCCGGACAACCAGGATATCCCGGCACTGAACATAATGGGCACCATGAGGGTTCAAAACCAGGTACGTAATACACATTTCTTGATTGAATTCATTGTATTTAGATAGTGACATATAAATTATCATTGCTGTCGTATGATATATATATTAGGGTGGCTCTTATTTACACTAGGTGAATTTTTTTCAAGATTATCTTTCCGACACCCCCAGGAAAGTTCCAAGTAATAAAAAAAATCTCTATCCAATTTGAGCCCGATCGAATTTACATCCATTGTCAGTAACACAACATTTTAAATATTGTTCCACAATTTCAGATCACCCAACGTATCCTCCGTACCCCGGATATCCTGGAACTTCTGGTACACCTGATCAGACATCGACATCCGGCACAGGAACGTCCGTAATCCCTGAAAGACCGCCTCATCCTGGACATCCAGGTACTTCAGGAATACCTGGAACGCCTGGTACGCCAGGCAGACCAGGGAAACCCGGCAAGCCTGGCATTCCAGGCACGCCACCCTTCCCTCCTCAACCTGGTTATCCTGGAGTACCTGGTTCACCTGGCATACCTGGTACTCCTGGAACGCCGGGTGCACCTGGACAACCTGGACATCCCGGCACTGAACATAATGGGCACCATGAGGGTTCAAAACCAGGTACGTAATACACATTTCTTCATTGAAATCATTATATTTAGATAGTGACATGTAAATTATCATTGCTGTCGTATGATATATATTAGGGTCACTCTTATTTACCATAGGTGATTTTTTTTCAAGATTTTCTTTCCGACACCTCCGGAAACGTTCCAAATAATAAAAAAAAATCTCTATCAAATTTGAGCCCGATCGAATTTACATACATTGTCAGTAACACAATATTTTAAATATTGTTTCACAATTTCAGGTCACCCAACGTATCCTCCGTACCCCGGATATCCTGGAACTTCTGGTACACCGGATCAGACATCGACATCCGGCACAGGAACGTCCGTAATCCCTGAAAGACCCGGCACTCCGCCTCAACCTGGATATCCTGGTACTTCAGGGATACCTGGAACCCCTGGTACGCCAGGCAGACCAGGGAAACCCGGCAAGCCTGGCATTCCTGGCACGTCACCCTTCCCACCTCAACCTGGTTATCCTGGAGTACCTGGTTCACCTAGCATACCTGGTACTCCTGGAACGCCGGGTGCACCTGGACAACCTGGACATCCCGGCACTGAACATAATGGGCACCATGAGGGTTCAAAACCAGGTACGAAACACACATTTCTTGATTGAATTCATTGTATTTATATAGTGACATGTAAGTTATCATTGCTCTCATATAATATATATTAGGGTGGCTCTTATTTACCCTTGGTAAATTTTTTTTCAAGATTTTCTTTCCGACACTCCCCAGAAATGTTCCAACTAATAAAAAAAATCTATGTAAAAATTGAGCCCGATCGGGTAACATACATTGTCGATAACACAACATTCTCAATATTGTTTCACAATTTCAGGTCAACCATCGTATCCTCCGTACCCCGGATATCCTGGAACTTCTGGTACACCGGATGAGACATCGACATCCGGCACAGGAACGTCCGTAATCCCTGAAACACCCGGCACTCCGCCGCATCCTGGATATCCTGGTACTTCAGGAATACCTGGAACCCCTGGTACGCCAGGCAGACCAGGGAAACCCGGCAAGCCTGGCATTCCTGGCACGCCACCCTTCCCACCTCAGCCTGGTTATCCTGGAGTACCTGGTTATCCTGGAGAACCCGGATATCCTGGAGTACCCGGTACACCTGGGATTCCTGGTCCGCCTGGAACGCCGGGTGCACCTGGACATCCCGGCACTGATCAACACACTGAAAAACCTGGTCATCCAGGTAAACCCGGTAGGCCTGGACATAATGGGCACCATGGGGGTTCAAAACCAGGTACGAAATATACATTTCTTGATTGAATTCATTATATTTGGATAGTGATATGTAAATTAGCATTGCTGTCATATGATACACATTAGGGTGGCTCTTATTTACATTTAATGAATTTCTTTTCAAGATTTTCTTTCCGGCATCCACTAGAGTAGTTCCAAATAATAAAAAGAAATCTCCGTAAAATTTGAGCTCGATCGGATAACGGGAAAAGGTGCCCCTGGGCTCTTGAACATTTAAACATTTAATTAAACATTTAATTATTTAACCCCCAGACATACTCTATTTTTTAAATCGAACAATGTTAAAAATTGTATTACCATTCCGGCCCAGGAATAACCCTTTTGGGGCTCTCTGCAAGTCATAACAGACATAATGGTTTCAAGAAAAATGCATTTGAACATATCAATTGTGATGGCTAGTATATCTTCGATATTTTTGCGAATTTCGGTCCGAAATTTTCATGCAACATTCATGTCATATACAATACAAAAAATATAGATAAAAAATTATCTTTTTGGCATACATCGGTATATGCCCCACCCCCCTAAATGTTTAAAAAATAATCCTCGAAAATAAAAATTACAATTTTTCTTCGCCTTCATAAATAAAAAGTGTTCGAAACGGATTTTCCCGTTATCCGATCGGGCTCTAAACTTTACACAGAATTTCATATATTATTTGAAACTGTTCTGGGAGTAGTGTCGAAGGACATTCAAAAGTCGAAAATAAGAGCCAGCCTAATATACATTTCGGTAACACAACATTCTAAATATCTAAATATTGTTTCACACTTTCAGGTCACCCAACGTATCCTGCGTACCCCGGATATCCTGGAACTTCTGCTACACCTGATCAGACATCGACACCCGGCACAGGAACGCCTGCAATCCCTGAAAGACCCGGTACTCCGCCGCATCCTGGACATCCTGGTACTTCAGGAATACCTGCAACCCCTGGTACGCCAGGCAGACCAGGGAAACCCGGCAAGCCTGGCATTCCCGGTCCGCCTGGATCGCCGGGTGCACCTGGACAACCTGGACATCCCGGCACTGATCAACACCATGAAAAACCTGGACATCCAGGTAAACCAGGCAGGCCTGGACATAATGGGCACCATGGGGGTTCAAAACCAGGTTCGTAATATACATTTCTTGATTGAATGCATTATATTTCGATAGTGACATGTAAATTATCATTGCTGTCATATGATATACATTAGGGTAGCTCTTATTTACCCGTAGTGAATCTTTTTCAAGATTTTCGTTCCAGCTCCCCCAAGAAAACTTCCAAATAATAAAAAGAAATCTCTGTAAAATTTGAGTCCGATCGGATAACGGGAAATGGTGCCGTGGGCCCTTGAACATTTAAATACTTATTTAACCCCCAGACATAATGTATTTTTTAAATTAAAAAATTATAAAAATTTAATTACCGTTCCGGCCCGGGAATGACACTTCCGGGGCTCTCTGCAAGTCATAATAGACATAATGATTTCGAGCAAAATACATTTCAATACGTCATTTCGGATGTCTAGTATATCTTCGATATTTTTGCGTATTTCGGTCCCAAATTATCATTCAACATTCATGCAAAAATTATAATTTTTTTCACCTTCATAAATAAAGAGTGTCCGAGAAGGATTTTCCCGTTTTCCGATCGGGCTCAAACTTTACCCAGAATTTTTGTTATTATTGGGTACTATTCTCGGGGGTGCGTAGAAGGAAATTCAAAAGTCGAGAGTAAGAGCCAGCCTAATATACATTGTCGGTAACACAACATTCTAAATATCTAAATATTGTTGCACAATTTCAGGTCACCCAACGTATCCTCCGTACCCCGGATATCCTGGAACTTCTGGCACACCTGATCAGACATCGACACCCGGCATAGGAACGCCTGTAATCCCTGAAGGACCCGGCACACCACCTTACCCTGGATATCCTGGTACTCCAGGAATACCTGCAACCCCTGGTACGCCAGGCAGACCAGGGAAACCCGGCAAGCCTGGCATTCCTGGCACGCCACCCTTCCCATCTCAGCCTGGTTATCCTGGAGTCCCTGGTTATCCAGGAGAACCTGGATCTCCTGGATCTCCTGGAGTACCTGGTACACCTGGGATTCCCGGTACTCCTGGAACGCCGGGTGCAGCTGGACAACCTGGACATCCGGGCACTGAACATAATGGGCACCATGGGGGTTCAAAACCAGGTACGTAATATACATTTCTTGATTGAATTCATTATATTTAGATAGTGACATGTAAATTATCATTGCTGTCATATGATATATGTATATTAGGGTGGCTCTTATTTACACATCGTGAATTTTTTTTTAATATTTTCTTTCCGGCACCCCCCTGAAACGTTTGAAATAATAAAAAAAACTCTGTAAAAATTGAGCCCAATCGGAGAACATACATTGTCGGTAACACAATATTCGAAATATTGTTGCACAATTTCAGGTCACCCAACGTATCCTCCGTACCCCGGATATCCTGGAACTTCTGGTACACCTGGCATACCAGGGAAACCCGGCAAGCCTGGCATTCCTGGCACGCCACCCTTCCCACCTCAGCCTGGTCATCCTGGAGTACCCGGTTATCCCGGAGTGCCTGGCACTCCTGGACCGCCGGGTGCACCTGGACAACCTGGACAACATGGACATCCCGGCACTGAAAATAATGGGCCCGATGGGGGTTCAAAACCGGGTACGTAATATACATTTCTTGATTGAATTCATTATATTTAGGTAGTTGCATGTAAATTATCATTTCTCTCATATGATATACATTAGGGTGTCTCTTATTTTCCTTGGTGAAATTTTTTTCCAGATTATCTTTCCGCCCCCCCCCCCCCCAACAGAATACTTTCAGATGAAAAAAAAATCTCTGTCAAAATTGAGCTCGATCGGATTACATACATTTTCGGTAACACAACATTCTAAATATTGTTGCACAATTTCAGGTCACCCAACGTATCCTCCGTACCCCGGATATCCTGGAACTTCTGGTACACCAGGCATACCAGGGAAACCCGGCCAGCCTGGCATCCCTGGCACGCCACCTTTGACACCTCAGCCTGCTCATCCTGGAGTACCCGGTTATCCCGGAGTGCCTGGTACTCCTGGACCGCCGGGTGCACCTGGACAACCTGGACAACCTGGACATCCCGGCACTGAAAATAATGGGCCCGATGGGGGTTCAAAACCGGGTACGTAATATATATTTCTTGATTGAATTCATTATATTTAGGTAGTTGCATGTAAATTATCATTTCTGTCATATGATATACATTATGGTGTCTCTTATTTTCCCTTCATGAAATTTTTTTTCAAGATTTTCTTCCCCCCTCCCCCAGAATAGTCCCAAATAATAATAAAAAATCTCTGTAAAAATTGAGCTCCAACGGATTACATACATTGTCGGTAACACAACATTCTAAATATTGTTGCACAATTTCAGGTCACCCAACGTATCCTCCGTACCCAGGATATCCTGGAACCCCTGGTACGCCAGGCATTCCAGGCACGCCACCCTTCCCACCTCAACCTGGTTATCCTGGTGTACCTGGTTCACCTGGCATACCTGGTACTCCTGGAACGCCGGGTGCACCTGGACAACCTGGACATCCCGGCACTGAAAATAATGGGCACCATGGGGTTTCAAAACCGGGTACGTAATATACATTTCTTGATTGAATTCATTATATTTAGGTAGTTGCATGTAAATTATCATTTCTGTCATATGATATACATTAGGGTGTCTCTTATTTTCCTTGGTGAAATTTTTTTTCCAGATTATCTTTCCGCCGCCCCCCCCCCCCCCAACAGAATAGTTTCAAATAAAAAAAAAATCTCTGTCAAAATTGAGCTCGATCGGATTACATACATTGTCGGTAACACAACATTCTAAATATTGTTGCACAATTTCAGGTCACCCAACGTATCCTCCGTACCCCGGATATCCTGGAACTTCTAGTACACCAGGCATACCAGGGAAACCCGGCCAGCCTGGCATCCCTGGCACGCCACCCTTGACACCTCAGCCTGGTCATCCTGGAGTACCCGGTTATCCCGGAGTGCCTGGTACTCCTGGACCGCCGGGTGCACCTGGACAACCTGGACAACCTGGACATCCCGGCACTGAAAATAATGGGCCCGATGGGGGTTCAAAACCGGGTACGTAATATATATTTCTTGATTGAATTCATTATATTTAGGTAGTTGCATGTAAATTATCATTTCTGTCATATGATATACATTAGGGTGTCTCTTATTTTCCCTTCATGAAATTTTTTTTCAAGATTTTCTTCCCCCCTCCCCCAGAATAGTCCCAAATAATAATAAAAAATCTCTGTAAAAATTGAGCTCCAACGGATTACATACATTGTCGGTAACACAACATTCTAAATATTGTTGCACAATTTCAGGTCACCCAACGTATCCTCCGTACCCAGGATATCCTGGAACCCCTGGTACGCCAGGCAGACCAGGGAAACCCGGCAAGCCTGGCATTCCAGGCACGCCACCCTTCCCACCTCAACCTGGTTATCCTGGTGTACCTGGTTCACCTGGCATACCTGGTACTCCTGGAACGCCGGGTGCACCTGGACAACCTGGACATCCCGGCACTGAAAATAATGGGCACCATGGGGTTTCAAAACCGGGTACGTAATATACATTTCTTGATTGAATTCATTATATTTAGGTAGTTGCATGTAAATTATCATTTCTCTCATATGATATACATTAGGGTGTCTCTTATTTTCCTTGGTGAAATTTTTTTTCCAGATTATCTTTCCGCCCCCCCCCCAACAGAATAGTTTTAAATAAAAAAAAAATCTCTGTCAAAATTGAGCTCGATCGGATTACATACATTGTCGGTAATACAACATTCTAAATATTGTTGCACAATTTCAGGTCACCCAACGTATCCTCCGTACCCCGGATATCCTGGAACTTCTGGTACACCAGGCATACCAGGGAAACCTGGCAAGCCTGGCATCCCTGGCACGCCACCCTTGACACCTCAGCCTGGTCATCCTGGAGTACCTGGTTATCCCGGAGTGCCTGGTACTCCTGGAACGCCGGGTGCACCTGGACAACCTGGACAATCTGGACATCCCGGCACTGAAAATAATGGGCCCGATGGGGGTTCAAAACCGGGTACGTAATATACATTTCTTGATTGAATTCATTATATTTAGGTAGTTGCATGTAAATTATCATTTCTGTCATATGATATACATTAGGGTGTCTATTATTTTCCCTTCATGAAATTTTTTTTCAAGATTTTCTTCCCCCCTCCCCCAGAATAGTCCCAAATAATAATAAAAAATCTCTGTAAAAATTGAGCTCCAACGGATTACATACATTGTCGGTAACACAACATTCTAAATATTGTTGCACAATTTCAGGTCATCCAACGTATCCTCCGTACCCAGGATATCCTGGAACCCCTGGTACGCCAGGCAGACCAGGGAAACCCGGCAAGCCTGGCATTCCAGGCACGCCACCCTTCCCACCTCAACCTGGTTATCCTGGTGTACCTGGTTCACCTGGCATACCTGGTACTCCTGGAACGCCGGGTGCACCTGGACAACCTGGACATCCCGGCACTGAAAATAATGGGCACCATGGGGTTTCAAAACCGGGTACGTAATATACATTTCTTGATTGAATTCATTATATTTAGGTAGTTGCATGTAAATTATCATTTCTGTCATATGATATACATTAGGGTAGCTCTTATTTACCCTTGGTGAATTTTTTTCAAGATTTTTTTCCGCCCCCCCCCCCCCATCCCCGCCCCAAGAATAGTTCCAAATAATAAAAAAAAAATCTCTGTAAAATTTGAGCTCGCTCGGATAACGGGAAAAGGTGCCCCTGGGCCCGTCATCATTTAAATAATTATTTAACCCCCAGACATACTGAATTTTTAAATTAAAAATTGTTAAAAATTTTGTTATCGTTCCGGTCCGGGAATGATATGTGCAAGTCATAATAGACAATGATTTCGAGAAAAATGCATTTGAATACCTCACATCTGATGTGTAGTATATCTTCGATATTTTTTCGCATTTCGGTCCTAAATTTTCATGCAACATTCATGACATATCCAATACTGAAAATATGGATAAAATTTTTTTCTTTTTGGCATATCTCGGTATATGCCCCCCCCCCCTTAAATGTTTAGAAAATAATCCTCGAAAATAAAAATTACAATTTTTTTTCGCCTTCACAAATGAAGAGTGTTCGAGAAGGATTTTCCCGTTATCCGATTGGGCTCAAACTTTACACAGATTTTTTTTTTTATTTGGAACTATTCTGGGGAGTGCGTCGAAGAAAATTTAAAAGTAGAAAATAAGAGCCAGCCTAATATACATGGTCGATAATACAACATTCTAAATATCTAAATATCTTTCACAATTTCAGGTCACCCCCCGTACCCTCCGTACCCCGGATATCCTACTGAACCCCCAGGTCCAATTGGCGATGTAGGAGGTGTTGGACCCGATGGCCCCAACGGTCCATGGCCCAATGGCCCCGATGGTCCAGGTGGCCCAGGTGGTCCAGGTGGTCCTGAAGGCCCCGTCGGTGGAGTTGGAGGAGTTGGAGGCGTAGGTGGTGAAGGCGGTGTTGGACCAGATGGTCCAGACGGTCCGTGGCCAACAGGTTCGCCTGGTCCCGATGGACCATGGCCTGGTGACCCAGATTATGTACCCGGAGTAAAACATCCAACATCCCATTCACGATATGAAGGACCTGTCAAACTTCAATATCCCCTGGTATATTACGAAGCCACCACACCAACTACCTTCAATCAGGAATTCAATGGGGACTTTGGTCAGAAGCAAGTGGAACGATTAACCTCCGGCTCCAAGTTCAATTCAGAATATATAAGAAACGGAACATTACACCAGAGTTACGAGAAGAATGTCGATTCCGCTGCTTTTGTATATCCAACACCGATAAGCAACCCTTTGGGTTCAGAGGACAGTCAGTTCCAGGACCAGTCTGATAGATTCAGTTACCATCGGAGCCAGCTGAATCAAAATGCAGCTAATATTAACTCCTTGGTGGAAACGCAGCGGAAAGAGTCTCGGAAATATATCGACGAAGAGAGAGGAGACAACGGATACGTCGGCGTAACGAAATTCGCGCCGCAGAGGAATCCGCAGACCGTTTACAACGAGGTGAAAAATGCGAAGATTGAAAAGTATTCTGGTGAAGAGCAGATACAGTACGGCTCCCGCGATCACCGGAAATTCCCTCCGCAGGTAACGAGAGTGAGTCAGCCTGTTCAGGACAATCCGATTGTTCAGTTAGAGACGCACAGCTCCGGGTATCAAAGCTCTGAGGGGCAGGGCAACGTAAAGTATCAGTCGTCTGGTGGGAGTAGCGCAGCGTTCATCAAACAGGTAAACGAATTGTCTGAGAAAGCATTAGAGCCGGGACCAGGTTTCGCTGCTATCGGTGTCCAGCCTCCAAGTCCGATAAACATCAAGCCCTACCAGCAAACAATAGGGCCAGACCCCGAAACCTGTCCTTGCTACATTGTCGAGTCGGGCAATGATACCGCAACCACCACGAGCACGACATCCATTCCCCTCATTGGTCAGCTTGGTTTCATTCCCGTGGTATTCGTGCCGTACTGTCCAGGCGACGAGACGGACGGCCAAAACATGAAAGACATGTTCCCCTCTGCAACGCCTGTCCCTTATGCATGCAACGCGTGCGGCGCGCAAAGCGGGAGGATCGAAACGAAGCTTCTCAGCCTGAATCAGCTTGGCAGCATTGAGAACCTAAGAGACGCGTTGAGGCAAGCGAAACTTGGCTTTTTGAATGTTTCAGCCCGGAGTCGAACCGAGAGGAGGCGAGCGAAGAGACGGCACGTCAATCGAGGAATGCAATTGTAACTCGAAGATTCACAGTCACGACTCAGCCGTGAGAAAAATTTCGCGTCCTCACCTAGGGAGCCAGTAACGCAGAACTGCCCGTCTATCAGCTGCTGGACAGCTGACGGATGGCCAATGAGAATACGATCGAAATGCCGAAACTTCGTCCTTGTAAGGGATAACCATAATCTATGCGTTCTTTTATCGGTTGGGGAAAAGGTAAAGTGGCTTTGAATTAGAGTTATCGAACACAGAACGATTGGCTATGGTTGTCCAGAAATAGTACACCAGCTAGCGGAGTATATATCCATATCCTTCTTGCTCTCTTTCCCCCGCTTTAACTGTAACCGCTACCGAAGGGCTCGTGATGATTGCACATTGTAACTAGATCGTAACTGTTCGTTTCAATGATGGAAACCGGAGCGAAAAGAGATTGCAGTCTCCATCATCGTTTCCACGCTCATTCGGCTTTGAATGATTGCATTTAAATTAAAGAGACAAAGGGAGCAGTCATCTCCTCTACACGGGTTTGTAGGAAAAAGTGCAACGACAACAGTGGTTACGGGTGTTGACGCGCGGGAAAGAGATACTTCTACTTTCGAAAAATTGTCCGTGGTTCTTGTTAAACACATTCGAAAAGAATCTTCACAGGGGTATTGTGTTTGAAATTTTCGCAACTCTTCTTCCTCTTTATAGGTGTAACGTCGTAAAAGTTTGCATAGTTCATTATCTCATTATCATCAGCTGATATTTAATTTCAAGGATACTTGTTTGTTTCACTCGATGTTGAAGTCGCGTACAGAGGTAACGATATCCTGAACATTCCGATGAAAAATAACAAATTGTTCAATGAATGTTATATAAACATCGTGAGAAATGGAAACGGTGCGGTTTCTCTTCGTATACTTGAGATTAAATATTGATCGTACAAGTGCTAATACGTATTATAATAATTCTTATTGAGCACGTACAGGACGGTGGTATGTACGACAATCTTGAACATTCCAGTTACTTAGAATTTAGGTCAATGGGATTCGTGAAACATTTTACAGGGATGTGAACGTTCTTCGCATCGTTTCGATTCACTGCCATCTCATCGAATTCACATTCGGCAACTTATTTATGATACTGCATATAGCTGTACGTGCTCGATATATGTTTTAACAGAATGATTATATTTGTACATTGGATATAAGCTATGTAATATGTATCTTCTATTCTTAGCTTAGAGATCGACCAATTTTCAATAAATTATACATTACTGTACATATTAATATTGCGTTCATCCAATGTTCCTGTATAAGTGTGAATCATGTATTTTTATTAAATAAAACTAATCACCAAACGTGTAACTGATTTCAGCATTCACAGTATCCAGTTGTCCAATGCTTTCACGATTAACAAAATCAGAATTTCACCTCGCTGGTATTACTAAGTATACCGGAGGGATACTTTTGTCGGTTAAATATTATTTATTATCATCAATAGAGTATAGATGTACATTGTACAAAATATTAGTAATAACTGACAGTTTATAAACATACGACATACGCAGTTAATTCGGTATCCGCAGATACTGCTGCCATGCTCCGTGCATCTCCGTTACGGCGACGAAAGGGAATTACAAAAATCCAGGATACATCAAGGTCAATATCGACAGCGAATTTTAGGAATAACCTCTGTATCCTGACGGGGAACTAACGTAACTTCCGTAGTTACTTCCACGGTATCCATAAGGATCGTAGTTGTTTCTCGTGTTATACGAGGACCCGTAATTCGACCCACCGTATCCTGTTCCATACCCATAACCGTCATACCCCAGGCTACCGTATCGTCCATAACCACCGCGTCCACCGTATCCATAGTATCCGTCATCGTAGACCCCTGAAGCATAGCTTCCCGAGCCATAGCCGCTACCGTAACCCCCATACCCACCTATCCCATTCCCGTAGCCGCCATACCCACCTATCCCATTCCCGTAACCACCATACCCACCTACTCCATTCCCGTAACCCCCGTAACCACCATATCCATATCCTCCGTAACCTGGACTGTATCCGGCGGTTCCAGTAGTTCCAAGAGTTCCGTAATAGCCGTACCTGCGATCAAACGATTGTCCCAATTCGATAAACGACGGCACGAAATGCTTGCCACCAGATTAAATTCGTCTTTGTCAGGGGTTGAAGTTTTTTTTTTATGAATTTTGACGATTTTTTGAATTTTCAAGACTAGGGCAACGATCGCGTGAGAGGTTTGTGATGTGGGTTCTCGATTTCACTTTGGATTTTGTTAAAACCTCACCCGATATTGCCGCCCCCAATAATTCCACCAGGCCCACCCACTTGATAGCCTCTGTATCCTGGACTGAGGTACCCTGTACTCAAGCCTGTCCCTCGGTATCCTGTACTAGGGCCATAAATCGAACCAAGCCCCAACTGAGATCCATATGGTCCACTCCCACCGTAACCTCCGGGCTGACCATACTCTTTGCTAAGATGGAATGCTGGAATCAAGGAAACTTTTAAGAAAATCAAAGTTTTTAGAGGCTCCTCGGGATATTACTCGATTAGTAGCCTGTTCCAGTTAGTAACACTTTCTTAATATTTTACTTACTGTTCCTTCAATCTCTGTTAGTTCGTGTTAATATAAATGCGGGGTATTACTAATCGCCGGTGACGAAAGGTGCGCGAAATGGTTTGAAATTCATGAGATGGCCTTGCTCTTATGGCTTTGAACGTTAATTCAGGGCGACACTGGGAAAGCGTTACGTAGAAGCAGATTACCTGAGACTTCTCACTGTGCAACGGGAGAATGGACAATCAGTTAAGCCTTGGCAAATGTTTGTGAATGGTCGAGCGCTTTTTCACACATACGTGTCCTCCATGCTGGAGGAAATGACGCGATGTTGAGCGATGCGTTCATGAATCATCGGTTATCGTGCAACGTTCGCGGGAGAAAATCCGCAAATTAAGATGAATTCGAGTTCGATTAACAACGATGGCTGGCGTTAACGCTGCCCTGGGAGCAGAGCGGCGTAGCGACCAGCGATGACTTGCGAATGCACGCAGCAGCAGTAGGATGCGCTTAATCAATAGAATTCAAAGTATTCGAAGCAAAAATGGATCTCTGCGCATTACCGGCCATTACAATAATTGGGGCGTAATTAGGCGAATAGAAAAAAGATTGCAAGACAAAAGCCAGGGCATGATTATTTAGTGCATTCGGAGGCTTCTCATAACCGCATAATTACGTGAGCAGGTGGACTCATTACGACTATTCTTAGGCATAATCGATCGTTATCCAACCTTTTTCTACTCGCGAGTGTATAAAATAAGTGTGTCACTACCGTTCCCACGATCGAACGCTTCAAACGGACTACAACGTAAAAAGTGACATTCGATATAATAACATGCTAATGCAGCTGAAGGTCCTTCCACATCCGTCGGCTTCTTTCTAGTGCAACCAGCGATCACTGTTCTGCATTAGATCATTGATATAACGGCTCGCACAGTGGGAAAATAGAATTTACATGTATGATTCACGAGCCACAATTTGCTGTTTGCATTCCGTTAATGAAAGAATACAAGGATACTTGTCGCGAGTTCTTTCCGTTGCACTTAATCAACATTCACCCGTGATTCCTTCAAACGTGCAAAGAAAGCAGCGACGCAGCTTCTCGCGGAAACTATTGTTGCTGTGTTTAATAAATATTAATTCCGATAGCGCCGAAGCACAATGAATCAGCGGATATACTATTACTGGGATATTAATTATCACGGTTATTATCTCTTAATTGATATTAATTACGTGACAGGTGTGAGCTTTGCGAGAGACATCGCGCGAATAATATAAATTATGAAAATGTGCTTTTCCTAGTGAAATTTACATATATAGCCGGGGTATTAAATTTGATAAATGAGTAGCACTACGAACCCTGCAATTTATAGGAGGATGCAATATTTTCGCACGACTGAGTTCTTTCAAAGTGAAATTTCTAAGTGAAATGGTACCCTTACTTCGATCACTGGCGGCGGCTGTTAAATCTTTGGCATTGTCCTCGTACGTTGCGCTGTTCAGAGGCGTTAACTTGGTAATTAACTTCGTCTCCGACGATTCGATAGCGCTGCTGCCGAGCGTGAGCAAACAGGCGAATGTTAACACCTGAAACTGGGGGTGTAAGTTACATTAGTAGGAGGGAAGCATCGGGTGGAAACGTTAATGCGATTATCAATTAAAGATTATTCATTGAAGACTTTGTAGGAACTTTATTAACTATCTGATATCGAAGACAGAAGCGATCTTCATTTCCCTTTTCTTACTCTTAAGATTGCATACTTCAAGGAATATCATTCATAGCATTTCAATCTCTCTGGTTAAAAAATTTAATAACAGAAAGGGTTGTCAAATCTCATCATCAAAGCCAGTTTAAGACTTAAAGTTACACTTCTCGTTACACCTTCTTATGGTTCGCGACAATTTCAAAGAGCTCTTCACTTTCACTTCCTTTGACGACAAATATTAGTAGAGAACAATGGTGTGTTCTTAAGGAAGAACACAGGATTATGTTCTGGGTTATGTACACTGTACTTTACGTAATAGCAGAGATAAGCAATGATTTTTAAACTGTAACTTTTTTACTATCTCATTACAGTGATTTATGCCCTGCATAAAAGAACAATATTTTACACCCTCTATTTTTTTTACTCGTTCCCCCTTTTTCACTTCATTCTATTTCCGAGGTAATGTATGCGTTGTTATTTTTGTACACTGTTTTTTCTTTAATTTACCGAACAAGGGATCCAAACGATAGCAGTTGTTCACTTATTTCTTTCTATTTGCGTTTTAAAAATAACGATGAGAAACAGCAGCCATTTAAATCGAACAAGGGACCGACATCTCCACTTAATTCACGGGCGTACTTCCGACTAACTCACTTAAAATACGTCTTTGCGGAATTCGAGATACCAGACTACGGAGTGTTTCATTAAAGCTGAAAGCTAATTGCTGGCCCTTCGTTCCTTTCGTTCCATAACAGTTCTCCGAACGTGGACGAATAAAGCACACCTGCGATTCAATGTTAAAACCACGCGGGATCCATTCGATGAAGCCAACCAACTGTTCTCTGTAGAATCATAATTTGTACCGGAGTAAGACCGCGATTCAAAATGAATTGCCAGCAAGCCAGGTCCGGGCAAAAAGGTTGCTCTCTCACTATGAATCTATCCCAAAGGAAAGCCACGGTATCTTTCTACGTTTCTGCGCGCAGATCCCGCCCCCATTATCGGGAAAAGATCAGGTTCCCGGGAAGAAACCGAGGAACAAGACGGAGAATAGCGCGCAATCTACTTACGAGCGGGAGCAGTTGCATTTTTCTCGGCTGCACTAGCGTAATTTCGTACGAAAACACGTTTATCGGTGGGCACGGAGGTGCTCTGGGCGAGCAACACGGTTTTCAAACCTCTATATACGCGCGTCCACGTGCCCCTCCTCGTCTTCTGGGTTTGCTTAAGCTTGAGCCTTACTCGGGAGGCGACGTTGACAAGGCCGCTGAAGAGAATCGGCCGGCATTCTGCGTGACACGCCTGTAACGTGGTGTGCTCTGCCCATGGGAAACAGCGTTTCCTTCTTTCCGGATATACGTGTGTGCATTCAGCGAGCTCCAACCAGCGATGCCCGTGGTATCCTTCGGGTTCGACCACGTCATGTCGCGAGGACGTGAAATTGACTTCAACTAGTCCAAGATCGAGGGGAGCTGCTTGCCGAAGTCCAAACGTCGTTTTCCACTGGGGAAGACAGTACTTACTCGATGATTCGTTAATGATACCTTCTCCCTTTTAATGGCGGGTCGAGGCTAGTGCAACCCAGGCGATCGCTTAGATTCTTATGATCGTTGACTAAATGATGATAGACACGGTGATCATATAATGGCAAATTGCTACGACATATCTCTATATGGAACGGTTGGCGAAGGAGCAAGCTTCCTTGCGAATATCCGCAAAGTCAGTGGGCAAGTTTTCTTAGTTATCGCTTCCAGGGCAGACACCGAGAATCACAGGTGTGGAAAAGCGTAATCCAATCTCTGCGCGATGGAGCGTCTTCGCAGCGAATCTGGCGTCTGCAAGGGTGCTTTAGAGGAAGGAAAAAGCACATGGGATTCAGGACAATCATGAATGGTGTTCGTTTGAGTCTCTCCCGAGTCTTCCCTAGATTTTCGTACCGGGTAATATCCCCGGTTTGCGTTTCATTCCGAGACGGAGGATGTCCCGCCGCGCTAATTGAATAATGCCTCGAAGTGTTGAATCGGGAATCTGATTAGGTCCTCAGCACCTTATTTGATATTTCTTGATTGTTTTGGGACGAGAAGGTGTGAAATGTTCGTGTATTGATCGAATGGCATTTCAGATTACAAAACAGTCGAAACCTCCTGAATCACCTACTTTCTACGATAAACAGCATTCACTCGATAACGATAACAGCCGATAGTACCTGGGAGACTCTCCGAATGTGGACGTTGTTGGATCTACAGTATCGTGTGGCAATGCGAAATTTAGTGGGTCGGGCACACCCTACGTGCCATTTGTAAATATGTACTTGGAGCATGGTGCCAGAACTGCCAGATGCACGTATAATCCATAGCCAGACCGAAAGGCACATGATATGATGCATATGGATATGCATGAATCGCGTGTGGCAACTATTAACTTGTTTACTTGATTATTTAGCAATGCTCGTATACTTACTCTTTTATTGAATTTTTCAAGTTTTTTATGTGTACCATTCGGAAAAGAAAGTTCTGTCAGTAAGTAATGAATAAAATCGAAAAGGTGAATTATTTCATATTTCAAAGATGACTTTTTACAAGTTTTCATTCAAAAAGTATCAAATTAAAATAGCAATAGGTACTATTTTTCAGTCCAACTCCACTTCGAGCCACGTAATCGAATTTCAGCTTCATGTTGTGTAGAATAAGCCACGCGGATCTATTAAGCCAAGGGAGCATTACATTGAATTCACAGAAATAAATCTTAAGGCTCTCGGTTCCTAAAGGAAAGCTTTGGAATAGAAGCTTCACCTATTTAGAACATTTTGGAATTCATCAAAGTATCTACAGGGCTAATCCCGCTTTATGCATTCCACGAATTCGATTTGTTGCATGCGCGTAAAATTCTATATGCATTTCGAAAGATACTATGTTGTTGCTGCATACGTTGCTTGAATTTTGAACACACAAATGTTTGCCTCCCGATTGGTACATACGTGCTATCGATTTTCTATCAGTATCGTGGCGTGGCTTCACTGTCGACTTCCCCCCTGTTAGCGGAAATAATACCTGACTGCAGCAAAATCTCGCAAAATTTTAAAACGGATAATCGGTCAATCCATCTAGTGGATTATTTTACCACCTAGTGAGAACCGCATTTTCGATTAGGAAGAGGATTATTTACTGAGTGATTCGGCAACGATCTCCACGAATTCACAAATTAATTCTACAGCTTAGAATTGAGAAATCAGTATTGACAAACTTCACTGTGTTGACTTCTCTGTGGTGCTGTAACTCCTCGAACTTCCCTAAAAGTACGAAGCAGCAAGCACCCTTTAACAAGCTGTAGTTTAAAGTATAACAAGACCAACATTCTGAAGCAAAACTTTTCTGCGTACATTCATGTTCAAGAAAATAACGATAGGGGCCATTATCGCGGAATAGAGTAAAATTCGTATATGTATCCTATCCCTTCAGTGGCTGAAATATGTACTATGGGGATGGACGAAGTAGTAAATTGTACACTGATAGATAGTAAGGGAGAGTGGGGGAATTGAGAACGCGGGGTAAACCCGAACACCGCGATATTCGCTGAATTCGGTTGTCCTGTCCTCCCGCGATATTGTTACATGATGTACTTAGTTATGTACAGTATTAAGGAAACTGTCACGACGGAACGTTGCCCGCAACCGCGAAGATAATGGTCGTGAAATGTTTTCGTAGCTTTTCGTATAATTTTACGCTCGAGTATTTTGGGTATATATATAATGCATTAAACCTATTCTACTCAACAAAGCAATTTTTTTCGTAGTTCCGTTACTTAATTCTAAATAAAATCGCGGGATCACTTTGTATATATACATGTTCGTATTTGTTTTATTTGAAATGTTTTAACTTCTGTTCATTTGGGGTAATTACGAACAGCGTGTATGGGGCTATTACGGACGATCGCATTTACCCTTTTCTCTTAACATTTCGAAGTTTTTTATGTGTCCAGTACCCTTAGAATTATATTGGGAAGAATATACGTACATATTCGTTGAAAGATCTTGGATACCCATGAAAAAGGTTAAAGATAAAAGACTTTGCATCCATCAGGCAACAAAAAATATTCAATCCCACGAGCGACCAAAATTCGATCAAACAAAAAGAAAGACTGTGTCAGACCCACAGTGTGGAAGGAAACCAGTGTTTAGTAATGATCAAGATCTTTAAGCAGCCGCCCTTAAGAGGTTTGTTTTCCTTTCAAAAAATGATTTGTTTATTAAAGTATCTATAATTATTTATGTTGCCTTTGTAGATAATTAACCAAAGTTAAATTATCTGTAAAGTAAATCTGATTAGAGTCAATACTTTTGTTTGAATTTAACTTTTCCCTTAAGTGTTTGTAATTCCCCTACTCTCCCCTATATTGTTGCAAAGCAGTACCTTAAGCGCTGCATTCCAAGAGGAAACAAAGGGGACAATCGTATCGAAGGAAACGCATTCTCACCGTGACAGAGATTTCGAATTAACCCCAGACATTTCAGCGCTACACATAGGTAGCTGAAAACTAAACATAATAGAAATAGACGTATTGGTGCGATGGATAATGCTTCTTCAGGATCCTGCTCGCAGACAATAGAACGTTGTAAGAACCCAGAAGCTACGGCTAAAGATCGTGAGTTGATGAACATTGGGTACGATCAAATGCACGTCTATAAAAAAAGTGCCCTTTGTTCCTCGGACAATGTGTTATTTATGAGAAAATCGTGTTATAGCGTGTACCGAGGACCAACTTCGCCATCTGAGAGCCAAGTAGAAGAACATGTCTGCTACTGACATCCACAAGTAATTTAGCTCCACCTCGTTAGAACAAGCAATCTCTGTTTACAGATGAAAAAGTCGTCCACCTATTTTCAATTAGCGACAATTATGAAAAAGATGATGAAACGAGGCGATGTCACAAGTAATTGTATTAGAAAATAGGGAATAATTCAAGGGAACAATTTGAATTGTCGAAAACTTTGTTTTTCCTATATCTGTCTTAAATCCTCCGAATCTCGTAAAAGCAGAAGGCTAAATGGAATTTTATATACAACTCGATATGTTGAACATGCATCTGATTCCGGAATCAGATATTTAATATTTTTTGTTGTTCTCATTTTATTCACAGGAGTAATTTTAATAAACAAATAGGTACAAGTCGCAAAGCATAAACTTATTTGATTTTACCATTACGAATGAAATCATTGAAATCATTGACATTTGATAACGTTGGAAATCCGTGTGGGAATGCACTTCCAATAATTTATTGATGCTTAATTGTTACTACGTGAATTACTGTTTAAATCCAAGACTATTTCGCTTACTTCGGTTGAATGGAATTCTTCTGTTGACTCGAAACTGACAGACAGTAATTAAATCTATTCCCTGATCAATACCGCGAAACAGCAATAATTGTTCATTCGCTCTCTGATATACAGAAGCTATTCATTTACCGAGTTAAATGGACTTATCGATAGCATTGGAAAACAATAACTTAGGAAACCTATAATAAATTCCCGACCCGCTTTAAAACTGCGCGTCTGATCACTAACTTTGTCAAATGATGCATTATGCAGAGCATGAGCTCTTAACATGCGATGAAGGAAACTAATGAAACACCTTTAGAATCAATGGTAATTGTCAGCTTCATTACGCATGAGTCCCTGAGAGTCGGACTGATGTAAATTGGAAAAGTTGGAAAACCGAGTTGCCTCCGTATCCCCGTTCCTCCTAAAGCTGTGTGTTTCGTACATATTTTACCATTTCAATATTCCTAGAATTATTCTCCTATTAACAAATGTTCCAAATAATAAACTATTTACTGGTGAAATATTTAACATCCAATATAAAGAGTAGATAAAGTTACCCGTGCCCACGCCACGGCATGAAACATGCATCTACGTCTGACCACATAGTGCAAGTTTCTACGTCTGACCACATAGTGGAAGTTTCTACTTGCAACTCGTCTAAAGAAAACTGTTCACAAAGCGGCCTGAAAACGAAAGCCTTGCGTTTCGTTTTCTGCCCGGGAACAATCTTGATAGCGCACAGCCCTTTTACTCGCCAAGAAATAAACTATAAATGTACGTACTTCAAGAAAATCATGATAACTTTGGCACGAAACAAAACTTCCCAATCGCGTTCACCTTTAAAGGTGGTTTTAAAACCGCCAACCTGTAAAGCTCTTAACGAACAATTTAACCCGAGAGAACCTAAATTGTTTTAATTAAACTTCTCTCACTGATCATTAAAAAACATCGCCAACTAAAGGACAAATTTTCTTCGATACACAATGTCACTGGTCATACACGTTTGCCGAGGGAATCTTATTTCCATATTATTTGCGTTGAACAGTGCATTGAAGAAGCGCACAATGCGTTAAACAGGTGAAAACGATCCGTGCGCGCGCGCCTGATTCATAGCTCGTTATTTCTAACCGCGGCACCGGGAAACGGAAGGTCTCACGCGCGTAGAATAGGGGACGGATAAGAAAACAGCAGGGTGAAGGATCACGAGTGTTGGATCGCGCGGACCGAAGCACGCGACAACGCGAGGGTCACGGAGAGCGCAGGTTCCACGATGATCTCCTTCCACGAGGAAATGCCCGCCGAAGACTCGCGCCCCACCGCCACACACCGTGAAAACCGACGGCATTTCGTCGCGAGTTCTCGGAAAGCGCGCACCTACCGAAACGCAATCAGACCGCGACAAACATTGCCCCTTGCTAAGCGTATAGGAACACACGAGCACCCTGCGTCTCGCTTTGCATTAATCAATGCCAGATTACGAAAACAGGAAGACCAATGGAAACTCGTACCTAGAAACTATTTTTAATTGAAATTCAGCGAAACAAAAGGGAACGGAAGTTGACCCTTCCGTTTGGTCCTTCGACAATGAATCATGGATTTATTGGGTGTCCAGACGGAAGATAAAAGTCGAAGGAGCCGTACGGTGGAATTAATTGAAAAATTGAGGTCCCTGAAAATCGAAGAATCCATTGGTGCCCTTTGATCTAGCACACCACCTGCGATCCTCTGTCAACGTTCAAACGCCGACTAGAACTGACCTACCCGCGTTCATTGACACATAGTCGAACCGCTGCGCTGAGAACGTGGATATGTGCAGTGTGGCGGGGTATTAGTAACATGAACAGACGTTTTCGAAGCCGTTGAGGGAGTGCCAGGGTGTGATCGTCGTACCAGTGATCTAGATTCGTCGAAACTTCGAATGCCAGAGTCCCACGAACCCTTTGCCACCTCGTCATGCTGTGAAACCAGGCTCGAGCTGTCGATTCCGGTGGAATCGAAGATTCACTTTGAAACGTAAGGATGTGATTTACGTTTCCATAATTAGGAAACCTGCGATCTGACGATCTTCTGTCTACCACTAACTGCTTCGAATGTTTATAGCCGGCAGATTAGCATACGATGGGATCACACATATGGCGTGCTGCGCTGGCTCAAACATCCCTGTGATCTCGCTGACTGTTTGAACGCGACAGGGTGAAAATGACAGTGTAAACGCGTTCGATCGTGGATTCTGTGCAAGGGCGATTGCTACTGTCACTGAACGGGAACAATGTCGAACTCGTAACACCGTAACCGTTTGCACTGAAGTAAAGAGCTGCGGAGGACCATCGTTTAAATCCTTCGCGATTGATCTTCAAGTGGATGCTCTGCCGCTCGGGTAAGTTCTACAATATTTAGACACGTCACGAATGTGTTAGTTTCTCCCGAACGTACAAATTCGATCTTGTTGCAAGTGAAATGGTATTGGACCCAAATTAATCTCTATCTATAATTTATAAAATGGTACAGACAAGCTTCTTTCACCTGACTGAACACGAAGCTGGAGACAAGGGGAAGTAAAGTTAAGCAAATTCAATTTGAAATGAGAATGAGAGAATGCCAAGGTAACTTCTGAACGGTGGCTTAGCAGTTAGAGAAAGTATATAGACATAATCAGAAAGCGTTGTATGTATGATGCACCCACGATTCAAAATGAACCAGGGGCTGCGCGAGTATCATTGCTACTGTTCCGAGCTTCCTCTTGATAGACTATTTTCGGATCGACAACACTGTTTGCTGGCTTTCCACCAGGAATACCGCAACGAGTGCGCATAAAATAAAATCGAGTAGGTACCTCACGAAAATAACTTCGCATCAATGTGAAGTAACACCATTTAACCTTGTAATGAAGTGTAAATTGATATTCGTGGACTTGAGAATTGCACTTTGATAAACAATATTTCTTTCGGTTATCTCTAATCCATTAACTATAAAAAGTGTACCTGGTCCAACAACATTCTCGCATTACTGTCAAAGTAGATATCATTCGTGATTTAGATTCTTAGTTAATTATTCCTTAACCTTTACTGAACTCTGTGAAACGATAACAGTCTTCGTATACGTTTGTTTTTCTACAACCGTCTGAGCTGAAGCACGATCGTTAGTATTAGAACGTTTACACAGGACTGGTTATTAGCATTATCTACGTTTAGGTACAATTAAGAGAGAAATGCCAGATCAACTTGAACGCGAAAGGGAACAGCGGCGAATAGCAGTGACAAGTAATCCCATTAACAGCGAGAGTGCCATTCGAAATTCCGATCCGTAAGCTTTCATCAGAGAATCTGTTGACGCAGCAACTGAAACGTAATCAATGACGGCGGAGAATCCATTCCCTCACGGAGCAAAGATTGTACGGTTAACAGCAATGACAATGCTGGCAATTGATGCACGCGTTCTTCTGCCCGATTAGCGTAATCGTCGCTACTTATTGCACCCGTGCGCTCGAGATTGTAGCCAGCCGAGATTTGTAGAACAATAGAAACCACGAACGGTGCAACCAGTGGAAATTAATATGGCAGCGATACGGAGCAATATCTTTGGCTCGTTTCATCAAAATCTTGTTAGGAAACGCTCGTAGACGGGCAATCGAAGCTAAATGAATTTGTTAGGAAAGTCATATTCCGCCCTGATACATTAAGAAGTGTAATCCTATCGACGTGAGATAGGTTCGCTTTGTAAAAATTTTCAGTGTGAAATTGGGCAGAGAAGTGCGTAAGCTTGCAATTTTCGTGTGCCGAGTCGCGAGAACACACGTATTCATGCAGAACCCGTGTAGAACTGTTTTCCAGGCTGTATTTTCGCAAATGAAGTTAAGAGGGGGGAGCCTGGTGTAACTAGCTGAAAACCGAGGCAATTTTCGGGAATTTTTTTTAAAAAAAGTATTTCATCGATCTTTCTGAAACTTTCAGGATATTGTATTGTCAGATTAAGGTAGATAAAATAAAAATGTTATTAAATAAGAGCAGCAAATAACAGAGTTCTACGGGCTTGTGCACAGTCCGTTGGCGATGCAATTGTTCCGCGGCGGGCAACGTAGCGTCTACTCATCTACTGCATTCATCTAAAACCAAAAATCGAACAATTTTTGTTTAGTTTATTAGTGCACGTACAAATCGTATAAATGCATAACTTAAAAGATGCAAAATTCAACAAATGGCGGCCACTTGAAAAAAAGTTAACTTTTTCCAACGAAGTTTTGCCTTAAATGTGTAAAAAAAAGTTATTTATTTAAACAATATCATTATACCAATAGCTAAGTTCTGTGAAGAAAATTTTCACAAATATCCGTGCATAAAGCCAAGTCGATCGGTTGAATATTTTTGGAGTTACATTGCCCGCCAATTGTAAAACTGTCGTTTCGAGAAAAACACATTTAATGTTTTCTGGTATCCTAATGGTCCGTAGCAAAAACAGCTATACCTATCTGCTTCAATTTTTCGAATTTCGTTTTGCGGCTTTGGGAGTATATTATCGTGATGTTCAAATACTGATTTATGCAAACAAAAAAAATCGGTTTCTTCGCCCCGCTACACCTTAAAGTCTGTCAGCGAAATGCAAATATACTGCTACACTGGAATTTTATAAAAAGAATTCGTTCGTTTCGAACTATATTATTTTCAGAGTAACAAAGTTTCTGTCCTTGCAAGTTGTGCATGTTACTTGTTAATTTCTTTCTCCATTTCCGTTCTTTTCTTAAAGCTAGCAAAGCTATGTAGCCATTCATTGTACGGACAACGTCGTACATTACAATTAAATATTTTCCGTGGCACTCGTTCAATTTCTTTCTCAGATCCGCTTAACGCAATTTTGCACCCCGACATGTCCCGTTACAGCAAACTCTCTCCAATTTATTCAAGCTCGTTATTCCTCGATAAACTGTAGACGAATTTGTCGCTCCTGCTTACCTCGGAAATATTCACGTTTCAACCGATTCTGAATCCACTTCCCTTATAAATGATAATTACAGCTACTTTATGCGCGTGATTTAACACTGTCGACAGAGAAGTATCTCCTCTGCTAGAAATAATTGGCACATGGTCGAACTTTCAGTACATTCGATTACACAAAAACACATGTAATTTTTCGAATGCAATGAATGTGAAATTTGCATTTCAATTAAACGGACGGGTCTTTGAGCATTAAACAACGGTGTGAATTATTGTCCGCGGTGAACAGTATACACGGAGTGCCAAACAGAATGGGTACCAATTAATGGGTACCAATTCCAATGCTGTCGTTTCTTCACAGAACATAAATTCACATTTGTAGTCGTGTTTGTAAATATTGATGCTCAGGAGATTCCATCAATTTCATCTAAAAAATGCATTCTTCTTCTGTTCGAATCAAAGGACAGGTACCCCCATCAATTTTATTCTCTTGAAATTGGGACGCGTTCGATTTACATATATCGATTCAAATTTTCGCAAGAAAGTAGAAATCAGACGGACCTATAACTTTCTGACGAGGAGTAGTTTCAAATTGCAACGCTTTTAGTAATATGCAACGAAATCTACACGATAAAGGAGTCACGCGTCAAGCCAAAGTTAACTTGGGACACAATGGATCCGCTGGGATATAATATATGAAAGCGAAATGCTTTTTACAGAACATTCATGGTGCGTCCAATCGACTTTGCCAAGTCGCCTGAATTCAATGCAAAGTGTGAGTGAAATAAAGGTCAAGCGGTACATTTATTATACAGCCGCCGTTCTAAAATACTCGAAATCGGAATAGAATATATTTCAACCAAACTGCCCTGAACGTGGAACTGCCATATTTTCCTACGAAACGTAGTAAAACGGTTCCACTGTCCTCACCCCGCCATATATCTCAAATCGGAATATAGAATTTTGAGAAAATTACGTCAAACCTAGATACAAGTGTCAGTTGAACTGATGTTCTACATTCATGACCAGTTTTATTACTCGCAATTATTATTGTTATTCCATGAAAATCCTATATTCTAATCAACTTCCGAGCTTAAGACTTTTGTCCTTATTCTATCAGAAGATTTCCACTGATTGTAAGATCTCCACTCTGGCGTTAAAGTAGATCAGATGAGGATCTCACGAAGACAAAGTCTTCTAACTAAGAAATCGCATAAAAGTCACAAGTTTCGAAAAAGTAATAGGATTCTAATTGGATCCCTCATTTATGGAGTTTGTTTTACGACTCCTCGTTGATCCTCTAAACGTCCAACTTTTGAAATACGCCGGCTGAACAGGATACGTGTACCGATTTCGAGACTTACGAGGAATACATGCCTCAAAGATTTCTTGACACTTTTGGGTTCAATTACTGGCTCGTTTATGGATCTCTTAAATAATCAGGCACGTTTGACGCTTTTCGGCACGTGTATAAATTATTTGGCACAATTTGCAGGCGTCCACCGATAAGTTTTCGCGACAAAACGTGCCACACGAACTGTACACCGTTCAAGTTTTATCGTTCGAACAAAAAACTTGGCTTTTGGCAATATCAGTAATAAGTAATGCTAACCTTGCAACCACGGATAAAGAGACGAATGTCTTATTGCAGCGTAGAATTTCAAAAAATTTCTAATACAATCCAGAGATTAATCATTGAAGGAATTTACCAGGCAGAACTCATTTATTTGCTTTTAGGAATATACACTTATTTCTAAGTCACTGTGAAAGAAATTTGACTAAATTCGAGTAAGAAAAGTTTGCAGGAATTTTTGTTAAATCGCAAGAAAACGGAATTTTCACGTTTCAGGTATAATTATCTGTTGTAAACAATCTTTCTCGTCAGAGTTGTAATGGAACGTGCAGAAATGGGGATTTATCGCATTTTACTTCGTGTCAGTCTACGTGCATTGCACGGCCTTCGCGTCGACTGTCCCTCGGAACGTTTACAAATTAAAAATAACATGCAATCCAACGCGGTAAAATTTTCCGTTTATAAAATACATACTCGTGGTCTTATACAATCGAACACCGAGTTCCTCCACGAGAGGATTCCACCAACCAAATACAGGCACAAAGAAGGGTGGGAAGCTGAAGCCGAAAAAACCGCGAAGCTGAAAGTCTCGTTAAATCGATCTTTTTATGGATCTGTGCTTCAAAATAGGAAGAAATCTGGATATCCTCACGAACTTCACTGAACTTGAAGACATAGGTATCAGATTTTAATTTAAATTATATTTTTGTTTGTTCTAAGCTTAACAACTAAAACGAAATACAGAATAATTTGAATAAAGTTTGAATAACGAATAACATCGCAATATTTTAAATTTCAAAATATTCTAGATGACGCGTATACGTGCGTATGTTTCAGTCATATGAAATTCCCAAAGAAATGGAAGCAATAAAAGGGAATAAACTCTCCTTTTCAAGAATAGAGACGCTGGAGGCACGTAGTTTATAAACCTGCTGCGATGACGAATATGAACCAGCAATATTTTCGTGTTCACCATATTTTATATCAACATGATTCATGAACTAGCGTCCCAAAATATACACTCCAAAGGGTTTAATAATCAATATTATAACACGAATTTATAAAAGACCTCCTCCCTCTGACCAATTAAATAAAAAATAAAATAAGGAAATTAAAAAATAAGAACTCTTGCCAGAAAAATATCAGATTTCGATCAATTTTCATATATGCTTCGGTTGTTTAGACATCTTGCACCGATATATTAGAAACATTCAAATTTTATCGAGATAAATGTACGTACGTATGTATTGAAATTTCATTTGATCAGAGCTACCGCAAACGAAAGCTTTTGGTTGCCAGCTCATCCACTTTGAAGTTAAAAAAAAACTTTAATAACGATCTGCAGCAACGGTGGTTGGCATATGTATTGCCACTCGTTTCACACTAACGACTACATATTTATTTATCGAAGCAACGTTATACGAGATCCCTCGTTCCCCTGGCCAACTTTAATTTATATTCAAATTTCATCAGCCCTCTAAACCACAAATTCTGCCCGGCACAAAAAAAAACTGTATTAACGTTGGACAAATTAAAAGAACCCTCGGAGAAAAAAAGGGGCAATAAGGCGAAGCATCGTAGAAAAACGAGGCTGTTTTACATGGGCGCTACCTTTAATTAAGTTTGACCACGGATGGTATAAAATTCTTTACCCTCCCCAAACTCTGCACAGGGTCGTGAAATTTTTATGCGAGGGTGACCAGTTAGATTACTGACGCATGACCGATTTTAGAGAATGGTTCATGTTCAACTGAGCTACTCGATCCTATTTCGGTATCATGCCCATACAGTGCAGATTCTCCCTTTAGGCGTGTACTTCGTAAATATCGATTGTCTGTTGAAATCCAAATATCGACACTGAGTCAGCTACAAAGCGAGACCACTACCGGCTCGCGTTTGTCGTTAACGATCCTCTATTCATTTTACGATGATTACCTCTCAAAACTAAACATAGAAATATGAACGTTTCTCCGGATGGAAATTCCCACTTGAAAAATTGCTTTCCGCTGCGAAACAAGCTAACCTCCGATTCCCTTAAAATCGTCAATCGAGAGAGTGCTCTTTCGCGAAGTAGTCAGCACGGCCAGGTAAATCGAATATTTTCGCCACTCAAAGGCTCTCCCAATTTCTTTCCCTGCTGCTTCGTGACGCGCTCGGACAAGACGTCTAGCGTATTAAAGTCGCCTCTGCATGTTGGTATTGCGTCAGCCAAATAGCATAATCACGTTACCAAGCACAAAGTGCATATTGTGCCGAGGAAGCATGGCAGTAACAAGGTACTGTCAGGGCGTCTCTCATGACCATGGTGCTAGAACGCCGTAACGTTATGGACCTGTCCTATGAACCTAACTTCCTATCATTTGCCCGGCGCTGGCCACGCTCTTGTGTCGCCATCGTCTGGCACGGAACGATTGCGTGTCTTTTATCACAACAAGCATTCCCGTGGATTTTTCAACATGTCCGTGGCACACTTTTTCGAAGAAGTTCATTCTTGTGGCAAACGTACCTATAGATGGATGACTAAACGGAGAACGTATGCTAAAAGGTCCGTGCCTGGAGAGAATTTGACACGGGAGGAAGTGCTTCGATACACAGAATGCCAGCTCGCTCAGATTCAACTGTTATAAAGGTTCGTATAATTTTTTAGTTGCAGAGTTCCTTTCTCTACCTAACGCTATATAAATCATCACCCTATCTCTTTCCGTTTGCGAGCAGCAGCGGCGAAAAGTGGTTGTCACTTTTTCGTGACATTTAATTCTCGAATTTACCCTCCCATACCAGTTGCGTATCTGGTGCGAGGAAAGGACGTGGTTCTACGTCAAAATGTAACTATGAGAGGAACGGTTAGCTGATGCTAAGTTATTCGGAAAAATTTTCATGTGAACCCGGTGTTAGAGGTGAAATCAGTGATTCCCAGTTGAAGCAATCTAGCAGAGAGTACAAAAGCTCGGTACGTAAACGTATATGCTTGGAAGTGCAACAACGCCATTGTGTAAATTGCTTTGACGTTAAAGAGATTTTATCGAGGCAGCTTTCCGTTCACGTTCGTATACCTCAATGTGAAAAGTCACTGAAAGATTCATTTTGTGAGGCCTCGTTGAATGATAACGCAGTACAGTTCCGAGGGAACTGTTTATTTCTAAGCAGAACACTGTTCATGCAATTTTCTGAGTGCTTCCGTAGCATTTCGTCATCGCACTTCATATTACAGAAGTGATGTTAAAGTATAGGTGTCATTTGTTTTAAGTAAAGCTGGTGGGCTCGCGCAACGATTTCTCGAACCGGCTGATAACAGAAAGTTCCTTCTCCCGTGTCTTATGTGTACTTAAGGAAGTTCTCTTGCGATCCTCTAATATATGTGCTCGAGTTGAAATAAGTCTCGAAAAATCGGCCCGGGTACCGATAAAGAATACAATCCGGGAAACTCGGCTCGCCAATCGCCTGCCTGCCGAGAAATATGCAGAGAGCTACACGCTTTCGCGGTAAAAGACAAAGAGGTGACACGCCTTCCATTTACATTTCCCGTCTCCACGCACGAAAGCCATCTCAGAAAATTAAGTTACATTGCTACAGGCATGTTGACTTTATACACTCATGGAGCAGAGATTGCGTCCTCAGGATACTGCATTTCTACGCGGCGTTCCATTGCTCTTTCTTCAAGAGAAATATGAACTTCAGCGTTAAATCTTGAAGTACGTACTTGCTCTAGAAATAGACTGAAACTAACACGAAACAGCTTTTTCCACGGTTTATAAAACTACTCACAATAATGGGTAAATCAGAAACATTTTAAATACAAGTATATTCGATGTTAAACAATTCGACCATATAGCTAGATAAAGTTTGATTGGCATAATCTACTTGTTAATGAGGATTTAACAGGCTCAAATTACTGATCACATATTAAATGACGTGGGAACATTTCACTAAGTCGTGCAACCACGGAAATCAGTTCGGCTGAAATTATACGTTTCAATTGATTATTAAACATTCCGCGAACAACTTCAGCAGTTTATCGATCTACAACAGTGATTCCCAACCGGTCGCCACCCCCCCCCCCCCCCACCCCCGTGGGTCGCGAAGTGTTTTCTGGGGGTCGCCAAGGATTTTGGGGTTTTTCTTTTTAATATTAAGTTAGAATTATATTCTTAAATATCTATTTTTAATATGTTTTCTTCACCTTATTAAATTTACCTCACCCTATATGGGGGGTCACAACTCGCAAGTTATTTGAATTAATAAAAGGGGATCACGATTTAAAAAAGGTTGGGAAACACTGATCTACAAAGTCAAATTTAACTGCTGCAGCACTAGGAATTCTTAAAAGTGACACGTTGTATGCTTGTTTGTCCTGCTTTCACGCCTAAACGGCTGAACGATTTTCAATGAAATTTTGAATATACATTACATACGTCATAGATTAAATTACAGACTATTTTTTTAGGCTTTTTATTTTGGAAACATCATAAATAATTCCCGTGTGAAACCAGACAACGGGTCAGCTAGTACAGAATGAAAATTGCGTTTAGGTATCGATGGATATTTCATTTTCCTTGAAGTGGCAAACTTGCATGCAATATCTACCAACGATAATTTAAAAAGTTCGATTCCGTTGCTCAAAGAAACTGAATCAAACGTCTTACGGAATCCAAGTTGAAATTGTAATAACGGTTGCAAAGGGATTCCCCGTTCCATAATGAAAACGATATCATCATAAATCAAATCTACCCTGAAACAGCGATTTCTCTGGTAATTCGAATCACACGCAATATACATCATGCACTGAACATTTGATTATTGCTAACGTATACGAATAGGACGACAGATCTTGCATACAAGCATGCACCTGCATACGTAATGCGTCGTTAATGTGAACCTTATGTGCAGAACGTGGCTCGTGGATAAGACGAAGTTCACGTTCTGTCCCTTTCGCCAGATTTCAATGAAAAGTGAATATTCAAAGCGTGAAAAATATTTTAAACGAATTTAAATGCTATTTGCTTTCCAGAGCAGATTAAACGTACAGGAGAATTATTAACTCACGCTCACGCTTGTTGAAATAAATGACAATTTATCTGAAAAAGGAAGCGCGAACCATTCAAAGCTTCGATGCAAAATCATAATCCAGTGACATTGAAGTGAAAATACAGTTATCTAGTAACCATAGTGAGAATCTACACTCTACAGTATAAGAAGGCTGCGTCTGGAACTTCGGGTGCCTCGGTTTAATTATATAGGTAACTAGGTATATATGCGAAAGTATTCTACATTTTCGCTTACAATATATGCGAAACATGCAACTGTCAATTACTGTCAAAACCAGTTCCGTTCAATTACCCGACAGAGCGTTTGCAGTGAAAAACGATCATACTATATTTGGAAGAATACATGCACTCCCTCGAATTCCAACTAAAATTTAATTGGCTTGTAGTTACTTAATGATGCTCGTGTACTTTATTCACACGTTCGCTTCAGAACTGTAACAAACCATTCATTTTACGACCACATAGTACAATACGGGGTTTCATGCTGAAACACTCGTTACTCGTTAATTATTGCAGATCTGTTGTGGAGAACACGTATCGATACCCTGTATGGTACTGGAAAATTAATCAAAATCCTTCCTTCCTTTCAAATCAATTCCCAGTTAACATTTACAAACATAGCTATGCTGAAACATTTTACAACGTTATTATGAATTATTTATACATCCGCTTCCACTTAATTATTTCGATTAAGACCCTTCTATATCTGCGATAATAAAAACGCTTTGGTCGAAATTATTGCGTTGCGTATAAATGCCACACACTCAAATCTGTGCAAAACACGCGGGAAGATAACGAAACGCAGTTTCAAATTAATAGTTATTCAATGCCGAGAAAAACGTCCAAAGGAACAGAGCATTTTAATATTCATTGCACTTTTTTCTGGCAAAAAGTTTGGCATGAGAAGCATAGAAAAGGGGAGAAGGTATTTGCATTGCAAGTTTCAACCGCTGTACGGGTAATAATAAAGGCGCGCTATCGGAATGCATGCAGCTGCACACTCAACTATTATACCTGTCGGTTCCATTACTTGTAAGTACTTATTTGCATTTTTTATGCAAGCACTATGATAAGGACTAAGCTGAGTACGGAAGAGGGGCAGCTAACGAACGAAACGTATGCGTGCAGGGGTCCTTCCGAGAGATTTTTGCGTCTCTGGCGGAGTAACCTACTTTTCGAATCCCATGATAATGAAATTAGTGGAGTACACGAGTTGGCTCAATTAAAGCGTTGCTGTTGAAATGGCAAAAAACCAACAGAACGCTCGTCCCTAGTCATTGCGTTCCGCCTAAATTCTCTCTTCTCTCATTAAATTCTACGAGCCGTTTTAGATTCTAGCAAGATCGTCCCTTTGTATCATTGTGCGTACTTTTTCTAGATGAAATAGAAAGGGCAACGAGAATTGCTGTTCGGTGAAGGCAACACTGGATGCCTATGTAGAAGCAAATTCACGGAAGGAAACAAATTATCTCAATCATGGATAATATCTCAAACTCTGTTCCCAATGAAAGTTGGGGCTACCAAGAAGGCGAGGTAAAATCCGATGAATAAGTCATGCCATCGACGGTCTTCGCTTTTTTGCCGTAATTTATCGACTCTCGAGTTACGATGAAACTTGTTTTACCTTTATTTTACTATATTGCATTGTGTGGAAATTGACCTACGTTGTTTACGTATTATACAATACGCAAATCTTGAATAATATTTTGAAAATATAGGTATTTCATTGTCACATAATTTCATTAATGAAACTACTAGTTTACGGAAATTATACGTTTACCAACGTGGATAACTGATAATGAAAATTACTTGTTACAGGTGAACAGTTCATTCCCTGGCGAAAATACGTCCCGGTTCGGTGACATCGGTATGCATTAGATTATTAGGAATGAAACTGTTATTACGAAACCTTATTGTCTCGTAATCAGTAATTTATTTGTCAAAGTTTAAGATATTTGGACTTTGGCTAATATTATTAGTTTTCATTGAAAGCATGTATTGTATTGTAATACATTTATCATCCATTGTTTACCATAATAACAAACCCGTCATAATGATATGAAACTAGAATATTGAGCCAGATAAATTACCAGATAAATTTGAAAAAATAAATTACCTACTATCACGAATAACTTCAAACCAGTTCAGATTAAACGAGTTTAATTTGTAATTATCGCGAATGAAATCAATTTTGCTTTTGAATCGCTTTAATTGAAATGTTCTTTTTATATAATCAAACGTTATTACACGATACATAGACACTTTAATTACAAGCATCCATGTAAAACCCCAATTTAGTAATAATACTATTTCCTTTGAGTACCATTACTCGAATGTTCATGTAAATCAGTGCTACAGAGCATAAAATTTTCATCGCAACAATTCGAGGATCGTTCTGAATAAAATCAGGACTGTATATAGGTACATATGTAAAGGATGATTCTCATCAGTTCTCAAGGGATGCGACGCTCAAGAAACAATCACGCTCTTCGATTTACCGGAAGATCGGTTGCACTGTTTTAAATGAAAGCATTCAAGTCAGAGACGCTCCGATCTCGCTACACCGAATAGAACGCAGTTATTCTACCGAGACAATCTTGGAGCGTGGTTGAGCTTGAGCGTCCAATAAATAAATGTATATCCGTAATTTAAAGTTAATAATTTATAGGGTCCCCCATAGACTTGTGTAAATATGGTATTATTGTCTTTTCCAACACATCCAATCCGGATGGAATTTGGAGAAATATATGTCCTCTAACAGGTAAGTTCAAATTTTTTTTTTTTTAATTATGTTTGATTGGAACAGGCCCCATTTCAAATTAATAAACCTTTTGTACATTTCTTGTCCTTTGAAAGTCACATTAGTTGAATTTCCCCCTTGTCTTAGTAAATTGTGTAAATTTCGTGTACGTGCTTCGATGCTTTCGGCAAAGGTAATAACGCTTTCGGATCGAATTAAATTCTCTCCAAAATATTCGTCTGTTACTTTGTTTTACTAACTTATCTTCATTTTCATCTAACAATAACGCTATCATTGCTAAATTTACACGGAGAAGCTTTTAAACACGGCTGTACTTTTAAATATGAAACGAGAACGCGACGAACTGTGAACCGAGGGCCGTCTATTCGTCAAATAGTTGAACATACTAATGTGCATGGCATACGAGCGTGAGTGTCACTTGAGCGTCGCGTCCCATGAACGCTAATGGGGATCAACCTAATTCAGTTGGGTAAGAACTTGAAGAATGACTCGAATCAGTAGGAACAAAACACATTAGACGCCAATAGTCTTCGAAGGCAATGCATTATCCGCGCTATGCAATCTTCAATGCCATAAATCAGACTAAAGCCCGCGCGGTAACTCAAATTAAATGCATAT